>JASFAW010000015.1:12400000-14800000 GCA_030737815.1 Allium fistulosum | reverse complement strand
TCGTTCGGAAAACCTTATTCACCATGGCCAGTTATTGTAACATCTTACAATTTACCTCCGTGGATGTGTTTGAAGAATTCATACATGTTTTTAACTATGATGTTCTTGGACCAAAGAATCCAAAAAACGGGATAGATTTATATATACAACCTTTAGTTAATGAGGTGAGAAAACTATGGACAGATGGCGTTGTTACTTACGATGTGTCAAGGAAAAAAATTTAGAATGTTTGCTTCTTTATTATGGACAATAAGTGATTTTCCAACAAATGGATGCTTTCTGGCTGGAGTACTAGCGGCAAGTTCGCTTGTCCTATCTGTATGGATTCGACAGAATCCTTTTGATTAAAATATGGCGGCAAACAGTGTTGGTGGGATCGTCATTGTCGTTTTTTGCATCCAAACGATCATTTTAGATTTGATAAGAAAAACTTCAGGGCAAATATAACCATTACTTTAGAGCCACCTGACATTCTAAGTAGTGAACAAGTGTATGAGATCGTGCAAGATTATCCTAAAATACATGAGATAGGAAGAGAGATAAAAATCTCTGGTAAATGACAAATTCATAATTGATGCAAACAAAGTATATTTTGGGAGTTACCATATTGGAAGAATCTGAAACTTCGGCACAATCTGGACGTAATGCATAATGAGAAAAATGTGTTTGAGAACTACTTTAACACAATTATAAATGTTAAGGGAAAAACAAAATATGATTTGAAGTCAAGGAAGGATATTGCATTTTATTGTAATCGTCCCGAACTAAAAATTGATAGTGATCGTCTAAATTTCAAACGTTTAGCTTGTTATGAGTTGGAAAATATTCGTCGTAAAAAAGTATTGGAGTGGGTAAAAAATTTGAAGTTACCAGATGGAATTCTTTCTAATATGAAACGATGTGTTTACATGAAGGACTTTCAACTATCGGGAATGAAGAGTCACGATTGTCATGTATTTTTCGAGACTCGATTTCCGATAGTTTTTAAGGAACTATTACCACAGAAGGTTTGGATACCTATAATTGAGCTTAGCTTAATATACAAAGATTTATGTTCGACTACTCTTATTAAAGCTCATTTGGAGAAACCAGAGAAGGATGTACCGAAGTTATTGTGTAAATGAGAAAAATATTTCCTCCTGGGGTTTTTAATAGCATGGAACATCTACCAACTGAAGCTTTAATGCGAGGACCGGTACAATATGGATGGATGTATCATTTTGAGAGGTATATATAACTAAGGTGGACTTTATTTTCATATTTTCAACATATCAATGTAAGAATGTTATATTTAATATTTCATCATCATGTATTCATATTAAGGTATCTTGGTCATCTTAAAAAAAAGGTGAAACAAAAAGCACGTGTTGAAGGTTTAATTTTCCAAGCATACATTACTGAAGAAGCATCCACATTTTTCAATTACTACTTTGAAGACCATATCAAGTTGATTTCTAACAGTGGCCACCGTAATGAGGATGATATGGATGATTCATCCAATATATCTCTACTCGTCTTCCAGAAACGAGGACGTCCATATGGTAAATGGAAAGATGGAGGTTTTCAACAATTAAAGATTTCACTTTAGCTAAGTCAACTATGCTTCTCAATTTTGAAGAGCTATCAAATCTTATTTAGTGTGTAACACAACTTCAATCAATTAATATGATTTATGTTATAAATTTTCCCTTGGTAATTTTAATCGTCCAACCATCAATTTGAAGAAGCAAATCCTGATGTTGAGCCCGGTAAAGGATTTGAGAAATGGTTTAAGAAATATATGAGCATGATTTATTATATATTAATCGCATTTTATATCGTAAATCTATATAATATTATAATGTGTGTGAATTTTAAGTTGATGATAATGGAATCACTGATGTTTGTTATGCAAAACTTGCATGTGGTCCTATGATGAAGTATAGAAAATGTCCAATTATGTACGTAAACGGCTATAAATTTCACACAGTTGAATTTGGACCAAATAAAACAACTTACAACAGTGTTGTATGTGTTAAAAAAGGCAACGGGGATGATGATTTAGAAGATTATTATGGCATATTATAGGAAATAATTGAACTTACTTACTTGATGGCACCAGCGCTTAAAACTTTTTTGTTCAAATGTGAGTGGTTCGACAATAGAAAAGATGTAGGAATACGTCGTGCACATAAAGATTATCCGCTTGTTGAAATAAATCACAAAATACGATACCAAGGTTATGGTCCATTTATGTTGGCGATGCAAGCGACTCAAGTTTATTATGTACCCTATCCTGCTATGAACAACAATAAAGCGGATTGGTGGGCTATCGTTAAAACAAAGCCAAGATGGTCATTCAATTCAAACATGATCATAAGCGAAGATCAACCATATCAGAATGATTTGGACCATAACGGACTACAGCAAATCACTGAAGGCATTGACGACATAGAACCACTTCATAATGAAGTATTTGATGGAGTAGAGGTTGACGATGAGGTCGAAGTTGATTATGATATGAAGCTGATGAGAATGATGTTGAAGTTGATGAAGATGTCGAACTTGATGAAGATGAATGTGAAGATGAATATAGAGTAAATAATGGAAGTTATGATGATACTGTTGATTGGTAGCATGCTTTCATTAATATACTTGTTTGGTTTTTCTTCTAATATGAATTTTTACTTCAAATCACTCTTGTATACTTAGTTATCTTCGGGTATTTAGTCTTCGGTTCATATTGTTTTAATTGCTTTGATATATATTTAATTCTTCAAATCATATATGTATTTTTCTATGTTATAGTAATTGCATTTAACAGACATGTCTACTCGAGCTGATCGTTATCGTCGTTCCATGAAACGACCTGTTCTATGTCTTTCTGGCAATAACACATCAACCGCAGCACAACCTAGTGCATCTCCTACTGATTAAGATGGATCGGGATCACAGTCAGCAGAGTAGCATATCATGTCTCCCATTGTTCATCCTACTTCCCTTGATGTTGATGGTACCAATCCATCGACTAATGCATCTGTGTCGGACTCCTCCTTCGTAACAAGGGTCAGAGTTTTCTGGCAAGCCAATGTTGGGTAAGAATTCTTGCAAAATAATTAATTGATGTTGTCTTTTGTGAGCTATATGAAATAGAATTAAGGCAAACACAGTGAAATTTATACTAGATTTATGTTTTGACATTACCAAATATCTGTCAAGGACCAAGTGTTGCTGCTTCTTACCAAGCAAACTGATGCTTGATCCGGAGATATTATGAAGTATAACTTTATTATCTAAAATATTGTTTATTCTGTAATGGTTCTCATTCTTGAAAGTAAAATTGGTAACTATAGTTGAGTTAATATACCTCCAAAAGTGGGCAGTCTTATTTTTCCTACCGTTTTAAACTATTTTTCGTCAATGATCCATTTGCTTAATTACAACTTGGTTATTAAGCATTAAAAATTAATGTAGAGTTAATGAATTCTTGTTCGATGCGCATGATAATAAAATTCAAATTTTAATATACTTTATTATTGCATACTCTATATGACCGAAAAATAAATATCTAGTCTAGCAATTATTCAATTACATTTAGCTTTTAGCACAGTTTTAACTATACTTTTTTCCAAGTCATAACTATGACAGTGTGTATCTGTGAATGAGGCACATATTATTATAATTTTACAATATGGTTGATGATTTTCCATGTGCATTTAGATTATGTTTACAATAAAAGAGTACTGATAATCCTATATGGTTGTAAGTCAGCGGTAGTTTGATACTACTTTTTACAGATGAGATAGATTTCTAACCAGCATTTTTTATTACAATAAAATTTTATTGTTTTGGTATGATAATGGTATTTCATCTACTGTTAACTTGTATTTTACGTGTAGCATTGATTTAGTTAACAAATGTCTGTGTTATTATAGTTGTTAACCATATTTCTGAACACTATAAATTGAACTATTTATGAAATGGAAGGTGAAATGTTTAGCTTATAACTAATTAAGTCATCCCGTATGATAATGCCATAGTGTTCACTCAGTTAACTCTACCATCATTAGTTAGTTTTATTTACATATCGGCTGAAATTTTATTTTTCACATATAATCAGTTTATGCTTTACACTACCACTCCCAATGTGTTCAAACTAAGAATTTGATTGTTGCTTCTTCCATATACATTGTTAGTTAGCGCTTGGTATGATTACAATATTCATCGCTCAAGCAATCTTTGTATTTGAGGTAAGTAAGTTATTTTTGTGTTAAGGAGGTTATATTCATAATTTTAGTTTGTGAGGAGAGCATAGTTTAAGATTATATATTCACTATTTTAACATTCTATTCACTATTTTATTCATTGGATCAAATCAAAAAAAAACATTCTACTCGCTATTTTATTCACTATTATTAAAAGCATCATTTCAGTATCAACATTCAAAGTTTTAGCATTGATTGAATTTGTTTCAAATAGGTGTAAGCTCTTAAGTCCATTTTCAGTCACAAAAAGTAAAGACATGTTTTGATTCTCATCACATTTCAGTTTTAAATCACTATTTTGCTCTATCTTCTTGAACGAAAATGACAGGTCCAAATTTGAATTAGGTGTCTGTCATGTAGGTTTTTTTTTTTATTTCTGACCTTTTAATCTCAGTGCTATGTCATATTAGATTCAGATTTTCTCTTTCTTCTTTTTAGAAAAAAACAATCTTAGTGCTATGTTGTATTAGATGCTAAGCAAGGTGCTAAAACTGTTACCTCTCTTAGTGGTGCATAACCACTGCCTGAGAGCCATTTAATTTTAAAGCTTGAAATTATGTTTTCTAAATTAGGAAACCTAAACTTATTATTGAAGCAAGGAGTTTTTGGACTAAAATTTACTTCTGGCATGAAATTTTCTTTTTACAATACTTCAATAATAAAATGATGGGGTCCATGTTCATGCTTATATGATATTATCTTTTATAATACAATACATACTATTTTTAGCTGGATCACTTAATTTTCAATTCACAACAGAGCAAGGTGCAATTAAGGGTTGTTTAAGTGCGCTTAAGCACTTGATGATACCAAGTTCTAGAAATCAAGCATCAGACAATTAAATCATGCTTAGATTTGCATAACATAGCTTCTGCATTGTTATTGTTTAAAGCATTTACCCATGCATGTTATCAATCGTTTACTCATAGAAAGGTGGAACTCCGGATCATACATGGGATCACATCATGCCACATATGCATTCCTTCTCAGGGATCCTCTTACAACGCTAAGCTTGAGGTATCTCAGAATGGGCAGCTTTGGCTGTTCAGATTGGTAATTCTTCCATTGTTAGGGTTGTAGATGTCAGCACAGAATTTCTCTAATATATAGTTTATCATGAGAAAGCTAATTTATAACTTTGGAATACAACCTTTTCGGTATTTTGGCATATTTTGCAACTAATCTGCATTCTGCTTTGGGTATATCTCATACAAACATTTTGAGTAATGTATATTTATGCTTTACATTTATATACATTTTGGGTATATTCTGCTTTGGGTATATCGATCATGGTAAAAATGGGTTTTCCTTCTCAGTTTACATCCCTCATTCGATGGTGCATTTCCACACTTTCATTCTCTATCATCATTAATGGCTCTCCTTAAGGGTTTATAATGAGTAATCGAGGACTTCGACAAGACGATCCCCTTTCCCCATACTTATTTGCAGTAGCCATGGAGTACTTATCCATCAATCTGAACAATGAGTTTTTACAAGGTAACTTAAGCCCATCATACAACGTAGACCTAGTGTTAACTCACTTGATCTATGCTGATGATTTGCTTATTTTTTCTAAAGAAAACACCAAAAGTGAAAATTCAATTAAAAAAGAAATTTCTGGATAGTTAACTTCGATAATAATGCCTCGTATACTAGGAAACTTATGCCACATTCAAGAGAAAAATGCAATAAGCTGGTTAACAGTAAAATTGCAAACGGTAGAAACACTAGCCTTTGGTTTGACCCTTAGATTTGTTATGTAACGACGGTCGGACAAAGCTCTCCATCTCAAGCACGCGGCGTACGCATATGACTTGGTACACACTTTGCTGTAACAAAAAGATTTCTAATATTATGTGCCTACCAAATCATATTTATAAACCACTTCTCCGAGTTATTTAGCAATGCGGGACTATTCCAAATCCAAACTGTCTTTCCTCCTTACAACATGCGAGACAACCCTAAAAAGATCAAGGGGAAATCTCTTTCAAACTTAGTTGGTTGGTCATTTATGGCACTGTTTAATACCCAAGGCATGGACAGAAACATTATTAATCAATAAGAGTGGGATTTCACTTGTTTAAACTTGCCGGCCAATGTTTGCAGCTCAATTAAGGAAATTAAAATACACAGCTGCAATAGCCATAATGAGTGGGAGTGGATGGCTAATGAGGGTAAATTTTCTTTAAAATCGGCTTGGGAACTATCTAGAATATAGGATGAACAAGTTGTGTGGTGTAATAAGGTTTGGAATCACTACTGTGCGCCTAAAATGTCCCTTACTACATAATTTGCAATGCATAATAGACTTCCGATGAAAGACAGAACACAACGATGGATTCACATAGATAATACTATCTGTAGCTTATGCGGTTCGGAGATAGAATCAAACAAACATATATTCTTCAATTGCTCATATTCTAAATCGATATGGGATATATTAATTTCCCATCTGAATCTACAATGTGCTTGCTCAAATAATTCGGATCTCTTTACTATAATAGATTGATATGCAAGATCTAATCAATCTAGAAATTTAAGAAATGACCCGAGAGACATCGTCATTACTACTGTGGTCTAGCACATATGGCAAAAACGAAACCAGAGAGTTTATCAGTCCAGATGCTTATCAAGGGAGATCAGATACAAGCTTCTTCTCATGGACGTTTGTTTGCTATTATCGATGTCAAAGTTTATGCGAGAGAAATCTCCACTTCGAGACTTCCTTTCTGTTGTTTTTGAATCGAAGCTATGGCACGATTCAGCTAGAATTCAACTCGATTCGGGTTAATTGTCGAGATCCTGGGTGATTTTACTTTTCGCATGCGATTTGGAGAGGAATTATTCTCCATTAAAGACAGCAATTTTCTGCTAAGGCCTGTATTTATTAAAGCCAGTGGTCTTTATTTGAAGTATTTACTATTAGTGTTTGCTTCGTTATTAGTTAGCTGTTTTGGAGCAGATATAGTAGTTGCTTACCCGTATGAAAAGTCTAATTTTGTTTTGTAGTAGATATTGTATTGTTCTTGTTTTGGGTGGCACTACTTCTATGTATCCAACTCTATTTTTTGTCAAAGTTAATAAAGTACATCTTTCCATAATAGAAAATGATATGTCTGCCTCTAACATTGTTTTAGTTCTATAGTCTTTAATTTTCTAGATTTTCTTTAATTTTAGGAGTGTAGTTTGATTGGTTGATTTCTGCCATTTGTACTTCTGAAGCAAGAACTCATTGTGTAAGATAGGTAGGTCCATACCTGGATGCACTTGAATATGCTATCAAAAAGATAAAACATAGAAAAGTGTACACTCGAGGAGAATTATTATTCTCGAGTCCCCCGTTTGGCAAATCCTCCTACCTATGATCCATGCAAAAAGGTGGTGATTGATGAAATTTGATTCAAGTTATTGTCAAGGCTTTCTAGTTTATTGTTATGATGTATGTATGAATATATTTTCAAAGTGAGCGCATTTTAAGAGTCAATTGAATCGTTAAACATTTTTGTGTATTTTATGAAGTGAGTAAAAAGTAAGATGAAATGTGTTTATAATAATTGCAATTTGTTGCAATTTTGTTGTGATGCATATTTTATCAAAAAAAGTCCTATTTATTGCTTACCCTGTGAAAACTGATATAAAGAGGTATATAAAAGTATGTGTTCATGTTTTTATCACTTTGTTTATTTTTCCACCTTTTTATGCTCCAGTGTTGAAATGAATCTTCAAAGAATACTTAAGTTTGGAAATCTTTCTTTTGTTGTTTCTATAGTTAATTTATTTTATGGTTGTTTGCTAAGAAAAGCATGTGCGATTTAATTTACTTTAAAATTGATTGTTCTTCCTTCTCTTTAAAAATATGGGTTGGAATGGAAGAAACTTTGGAGGGATTGACCTTCTTATGACTTTTGATAATATTTCTAATATTGACAGCTAAATGTATGTTTGGTAAAAATTGTAGCGCACAATTGAAGTAGATCAATGTTATTATGAATGTAGAATGTTGATGATAATATGTTATTGTACACACGAACATACGGATATTACGTTTGAAGTTTGATTTCTGCTATACAATGGTTGCATTCGACTATTTTAAATCTACAAACATTTTGTCTATACATACATACACACACATACATATCTATACACACACACACACACATATATATCTGTGTGTGTGTGTATATATATGTGTGTGTACACACATACATGTGTGTGTGTTCGAACATGTTAATTATTCTTTACTTAATATTTTATTTGAAAGTTATATTCTGATAGTTATTTGTTCAACACATTTTATTATGGGGCATTTCATTAGAAGGACAAACTTTTCAGTCCAATTAGTTTCTAGGACACAGATCCACAGAAATTAATTTCAAGGCCAAAGTCAGCAGAATAATTACTTTTAAGGACAAAGTCAGCAGTCCAATTACCTTCAAAAACATAATTTCATTGGTTTTTAGGCCTTAGAAACTAATTATTTTGCATTTTGTCCTTAAAAGTAATTATTTCAGTTGTGTATCCTAGAAACTAATTGCACTTGCTAAAGAGGCCCTTGTGGCTAATTTCCACTTTTATTATTATATGTCTAGTCAATACTAATAAGAAACTACAATAATTGTTTTCTCATGATATTATAGCCAAATGGTCGGTTTTCTACCGTTGTACGGTCATACTAGTATATACACTGCTACTTTTATTTATAAGTAACTGAGATTTACTTGCAAATTAAATAATTAAGATTTACCTGTAAAATTGGGAAATACATGTGGATTTCACAACAAGTGTGGATTATACATGATTATTTTCTATTTGTAAGTAAATTTTAGTTATAAATATTTTACTGAGAGCATAAAATCTCCTACATCTAATTTTCTATTAGCGAATAATTTTGAAGCTTAACTAAACCAATTTAACAGAGCAATATGAATATATATTATATACATATTTCAACTATAAAATCGTATTATAGTTCAAACTAAAAATGAAATAACCGAAGTGAATTAAAAAAGGAAATAGGATATAAAAGCAATTGAAGCTATTATATCTGTAAACTACTATGTCAAAGTAAATATAAGCTAGGGGCTTATTGGACCAAATGTTCATAATGGAAAAACTTAACACACATCCTCTTCATTAGATATTACAAAAACACAATTCATGTAATATTTATCATCTCTTCATCTTTCAAAATCAGCAATACTGTTTCTTAGTCACTGTGATGACCCAGAACTTTTGATATTTGGAATTTGAATATTTAATTGATTTTAAATATTTAAAAGTGTAAATTTAACTTGAATTTCAAATATCACCATTATTTGGATAATTTAATTATTGGATTTAATTATTGAAAATTGGGTAAAATATTGAATTTGGAGTTTTAAGCTGGTTAAAATATTTTTGAAGGCTTGAAAAATTTATATTGATAATACTGAAGGTGATAGAACTTTTAAAAGTGAATTTAAAAGTTGTTTGTTTGGTTTTGAAAATATATCGTTTAAATTGACATTTAAAAATAGCCTTCCGAGGCACAGTCATGGAATTTGACGAAACCAATTCCATTGGATCCGTAATAGTGTATTATTATCGGATTTCAATTTCCGTAGCATTTGAAGTTATCGTGTGGCCGTACGATATATAAACGCGCTAAAATCTATATCGAAATTTAATATAATAACTGGATCCAAAAGGTTATCTTCTCCATACGATCGAATTATGATTCGAAACCTTTTCCTTTGCGTTCGGAATAGGGGTATAACATTATAAACGCCTGGCGGCACGCCTCGATAGGAGGTCGTGATTGTGAGTTGCGAAAATCGAGACGATTTAAATTTAAATTTAAATTAAATATATATTTTTATATATTAGTCAGCTTTCAGCTGTAAATCTGTTCACATCAAAAATTTTGATTTCAAGCCAAATTTCACTATAGTCAATTTCTTCACGCAACCTTCTTTTAAAAAAAGGAGAGCACGTCCTCTCCTCCTTTAGAACAAATCTTCTTTCCTAAATTTTATTTCCCTCCCCAGTACATAAATCAATCGACTGTTTAAAAAAAATCAATCGAAGCTAAAATCGCTCACAAGCCACTTCCCCAAATATCTCAGTTCTGTTCGCGATTCTAATCAATTCAGTCGTACCGGGTTCGCTCTCGTTCGTCGTGTTCGAAATGGGCGCGAGACCTAGGGTTTCACGAGCACGAATCAGAGGCGAGACGAGTCGTGACTTCGCCTAGGACATGGTGGAGTAGCGGCGAACGAAGGAAGGCCTTCGCGTTCGATGGTCAGCAAGGAGCAGGCGTGTGGGCGATCGCACCTAGGTAGGAAGGTTGGCGCGTCGTAATTAAGGGTGGTCGAAGTGAATAGGCGACGTGAGGCGAGCGTGGGGATCTCGACTGTCAAGTGAAGGCACGTTCGTGTAGGCCGAAGGTCTGATCGATGTTGGGAGTCTCGAGAGGGTATTTTGGCACTGAGGTATATGTCTGTTTTCACCTTTAATTTAACTGAACATATATATGTATGTATATAAGGACTGAACAGGAATTATATATATAGTTTAAAGGAAAAAGTTTTTATTAACCAGTAAAATATACATGCAGAAAGGTTTTGGGAAAAATATATATATATGGTAGTTTTGGATTTTCATTTATTTATATATATGTATATTTGTACACAGAGAAGGAATTTTAAAATATGTGTTTAGGGTAATTAATGTGTTTAATACACTTATTTAATTTATCTTAGTTACTGAAAATAATTTATTATAGGAAAATTTGTTTAAAATTAAATTATTAGTTCAAATTAAATAAATAAATGGTAATTACTTGCTTGATTAATTCAAGTATTAATAAATCGTATATTGTTTATACAAGGTCCAAAATCGTGAAGAAAACAAGTCGAGATGGAAATGGGTTGCAAATAAAATAAAGGTGAGTTAATCTCACTCATTTGGAATGCCTTTTAAATTTAAATAGTTAAATTTAAATTATTGGTTGAATGATTGAATTGATTGGATGTGATATATAATAGTATATATATATATTGGAGTGATTGATTTGCCGCATTATATAGTGGATGAGACCCTATACGTCGCATAATAGCGGATGATATTATATAAACTCATATACAGTGATATTCCACCTCGAAGTGGAATTGGAATTGTGCTAACATCTATGGATGCAGGGAAACAGGTTGGAGGGATCCAACTGGATTCCTCAAAACGTTGAAATTATTTTATATTCAGCGATGTGATTTATGTGATAATCTGTAATGATTATATTGATTTTATTGGTGATTGAAATTATTGAATGCTATGGTTTGGCTGAATATATTTGGATATAGTGAAGATATGAAAAATATAAAAGATTTGATTTTGAAAAGAGATATAAGAGAGAAATATTAAGTAAAATAATTCTAGATAAATATAAAAGTGAATTCGGAAAGAATAAAGGTTTGGTTTTAAATTGTTTTAGAATTTTAAAGTAGATATTTATTTAAATTAATTATAGTAGTAATTATTTTAAAGGTTTAACTAAAATTAGGTTTTTAAAGATAATTATTTAATATTTATCCTTATAGAATAACTTTTAAAAAAAAAATCAGTTTTGGCTTAAGTTTACATAAGAAGTTATTATAAAGTTTCATAACTAGTATTTTAAATAAAGTGTTTTAAGTAGTTTGTATATTAATTGTTTTAAAGTATATATTTTGGATAAAGTGATTTAAATTATTTTAAAATATTTAGACTTGGTGAATTTCAGTGGAAATAAACAATATTTGGAAAAAAATTCCGTGAGAGAAAAGTGATTTGAAACTGTATTCAAAAGGGTTGAAGTGTAGGAAAAATATCTTGTGAAGATATTTTGAAATAAATAATAATTTGGAAAAATTATTAATGTCTGATGGATGTTTGTGAATGTTGCTTGATAGTTAAATAACCGACTATCACTATTGGCCAATGCGTTGATCGTTTCGAAGAGACCGGGATCAGGATTAATTTCCCGAAAACCACTTCGATCTGGTTTGAAACGTTTTCGTGAGGAAGACAAGAGCTTGGAGTCGAAGATGGAACAGTAAAGTGCAAGGGCTAATCACTACTAATCTTGAAGGTGATTTCAAAATGGATGTAGTAGGAGTAGTGCCTTCGGTTCCGTTCGAACCCGGAACGGACTTGTATGGATGAATGCTATCAGAACGTCGTCAGGGGGACGATGAGCATTCTAAGTGAGATGTGTTCTAAAAGGTAACGCTTAGCCTCGAGCCTCATCAACTGGGAATGACTGAAAATCAGGGGTTATGCAGCAAGGCTAAGTGGGTAGCACCCAATTAGGGTAAGGTCATCCCTGTCTAGATGTTCCTTTTTATTCGGCTTAGTGGGCGGTTGTTGATCCCAACCGCGGGGTGATCTTATTCGGGCTATCCAGTAAGGGGTAGTCCGGTCTTGTGTTGCAGGGGAACGGAGGGGTCCTTGGTACGCTGATCTAGACCAGGTACTATGATAGGTGGTACCCTAGTGCCTAGTCATTAGTTGTAAATCAATTCTCCCTACGTGCCTTTACAGTTTTGATTGTATACCTATTGTGCTGGAATTTAATTAATGTAACAATTTCGGCTATTTGAATAAGTATTTGTATATAGACACTACTATAATATCAGAGGATTTTATAAGAAATGTTTTGGTTATCGTAAGGTAAAAACCCGACATGTTTATTTGTGGCGTGGTCTTACGAGATACCTTTGATTTGAAAGGATTTTGAAAACTTTAATAATCCAATTGAGTGTGTTTTCTCACGCTGGTTTTCCAGACTGACTCGGGTATTGTTTTATTATAATGCTCGGGTCAGACCGAGTATTATAGAGTACAGATTTTGAATGGACTGCTGTGGAGCTCAGGAGACGAGCTGGAAGGCGAGACGTATCACTCGTATTTGAAGTATATTCCGCTGTGTAGTATGAGCTGTATAGTCAGCTTTTGTGAGGACAAGTTAATATAATTGTCCAGTATTTGTTTAGATTGTGTTGTACTCTGGTGATGTAATGTATAAAACAGATATAGTTTCTTTTTGTGTAAATATCAGTCATTTATCTATTATATATTATTCCGCTGCGTTTGTGAGATTCTTATGTTATTTTCTATTCTTCTTCTTCTACCTCCTTCTTCTTTAACCCTAATGATTTGATTTTCCGGCATCCGATTGTTCGGCATTTGATACAGTAAACGTATTGATGTCAATTTTCGGGCGTCGAAAAATCGGGTCGTGATAGTCATAATCGAAATCAAAACCGGTACACTAAAAAATACAAAAAACTCACTGCAAATCCATAAAAGGAAAAAAATTCATTGGACCTTCCAAATTATAAACCTAACTAGGATGAAACCCGTGCTTCGCACACGAGCAATTGATGGTATATCACTACAAAACAAGCTTCATTTAGCGATGACAAAAAGGCATCGACGGCCGTCGCTAGCCATCGCCGGCCGTCGTTGGTCGTTGCTATTTACCTCGTCGCCAACAATCAAATCGACGGATCCGTCGCCATATTAGCGACGGTTGGTGATGGCTAGGTGGACATGTGGCAACATCTTTGAAGTTGAAGGGTTGCCGCAAACCGACACCTGCCGTCGCTAATCTGAAACTAAATGGCCGTCGCTAGCCGTCACTAAACTGGGAACAGCGGGCCGTTGCTAGCCAGGGAACTTTTTTCTGCAATTACCTTCATAATCTTATCCTTCGAACATCCAATCCCACAAATCTCCATCCACCTCATTTAAAAGACATGTATACTCAGTTTCTCAACTACTACCATTGCATGAATCATATAATCTCATACATACTACACATAATCAAATATATTAAGCAAATATCAATATTTACACAACCATTTCAACAATCAACACCAATATATCATCATACTACAAAACCATACCTACGAACAAGTTCATCAAATCCCAACCAACTAATGTACATCAAAAAAACATCAACCAATCCATCAAACAACCCAACCAACAAACAAGTATCAAATTCATAAATGTACAAACTTATGTCGCATATGTACAAAACAAAATGATCAAAATACATCAGAAACACAGCCATATCTACTCATCATCATCAACACCGTCGTCATCACCCACCATTGTCCCATGCTCATCTAAGTATGCCGCAATATGCTCATCTAGCTGCTGCGCCAACGCCCTACTCTTTCGCCAGTCATTGATCTCTGCTAGCTGTTGTTTCAATTGAGCTATCTCTTCTTTAGCCTGAGATCTCGTGTAGGACGACTAGATTGTCATGGTCTGTAAATTACTGATAGCGGGTTATAATTTATGCTGAATATTAAATATTTCTTATACATTAGTTACTAAAGCATTTTACCTCCTGATTTCCAAAACCGTAGCGCCTATTTCGCGAAGGAGGATCAATCAAAGCATCCCATATACTATTTGACTCCTCCAAGGTCAATTGACGGCCAGTGGATTGCGCCACTCGAGCATGCTCTGTGTCATATCTTGCCTGCGATCGTGAACAAAAATTTTCCACAATAAATATATAATTTAGAAGTTTTGAAGTTTGAAGTAAAAAAAATTAAGCATGTTTAGCATTATTGATTCAAATTTATCATCTGTCCAGGTATATGACACATTGCCTTCCTCATCTCTCTGCTCGACAGCGTGCGTCATTGTGAAGACCCCAGCCATTGTAGGCTCACAATTTAGCTTCCTACGCTGTTACAAATATGATTAATGAACAATGTTAACGAAAAATGTTACAAATATGATTAAATAATGCTACATCTATTTACAAACGCAATTGCTAGACTTACCAACTCTGCACGATGTTGCTAAAAGGATTTAGACCCACCACGGTGGAAAGCAGGATTTTTATTCCTGTTTGCACGGTTTCGTGTTGATAGTTCCTATAAATTTAAAGACATGTTTAACTAATTTAATGCAACTAATATACGAAATTTAAACAAATTTAATAACAATATGAAATTAAATAACTTACCTTCATTTCGGGGGTTTCCCACAGTTGGAGAAATTCGGCCCAAACATCGGCGCTCATCCACGATGGTTTCTTTCTCGTGTTCTTTGCTTTGGAGAGTGTGTCCCTATAATTTTTTCGCATCTTCCGGTTCCAGGATTTGCAAATACATCCATATCCCGCGGATCGACACGGATGGCGGCATGTATATTGAAATTATTTAGAATTATGTACATTATATTATTTTCCAACTGAATTATAAATTTATACTTACCATCAAGTCGGCCCATATAGCGTTCTTAACATGGTTTGGGATGTCATCCCAATGAGGCTATCATCCTAACATCCTACTCATATAGGCCTTCCTGGATACCTGCAAGATGTAGTCCGAAGGCTCAACTTCAAAACCCCTGTATAAATTTCAATGTAGGAATTTAATTAGTATAATTTTAAATATTAAAACAAGCAATAAATTTGATACTAACCCCACACTCTTAGGAACATCCTCTGCCAATGGACGTACATCTGGAGCTGTGCCGCTGACACCGGCGCTAGGAGAAGGAGAAGGCTGCGAAGGATGAGATCTGCTGCCATGTCTCCTAAAACGCATATCTGCTATAAACAAATCATTTCATATAGTGAGAAAATATATCATTTCATAGAATTCAGATTACAGAACAATACATAGTTCACAACATAGTCATCAATATTAACATATAACATCGACAACTTAGAATATACAATATACAACAACCGATACATAACTCACAACATAGTCATCATTGTTAACACACAACATCGGAAACTCAGAATACACAATACACAACAATCGATACATAGCACACAACAGAGTCATCATTTAGAATTATCACTCTTCGTCGTTTTCTGATTCAGACTCGGTCTCGTACTCTACGTCATTTTCTTCTGTGCTCTCAAAGGCTTCTATTAATTCATTCGATCCATCATTCAACAACCCTACATAAATATCACCAGTTATTACTATTTCATCATTTGGCTCAAGATCCGCTTGATACACTGCTTCGTCTCGAATATTAATTCCATCAAATGTAAATCTTGCCTTTGTTTTAAAAACAGACGACCAATCTGCTTTATCTCTTTTTAAGGATGGATACGGAGCAAAATAAACTTGTAATGCTTGCTTGGCTAGTACAAAAGGATCGTACTTATAATAATGTGAGGTATGCTTTATTTCATTAAGCTTATAATCTTTGTGCACGTTGATTCCAAAACCAGGAACATTGCTGAACCAATTGTATTTGAATAAAAAAACTTTTTCTGTGGGTTGCATATAATATGTCAATTCTAAAACCTGTGTTAAGATGCCATAAAAACCTTTTACATGCTCATCTAGATCATTACTACGTTTGACAAATACACCGTTGTTATATGTTAATTTGTCAGCACCAAAATCTATGGTGTTGAATTTAAATCCATTAACGAAGAATAGTGGATAACTCTTGACATTTCTTTTTGGTCCGAGTGCAAGATGTTGTAATCCTTCATCAACGACACTATTTCTTGGATCATAAACATAGTTCGAAAACCATTTAACAAATCTTTACTGAGATCTCCAGATGGATGCCGTGATTCGTATATACTGCGAACTTATATGCAATATGTTCAATTATAAGTAACATGTAAGTGTAACTGAAACAAGTATGAATTTATCATTACCTAACAAATGGTGCTACTTCAACACAATTAAGAAGAACATATGCGCGCGCTATATGGTTATCTCTATCGTCTAACCATATCTCCACACATTTTCCAATAGGTCTGCCATGTTTTCTAAAAATAGATAACATTGCTTGAGAGGAATCTTGTTTAACGGCTTCATCATTACGAGGAACACTTAAAAATGATAATTTCACATGGTCACTGAAGTAATGAGAAAAAAAGAATGAAGCTTCTTCTTCAAGATATGATTTTCAAATCGACCCTTCAACTCGTGCTTTTTGTCTAACTTTTTTCTTCAGATGATTCAAGTACCCATTAGAAAATTATTTCAATTCAAATTTTCTTATGTAAACCAATTAGAAAATTATTTCAATTCAAATTTTCTTATGTAAACCAATTAGAAAATTAATTCAATTCAATTTAGAATAACATAAATATTACGGATAATCAGTATTACCTCTCAAATGGATACATCCATCCATATTGCACAGGACCTCGAAGAAGTGCTTCAGATGGAAGATGAACAGGTAAATGCTCGATTACATTAAAGAAACCTGGTGGGAATATTTTCTCCAGTTTGCAGAGCAGTATAGGGATTTCTACTTCAAGTTTTCATATACGGTCGACTTTTAACGTCGTCGAACAAAGCTATTTATAAACATACTTAATTCTGTTATAACACTCCATACTTTTATGGGCAACAATTCTTTAAAAACCACTGATATAAATATTCCATCATGATATGGCAATCGTGACTTTCATCCTACTAAGTTTATTGTTTTTAAAGTCAACAAATCTATGGAGATTAAAAGAAATCCCATCAGGACATCTTAGTCCTTCCACCCACTTTAGCACGAGTTTTACTTGCTTGCTATCTAGTTTATATCATGCTTTGGGTTTTTTATTGTCATCGGGCTTCATATGAAGTTCGGAATGTTTACAAAAGTGTGCTATATCAAGTCATTAATTCAAACCGTCCTTAGTTTTGCCCTTTATATTCATAATGGTATTAAACACGTGGTCAAATACATTTTTTTCATTGTGCATCACATCAATATTATGTCAGAGTAAGAGATCTTTCCAATATGGTAACTCCCAAATTATACTTTGTTTGCACCAATTATGAATGTCTGATTTACTTGGAATTTCAGTATGCACTCCTGGTTCATGTATTTTCGGATAGTCCTTCACAATCTCATATATTTCTTTGCTTGACCAAACCTTTGGTGGTTGCATATTCTTTTCTCTGTTAGCTTTAAAGTTTTTTTATCTCTTCTAAAAGTATGGTTGGGATGGAGAAAACACCGATGACAATCAAACCATGAAATTTTCTTTCTATACCGTAAAAAATGCTTGTGTTTCTTCCATGCAATAAGGACAAACTAGACGACCTGCTGTACTTCAACCTGAAAGTATCCCATATGCAGGGAAATCACTAATAGTCCATAACAAAGAAGCGAACATACGAAAATTCTTTTTCCTCAAAATGTCGTATGTTTCAACTTCTTCATGCCATAGTGTTTTCAACTCCTCTGTCAATGGTTGTAAATAAACATCGATTCCTTATGTTGGATCATCAGGGCCAGGGACGATAACCGTCAGAAATATACATGGAGTTTTCATACACATCCATGGAGGTAAATTATACGGAGTAACGATAATAGGCCAAGATGAATATTTACTACCAAACTGAGAGAATAAAGTAAAGCCAACTAGGACTAAAGGCTTCACACACCACACTTCTGTCTAATTTCGACAGCACTTCACTTCACTTTTCTTCTACGCATAACCTAGCATCCAAGGGGTATATTTTTGTTGTTGTATTTTCTAGACTAAATTAAAACCTTTTGGGACAAAAGACTTTAATTTTTTAGTGTCAATTATTTGTTGAAATAATATTTAATGCTTACTTTCAAATCAACATTATATTCGTTTCTTAATTTTTTTACAATATCAATTTTAGTAGAACATTTATTGTTGTTATATTTGTTTCTTCATTTTTTTACAAAATCGATTTAGTACAATATTAGTTGTTGTTATATTCATTTATTAATTTTTATTACAAAATCGATTTTAGCAAGATATTTAATGTTATTATATTCACTTCTTCATTTTTAACAAAATCGATTTTAGTAGAGTATTTATTGTTGTTATATTCATTTCTTAATTTTTTAAAAAATGATTTTAGCTTGATATTTGTTGCTGTTGCTCATTTCAAAATTATATAATTCAATCAACTATCTAAATCGCCTACTTAACACATTTGGAATTTTAAAACGTATTTTAAACTTCAGTTAACAATTTAGATTTTTTTATCGATTTTGTAAACGACAATTAGATGTTAGCACTTGTAATAAATTAAATTAATTTTATTTTATACTAACAACTGAAACTTGTAATGTACACACGCTAATTAAATAAAAAATATTACTTATGTTTAACCGTACTAATTTAGCAGCATATTAATCAATAATTATACACTAATTTTTGCGTAAACTATAACAAACATTATTCTAAACTATAACAAACATTCATTGAAAATCTACAACAAGCATATTAATCAATAATTATGGACTAATTTTCGGATTTTAAATTAACCCTAATTTTTAACTATAAAGTAAACAATCAAATCACCAACTAATATCCCCAAATCAAACAAATTTTTAATTATCATCAACTAGTATGTAATAATCATTAATTTCTAATCCATAATCAACTAATTTTCAAATTTAGGGTTTTAATTAATTACCCAAATCAACTAATACACTATATTATCATCGACTAAAAATATATAATCATCAACTCCAAATTCCTAAATCACCCACTTTCAAAATTAGGGTTGAATTTATACCTAAAATGTGACGCCCCACCTCTATGCTCAAAATAACAAAGGTTATCATGAGGAATAACGTCTGCTATTACGAAGAATAAAGCTTGTTAGAAGCAACCATCCGTAAGTTATGCCTTAGACAAGTATTGATTACATCGATAGGAGTTGTGAAAATTACTCCCAAAGATATAAATTCAACCCACATCTAAAACGAAACTACAGTGGCTAAAGAAAAATCCAGAACAACTCATAATAACAACAACACTGATAGTATAATCACATCAGAATAGAAATATCAGATATATAGCGGAAGACAAGTCTGGAATACATGCTATAACAATCGATAGTTCACATGAACCAAATACACATATACATGTCATCAACATACATGAGACGAGAATCAATAAACCAAAAAAACTCCTCGAAGGCTAGACAAAAGATGATGTGAGATCCCAAAAGCTGAAGCTGCAACTGAATCAGAGATAGAGATTACCCTGAAATAACTCGGTCTGACCCGAGTATTATTTAAAAGAAAATAATAAACGGATTAGTCTAATTTAAACTCAGAAATAAGTGTATGATAAAAAACACTTAAACAATTAATTATTGCCTCGAATGAGACTATTCAGTATAAATAATCAGCATAGTTTAAATGAAGAAATTTCAATTTAAATTCCATCAAAATCAATTTTCAAATTCACAATTGAATTCAAAACTGCAATACGCAATTTTATAATCTCAGATGAGACTATACACAAACTTAACTTTCAAATTCATAATTGAATTCAAAGCAGCAATTCCCAAAATCTAGAAATCAAAATAGATAACTAGAAAATCAGCAGTCACAAAATCTAGAAATAAAAAATAAGACAACTAGAAAATCAGCATAAAAGTGGATCGATCCCAGCAAATGGCGAGTTTTAGCTACGCCGCATGTGCATCTCATATGGCCGAAGCCTACCAAGTACTATAATTTTTGGCGCCCATCAGATGACCCGAAGATCCACAGAGTGACCCGAAGGTCTAGTACTGGTAATTGACCCGAAGATCCATCAGATGACCCGAAAGTCCAGTAGAGTGGCTCGAAAGCCCAATAAAATCATCAGAATCATCAAACAGCAAATTCTCAGCAAATGTTTCAATTAACGAGTCTGGAATTAAACGAATTAGTAAAAGCGTGGTTCCATACTCCGCACTTTTGCTAAATCGTTTAAATCTCTTCATCGTTTCCTTCAAAGAGTAAAATTGTGTATTTTATATAAATAAAATTTTCGTTCTCAAACGGACAAGTCCGAAATTAACCGAATCAGTAAGGGTAAGGATTCATAGTCCTCAATTTTAATGAATCGTTTAAATCGCTTCCTCATTCTTTTAAAAGCGCAAACTGTAAAAATTTTGGAAACAATTTTTATTTTAAAACGATTTTTAAAACACGTGATTAAAATAGCAACATCTGTAACAATTTCTACGAGGAAATTGCGCTTCACAAAACACCGTAAAAACGGATACCAAATCAGCGTTGCAGGATAACTGCTTAAAAATTCACTTTAAATTAACGGTTACCGACGTTAAAACAACAGTAATTTTTATTCGTCAAAAATGTCATCAAAATAACACGGATCAAAAATATAGTATCGGCGTAAAAGTTCCGTTATAAAATAATGGGGCGAAATATGTTTCAAAACGTAACACCGGTTCAACGTAATTTAAATAGTGGACTGCACCAGTGTAATTTTCCTCAAAAATTTGTCTACCCCAGCAAGAATAAAATAAATATGAACAACAAGACCTGGACCATACTTTTAGCGCAGCACA
Source organism: Allium fistulosum (assembly GCA_030737815.1). Taxonomy (NCBI): domain Eukaryota; kingdom Viridiplantae; phylum Streptophyta; class Magnoliopsida; order Asparagales; family Amaryllidaceae; genus Allium; species Allium fistulosum. Next base: position 14,778,435 of record JASFAW010000015.1, on the reverse strand, counting down.
ACATGCAATACATACGCACAGTTTATAATGAATGTACATTATTTTTGGTGGCCAAGCAATGCTACAAGTGGATTTCGTGCATGCTACTAAGACTAATAAATCAAGCATACAGTCAAGTTTAAATGAACAAGTTAAGCATACATTTTTGACCTGAACTCAACATAATTTTCATGTAACCCATGTAATAAAGGTATTTGGACTTTATACATATCTTGTATACAGGAAAAAATTCTTTGTACAAGATGAATTATGCAACCAGGTGACCACGCAACTCCAAATGCATGAAAAATGTTTAACAGGGACTGTTCACGCGTTAACCAATAGGCGAGACTAACTTTTGATTTATACGCATGCGCGTAAAACAAGGTTCTGGGCAATTTTATAGGCATGCGCGTAAAACAAGGTTCTGGGCAACCTTATACACGCAATACTCAACAACATATTCAAAAGAAAAAAAAACAATTGAACACATACAGGATAATAGCGGAGGTGATGTATGCACACCCACTATATGGGTTAGGAACTCACGTATGCGGCTAAAAAAATGAATCTACCTGACCCTTGCATGCATATATAAACTGACACTGATAAATTCACTCAAGAAAATCAGAAACAAGCCTAACTAAAGGCACGTGTATATGCATGTAGGTGATAATCAAAGTAATAATGTATGTTAATAGAAATTTATGCAGACACGTACAATGTAATATCTGATCTATATTAGAAACGTGAGTTTTAAAACTCACTTAAAATTTTCTTCACAATTTGATTGTTACCGGAACCACCTAGAGTTATTTATAGATCCACCATTAATGCTTCACCAAGCTTTCAGAATAAGTAAAAGTGTTGCAGAGGTATTTTACTTTTCTTCAATTTTTTAACAAGTGAAAGCAACAATGTGCTGGCAATATATTTTGTACACTGCATTTACTTTGAAAACGTGCTAGCCTATTCTTGCATTAAATGCAACATGCTTTTGAAATGAAAAGTACACGGCTAAAAAATGATGATAGCCGCATAGCTTAAGTATTTGCTTTTTCACAATTTGACACAAAAATGTGTTCAAACTTTGGTTTTGAAAAAGGTGACAGCAAGAGCAAAGGAAGTGTTCAAACAATTGTTTTATACAATTTGTTGTTACACGTGAAGGTCAAAAAATATAATACAACTTGTTAAATGCAACAAGCAAATTGGCAACCGACTCCGCAAAAGAATTTGCATCATCATTTTTTTTCAAATTTTAATTTAAAAATTTCTATTTAAATTATTTACTCCGACGGTAATTCAAAAATCACGGTCGTTACAGATTTTTAAATTATTTACTACGACAGGGTCGTTACGGACCCCCCTTATAAAAATTGCGTTCCCGCAATTTTCATACTAGAAGCAGTCAATAACACAAATACTACATCACAACAAAGATTAAAATAGAAAAGATAGATAAGAATGCTCACCTCCACCCGAAGAGGAGAGAAAACCGTGATAAGAACGCTCGATGAATTCTTTGGTTTTCCAAGTGCAATCCTTGGGGTTTGCGGACCATTGAATTTTCATAAGCGGAACTTCTTTATTCCGAAGGCGTTTAAGATCCAAAGCTAGCACACGAATAGGATTTTGCACCATAGACAAGTCGGGTGAGATCTCAAGATCTTGCAACACACATGAGGATCAATAACAGAATCTGAATCTCGAAAGCATCGACGAAGTTGGGATACATGAAATACGCCATGAATTCCCGAAAACTGAACATATAGCGATACATGATAAGCAACTGGGCCAATGCGTTCCGTAATAGGAAATGGTCCAATATATCGAGGAGCCAATTTCTCGGAGCTACTAAAACGCACCACACACTTCATCGGGGAAACACGAATGAATACAAGATCGCTAACAGAAAATTCCAAAGGCTTCCTTCGATGATCGGCATAAGATTTCTGCCTATTCTGAGCCTCTTTCATTCTCTATCTAATAATATCAATCTTCTCAGAAGATTCACGAATATAATCGGGGCCGAGAACTAACTTTTCCCCCGATTCCAACCAACAAGATGGTGATCAACACAGTCTTCCGTAAAGAGCTTCGAAAGGAGCCATACCGGTACTTGATTGAAAACTGTTGTTATAAGAAAATTCAACGAGAGATAAGTGGTCTTCCCAACTACCACCAAAATCAAGAATGCAAGCTCGAAGAAGATTCTCTAAAACTTGATTCACCCTTTCAGTCTGACCGTCAAACTGTGGATGATAAGCTGTACTGAGATTGAGATTAGTGCCCAAAACTTTCTGAAGGCTCTGTCAGAAACTACTAGTAAAAAGCGAATCTCTGTCACTAACAATAGAACTAGGTACTCCATGAAGTCGAACGACTTCCTTAATAAATAGCTTAGCCAACAAAGGAGCAGTTCGATTGGACTTGAATGGAATAAAATGGGCTGATTTAGTCAATCTATCAACAATCACCCAAATACTAGTATGGCCCGACCTCGAACGAGGTAGACCATCAATGAAGTCCATGGAAATCTGATCCCATTTCCATAATGGAATCTCAAGAGGCTGCAAAAGACCACTGGGACGCTGATGTTCTGCTTTAACAAGTTGACAAGTCATGCAACGATTTACATAACTTGCAATATCACGCTTCATACCCTCCCAATAGTACAAGCGTTTCATATCAGCATACATCTTACTATTACCCGGATGGATAGTATACTTAGAACGATGACAGTCCTCAAGAATGTCATTTCTAAGATTAGAAACATTAGGCACGATCAACCTACCCTTCTTCCGAATACAACCATGAACATCAATATCGAAATCCTTCAGATCATCACTTCGGGATTCCGATTTACAACTTTGAATAAGATAAGCAATATGTGGATCTTGTTTCTGGGCATCGACAACACGATCCAACAAACTAGGACGAGCTTCCATGCTAAATAAAAGCACGGGAGAATTAGAAACTGAAGGACGGTCTCTAATATCACAAAGAAATAAAGCTTCCAAAATATTCCACTCTGCTAGCATCATGGAAACAACAACCTACTGCTTGCGACTAAGCGCATCAGCAACTCTATTACCCTTACCAGGGGTATACTGAATATCAAAATCATATGAAGCAAGAAATTCGAGCCAACGCTGTTTCCACATATTAAGCTCTTTCTGAGTAAATAAATACTTCAGAGATTTGTGATCGGTAAAGAGAATAAAACGCTCTCCCAATAAATAATGTCTCCAAACCTTTAAAGCAAAGACTATAGCGGCTAACTCCAAATCATGGGTAGCATAACGAATCTCGTTAGGCTTTAGTTGTCTAGAAGTATAGGCAACTACTCTATCCTTTTGCATGAGAACATCACCGAGCCCAAAACCACTGGCATCGGTATAAACAACAAGATCATGATTCCCTTCGGGAACCACTAAGATAGGAGCATGAGTAAGGATATCTTTTAACTTCAAGAAAGAATTCTCACACTTATCCGACCAAATAAAAGGAACAGCTTTTCTCGTAAGAGTGGTAAGCGGTAAAGCAATACGAGAAAAGTCCTTAATAAATCGGCAATAATAACCCGCCAATCCAAGAAAACTACGGATCTCTGTAACGGTCTCAGGCCTCTTCCAATTATGAATAGATTCAATCTTGGAAGGATCGACATAGATACCATCGGAAGAAACAATATGACCGAGAAACTTCACCCTATTCTCCCAGAAGTGACACTTGGAGAATTTAGCATAAAGCTGATGCTGACGAAGAGTGCTCAAAACAATCTCCAAATGCTGAATATGATCGGCTTCAGATTTGGAATAAATAAGAATATCATCAATGAAAACCAAGACGAACTTATCGAGATATTCCCGGAATATCCGATTCATAAGATCTACAAAATACGCCGGAGCGTTCATCAAACTGGCATAACAAGCCATTCGTAAGAACCATAACGAGTGCGGAATGCAGTAAGAGGAATGCTATCTTCCGCAACTCGTAACTGATGAAAACCAGTGGAAAGATCGAGTTGGGAGAACAGTTTAGCGCCACCTAATTGATCGAACATGTCATCGATCCTAGGTAATGGATACCTATTTTTGATAGTGAGCTCGTTAAGCTTGCGATAATCAATGCAAAGCCTAAGAGTACCATCTGGCTTCTTAACGAAGACAACGGTGGCGCCCCAAGGAGACGAGCTAGAATGAATAAAATGCTTGGCTTCCAACTCAGATAATTGTTGCTTGAGTTTCTCATTTTCCTTAGCAGACATCCTCGTTGGAGGACGACTAACAGGATGAGCACTAGAGATAAGATCAATATGAAACTTAATTGCCCTCTTTGGCGGCAATCTCGAAATAGGTTCAAAAACATCAGAAAAGTCACAAACAACTGGAATATTAACAATGACATCCTCCGATTCGAAGGAAGAAATGAGAGCATTTGAAGTATGATCCATGCTTCAAAATATAATAGATAACTACTCGCTAGCATCAGGATGCTTGAAATATAAAGTTCTTTCGGGACATAGGATTTGAACTTCATAACGGATGAGCCAATCCATACCCAATATCGTATCAAAACCAAGATGATCCATAATATGCAGATTCGCATGAAAGGAGAAACCACAAAGAATAATCTCAACATCAACACACAACAAACCAAGAGTAATGGATCCACCAATAGGATTTACGATCCTTAAAGGGTCGCAAAGAGTAACAACATCCAACGGAATAATATCAACTAGCTCCTTTGACACGAATGAATGCGATGCACCCGTATCGAAAAGAACTCTAATAGAACGGTCATGAAATAAAATAAAACCTTACAAAACAAAAGGAGTAATACCTTTAGGCTGAGAAGAAACACCAGAAGCTTTAGCAACATTAAGCTTCCCAGATTTGAGACCCCTAGAAGCAGTATGATAATCAGAAATCCAATGACCCTCTTTCTTGCAATAGCGGCAAATGCGAGGCTTAGGACAATTACGGTGAAGATGATCCAAAGAACCACAATTATAGCATGCCCTCTGAATAGAAAGTGCACTACTAGGCTGAGAACTAGAGGTAGCTTGCTTCTTCTTCTTCTGGTTGGAAGAATTAGGCTTATGAAATGGAAACCTTGTAAAATAATATCATTTTAAAAAGGTTTTCAGTAGATATTTATAAGTTTTGGAAAAAACCTGTTAAGCCTTTTATAAAGTAAGAAAATTTGTATTTCAACACTTGTGTTAAAATGAATGGTTTTGTGGAGTTAGGTGAAAGCACATTAATTTGTTAAATTGATATAGAGATAAGTAATTATAATTAGGATTGTATACTTTCATTAGGAATGCTTTAAAGTAATAAGAGAATGGGATTTGGGTTTGTTGTGACATTATTTGAGTGACAATTGCCTTGAACCCTTAAGTATAAATAAATCTTTAAGAAGAATGTTTTAAAGAGAGCATTTAAAGTATGAAATGATTAGGGATTGTTGTGACATTGTTTGAGTAACAATTGCCTTAAACCCTTATGAATGTAATTTAATCTTAAAAGAGAGTTTTAAAGTTAATGATTAAGTGAAGTGTTTTGGTTTTGTTGTAAACAATACAACAAAACAGGCTTTTTACAACGGGCAATGCCCGTTGTAATATGTGTTCCACAACGGGCAACCGACCGTTGTAATAGGCGATGTTGTAATAGGTTGACCATATTTTACAACGGGCAATGCCCGTTGTAATAAAACTTTTTACAACGGGCAATGCCCGTTGTAATAAATCTTTTAACAACGTGTTTTGACCGTTGTAAAAATCTTATATAACAACGTGCAGTGACCGTTGTAATAAGCTCATATAACAACGCATATTGCCCGTTGCAAAATAAATGCAAATTTTAAAAAAAAATTGACAACAGCATCCATGCAATACATCCATACTAATACTAAATATTGTCGTAAAATAATTAAAATCACATACAGAAAGCCTAAAAGCTAAAGTTATAGAATTCTAACACTCCAAAAAGTTAGATAAGTTTACATGTCAAATACATAAAACATTAACACATAACAGTCCGCTACAAATATCATGTTCTAAATACAATCATACTATACCACAGAGATGAAGTCTTTATGCCACACGACGGTTGATGCAACGGCCTCTTTGATAGTCTGCATCTCTGAATTTGGCAACTTTGATATTTATCTTCCTATTTGCTTACGTTTGTGATTCTGTAAACATAAATAAATAGTTGCTTTGTAATTTTGACTAGTTGGATTCAAAGAATTTCAGCTAAAAACATGCAAGTGTATAAATATGTGTTGATTTCTAAACCTTTCTTCGTTTCAAGTTGAATACATGCAAGTATGACAAAATGTACGACCGGGGCCAAAAATGTGGACTGAAAAAGAAGGTACTTGCGTGTTATATTGAGAATGTACAATGTATTGATTTAACTGTAGCGTATAGAAGAGTGGTTGAGTTCTTCAGTAGCACAGTGTGTGATTTACATATGTGTTCAAATTTGGAAATAAATGTCTCATTCAAGAAATCTAAAAATGATCCTAGGAAAATTATACAAAATTTTGAAATGGTAGTGAACGAATAAATGCAGGACTGCAACTAGTGTCGGGAATCTTTTCTTACTTTGTGTGGCGTGTGTAATGAATCTATTGATGAATGATATATATTACAGACTGCATACATATACGAATTGATGAAATTTATGTCATATTGATATGCACAAGAAAAAAAAAAGAATAATGGTTGAAAAAAGCCACTACGTTAGAATAAAATAGCTTAAAAATGGGAAGAAGAAAAACTCAGATTCTTGAGTCTTAATCGATCAAAATACCAAACGAAAAAATGCAGGATATATAGCTAAATAATAATCTAGAAAAAAACATTAAGCTATTCAGAACAATATAACAAATATAACAAGAACAATATAACAAATTAAGTTTATTTATAATTTAACAAGTATTTCCAAATTTGAAAAAAAGATGAATGCTAATCAATTTTTAAAGTTGTTGGCGTATCATCAGAATTTTAAACGATGTCATTAGACATTTTTCGTCAAAACAGACAGAAGTGAAAAAAGAAGAATGCTAGAAATTTACCTGTTGTGCATCATAAGCAATTCCAACTCGGATACATTATGGACAACAAATTTCTTGAAACCATGAACATGGACAGTACAGTTGATCCTGCATTGGTGAGATTGCAGGAGCAAATGTAAAAAACGTATGTAAAAAGCAGGAAGTTTCAAATTTTTACCCCAACCGAAGTCACAAAATTGCAAACTGCACATTTTACAGATCTGGCACCATATTGATACCTCAGCAACATATGACAGTTTCCACAGTTCACGTGTGCTACTTGATTTGCTGTAAATATAAAACATACATCCAAATCATTCAGTATTCATTGATGTATTATGTTCTTGTTAAGAAGCCATAGTTTAGTGCACTTATTTTCAGTCACAGTACACTAAAAGAATGTGTAAACCTCTACACGAGCATTGCACACTTGTTGCTCCACGTATATACATCAGTAGCATGTGGCAGCCTCCACAAACCAACTGTGCCATTTCTGTGCCTGCAGAAGCATTCAGTAGGAACATTAGTCTCTAATATTATGAAGTGAAATGCAATTTCAAGCCGTGGAGCTTTAATTGAACCTTAACAAATAAACATCGTAAGAACTATATAAAGAAAATAAGAATTTATCAAAATATGACACTTTTGAAAACTCATTTCAATTTTAAATTAGCTTCCGAGCTATTTGCAAATTCTTAGACTAGTAGTGTAGTCAGGCAAATAGGAGAAGCAAGCATAGTGCGTACACACAGTTGCATGCGTACGGTCAGGCACATTCTCTCACACAAAGTAATCCCACATAAATGCATACATACTCACCCTTCCATACATTTAGGCTGGACACACACGCAAGAACCAAGACAATAACAAGTAATCAAGCCACTTTGTTAATACAACTGAACATCAGATCTTACACATAGGGATCAGTAAAAAATAGAGATATAAATGATTCAAAGTATGTTAATAAAGCAACATTTAATAATTCGCACAAGAAAGTTACGTTGGAGGAAGTTTGTACTGAAAAAAAGTCAAATTTACTTTATTTTTGTCCTCAAAATTGCCATGTAATATGCGTCCGAGCTTCAGACATTTATATAATATGCGCCTACAGTCAGAAGTCGCTTATTAAATAAGCATCCGAGCTTCAGACATTTAAATAATATGCGTCTATCGGTCTGATGTCATACGCCTATGAGATAAGCGTATGACTGTTCGGCATCTTTAATTATTCAGTCCTTAGTATTCAACTCCATGAATATTAGGGGCTCTTAATAATACAACATGCACTAAACACTTCACATTTACGCAATTCTCCAAAGAGAGCAATCATTGAGACATATATGAAAGCACAATGGATGACAAAAATATCTGATATCGTAGATGCATAGAGAAATTCAGCTTAATTTACGTTTAGATTTATTTGTCATACATTTTGTTTTTAGATGTGTTTCAGTGGTCCCTTCCTTCTTCAAATTATATACCAAGGCTAGTTGATAGCATAACAATACACTTAACTGATTTTGAGCCGTAAAAGAGTGTCTAGCTGCAATATAAGGACTAATTATTACTCAATAACAGCGCTATTGTGCTAAGTTTTGTTAGTGAAAACTAGTCGCCTAAGCATCATTACAGGCTATCTGCATTCAATGATTATAACAGTACAAACTCAAACTTGAGAATTGATGTAAATAACATACAAGAAGGGTAGTGGTGAGGCCCATAGGACGCGGCAACGCTCTTCCAAATAGGCAAAACGAGATGGATAGGAACTGGCATGCCTGCTAAGATGTGTTTGAATATCAATTCCTGGTGGTAATATTCTTGCAGCTGCATGAAAGTGAATCCTGTTTTTGACGATTCGGTTGCCGCCGATGACGATTCCATTGCTAATGTCAGATTTAATCCGAGGTTTAGCGGCGGCGGAACGACTGCCGTAGTTACAGTCCCTGATTCAGAAGTTCATGCTGAATTATGCAATTAAATCGTTTTGATATGAAATTGAAGATGAGGGGATAGCTACCTGAAGATTCTTCTGGAGATATCCGAGCTATTTTTGATGGCGGAGATTCGGAACTCGACTTTTCATCGCTGATGTTGTCGTCGTTTTTTCTGAGTTGTTCGCGAGATTTTGAATCTTCTTCCACCATTAATTTGAGTTATTAAATGAAAATTGGAAGTATAGGATTAGGGGAATGTTGAAGTTCCAGCAAGCAAAAGGAATCATTGATCGAGTTCAAGAATATCTACCAGAAAAGAAGCCGGCTTCGAATCAAAGTGACAAATTCGAAAGCCCTAATTTTTCGAGCAAAGAAAAGAGGAACGAGAGTATTGCTCCACGGAAAAGAAGAAAAGGGGGCCGGTCTAAAAATTAGGGTTACCTATTACAACGGGCATTTTAAGCCCGTTGTAAAATTGGCACCTATTACAACGGGCAGTTTTAGTCCGTTGTAAAATTGGCACGTCTATTACAATGGGCATTTTGTGGACGTTGTAAAATTAACATCTATTACAACGGGCATAAAATGACCGTTGTAATAGCAATCTATTACAACGGGCAAAGACTGCCCGTTGTAAAAAAGACGTTATATAAGAAATCTATTACAACGGACCTGAACTGACCGTTGTAGTAGCCTACTATTACAATGGGCAGCAATTGCCCGTTGTAAAAAGGACGTTGTAATAGAGTATTTTTGTTGTAGTTGCAATGTTTTAGTAACATTTATTTTTAAAACCTTGAATAATATTTTAAAGTGGTAAAATATTGTTAAATGATTTTGAAAAATACTTAGACCATTAATAATGGAATTTTAAAGATAATAACAAGTATGGAATCTTTTGGGAAAAGATAGAAAAGTATAAGTTTTAAAGTATAGAATAGAGAAGAGGTTTATAGTAACAACTTGTAAGTAACTTTTGTTTAACCTCTTTGATTATATTTTAAAATAAGTAAATCTTGTTAATGATTTATGAACACACTTATACCATTAAGATAAGCACCTGAATACTTTTCAAAATACAGAAAGGAGTACAAACGAATAGGGAATTGTAGGATACTTGTATATGCCCTTTTAAAGATATTTGAAATACACACGCGTACACACAAAAAATAGAAAAAAGTAAGTTTTAATTAATAAAGGATTTATTAATTAAAAGGGGATTCGAAGTTATTTATATGACTAGATCGTGCTTATGTGCATCGATCATGCTTTGTGTGTTACTTCCTTTGGAAAGTATACATGACTTAATTTCCCTTATGCGATCATTCTCATTATTGTTTAACTAACCAAAATATAACTTTGGAAATATCTAGAACAAACATGGGAATCATACGGTATAGTTATCTTCAGTGATGCTATACTATACGTATAATCTCATTTTGCTCTTCTAGGACAAATGATAAGGAAATCTGATGCAGCGCGAGCCACGAATTCACAAGTCTTAGGTCACTCACGACCTAACAAACCAAAACTGGAAAATAAGTTGTTAAAAAGTGAAGTCTTAGGTCGCTCACGACCTAATGGGTTCTTAGATCGCTCACGACCTAAGGAAGATGGGCTACGAGCTAACGGAACCAACGCTCAGGAATGCGTACGACCTAAGGAGCTAAGGCATAAGTCGTGGGAACGACCTACCGGTTTCAAAGATCACATGCTACGACCTAACAGGCTAGGGGAAAATGAGCTACGACTTAAGGGAAGTGCTGAGCTACGACCTAAGGGAAGTGCTGGGTTACGACCTAAAGCTAACAAGGAGGCTAGCGAGTTAGCAGTGTGTGAAGATTGGCGCAGAGCTGAAGTAATAGGTCGCGAGCGACCTAGTGGAGAGCTACGACCTAACAGTCTGAAGGGAAAGGCGATACGACCTAACAAATTACGACCTATGTTAGGTCGCAGGAAAACATAACGACCTAAGTTAGGTCGCGAAGTTTTAGATCGTGAGGAGTTAAGTCGCGAGGCCTTAGGTCGTGAAGTTTCTGGAACTGCTTATCTGTTAGGTCGCAAAAATCTGCAAGTCGTTGATTCTTATGCCGCATTGATCTCTGCCGTTGATTCTTAAGTCGCTGAAGGAAGCAGATGTATTGAAGTTAGGTCGCGTCTGTTTTTAGGTCGCAATGTTTTTTAGGTCGCAGGTTATAAGTCGTGTACGACCTAAGTATTGTAAGTCGTTATGTTGTTTGTACGTTGGTTGTAATATGCGATTGTTTTGTAGTGAACTGTTAGGTCGTTAACGACATATACTAAGTCGTTGGGTTTGATAAGTCGCACCGTTCTAGGTCGTAGGTCGTTCACGACCTAGGAGTTGATGTATTTTCGTTGTTTTTTCTCGTGTGAGTTGTAAAAACGCCTATAAATAGGCCGGGTCTCTCATTTGTAAAGGTTGTTGATTTTTGAATAAAATTCTCTTTTGATTGCTTTGTGCTTTCATTCCAATTGGTAGTTGAGTGTAATCTCCTATCTCCTCTTTCGGATAATCGAGTGCGCTCGATTCAACGATTGTAGAAGCCGATTCGCGGAATCAAGTGCGCTTGATCAACGCTTGAAGAATTGAAGATCTTTGAACCCGGTATCGTGCGCGATCAACGAGTTCGAGATAGCTAGAGTTCGGTATCTTCGGATCAACGAATTCGGGCATTTCAGTATCTTCCAATCCACCGATTACTACTTTCAACGAACGACATTGTTTTTGTAATATCCGCTGCGTCATTTTTGGTATCGGAGCTTGTTCTAGCCAATCATAGCTGGATCGTGACTTGGAGCCTATTCATTTAGAAGTTGAAGAGATTTGCCGAGCTTGAAGTGAAGATTCGAATTTGTTTATCACGGCCGAGAGTAAGAAGGCTTGTTCGAAGATTGATTGATCGAATTTGTATTGGAAGCCGAAACTTTGTCCATCGTGTTCATCGCGATTTGCTACAAAGTGGAAGTTTTCGATCCGGTTGATTTTGGATCAAAGTCCGAATTGTGTTTGAATTTTGAAGTATTGAAGAGTTGTGAAATTTTCTAGTATGCCGCCAAGAAGAGCTAATCGCCACCAAAACGTAGAAGCTTTGTATCGACGAGAAGAAGCTGATGAGATGGAGCAAAGAATCAATGAGAACTTTAGTGAAAAGCTTAACGAAGGAATTGGCCGGTTAGAGAAGCTTATGACAGAAATGAATCAAAATCGGAGAAGGGTTTCACCTGAATCTAACCATGGGGGTAGTAGAGTCTCGCCACATTCCAATCGGGACAGAAGTGTTGAAAATGATCAAGGGCGTGGGAGGAACGTGAATGATCGTGAACGAAGGAATGTCGATAGAAGGGATGAAGGTGGTAGACGTGAAGATAGTAGAGATGTGGGTGGATGAGATAGACAAAGATATACATCTGATTTTGAAGAGGAGTATGATGGTGGTAGTGTTCAAGGACAAGGACGAGGACAAGAAAGAAATCACTCTGAGTATGATCACAAATGGGAGTCGGGGATGAAGACTGAAATTCCTGAATTCGAAGGTGGTGTGCAAGCGGAGGAGTTTCTAGATTGGATAGCTAATGTTGAGGAGATTTTTGACTTCAAAGAAGTTCCAGGACATCGTAGAGTGAAGTTGGTTGCTACGAGGCTGAGGGGTAGAGCTTTGGCATGGTGGCAACAAACCAAACTTACACGTGATCGGATGGGAAAGTCAAAAGTTGAATCTTGGGAAAAGATGAAGAGATTGATGAAAGCAACGTTCTTACCATACAATTATCAATCTTTGATGTATCAACGTTTGCAGAACTTGAGGCAGGGCACGAAGACAGTTAATGACTATGCTGATGAATTTTACCAACTGATTGCTCGAAATGATATTATGGAGAAGGAAGAACAACTGACAGCTAGATTTGTTGGGGGACTACGAATGCAGATCCAGGATATGGTTAATATGTTTGATCCAAGATCTGTAGCGGAAGCACATCAGAAAGCGTTGGCTTGGGAGAAACAGGGACGACGAGGAGGTGGTGTGTTTACTAATTCTAACAATCAAGCGAAGGGTGTTGGTGGAAGTTCTAATGTTTCTAAACCTATCAGTAGACCAGTGGTGAAGGAGGTTGAGAAGGCAAGGGTTAACAATGGTTTCAAATGTTACAATTGTCAGGAATTGGGTCATAAAAGCAGTGAGTGTCCAAAGCCAAAGAAGAGAACTATGATAGCTGAGGTTGAGGATGAGGATGAAGAAGCTGAATGCTCTAATTCTTTACCAGTTGAGGAGGAAGACTTACTGTCAGGAGATGACGGGTACGCATTGATGATGAGGAGAAGTTGTTTAACACCGAAGCAAGAGGAGGAAAGTAGTTGGTTGAGGAACAATATCTTTCAATCTACATGCACTATTCTGGGAAGAGTTTGTAAATTTATTATTGATGCTGGGAGTTGTGATAATATTATCTCTACAGAAGCGGTGAAGAAGTTGGAGTTGAAAACCGAGAAACATCCTAAACCGTACAAGTTAGCTTGGTTGAGGAAGGGTGGTGAAGTGAAAGTTGGGCGTAGAGCTTGTGTGAAGTTTTCAATTGGGAAGAAATACAACGATGAAATCTGGTGTGATGTCGTAGATATGGACGTTTGTCATTTGTTGCTGGGGAGACCGTGGCAGTATGATAGGGCGGTGCAGCATGATGGGCGTACCAACAGTTACAGTTTCATGTTTGAAGGCACAAAGATTACTCTAGTTCCAAAGAAGCGACAACAGGAGGAAAACAAGTTGGAGGAGATTGAAGAGCTCAAAACTTTGTTATCGCTGAAGGAGTTTGTGAAGGAAGTAGAGGAGGAACCTGAAGTGTTTTTGTTAATTGGGCGAGAGAGCAGTGAAGAGGTTGAGATTCCAGAAGAAGTTAAACCAGTTTTGAAAGAATTTGACGATGTATTTCCAGAGGAGTTACCAACGGAGTTGCCCCCGTTGAGGGATATACAACATCAGATAGATCTTGTTCCAGGTGCTGTGTTGCCACACAAACCACATTATCGAATGAGTCCGAAGGAACATGAAGAGTTGCGGAGGCAAGTGGAAGAATTGCTTGAACAGGGGCGTGTGCAGGAGAGTTTGAGTCCTTGTGTTGTACCAGCTTTATTGGTATCCAAAAAGGATGGAACGTGGAGGATGTGCACTGACAGTCGAGCATTGAATAAGATTACTGTGAGATATAGATTTCCAATGCCGAGGTTGGATGACTTGTTGGATCAAATAAGCGGAGCAACTATCTTTTCGAAGATTGATTTGAAGAGCGGATATCATCAAATTCGTATCAGACCAGGAGATGAGTGGAAGACTGCTTTTAATACCAGGGAGGGTCTATACGAGTGGTTAGTCATGCCGTTTAGCTTATCAAATGCACCAAGTACTTTCATGAGGGTGATGAATCAGATTTTTCGACCGTTCATTGGGAAATTTGTGGTGGTGTATTTTGATGATATTCTGATTTATAGTGGGAGTCCAGAAGAACATTTGAATCATCTTAGAGAAGTGCTGATGGTATTTCGACAAGAACAATTTTATACTGCAACGAAGAAATGCGTGTTCATGACGCATAGCGTTTTATTTCTGGGATATGTTGTGTCGGAAAAAGGAATACAGGTTGACCAAAGTAAAGTTGAAGCAATTAGAGATTGGCCGCAGCCCAAGACGATAACGGAAGTTCGTAGTTTTCACGGGTTGGCTTCATTCTATCGAAGGTTTATACCACACTTTAGTAGTGTGATGGCGCCTGTTACAGATTGCATGAAGGGTAAACAATTTGCATGGATGGAGGAAGCCGGGGTTGCTTTTGAGCGAATCAAAGAACTTTTGACGTCTGCACCAATTCTAATATTACCAGATTTTCAGTTAGTGTTTGAACTACATACTGATGCATCCAAGGTTGGGATTGGAGGAGTGCTGAGTCAGAGGGGACGTCCTATTGCATATTTCAGTGAGAAGTTGTCAGGAGCGAAGATGAGATACAGTACGTATGATGTGGAATTCTATGCTGTTGTACAATCTATTAAACACTGGAGACACTATCTATTCCAGAAGGAGTTTGTTCTGTATACTGATCATGAAGCACTGAAGCATTTGCAAGGGCAAGACAAGATTTCAGCGAGACATGCATCGTGGATTGCATATCTGCAACAATTTACATTTGTTGTGAAACACAAGTCGGGAGTGACGAATCGTGTTGCGGATGCGTTGAGTAGAAGAAATCACTTGTTAACTACATTGAAAGTTGAAGTGACGGGGTTTGAAATATTGCCAGAATTATTTACCGATGATCCTTACTTTGCAAAGTTTGTTGATCAAGTCAAGGAGGGAGAGACGGATGAGTTCGTGATGGTAGATGGTTTTCTTTTTAAAGAAAATCGATTGTGCATACCGGAGGGTAGTCTGAGAATGAAGATTATCAAGGAGTTACACGAAGAGGGACATGTTGGGAGAGACCGTACATTACAGTTGATTTCACATTCCTACTTTTGGCCATCAATGAGAAAAGAAGTAGAGAGGTTTGTTGAGAGATGTCATATCTGTCAAGTTTCGAAAGGAACTACGACTAATGCTGGATTATATATGTCGTTACCCGTGCCTGTAAAACCATGGGTGGCTATCAGTATGGATTTTGTTTTGGGTTTGCCTAGAACTCAAAGGGGGAATGATTCTATATTTGTTGTGGTGGACAGATTTTCGAAGATGGCACATTTTATTGCTTGTAAGAAGACGGCGGATGCTGTTCATGTTGCTCAGTTGTTTTTCAAGGAGATCTATCGACTTCATGGATTGCCAGAATCTATTGTGTCGGATAGAGATACTCGATTTCTGAGTCATTTTTGGTTGAGTTTGTGGAAAATGGTGGGAACGAAGCTGAAGTTTAGTAGTGCTTATCATCCGCAAACTGATGGACAGACTGAGGTGGTAAACAGATCATTGGGAAATTTGTTACGATGTCTTGTTCAAGATAATCTGAAGAGTTGGGATGTGAAGTTATGCCAGGCAGAATTTGCTCATAATCATGTTGTGAATCGAAGTACTGGGTTCAGTCCGTTCCAGATTGTCTATTCGAGCTTACCGAAAGGACCGTTGGATTTGACGGTAGTGCCAAAATCAAAGAAGACAGTTAAGAAAGCTGCTGATTTTGTTGAGGGGTTAGCGGAATGTCATAAAATCGTTCAAGAACGATTAGAGAAAGCAAATGAGAAGTATAAACAATCTGTAGACTTGAAACGACGAAATGTTGAGTTTAATGAAGGAGATATGGTTTATGCAGTGTTAACAAAAGATCGTTTTCCAGTAGGCGCGTACAATAAATTGAAAGCACGAAAAATTGGTCCGGTGGAAGTTGTGAAACGAATCAATGAAAATGCTTATAAATTGAAGCTGCCAGATGATGTGCATACGTCTGACGTGTTCAATGTTAAACATCTCGTACCATATCATAGGGATGAACGGACTGAGGTGGAAGAATTTACCAATTCGAGGACGAATTTTTCTCAACCTGGGGAGGATGATGCAGCGCGAGCCACGAATTCACAAGTCTTAGGTCACTCACGACCTAACAAACCAAAACTGGAAAATAAGTTGTTAAAAATTGAAGTCTTAGGTCGCTCACGACCTAATGGGTTCTTAGATCGCTCACGACCTAAGGAAGATGGGCTACGAGCTAACGGAACCAACGCTCAGGAATGCGTACGACCTAAGGAGCTAAGGCATAAGTCGTGGGAACGACCTACCGGTTTCAAAGATCACATGCTACGACCTAACAGGCTAGGGGAAAATGAGCTACGACTTAAGGGAAGTGATGAGCTACGACCTAAGGGAAGTGCTGGGTTACGACCTAAAGCTAACAAGGAGGCTAGCGAGTTAGCAGTGTGTGAAGATTGGCGCAGAGCTGAAGTAATAGGTCGCGAGCGACCTAGTGGAGAGCTACGACCTAACAGTCTGAAGGGAAAGGCGATACGACCTAACAAATTACGACCTATGTTAGGTCGCAGGAAAACAGAACGACCTAAGTTAGGTCGCGAAGTTTTAGATCATGAGGAGTTAAGTCGCGAGGCCTTAGGTCGTGAAGTTTCTGGAACTGCTTATCTGTTAGGTCGCAAAACTCTGGAAGTCGTTGATTCTTATGCCGCATTGATCTCTGCCGTTGATTCTTAAGTCGCTGAAGGAAGCAGATGTATTGAAGTTAGGTCGCGTCTGTTTTTAGGTCGCAATGTTTTTTAGGTCGCAGGTTATAAGTCGTGTACGACCTAAGTATTGTAAGTCGTTATGTTGTTTGTACGTTGGTTGTAATATGCGATTGTTTTGTAGTGAACTGTTAGGTTGTTAACGACCTATACTAAGTCGCTGGGTTTGATAAGTCGCACCATTCTAGGTCGTAGGTCGTTCACGACCTAGGAGTTGATGTATTTTCGTTGTTTTTTCTCGTGTGAGTTGTAAAAACGCCTATAAATAGGCCGGGTCTCTCATTTGTAAAGGTTGTTGATTTTTGAATAAAATTCTCTTTTGATTGCTTTGTGCTTTCATTCCAATTGGTAGTTGAGTGTAATCTCCTATCTCCTCTTTCGGATAATCGAGTGCGCTCGATTCAACGATTGTAGAAGCCGATTCGCGGAATCAAGTACGCTTGATCAACGCTTGAAGAATTGAAGATCTTTGAACCCGGTATCGTGCGCGATCAACGAGTTCGAGATAGCTAGAGTTCGGTATCTTCGAATCAACGAATTCGGGCATTTCAGTATCTTCCAATCCACCGATTACTACTTTCAACGAACGACATTGTTTTTGTAATATCCGCTGCGTCAAAATTCGTCCGGTTAGGAGATGATCTCCGCTTTTATGTATTATCTGTTTACTTCTAAAAGAACATGAGTTAAGTTCATCGAAAACTATTGATCGGTTTTTGGAGCGCCCGACAATTAGGGGAGTGTACTTATATGAGATGACTCAAAACCATAATCACTCCAAAACCATATACGTGTTCTATGCTTTGGAAGAGATTTGTGATTGGTTCAAGATGTTGGAATCTATGTGGAGATTCGAGATTTGTTTGAGATTCTCGAACACATGTAGTTGTTCGTGATCTATTTAGGATGTGGGAATCCTTGTGTGATTCGAGATCTGTTGAAATATGGGAATCCATGCATGGTTCTGAGATCTGTTGAGATATGGAAATCCATGTGTGGTTCCGAGATTTGTTCCAATTATGACTTGTATGTTGGAATGCCGGACGCAGCCTCGCCGACGCATATGGATAAAACCATAGATAGGATGCATAACTAGGGGTTTAGCTAACCCAAGTGTGTAGGCAACTCTACCCAACAGATACCTATAGTTATGCAGGCGTGAGTGATGCAATCGGCTTCATGTTGTAGCTAGCTATGTATTTCTTATGTAGATCAGCTAAGGATGTACGGTGCTTCAGGAGGATATATCCGATCCTTATGCAGGAGGACCGTTCTCGAAGGACCAAGGGCATCTCTGTGGAATTATACACAATTAGTGAATGCACCTTAGCGGTTTTGATTATCTACCTATTATTGATGTGGTGTGCACTCATACGCAGCATAGCTATTTCTTATATATATTCATCACCCTAGACATATTATAATATCACTAGATTTTCTAATAGAAATAGTTTGGTTATCTTAATGTAGATGTGTTTGTCTACGGCGTAGTTTTACAAGATACCTTTATTTTTAAAGGGTTTATAAATATAAAATTATATATGATTTTGGTTTCTCACGCTGGTTTATTAGACTGATTCGGATGTTATTTTCTTACAATGCTTGCGTCAGCCCGGAGTATATCTCCGGATTTAGCTATGGATGCTTTAGAGCTTCAAGGGATGAATTAGATGCCTCCAAGACCTATTTAGGTATTTTATTTCCATTGCATTACTTGTTTTGTATCTATCAGCGTTTATGAGGATAGGTTGTTATAAATGTCCAGGCCGATGATAGGTTAGTTTACTCTGATTTTTGTATGTATATTAAAGTTTTCTTTTTGGTAAAGATAGTTTGAGATATTATATATTATTATTCCGCATGTGAGATTCTAATATTGTGTTCTTCTTTCTTATTCTATTTCTTTTTCTTTTTTTACCCTAAAGTTTTGTCTTCCCGGCACTTGGGTGTTCGGCACGAGAATACTATGGATGTATTAGTGTGAACATTCGAAGGTCGAAAAGGTCGTTTGTTACATTTGGCATTGGAGCTTAGGTTGAGGAACACATGGACCTTGGTTGGGTAAACTCATTAGAGAGAGGGTTAGTGACACCCTAGAATGAGTTTGAGTGTATATACATATATGAGAGTGCATATTTATTATTGTTATAAAAATGTTTTGCATTAATTGATTGGTCTGTTGAGTGGTTTATGAATTCTGGTCGACACAAAAGGTACAACTGTGTCGATAGGGGTTTCTAAACACTTGGACAAGGCAAACTGACACAGTATTGTTGTTGAAATTGGTAAATGAAATAATTTTAGGGATCATTTAGCTAACATCCTTGTTAAGTTTAAAAATATACAAAACATCCTTCCCAAAACAAAGTTATAAATTACATCCCTATTTTTGAATACATCTAGTTAATTTTCGAAACTACTCTTACGCTTTCTCAAAACAAATCCCAAAACCCTCCAAAATCATGTTATCGACATTTCATTCAAAGCATACCCTAATCTCCTGAAATCCAGAAGTTGTAATCGAATAGTATTAAAAGAAAAAAGATGAAGTTCGAATTGATGAAGATGAAATCTATTAAAACGGCAAAATCGAAGGTAATCGCCTAATTTTCTTTCTGATATCGATTTTTCTTCAATTATAATTGATCGATTTTTTTAAGGGTTTATAGATAGCTCATTTCACAGTATTCGCATGTATACATGATATTATTTAAAAATTTATGTATGTAAGCAAGAATCTGGAAAATTGCCACATGATACCAAAAAAATAAGAATAATTGCATAATATTCTACAATTAAGCAAAATAATTGAAGAAGTAACAACAATTATCTGGAAAATTCAGTGCATGCAAGCAAGACCGTGGAAGATTGTAATATGTTTCCAAAAAATATATGAATAATTGTAGTATAATCTGCAATTAATCAAAATAATTGGAGAAATAACAGAAAGTAAATGGAAAATTGAATGCATGCAAGCAAGTATCTGAAATTTTTTAGACATATTTCCAGAAAAATAAGAATAATTGCAGAATAATCTACAACTAATGAAAATGGTTGAAGAAATGAAACCAACTATCTAGAAAATTGAATGCATGCAAGCAATTATCTACAAAATTGCAACATATTTCCAAAAAAAAATTGAATAATTGCAGGGTGGTCTATAATTAATCAAAATTACTAAAGAAATAACAACAGTTATTTAAAATATTGAATGCATGCAAATAATTATCTGGAAAATTACAACATAATTCCAAAAATATGAATAACTGCAGAATTTTCTACAGTTAAATAAAATAATTGAGAAATAACAGCAATTATCTAGAAAACTTAATGCATGCAAACAATTATCTGGAGAATTGTAGACTTATTTCTAAAAAAAATAACTGCATCATACTTTGCAATTTATCAAAATAATTGAAAAAAATAACAACATATATTCTGCATAATTTATGAGAAAAATAGATGCACTCTTTATAATTGAAGTGAAATGATATTAATGGAATATTTGCAGGCATATAGGCAATTTATGTAACTAAATACATTTTAAAGGCATTTATAATTGTAAATAAAAAAAATAAAAAAATTCAAGTTTAATTGTGAAGATTGAATTCATGCTTCTCTAGGATTATTTATAATAATTTCATATTTATCAGCACTTATTCTCTTAAAATCAATTATAATCATCTTTATTTGCAATTATTCATAATAATTGCAGAGATGTATGTCTGCAATTATTTACTCTGCATTTATTGAGAATAAATGCATCTATCTCTGCAATTATTCTGATTAATTGCTTATTTATCAGCAATAGTTCAAAAAATTTCATGCAATAATTCAAAAAAGTGCTCACTTACTAGCAATCATTTAAAAAAGTGCAGAAATACATGCAATTATTCACAATATTTGCAGAAAAATGCACCGGTTTTAAACATTTGCTACAAAACTTTTGCACATTATTGTTTCCAGATATATAAGAATTTTCTTTACATTTCTGTAGAAAGATACTCAAAAAGAAATTGAAGAAGAAGAAAATGTCAGTGAAGAAAAATCTGTAATTCCTATTCAAGCAAATGTTGAATCTGAAGAAGATAACAATACAAGAACAAAGAAGAGAAAAATAGGTGACGCAACAAAGTCTCCTACTAAACAAGAGAATTATAGAAATAGTTTGAAGCCTTTTCTTGAACCGATGATGAGGAATACAGTGGAAGCTAAGGAATTCTCACAAAAAATATCTCAAAAGTTTACTTTTCTATAAATTTATTGACATGATTTATAATGGAATAATTTCAGTTGAAGAAATGACAAAAAATTCGACCTCTATTGATATAATCGTGAAAACTATAAAAAGCATTTGAGATATTTCCAGTTTGGTGATCAGAAAATAACATTTTCAGAGCTTGACATTGGACAATTACTAAGTGTTCATATAAAAGGCAAACCGGTCAAAACTTCTGACCACATTAAAAAGCAAGATAAAAGTGACAGTGAGTATACTTCTTTCATCAGCAGACATTTTGAAGGGGATGCCAATGTCCACAAGAAAAAGGTAGAAAAATAGTAATTTTCTGTAGTAAAAGGAACTACAGAAGAGGACAGAGAAGACACAACAAAACTTCTCCTCCTATATTTGGCTGCAACATTTCTTGTTTCAAATTCTAACTCAAATGTATCATGGAACATGGTTCCATATTATGCATGTAAGGGAAAAATGTCACTGATTTCATGGCCCAAAACAATTCATAAGCAACTTATGGATCGAATAGAAAAATACGTCGATAAGCTAAGAAAAATCATAGCTTGTGTAACATTATTATTAGTATGATATTTCAACTTAAATAGATAAGTTCCAAATTATTTATATATTTTTTATATTATTTTTTTTCTTTTCAGTGGTGGATCTGTGAAAAAAATCATGTGCTAAAGTCATCTAAATCTGAATAAAACATCTTATACCCATTAGCTGAAAAATGGAACATTTCAAAGCTCAAACCAATTATGCTACTGAAAATGAGATACAAATCTATAAGTCTACAAATAAGCACACTAGAATTTGCAGAATTCTAAAATTATTTGAAAGAAAGATGTTATTCAGGATACTTGTAAACATATATTAAATTATAAAACCTATTTTCAGACATAACTACAATTATCAGCAATACTTGCAGACATATCTGCAATTATCTATAATACTTGTAGACATATCTGAAATAATAAACCATACTTTCAGATATAACTGCAATTATCAGCAATACTTGCAGACATATCTGCAATTATCTATAATACTTGTAGACATATCTGAAATAATAAACCATACTTTCAGATATAACTGCAATTATCAACAATACTTGCAGACATATCTGCAATTATCTATAATACTTGTAGACATATCTAAAATTATAAACCATACTTTCAGATATAACTGCAATTATCAACAATACTTGTAGATATATCTTCAATTATCTATAATACTTGTAGACATATCTGCAATTATAAACAATACTTGCAGAATAAGATGCAAATATTGAGAATAATTGCTTAATTGTTGTATTGTATAAATTTCCTCAATAACTGCAAACATATTTGCAATTATTAGTACTTGCTGTTTCATATGCAATTATTACTAATAAATTTTAAAGCTACTAAACAAATATGTTTCAATTCTTTGTTTCAGGATGCTCAAGGGAAGCAAATTGACATATTCAAAGATGCTTTAGAAAAGGCAATGAATACGAGAATATATACAAAGAACAAGAAGAAAAATACAAATAAATAATTCAAGGGCTTGAAATGGACAACAAAAAGCTTCAAAATCAAAATGCTTGCTTGAAAATGGAACTAAGTAAATACACAAAAGAAGCATCTTCCACTGAATCTGATATGATGACACTACCCTTACAAGAAGTAAGTGGTACCAATGATGATTTCTCTGAAAGTGAGAAGGTGGAGAATGTGCAAAAAGTGAAAGTGACGATGCTTCTGATCAATTTGGAGTATTGACGAACAAAAAGGCTGATAAGAAAGAAGACGATGAAGAGGATGATGAAGATGTCGAAGAGGAAGATGACGAAGAGGAGGAAGAAGATGATGAAGCAGGTGATGAAAGTGTTCAAGAAGAAGATGAAGATGATTCACAAGAAGCCGTTACAAAGAATAAAATTGTTGGGAAAGAGGAGCTAAATTTTTTTGAAAGTGTTGAGTCGGAAGAAATGAATGAAGATGCAGAGGATAAAAATGAAGAAGAAGAGAGGAAAGATGATGAAGAAGAAGAGAAAAAAATGATGATGAAGAAAAGAAAGAAGATGAAATGAAGCAAACTGATAAAGATAAAAATGATGATGAAAGCAATTTGAATGAGGAAGAAAACCATTATGAAGCAAATAAAGATGTTGAAGAAAAAGATACAGATGAAGCATAGAAAAATGAAGATAAAAATGTTGGTACAACAAAAGATCCAAAACAAACAAAACCTTCATTCGGTAATTTTCTGAATTATTCTCTGATATATCTGCATTTATTCATAAATATTTGCTGATATATCTGCACTTATTCATAATATTTGAGACATTAAATGCATCTATAATAAATGTAGATGGCTCCTGCAATAATTATCAATAAGTGTTGCATATTCTATAGTTTTTCCTATAATTTGGGGAATAACTGCAAATATTCATTATCATTTCAAAAGCACTAAATATTTAAATTTCAAATGTAATTCAGTTCAAACAACTAAAGGAAATAAAGATGAGATTAATCCTGCTGCTAATAATGAAACAATTGAAGTTGAACACAACCTTGAGAATGTAGATACAATTCCTCAAGATAAAATGAAAGAAACCATTGTAGTGAAAGAACCTACAAAGGAAAGCTCAGAAAAATGGACAAAACTATTGGAATATAACCCATTTTAAAATACTTACAATTGAAAGCAGCAGTGAACCCCAAGGTCTCAGAAACATTCAAGAACTTGATGATATCTTTAAAAAAGCACAAGAAGAGACTGAAAAAAAAAACAAAAAACAATTAATCGAAAGCAAGGAGGAGAAAAAAATCAAAATCAACCGAAAAAATTGAATTAGAAAATGAAAAGGAATTCAAAAAAGCAAAGAAAGAAAAGGAAATCTAGCCAATAACAATGAAACAACATAAAGCAGAACCAAGATCAAATGAGTTTCCTATAGATGAAAAAATAAATGTCAGATAATGTTTGGATGTCCAAAGGCTAGGTGATGAGAAAACCTAATTGCTTGAACAATTCTTCCGAACCAATGACCTCGGGTAAAAATAATTGCAAACATATCAACGAAGTACAAAATTTAAATAATTGTTTAAATTGCCGCGTTGTCTAAAAAATAACCCCAATAATTGCTCTGTAGTCTGAAAATATACCCAAAAGTTGCAGACATATCAGCAAATATTGGAAATGTTTGTTGTGTTGTCAAAATTTCCCCAATAGTAGCAGACATATTAGCAAATATTAGGAATAATTAGTTTATTGTCTGAAAATATACCTATTAATTGCAGATATATCAACAAATATTGATAATAGTTGCTGTATTGTCTGAATATTGATAATAATACTAATATCCTTCAATAATTTGATAGCAAGAGTGCATATTTCCATGGAGACAAAGATATTATAATATCTGGAACTGCCCTTGGTGAGTTAATTCTTGGAAGATTCCTCGATGGCTTGGTACAGAAGTTTGAAAATAGTTTTTTATATTAATTACAAAGAAGAATCTACAATTATTCATAATAATTACTGTAATTTTTCATATTAGTTGCTGATAATTACAGACAAATCTGCAATTTTTCGTATTATTTGCTAATAAGTCAGCAATTACTCAAAAAATTTGCAGATAATTCTGTATAAATTCCCAAAAGGGGGAATTAATTTAAAGGACAAAGATTTGTATATTTTTTGCCTCAAGGACACAACCTCAATATTTTTAACACAAGGACAAACATTCTTCTAAAAATTATTCATAAGGACAAATATTTTCCAAAATTATTCATAAGGACAACAAAACTGCTACCAAGCTAAAAACTGATACCTAAAAACTGCTACCGATAACTACAAACTGAGACTATCAATGACTAAAAACTGATACCTAAAGAAAGTTGTCCTTCAGGATAAAATATTGAAGACATGTCCTTGAGGCAAAAACGCTGAAAATTTTTGTCCTTGACAATAATTTCCTGATTCCCAAAAATTCAAAAATATATTATTATTCAACAAAATAACTATTCTTGTAGATCATCGATTGGTACGCACATGAGTTGGAAAAGATGCATTCAATTTTTTTTTCTTCAAAGTCCATGCAACTCTATGTTTTATAACTTTTTAATGAAATATTTGTTTTAAAGTTTATAAATTCAGTTTACTAATATATATTACTACAGACTTTCCTACTCAGCAATACAAAAAAGTTCATACAAGCTCATCAAAAATAGTTGTACAAACTATGATAAAATGTTCTTCCCAATTCACTTAAATGCACATTTGACTCTTTTAAAATTCATAAAAGAAGAGAGACAGTAGATTCATTATGATTCGATGAAGCCAAGATATGAAGGTCCATATGCCAAAGCTGCAAGAAAAGTGGTATGTAAATTGAAAAAAAGAATATATTATTTAAACTGAAAATAAATTGCCTAATAAAATCTTTTATCTTTTACAGAGAGTTTATGTAACAAGCTTATTAAAAAAATTGATAAAGAAAGATCACAAACCTTCAAGTTTAATTACATTTGTAGACAGCCCACAACAACGTAGTGATTCTTAAGTACACCGCAACAAATAAACTTGAAATATTTGCATACCATGCTGCAATTGTTCTAAATAATTTGAAAACAATATGCAATTATTGTAGGGTTGATTGTGGAATATTTGTAATGAATATCATGAGAGAAAGATGTGAAAACAAGGTTATAAACAAGGAAGATATTTAATATGGATATGATGCCATCGAAATACAAAGAGCTGAATTAGCATATAAAATTCTCTCGTGAAAACCATATAGCTGGAGCATTGAAGAAAGTCTAACACAACAATTTTTATTACCAAAAGCCAACAAACAGAAATGATGTTTTGTTACTGTGGTGTTTTGTGTAGAACTTATGAAAATGTATATATATCGACAAACTTATGTGTTTGAAAGCCAAAATTAATACATTAATATGATAATCAAAATTTAGTTATCAAAATTGTTAAATAAGCATTTTCTAGGATTGAATTGAGTTATCTGTATTGTTGAAGGAAATGCAAGAAAATATATTGAACTATTGCAGACATTTATGTAAAAAAATTAAATTATTGCAAATACGTCTACATTTATTCTGAATAATTGCAGACATTTACGCAATTATTCAGAACACTTGCAGATACATCTGCAATTGTTTTGAATAATTGCTTAAAAATATGAATATGAACTTCATAATTGAACTAGAATGATATTATTAAATTAAAAACAATTATATAAGCAACTTCTGGAATGGGAGCAAATTATTAGAAAGGTTGCAAAAATGTATGCAACAATATTTACAAAGTGCAGAAATATACACAATTATTCAGAAAAATTGCAGATATGGCAGCAATATTGCTCAGTTATTGTCGAACATGATGGAATTATTCTTTTCATTCACTTAAAAAATAGTAAATATCCAATATAATTGCAGTAGAAATACAAAAAAAAATAGAATGAAGAATACATGATGTTTTAGCAGTACATTAAAAATTTTCCAAAAGAAAAAAAATCAGTACTACATGTGCTTCAAAGGACAAGTCCTTTTATTGTGACCTAACTTTTTGCATAAACTGCATCTAATAGTCTTTGTAATTTTACCGGCAGATTTAATTCACTTAGAAGCTGATGGGCGGCCATGCAATCTTCTACCTATAGGAGGTGCTATATCAACATCTTTAGGCAAGACATCTTCTTTTGTGAAGTTTATAACTGGATTGGTTGCATGAGAATAAGCTGAACGAAAATACACAACTTTGAAATAATCTTCAATGTAATCACACACATTCAACTTTTCACAACTCAAAATACATCTAACAGCATGAGCATAAGGAAAGCCGTAGATTTGCCACAAATTACAAGAACAAACCCGATTATACAAATCAATAGATTGTCGGACTGGAGAATGAACTTCAAATACATGTTCACTTGATTTAATAACAAACCATGTAGGTCTCTCCAAATGAAGATTTCTCAACCGATTTTCATTGACTAGACATAAAATGCTATTCCAACTACCGGCAAGTTCTCGACGATCAGACATAAGCTTCATTAACTTGATTCTAGTTTTATCCAAGCAAGCAGTGATCGGTAAATGCCTTTCTTCAAAAATCCATTTATTAAACTCTCTGAACAATTAGGCGACATTTCACCATAAGAACGTGCAGGAAAAAAAACATTAGCAAAATTCTCAAAAGGAATTCCATTCGAAAAGTTTGCCACGGTAGATCCACCAGCATCCGTAAAATTTCTCAATGCTATATTGAAATCATCCAAGTTAGAAGAATATATAACACATACAAACAATTCTATTAACCATTTCTTCTTAGATTTGGAAAATTCAGATTTTAGAGCAACTTTCAAATTATTGTTCAAATGATAAAAATCTGAACCATGAGCTGAATTAATGGGAAACACTTTTGGAACAGCAACAAGAAGACCAGGATGACGGTCAGAAATGAAAACAAAATTTCTAAGATCGTCTTTCAGAAAGTCTTTAAGTTGTTCACAATACCAAATCCAATTATTTTCATCTTCAACAGAAACAATTGCAATTGCTATAGGGAAAAAACTTGATAAAATAATAAACATATAAATAACTAAGTAAAAAACAAAATTACACCAGTTAATCGGATTAATTGCAGAAAAGTAAGCAAATATTGTAAAATAGTGCAGAATAATATGCAATTATTTAAAATATATGCTGATGACAAGGCAATAATTGTGAATAATTGCTGCCAAGTATGCATACAATCTGCATAATTGAATTAAAACGATAATATTATATCATGTACAGTATGAATTGTTTGAAAACAACTACATAAAATATAGGAGAGTAAGAAGAAGCAAATATAAATGAAAATTTATATTAACAATTTCAGATTTTTTTGCAGTTAATATGAAATTTGACAGAAAAATCAACAAATTTTAATATTAATTGCAAACATATCAGCAATAAATTAGAATAATATCATATATTGAAGCAGATATATAATAAACTAAAAGTGAACAACATACCTTCATTTCCATTTTTACCAGTAGCAGCCATCAAACATCCATGAGTTCTGCCCTTCATAAAAGTAGCATCCACAAATATTAATAGCCGACAAAATTGAAAATCGTGAGCACAAGCTTCAAAACCGATAAAAACCCTCTCAAATTGACGAGCACTAGATTTATGCTCCAAAACAACTTTATTGCCAGGATTAGTTTCAAGAACAACATCACAAAAAGACTTCAAGTGATGATAAGACATCATATCACTTCCATGTTAATCTTCTAAAGCCAACCTCTTTCCATTTTAAGCAAAATAATACTTCAAAATAATATTATACTCGGTTTGAAAAAGATTAATAATGTCCTTGGTCTTCATCAGTGGATTAGCTTGAATATGATCATAAACCAACAATTTAATCAATTTACTTGTGATTGGAGGATCATTAATATCAAGAATTCCAGCACCACAAGAATGCTCAGGTTGAAATCTCTTTATATCAAAATAGCCAGGAAGATTAAACTTAATAGAAACATGAATCCTGAAGCTACATTTAGATTGAGAACAAACAACAATGACTCTTTCCTTGTCATTCTTAACCAAATAGAGCCTATACCCATTCTTAATACTATATAGCACCAAATTGAGCCTAAATTCAGTAACACCACCTGGAAATTGTTGACCAACACCAGTAAAGACAGATCGATTGGAATTATTTCTCAATAACTGTCTAAAATGAATATTAGAATCACGGGTGCTAGCAAAGGAGGAATCACTACTACAAGTAACTGCATCTGACCTAATAATATCAACATTGTTTGCCGAATAACTAGAAGGAACAATGTCAACAAAAATAACCAAGTAATCTTCATGATTATGAGCACACAACAACAAGATAGATTGAAGATCAGAATTAGATGCAATATTCCTTCTCGTACCATCTCTAACATAATATAAATCAAACGACAGTGGACTTAAATTAGACCATTTACCACAAATAGCATTTCTCAACATATCAACTGTATTATCAAAATGAACACGTAAAGAATAGCTATCGTGTCCAAACATCAAAAGCACAAAAACACCAATATTGTCAGGAACGCTGTAAATTAAAATAATAAAACATCATTATAATTATAAAATAATAAACAATAAAAAAACCAAAAAAGAATGCATACCATTACAAGTAAAAAATAGATTATTTGCCGATTCATATGCAATTATTATAAATAATTGCAAACAAATCTGCAAATAATATGAGAATTTCAATTGTAACTAGTATAATTCAATTAACACTTCTACAACTAGGATCAAACTTTATCCTATGAACACTCGTTAAATTCTGCAATTATATACAATAATCGATGAGAGAAGAAACATGGTCAATTAAAAAGAAACACTATCGATTAAAATGTAGATCAGATATTTACCTAGAAGATGGTGAAGCCATAATGAATCCGAAATATGATTTCAAAACGTAGATCGAACTAAATCTGATTTGGAAACGTAGATTTCAAATCTTGGCTGTAATTAAAATCACCGTGGAAAATAAATAAGGGTATTTATAGAAAAAATTTACGCCGAAACAAAAATAGGGACACGATATATAAATTTTAAAATGGAGGGAGTTTTGGAGGATTATGTTTGGTTTTAAGGATGTGGGCCCAATTTTCATATAATTTTATTTAGGATTATATTTTATATATAAAAGAATACTTTTTAAAAATTGATATAGTTATTTATGATGTACTAGTTTGGTAGGAATGATAACACTACTAAAACAACAGTAAATAGCGACGTAAGCTTCCGACGGCATTTTTCGACGGTTACCGACAGTAGACGATCTCCACGGAGTTTTTGTAAATAAAATATAGTGGCCATCAAAATCCGTCGAAAATCAACGTAAATTAGCCGTCGGCGGCTGTCGAAAGCCGTCAGAAAAAATGTGTATACAGGTCTAGGCCGAGAGCCATCTTCATTATCCCATTTCCTCCAAAATCAACCGGATCCCTAACTCCACCACCTCCTCCCCGTCGTCAGCCAGCCCCTGCGCCTCCCCGATCATCCCCAACTTCATCATTCTCCACTCTTGAAAAGCCTAAGCTCTTCATCAATCTCCAATCAGGTTTTATTCTTAAACCCTAATTAATTTTGATTTGTTAAATTAGAGTTAATTTGTTGTTATAATTAGATAATACCCTATTGATTGTTTGTTATACCATATTGAATGCTAATTAGGTTGTTATTACAATTGTTTATCATTTAAATATTGAGAAATTTTTTTTGTTTAGTATATATGTGCGTTAATTGGTGTATATGTGTTGATTAATTAGTGCATACACGCATTAGGGCTAGTTTGGATTAATTAGAGTCGATGCTCAGGATTTAGTGTATGCGTTTTAAGACGACGAAAATGACGATTTAGCGTATGCGTTTCTTAGAATGTAAATAAATTATTGTAAAAATTGTTGTATAATTCGCTTT
Organism: Allium fistulosum; assembly: GCA_030737815.1. Lineage (NCBI taxonomy): Eukaryota > Viridiplantae > Streptophyta > Magnoliopsida > Asparagales > Amaryllidaceae > Allium > Allium fistulosum. Next base: position 14,747,490 of record JASFAW010000015.1, on the reverse strand, counting down.
ACTTTTTATAAACCCCTTAGAGAGTTTTTGGCCCCGTTTGACAAGTATTGTATATGATCGTTGTATGAATATTCCTTTTTTTCAGAAAATGGACATTTATATTCATCCGATACAATATTTGTTGGATTTGTCCCTGTATTGGACAAGTTACAAACACAATAAAGTAATTATATTTTGTAAATCATTTCATTTTAAACGGTTCACAAAATTTCGACAATGCTTTCTTTTTGTTCCCTGTACACGCATATGTGTATGACACAAGAAACACAGGGGAAGTGCTGCCAAAATTTTGTTGAATCGTTTATAATGAAAAACGATTTACAAAATATAATTACTTCTGTGTTTGTAATGGGAAGTAGGATGACCAACCATCAAAGTGTAGAACAATAACCTAAAAATTGTCGACTATATTCATATAATAATTTGTGTAAATCTGTTTGAAAATAAAATTAAATAGAATAATATTATATATTTGTAAAAATTTAAATGTATGATTTAATTGAAAAATAAAACGTCAATACGTAAATGATTAATACGTTTTTATGTTTTAAAGTAGAAAAAATGGTCAATTATTTTATCGATCGAAGCTAGATGTACCAACATAGAAGAGAAATTGGAGGCTCAATAAGCGAATATTTTCAAAATGGTGTACATGACTTTATTGAATTCACTTTAAGTAATAATGGGAACAACGAAGAAATTCATTGTTCATGTAGTAGTTGCAAATTATTGAAGTATTTGATACCGGATATGGTAACAGTTTATTTGCGTTAATATGGTTTCATGCCGAATAATTTGGTGTAGGATCGTCATGGAGAGCTTATAGCACCTAATCCTGTACATTCGGAGGAGGAGGTGGATACTGAAATTATTCCGACGAATCTCATAGAAAATATGGTTGAAGATGTAGCACGTTCAATGTTCCCTACTGTTGAAGTTGATGGTAATGATGTTAATGTCGAAGAAGAACCAAGTATTGGAGAGAGAAAATTATGACTTATTAGATGCTGCTAAGAAACCCCTTTGGGATGGTTGTACAAGCAGTACTCAACTATTAGTAACTGCAGAATACATTGCGATGAAATCAAAACACAAATTCATAGAAGCCTGGTTTATAGCTATAGTACAAACTGCAAAACGACATATGCCACCCGATAATTTAATGTGCGAAAATCATTATGAATTGAAAAAACTTATGTCTGCTTTTGGTTTGCCGTATCAAAAAATAGGTACATGTTTAAATGTTTGCATCTTGTTTTGGGAAGAAGACATCAATCTTAGGAATCGTAAAATATGTAATCAGGAAAAATACAAACCAAGAAAAAAGAAGGGAAAGGAAGTTTCGTACAAGCGTCTGCATTACTTAGCCATCACTCCTAGGCTTCAAAGGTTATATGCATCTTCGGTAACCACACATCATATGAGAACAAAGGAAGAAGGTACGTTAACACACCTAGCTGATGGAGAAGCAAGAAAGCATTTTGATAAGACATACCCTGCTTTCGTAGCGGAGAGCCGTAATGTTAGACTTGGTTTATGTATGGATGGGTTTTTACCAATCTCTCAATTTGGTTCAAAATATTCATCTTGGCCTATAATCGTTACACCTTACAATTTACCTCGGTGGATGTATATGAAAACTCCATATATGTTTCTCACTATTGTCATCCCTGGCCCTGATGATCCGACATAAGGAATTTGACGTATATTTACAACCATTGATTGAAGAGTTGAAAAGAGTGTGGTATGAAGGCGTTGAAACATACGACATTAAAAAAAAGAATTTTCATATGTTCGCTTCTCTATTGTGGACTATAAGTGATTTTCCTGCGTATTCAATACTTTGGGTTAGAGTACGACTGGTCGTCTAGCTTGTCCTTTTTGCACGGAAGAAACACGAGCATTTTCTTTATCGCATGGGAAGAAAATTTCGTAGTTTGACTGTCATCGGTGTTTTCTCCATATTAATCATCCTTTTAGAAAAGGTAAAAAAACTTTACAAGTAATAGATTTGAGACCTTGCGACCACCAACGATTTGGTCAAGCGAAGATATTTATGACTTTATAAAGGATTATCCAAAGATACATGAAACTGGCAAACAAATTGAAATTCAAGGTAAATCGACGATTCATAATTGGTGCAAACAAAGTATATTTTGGGAGTTGCCTTATTGAAAAAATCTCCTAATTCGTAATAATATCGACGTGATGCACAACGAGAAAAATCTGTCCGATAATGCATTTAACACGGTTTTGAATGTTAAAGGAAAGACTAAAGACGATTTGAAATCAAAACGTGATATAGAGGCAATATGCAATCGTCCTGAGCTTCATATGAATCCAAATGACACAAAAAAACCCAAAGCATGCTATGAGCTAGACAGTAACCAAGTTAAAGTACTGTTAAAGTGGGTGGAAGGATTAAGATTTCCTGATGGGATTTCATCTAATCTTCGTGGATGTGTCGATTATAAGAACGGTAAACTGAGTGGGATGAAAATTCATGATTGTCATGTAATGATGGAACATTTTTTACCCGTCGCTTTCAAAGAACTATTGCCCATAAAAGTTTAGACGGTTGTAACAGGACTTAGTTTGTATTATAAAGAGCTTTGTTCAACTACGTTAAAAGTTGATCGTCTACGTAAACTTGAGGAAGAAATTCTTATACTACTCTACAAACTAGAGAAACATTTCCTCCGGGTTACTTTAATGCAATGGAGCATTTACCGATTTATCTTCCATTTGAAGCACGTCTTCGAGGTCCTATGCAATATGGATGGATGTATCCGTTTGAAAGGTATTAATATTGAGTATGTTAAATTTTAGTTTAACTACATGTAATAAATTGTAATTATAATTATTCTTGACAAGTACTTAAATCATCTAAAGAAAAAAGTGAGAAAAAAATCATGAGTTAAAGGATCGATATGCAAATCATATATCGAAGAAGAAGCTTCATTCTTTTTCTCTCATTATTTTAGTAACCATGTGAACTTATCTTTTGAAAGTGCTACGTGAAATGATGAGGGTATTGAACAAGATTCTTCTGAATCAGTGCTATCTATTTTTAGACAGCAGGGACGTCCCGAGGGAAAATGTCTTGAAGTATGGTTAGACGACAGAGATTACCATGTAGCCCACACATGTGCTCTTCTTAACTGTGCAGAAGTTGCGCCATTTGTTAGGTATTATTAAATAACATATCTAAAATTTTTTTCTTGAATAATACAAGTGTGTATTAATTATAATGCAATATATTATCAATATATGTAGTATTTACGAATCACGGCATCCAAGCGGTGATATCAGCAAAAAAATTGCTACTTGGTTTTCGTTTGATGGAAAGAATATTCCAGACGAACAAGCATACCAAGACAATATCGGAGAAAATGGCGAAATTAAAATAACAGATGATCAAACCGATTTGAGACCTCTAAATGGTAAATCAAATGTATTAGTATAAGCATTTGAGGCCATAGAGGAAAACAATATAGAGTACGGGACCGAGTCTGAATCAGAAAACGACGAGGACTAAATAGTATACATGTTGAAAAAAGGTAATTTATGGGAGTATTGATGTTGCACTTTTTTGTATGTCTTATGCGATTATTGATGTTAAATCTTGATATGTTTACTCATAATTGAAAGATATGTTCTGCCATAATAAAATAATATATATATGATAGGTATTACAAATGTCTTTCTTTAGGCGGCGGAGTTCTTCACGGTCCGGTTCCCTATCTTCGTCTCAGAGAGGGATCGTTCGCGGCGGAGGTGACGGCAGCGGCCCGTCACAGGAGGCGCCACGTATGGTGGTTAGACTGCTACCGAAAGCAGATGGCTCGTAAATATTAAATTTACTTCAGCCTTATAAATATTTTGTATGATATATTAGTCATAATTTGTCTGTATCATATTTAATGCAAGGGTTTTGAGCTTGGACCTTCAAATATAGTCCTCAACATATCTAGGCAGGCATACATAAGCCGTATGACTGCATGCTGGCCGAAATGGAGTAGGATCCCAGAGCATGTCCGGGAGAGCATCTGGTAGGACTTCTTGGTAAGTGTAAAATTATATATCATTATGTATAATCACTTTACAATTTGCTAATTGAATATAAATGTATAACTTATATATTTTTCGACATATATACAGGATGCGGTTGACCTACAAGAGGAGGATGTTGCTTTTTTCCAACGCCACTGGAACTCCAAAGTTGCAAAGAATTACCAGGATACGATGTCTACCATTAGAAAATCCAAGAAGAAGCCAAACTGGATGGGCGCCAGCGTATGGGATGCTTGGGTCGCATGGTGGGGTTGCGATGAATTTTGGGTAAATCTATCAGATGTCACCTTAATTTGTTCAGCAGAGAATACATAATTTATACCTGTAAAAATATAATCTTAATTTTTAATTTGCAGGCAGAGTCAGACAAGAACTCGGCAAACAGGTAGAAAAATCCAATCACACACCATGGTGGCTCAAAATCATTTCAACATCATCGCGAGGACCTGGTAAATTGATTAATTGCAATTACGAATAGTTATTACATTTTTTGTATAAATTTGTATGAACAATATTAATATACACCAATTATTGCAAGAAAGAGCGCGTGGGGCTCCTGTCTCGTATATGGGTATTTGTGCATACCCATGCCGTCAGGCAGACCGACGACTCGGTGACATATGCCTGACATGAGGACGATAAAGCATACGCCGCACATGTAAGTATATTTTAAGTTATAAGCTATTAATAATGATCATTTTAAGTAATTAGTTATAAAATATTATAATAATGTCACGTAATATTTACTTGTATTTCATTTTGCATCGCAGGAAAAATTTATGCAAGCATGTGCGTAGATGCTTGAGCATTCGGGATGAGAGCAATTGACCACAGATGAGGAGGACGCTGTCTTCGATCCGTTATGGACCCGACACAGAGAAATAGGCGCTATGACTACGACAATCAATCGATAATTTATAAAAATTAACTAAGTTGTAAAAATTGCTTAATCTTATAAAATTTACGCAATAACGTAAACATATTTCAAGTTTTTTTGTAGGCTCAGGCCTCACACAAGGCCTATAAAAAGGCTCAGGAAAACGCTGAGATTAATGAGCTTCGACAGTAGATTGCACGGCTGCAGGAGCAGGACCGCCTCCGAGCAGTGCAAATGGAGCAACTGAACCAGTGTTTGGTCGGTAAACGGAGCATCATGGAGCATTCCCTTCTTCTGGTGATTCCGGAGCCGTTGACTAGTCATGAGGTATGTTTTGCAGTTTTTGTTTTTGAAACTTGTGTATATATACAGTGAGAGATGGTGAGGTTGATTTGTGGACATGTGGTGTTTGATATTGATTTGTGGGGTTTGATGTTGGATGTATATATTGTACATTGATGTTGGAGGTAGATATTGCAGTTGGGTGATGATGGATGGTTTGTTTTGTATTGATTGTAAATGTTTGAGTTTGAGATGGTAATATTTGAGTTTTATATTATTATTGATATTGATTTTAGCTTATATATCTGATATATATATTGATTTTGATGTGTTGTGATATATATTGATATTGATGTGCCCTTGGGCTGTTGGAAAAAAAAATTACCCAGATTTCCGACGGGTACCGACGGTTTCCGACGGCTTATAGGTCGAAATATTCTGACGGTTTCTAACGGTTAACCGGTCGAAAACTCCGACGGCTTCCGACGGCGTCCAATGGTATTCTGGCGTGTTTTTAAGCCACGTGGACGTCAGCACCATAAAAAAAAACGTCGGAACTACCGTCGCAAAGCTGTCGTCATTTCCGTCGGAAATGGATGAAAGCTGTGTCCTCTATACCGACGACTTGGAGCCGTCGAAAATCACTGTATTCCTTGTAATGTAATATTAAATTATTACCATTTATTGTTTGATTTGTCATGCTCATCTAGTTAGGAGCATTGGCTACTGTTTGCTGATTATTTATGCTCAGCCAGTTTATGAGCATATTTTCTATTTTGGTACATGGGTTGGGTAGATAGTAATTGTGGGAACATTGAAATGAACACCTTGTGTTGAGTTTCACAATTTGAGTATAAAACATTTGATGAGAATGGTGGGTTAAAATTTAATTTTAATAAAAATGTTTATTATAATCTAAGGGAAAAGTAAGATATTTTGGAATAAATATTTGTGAAATGATTTTATATAAGAAAGTGACTTTATATATATATGGTTTATAAATAAAAAGGGATTTAAATAGATATTTTGAGAATGTAATCCTAGTGTTTTAAAAATGTATTTCAAGATTTTGGAGAAAATAATAATATAAATTGAAAGTAAATATTTGGGAAATTGTTTTTTGAATTGAGATCATGGTACTTAGTAATATTTGTGAAATATTTGATACCACTTTGAAAATGACTTTGGTTAAGTCCGTAAGGAATGATTTGAATGTACTGAACTCACTTCTGTCGCTGGAAAATAATTCTACTGATGACTGCAGCATCATCGACGTTTATTTTCAAGCTTTAAATTAGAGAATGCTATTATAGCAGTTTGCTACATAGTTGTTTGGTAAAACAGATTTTGATTTTCTAAATATATGATTTAATATGCAAAAGATATATGTATATATTATTATTTCAATTGATTTGAAATAAAACCCGATGTTTGGTTCTAATGTTTTCTTTAAATAAAGTAGACTCATGTATTATATGCGTTATGATAGTTTAGTATGTGATCTTGTTATGATATGTTGTTTGGTAGTTTGCTAAAATTAAACAGAATTTTTGACAATTTTGGCCAGTCGAAAACTCCTGAATCGTTATAGAACAGGAAGCTAAGTGTATTTGTGAAAATATAAGAGAAGAGTTTTTGTAACCCTTAAATTGTGAAGATAGTAAGTTAAAACAAGTTTTAAATTTGTTGAACATTCATGTTAAGTAAAGTAAATTGATATAGTGTTCATACTCTTAGGAGGTAAAAGAGTGTTATACGAATATAAACTTAGTATTGAATGGTTTTAATAAGTGATGTTTTATGAAAAAAAATTCATAAATGATTTTAGTATTAAATGAAATACTGTTGGTGTAAATAAACATGAATTAAAAATAACTGGTGTAGTTAAGAAACCAATGGAATAGATACGTATGTTGTACGTAGATCATTTTATTCACATGACAGTTCTTGATCCAGGATTCGAGCACATGCTTTCGAGGTGATTTACATCGTTCGAACAAGGATTTTCACTTGATTCTTAACAGTGAACACTTGATGCAGATTCTTGATATGATTCTGAGGTTTTCTATCATAGTATATGACTGTGTAAGGAGAATGGAGGTTTCTAATCAAAGAACCTGATCATAGTCCACACTAGAGAGGTCGAGTGATCTGTACTAGTTTGAAACTGAAATTTATGTGATCGAGCAAGTGATTGGATTTGATATTACGTACGGATGACATATATACATCGTACGGACTTTAATATAATTGTATGCTTCTTACATTAGAAATGCAAGTTACATGGGTTGAAATGGCATCTTGATGTGAGATGATTGCTATATATGATTTAGTATGCTTAGATTCATGATATATAATGGATGAGTTGTTGTATTATTTCAATCTCATGTTTAACTCTCTTTTTGGGTTATGTAAGTAAAATACAGATACATGGAAGCAAAGGCTAGCTTGTTGCTTTTGGTTTCATTAGTGAAGTTGGATTGCTCGCAATACGGTACACGTTTATGCTTAATAGGTGTGTTTGCTATGTGACATACATACTCTATAAGGTATACCATACGTATATATTATTGTTGTGTTGTCCCTAGATATGGGAGGTCCTAGGTTTATATTGATATTGTGATTTTTTGGACCTACCATGCAAATGAGATACTGTCAAAATTTTATTAAGCATGTGGTGCTTTAAAAGCCTAAGGGTGAGAAGGCATTTTTTTCTTTGGGAATTTTGAGGATGAAAACTTTTTAAGAGGAGAAGGATGTAATGACTCGGAATTTTGAACGCTTTATATTTAAATATCAAAATTATTTAAATATTTAAATCTTGGATTTAATGTAATAAAAATGATTTAATAAGCATGTTTAACTCCTTTAAATATTAATGATGATGTTAAACTTTTAATTTATAATTGAAGTGATTAAACTTGTTTTAATAATAATTCTTTTCAATCAACTTGTGAAATTAACATCCTGGGGCAATATCTCGGATTTTGATGAAACTGTTGTCGTTGTGTCCAGTGCTATAAGACGATGTAAGCCGACGAGTTTCGTGGTGATCATACATGTCATGTGATAGTGTGAGCTCGAAACGCATAACGATTAGTATGAGAAATGTAATAATAATATATTTTATTATAAATAAACCTCCTCTGCTACTCTTCTCTCTCACTTTCTCCCTTTTTTATTTCTCTTTTTACTATAAACAAGAAAATATAGCCGTCGCTTTCGTTTAATTTAATCCAAAGCTATAGGGCACGAAAATTGCCGGATCTGTTGAACTCGTGGTGAGAGGAGCTTCAAATCTATATAGGCTTGGGCATGTGCGATGACACTAGACGAAATGGACGTGAAGGAAATGAAGCTAGGGTGTAACGACCCGAAATTTTTAGCATCTCGAATGGGAATATTTAATTTATTTAAATATTCAAATTTAATAAATAATAAGAAATTTTATTTTTAATATAACGACATGATTTTTATTTATGCATTTTTAATTTAATTTATTTGATTTTTCCATAATTTTTTTTACTTTGGAAAATATTTAAATTATCGTTTGACGAATTTTCGATCAATTATGGTGTTTTTGTGATTTTACAAAATAAGATAACCATTGTATATTATTATTGTTTTGTGATCATATCACATTTTTGTGCGTGATCGTATTTTTGTTTTGTCATTTGCGGTTCGTACGCGAACGAAATTTTGTGTAGCAAGATGCTGGAAATTGAAAAAGAAAACTAGCTCAACACTTAGGAAAAATCTATACCACTTGCTTTTCTCTTCCTTTTCACCGTTCTATTGATTTTTTTCTTGGAAAAAAAACCCTCCACCTTAAAAATTCAAAATAAAATAAGTACTCAACAAAAAATATAAAGATGGAGTCTTTGTGTTTGAAATGGAGAGATCTATAAACCTATAGTTGTTTTGTGGTGTTCGATGGTGACTTGGAAGGTGCGGCAGTTTAGGCATGGAGATTAAGCACCTAGGTTCGAGTTTTTGAGGGATTTAGTGCATTTTTGGTGGGTCGTTGCAAGTGGTATCAGAGCTTAGGATGTGCGTACACCTAGGTTTTGATGGGTGTCATTAGATAGAGTTAGTAATGCCCTATGATAAGTTTGAGTGTATATATAATAAAAGGTCCTCACATTTTTGTGGATCAACTATCCAAACTGACATGGGAGACGATTCAAGAGGAATATCATGAGTTGTTCGAATCGATCGGGTTCAATCCCTCGTAAATCTTTTCTCTTAATCCAATCGTACAACTTGCATTTGTATTGATTAAATGAAGATATTGTATATTGAAATGAAACATTAACTAATGAGATTTTTTTTTCAACCACATTCTCTTCTTTTCTAGAATGAGATATTATGCGTATAACTCTATTGCCATACTACCATTTCACCCTCACATGGTGTGAAACTAAGTTTATACCTCCATAGAAAAGCAACTTGTTTCTTCGCAAAAGCTATTAAAAATATTATGCTATCAGGTCCAAAAGGAATGTTTTTGACAAACTTACTTATCACTTGACAAAACTCTTCCTTCTACAACAATTCAATCAGTTCCAATATAGTTCCATAATCCACATTTTTTCCATAATTGGCCTACATTTAACTACAAGTATATTATAAATGCGCCTTTATTTTTCAATTTTTGTAAAATAATGTATAAAAAGAATAATATGATGCGATTTGTTATAATTGATGATTTGCCAATAGTTTAATTCGCTAAATAGAAAGAATCAAGATTATGATGAGGTGGTTACACACGCAGCATGACTATATCTTTAGATAATAATAGTTATATGCTGTTTTGTTGCAGTTTAGTCTAATTCAAAGTTGAGTATTGTACAGATGCCCACAATATGAGATGAGATAAATTTTGGAGGTCAGGTTCCAAAAACTAATTCAACAGAAGTAACACTGGTCGTTGATGAGATATGAAGGTGCTTCCTTTTTCTATCATATTCTTTGATCATCAACGTCAACTGGAACAAACTTTACCAACCCACAAGATATTCCTCTATCAGCAGGACATACTTGTACAGTCTGCGTTTCTATTAACTGTAGCTTGAACCAATACCAGCCCTACTCAGTGCTGTTACATAGTTCATACCACACTGTCAAATATCTCACTTCTCTTTAGTATCAACGCTACTCAAATCTACTACTTATCCGAATCTGCATCACAGTAGCAATTTTTGATTACACTCCTAGCTAGGTAACTGATTTAACTAGAAATAACTAATTAATAAGATCAATATGAAAATATTAAACTTTTTAACATTGTACAAGGCTTTCAAATTCTTTCCAACAAAACTGTAAATTAATTTGATCATAAAATAAATTCAACACAAACAAAACTTGCCAACTCAAAATAGTGTACGTCTGCAGGTAGGACAAGTCTCTTTGTTCTGGAACCAGGGTGAAATGCAGTTAACATGAAAGACATGGTTGCAAGGCAACCTGATCCCATCAAACCACTTCAAACGAACGTCCTCCAAACACACAGCACAGTCTAAAGAACCCTCACACTCATCATCCACATCAGCAGCAGTATTTCTGTTCCATTCTCCCTCAATTTCGATCTCCTTCAACAACTCCATGGCTTCATCGTGCCACACAGCTCTCTCTATATGTGCTCTCACATCCATAATTATATCATGTTTATCATTGGGCAACATGCTCAGAATTTCCCAAAGAAAGATGTTGATCTCCGTCTCAAAGTAATGAAGATGTTCCCTCTTTACTGGGTACTCAGCCTTCAACGTAAGAGGATGGACTTGAGATCTTTTGATGCTAAAGCCGCGAACGAAGGGTTTTTCAGTGAGTGGACAGTCGAAGCTATAATCAATGTTTACTTCTGGAATGAACTCTCTTGAACACACCTTTAACTGTGTGTGGTCTTCCAGATTGAAACGGAGGTATATGCAAGAATCTTCTTCTTCAGTTGAAGATGGCTTAGGTGATAAGTTTGCTTTGAGAACAATCTTGCATGAACCCATGTATCGTACACGGGACTTGAATTCTTCAATTTTGGTGTTGTTTAGTGAGATGATTTTGTCAGGCAACAAAGTAAGCTTGAGCCTTTTAATTCTAGGCAGCATCGAATCGTATGTAATTCTTCTGTTAGCAGCAGAAGAGAACAATTGATGAGAGAGGGGAATAGAATTACTGTTGAATGCTGCCATTGGAATTTATCGATTAAGCCGGGGATATATTGGTGATATAATTGTGTCTGAATATGAGAACATGGGAAGAAGACTGGTGATGTTTATATACATATATCTTTTGCGCGCGCGCTGGGAGTACATATGAAAATTTGAGTGAAATTCTCTGTACCTTGCTAAATGGTCGATATATTTTGAATGGTCGCCAAGATCTACATAGTAACATATATATATTCACTTACTAAATTAGCAAATGCTACAATTTAATACACAAGGCAAGTGCAATGCACCTGAGCATGGAAATATTTTTGAGAAAAGAACGTTAATCAATGTGTAATTTTGATTATATATTGAGTATTTTAATTGCGACAAATGCATTATCAAACCAAAATGTATAGACATAATGACATTGTAAATAATTTCTCTTAAAAAAAGTACAAAGATAGAAAGTTAAATAAGTTGAGTAAAAATACATCAATGTATTTGGTTAGCTCGGAAAAATATATTATAAATGATTCAATAATGATATAGAAAATACCAAAATCAGTCATAGTTCGAAAACCGAGAAAAAAATGTAGCTTTTGTTAAAATCTGGATTAAACACAAAAGATATGTTTTTGTTAAGGTTTGGATTCGAACATTAGATGACCAAATTCTCTCCAATTAAGAACATATTAAGGGTTTTTTGAAAAAAAAAAATTACAACCATTGTTAAAACATAAATATAACATCAAACTACAACTTTACAAGTGACGAGGATTCTTTTTCCATCCCTAGTGTTCATTATAAGAGTAAATTGAAAAAAAATCATTACCTTTATTTTACAACTCAAGTTAAATCGGAGACAAAATACAAATACCATCATTTAAAAAAATGTAAACTATTTTGTCACAAACTATTCTATATTCAATTTACGTAGTTTATAGAATATTATAATATATATATATATATATGTATATAATTTGAAATAAAACAATAAATAATATTTAAAATATACTACGTTTTTCAACTAGAAAGAAAGAATTTTTTTTAGAAAAATAAGTGGTCCTCTTATGAGAAAAGCACTCCTATAATTTTATTCTACATTCAAATAAAGATGCTTTCAATAAGCCTAATAGGTAACTCTTCCCTGTAAACCCTTATAACAAAATAAAAAAAATATAATTCTCTTTGCTGGACCTAGTAGCTAGATTTTATATAAATAAACGGAAAGAACAACACAAATCCTATAAACTAGAGTCATAATAAGATCATAGTGTTAAAAAAAATGATTTTAGTATTTTGATGATAACAATATAACAAGAGTGCTTGGTGATTTTATCAAGTATCCAAGCGATTAATGAAGCAAATACATGTGCATAATTCAATATAATAACGTACATATGCACAAGTACAAGATATGAAGGATACTAATCAATTATGGAGTATTAGAGCATTCAAATATCAATTGTAGTGTCTAAAAATCTATTTGGACTTAGATGCGTCAAGATGACAAGAAGAAACAGACTCAAGAGCTTCAAAAGAATGTATGTCATAAATTGAGTCTATATCGAGTCATTATAGTTAGAACTATTAAAACCCCACAAAAAAATTCCAAATCACTTCAGATTTCTACAATATCTATAATATATCCTAAAATATGTTTAAGAATTTATTTTAGATTTTTTTTGGAATTTTGTAATGTAAGAAAAGTGATAAAAAGATCCAAAAATGCAAATATAAACAATAGTTTTTTTAACAGCAGCAAAGCATACTAGAACTGCTATCAAAGGCTCCAACGGCTACACTATAAGAAAATGACCCTTTTGCAACTAGTTATTTACAACTGGCGCAATATGACAGTTGCAATAAATGGTCTTTAACAACTGGCATTACTTGCTTGACAGTTGCAATAAATGGTCTTTAACAACTAGCATTGCCTGACGGTTGCAATAAATGGTACTAAAGTGGTTTTAACAACTATGTTTCTTTGCTAGTTGCAATAAATATATTTTTAACAATAGCGTTTTGCTGCCATTTGTAATAATTACATATTATTTATAAATGCGTTTTCCTACCAGTTGCAATAGACATATTTTTAACAATTGCGTTTTCGTGCCAGTTGTAATAAACATATTTTTAATAATTGCTTTTTTTGTCAGTTGCAATAGACTATTTATAATTATATAATAATTAAGAATATTATTTAATGGTTATAATTAATAATACAATTTAATTATTATGAAGTGATATTTAGTATTTAATAATTAATTTTAAATAATTATTAATTAATAACGACTATTAAAAATTAACAATTAATAAAAATCAATAATTATGACAAATATTTAATAATTATAAATTGTATTTTAGAATTAATAATTTATAAATGAAAACTTAGGTAGGCAGTCATTTATAATTTATAGCCAATGATTATTAATAAATAATTCATACTTACTAAATATTATCTATAATCAATAAAAAAATTTAGAGTTAATAATTTATTATAATTAATGTTAATAATTAGTAAATTATAATTAATATTTATTAATTACATTTAATAATTAATAAATATAATTAATAGTTAATATCAAATTATAAACAATTAAATTTTATAATATTTACTATTAGTATTTAATAATAAATAACTACTATCAAGATTTAATACTTAATTTAATAATTAATCATTAGTAATTATTATTTGATAATTAATAATAAAGAGTAATATTTAATAATCAATAATTAATAATTAAGGAGTAATACTTTTAACAACTGCGTTTTACTGTCAATTTCAATAAACATATTTTTAATAAATGTGTTTTCCTACTGGTTGCAATGGATATATTTTTAATAACTGCATTTTTCTACCAGTTGTAATAAACATATTTTTAACAACTGCATTTTCTTGCCAGTTGCAATGGGCATGTTTTTAAATATATAATAATTAAGACTAATATTTAATAATTATAATCAATAATAAAATTTAATTATTATGAAGTGATATTTAATTTTTTCTAATTAATTTTAATTAATTACTAATTATTAATGACTATTAAAAAATTAATATTTAAAAACAATGAATAATTATGATAAATATTTAATAATTATAAATGGTAGTTTAGAATTAATAATAAATAAATGAAAACCTAGATAGGTAATTATTTATAATTTATAACCAATGACAATTAATAAATAATTCATAATTACTAAATATTATCTATAATAAATAATTATTTTTTACATTTAATAATTTATTATAATTAATTGTTAATAATTACTAAATTATAGTTAATATTTATTAATTATATTTAATAATTAATAGATATAATTAATAGTTAATGTCAAATTGTTAACAACTATATTTTATAATAATTACTATTAATATTTAATATTTAATAACTACTATTAATATTTAATACTTAATTTAATATTTGGTAATTAGTAATTATTATTAAATTTTTAATAATTAAGAGTAATATTTAACAGTCAATAATTAATAAGCAATAATTAATAATTAAGAAGTAATATTTATAATTCAATATTCAATAATTTTACTTAATGTTCAATAATTTTAAAATTTTGAGATTTTCTATAATAAATTTAATGATATACATAAAATTTTAAAACAAATTTTTGAATTTTTCTATAAAAAAATAAAAATATTCAAGAAATTTAAAAACAAAATTTATTGCAACATGTATTGCAACTTTGCAATTTTGCACGACACAAAGTATTATAAGTTATCTTTAGGCTCCAAACCCAAATTTTTGACTTCGAATCAAAATTTTTGGCTCTAAGCAACTTTCCCACTTCTACGCCCAACCTAAATTCCAAATAATGCCCCTAAATTATCTACCTAACAGCAATATTTCATCCAAAGCAATTCACGCTATCCCTAGCCTCTTTCATCTTCTTTGCCAACACCTTCACCATTGTCTCCACCGCCGCATTTGACACCGTGTATGCCCCTTAATTAGGCATCAACGCTCCAACCAACAAGCTAGATATCATAACTACCCTTCTACCTCCTCCTTTCATGATCCGCTTACTCGCTTCTTGCAGGTAAGATTGGAAGGTATGCAACTCGATTGGAAGAAGGCCTGAGAGATATGCAGCTTGATTGGAAGGTATGTAGCTCTATTGGAAGGAACAAGTACTACCCTCTACCTCCTCCTTGCGCTCGTATCCTTAAAAACTGCATTTTATTGTTCCAAATGGGCATCTGTGGATGCTTCTTGGTCCAAATGGATGTGGAAAATCGACACTTCTAAAAGTGTTTTTTGTAGATTTTGGCTCGGTCATTGCTTCCAATTGATGAGTGCTTATATGTGAATAAACCCAAGATCTTTGTTTTTCAAAATTAAGATCATCAGGTACTCGTTTTGTATTAATATTTTTTGTACTTTTTGTTTTGGTATTATATGCAAAATATAATTACGCATGTATATATTCTTTTTGTATGGATGATAATGTAACAATAACATATGAATTATTTTATATGATGTTGGTAACTAGTGTTAAATTCTATTATGCATGTAGCTTGTTATCTTTTCCATCATCACAAATTTACAATTGGTGCTTTGATGTGTACTATGCATAAACTTATTATCAGTTTATAGATTTTGCTTTGTACATTTTTAGGCTATATTTTTATGAATGTTATGTATAAACTTATTATTATGCAGGTAGTGATGCCCACAGTGGAGGCAGATGTTGTATTTGGTCTTGGCGAATGCATTTTAATACTAGACAAAGTTAAATCAAGAGTGTCTAAAGCTTGTTTACTAAACAATGAGTTGTTTTTATATTTTAGAAGTTTCAGCTGATCAACAGAACTTTGATTAAGGCTACTTTTTAACCCAATACCAAGATATTTCCATATAAAGTCATTTGAGGATAGGGTTTTGTGCGTTGATCCTCTCTTTAAGAAGCTTTTCCATGGAGGTCGTTTCTGAGTCTTGTTTAAATTTAGTTGTTAATATATCACCTTAGTTGTATGCTTTTGTCATAAATATTCTTTGTAGTATTTCGTATTGCTGCTTTGGATGGGTTGAAGATTTTGGGAAAACTTTTGCATAATATCATTTTTTCGAAGATTCAAAGTATCAGTAAAAGCAATTTTGTGTAGACACTTTACCTTTTATATATCCACCGCAATATCACTATCCTCTTAAGGTGTTTGGTTTCGGAATTGCACTGCATACATTAAGTACCTATACATTTGATATCAGTTTAGACCTTTGTCTTTGATCATATAACAATATTTTCTTTTTCCTTTTCTTATAGATCTTTGTAATTTCTTATACTTATGAAGGACTTTGTGGTGGGTCTTGTAAAACCTATTCTAGTTGGGTCAAGTCAACTTATAGATTCTTGGTAGATACTTGTATATTTCCTGGTTAATTTTCGACAATTAAATTTATCGATTATTTTTCTTAATTAAGTGAAAGCATGGCTAGGAAAGGTGGTGGTCAATTGTATCAAAATGATGTCAGAGAATAAAGTAAGGTCGGACATGGATTTGGGGTCAGGCATAGGCAATGGGTGAAGTGAAGAGCATGGTTGTGAGAGTGGAGTGGTAAACAATTCTTCAAGCCTGATCGAGGAGATCAAATTAGTGCAAGATTTTGAATAGAAAGAGAAGCTTTAGCATGGTTGCATTGGGGCTTGTTTGTTTTTTAGTTTAACAAAGAAAAATAAATGTAAAAGGAAAAATATGTAATTTAGAAAGGAATTAAATGTTGAATATAAAAAATGTGTTTTATAATAATATTATTGAGGATTAAAAATGGATTCTATAAATTTTATTATGTGATTTAGAAATGAATCATTAAATTATTCTATAATATTACTGGTTGTTTTATGATAATATATGTTTTAATCATTAAATTATTAAATATGGTTACTGATGTATTATAATATATAAGCTGTATTTAAATGTTACAGACCTGCAACTGGCATTTACAGTTGTAAAAAGAACCTATTCTAACTGCTTTTCAACCGTTGTAAAAAGCCTCTACCGCAACTCTTTCTTGCAACTGCCAGAAATAGTTGTAAAATGTAATCATCCAATTGCAACTTCGCATTTAAAGACTGGCGGCTGCCCGTTGCAATATGTTTATTACAACTAGCATTGCTAGCGAAATGAGTGTTTTGTTGTAGTGGTATATTCTGGTTGGACTTTTGGCAGCGTTTTCTTAGAAAGCTCATGTTGTACAGTGTTGTCTTAAATCCAATGTTTAAAATTACACCAGTGGCTATATTTTTGAAAATATGTTTCGTGTCTATTCAATATTTCTCTTCGTCAAACAAATTTTTGAAGGGTTGCACCTATTCAGTGACTTTCTTCAACTCTTATATAAGACTCATACCATCCCAAAACAATCACTCAATCATATCTACTCAAACTCTCTTCCTCTCGATTGAAATTAAATTTTATTCTCCAGTCAAAAACCCCAATTTTATTTATTGTGCATTCATTTCTAAATCATTCAAAATAGCAAATTAAGACACCATGCCTCACATTATCTCTCCACTTTACCCAACAAAGGCCATACCACTTCCTATACACCTTATTTATTCATCTCCATATTGTCTATGGTGGTTATAAGAGTTTGTATACTAAAAGAGGCAAATTTGTATATTAAGACATACTATGTTATAAATTAACTTATATAATTTATTCTATATAATTCATTTGCTTATATAATTTATTCTTTTACAATTGTTGTTTTTATTTAGATTATTCAAATAGCTTTTATTAACTTATATATATTTACATTTCAAACAACCAAATAATCAATTTATATACACTATAATAATTTATGGAAAATGGTTTCCTTTATATATAAAATATAACCGAGGTAAAATTATTTCATTTACCCAATTTAAAAATAAATAATACTATGTCAACTTACCTCGTTTAAGTGTTTAGATATCCCAATCGATAACATGGCATCCCACATACCGACTAGAATTCACAAACAACTCAACGGTTAAGTAAACACAATATAAAACATTTTATATCACCAATAAATACGCGCTTATATCTATAATACACTCAAACTCAATCTAGGGTGCTACTGACCTATCTATACTGAGTACACATCAAAGCCTAGGAATATACGAAATCTAAGCTTGATACCATGTATGACGACCCGCAAATCCATACCCTTTGACTCGATAATAAACCACACAAGTCCGACCCAAAAAGCACAGACTGACGGAAAGTCATGAGAAAGAAAAGAAGAGAGAAGAAGAGAAGAGAAGAAAGAGAGAAGATAGAACCAAACAGAACAGTACATAATCTCACATCGCAGTAGAAAACATATAATATCATATCAATGATCTTTTCAAAACGAAAACTGTATATACATACACCAATCAGAGTTCAACAATCAATCACTAATCATTAGCTTGGACATTTATAATAACCCGTCCTTACAATTGCTGACAATATACAACAACAAAGCAATGCGCAAAGCGGATAATCAAAACAGATATGTGTATACGAATATGAAGATCTCCACCTCTCCTATTGAAGCTCCAAAAGCACCAAATCTGAACCTATAAATATACACGGTCTGACCTGAGCATTGAAAGTGAAGAACGCCCGGATCAGTCTGGTAAACCAGCGTGAGAAACACACTCAACTAAATTTATTACATTACCAAACTTTCCTTTCAAAACAAAAGTATCTCGTAAGACACGCCCACACATAAACATGGACATGTTTTTAACTTACGATAACTAAAACCATTCATATCAAATCATGTGATATTATACTAGTGTCTAGTATACAAATAATATTAATCATAACTGAAATTATTACATTGATTAAATTCCGACATATCCTGATGGGAGCGACCCACTTAGCCACACGGCCATTTCTGGCATATCTAGTATACTAGTATCTAGAAGAGGATGATCATATCCTGATGGGAGCGACCCACTTAGCCCTGCTACATCTAACCCTGTTTCGGTCATTTCCGGTTGATGAGGCCTGAGGTAACGATTACCTTTCACATATCACATCACTTTGAATGCCACACGGCCATTTCCGCTGACTACTAATTGGCTTCAACAAAAATACAACCCTTGAGCTCGTACGTCTCAAGGAGGGTGTTAATCTAAGAGAAGTTGCCTTCTCCTCCACCAACTGATGTACGTTTGTAAAAACCAATGTACGTAATCTTAGAAATGCAATGTCAGACAAACGTCCATACAAATTGTCCAGGAACAGGACAAACCGAAGGTACTCTCCTACCACATCCTGTCGGGAAATCCCTAGGATTAGTAGCGACAGCCCTTGCAATGGATATTTCATAACGAAGACTACTGCTACTGGATGTATATTGGGATTTTAACCCCAAACGATCAACAAGAAGTCCCCCACTATGAAAATCCTAAACATCAATATCATCGATAACCTGCACAATCGAACGCATATACGTTGGTCTGAAGTGGTTTTCGGATAAACCGATCCCGGTCTGTTCGCACCAACAACGCAAAATCGTTTCTCAACCTCACACAGAAACTAAGTTCCATAGACTTATCACGTCTCCAACTTTCAACTTGCTATCATTCGACCAAGAGGGAAGCTCGATAGATTGGAGTAATAATCCGCACTACACGAATCCACATCCTCAACAAAAATGATAATCAAGCCTACACAGAAGGATACGTACAAAGTGTACGACTAAATAGTTCCCACATCAAATCGAGGAACTAAAATGGCCAAATTTGATAGTCGGTTATTTAACTATCAAAGCAACAAACAAATATCTAGCACCATAAGCAATCGCTAGGCCCTTTTAATTAATCTTTTATTAATTAAATCACTTTCCAAATATTCACTTCAAATTATCTTTTAAAAAGATATAATCTCAAAACCATTTCAACATTGGAAAGCATTTCCATAAACTTATTTAAAAACAAGTGTATTCACAAAACTCTTTATTTTCAACACTTAGAAAATATTACATATAATTAAATCATGATAAAGTATATATTTTATTCTTTAAGGAAAACATACTTATTTGGGTCAAAATGGATGTTGCGTAAAACATCGTTACGACAACCCAAAATCACTAGTATAGGGATTCGAAAATAAGATAGATATATAAATCCCATATACTATACAAAACATCTCCTTTCGAAAATCATTTATTATAACAACAGTGTTATAGTCCATCATTTCCTTACTTCTTGAAAACATCTATTTCAACAATGAGTGGTTAAATCTATGTATTCGATACTTAACACATTTTAAAACATCTTCCAACCATTTAACTCATTTAAAAATCACTTTTTCAAAACATGTCTTTTAATTTAAAAGATTATTCACTGTCCAAAATCGTGAATATATTTCTCTAACCCAATTCATTATTATTGCATCATTTAATTTAAAGGATAATTCACTGTCCAAAATCGTGAATATATTTCCTTTAATAAAATTTCATAATTAACTTATCAAGTTCAATTGATTTCACATTTATAAAACAATGTTTATAAATTCCATTTATACTTTATAAAAACTTCAATATACAAAATTCCTTTATTTACAAATTCCATTTATATCCCATTTACATGCCAAAATCCAAATTATAAGTTAATTCTCTTATAATTCTCTTATTTACAAAATCATTCATTTTATAACTTCACAAAATTTATAAATCTTATTTACTTATAAGATTAAATCATCACTTCATTTTAACACTTATAAAACCCTTTAATAATTCCATTATTCTTATTTATAAAATATCAATTTTATAAATCTATACATATAAACCATTTATAATAATTCAAAATCTCAATTTAAACAATTTTACCAAATAATTAATTCCATATTTCGAAAATCACATTCTGATTATATTTCACAAAAATCATAATTTTTATAACATAAAAATTATAACATTTATTTATTTGAAATAAATTCATTTCCTTTATAATTTAAAAATATATAAAACATTTATTTCCAAAATCACTTGAAAATCCATTTTAAATTTGAAATCATCACTTTAACATTTTTAAATTACCAAAAATAGGGCCAATGCTGCAACAGCACTAAATACATCAATCACAGCATCCAAAACATCATATATCACATGATAACAACATATATCACAATATCTGTAAATAAAACCAATACTGGTGAGGAATCTAGTTGGATCCCTCCAACCTATCACCTGCAACAAATATACATATTAGAATATGTGTACAATGTCCGCTTCGAGGCAAACGTGCGTACAAAGGGTCATCCGCTCATACACGGGAACGTATAGGGTCTCATCTACTCCAATAGGCAGGAATATATCCAAACCAATCAATATATAGATAATATATCATATATCGTCCAAACAATCCTCAATCAGCATAAAATAAAATTTAGTTCTCACTTATATAAAATATCAGTGAGTCAGAAAGAGTGAGTTGTACTCACATTGATTCCAATAGCAGTTGCAGTGTTTTATTCCGAATAAAATTAAACAGACGTTTAATTTTACCCAAAATTTTCACTAGCTCTAATCAACTCCAAACTAGATCTAAAATGTAGTGCTCGTCAATACGGACCCAACGCAACTTATTTCGTCAAAAACAGACCTCGTACGAAGAAGATATGACGTTTTAAAGTTTACACAAATTAATATATAAATTAATTTCAATTTTTTTTTAACTTTTAAACCCTACATTTAATCGTGACCATTCATTCTTGCATCAACAGATCTGAGCTGCGTACTTCTTCTTCTCCCCTCTTCGTTCCTTCACGCGCAAAAACCCACTCGGCCGCCATTTGTTTTTGAATTTTCACGACAACCTCGTTCACTGGTACAACGATCAAGGACCACCGTGATGTGCGCCTATGTGAGCTCCTCCCACGCCGTGAACCTGGTCAAGCTCGGTCGCATGATGGCCTTGAAAAACGTGTGCAAACATCGGTCGTTTGAGCCCGATTTTTCGTCGATTTTCTTTGTTTTAAAACCATCATAGTTGTTGATCCCCTAGATCTCACTACCCTCTATAAATTTCATTTAGGAATCGAAGGCTAAAAGTGTTTGGATCAAGAGAAAATTAAGGAAGAAGGAAGGTGTTTTTTGGCCATCGAATGCTAATGGCGTCTAGGGTTAGAGATTAGGGTTTGAGTGAAAAATAGAAATTATGAAGTCCTTTTACAGAAAATTTCGCGACACTATTCATCCGAAAAATTTTCGAACTCCAAACGAAGCATGCCGCTTGGCGTTTATAATGTTTTACCCCTATTCTGAACAAAATAAAATATATATCGAGAGCCAATTCGATTATATTTGGAAGATAGGTTTCCGAATCGAAATATTTTAAATGGCTATTTTTACACGTTAATTAAATATTAAAATATTCAATTTCTATAAATTAACTTTTAATTCAATTTTAAAAGTTCTCTAACATCATTCTAATTCAAATAAAATTTAATTCAACTTTATAAATCAATTTTTATTCACATTAAATTCAAAATCAATTATTTCTACAATTTCAAATATTAAATTAACAATTTAATTATCCAATTAAATAACTATATTTCAAATATAAGTTATTCAACTTCTAAAATTAACTTTTGAATATTTAAAATCAATTAAATATCTGAATTTCAAATGACTAAAATTTTGGGTCGTTACATTCTGCATCATCTCTTGTTGGCTCTTCAATAATCTCTCCTGTATAGAATCCATCATTGTCTGCCTCTCATCCCTTCTGATGTAGATGGATGTCTGATCTGCTCCAGCTCTAGAGGAAGCCCCTTGACTTCCCTCCTGATAGCTCCTTTCTTGTAATGTCCTTCTAGCCAATTGCCTAACCATAGCTTCAGATCCAATCCTCTTCCAAAGCAGCGGGTGCTAGAGCTCTCAATGAAAGCACCAAAGTGTTTGCGCCAAAAATGGTCACAAACCCCAAAAGTAGTGAAAGCACTAGTGTTTACACACAAATCCTCAATATCTAATCATATATCACAGATCCAGATAATGTAGAGAGTAAAAAAGAAGAAATAGTAAATGAAAAATAAAAGCAAGTAAAGAACACAAGAGAATTATAGTGGTTCGGCTATCTCCGGCCTACGTCCACTTTGAATTAATCCTTTTATTTCCTTTATACTGTGATTACAGTTACAATCCTTTGAATATCAATAGCCAAAAATGGAAAAGTCTAGCCAAAAGAGAAGAAGATCCCTTTCCTGTGTCATGCCCCCTCTATTTATAGGTGAAGGAGCTAAGATATTTTGCTGAGATTTCAGCCTAGAAGTCTCTTAGACCATAGAAGCCCGTATGAGGATCGGTAGGGCCCATATCCTCATTCCTGGATAGATCTATAAGTCCTTTGTATCGATAATCCCCATGTTAGAATCAGCTAAGATTGATCATGGTGGAAGATGATGGTGCAAAGTCCTTACCCCCCAAATTTCATGAAGTTCCAACGTGTAGATTGTGAGATATGATCGATCCAAGTTCGAGTTTGCAAGTGTAGGCTGATGATTTCATATCCATAGGTTTGTATCCATCAGTTCGTATCCATCAGACTACCATCCATCCGAGTCTTGCGCTGTTATCCATGCGATGTGTTCCATTCTTTGACCGGTTCCTTCGTATCGATCGATACGAAATACTTCAAAGTGCAGTTGCCTCCATATCCATCGGTTGCTTTATTCCTTGTATCGATCCCAGCTTTGATCGATACGAAGTGTATCGATCGAAACCATTTTCCTCGATTCGTGGTCAAATCCGTATCGGGTCTTCAACATGATTTGCCGTATCCATCCGGTCGATATGCATGTATCGATACGAAAACAACAATCCACATCCATCTACCTGTATCCTTCCTGGAGCTGCCTAATCAATACGAATTGTATCGATACGAGATGTATCGATACGAATATCGATCGATCCAAACCAGATGTAAAGCGCATGTGTTGATCCAAATCCGTATCCATAGTGATTGATAAGAGAGTATCGATAGGAGCTAGTTTTTCATGAATATTGATCCATCCATAACTCGAGCATATGAACTCCGATTGACCTGAAATTTGAAGTGTAGCCTCACCGAGCCTTGTTTATCATTCCCGATCGATCCCACCTTGATTGGAGCTTGGTCCAATTTTGATGGTATCAATCATAGCCTTGTTTCCAATCGATCCCAATCCTGATATCCATCCTTTTTAGCCAATTTGTTGATATCCTGGCCTTGACCAAAAGGCGGGGTAACTTCACTTTATATTAGTGGTCATACATGTTATTGGCCTTATAGTAGTGGCCATCTGTGTAGATAAACGATGATGAGATATCGATCTTTGTTTGTGATAGGCATATTTGATTACGTGACGTCATATTTGATTATATATATATATATATGACATCGATGTTCCTTTTTCGTCCCGATAACATATTCTATTAGACATGCCCATCATTCTCTTTTGTAGAGACATCATACAAATTTGTTTAGAAATCCATGATGACTAAAGGGGAGATGTTGGCGATCATCTACGGGTGGATCATTTATCACTTATGCTCAACATGGGGTACGGTGACATCCACGTAGGTTTTAGTTTTCTAGAGTAGATCATATATCACTTATGTTCGATGTGGGGTACGGTGAGATTTGCATGAGTTCGATCAAAGATGGATGCGACTCGTGGTCTATGGTATAATTTTGTATTAACTCTATTTATTTTGGATCCTCAACGGAAATCATTAGATTACGATAATTTGAATTATAGATGGATGTCCAATGTAGACATAGGTTTCAGATATCTAGTGTAGATCATATATCACTTATGCTCAATGTGGGGTATGGTGAGATCCACACAAGTTTGATCATCTAGGATGCGACTCATGATCTAAGGTATAATTTTTTATAACTTTATTTATCTTGGGCATGAGTCTACTACGGACTCCACTCATCGGCATTGATGTGTATCAATTTATATTCTCTAGTTATCCCTTATCGTTATAGTATGTGTGTGAGTGTGTTATATTAGTTAGTTGATATTATTATTGTGTATTCTAAGATAGGATTATATTATGAATTTATATTACCCCCGCATTTGTATATTGGGTTACCTTATCATGGTATACTATTATGTATCAATCACGTTATATTAATTATGTTGATTCGTTGATTACAGAAGAGGAGCGGGTTATGGTATGATTCCTTATTGTTGTGATGAGTTTGCTTTACTTATTTATGGGCTGTCTAGATTAGAGCCACGTTTGTAGAGAGGACATAAAGTGCCTTAGTAGCTTCCTATTTTATATACCTATATAGTTGTAATATAAAATATTTTGGGATAGTTCCCCACAAACTAGGGTTTAAGTCTAACTCGCGTTTTGTCTTTGTTTGTTTATGTCATGAAAACTTTTGAATACTCGATTGAGTAGCTTGGATGTCAGGTGCTTTAGGGGATACGCTATTAGAGTGGAGTAGCTGAAGCATTTTGGGGACGTGATATTGATATTTTGGATATATATACTTGATATTATAATAGTACATGACAGATATGTTATTTATATATGAGACTCGTTTGTATCGAATATTGTATTCTATCCTTCTATATTGGTATTTGTTTATCAATTGCTTCTGCTTGTGTAGTCTCTTATATATATATATATATATATATATATACATATAGTTTATCATGTGTCGTTCATGGATATTCAGTGTATTATATGTTACCACTCCGTTGTGAGATTTCACCATCATGCTTTGGTATGGTGTTTTGCTTTAATAATTTTACCCCAACAAACTATCTTTTATGGTATTTAGAAGTTGGACGTTATCATTCGATGTTGATTTCTAAGTATTACAAAAGACATGTTATTGTAACACTACATTTCAAATAGGAACGAAGTAGTGGTAAGAAGTCTATATAAGTAAGAAGAGCAAGAACAAAACATACAATATCAGACCCAACAATAGTAGCGACAAGGCAAGAGAATGCATCAACAATATATAACTGAATTCTGCAACAAAAAAACCTTTATTCAATTCTACGGTTGCTTTTATATAAAGCGCGACGTCAATCGGAGCAGACTTTCACTAGTCAACTGCATATTCCTAAATCGGCCACATGAATGAATTTATTAAGTTATACTACACGAGTCATATTCCTCTGCTCACTTCTTCTCACTACAATAAATATACCCTATAACAACTTTTGTTTTACATTTTTTTTAGACGTTGTAAAAACCCTTTCTACAATGTTTTCTACAAAAACTTTGTAAAAGTTTTTTCACAACGTTTTCAACAACAAAAAGCTGTAAAACATGACCTTTCACAGATCTTCTTTAAAAATGCTGGGAAACCATGATTTTCTACAATGTTTATATAAACGTTGTCATAGAACCCTTCTAACAACGGTTTTAAAAAAGCTGTAAAAACCTTGTTTTTACATCTAGATAATAACTTACTACAACTTTTTTAAAAGTAGTTTTACTCAAAGGTTTATTTAATAACTTATTATAGAAAGTTACAAATAAATAATTTGTAGTTACTATTATTATCTATAATCAATAATTATTTATAATTACTAGTTTATTTTTAATAATTAATAATTACTATTAAGTAATTAATAATAAATATTAAATTATTATTAATAATAATTAATATGTAATTATTAATATGTAATTATTTAATAATTAATAATTACTATTAAACAATTAAGAAGTAGTAACTAATAATTACTATAAAAAATTGATAATTAATAATTAATGATTAATAATGAATAAATATGAAGTAATATTTAATATTTAATAGTTCATTTTTAATAATTAATAAGCACTAATATTTAATATTTACATTTCAATAATTAATTTTTAATAATCAATGATTAATAAGCAATCGTTAGCAATTAAGATGTTATTATTTAGTATTTAATATTTAATAACTATAATTGATAATTTTATTTAATATGAATTTCAAAATATTAAAATTTTGAAAATTTATTTAATAAATTTAAAAATATTCATAAAATTTAAAAATAAACTTTAAAATTTTCACAAAATTCGAAAATAGTAAAACAAAAATTTTAGTTAAATTTTGTAATATATTCAAAATTTTATAAGATATTCAAAAATATATAAAATATTTAAAATTAATTAAGAAGTAATTTTTAATAATTAATGATATATATATATATATATATGTGGTTTTCTCTCCCACGGGGAGACAATTAGCCGGCAATTGGCGATTCTATTCCACATCTTCTCTATTAAAGCCTGAAACCATTTATCGCATTACCACATCCTATGTCGATGGTATTCACTCCATATCGAGAACCAACAAAGGGATGCACCAAGAAATCGCGAGTTAGTGGCGATTTTGAAGATGCTGATTCATCCTCATTTCTGCAATCGTGGTGGAACCGAAGTCGAGCTTTGTTACTACTTGTTCAATTACCGATTTAAATAAATGGGAAAATGGATCTGATAAATTTGGGATCAGCCAAATTTGATTTGTTCTCATATGCCAATTCATACAATCGAGATGGGGGTAAAGATTCTGCGAGCGAGCTCGATTCTGAGATTGGTAAGATTACTGTAATTGATTTTTGGAGTTGGAAATTTGTGAGTTGGTAGCCTGTGGACTTTCAAAGAAATATTTCTGAACATGAAAGATAATTGTAGGCACAACAACGTTTTCAATCTTCAGTGCCTAGGCATAGATTATATTTAAGGATTTTGTTTTGGCATCTGGAGTCATGGGTTGATTTAGATAAATGCGATGATGATTCATGTGATCCGTACTTGAAAAATATGTTCTTCCATATCCCTGTTTCATTTACAAATCAATTGACGAGTTATATGCAAACCAGATCCGATTAAACCCTAGACGATATGCATTAGAGAATCGACATCGAAGGCTACCTTAGGGAATAACCACCGTGATACTACTACTCTGATTCTCATGGAAACTCGAATACTATTGATAGGAGTATTGATTCTACATGAATCCTTTTTTGTGGATTCAAAATGAGGATTATCACTTGCTAAGCAGGATTTGCTTGAGGATTGGTTTTGGTATTATCTGAGTCTCTTGCTAATACTTGGGTTGAGGGGTAGTTTCGTACCATCGGTTGGTATGATGAAGAAGTTGAGGTTGGTTGAGTCCTTCACGGTGCAGTTCCTTAGGTAATCAGAGAAAGGGATAATTCAGACAAGGGGAAACGGTTTCGCTGATGCAGTGAAGAATAGGATACGTGAATTGTAATATAAATAGGCTAAATACCAAAATTGCCCTTTGTATTTTAATCTTCATTAATAGTTTCACTTCTCCCTCTTCTTCACGTATCCTCTTCTTCACTGCATCAGCGAAACTTCCAAAATCGCCCTTTGTATTTTAATCTTCATTAATAGTTGTAATATATTTACTATCACACTCTTTTGGTAACAACATGAAATACCAAAAATGCCTCTCTACGGAAATTATTAAAATTTAGCATCGCCTAAAACTAGGATCTGACAATTAAGCTTTTTTTTAAAAAAATTCCTCTAGAAATATTTACCAAGTCTTAGCATCACTTAAAAATAGGTTCTAACGAATAAATTACTTTACAAATTTGTTTTTTATTAATTAATAATATAAATAAAGAATTAAACTCATTAAAAACTAGATATTGCAACTTAGAATTAAAATTTAAAACTAACTACTTATGATTCAACACAAAATATGACTAAATATATGTGGAAAGTCATTTTCTTTTGAACATATTAAATAAATACAATTTGTTGAAAAACAATTCAGCCTTCTTCATCACGCGCGAAGCGCGTGCCATAACGCTCGTACTAAATAAGTCAGTTGGAATATGGTAAGTCTACACAATTGTTTCGTTAGTGTCATAAGCAATGCATGAGAATTCAAATAGGAAAATCTATTGAGATATCTAGTTCATATTTCTGA
Organism: Allium fistulosum; assembly: GCA_030737815.1. NCBI lineage: Eukaryota > Viridiplantae > Streptophyta > Magnoliopsida > Asparagales > Amaryllidaceae > Allium > Allium fistulosum. The sequence goes on along the minus strand of JASFAW010000015.1, from coordinate 14,718,192 downwards.
TAGAGCATTCTTTTCTCTTTTTAAATTTTCTATTCGAAAGGCAAAAAAGGGAAATACAAATAATAATAACAAGGCAACCTTTTTTTAATCCGTTTTGAAAGCTGTTAACTGTTAAAGGTCGTGTTTTGTTTACGATTCTCATATTTATCTATTTTATTATGTATTTTACTGAACTAAATTCCTTTTGTTAATATTACGAATGGAAAACGCCATGGATGATATAAATTTAGAAGGCTGTGGTGGAGCAAATTTGTATAAGTAATTCCTATAGTATGTTGTTTGCAAGAGAGCTCCGGTATAATTAGCAAGCGCATTGGGATTAATATAGCCTTTCTCTTTTTTCTTTTTTCTTTTTTCTTTTTATTGCTTTTTTACATGTTTTGTTAACCTTTTTATTTTTTCTGTGTTTAACTTGTTGATTGACTGATTTCCTATGGTATGCTCTTATTTATAAATAGCAAAGAAAACTGGATGTCAAGATTGCTTATGCTTTTTCTTCTTTTGTCTGTCTTGCTGATTGTTTAACCCTTATGTGTTTAACTTTGATAATACACCAACTTATTTACCATTTCTACCTGTTCCACAAATTATTGTTTCAAATATTAATCATTCGCAATTTGATAATACTTGTATGTATGATTGACACTGGTTGACTCATCTGTATTTAAAATTATTACTTGTATCAAATTTATATTTACCTCTGGCTCCAAATAGATGGCACTGGATAGATGGACAATTCCACAACATTACTCGATATCATTCTCTAAGAGTGTAGTCAATTTCCATTAATCGATAATATTTGTTTGATATATATACATCTTTACCTGTGTTTCTAGTACATATTGCTATAGTTATGTTGTTTTATGTAGATTTTATTGGAATATGGCTCTAGGAGAACATAAGCTTATGGATTTTGGGAAGGATAACATGATTTAAGTTTCAGATTTCATCAACTGGAGAAAGTTGATGGCCTTTATTATCTGCATGTTCATATCCTTCTTTAACATTTGCGTGGGAAGCTTGGGTACTGGACGAAGTTCCATGTAAGATTGTTTTGTTATTAGTGGATGTGACATAATGTGAGCGTTATGGCATCATTGTTTGAATATATATGTAAAATGAATGTTATATTATATGTAAAGTATTGTTTGAATTGATGAACTATGTATTCGAATCGACGAATTTTATATATTTCAATTTCTGAAAATTTTATTTTATAATAATATTTAGAATAAAGCTGCAAGTTGAAAATAGTTGAAGTGTCTATATAATTTTTTAAAAAATTTGTATATATTTCACAACATCTAGAAAAAGTTGTAAAAAATATTCTGCAACATTTTAAAAAAAGTTGAAAACACATTTCGCAAGATCTAAAAACAGCGTAAATGTAACTATTACAATAATTTTTTCAACATTTAAAAAACGTTGTAAAAGACACCGACCCTATTAAACTTGGCATAATACTATGTTTGCAAAAACATTGCAAAACCCCTATTACAACCTATTTTTGATGTTGTAATAGGGTAATTTGTTGTAGTGCGTTCATATACCTAATCAAATCTCATCAATTCACTATTTCTAAAAATAATTGATTGGTGGGACTGACACTCAGAATGGATGGTGTGAATATAATGGACAGGGAATGCACCAATTTATGACAGATGATTTGTTGGCATCTTATATTGCCATAGTTAGAGTTTGAACCAAAAATGGCACAAACACCCAAGAAATTATATAGAGAATAAAAAGTGAAGAAATTAAATGAAAATAAGTAAGAAAAGAACACACAATGTTTATAGTGGTTCGGCTAAACTTAGGCTACGTGCACTTGATGATTTTATTGCTTTGATTGTTGATTAAAAGTAGTTGTTCTTACAGATTGGTATAAATCCGAGTGTGATTACAAGAAAATATAGTAAGAGAAAGAAAAGGTCAAAAAGATCCTTAATAATGAGCCATGGCTTCCCATTTGTAGAGGCAGGAAATCTAAAATCTCGCTCCCATGATCTCCACCTCGTTTTCCACGCCATAGACCAATTCTCTAAGAAAATAGGTGGACACCTCAATAGTTTGCATGGATCGGTACCGATCCATAGGCTTGGATCGGTACCGACCCTTGAGATGGCCAAAATGGTTGTCATGAACTCCTTGTTTTGGCTCGATTTGTGGTTATCTTCATAATTCCATACTGGTTTGCATCATTATTTGCTTGTTTCTTGGTTCAAATGATGGATCGATGGAGAAGTAGAGTTGTTGATTCAAGTGCTTGTGGAGATCAATGGAGAATCAAAAGGGATCGAAATAACACTTGCAGATAAGTTCTAACATCAAATAGAGTAGATAGGCCGAAGTTGAGTCCCATTGGTTAAAGAAACATGGATCGGTACTGATCCAGGAGTTTGGATCGGTACTCAGTACCGATCCAATACATGTTGGATCTAGCACTTTGGATTTTTGTAGTATTCTGGTCTTTACTCATGGTTCTGTTTGCATTTGGTTTCTGGACTTTTGGGCTATCTCTTTGGGTCTTCTTCCTTGATAATTTAAAAGTTCGATTCGTCCAGTCTATTGGAATATTGCCTGGTCAAAAGGCTGGATAACACTTGCCCCCCAAAGTACATCTTGTTTCAAACATGATGTGCTTTGAATTGAGACAAGTCGGAATTGTCGTGAAGAGCTTCTCATGATGAAAGGGATAAGGCAGTTGCATGTGCTCAAGTTGTGGACGCACTCATCAAAAAGGAAGTTGAAGCCGTAGAGAAGCGAATAATGGAGAAGTTCGAACCAATGCTCATCAAGTACAATGCCAATGTACTCAAGTTTCGTAACCTAGAGTGGTTCGATCGTGATTACCCCAGACTTCTTGGGCATGCTTTGGAACAAGTTGTTATAGAGGAGAAAGAATTCCTAAAAGGTGGTAAGGTGGATCTAGCACAGCTTGAAAAGGAGATCTTAATAGAAGATGAGCCCAAGGAGCTAAAAGAGAGCCAACTTATTCTCCATTCGAAGCTAGCCAATACAACGCAGAAAGACTTAAGTGAAGGCTCTAAATCATTGCCTCAAGATGCTACCATTGAGGACACATCCGGACCTAGAACTACTCCTAATTCATCTTCAGTTCCGGGATATAATCCAGATCAACCCCAAATGCAAAAGTCTCCCATCTTGAAAGGGAATTCCAATGGCACTCCGACCTCTGTGGAACCCAAAACTGAAGGAGGCATCTCATTGACCTCACATGTATTTCAGAGAGTCCATATGTCGCCGATTGACATCGCTAATCTCTCTTTTTATATCTCTAAGATTTTAGGTCAGCCCCAGATCGTCTCGCTTCCTAACAAAGGTCTCCAGTCATGAAAACAAGCGACCATAATAGAATCAGTGACTGTGACCACTTCAACAACGATGTTGAGTATCCCGACTGGTGAGGCCCCTGGGCCTCACGAGAAAATGATAGATGCTTTACAGGATGAAGGGACCGGTGAGCTTCAGGGAGCTTAGACTGATGATGATGTTGCCATCACTGGGTACTCTAAGCCTTTGCCAGGTCCCATCATGAGTATGCTTGAGCGGGATCTTGTTCTAGCCAAATCGGTCAAGTTAGAGAAGATAGAGACCTTCCCTTCTCCTCTATCCATAGCTCTGCCCAGTTAGACTATCTTTGTTCCCATCACTCTTCCTCCGCCCGAGAGCACCGAAAGCGTGCCTGCTAGATCATCGCAGAGAACTCCATCCAAGGGCAAAGGAAGTGAGGGAAAGATAAGGATGTAGGAAGAAGGATCCAGTGCGCCATCTTCTGTAGAGTGGAAGGAGAAGAAAGAAAGAAGAGGCCCAAGAAGTAATCGTCCATCTTCTTTGCATTTTCTTCTTGGTTGTATAGCAGCGTTTAGGCTATTTTTAGTGTCCTGCTTTTGTTTTCTCAACCGGTTTTGTGCAGATTTGGCCTCCGCTTTTGCATTTTAGTTTCAGCGTCAATAACACTTGTACTTTTTCGTCTAAGTCTTATTTTGGCTATTAATAACAAAGACTTTTGTTTTGTTCAATTTTTGTTTGGATCTGTTTAAGTATTTAAGAAATGCGCTTTCCATTTAATGTACTTGCAATTCATTCCTTTCCCTAATTATTAACGGACCAAGTCATTAACCCATTTCGCGGTTTGCCAGCCTTTTGTCGTTCTCGTGAACGTAAAGCAATCGTAGGAGTGTCAATCTTTGGGCACTTACATATAATCATAATGGATCTTGGAACCCGGTCGAAACAATCGCTTGAAAGGTGATTTAAGCATTCCTTTTCAATGAATTTTAAGTGCGATCGTGCTTGCCTCTAGACATCGATTGAGATTTGGATGAGATATTTCTTAACTCTAGGCAATGTTCTTCGACCTTGCCATGGTCCAGGCAAGACATTGATGCTTTACCAAACTTCGGGCAAGAGCTAACAGATGGATGGTCTACTCATGTCTTTTTTGAGTTTATACTCATGCCCCCATGTCAAGGGCATGAGTTAGCGAATGGACGGTCAAATCACGTCCATTTAGGTTTATGCTCCTATCCGCAATCCAAGGACGAGAGTTGAGTGATGGACGGTCGAATCGTGTCCATTCTAGGTTTATACTGCTGCCCCCACATCAATAATGAGAGTTAGCTGGCATTTATCTCTAGGTGCCAAGAATGGTTAAACTTCAAGGGTCCTATCATGGATCTTGGAAGTTTGCTCGTTACCTAACTCTAGGTCCTACATTATACACATGCAGATTCATTCAAGTCGATTATATTTCACAACTCTTAAGATACATAAAGACAAAGACACATATTCGGAAAGCTATTTCATTTATAGTAAATAGGAAATGACTGGTTCTTCCTTATTACTAAATTTATTTCTAAGTGATAGCGTCATAAGTGCTCGCTATTTCATGCCCTTGGTAGTGAAATCTCATCAATCGTTGCAAGCCTAAAATTGCCACCTCCAAGCTTTTGTTCTATCACGTATAGACCTTCCTACGTCGGACCAACTTCCCAAGGCCTAGGAAGATTTGTTTACTAACCAGGTCTCAGATTTCAAAGGTCTGATTCCTGACCTTGGCGTTGTAATATCGGGCGACTCGTTTTCGGTCTGCAGCTGCTCTCATGTAAGCTTCGTCTCATTTCTCATCGACCATGTTAGGGGACTCCAATAGGAGTGCTCATTCGTCTGTGGATTGTAGTGAATTACCCGATGAGAAGGTACTTCTATTTCAACTGAATCATAGCCTCCAATCTGTAGGCTAGGACGAATGAAGAATGGCCAGTTGTTGACTTATGGGTTGTTCGATAAACCCGAAGTACCAATGGAATTTCATTGACCCCCTTGCCCTTAGCCTTTTCTAATCGCTTCTTAAGAATGGACTTGATAATCTTGTTTACAGCTTTAACTTGTCCATTTGCGTAGGGGTGTGTCACCGTTGCAAATCTCTTTTCAATGCGATGTCGGCGGCAGAAATCCTTAAACTCGGTGCTGTCGAATTGGGTTCCATTTTCGGTAATGATTGCCTATGGAACTCCAAAACGACAGATGATATTCAAGACTACAAAGTTGATCACTATCTTTGTGGTAAGTGTGGCTAATGGCACTGCCTCGGTCCATTTGGTGGACTAATCAACTACGACGATGACATACTTCGCACCACCTTTAGATATCAGCAATACATCGATAATATCAATTCCCCAAACTACAAACGACCAAGATTGACCATTTGAGTAATCTCCATCGATGAGGCTCTCAAAATCTTAGCGAACCTCTAGCACTTGCCACACTTTCTAGTGTAATAAGCTGCTTCTCAGTTGACAGTTGGTCAGAAGTACTTATAGTGGAGAATCTTCTTCGCCAGGGTTTTCCCCCAGTGTGGTTTCCATAGGCCCCTTCATGAACTTCTCTTAGGACTTGTTTAGCCTTATCGTGAGTGACACACCGAAGCAGAGGGACAGAGAAACCCTTCCTCTAAATTACTCTTTCCTATATGATATATCTCGAAGCTTAGCAAAGGAGCTTCCATCCCTCTTTCCTCTTGTCTGGAAGGATTCGTCTTCGTAAGTAGTTTTTTATCGGAGTCATCCATGACTCCTTTTCAGGTTCAACCTCCAAGATCTAATCGACATCCAACTGGTCGATGCTCGGAGCTGACAATATGTCCACCCGAACCAAGCCCATGAGTTGTGCATCTCCGGAAATGGCCAGCCTAGCCAATGAGTCGGTCTCTTCATTTTTATTTCTGGGAATATGCATAATTGTGTAATATTTGATGTCACTAAGCAGCTCAAGGACTCGATTTAGGTGAGGAGTTAGCCTTGCTCCTTTTTCCTGAAACTCTTTCCACACTTGGCATACCACCAGCTGGAAACTACAGAAAAATATGTAGAAAATTTATCCCTAGTTCCTTGGCAATCTTGAGTCTTGCGATTAAAGCTTCGTGTTCTGCTTTATTGTTTATCGTAGGAAAGTCGGGTTGTTTTCGAGGATTACAAATAATCTCTGGTTTTTTTAGATTTGGCGAGCATTTGGAATAATTAGTGAATTACAACTCTATTGTAATGCCATTGGTGCATTAGTCTTTGTATTGTTAATGCTTTTTGCTGGTTGCAAGGTGCAACATATCGGATGTTCCTCGGGAGTAACAAGTACAACTTTAGCATCAGAACATCATTCGTTCGATGCACCATCCGTGTACATCTTCCACTTAGCATTTTGTTCACTACTGCTCTTCGAAGTTTCATCTCGTGTAGTGTACTCAGTTATGAAATCCGCCAAAGCTTGACCCTAGATGGCTCTCTGAGGGTGATAGGTTATGTCGTATTGGCTCAATTCAATGTTCCATTTCAACAGCCTTCCAAAAGTCTTAGGTCATTGCAAGAATTGCCGCAAAGGCAGGTCGGTAAGAACTTTGATTGGATAAGCCTGAAAATAAGGATGGAGCTTCCTTGAAGCGATCAACAGGCAGCATGCAATCTTTTCCAACTTCGAGTAATTTCTTTCTGCTCCTGTCAATCATTTACTAATGTAATAGACCGGTCACTGGATGCGGGATTCCTCACATACAAGTGTGGCACTCAAAGTATGCACCGACACTGCCAAATATATATATAAGTCCTCGTCATCCACCGAATTTGAGAGAATGGTGGGTCTCTCCAAATGATTTACCAGATCCCGGAATGCATATATACACTCCTGCTTCCAAGCGAAAGTCCTTTTTCCCTTTGGACTTTTCCCTTCTTAATTGCATTAAAGAAAGGGATGCATTTGTCAATGGCTCTAGAGATGGATCGACTTAAGGCGCTGACCTTTACATTCAAGTTCTGGACCTCTTTGATTGTTTTCAGGGCCTCCTTGTCCCTTAACGCCTTTATATTTTTTGGCTTGGCTTTAATCCCATGGGAGTTCACAATGAAGCCCAAAAATTTATCTAACGCAACGGCAAAAGAGCATTTCAAAAGGTTGAACTTCATCCCGTATTGTCGAAGAACGTCGAACGTCTCCGCTAAATCGTTAATGTGGTTTCCCGATTGTTTTGACTTCACGAGCATGTCAACCACATAAACTTTCATCGAACGTCCAATCTGATCTTTGAACATCCTATTTACCAGCCTTTGTAAGTTGCTCCAGGTCCAAATGGTATAATAAAATAACAATACGGTCCTAGGTCGGTTATAAAGACAGTGTATTCCTGGTCCGGGACATGCATTGGAATCTGGTTGTATCTAGAATACACGTCCATGAACGATAGAAATTCATGTTTGGTTGTTGAGTCCACCAACTGATCAATCCTTGGAAGCAGAAAGTTGTACTTCAGGCATGCCTTATTCAAGTTAGAATAGTCAACGCATGTCCTCCATTTCCCATTAGCTTTCTTCACCAAGACTAGATTGGATACCCGTTCCGGGTATAAAGCATCGCAGATAAAGCCATTGTCCTTCAGCTTCCCCACTACTTCTTTGAGTGTAGTGAATCCCACTACTTCTTTGAGTGTGGTGAATCTCTCCAGACCTAGGCTGTGGTGCTTTTGTTTCATAGGAAAGCATTTAGGATTTACATTTAATGCATGGCTCACTATCTCTAGCAAGGTCCCACACATATTAGAGTGCATCTAGGAAAACACATCCAGGTTCGCTTGGAGAAAACCAACCAACTCCTTCATCATCCTGACACCAAGCCGTGATCCAACTATTAGGATCCGTGTTGGGTCATCCCGATTGACCGGGACATTAGTCGTCAGCTCGGCTGGAGCTGCTCTTCCACCTTCTAGCTCTTTTCGCGGATCCATATCCTTATGGAACCGACTGTGCTACCCAAGGTAAGGCTTAGGCAATGGTTGCTATGCATCCAAAGCCTTGATGCAAATGGTCCCCTCTACACCTTTTCCTTTCTCCTTTCACCTCGTCTCCTTTAGTATAGCGACATAACACTCTCAAGCAAGCCCTTGATCTCCGTGCACCACTCCCACACCGTTTACCATAGGAAATTTAAGTGTTAAACACCAAGGAGCTATAGCTGCTCCGAATTCAGCCAGGGCCGGTCGGCCCAACAATGTGTTGTAAGCAGAGTAAATATCCAACACCATAAAAGGCATAACCCACACTCGCTTACGGTCGCCCTCTCCAAATACCATTTGTTGTTTCATATACTCAACCATCTCCGTAGCCGTCCCGTTAAATCCCTGTATCCAAATACCACTAGCGGTTTCTACTTAGCGAATGCTCTTGGGCATACCCTCGATCTGGGTTCTCCAAACTCCAGGAGATCCGTTCGTCCAGTAGTCCCTCCTAAGCAGCTCAATATTCCACATTCTGATCATCTATAGCAAGACCATAGGTTAAGTTCGCGCCACCCTTCAGAAGCCGACCCCTGGGGCCAGCATTAGCTGGATCGGTACATATCCTTCCTCTTGGATCGATACTGATCCATAAACCTGAGCCATGGGTTTGTCTCATTTTTTGATATGAGGTTTCATCCGTGCTTTGAGTCTTCTTCTACTTTCATATTCTGAACTGGAATGATCTAAGTCCCTCTTACTTCTCATACGATACTTCTGAGTCAATTCAATCAATAGTCTCAAGCTCTGCTGCATCTGTTGGTTCATCTCGTTGTGACTCTCCTAGAACCAATCCTCCACCCATTTCATTATTCGATCCATTTCCACTCTGGTCATGACATCAGTTGGATTCTGGATCTCTGATTGCTTTGGTTAGGCAGCTTTATCCACATGCTGAGGATTCTAGTTCTCGGCTTCATTTAAAGCTCTGGAATTGGTTGAACGATCTTTTCTTAAAGGAGCCATGGCAAATAGCTTCTTGTAGATTGTTGGAAATCTGAATAGTAAGATAATAGAATTGGAAGTTTGGATCTATCCCCTAGATCTAAGAAATCCAATAATAGATGATGGATGCAAATAGCTTGAAAGTATCTTTTTCAGTGAAAGCACCAAAATGTTTGAACCAAAAATGACACAAACACTGAAGAGATTATGTAGAGAATAAAAAGTGAAGAAATTAAACAAAAATGAGCAAGAAAATAACACACAACGTTTATAGCGATTTGGCTAAACTTGTCCTATGTTCACCTGATGATTTTATTGCTTTGATTGCTGATTACAAGCAGTTTTCCGTACGGATCGGTAAAATTCGTTATTGATCGGTATAAATCTGAGTGTGATTACAAGAAAATAGAGTAAGAGAAAGCAAAAGCCAAAAATATCCTTTAAAATGAGCTCTGCCCTTTTATTTATAAAAGTATGAAGCCTAACATCTTACCTCCATGATCTCCACCTCGTTTTCTACGCCATAGACCAATTCTCTAAGAAAATAGGTGGACACCTCAACAGTTTGCATGGATCGGTACCGATCCATGCACTTGGATCAGTACCGATAAGTGAAATGGCCAAATTGGTTATAGTGAACTCCTTGTTTTTACTCGATTTGTGGTTAGCTTCATGATTACATACTTGTTTGCACCATTGTTTGCTTGTTTCTAAGTTCAAATGATAGATCGATGGGGAAGTAGAGTTGCGGATTCAAGTGCTTATGGAGATCAACCTAGAATTGCATGAGGTCGACAAAATAATACGTGTAGATGGCTTCTAGCATCAAGTAGAGTATATAGGAAGAAGTTGAGTCCCATTGGTTAAAGAAACCCGGATTGGTATCGATCCAGGTAGTTGGATTGGTACCGATCCAACACATATTGGATCTAGCATTTTGTATTTTTATGGTATTTTGGTCTCTGCCTCATGGCTCTGTTTGCATTTGTTTTTTGGACTTTTGTGCTATCTCTCCGGACCTTCTTCCTTGATAGTTTTCAAGTTCGATTCGTCTATTACCTGGTCAAAAGGCTGGATAACGGTCAGTTATATAGTTTGCTTTCCACCAACTTTTGAACCAGCTCTATTTTCTACAAAATCAATTGTTCTTCTCATGCATATTAGAAAACAATCGAAAGCTAAAGTTTTGAAATGGACGCTGGCAATGATGAATAAATACTAATAAAGAAGTCAGCATAATACTAAACATTAAGAATCTTATTTTAAACTCCCACCTAGGGTTGTTATGGTAAATGTTACAGTAATAGAATGGAAAAACCGTTATCGTACTAGTTCCATGTTAAATCGAAAATGGATATCGTTATTTTACTATTACTGCTGGTAAAACGGTCACGGGAGTACTGATAGATTGGTATACCAATTTTCGATGATGGTAAATTTATCAATAATTAAAGACATCAAAAATGTGTTGGATTATTTCTTTGACGATGATCCACTAATGCATATATATATATATATATATATATATATATATATATATATGTATGTATGTATGTATGTATGTACGTACGTATGTCGACGCATTAATTTTATCTGTTGATATCAACAAATTAATTGATTCATCACAAGTTATTTATGGCTAAATGAAAGAATATGTATGACTCATTAACAAATCCAAGTTGAAAAAAAGCTAAATGATAAGAATTATCATAAATTAGACCACAAATATCTAGATAAATTAGTTTGATAAACTTCAACAAGTGTCCATTATTTGGATTAATTTTATAATAAAATAGCTGGATTAAAATCATTGGTAAATTATTGTTACCATTAGTCTTGACATATTCTTACTGTTGAATTTACCATATCGATAATACTAGTATAACGATAAAATACAATATTGGTTAAGAAGCGTTTGTAATGGTATGATACTGGTACCGTTGCCATAAAAGCGTTGCTCCTGGCTAGCTAACTGAATAGTTAATAAGATCAACGTGAAAATATTAAACCTTAGAAGTAACATTGCACAAGCTTTCAGTTCATTTCATCTTTTAATCTCTTTCCGACAAAACATAAAGTTCCAGTTTTCATCATAAATTAAAACACAAACAAAACTTGCACATTACAAACTGACATATATCCTTGCCAACTCAAAACAGTGTACGTCTACAGGTAGGACAAGTCTCTTTGTTCTGGAACCAGGGTGAAATGCAGTTAACATGAAAGACATGGTTGCAAGGCAACCTGATCCCATCAAACCACTTCAAACGAACGTCCTCCAAACACACAGCACAGTCTAAAGAACCCTCACTCTCATCATCGACATCAGCAGCAGCACTTCTGTTCCACCTCCCTTCACTTTCGATCTCCTTCAACAATTCCATTGCTTCATCGTGCCACACAGCTCTCACTACGTGTGCTCTCACATCCATAATTATATCATGTTTATCATCGGGCAACATGCTCAGAATTTCCCAAAGAAAGTGGTTGATCTCCATCTCAAAGTAATGAAGATGTTCCCTCTTTACTGGGTACTCAGCCTTCAACGTAAGAGGATGGACTTGAGATCTTTTGATGGAAAAGCCACAAACAAATGGTTTTTCAGCGAGTGGACAGTGGAAGCTATAATCAGTGTTTACTTTTGGAATGAATTCTCTTGAACACACCTTTAGCTTTGTGTGGTCTTCCAGATTGAAACAGAGGTATATGCAAGAATCTTCTTCAGTTGGAGATAGCTTAGGTGATAAGTTTGCTTTGAGAACAATCTTGCATGGACCCATGTATCGTACACGGGACTTGAATTCTTCAATTTTGGTGTTGTTTAGTGAGATGATTTTGTGAGGCAACAAAGTAAGCTTGAGCCTTTTAATTCTAGGCACAATTGAATCGTATGTAATTCTTCTGTTAGCAGCAGAAGAGAACAATTGATGAGGGAGGGGAATCGAATTATTGCTGAATCTTGCCATTGGAATTTATGGATTAAGATGGGGAAATATTGGTCATATAATCGTGTCTGAATTTGAGAATATAGGAAGAAGGCTGGTGATGTTTATATATGTATATCTGTTGCGCGGGCTGTTGAGTACATATGAAAATTTGTGTGATATTCACTGTGCCCTGCTAAATGGTAGATTATTTTGAATGGTCACCAAGATCAACATATATGTTTACTCAATTAATTAGCAAATGCTACAATTTAATACACAAGGCAAGTGCAAGGCACCCGAGCATGGAAATAATTTTGGGAAAAGAACTTTAATTAATGTGTAATTTTAATTATAGCAGCTCTCAACGGCATCCCTATTTTCAAAATTAAATAATGCTACATTTTCTTTCTTCCAACTAACTCTTTTATTTAAATTGGATTGTATGATGAAAATCGAAGGTCACAAGGGATGCTGCAAAATACGGTTGCAGTTGAGCGCTACTCTTTAATTATATGTTAATGTTTTAAATGTGGTGCATTATCAAACATAAATGTATTGTCTAAATAATGCTATTAAATAATTTCTTGTGAAAAAATATATTATTCACAAAGATTGAAAGTTAAATAAGCGATTGCTATTTAAAACAAAAATGCAATTGATTACGTTAGAAAAAATATTATAAACAATACATTTAATGTATAGAAAAAAAAAGTTAAAACATTCATAACTTGAAAATTAAAAAAGAAGAAAAAATATGAATTTTGTTAAGACTTTGAATTCGTGCCCATAACTATTTATGCATCCAATTTTATGATAAATATGTTTCAGTTAAGATCTTCTTTTTGGTTAATACATGATTAGGGCATTTGCAAAGTATTGAGACTATTATTATTTTGAAGGTAGAGATGTAACATCAAATCGCAACTACACAAGTAATAATGAGGATTTTCTTTTCCATCTCTAAGACTCGTAGATACCATATACTACCTAAGATTTGTAGTAAACCAAAGAATGATTACTCATTTAGTCCAAGATTTTGTTGTTGATCCTATAAGTTAATTCTAGATGTGGTAAGGGTTGTTGGATCGTTGAATGATTAGTAGTATAAGGACTAGGAAACATTATAACTTAATATAATATAGCTCAACAATATCCAAGAATGAAGATAGAGAAGTAAATTGCACGGAGATTTTTATTGTGGTTCGATCGTTAACAAAATTTATGTTCATTTTATAGTTTTAACCCATTGGGATAACCGAGGTTGTAACACATTGCACTACTAAACACAAAGAAAATTGCTCTCAAGTCCAATACTTGTATTTCATAAAAAAAAAATACAACTCAGTTGTTTTTTCATACCCAACAAACCAGGAACTTGACTGTACATAACAAGCTTACACAATATTTAAATAAATAATAAGGCTCCGTCTATTAATCCCGTTATTTGCTCTTCACTCCCCGGTTAAAATTTTAAAATTTTAATTCTAATTATACCCTAACATGATATAAGAATGATAGCAACAAAACATGATAAATGATGATAGACTAATGATAAATGAAAAAAAATGATACAAGCAATCTGAACTATAAGAGAATTACAGAAAAATGATGCAAACATAAGAAAAAATTAACTCAATGCAGCTGTACATATATTATCACCTAGGGTTTTATCAACCTGCGTACTTCGACCAATCTTTGAACGTTTCATATATCATCAAATTACATAGCAAAATCACTTACCCAACAAACCAGGCTGTACATAACAAGCTTACACAATACTTAAATAAATAATTGTTATTACATTGGAAATTGTAGTCGTCATTTTAATGGAAAGAAACATAGATTCAAGTCAAGCTTATCTTTCCAACATCTAATGCAGCATCAGAAATGATTAGATGAGAAGTTGAGGAATTTTCGCTTTTGCTGTGCCCAGCGCTAACCGGAACGTATCTCAGGGTGTCACCGCCGGTCCAGTACCTCCGGCAGTTCTCGCAGAAGTGACGAGGTTGGTTTATGTTGTTATTATTGTAGTAGCAGAATTTGGTGTCCATGCTTTTGCATCTCGGGCAGCCAAGTATTTCACCAGGTATTTTTGGTTTCTCTTGTCCATCGTTGTTTCGATTTTCTTCGGCATTCCATAGACTCACTGATTGTTGTTCGTTGTCCATTGGTGAACACTGAAATTTACATGCATCTATTAATGGTGTAGGCAGCCTTCAAAATTTTCAAGATTAGCATGATACGGAAGTTTCTTAAAAGTTAAAACATGTTTTGGACAAAAAACAGGTTATTAAGCCAACAGTAGGTTAAGGAAATAGTAAGTACAAAATAAAAGAGTTCCACCTTATTGTAATCTTCACCACCTTCCTCGCTGCAAAATGGCTTGGCAATGGTCTTTCCGAACAATTTGAAACCGGTATCAGAAGACATATCCGAAACTTATCAGTAAACCTTGTACTGTATATCCAATACAAGTCCTCTTTTACTTCTCTTTGTCCTTGGCTCTTTGATGTTTGCTCGTTTTCTCTTTGCTTTCTGCTTATGTTCGCAAGTCAAGGTTTTAATGTAAATAGAAGAGAAAAAGCATAGGTCTACCTCAGCAGAGATGAAAAAAGTCTGAGACACAAGTTTTATTTGTGGCCTTTAACACATAGCTATTTCATTCTTTCTCTTATGAACTTTTGCCATTTGTTACTTTTGATATTGTTAAATTAAGCTTTTTTTCCTACTTTTGCCTTTAACACATAGCCACAAATTTTATCTTGTTTTCTTCACCTGTTTTGAATTTTAAATTGTTAAATCTCTTTGGTAATAGGTAGCTTCTTGTTGTGTGTGCGAGTAATATATAGTTAGTGGACAATGGGTTCTTTAGTTTTGGGTCAAATACGGTTCTTCTCTGTTCGGTTCAGTTCGGATTTACAGGTTTCGGTTCTAATTGTCAGCCCTACTTGCAAGTAACAATGGCCTTCTCTTTGCCTTATAGCAAACATATCCATAATTGTTGGTCGAACTTTCAAACTTTCTATGAATTGATCCTACATTCAGTCTAAAATGCACTCCATATGATGCCAATGCCTCTCTTTTCATTTTGTAATCATGGCCAACCCTACATTTTGCTGCTTCCTAATTAGGCATCAGCAACCACTACTAGAAAAATGCTAAATTCCGAGGGAGGGGGGCGACGGTTTCCGACGGCCTATTTCCGATGGCTTCCGACGGGCCGTCGGAAGTCGTCGGAAATATGCGATTATAGCTTCAGCCGAGAGCTTTCTTCCTCCTTCCCATACGAAAATTCCACCAAAAAACCCCCAAATTCAACCTCCAAGCTTCCAATCCCTAATTTCTAGCTTCCGGATCTTCCAAGGCTCCCTAATCAAACTCTATTACTCTTAATCTCAGGTATAATCTCTTATTTTTGTGAAAAATTCAGTTTTTATCCTAATTCTAGATTTGCATAAATTGATAAATTAGGGCGAATTAGTGATTGCAATTGTTTCCAATAGCGTAATAACGGTTTATAGCATCACATGGTATACCGATTTCATCTTTTATCGTGAAATTGTGAAAAACACGTATAATTTGTGGTTGTTCATGTATATGTAAATTGTTGTGTATGCCTTGATTCGACGATTGTATACGTTATTTGGAATAAGATAAATTGATTGAATGAACTAGGAGTATTATATTGTGCGCGTATTTACTTATGAAACAAAAAAATGCATTACTCTAAATTATAATTGTGTGTATTGAAAAATGACAAAAATGTTAAAACAGCCTTAAGTTGATGTAATACGTTGAATAAATGTGTTAAATTAGTATATATTTTTGTAAATGTGAACAGTGAGTAAAACTGTATTTTTTTGTAAAATGCGCGCATGTAACTGACAAATGTCCCTTAGAGAGTTTTTGGCCCCGTCTGACGAGTGTTGTACATGATCGTTGTATAAATAGTCGTTTTTTCGAAAAACGACCATTTATATTCATCTTGTACAATGTTTGTCGGATTTGTCCCTGTATTGGACAAGTTATGAACACAGTAAGCATTTACATTTTGTATACTACTTCGTCTCAAACGGTTCATAAAATTTCGGCCTAACTTTTCTTTTTTGTTTCCTGCGTACACGCATTTGTGTACAATGCAGGGAACAAAAGGGAAATGCTGCCGAAATTTTGTTGAATCGTTTGAGACGAAGTAATATACGAAATGTAAATGCTTACTGTGTTTGTAATGGGAAGTAAGATGCCTGACCAATGAAAAAAAAATTATATATATTTTTAAATCGTTACGTTAAAAAATAAAATGTGCCCTATTTGAAAATATTTTTAAATTTGTGAAGTTGTTCTTTAAATTCAATATATTATATGATCATGAAAATAATCTTTTTCGAATTTGTATTCTTCAAAATAAATATTAAATTTTGAACTTCTCATTTTGTCAAATAGGAAAAATGATTGATTATTTTGTTGATCGGAGGAGATGGATGTACCAAAGAAAAGGACTGAGGGGCTCAATAAAAGAAGATTTTTATAATGGTATAAACGTGTTTGTTGAATTCGTTTTAAGTAATAACGGAAACGATCCAGAAATTCGTTGTCCGTGTAGTAGGTGTAGACATTTGAAGTATTTGTTACCAGATATTGTGAAAGTTCATTTGTGCAAACACGGTTTCGCACCCGAATATTATGTTTGGGATCGGCATGGAGAAGTTGTAGCAAATACTTCTATAGAGTCTGAAAGTGTCGTTAACGAAATAGTTTCAACGACCCGTATAGAAAATATGGTCGAAGATGC
Source organism: Allium fistulosum (assembly GCA_030737815.1). Taxonomy (NCBI): domain Eukaryota; kingdom Viridiplantae; phylum Streptophyta; class Magnoliopsida; order Asparagales; family Amaryllidaceae; genus Allium; species Allium fistulosum. Next base: position 14,701,187 of record JASFAW010000015.1, on the reverse strand, counting down.
AGCACGATCAATGTTTCCTATGGTTGAAGTTGACGACGATGATGGAAATGTTGAAGAACCAAATATTGAAGCTAAACAAATTTATGATTTACTAGATGCAGCTAAGAAACCTATTTGGGATGGTTGTAAAAGCGACACTCAGCTGTCAGTAATCGCAGAATACATTGCGATGAAATCAAAATACAACATCACTGAAGCTGGGTTTACAGCTGTTGTACAAGCTGCAAAAAGACATATGCCGCCCGATAATTTAATGTGTGAAAATCACTACGAAGTTAAAAAACTTATGTCAGCTTTTGGTTTACCGTATCAAAAAATAGATACATGTTTAAAAGGATGCATGTTGTTTTGGAAAGAAGATGCAAACCTTAGAAATTGTAAAGTTTGTAACCAGGAGAGATACAAACCAAGAAAAAAGAAGGGGAAGGAAGTTCCGTACAAGCGTATGCACTACTTACCCATAACTCCAAGACTTCAAAGATTATATGCATCTTCTGTAACTGCGTCTAATATGAGGTGGCATAGCGTGAGAATGGAGGAAGAGGGTACGTTGACACATCAGGCCGATGGAGAAGCATTGAAGCATTTCGATATAACGTATCCAAATTTTGCAGCGGAGAGTCGAAATGTTAGATTAGGATTATGTACGGACGGTTTTTCTCCATTTTCTCAATTTGGTTTTAAATATTCATCCTGGCCCATTATCGTCACACCGTATAATTTACCTCCATGGATGTGTATGAAAACACAATATATGTTTCTTACTGTTGTCGTTCCTGGCCCCGACGATCCGACACAAGGAATCGATGTATATTTACAATCGTTGATTGAGTAGTTAAAAATACTGTGGAACGAAGGAGTAGAAACATACGATGTGTCCAAGAAGAAAAATTTTCGTATGTTTGCTTCTTTGTTGTGGACTATAAGTGATTTTCCTGCCTATGCAATGCTTTCGGGATGGAGTACTGCCGGTCGTCTAGCATGTCCATATTGCATGGATGAAACACGAGCGTTTTCTTTACCTCATGGTAAGAAAATTTCATGGTTTGACTGTCATCGATATTTTCTCCATGTAAATCATCCCTTCAGAGGAGACAAGAAAAACTTTTTAGCTAATAGAGTAGAAACCAGACAACCACCGACGATATGGTCAAGCGAAGACATATATGAACTTGTTAAGGACTATCCAAAGATATATGAAACTGGCGAGCAAACAGAAATTGAAGGCAAATCAGTTGTTCATAACTGGTGCAAACAAACTATTTTTTAGGAGTTGCCGTATTGGAAACTTCTTCTGCTTCGCCATAACATAGATGTGATGTACAATGAGAAAAATGTATTTGATAATGTTTTTAACACAATTTTGAATGTGAAAGGGAAGACGAATGATGATTTGAAATCAAGACATGATATAGAAGAATTATGCAAACGTCCTGAGCTTCATATGAAACCAAATGACAGTAAAAAACCCAAAGCATGTTACGAATTAGATAATAATCAAGTTAAAACTGTGTTAAAATGGGTGGAAGGGTTAAGATTTCCTGATGGGATATCATCAAATCTTCGTAGATGTGTTGACTTTAAAAATGGTAGATTGAGCGGAATGAAAAGTCACGACTGTCACATAATGATGGAAAATTTATTTCCCGTAATATTCAAAGAACTACTGCCGTTAAAAGTTTGGAAGGTAGTAACGGAGCTTAGTATGTTTTACAAAGAGCTTTGTTCGACTACTTTAAAAGTGCAACGTTTACGTAAACTTGAAGTGGACATTCCTATATTGCTTTGCAAATTAGAGAAAATATTTCCGTCAGGTTTTTTTTAATGTGATGGAACATTTACCTGTTCATCTCCAATCTGAAGCACGACTTCGAGGTCCTGTCCAATATGGATGGATGTATCCATTTGAGAGGTATGTAATATGTTATAACGTAATTTAATTGCATTTGAAAGATGAAGTTAATATAAATTATTTTTGCATAGATATTTGAATCATCTGAAGAAAAAAGTGAGGCAAAAAGCACGATTTGAAGGTTCGATATGTAAATCTTACATCGAAGAAGAAGCTTCGTTCTTTTTCTCTCACTATTTCAATGACCATGTGAATATTTCATTTCAAAGTGTTCCTCGTAATGACGAAGGCGACGAACAAGAGTCCTCTCAAGCAATGTTATCTATTTTTAGACAACATGGTCGGCCTTTTGGAAAATGTGTAGAAATATGGCTAGACGATAGAGATCTTCATGTAGCACACACTTATATTCTTCTAAATTGTGCCGAGGTTGCACCGTTTGTTAGGTAATCTGAAATAATAATTTGTGTTTTATTCTTTTCTATAATGCATGCGCGTGTATAACCTAATGTAATAATTTATTTATATAAACAGTGTTTATGAACGTGAACATCCGAACGAAGATCTCGGTAAAGAATTTTCCGGTTGGTTTTCAAATTACGTTTATGAGCCGAGAAATTGTGTTGTTGATGAAGGGTTGAAACATCTTGCGATGGGACCAAAAAGAGTGGTCAAGACATATCCAATATATTTCGTCAATGGATATAAATTTAACACCAAAGAATACGGTGCAGAAAAATTAACAAATAATACTGGTGTATTCGTTTATGGTAGTGACGATCCAAAAAATCATTTAAATGATTTTTATGGCGTTCTGACACAAATTTTGCAACTGACATATTTCTCACGACCCGCGGAGGAGGTGTTTCTATTTAGATGCAATTGGTTTAGCAATGTTCCAGGTTCTGGAATTAATGTGCACAAGGATTATAATCTTATCGAAATAAAGCATACATCGCACTATCACAAGTATGATCCTTTTGTACTAGCCAAACAAGCATTGCAAGTTTATTATGCTCCTTATCCGTCTCTAAAAAGAGATAAAGTAGATTGGTCTACAGTTTTTAAAACAAAGGCCAGATTCACATTCGATGGGAAGAATATTCCGGACGAACAAGCTTATCAGGCAGATCTTGAGCAAAATAACGAAATAATAATTACAGACGATCATACAGATTTTGGTCCTTTGATCGATGAATCAAATGTTTTGGTAGAAGCGTTTGACAGTGCAGAGGAAAATATCGTCGAAAACGAGACCGAATCTGAATCAGAAGACGATGATGACTGATATAAATCTGAATCTGTTTTTTTGCAATTGATGTAACTATGTTGAATTCTTGATGTATTATGAAATTGATATAACTATGAAACCAAATCCGTTTACTATTGTTTGCATGTTTTATGTTATTTCCATTTGTCATTTATTTAGCAATTTTTATTGAAAATGCAATGAACTCTGCTTATAGTTGGAAGAGTACACCCATTATGAATCAGGTATAACACACTTCCATTTCTATTTCCATTTCAGTCATTAATTAAGCAATTTATACCGTTGATGTCATTTTCATATGAAATATATTAATTATCATGTTTTTATTCTCTTATATAATGATGTGTATATGTCACAGGTTTATCAATATGTCATGTAGAGGTAGGAGCAGTTCCCGATCGTCAGGAGGCGATGGCAGTGGCCCATCGCCAGAGCCACAGCGTGCAGTTGTATTGTTAGTCCCTAGAGCAGATGGGTAAGAATTAAATTTTATTCAGCATCTTATTTTTTCTATGATATACGTACGTACTTATCTATATCGTACTTAAAAACAGGGGGTTCGATCTACTTCCCTCTAAGGTTGTGTTGGACGTCTCTAGAGCTTCTTATCGCAGTAGGATGAGTGCCTGCTGGCCGAAGTGGGATAACATCCCTCCTCACATCATAGAGTGCATATGGCAGGATGTCCTAGTATGCATATTTTTATGTTTTCCATTTTTAATTCGTTTTTGTCATTTTTTTACTGTTTATATTGTTTAAAGTGTAATCTTTTTTTTAACACAGGCTGAGATAGACATCCAGACAGATGATATGATGCTGGCACGAGCATACTGGATGAAGAAGATGCGCAAGAACTATAGGGATACGATATCTGAGATTAAGAAATATGGTAAGAAACCATGGTGGATGGGAGAGAGCGTGTGGCAAGCTTGGTTGAGATACTGGGAGACGGACGAGGTGAAGGCAAGTATACTATTTTTTTTTGAATTATTAATTTGACGTGATCGAAAAATAATGTATCAAATTTTGAATGTACAGGCAGAGTCGGATAGAAACTCTGCAAATAGAAATAAGAATCCCGTCACTCATCGCGGAGGATCGAAGTCGTTTCAGCAGTATCGGCAGGAGTTGGTAAATTTACTGAATAATAAATGTAAATAGTTTATACTATATGATTTTAAATATATAATAATTGTATGTAACAATCAACTTCAGGAAGCCTAGTCACATGGTCCTGTCAGCTATATGGACGTGTTCACCCGTACGCATGCTGTCGAGCATGTTAATCCAGATGGGACTGTTTTGTACACATGGCAGGACGATAAATCCAGCAAAAGCCATGTAAGCATATTTCATTTTATTCAGTATTAGTAATTGTTAAACTATGATGACATAAGTTATGATATTATTAATTTGTTAATACAGGAGAAGTTTATGGAGCAGCGGCAGAAACTCCTTGCTGACACGGGTCGAGATCAGTTGACAACCAATGAGGAGGACGTTATTTTTGAGTCTGTTATGGATCCAGCAGAGCATGGTCGACGATACAGATTTGGCAATTTAGCGGTAAATAATTTACTTTTTCTTAAAATACTTAAAATATGATATTTTGACCTTTTCAAAACAATAAACTTGGATTTTATTTATTTTTTAATTATTGCAGTCCAGTAGTCAGAGTAGGGGACGGCGGAGTAGACCTCAGAGCGATCTAGCAGATATAGAAGAATTGCGGACTAGAGTTTCCCAGTTGGAGGAGCAGAACCGCCAACAGGCCATGCAGACCGCACAGTTGTTAGAGTACATGCAGTAGTTTGGTGGTCGCTTTCCTTCCTCGGCTGGCTCTGGATCTGGAGGAGATTGATTCATTGCTTGCTTGCTTGTTCGTTCAGGTATGTTTTGTTTTACTTTAGAATGATTTGGTAGACGGCGTAGGCAATTGTTGATTTATGTATAATTATGTTTGATACACTTGATTCTATGGTTGTATGAGGACGTGTATGAGAATATTGATGAATTTGTGTATTAACAACATGGTAGAACAGTTATTGTTAGGATTATTGTTAATGTTGGAATGGTTATGTATATTTTGATGTAATTTTATTTATTTGTCTGTTTATTGAATATTTTGTAGTTTGGGTTTGGATATTTGGTTGGATTATAGTATATTGGATTGTACAGTATTGATATTATAGTGTTTGGAAGAGAAATGTGGTTGGAAGGCTCTATTTGCAGCAAATTTAAAAAAAAACAGCAGATTTCCGACGGCTTCCGACGGATTCCGACGACTTATAATTCAAAATTTCCGACGGCTTACGACGAATACCGGCGGCCTGTAACTTAGCATTTCGACGGCTTCCGACGGTTACCGACGTCCGTCGGAATCCGTCGGAAATCGCCGGAAGTCGTCGGGATCCGTCGGAATCGTTAACGACAGCCGCCGTCGGAAGCCGTCGAAATTACTGCTTCCCGACATAGGCATTTCCGATGGCTTTTTCCGACGGCGGCCGACGGCTTCCGACGGTTTCTGGCCGTCGAAAAACGTGCTTCCCCTTGTAGTGAACCATTTTTCTTTTCTTGGTGTATACTCTATATCAAAGTCATATGCTACTATGAATTCTAACCATCTCTGATGCCTCATTGTTCTACTCTTTATGGAAAAGAGACTTATAGTCCGTATACAACTCAAATCGTTCTCCTAACAGATAATGTCTTCAAATATTCAATGCAAATATCACCATTGCCAGCTATAAATCATGAGTCGGATAGAAAACTTCATGATGTCTCAACTATCGAGATGGATAAGCTATTACTTGTCCTCTTTGCATTAGCTTCCAATCCGGTTCTTCAAGCATCGGTACAAACAACAAAATCTCGATTCCCTTCAGGTGTGATCAAGACTTAAGCGTTTTTCAGTAGCCTTTCTAACTTTTGAAATGATGCTTCACACTTATCAATCCACTCGAACTTCTCATTCTTCCTGGTCAACTTAGTCAAGGGTATTGTTATACGCGAGAAATCCTTAACAAATCCATGATAATAGCCAGTCAATCCTAAGAAACTTCTCATCTCTATAACTTTTTTGGTCATTTCCAATCATTGGTGGTGTATATTTTTGATGGATCCACAGCTAATCCATTCTTTGAAACAACATGAACAAGAAACTTAACTTTCCATTTACAAAAATGGCGGTCATAAAGTGTCATCTTCAATTTGTATTGTCTCAAGGTTTCCAACACCAACCTAAGGCGGATTTCATCGTCTGTCTCATTCTTAGAGTACACCAAAATATTATCGATGAAGACCAACACAAACCTTTCTAAATAATGGTGAAAGATCTAATTCAAAAGATCTACAGAGGACACATCGCGTTAGTCAGCCCATTATGCATGACTAATCACTCATATTAACCGTATCCAGTTTTAAACAAGGAAAAAAGAACACTATCTTCAGCTACCCTTTGTTGATGGAATAATTTTGCCACATATAGCTGCGAGAATACTCTAGCTCCACTCAACTGGTCAAACAAATCGTCTATACTAGGCAGAGTATAACATTCTTTACCATCAATTCATTCAAATTTCAGTAATCAATGCAGATCCGAAATGATCCATCCGACTTCTTAATAAATACCGTGGATGCTCCCTATAGTGAACTACTCTATCTAATTAAACTTTTATGCTTAAGTTCTACTAGTTGCTACTTAACTCTTCCATCTCCTTGGACGACACTTTGCTAGGTGATCTACTAACATGTTATGCCCTGACATCAAATCTATTCAAAATTCAATCGTCCTTCTAGGTAATAATCCTGTTACTAGTTTGAAAACATGAACAACTACTTCTTCCTTTCCAAACAAATCAATCAACTTGCACCTATTCTTCATCATTATATTTACACTCTGTTAACTAAAAAAAGAAGTTATTTTAATAAATCACTTTATGCACTAATGTTATTACTAAGTAACTTTTCAAGAGTAGCTTTGAAATTTACATGATATTATATTTCATGACATCATATTTATATTATTAATATGTTAAGTATTGTAGGGTTATATACAAGATGTGGTAACTTATTTTCATAAATATACTACTTAATGAGATACTTCGGCGTCATCTGTATGAATAAAATACGTTGAAGCATCAACCTTTTCACCAACCATTTTCGAATTAGACCATGTTACTTTTCTTCCAACAGCTTCTCCCACATGCATTATACCATTTACTGGTTTCCAGAAAAAGCCATCTCAGTTTTTGGGATCATCAATCAAAACCTCCATTATAGAAGATTCAAGAAGAATTTCTTGTAGAAGCTGTTCTGAATCGATTGAGCACTGTTAACCCGCTTTTTAGCAAAGTAGATTTCAACTGGACTTAGAAGATTCAAACGAAGACGAAACAATCTGAAACTCGATAGAGATGCTTAGAAGGACAAGCGGAAGGTCTTAAGAAAGTATAAAGCCAAAATAAGCTAAGTGTTAAACTCGAGCCGAGTCAACCACCTTGACTCGGCAACGCGTCTAAATGACACATCATTGCATCTTCCAACTTTTGCCAAGTGATCCCCTAGTCTTCTTGTGCATATTCATAAAGTTTCGTAGAGTTCTAATGAGCCAATCGTAAGAAATAAAGACATGATGGTCCAAGCTGCAGGATGGATTCAAGTAATGGAAGAATGATAATCAAAACTCATCAATAATCTACCAAATTGCATGGAAGACTTCTAGACGAAGCAAGGAACTCAGGACAAGCGGTTTTAGTTGATTGTTTGCTAAGGATTAAACTCGGCCTCGAGTCAAGGGGTTGACTCTGTATCGAGTTTAATTGTTAACTTGCATTGTTATGATATTTTCTGTGCTATCTTGGGCCAATCCCTGGACTTCTCTGGAAGAAGGCTTCTAATCTAATATGACTACTACCCCTATAAATACAAACCATAGAGAAATCAAAAAGGGATCTAGATTCTGCTATCACAATACAGGAACTCTACCTCTTCTTCAGCTCTTTCCTCTACATCATAGTCACCAAGACAACAATTATAGGCAATCTAGGACTTAGACTTGTCTAATCTCTGCACTTGTACTCTTTCTCACTAAAACACTATGTAATCTCCTATAAAACACGATCAAACAACTATAAAGTGGAAATAGGCTTAAGTTAACATCCGAACCACTATCAACATCTCCGTGTCTCTCTTATTTCTCACTACAACAAACTGGACCTTTAACAGCGTTCAAAAAACGCTATAAAAGGATTTAACAGCGTTTTTAACTATGTTGTATAACGACATGCCATCATAGGTATGGAACATACCATAGCAACGATGAAACACTATAAAACGTATGTTTTTAATAGCGTTTTGATGATGTCATTAATACTATTTATAGCGTTATGTTAATGAGCTGAAACACTTTCGTAGCGTTCCACCTCTATTGTCAAATGGGTTTAATAACGGTTTTGCTTTACTATGATAACCTTTTATAGCGTTTAACCATATGCTGTGAATTCCTCTACAGCGTTTTTCCACAGTTACGAACACTTTGCTATAGCGCTCCATAAATGTTATAGAAAGCTAACATGGTGTTTATAAAACGTTGTTGTTTAATGAATCTGCATTTTCCTCCGTATGTTCCATTTCTATACACATTGATGATAATTTATATACCAAATATATAACTCAATCAAGATCAACACATTATACATTATTCACACATTCTGTTATATTAATCACACATCTCATAATCAATATATAACATTACATAATCAATTTACGCCATATTCTTACATCAAAAAATATATAACATGTCCATAATATTTCATAAACAATGTAGAACAAGTAGTAGCTAGTAAACAAAACTAGTAGTACATACAAACCAAAATGTAGTTCTGACATCCAAAATAACTTTGAATCGATAACTTGTTGCGGCATGTTACTACTTTTTTGCATCAGTGATATCTACCTAACTGTAAAATAAGTTCAAATAAATCATAAATACAGCAAATACAAATTTGAAAGGCTTCTTTTTAACTAAACATAAGCCAAGGAACCGACATTTTTCTTGGCATATTAAGGCTTCTTTTACATCATGTAATATAATATTATGAACTAATTGATTTCAGGCCCAATTTATAACAGAACTGGCAATATACATCAAAAGACATAAAATTTTATTCAAGAAATACATTTTGGTGTTGAATCTTTAGACATAAACGCAATATCTCATAAATGTTTTTGGTATACCAACAGTCATGGGTTTATATACTAATCTGGATAAAAGTTATATTTTATTTAAGTTGAAAATAACTATTATAAAGTATATAAAACTACCATTATGAGTATTTCAATAGTACTACATTGCTCTATAGATTCTGATTTTTAGTAAGTAAGCTTCTTTATCCTATCGGGATCAGTAAATTAAACATTGATTATGATTCCTCACTTAAGATCTAATCAACTATGTGTAGTTCTAAGGCTTGAAATATGTGTTAAGCATACCCCTACACCTTAGAGCGTTAGTAAGTGTATTAGTTTAGATTTACAGTTATGAGTTCATTCATGTGTTATATCTTACAGTGTATCCCATGTGACTTTAAGGCATAGTTAGTTAATTTTTAAAATTAGACAATAACTAATTTACAAAGTTTTATAAAAATTAAGCAAGTTTATAAAATAACTAAGTTTATAAAACTTATTTTAAGTTTTAAAAAAAATTAACTAAATTTATGAAAATAACCAAGTTTATAAAATTTAACTAAGTCGTATAAAAGTTAAATAAGCTTTAAGAAACATTTAATCAACTTTACTAAGTTTGTAAAATTAGCTAGTTTTTTTATAAATATTTAACTAAGTTTATAAAAATTAACTAAGTTTTACAAAAATTAAATATGTTTATAAAATCAATACCTATATTATACTATTTCTACCTATTGATTTTATAAAGTATTTAATTTTTGTAAAACTGAGTTGATTTTTATAAACTTAGTTAACTTAGCTAAATATATATATATATATATATATATAAAACTAGTAAAATTTAACAACTTAGTAAAGTTGGTTAAATGTTTATAAAGCTTATTTAACTTTTATATACCTTAGTCAAATTTTATAAACTTAGTTATTTTCATAAACTTAGTTAATTTTTTTAAGAACTTAAATAAATTTTATAAACTTAGTTATTTTGATAAACTTGCTTAATTTCTATGAAACTTTGTAAATTAGTTATTGTTTGTAAAAGTCAATAAATAATATAAAACTTAATTGATTTAGCTAGTTTTTTTATGAACCTTGGTTAATTTTTTTAAACTTAAGTAATTTAATTAACTTTTATGAAACTTAGCTAAGTTAGTTAATTTTAATAAAACTTAGTTAACTTAGTTAATTTGAACTTACTTAATTTTTATAAAACTGATATAAATTTTAGAAAGTATTTAATTATTATAGCACATGGACAACTTATTTAATTTTTATACAATTTAATAAACATGGTTAAATTTTACAAAAATTAGTTTAATTTCATAAACTTGTCAACTTAGTTAATTTTTTATAAATCTTAATTAACTTTTATAGCTTTAATTATTTTTATAAAACTTAGTTATTTAAAAATTTATAACGTTTAGCTGATTTTTATGAACTTGTTTATTTTTTTATTGAATTTTGTTAGCATAATTATTATTTTTGTAAAAATTAGTTAATTTTTATAAACTAAGTTAATTTTTATAAACTTATATTGTTTTTTTATAAAACTTAGTTAACTTAATTGATTTTTTTAAAATTAGCTAATATATAATAAATATATATGCATATGCTACAACTATATTTTAATTGAGTATATATGAAGTAATAAGATGTTACAATATATATTATTTACTTTACTGTAGATATATGTTTACTACTATTTTAATATTATCGAATTTTTGAAATTCGACAACACCTCTTTTATGCGGTTAGTGTTTGCCCGCATATCCCAATTAAACATATATAGATATGTATATGTATATATGCGATCAAAACATGATCGGGTTCATATCATGTATCACAACAAATGCTCCATCATATATATATATACATACATATATATATATACATATATATAAAACAAGGTAATGTGCACATCACCTTGCATACATATTTAAAAGCATAAAAACATACCTTTCATTGGCAAATTTTAGCAAGCAATCTTCCTAATGTAGATTCGAACATAGCCTTTTAGCTCCTTATTGTTGCAGTGTCAGATCATTATTCCTATATTTGCTTGGTCTTCGAGAATAATATAACTATTAAAATCAATAGACACAATCAATTAATTTCAAGAAACAATCGTATAAATATACTTGATGATCGACGGATATTAAATTAAATATAATCAAATTTACACCAAGTTCAAACCACAAACACATTGTAGTTGTGCATAACATTTCAATGGAAATATCTTGAAGCACGGAAATTTTTACCTTAAAGTCTATGAGGTAAAACAAAACGATAGGCCAAAGTAGCATATCATAATCATGGAAAGCTTAACTTATCTTCTTCAAGAATCCAATACCCTACATGAAAAACAAAAGCATTTTTAACAAAACATTTTATAGATCTCAAATAACCACAAAGAAATTTTAGAAAAAAAAACTATATTCAATAAGTGTATAGGTGTGTATATAAAAATTATTTATCTGAGTTAGGTGTGTATATAAAAATTATTTTACTAATAACGCCTACAGTCAATAAGTGTTCACACTTGTATGTTCACTCGCCACGCTCTATATTCCCCTCATTAAACACAACTTGGAATAAAATAACACTAGACCTATATCAATCTTCATTATGCATTACATCAACAACATACTAGGCTTACTTGACATTAAAAATATCATTGATCTTGAGAATCATCCTAATGCACCCATTAGCAAGTTAGATGGTGCTCGTGCTGACCAACATCGGCTACACCATGTTATCCTCTAATATATTCGTTAACAGTCTCTTCATCGCGTTGATCCCAGTATTGATTTCCCCCTTTGCATGAACAGTTCCTTAGTTCAGTTACAATGGCTGTTGGATTCAGACCAGCATTCTTAGACAATGTGTATAGGATAATCTCAAGCCCCTCTGCAAATTCTTTATTGTAGTAGCTTTCCATCCCAAAGAGTTCTTTCGTCCATGCTCCGAATTGCCTTGAATCTCGATTTCAGGTGCGCCCCCACCTACGATCAGATACTTCTTGTTCACCAGGCACTTGACAGCACATGGAGGATCATGAAGACTGCTCTCGGCTTCACCAATCATAAGTCGATTAGAACCCATAACAAGCACTGTTCATGTCTTTTCAATATCTTTAACCCTAGTAATTTTCACAATCTCGCCATCGCCAATTGAAACCTCTTCCATATAGTTCGTATAACCCAGCTTCTCCTCCCTAAAATGCTCAATATTCTCTATCGGCAAAGAGTTAAGTGTTATGGTAATAAACTCAGTATCCTCCTTCTTCACATTCTCCAACATAACCTTTTGCTTAGCAAGATAGTGTAGAGATAAATTTGTGACTGCATCCCTAAGAATGAAACTTTAGGGTAAAAAAAGAAAAAGAATAAGAAAGAAGAACACAATATTAGAATCTCACATGTGGAATAATAATATATAATATCTCAAACTATCTTTACCAAAAAGAAAACTTTAATATACATACAACAATCAGAGTAAACTAACCTATCATCAGCCTGGACAGTTATAACAACATGTCCTCATAAATGCTGATAGATACAAAACAAGTAATGCAATGGAAATAAAATACCTAAATAGGTCTTGGAGGCATCTAATTCATCCCTTGAAGCTCTAAAGCATCTATAGCTAAATCCGGAGATATACTCCGGGCTGACGCAAGCGTTGTAAGAAAATAACATATGAATCAGTCTAGTAAACCAGCGTGAGAAACCCAAATCATATATAATTTTATATTTATAAACCCTTTAAAAATAAAGGTATCTTGTAAAACTACGTCGTAGACAAACACATCTACATTAAGATAACCAAACTATTTCTATTAGAAAATCTAGTGATATTATAATATGTCTAGGGTGATGAATATATATAAGAAATAGCTATGCTACGTATGAGTGCACACCACAGCAATAATAGGTAGACAATCGATACCGCTAAGGTGCATTCACTAATTGTGTATAATTCCATGGAGATGCCCTTGGTCCTTCGAGAACGGTCCTCCTACATAAGGATCAGATATATCCTCCTGAAGCACCGTACATCCTTAGCTGATCTACATAAGAAATACATAGCTAGCTACAACATGAAGCCGAGTGCACCACTCACGCCTGCATAAGTATAGGTATCTGTTGGGTAGAGTTGCCTACACCCTTGGGTTAGCTAAACCCCTAGCTATGCATCCTATCTATGGTTTTATCCATATGCCCTGGCGAGGCTACATCCGGCATTCCAACATACATGTCACAATTGGAACAGATCTCGGAACCACACATGGATTTCCATATCTCAACAGATCTCAGAATAATGCATGGATTCCCATATTTCAACAGATCTCGAATCACACAAGGATTCCCACATCCTAAATAGATCACAAACAACTACATGTGTTCGAGATTCTCAAACAAATCTCGAATCTCCACATAGATTCCAACATCTTGAACCAATCATGAATCTCTTCCAAAGCATAGAACACGTATATGGTTTTGGAGTGATTATGGTTTTGAGTCATCTCATATAAGTACACTCCCCTAATTGTCGGGTGCTCCAAAAACCAATCAATAGTTTTCAGTGAACTTAACTCATGTTCTTTTAGAAATAAACAGATGATACATAAAAGCGGAGATCATCTCCTAACCGGACGGATTTCCTTATCATTTGTCCTAGAAGAGCAAAATGAGATTATACGTACAATATAGCATCACCGAAGATAACTATACCGTATGATTCCCATGTTTGTTCTAGATATTTCCAAAGTTATATTTTGGTCAGTTAAACAATAATGAGAATGATCGCATAAGGGAAATTAAGTCATGTATACTTTCCAAAGCAAGTAACACACAAAGCATGATCGATGCGCATAAACACGATCTAGTCATATAAATAACTTCAAATCCCCTTTTAATTAATAAATCCTTTATTAATTAAAACTTCCTTTTTTCTATTTTTTGTATGTGTGCGTGTGTATTTCAAATATCTTTAAAAGGGCGTATACAAGTATCCTACAATTCCCTATTCGTTTGTACTACTTTTTGTATTTCGAAAAGTATTCAGGTGCTTATCTCAATGGTATAAGTGTGTTCATAAATAATTAACAAGATTTACTTATTTTAAAATATAATCAAAGAGGTTAAAAAAATGTTACTTACAAGTTGTTACTATTAACCTCTTCTCTGTTTTATACTTAAAACTTATACTTTTCTATCTTTTCCCAAAAGATTCCATACTTGTTATTATCTTTAAAATTCCATTATTAATGGTCTAAGTATTTTCCAAAATCATTTAACAATATTTTACCACTTTAAAATATTATTCAAGGTTTTAAAAATAAATGTTACTAAAACATTGTTTACAACAAAACCAAAACACTTCACTTAATCATTAACTTTAAAACTCTTGTTTAAGATTAAATTACATTCATAAGGGTTTAAGGCAATTGTTACTCAAACAATGTCACAACAATCCCTAATCATTTCATACTTTAAATACACTCTTTAAAACTTTCTTCTTAAAGATTTATTTATACTTAAGGGTTCAAGGCAATTGTCACTCAAATAATGTCACAAAAAACCCAAATCCCATTCTCTTATTACTTTAAAGCATTCCTCATGAAAGCCATAATTACAATCCTAATTATAATAACTTATCTCTATATCAATTTATCAAATTAATGTGCTTTCACTTAACTCCACAAAACCGTTCATTTTAACACAAGTGTTGAAATCCAAATTTTCTTACTTTATAAAAGGCTTAACAGGTTTTTTCCAAAACTTATATATATCTACTGAAAACCTTTTTAAAATGATATTATTTTACATAAGCTTTAAATCACTTTAATAAAAAAATTAATTTTTTCAATAACTATGTAAACTTAAAAACACTTTAAAGTACTTATAATATGGTTTGAAACATTTAAATTAGAATTATAATTATTTAAAAACCATAAAAAGCATGTTTTATAATTTAAAAACCTTTACTTTAAATTCAAAAACAATTCTAGAGACATATTTAAACTTCAAACTTCTTTATTAAAATACTTTAATAAATTTTCATAAAACTAGTTCAAAAAGATTAGAAAAATATCTAAAGTAAAAGTCCTTTATACTTTACTAAAAACCAGGATTTTTAACACCACTTTGTTTCACAATTTCTATAACTTTCCAAACCTATTCTGTAAGGTCAAACACTCCCAAAACATCTGTATATAACCATCCAATATATATTTTCACAATATATTCACATTTAACCAACTTAACGAATGTTAAGTACATGGGATTTTCAAAGTGCGTTTATAGCGATTATTTTGCTTCAAACGTACACAACACACTATCAATTTTATCAAACAACTATATCATACATGTAAACAAGTCTGAGCCACAATATATGTTATAGAGGATTAAGAGAGAGATTATACTACATATAATATTGTCAATTGCTTTTCAAAGCAAGGAGGGGTCCAAAAGTAATAACTGGCATTGTTATATATTTTAATTTATATTTTGCACAACAAACATTATATACACAACATATACAAATTAAATGGTGAGTAAACTCACCCAAGTCCAAGTCAACCCAATTCGTAGATATTCTTACTATGTGCGCAACACGAAGACGGCGTTTCGATTAGACCACGTATGCAAAAGTTATTGATTTTATTAGAATTTGGATTAAATAATTTATATTAGTTAGCTTAATTACTTAATTTAAAACTTAATTACCTTTAAAAATCTTCTTTCCCAAATTCCCATTTTCTTATACATGCACGAAGATACACAACCATCCCTAAACCGTACACGACCCCTTTCCTCCCTCTCCTAAATTCGAGGTACTCCCCATGAAACTTTGAATGGCTAACTCCGTTGCATCGCACTTCGCGAGCTCGTCACCATTAACCCAAAAGCTTGAAGACTGCACCTCTACAGCAATTCACGACTTGCTTACCTCCCCTCCACTGTAACATAAGTCATGATTTCCAATAAGGCGCTGCACTACCCCGAATTTCCCCCATCCACTCATCTTCACACGATAAGCACTTCGCAACCAATGACTTGGTTGATCTCCACCTCTAGCACCTCCATGACCAAACCCTAGCTTTGCCTCCTTTACGTCCATGTTTTCAAGTTTCACCACACATGCCCAAACCTATACGGATTTGAAGCTCCTTTTACCGTGAGTTCAACGAATCTGGTGTTGTTTACTTTCATGGCCTATAGCTCCGGATTAAATTAAATGAATATGGCAGCTACATTTTCTTGTTTACAGTAGAGAGGGAAATAAAAGAAAAGGGAGAAAATGAGAGAGAAGGGTAGTATATGAGGTTTATTTATAATAAAATATATTATTACTATACATTTCTCAAATTGATCGTTATGCATTTCGAGCTCGCATGATTATACAGCACGTTCGATCACCACGAAACTGCCGGCGTTCATTATCTTATAATTCCGCATGCAACAACACTACTTTCGTCAAAATCCGAGACAGTGCCCTGGGATGATAATTTCACACGTTGATTGGAAAGAATAATTATTAAAACAAGTTTAATCACTTCGATTATAAATTAAAAGTTTACCATCACCATTAATATTTAAAAGTAGTTAAATATGCTTATTTAATCAATTTTCTTACATTTAACCAAAGATTTAAATATTTAAATAACTCCGATATTTAAATATAAAGCGTTCAAAATACCGGGTTGTTGCAATTATGGTTTTCTTCTTTTCCAGGATTCAAAATTAGAATTTGTGAGGGATTTAATATTTTCAAAATGCAAAAATCTTAATTACGTTCCATGGGATCTATCTTATATTAAATATTAAAAAAAAAGAGGACCGTTGAATCGGATTTTGATTTGCAAGCATAGTTTGTGACATTCTGTATTCAACAAAGTGGATTCTCTAGTTATGAATATTGACGTGAAAGGTATATCATCATCTATCTCTAACACGGCTGCTTCCACTTCAAGTGATTATGTAGAAGTTGCTAGTTCTGAAATAGTTTGCTCTGATGATACAACCAGTGGACTACTAAATATCCTTAGAATGGACTGCAATAGTCCAATTGAAATTTTTATAGGAGTTGTTCAGTGTTTTAGCACTATTAAATAATTTAGAAAAAAACCGATACTCTATCAGCTTGTCAATGGATACAAGCTTAAAAATGTGAAAAATGACAAGAAGCATGCTACTGCAAAGTGTGTACAACCTACTTGCAAATTTAGAATTCATGCATCTTGTCCATTACTGATCCAAATACTATTATTGTTCAAACTATGAACAATATTAATACATGTGTTGCTAGAGTTTTTGATATAAATCATCCTCCAATTTCAAGTAGGTTGTTAAAGAATTAGTGATGAGTTATATTCCTTTTTAATTCTTCTATGAAAACAAGGAATGTTATCACTCAATGTAACTTTGAATTTAAGATTGTTCTTAGCTATTACTATGCTTATATAGGAAAAGATCTAGCAATTGAAGAGCTATATAGAACTTTAGATTTATCATATCATCGGTTTGTAGAATATATTAATTCAGTAAACAGGACAAATCCGGGAAGCACAACTATTTTGGAAGGAAATCCATTAACTAGAAGATTTGAGTGAGTTTTCATTGGATTAGAAGGTTGTTATTTTGGTTTCAAATACTATCGTTCAGTTATCTTCGTAGATGCAACTTTTATGGAAGGAAAAACATTTGGATGTTTAATGTCAGCATCAGCAAAAGATGGCAATGAAGGTAAACAAAATTACATTAATTATATCAAACATTTATATATTTTGTTTTAAATAATTACTCACCTGCATATGTTTTGAATAATCACTGTATAACACATCTGCAGTTATAAATATTTTGTTTTCTTTCATATATAATTATACTAATATTCCTACATGTATTTTAGGTATGTTTATGTTGGCTATAGCTATATTTTTCTATGAAAATGAACATAATTGGCATTGGTTTTTGAAACATCTTCATCAAATGCATATTGATGATAATAAAAGATATAGTTTTATGTTAAATAGACTTCATTGAATCAAATTGTCTATTCCAAAAAATTTCCTAGATGCTTATCATAGCTATTGCTTATATCATTTAAAAAAATCTAATAGCATCTTGGGGAAGTTGTTAAAGTAATAGAGGATAAATAGTAAGATTATTCACAAAATGTGCTTATGCGCCAACTTTTTCTCAATATAATAAAGCTATGGAGACATTTAGATTTGTTGATGGGAAAATTATTGCCAAATTTCTTTTAAATTTACCTCCTGGGAATTGGATATTTTCTCTATTTCCTAAAAATCGTTGTGGAGAAATGACATCAAATATGATAGGAAGTTTTAATAGTTGGATATTAAAAGAAAGTAGTTTGCCAATAACTCCATCATTGGATGCTATACAAAAAAATTAATGGTCTTAATGTCAAACAACAAAGAGGAATACACAAATTAGAATCCTATTCTATGTCCAAAATCAAAATAAAAATAGAAAAAATCATTTCACACAAGCATAGGTCGGATAGTGAACAAATCGTGTAATGATATTTTCGAAGTACAAACAACCAAAGGAAAAGTTGAAGTTATAAATATTAAATTCCATACATGCTCTTGCAGTATCTAGCATATTAATAACTTCCCATGTGTTCATACAATCATAGTTATACCAAGTCAAAATCATATAGTTTATGATTACATTGAAGATTACTTCAAGACATCCTACCATCGTTTAGCTTATTCTCATAACATCAAGCCAATCCCAACTTTACAAAATATAAATGAAGCCCTACAAACTATTTTTTTACATCCTCCAAAATACAAAAGACAACCTGGTAGACCATCCACAAGTCACAGATTAAATGTTATGGAAGGAATTTCAAAAAGAAAAGGAAAATGTGCCTTATGTCAAAGTTATGGACATAATAAAAGAACATGTCATCAATATGATGTTTGAAATTATTGTTTTGTTTGATTCGCATAATGTTGTAATAAAAAAATTGTTTGAATTCACTGTATAAAACCATGGATTTATTATTAAATGATCTTTAAAATTATTATATTAATATTTACTATTCATTTTAACTTCATATATTTAAATGCATTTGACTTATGAAGTTAAATAAACAATAAAACTAAATTTTATATTTCTTGAATTAGTCTACTATATATGATTACATTTTACATATAACTACATTTGACTTATATAGCTAACAAATAATTTATGTCAAAAACAGTTAAAAAATTAATTGCATTTAATGTATTGAAAATTCATTTTTGTTATAAATGTTTATGTATTAATGCTTAAAAACAGTTAAGAAATTAATTGCAATTTATAATGTAGTAAATTAATATATTTGTGACAGGCTAATTGTAAAATTTATTACTAAATTTAACTGCATTTTACTTGATTAGTTAATTCAAATTTTAACATGAATTCAAAATTTGTATAATTATAAATAAATATATAATAATAAAAATTTGACTGCTTTTTATAATGTGTTAAACCAACTGCAAGTCATCTATATTTTATAATGTAGTAAACCTTAAGTTAAATTGTTGTGGTGTTAAAGTTTAGTGTATATGGTTTCAATTTATATTTACCTGCATTTGACTTAAGCAGTTAAAAAATAATTTTTCTTAATATAAAACATTTAATATTTCTATGCTTAAAAACATTAAAAAAATTAACAACGTTTTATGATACATCAACTCTAAAAAATATTATAAGTATAACTGCATTTTAATTAAGTAGTTAAATTAAAAATTAATATATATTCAATATGCAAATATTTAACAACCTTAGTTTGACATATACCTGAAATAAAATACAAAATAATTTTATTTGAATTTCTAAATGGGAATTTGGAATTTTTATAATATTTATTTTCAAATGTGGGAAAAATATTGAAATTTGAGTTCTACTATAAAAGATCATAGAAGCTTTTATATGATTATGAATTTATTGCTTCCTTTTTTAAGAGAAATGGGTGATCCTCTTGTAACGACCCGTAAATTTCAACTGGTTTTAATAACGTAATTAGTTGAAATTTTGTGAAATTTTAAACGATAAAATTTTGAAATATAAATTTGATATTTGGAATGCGTTTAGTTAAACATAGAAACTGGTAAATTTTCGTCCGAAAATATGAATGTTTATTTCGCGCGTAAATTCACTTCAATTTAATCAGTTAAAAAGCGATGAAAATAAAATGTTTCGGAACCTAAATATTTTTACATAGAAAAATTCTAAATCATCTTCTGAGCAAGATGTTAGTTTGTCGTTTTTCCAAATTCGGACATCTTTGGCTCCGTCGATCTTATTTTTCAGTGTTTTTCTTGCACTTTCCGCTAATAGAAAATTCGAATTTTTATAATTCAATCGAATCACTGATAACTGTATACCGTTTTAACCGTCTCATCGCGCTGGCCACCATGGTATATTCACTTCTGTGTTTCGGTGTTCGGTTCGCGGCGAAACTGCGAAACCGCTAACCGTATTGGTACCCGTTTGCAATTTGATTTGAGACTTTTCGTTATCCTCCGTGTACTTCAATAGCCATTAGCATTTATATCTTGTTGAATTCAACTCCCTACCTTTTTAAAATTCCAACTTGTTCTATAATTAATGTCGTTCCCTACGCTATCGGTTCCTCCATCCATTTTTCCTTTTCTTTCCAATTGACAGCTGAGTAACCCAACAGCCTTAGTCATTAATACTTTTCAGCTTTTGGTTTTTCCAATTCCTGTTGTTTTCAATGTTACCAACCCGTTTAATATCTTTCCATTTACTCACTGTTGCTTTTATTGTTTGGCCACTTCATTCCTTACATTTTCCCTTGCCTGTTCATATTTGTCCAAAGCCTGAACGTCACTTTCCCCTAACTTGCTTTCCTCCTTTATACTACCTCCATGCCCTCACAAAGCACTGACCTACTTCACTTTTCCCCTCTTTATTTTGAACGCAGTCACCTCCTTCCTCTTGCAACCAAATATCTTGCTCCTCCAAGTGACAAGCACGCAGCTCAAAACCCGCCACCACATGCTCCCTCCTCTTCCTCACGCGCCTCCTTCGCGCACCCGATCATCCACGCACACCAACCACTTCTGTGAAGCACCCGCGTCACCCCTCTAAACTAACCCACCGACCACCCTGAAGCCGAAGACTGTCTCGGCCCCACCATGCAGCCATGGCCGCCTACACGTCTCCCACTTGCCGTTCACCACGCACGCACTCCAACACCAAGCTGCATCTCCTCCTCCACGGCAGTACCCATCTTACCAACTGCCCACCCAGCTCTGACAATCTTCCGCCATCACTGTGGTCCTTCCCCCTCCAAGGCAAGCCCAGCCTCCCACTTTGTTCGCTCACCTCAGTCTGTTGAGCAACAACATAAATTTTTGTAAGGATATGTTATCAAAGAGGCATTTTACTATATTATATTTTATTAAGATTATACTATACTGCATATAAGCTCCGTATAGATGATTAAGCGGCCGCATACACAATCATTTTCACATACATATGGGCTTCATACGTTATATCCATTTGTTGCATATATGGATTGAGTAGCTTGCATACAATTAGTTGCTTATATATATAGGAAGTCTGCATATGTATGCATGAGTTCATATAGTTGTATAGAATCTGCTGTTACAGCGTAATAGGATGTCTTTTAATAATACACATTTCTAAATGTATATTCATATAGGGTATATATATATGCGCAAGTTGTACATTTAGATTTAAAGAATATTTACTTTTAGAGTACCTGATATGTATGTGGTGTTACATTAAACAATAGTGCATAGGTGAAGAGATAAGTCACAATATTTGGTACTTGGGTTACTGGGTTATTTTAACAGTAAAATATTATAAAGAACAAATCTTTTGTTATATATATATATAGGTCAGTAGTCTATATCTGATATATATTTTAATAAAGCATGTTTCGAATCAATGTTTAAAATTTGAAGGTGTAGGTACAGTTTGTATGTACGTGCAAAATAAATATATTTTTCTTACACATATATAAAGTTAATTCGTTGTATATAGACAGTATATGTAAGCATACAAAGGTTAGATTTTATAAATCCATATATAGAAAAGTGATATGTTAGTTTAAATTTATGTGTTTAAACTTCTATATATTCATACGGCTATTGTAAAAATATAGTGTCTGCAGATTTTGTGAATAGCCTACTTATATATGCGCATATCTATTTTGTAAAGTTTGCAGTCCTGTGATTTGGAATCTTATATATATAGTTACTGTATATAATATAGGTTATGTATATAGTTTACAACTGTATATACATGCTTACAGATATACCTGTTTATATAAAACATTTTTTTCAGAACCCATACTTGTATTTATATTTAGATTCTTGGTTTATAAAATATATGGTTACAGTGTTGTATATTCTCAGATATTGATTTTGAAAGTTTGATTATATATAGATATACATAGTTTCGGTACATATATGATTTTATCTTAAAGTAAATTTGTTGCACAAATGGTCGGCATGTGTTTATGTTTAAGGAACTTGGAAGTGTTTGTTTGCAGGTACATATAGTTGTGGATAATTTGATTTCGCATATACTTAAATGTGTTGATAGTCGGCATATCTGATGTTGAATAATTTAACGTGTATATATGTAAGTTTATATAACTACTATAGGGAACAAGAACTGTTTGTCCATCTCAGAAAAAAATGTATATACTTGTTTTCGTATGAATGTTAGTTGTCTGCATTTTTGTTTTGTTTATATATATATATATATATATATTTTAAAAAAAATGTGTTTGTATTTAAAATATGATTTTGGTATATACATAGTTATCTATAGTTTATATATATTTATAAATCCACTTCAACTATTGATCATCATCGATCCAGTTCTGATTTGATTTTTGTAAATTCCTTATCTATCAGCTTATCCGTCGAATCTGTATCCATCTAGCTTTGATTTGGAATCCGTGTTTGGAGTCGTAACTCATCTCAGTCTCGTTCATCTCTCCAGCCTCGAAAGGTGAGCAATCACTCACGATTAACGTTCTTTATTTATTAAATTTGATTTCAATTGAAACGACAATTGAAATATGCTGCTGTTATATATTTACACTGTTATTACCTGTACCAGTTCACCTGTGACATCTGACACCATTATCTGTTATATATGCAATGATAATACAGTTTGGCTGATAATTGATTGATTGTTGATGTTTATATTGGATGTTAAATTGTTAATGTTAAAATGATAAATAGTATGCAATTGAAATTGATATAGAATAGTTAAATGTTAAATTTGATTAAATGACATTCGTATAATATGACCCATTTAACTGTCAAAATTTATTGACACGTAGGACTTGTTTAATTACATCTTGAACCACTGAATGTATGTTGTTAAATTGATGATGGATGAAATTGTAATAGATGACAAGTGAAAACCGTAATGTAATAATCTTTAATCTACATGAAATGATAGTGTAGATTCTAGAAATAATTATATTAATTCAGACAAATAACAATGCGAATTAATACGGTTATTTCGGGATTATTTGAATTGATTATTTGATTGATATTGATTGTTGTTATTGTTTGTTTATTTACTTTGACACCATCCCAGTTATCACACTGCAAGTTCCCTTTGCTATGTTTTGATTTTAAATTGAATTGGAATCGGGTTGAAATGATAAATACCCAAATTGAACTTTGACCTTGGATATAGAGAATTAAATAAAACCCGATTGGTCAATAATTTGATTTAAAAATAAAACGAAGATTTTATTTGAATAAATAATATGGTTTTGAAATGAAGTTGAAATTTAAATTTTAATGAAAGGAAATGTTAATATTTAATAAACTGAAACAATATATTAAAAATGTAGTTGATGAAAGAATGTTGTTTAATTTGAGAAATTATTGAATTAAGTTTGAAATTATAATTAAGTTTTGAAATTATTAAACTTTGAAATTATTTAATAATTAAGTTTGAATTATTTAATAATTAAATAAGATTGAATGATTTAATGATCAAATTGAATTGAATCCTTTAATAAGAGAAATTGAACTTTTGAATAAGTGAATTTTACTTTGTAAATAATTGAAATTGAGTTTCTTTATTAATTAAGTTTTGGAAAATTATTTAAGGAAGTAAATAAGTGAAATTGAATTTCTTTAACAAGAAATGAAAATGTGATATTTTTGAAATTAATGTAAGACTTGTAATTGAAAGAATTGATTTGACGAATTCAATTTAATTCAAAATTGTAAGTTTTGATTTAATGAAGTTGAACTTAAGAAATCGATTTAATGAATTGGAAATTCAATAGAAATTGTTTTGAATGTTAAGGTAACTTAACGAATATTGAATAGAATCAATAAATGAGTTTAAATTGATTTGAATGTTAAATAAAATTTATTTAAATGATTTCGGAATGAAACTTATATACGAACTTGAATCAATATTTGAAGTGTTTTAAATAAAAATTGAAATTGAATTATAAGATTTTGAAATGGTAATTTGGAAGTTTTGAAACGAATATTTTGGAAATTGATTTCGAAAGACAAATGAAATGTTGATTTACAAATTCTAATTGAAATTGAATTTGATTTGGTTTTTGAAATATATAAACGACCAATCGGTGAAATAATTAAGAAAGTTATTAAAGAGACCGGAATCGGTTATGGACATACTCTCTGTCTAAACCGAAACCACTTTAATGACTATACGCGGAGTGATGATCCAGAATGAAGTGGTTGGAATGATGTACGTGATGACTGAAGAAAGAGAATGATGATGGATAGCCTTGACACTTGTGTCAAATTGGAAATGACTAAAACAGGAGCCGTGCCGGGCCAATGGAGGATTAGCTACCTCAAGTGGACACACTTCTTCGAACTACTCATTACTTGTTGTCGATTGGTGCACCCTTGATTTTGGGAGTGTTGTTTCACGGTGTTGCGGGCGCTGCGGCATTGCGTTCTCACCAGTCCGGATCAGGCAAACGGTAGTATCACTACCTTGGGTATTGCCTCATGTGCCTTGTCATACTTGTATTCCATTTATACGCGACCACTACGATATTGATTTGTACCATTAGTATATGGATTGCCCTCTAGTGACTTCCAGTTTTGGGGAAACTATGGTCTTGTATATGCTTTTGGGAATAAAAATGTGTTAAGGGTGGAATGGGCCATGACTTAACGCTAATTTGATATCTTTATATTACTGATAGACATTATCTACTTAGCGTACATTACTACCTAGTAGATAGTTTAACGGATCCTTAGAGGATGGTTATTCCAAACATCCTTTGAGTTACTTGTATTTCAATTGCTATTTCACTTGAGTTGGATTTATTAATATAAGAATGTTAATCCTGACTCGAGTGTTTTGTGTTTTGCTTTACGCTCGGGTCAGACTGAGTGTACCAGTATTCGAGACTCACCTTTGGAGTTGGAGCTTTGCTTGAAGATCCAGCCATCTACTCTGCTTTCAGTACTCGATGATTCCAGTGATGTATTCTGATTTGTATCTGATGTATCGTATTACTCTTCTGTTGTAAACTCTGATGTATCTTATACATTTATATAGTAGCTTCATGAACTACTATTTCTTTTATTTTCCGCTGCACTTATTACTCTGTGTCTGTGATCTGTGATTATTTATTTACTGTATATGTTCAGTTTTGCCAAATTTAAATTAACAACGCGGTATTTTGAGCAATTCAACTCCGGCATGAGTGTCTACCTATACACTTATAATGGATGCGAATGGTCCAAAATATCGGGTCGTTACACCTCTACTAGAAATGGAGATCATTCATGTAATTTTATTCCGCACTAAAGTATATTACCGTCAATATGCCTGGCAGGTAGCGATACCTACCCCATTACAATATAAACAATAATAACAAACCCCTCCCTCAATCCTAGAAAACTAAGGTCTATAATAAAAAAATAAAACAAAAAAAACACTATAAAATGATAAGTGATCATATCCTCGAATCAACTGAATCCATCATGACCACGAAAGCTGTGAAAAAGACTATACAAAAAATATAAGATTGATACAGATATATGTATATAAATATATTAATATATATATACACACACACACACACACATATATATATATATATGCAATAATAATAAAACAAGCAATATAATAAATAAGCTAGATAAGTAGCAGTAAAAGGTCCATATAATTACAATTATGAGAAATAGTAATCTAGATATGACCTACACGTCCCTCAAACTTTCTTATGGACAAATACGTTAATGAATACAATCAACTAAACACTATGATTAAAATTATGAATTCTAAACTTCATAGATTTGAGATGAATGCTATGTTCAAAATTATAATATTCTAAAAACTAATAATTACCTAAATATAAAATAACATTGGATTCATTGGCATACAAGTCAATTAAAAAGGTATTTAAAGTGCTATTGTTATTTTTACTTTTAAATACTACGCTTTTCTTAACTATATTAATACGAGATTTAACTTTGTTAAGGTATTCTTTGAAACTTACATTATCTTTATTATAACTAGATTTTGAAATCCAGTTAAAACAAAATTACGCAATTATCTATACTACTAATAATGAGAATTCCATGAACTGATTTCAACTGTGTCTTTTTGAAATACCTGAATTACCCTTTACTCATTCGCTTACTTTCCACCGCATCCATTCGTATACGCTTACTTCCCATTCCATCCATTGGTCTCATTCCCCTTCTCCCCTCCTAAATTCTAATTCTCTTCCTCCCCGAATTCAACCAGAAATTCCTGCTTCTATTCATCCCCAAATTCAATCTCACCAGTCACGTAACTTCCACGGTAACCTCCCTCGGCGTCGATCTCCCTAAACTGCGAACCAGCGAATTCGATCAAGGTTCTTCAGCGCCCTCCCTGTTCATCCCCGATTTCATTCGACCCTAAACTCGACCTCACCGGCAACGTGCCTTCCGTGGTATACTTCTCACCGATCTGACCCTCGGCGGCAGGCGGTTTCTCTTGCCTTTGTTTTCTCTACAAGGTACGCTTCTTTAAACTTTATATTTCAACTAATTTGTTATATGCTTTGGTTGCCGCCAATTTTTACACGATCTCACTGTTTTTTACTCTCGCGTAATTTGATTTCTCCGATCTGATTTATGGTCTCGCTGTTTTTTGCTCTCAGCAATTTATATTCTCACTGTTCTTTGCTCTTAGTAATCTGATTTATGGTCTCACAATAGTATGGTCTCGCTGTTTTTTGCTCTTACTAATTTGATTTCTCCAATCTGATTTATGACTCGCAATATGTACTTCTGACGTTTTACCCCATTATTTTAGATTCTGTATGATCTGATTTATGGAGCTAAAACATAGAAGATAACTTTCCACCTGATTTGCAATCCGCGAAATGAAATTTTTTTTCAAGCAAACATATACAGAATGTTCCCTCCTTTTAGTATCACCTAAAATAATATCGTGGAAATCCCTTGATGGATATATAACAGTCATGATTTAATTATAAAATCAACTATAATAATGGATTGTTCAACTAAAACATGAAACACATAAGTGACAAAACAACACTATGGTTATCATTCTGACCACAAATATTTTATATAAGAAGATTACATTTTAAAAAAAAAAGCGGTATTTGTATGTGTAATACATTTTTGCTCTAAAATATATACTGCACTTTAAAATATCAATTCAATTGAAAATATATATGGGCAATGATTTTAGTAGTAAATTCTCATATGTTGCCAGCAAATGGAAAAGCAATGCAGAAAGCAAAATGATCACCAATAAGTAGAGAAGAGCCCATCATAATTGAGTTGTCAAAGGTGTGCATAAAATCATTGAAAACCAATAGTTTGGTTTCCAAATAAACTAAAAGGGGTCCAACATCGTAAGATTTCAATAAAAAACAAATCTAAGTTGTCTACTCCTTTGTATCAATTTTATCTTGACAATTCACATTCCTCTCATACAACACAAACATGACTGATTTCAATAGAAGCAAAGAAAACCTGGGAATGGAGCTCAATGGTGAGTCAGATTTCCACGCTTTATTGTCCCCAAACGGTTACATTTCAATCTGTGGTTTTGGCTCTCTTCTCTTCGGCATCACTATTATCTTAACTATTTTTCACGTATGTCTAAAATATATACTGTACTTTAAAATATCATTTCAATTCTTGATTCTGGGTAATTTTTCACGTATTTTTACCAAGATTGGATTGGAAGTAACAAAAGTATTATGTTGCTCAAGTTTTTACATTTATTGATGTATCGTATACTACTCTTATAATCATTGGAATGCAAAAACCAAAATTCAATCCAGAATAGGAAGTTTGGCCGGGTTCCTTCTTGGTTGGAAGCATACCAGAGTGTTGATTGATGGTACATTTATGTATATAATATTTGACATAATTTTAGTTAAGTATAGTACATGTACAGAATATAACACGCAAAGAAGTTGAAACTACTTGCAGAGAAGAGTGCAAGGAGCACAATTTCGAACCTGAAAAACTTCAGAATTAGCGTTCTTAAAGGCTTCAAGCAAGTTTATGCTATAGTTGGTGCAGTATTCTACGAATTTTGAATTGTTAATCATGAAACAGGGGTATGGTTTATCAACTCCAATGGCATAACGAAATATATCTTGATTTTTTTCTTTTTCCTTTTGTGGTTCTTGAAATTAATTTTAAGTGGGAAAAATGATGTTGGTACTTGAAATAGAAATTACATTTGAACTTATTTGTTTTCTGTTATTTAAAGTCGATGCTTTCATTGTATTTTTCTATCCGTTGATGACAATAAGGTTTATATGGAATTACCAAAATATGGTGATATTAAGGATATTGAGACTTTAGTACTAAATTTGTTGCATGCTTCAACTATATGTTGGTTTTTTTGTTTATGTTTATAATATATAACTGTTTGATTTGTATTATTTTAGGTATGGAGCTATACCCAAGTCTAGAGGTGTGGATACTTTTGCGACCGAAGATACTAAATTTGCGCTTTGATAGTCTCAACTCTGCCTTATATAGTTAAATATCTAAAGAAAAGTCCTACTACTGGAAAAGATGTGTCCATATTTTTCATAGAGAAGTAGATTTTTTGTATAAAGTGGGAGGCTTTGTAAATTTCAATGGTCATTGTTTTGTTTTGGTCCGTAATACCTATTGATTCATCATGTGCTTTTGTTTAATCATTTAGTCTATCTATAATGCATGTCGTACTTTTTATTTGTTCCATGCATAAATATATGTTTTTTGATTCATATATTATTTTTTGTAGATATTCCATTTTATTGGCCATTGCTTTGTAAACTGTTCAAGTTTGTTGAGCAACTTTGTTAGATGGTCCTATTCTACAATTGTACTATTCTGTAGAAGGTGCTAGACATGATTGATATCAGGAGTCCATTATCTTGCAAGTCCATTATCTTGCAAGGTAAATGCCTGAGAAATTAATGCCAAGAATCCAACTGTAGATAATATTACTCTTTTATAAGCAAGTCTTTAAATATATTAATTTATTCTTATAGTGTAGATAGGTCTCAAGATTTAATTATTCAAAGTTTGGGTATCCTGCTAACAATCATATTTTATATTGTATTATCTATTTTATTTTCAATATTTAGTTTACAATTTATTAGAACAATGGTGAAGCTAAATAAAATAATTTGCAATGTTTACTTCTTTAATAAACTCATTATCAAAGTCAATATTTCTATAGAATAGGAGATGATGATAATACTTCATGGAATAGGTAATTTAGTTTTTTCCTTCGTATTTGTTATTAGTAAAATCAGTAGATCTTTTCTTTTTGTTTTTATTTTTCGTTTTTGTCTACTTCAGAATTTTAATTTGTCTATGCTAATTGTTTCGTTATTAATGTTATAGTGTGTCGTACTTTATATAATATGTCGTAATGCTACACAAACGTGTTATTGAATTAATCCAGTTTGTGATTACATGCATACCCACCTGGACTTGCATATATACTCGTATATATTACATTATTTGCTGGAGTATTTATATTATTAAATACCCTTTGATTCCTTTCATACCATATATACCAACATATTATAATAAAAATAGTATCTATTACTAATCTGTGATATCCATTATATCGAAATCTAAGGCTATTCCAATATAATTCACAATTAATTTCATTATTATTTATGTTAGAGTAAAAAAGTATTATGGAAATTTGGAAGAATATACTTAGTGACATGACATTCAAAATATAAATACGATATGTTTCTATTCCTGTATTACAAAAAATATTTATTATCTAAAGCTATATTTTCCCTTTTCAATAATTCTATAGTATTTAATTTTTTATGTATAATTAACCATGTATGTATTTTAGCTTTGCGAGGTGTGTCACCTTTCCAAATATACATAAATATATTCAACTTTGTGTGGTGAAAAATTATAGGGAATGATTTATCACCAATAATGAGCGGGTAACCAAAATCTAGTATTGCCTATTTGAATAACAATGCAACTTCAAAATCAAATATGATATCACAAAAAAATCAAATAATGAAAGAAAAGAGACACAGAAGATTTAACGTGGTTCGGATTTGTATTCTATGTCCAAGGAGACCAAACAACCTTTTTTATTACTATCACCAATTTGGAGAGATTATAAGCCAAATCAATGATTAGAGAGTTACATGATGTGGGGACTCTCTCTAATCAATTACTCAATTGAAGAATTACAATTTAGAGCACTCAAAATAGAAAACTCGCAAATTGATTTTGCTAGGATTTCTATTAATTACAATTATTAACAAGCTAATTGCATAATTAGTGTAACAACCCTGAAATTTGTAACAATTGATTATCGTCATTAGACGAGTAATATTATTGCTAATTGAAGTCTTTAGATTGAGTTGAAATTCTTGTAATAATTTGTTGAACATTGGTGGGCTTTAAAAATTGAATTGTGGCCCTTGTTTATTTTGATGCCGTGATAAAGTTATACCGATCCTCTCATTTTAGTTCAAAACCCTAAAACAAAAATATGAAATTTAATGGCGGCCTCGTTATCTTCTTTTGTTCGCTCTGAAATTAGGGCTCGTGAAAATCAAAGGCGCCGATACGTCGAATTAATCGCAGATGCTTCGATTTCTTCGATTTGGGCTCTTCGTTCTAAGGTGAGTAATCTTAATTACTCACATCTAGTTTAATCTCATGTAATTAGGGTTTGAATTCTTTTATTTTCATGATTTTGGGTTTTACAGTTTAGTTTTGTGAATTTCTGGTGATTTTGAGCTTGACTTTGACTTTGTGAAAACATGAACTTGTTCGATTCTTCTTCGCTGTCACGGCATGTTTGATTTCGTGGCCACCTCGGCTTGATTTGCAATTGACTTCGTATTCTCTGATTGTTTATGCGATGGTATTGTTTGCATTATTCCTCTGCAATAATAGTTGCACTTTTTGACTTTGGCCTTGTAGCTGACTTAGACTTTGGTAAAAATCGTTCAGCCCTATAGCACACTTGCGTTGAGTTCGAGTTGCATCTGATTGTAGTTGTTGAGCTCTCATTATAGTCTGGGTCTTTATTGGGTTGTATCTTCACTTTTGTACTCGAGTATTTGTGTTGCATTGAGTTCATATGGTCTTCACTTATATGTAGTCTACACTGTATTGCCTTTGACCTTTTGGTAATTGTAGTTGGTGAACTGTTGCATGACTTCGTCATTGATCGAGTTGGACTTAGTTTTGATTCTCTCGACCATTTAAAAAAAACTGCCGTTGACTCGACTTGAATCACTTATGTTGTCTGCATTGTGTACTCGAGTCTGATTCATATACATGCTGCTTGGTTGGCATTGTGTATCACTGTTGTTTCACTGGTATCACGTTTCATTTGTACTAGGTACTTTTGCATCCATTCTCCACCTTGATATTGCAGTCTTCATGATGTAATTGTATCATGTTGGTAGACTTGAGTATTCCGTAGAGTAACTGGACTGACTTGAGTCTGGTTCACTCGAGTTGTCTTCTTTGATTTGCACTATACTCGGTCCTCTGAGTTGCTTGTAGTTGTTTCTGGTATATTGTCTTGCCTTTGTACATGACTTATATACTATTCTCCTGCTCTTACAGTCTGTTTACTGGTGCACTATTTCTTGGTTTAAATTGTTGCACTTGCACTGAGCATAAGTGTACTGCTGCAACTTTGTACATGCTTCGACTGATGCATGTTGTATCTGGTCTTGTGCAGTTGCTCATTCGAGCTGCTGGGTTATTCACTGGTTGACATTTGAATTTTGTTGCACTGTGAAGCATTCGAGTCTGGTACATTTGATTTTTGTGTGTCATTGAGTTGTCTCTGGTTTGATGTACTCGAGTCTGTTGTATTTTCCAGTATCATGTGGTCTTTTTCTGGTTCCTGACCATAGGTGCTATGTGTGAACTGTTTTCTATGGTATACAAGTCTGCTCTTCACTATTTCTGTTGCATTGCTTCTGGACTTGTTTTCTAGTCTTGCTCGAGTCTGGTTCAGTCTTGACCTGAGCTGATCATTGAAGTGTTGCATTATATTCATGTTGTAATTGTATCATGTCTGGTGCACCACTTCATATGTGCACTTGATTACATATGCTTGGCCTTGACTGTTTGGTTACCAGATGCACCGATTAGTTCATAATTGTGGTCTTTGCTTTGTGACATGTTGAACTTGTTTCACTTGTTGCCTCTGATCTTGCTTGGTATTGATTTGGGTCGTTCACTGGTATTCGAGGGTAGTTGCATTCATGTGTACATCAGTTGTTGATGTTGCATACATTTGTTTCCTGACCGGTTGCAGTTTAATCTTCATGTGTTTCACTTGTATTATTGTAGTGGCGAGGCAGTACACGCGTGCGTGTACTGTAGCCCTATCAGAATTGACAGATTTAATTGATATTTCGATGGTTTGAATTGTTCGTTGATTCAATTCAATATTTTGAAGTTGTATTTTGATTTGGTTTAATCTGATGATTTTGTTGATATCTAATTATCTTTTAGATAAGTTAGATTATGTGTTTTCTAATTATCTTACTGATAATTAGATTTTTGCTGTTTACGCGGTTTTGTTGGCTTGGGTTTCACTTTGACCTTTGCAATTTTGATTGCTGTTAGTATTCACTGTTGTGATGATTTCATGTACTATAGTGGCGAGGCAGTGCACGCGTGCGTGTACTGCAGCCACACAGAGTTTGGTTTGATTTAACCACTTTGAGATTTTCTAATTATTTATTTAATAATTGGTTTTGGTTGTTAATTGCTGTTTAAGCAATTCTGTTGTTTTCCAAAATTATCTTCATTGATACTCCTTTTATCTATCTTGGTTGATGATTTGGATTTGCTGATATGTTGTTTAACACTGCTTAGTGTTATATCTGCCGTTATCCGATTCTCTTATCGAGAATTTAGATATACGAGACTTCTAGGATTGTCGTCTATTTGATATTTGATTATTATTGCTTCTGTGCATTAATAACTGAGTTTGAATTAGACTGATCCGTGTATTATTTTCTTTTGAATGTAATACTCGGGTCAGACCCGAGTTATTTCAGGTTGTAGATTTCCTGCTTTGAGTTGCTGTTTGGGCTATGAAGACTTTTCACATCTTTTGGAGTAGTCGTGTCATAATATAGGTTGATATGTATTCATGTATAATAGTTGATAATGTACGTGTATATATAACTTCCAGAGTCGACAGTTGTAGTTGTATCATATGTATTGTGTCAATTGTATTGTAACTGACATCAGTTATATATATGAGACTTTTGTTATCTGTGTTCCGCATTCTTTTTGTATCTGTGTTATTATTATATATATTGTCCTAAACTATTATGAATCATCGTAGTTCGTTTTATACTGGTATTTGGGTATGTCGATGGGAGTAAATAAATAAGAGATGAAAATTGAAAAATATATACCACTCCTATCGAGGTAACCGATACTAGTGTAAGGCCAACTACGGATGACCGCTCCTATCCAGCCTTATTCTTCATGATAACAGACAGTATTTCTTTTAATATTCTTTGTTATTGTGAGCATAGAGGTGGGGCGTTACAATTGGTATCAGAGCTTGGGGTTTATGGACATAATATAAAACATAACTTAGATGGAACATGTGTTACAACTATTGGTCGGTGTTTTCATTTGTGCTTTGAGTCAAAACTAAAGTTTTGAAATTTTGATGAAATTTTTAAATATCTTTATTTAAAAATAAAAGTGAAATTGTGTTTTGATAATTTGATTGATTTGTGTTTTGTTTATCAGAGTGCGCAGCGAAAACAGTGTGACTGCTTCACTGAGTACAGCTGATAATTATTTTGATTTAAAAATCAAAATATGAAAACAAATTTAATTTCATTGTGTTGTTTAACCAGTGGTTTTGATGTGTTGAAATTTTTACTGGTTTTCTTTGATGTTAATCACATATCTGATTAGATTTTTGCTGTTTTAAAATATCTTCATTAAAGATGTAATAGAATGATTTTTTTTTGTTCATTTTGTAGTACGTGCAAATTTGAGTTGCACGTCACTGCATTAATTTTACGTTGAACCGATGTTTGGTTTAAACGTATTTTGTTGCCGTTATCTTTATAATGGGATTTTTACATCGGTGCTAAATTTTTGAAGCACGATGTTTTGTTGGCATTTTGATGAATGAAAATTCACTGATATTACATTTTGATGTAAATTATTTTGATGAGATTTCGACGTTTAAAAATTACTGTCGTTTTGGCTTCAGTAACTGTCAAATTTTAAAAGTGGATTTTCAAGCGGTTATTCCGCAATACTGATTTTGAGATTTGCTTTTACGATGTTTTGAGAAGTGCAATTTTCTTTTCGAAATTGCTACTGATGTTGTTGCTTTAATCACGTGATTGGAAAATCGTTTTAAAATGAAAATTGTTTTATAAATTTTTTAATAGTTTGCGCTTTCAAAAGAATAAGGAAGCGACTTAAACGATTCAGCAAAATCGAGGACTATGACCCCTTTCTTTTACTGATTCGCTTAACTCCGGACTTGTTCAGTTGAGAATGTGAATTGTTATTTTTATAAAATAAATAAAATTGTTTTCAGAAATTTTACAGTTTGCGCTTTCAAAAGAATGAGGAAGCGATTTAAACGTTTCAGCAAAATCGAGGAATATGACCCCTTTCTTTTACTGATTCGCTTAATTCCGTACTTGTCCGTTTGAGAATGTAAAGTGTATTTTTACAAAATACACAATTTTGCACTTTCAAGGAAACGATGAAGAGAATTAAATGATTTAGTAAAACTCATGGTTATGGGACATGTGCGTTTGCTATTTTGGTTAATTCCGGACTCGTTAATTGAAATATTTGATGTTTTTATGATTCTGATGATTTGTGTGCTTTCGAGCCACTATGTTGGGCCTTCGGGTCATTTGTTGGACCTTCGGGTCATTTGTTGGGCTTTCGGGCCACTCTGATGGACCTTCGGGTCAAATACCAGTACTAGACCTTCGGGTCACTCTGCGGACCTTCGGGTCAATCTGATGGGCGCCAAAATTATGTTGAGTACTAGGTAGGCTTCGGCCACTCTGAGATGCACGTGCGGCGAACTAAAAACTCGCCATCTGATGGGATCGATCCAAGCTTTTATGTTGATTTTCTAGTCTTTTTAATTGATTTCTAGATATTTGTTGTTTCTAATTATCTGCAGGTAATTAGATATCTGATGTTATGAGATTTAATTATCGTATCGGTAATTAAATATTTGCTGTTATGAGATTTAATTATCGTATCGGTAATTAAATATTTGTTGATCTGATATTTTCTGATTATCGTTTTGATAATTAGATATTTGTTGGTTCTGATTATCGCTTGTGATAATTAGATATTTGAGATTTGATTATCATTTGTGACAATTAAATATTTGTTGATTTGAGATTTAATTATCGTTTTTGATAATTGAATATTTGTTGATTTAAAATTTGATTATCATTTGTGATAATTAAATATTTGTTGATTTGAGAGTTATTTATCGTTTTTGATAATTGAATATTTGTTGATTTGAGATTTAATTATCGTTTTTGATAATTGAATATTTGTTGATTTGAAATTTGATTATCGTTTTTGATAATTGAATATTTGTTGATTTGAGATTTAATTATCGTTTTTGATAATTGAATATTTGTTGATTTGAAATTTGATTATCGTTTGTGATAATTAAATATTTGTTGATTTGAAATTTAATTATCGTTTTTGATAATTGAATATTTGTTGATTTGAAATTTGATTATCGTTTTTGATAATTGAATATTTGTTGATTTGAGGTTTAATTATCGTTTTTGATAATTGAATATTTGTTGATTTGAAATTTGATTATCGTTTTTGATAATTGAATATTTGTTGATTTGAGATTTAATTATCGTTTTTGATAATTGAATATTTGTTGATTTGAAATTTGATTATCGTTTTTGATAATTGAATATTTGTTGATTTTAGATTTTTGAGTATCGTTTTGATAATTAGGCAATTGCTAATTTTGCTGATTGTAAGATTTTCTAGTCTCTAATTG
The DNA here is from genome assembly GCA_030737815.1 of Allium fistulosum. Classification (NCBI taxonomy): domain Eukaryota; kingdom Viridiplantae; phylum Streptophyta; class Magnoliopsida; order Asparagales; family Amaryllidaceae; genus Allium; species Allium fistulosum. The sequence continues at coordinate 14,664,277 of JASFAW010000015.1, read as the reverse complement.
ATTCTAGATTATGTTAATTATATTAAATTGTTGTTTTCTATCTATCTCTGTTGATAGTTATAGTTTGTTGATTATGAAGTTCGTGTTTTCTATTTATCTGTTGGATAACTAGATATTTGCAGTTTTGCGAATTGTGATTTGTGTTTTCTAATTATCTTTGCTAATAATTAGATTTTGCTGTTTTCTAGTTATCGTATCGACAATTAGATATTGCTGTTTTGTGACTTCTGTATTTCTGATTATCTAATTGATAATTGAATGTGGTTGATAATTGAATTTATTCAGTTCTGCTGTTTTCTGATTATCTAATTGATAATCAGACTTTGTTGAGAATTTGTGAATTTCTTTTATGTAATTGAAGGATTTCTTTGGCGTTTGTGTTTTGATGTGTATTTTTCTAGCTTAACCAGTTTATGTTAGAAAAATAATTGTTATTGACGACAATAATTATGAAAATTGCGGGGACGCAATTTTTATAAGGAGGGGAGTCTGTAACAACCCTGAAATTTGTAACAATTGATTATCGTCATTCGACGAGTAATATTGTTGCTAATTGAAGTCTTTAGATTGAGTAGAAATTCTTGTAATAATTTGTTGAACATTGGAGGGCTTTAAAAATTGAATCGTGGCCCTTGTTTATTTTGATGCCGTGATAAAGTTATACCGATCCTCTCATTTTAGTTCAAAACCCTAAAACAAAAATACGAAATTTAATGGCGGCCTCGTTATCTTCTTTCGTTCGCTCTGAAATTAGGGCTCGTGAAAATCAAAGGCGCTGATACGTCGAATTAATCGCAGATGCTTCGATTTCTTCGATCTGGGCTCTTCGTTCTAAGGTGAGTAATCTTAATTACTCACATCTAGTTTAATCTCATGTAATTAGGGTTCGAATTCTTTTATTTTCGTGATTTTGGGTTTTATAGTTTAGTTTTGTGAATTTCTGGTGATTTTGAGCTTGACTTTGACTTTGTGAAAACATGAACTTGTTCGATTCTTCTTGGCTGTCACGGCATGCTTGATTTCGTGGCCACCTCGGCTTGATTTGCAGTTGACTTCGTATTCTATGATTGTTTATGCGATGGTATTGTTTGCATTATTCCTCTGCAATAATAGTTGCACTTTTTGACTTTGGCCTTGTCACTGACTTCGACTTTGGTAAAAATCGTTCAGCCCTATAGCACACTTGCGTTGAGTTCGAGTTGCATCTGATTGTAGTTGTTGAGCTCTCATTATAGTCTGGGTCTTCATTGGGTTGTATCTTCACTTTTGTACTCGAGTATTTGTGTTGCATTGAGTTCATGTGGTCTTCACTTATATGTAGTCTACACTGTATTGCCTTTGACCTTTTGGTAATTGTAGTTGGTGAACTGTTGCATGACTTCGTCATTGATCGAGTTGGACTTAGTTTTGATTCTCTCGACCATTTAAAAAAAACTGCTGTTGACTCGACTTGAATCACTTATGTTGTCTGCATTGTGTACTCGAGTCTGATTCATATACATGCTGCTTGGTTGGCATTGTGTATCACTGTTGTTTCACTGGTATCACGTTTCATTTGTACTAGGTACTTTTGCATCCATTCTCCACCTTGATATTGCAGTCTTCATGATGTAATTATATCATGTTGGTAGACTTGAGTATTCCGTAGAGTAACTGGACTGACTTGAGTCTGGTTCACTCGAGTTGTCTTCTTTGATTTGCACTATACTCGGTCCTCTGAGTTGCTTGTAGTTGTTTCTGGTATATTATCTTGCCTTTGTACATGACTTGTATACTATTCTCCTGCTCTTACAGTCTGTTTACTGGTGCACTATTTCTTGTTTTAAATTGTTGCACTTGCACTGAGCATAAGTGTACTGCTGCAACTTTGTACATGCTTCGACTGATGCATGTTGTATCTGGTCTTGTGCAGTTGCTCATTCGAGCTGCTGGGTTATTCACTGGTTGACATTTGAATTTTGTTGCACTGTGAAGCATTCGAGTCTGGTACATTTGATTTTTGTGTGTCATTGAGTTGTCTCTAGTTTGATGTACTCGAGTCTGTTGTATTTTCCAGTATCATGTGGTCTTGTTCTGGTTCCTGACCATATGTGCTATGTGTGAACTGTTTTCTATGGTATACAAGTCTGCTCTTCACTATTTCTGTTGCATTGCTTCTGGACTTGTTTTCTAGTCTTGCTCGAGTCTGGTTCAGTCTTGACCTGAGCTGATCATTGAAGTGTTGCATTGTATTCATGTTGTAATTGTATCATGTCTGGTGTACCACTTCATATGTGCACTTGATTACATATGCTTGGCCTTGACTGTTTGGTTACCAGATGCACTGATTAGTTCATAATTGTGGTCTTTGCTTTGTGACATGTTGAACTTGTTTCACTTGTTGCCTCTGATCTTGCTTGGTATTGATTTGGGTCGTCCACTGGTATTCGAGGGTAGTTGCATTCATGTGTACATCACTTGTTGATGTTGCATACGTTTGTTTCCTAACCGGTTGCAGTGTAATCTTCAGGTGTTTCACTTGTATTATTGTAGTGGCGAGGCAGTACACGCGTGCGTGTACTGCAGCCCTAGCAGAATTGACAGATTTAATTGATATTTCGATGGTTTGAATTGTTCGTTGATTCAATTCAATATTTTGAAGTTGTATTTTGATTTGGTTTAATCTGATGATTTTGTTGATATCTAATTATCTTTTAGATAAGTTAGATTATGTGTTTTCTAATTATCTTACTGATAATTAGATTTTTCCTGTTTACGCGGTTTTGTTGGCTTGGGTTTCACTTTGACCTTTGCAATTTTGATTGCTGTTAGTATTCACTGTTGTGATGATTTCCTGTACTGTAGTGGCGAGGCAGTGCACGCGTGCGTGTACTGCAGCCACACAGAGTTTGGTTTGATTTAACCACTTTGAGATTTTCTAATTATTTATTTAATAATTGGTTTTGGTTGTTAATTGCTGTTTAAGCAATTCTGTTGTTTTCCAAAATTATCTTCATTGATACTCCTTTTATCTATCTTGGTTGATGATTTGGATTTGCTGATATGTTGTTTAACACTGTTTAGTGCTATATCTGCCATTATCTGATTCTCTTATCGAGAAGTAGGATATACGAGACTTCTAGGATTGTCGTCTATTTGATATTTGATTATTATTGCTTTTGTGCATTAATAACTGAGTTTGAATTAGACTGACCCGTGTATTATTTTCTTTTGAATGTAATACTCGGGTCAGACCCGAGTTATTTCAGGTTGTAGATTTCCTGCTTTGAGTTGCTGTTTGGGCTATGAAGACTTTTCACATCTTTTGGAGTAGTCGTGTCATAGTATAGGTTGATATGTATTCATGTATATTAGTTGATAATGTACGTGTATATATAACTTCCAGAGTCGACAGTTGTAGTTGTATCATATGTATTGTGTCAATTGTATTGTAACTGACATCAGTTATATATATATGAGACTTTTGTTATCTGTGTTCCGCATTCTTTTTGTATCTGTGTTATTATTATATATATTGTCCTAAACTATTATGAACCATCGTAGTTCGTTTTATACTGATATTTGGGTATGTCGATGGGAGTAAATAAATAAGAGATGAAAATTGAAAAATATATACCACTCCTATCGAGGTAACCAATACTAGTGTAAGGCCAACTACGTATGGCCGCTCCTATCCAGCCTTATTCTTCATGATAACAGACAGTATTTCTTTTAATACTCTTTGTTATTGTGAGCATAGAGGTGGGGCGTTACAATTAGGGAGATGATTAGGAGGCTAATATATAGATGCTCTAGCCACACAAGACCATATGATCACTTCAATAGAATCTACACCATCAATAGAGAAGAACCATGCACCAGAACGATGAATCTGCCCTTAAAAATTGGACTCAGCCAAAACCCTAAAAAAATATCATAATAGCAACTCAGACGTCTGACCTAAAGGGTCAGATGTCTTTGTAAAGCTTTGGAAAACTCTTAGGTTGCAAGCTCAAATGTCTAAGTGAAAAGGTCAAACGTCTAAGTGAAGAAATTAGATGTCCCTATAGAACATCGAAAACTCTCGGGTTGACAAAATGCAGCAGCTCGGACGTCTGACCGAATGGGTCAAATGTCTGATCACCTGGAAGCACTTCTGTTTTAGCTCTAAAGGCATTCAGACATATGGCTTGGAGATTCATATGTCTAAGTGCCTGTTTCTGACATTACTCAGCCTCTCTCCTTCATATCTTCTGATCTCTTCCTCCAATCGACTTCTCGACTCTTCCAATATGAAGCTCTACACCAAATCTACATTCTAAAGCACTCATAGGCACATATTTGAATTGCATAATAACAACACTCCACCTCGATTTAAAATAATTAGATTTCATCAACAATCAACAACAAAATAAACATAGGCGTTGTTGGGTTTTGAGCCCCATGGCGCTCAAGCAACTAAAATCAAACTGATCAAGTTTGAGCAATGCTCAAACTTATCTGCAGGAAGTGAATTTGTCATCATATTTGAATGATTATCCATAGTACTCACTTCACCAACTAGGTCCTGCTTCGTTCTTCCTCAAGCATAAGGAAAAATCCTCCGACATCAATGTGCTTCATAGGAGAACTATAAGCTTGGTTCTCTACAAGATAAATCACGCTCTAACTGTCTGAAAGTAGCTCTATAGTTCGTTGCACCATAGAAAGATCATTCAATAACTAAAGTAAACACAATCCCTCCTTAGTCGCTTCCACAATCGATATCAACTTGGCCTTAGTAGTCGACAAAGCTACTATAGACTTCAACTTTGATCTCCACGAAATCAAGCCTATGCCAAGTGTAAAAACATAGCCCAACACTGACTTTCATCCGTCTCTATCCTTAGCATAATCTGAATCGCAGTAACCAATAAGAGAGATGTTGCTATCTACTTCACCATACAACAAGCCAACCGAAGAAGTGACATGATGGTATCTGAGTATCCACTTCACTATTTGCCAATGTTCTTTGTCCGGGTTAGACATATATTGACTCACAATACCCACTGCATGGGCCAAATCTGGTTTCATGCACATCATCGCATACATAAGACTGGCAACAACACTAAAATGAGGTATACCGGCCATATGCCTCTTGTCTTCATCTGACAAAGGAGATAAGTCTTTCGACAACTTAAAATGAGAGCCTAATGGAGTTCCAACCGATTTAGCTTTCTCATACCAAATTGAGAGAGGACCTTCTCATTGTACTTTCCTTCAGTGAGTCTTAACTCTCTCCACTTCCTATCTCTGAATACCTCTATTCCTAAAATTCTTTGTGCTTTTCCCAAGTCTTTCATATCAAACTCCTTGCTAAGCTCTTATGCTTTCAACTCCATAATTCTGACCATAGTCTGAGATGCAATCAACATACAAAAAAAAATCATATACCATCACACCTTCTGAAATAAACACACTGGTCTTTGAAGCTTCTAGAGCATCCCTATAAAAGCATAAACTTATCAAATCTCTTATACCACTATCTAGGAGACTGCTTCAGTCCACATAGAGATTTGTTAAGTTTACAAACATAATCTAGCCTTCTACTATCAATGAACCCCTCTAGCAGCCACAAATAAATCTTTTCATCTCGATCACCATGCAAGAATGCAGTTTTGACATCTAGTTGCTCAAGTTCAATATCATAATCAACAACTGATGCTAAAAGAATACGAATGGATATATGCCTGACACTTGGAGAAAATATATCATGATACTTCAGCCCTTTCTTCTAAACATATCACTTTGCTACTAACCTTGTTTTGTATCTAAAACCACCATTGCCACCGTCTTTCACTCTATATATCCACTTACATCCAGTTGCCCTCTTGTCGGTGGGAAGGGTCACCAAATCCCAAGTATGATTTTTCTACAAAGATTCAATCTCTTCCTCTATAGCAACTAACCAACCGGAACTGTCAACTGATGCAATAACTTCTCTATAATCTCTGGGCTCCTCATGGACAACATTTAATGCATATATTTCCATGTCATCAAAGTCAATGTCTTTGATGCTCAATCCAACAAACTCATCAAGCCACATAGGTTTCTTTCTCTGTCTAACAAGCCTAGTCTCTGAATAGGCCCCACCTTGAATCTGATCCTCTGTACCAACATCTATAATATCCTCATCAACTATAGTGCCATCGAAAACACCATTTGTATCTCAATGAAAAGAATTTGAAAATGACTTGCCTTGTTTTTTGTAATCTGAATTTGTCCTCACATTATCATCGGATGAGGAAAGCTCCACCTTCAACATAGCCTTCTTATCAAAAGTCACATGCCCATTGATGATAATCTCCTTGCTAATACGACACCACATCCGATATCCCTTCACTCCACTTCTATAACCTAGAAAGATGTACTTATGAGCTCTAGGTGCGAGCTTTCCTCTGCTCTCATGTGCATAAGCTAGACATCCGAACACTTTGAAAAATGAATAGCTAACAGGCTCTCCTTTCCATACTTCTTCAGTAATCTTCATATTTGTGGACTGAGAAGGTGTGCAAATGATGAGGAAAGCCGCCAAAGATAAGCTTCTGCTCAAAATCCCTTCTTCAACTTAGTTGTCAATCTGAGGCAACAAGATCTCTCCAATAATGTCAGATTCATTCTTTCGGCAACTCCATCAGATTGAGGATCTTCAGGTGTGGTGTAATCCCTCTTAATGCCTTCGGCTTGTAAAAAATGATGAACTCTTGTGATAAAAATTCACCGCCATTTCCGAACGAAGAACTTTCAACTTCTTCCCCGACTGCTTCTCAACTATAGATTTCCACTTTCGAAACCTGGCAAAGGTTTCACTCTTAGACTGTAGAAAGTATACCCAAACTTTATGAGAGAAATCGTCTATAAATGAAACGAAGTACCTGGCTCCATCAAAGGATGGGTAAAGGGAGGATCCTTAAACATTTCTATGAACATACTCTAAAACATCTTTTGCTTATGTTCTCTAGTACCAAAAGAAATCTTTTTCTGCTTCCCAAGAACACACTCTTCACAAAATCCAAGCTTTGAAAGCTGAACACCATCAATCAAACCTAGCTTTCTCAACTCACCCAAATTGCGTTCTCCAATATATCCCATCCGCAAATGCCATAATCTGGAAGAATCTAAATCAACAGAAGTAACTAAAGCTGATTCACTAACTACAATAATGTCCTTCAAGAAATAAAGATTTTCTACCCTCACGCTTTTCATGGAAATCTTGGAACCCATCGTTATCTTCATTTTCTCTCCTACAACTACAATCTTCAACCCAAGCCCACTCAAAGCCCCAACATAAATCAAGCTCCTTCTCAAATTTGGTACTTGTTTAACATCAGTAATAGTATGAATAACACCATCAAACATTCTGATCTTTACACTACTAACACCAAGCATACGACAAGAAGCATCATTGCCCATTAGAACTTCTCCTCCATTAATCTCAAGGTATGTACAGAAATAGTTCCTATCAGGTATCATACGATAGAATGCGCTAGAATAAATAAGCTATAAGTTGCTTTTCCTAGAAGAGCCAAAAGCTGTAAATCCATCGGTATCACTCTTTGTATCTGATTTCGCTGCAGTAGATGCTGAACCTTGCTTTGGGTCTTTTATTCATCCTCTGATCTTGGGGCATTAAATTACAAAGTGCCTCAGTTTCTTACAATAATTGCAAGTCAATTGCTTGGGCCCCCTAAATCGAGACCTTGAATTATATCCACATCCACCATTCTTTGACTTGCCTCGGATTCTAACTCTCTAAACAGATAAGCCATCTGTATCACTATCTAAACTAGTGCTCACCAGTCTTCCTCTCAACACTTCATTATGAGGACCAACGTTTACGTCAGATAGGCTAATCTTACTATGACCATATATCATGGAGTTAACAAAAGTAGTATACTCCTTAGGCAAAGAACATAAGAGGATCACTACCTGAGTCTTATCAATAATATCAACATTCGCTGCCTTCAGGTTCATAATAAAAGTAGTCAAAGCATCTACATGCTTTATAAGATCGGCTCTAGGCTTCATCTTAAACGAATAGAGTAGTTGCTAAAGAATAATCAGATTATTCAGAGACTTGTCTTGATATGCACTAGATAATGTTTTCCATAATTCTTTCATCATCTTCTTTTGAGAAAACTCTCTAAGAACTTCATTTGAAAGAAACAAATGGATTGTTGTAAGAGCCTCATCTTCCATCCCTCCCAAAACATCTAATCCAACGTCCTTTAATTTATAAGGCGCTGAAACAATCTTAAAGGTCTTCTCCTTCTTCAACACTACCTCCATCTTCATCTTCCAAGTACCAAAGAGAGAACTTTCAAGTACCAAAATCTCTCTTTCCATAAAAACATGTAATAGCATAATTGACACCAGATCTACCAATAGACTTTCCAGAAGTCACCATTAATATAATAATAGAACAATAACATTAGCTTGGATACCAAACTGTGGTGAAAAAATGTAGGAAAGGATTTATCACCAATAATAAGAGGAAGTAATTTAACCATAATCCAATATTGCCTATTTGAATACCAATCAAATTCAAAATCAAATATGATATCACACAAAATCAAACAATGGAAAGAAAAGAGATACAGAAGATTTAACATGGTTCAAATTTGTATTCTATGTCCACGGAGACCAAACAGCCTTTTTTATTTCTATCACCAATTTGGAGAGATTACAAGCCAAATCAATGATTAGAGAGTTACATGATGTGGAGACTCTCTCTAATCAATTACTCAATTGAAGAATTACAATAGGGCACTCAAAATAGAAAACTCCCAAATTGATTTTGCTATGGTTTCTATTAATTACAATTATTAAAAAGCTAATTGCATAATTAGGAAGATGATTAGGAGGCTAATAAATAAATGCTCTAGCCACACAAGACCATCTGATCACTTTAACAGAATCTGCACCATCAATAGAGAAGAATCGTACACCAAAATGACGAAACTGCCTTTAGAAATTCGACTCGGCCAAAACCTTAAAAAAATTCGTAGCAGCAACTCAGATGTCTGACCTAGGAGGTCATACGTCTTTGTAAAACTTTAGAAAACTCTCAAGTTGCAAGATTGGATGTCTGAATGAAGAGGTCAAATGTCTAAGTGAAGAAATCGGACGACTCTGCAGAACATCGAAAACTCTCTAGTTGACAAAATGCAGTAGCTTAGACGTCTGACCTGAGGGGTCGGACATCTGATCACTTGAAAACTCTTTTGTTTTTACTCTACATGCATTCAGACGTCTGGCTTGGAAATTCAAACATCTAAGTGCTTATTTCTGGCACTTCTCAACTTCTCTCCTTCATATCTTCCGATCTACCTCCAATCTACTTCCCAACTCTTCCAATACGAAGCTCTACACACCATCTTCAATCTGAAGCACCCATAGACACATATTTGAATTGCATAATAGTAACACTTTGTACCTAAAAACAAAGAAATTTAGAAAAAAGTGTGAACTGTATAAATTTTATAAATATGCCAATACCATGTTTTAATGCCATTTCTATCATCAATTTTATATAATTCTAATTTAGCACAAAGTAAGGCAAACTTAAATAATGTATTTTCAGATAAACTGCGATTAAAACTAAATTCCCATGAAAAATTTAAGTTTGGTCTATATATATTACATTTTTAAAATTACAAATTTTATTAAGTTTATTAAATTCTATTCTAAGGGGAATTATTGATATCCAACTATCATGCTAGAAAGAGGTATTATTTCCTGAATGCACCACATTATTAGTTCCTAATTTATAAATATCATAATTATTTATTATAGATTTCCAAAAATGAGAATTGTTATTTATATTATTAGTAGAAATATGTTGTATATTATATGCACCATTATACCATTTATTCAATATTATTTCTTTCTAAATTAGATTCTCGTTACTATTAGTAAATTTTCATATCCATTTACCGAATAAGGATGTGTTTAAATTTTGTAAATTTATAATACCTAGCCTTCCCGCATCTTTAGATTTACATATTATTTCCCAATTAACTAAACATTTCGAACTATTATTACAGTTATCACTACACCATAGAAAGTTCCCCTAATTTTATCTATTTTATTAATTACCCATTCTGGAAAATAATAAAAGGACATCTAGTATATTGGCAATGCTGATAAAACAGAGTTAATAAGGACTAGCCTACCCACCTTTGATAAAAATCTACCATTTTATTTAGTTATTCTACTATTAATTTTATCTATTATTATTAACCAGTCATCATGTTTGAGTTTAATTGATCTTATTAAAAAGCCTAGATATTCGATGAGAAATTTTATAATTTTACAATTTAATGTACAAGTGATGTAATTTTCTATCTTATCAATATCATTTAAAACTAACATGGAACACTTATCAAAATTTATTTTTGGACTAAAAATCAACTAAAACTATATAATATTATAAACTTTAGTGCTATAATATATCTAGGTAAATGAAATGTAAAAAGCATGGTATCATCTACAAATTGAAGAATGGATATGCCATTATTCGTATTTCCATTACCAATATTATAGAGAATTCCATTATTAGTGGCTAGTTTGATCATTTTAACAAAAAAAAATTTATTAGTTTTTTTATGTGTTAGAAAATCTATATAAAAGTAATATTTATTTGGAAAGTATTTAATTGGAATGGTCTATTTGGAAAATCTCTATTATGATCTTTTCATTAACTTTAAAGGATAAGATTAATAATTTAAAAATAGATAGATATTTCTTTAGAAAAAAAGAAAGTTAGTGATTTTAAAGTGTTGTAAAAATGGATTCACGAGTTACTCAATTATGTAATTGTGACTTAAAAATAGTAAAGAAGTTCAAATAATGTAAGTTATTGTTATTATAATGTGTAAATTAATGTAATGATGAATTATGCATTTGTGTAATAAGGATTTGTGAATCTTGAATAATGAATTTAGAAATTTAAAAGAGAAAAGAGAAAAGAATTTAAAGGATAGCAATAAAAAAGAATTGTCCTATTAGGTTTGTTACAACCCAAAGCCCAAGTAAAGAATAAACAAAAGAAGAAGTTTCTCCTCATTTCTTTTACCAGTGCATTCATTCTTCAGGAAAGAAAAGGGATAAAGAAAAACATAAGTTCTTCTCCTCTTCTAACTCAAACCAAAATCCTCCTTCTCAATTCAAATAAAATGTCAAAAAAAATCCTAAATTCAAATCCAAGCTTCTCTTAACCTTCTTCCCTTTGTAGATCTGAAAAGAAGTAGTTTTGGCCATGGTTGGAAGTCAGAATCGGTCGAGTAGCAAGAGGGAGGTGAAATCTAGAGCTGAAAATGCCTGTCGGTAGAAAAATCATAAAAATATGAAATTTCGGTATGTTTCTCATAACTTAGCTATACACTTTTTACAAAAATTTCTTAAGAAAATATTAAGATTTGTTATGCTAAATCATCACAGTACCGAGGACAAAATTCATGAATTTTTGTTGATTTGGCCTTGAGAGTGATGCATGCAATTTTGGAGTTTTTGGGATGTTAGTGTGAGTAATCATCACATCTATTTCTATTTTGAGTTGCATGCTATTGTGAAGTGGTTTTATTAAGAGGGTTGGTTGATTATTGGATGATCTATTGTCTGTTTGAATTTATGCAGTAAATTTGATTGTTGAAAACCCTGTAAATGCTTTCTTTAACATTTCTTATATCATTTTATTGGTCATTGATGAACAGGGGATTGTATGTGTGTTTATCAATAGCTTAAGAGTTTTAGAAACTCAAGTTTTAATGGCCAGAGTTGAAACCATCATCATCTGAATCGATGCCTAGTGTTTCCAGGCATAGTGTTAGTCATTGGTGCTCCGGGCCTTTGCTTGTGTTGTTTCTTTTACTTTTACCTTTCTTTTGGATTTTGATTTCTTTGATTCTTTTATATAATTGTACCACATAAATTTAGTTCTATGAATTATTGAGGTTGTATATGTCTGTGTGTGTGTACTTAAATAAATACATTTTAAAAAGATAATTTCCTAAAATTGGATTATATAACAATATAGCTTGAAAAATCACTCTTATAAATTATATAAAATTTTACCTATGTTATTATCTTCAAATTCAAGGTTTTAAATTATGGAAGTAAATTATACTTATAGACATTTTAATGGAAAAGACTATATAGGATTTTTAACAATAATAATAATATTTGAAAAGTGTATTAAGCTATATGTATGTAAGTTTCAAGTTTTTAGCTTATATTATAAATAACCATTTTATAATCATTAGAAAAATATTTAAATGACTTTAAAAGAAGTAATTTCTAAATAAAAAATATTACTTCTATAAAATGAGAACTCTAATCAAGCAGTTTAGTAATACAAGTGGTATGGAACACTTGTATCACTTCATCGATTAATTCTTTGATTCTTTTAATAGAATATTTTATTTAAGTGAAATTTATAATCCCTTAGTAAATATCCAACTATCACCTAGTGGTATAGGACATTTTGGTGACATTTTTTTCATTACTAATTTAAGTATTTAATACTTTTGACCAGCAAATGATCGCTTCGGCATAGCTGTCGGGTTCATCTTCTAATCGGTGTGGCTTCCAGGCTCGTCTTATGGTCGGCGTAGCCTTCGTGCTCATCTTTCGATCGACGTAGCCTTCGTGCTCGTCTTATGGTTGGCATAGCGTTCGGGCACATCTTTTGATCGAGGTAGCCTTCGTGCTCATTTTATGGATGACTCGCTTTCATGCTTATCCTTTGATTATGATTCGTTTTGTGAGATTTAGATTTTGACTTACTTTCATGCTTGTCTTTTGGTTTGAACTACTTTCCGTCTTGTTTTTTTGTTTCGACTTGCTTTCATGCTTTTCTTCTGGTTTAGACTCGCATTCATGCTTATGTTTTGGCTTTTCCTTACTTTCATGCTAGTTCGTAATTTTGATTTGTGAGATACTTTGATTCACCATGTTTGAGATGATTGTTTGTAACAAGCATGATATGTTTTATATATTAGCTTTGGAGATAGACATTTATATATTTTATGTATTAGACCTTGTATTCTTGTATGTCTTTTGTTTGAGTTTGTGACTATTGATGTATATTCTTTTGGTACTAGACTTGTGCTTTATCATGTATATATATTATGTGAGTCTAGTATTTCTACTTTTGTAGACTCACTTATGCATATATCTTCATGTCAATATTATATATTCTGTTGTGTTTTGTGATTACGTATTCTCTGTGATATATTATATATTGATATAATCTTTCTATCCAACATGTTCTCGTATTGTGCCAGTACCGTACATGTCATATGTGATTCATGAGATAAAATAAAACATGTTGCCATTAACCCAAGGAATATCACGCGTGGCCGCTCCTATCCAGCATTATTCTTTGTATTAGTTGACAATATTACTATATAATATTTTTTGTTAGTGTGGGTATGAAGGTGAGGTGTTAAAGCTAGATATTAGAGCTTAGATCAAATCAATATAGGGTATGTGAGACACGAATCTTAGCCTAAACAGACTTAGAGTCCCATCCCTTGGGGAGTAGGGTAGGAATTAGAATTTATTTCCTATTTAAGATAGAAATACAAATTATTATTAGGAAATCATAACTGGGATGTATTTGTAATATTTTGTAGTACTATACAAAATTATTATTACGAATAGTGTAGATTAGATCTTAAAAGGCTTAAAATTGAATTGTTCTATCCTGATTCGTTAGTGATCAAGAGTTTCGCAGTGGAAGCTAATGGACTGCCTTCCACTGAGCACAGTAATTAGTTCTCTCTTATATACGTTTGATTGGTTGATTGATGCTTGGTTATTTTAAAATTATAAGTAATTTTTTAAAGTTCGTATTGAGTAGGAATCATCACTTGAAAGTTAGAAACCTACTCGATATCAATAATAAAACCTTATGGTGTTTTCAGTTGCATAGTTACCGCAAGGAATATTGAAAATTTGATTTTTGTATAAAATGGAGTATTGATCCATATGTATAGTCAATTGAATGCTATGATGAATGCATGGTTGCATGGTTATTAAGGTAGATTATTTATATGAGGATTTTAGAAGTATGTTTGTATGTGTGTGTGTATAAGTAAATATATTGCAAATAATTTTGGGTGAAGTTTATATATAAGTATTTCAAAGAGATTATAAAGGAACCTGAAAATTTTTAAATATTTCAAAAGGAAGTTTTTAGAAGAAATTTGTGTCAGACTGTCCGTTGAGGGTTTTGTGGATCCTTGTCGATGTGTTTAATCAACGTTATCGATAATGATTCCTAAACATTAGGACGAGACAATCAGACATAAAGTTTTGGAAATAAAATTTTGGGAAGTATTCTGAAATATATTTTTAAAATGAGTATGACATTTTTTGAGAATCTATAAATAATAATTTGAAAACCTTTTGATATAGGAAAGTATAATATATTTATAAAGGTAAATTGTTGTTGCATATTGGATGATGTGTGTGCGATTATGTGCATAGCACAATGTTATGAATATTGAATGAAGATATATATGAATAATTTATTAAATTAATTTTAGGATGAACATGATATATTTTTTATATTGTAGAAAGTTTTTATTTGTTGAGTAATAATTATGTGGATGATAAATATTTGTAAAAAGGATTTTCAATTAGAAAAATTATGTTTTCCAAATATCTTATTTAAAGTGATGTTTCAAAAGTGGAAGCAAATATTTTGTAAAGAAATGTTGATTTGAAAATGATTTGAAAAGGTTCTTGAGAAAATAATGGATGCTACTTATGTATAAGAATTTGTGAAATATTTGATAGAGTCAAAAATTGATTTATGAAATATTTTGCAAACGAAGTTGAAGTATGAATTACCCTTGTAAATGAAAGAGTACAAATAAACCAAAGAAGAATCATCTTGTATAAGTTAGGTATTTTAAATATGTTCTATTTATAAAGGGAATACAGTTTTTGTTTGTAAATTGAATTGGAAAATTTTTATATACATCATTGTAATCATATCTAAAATAAAATTGGAAGTAAAATTTTATATTTGATAGTATGTTTTCTAAAAATAAATAAATTTTGACTAAAGTTATAAAATGGTAATTTGTTTCGAAAGGAAGATTTTTTTAAATCAAAATGGGATGAAAGTTTTAAATCTTTTTATTTATTTATTTATTTATTATTCCATTCACATGTAAGTTATTGTATATATAACTTTATATGTTAGTAAGTCATTTGAGGTTTGCTCATGCGAACAAGTATAAATTCACTATCTATAAATTGATGAAAGTACTATAGCATGATATAGTAATTTTAGAAACAATTAGAATTATTATATATATGTACAATTATAGAATTGTAACGTAAATTGTTTAATATATATTGATTAGTGGATGATTTGAAATAAAAGGTCAACTTATAGTGTAAATATCTGTTTTAAGCGATGTTCTAATTTCCGGCAAAATAATTTTATCATCTACATCTTGTATGTATTGCTTATCCAAATTATGGATTTTAATGCTTGGAAATTATTTTGCAAAGTGGAGGAATTAGTTTGTCAAAGGTTTTATTTAAAACTCAATTTAAAATCGCTTTATAGTTTTTGGGTAATCACTCTCACGTCATTGATTCAATTTCTTCATTTTTGGTCCTTGTTTGAGGTAAGGTAATAAGGATAAGAAAAAACCTTTAGTTAGAATTCTTTGGAAAATTTTATGGTTTGCTATTTTTAAAGCTAATTGAAAGCGATGCAAAATCTGGACCTGCTATTGCATTGTCCAACGATAGTCAACCTCAGTTTTTGGATCATATCCTTTTCATCTCAGGTACGATTTCATCGTTTTTACACTTTTCTGGAAGATGGTTTGATAATGAACAACTTTGGTCTGGAACGCTTTTGAAAACTTTGAAATTTGCTATTTTTAAAATTCATTCGAAAACAGAGTTAACTCTGGTTTGCATATGGAAAATCTAAGATGGAATACCATGGTATTTTAATCATAATTCATTCATTCCTGCTCAGATTTTGAAGTTTTTGCACTTTTTAGAAAGCTAATTTGATAAGTAACAACTTTTGTTCAGAGCACTTTTTGAAATTTTGAACTTTCCCATTTTAAAAACCCGTTTCAATCAAAATCAAATTCTGGCCTGTTTTTTGCAAAACCTGAGCGTGTACCTTCTTTTGTTTCAGTCATAACTCCTGACCCATTTATCCAAATTGAATGAAACTATATTCGCTGCAAAAATAAAAGAATAAGGTGTAACTTTCATGTAGACCACTTTCAATAAATTTGAGATTAGTTATTGCAAAAGTTTGTTGCAACTCAGTTCAAATATAATCTCAGATTTTGCAAACTCATATTTTGTGTTGTGTAGAGAAATAACAATGACTTTTGATGAACATACTATTTTTATATCTAGAAAATGTGTTGGAAAGCTAATTACATGCTTTCAATTTCCCTTTTAGTCTCTTTCAAAAAGTTTGTCAATTTGACATGTTTTGTTAGCCGATGCATGAGCTATTACATGAGTTTATTATTTTTCAATTCTATAAAGGTATTTATATGTTGCTTTTATTTTCCATTCTCTATCCAATGTACTAATATTTATATTAAAGATGAGTGCAGGTACATGAAGACATTTCTTTGCTTTTTGTGTGCCTGCTCACTTTGCGCCGTTTGCATAAGCGAACTAGCTAAAATTCCGCTACAGGTATTTTTCCATATGTATAACTAGAAGATATGATACTATACCCATGCAGGAATTTTTACACTGAAATTTTATGATTTTGATCATGCTTGATCGCGCTTATTGTTATTTTTGTGTTTTAGGAATTTTCCCGGTATGAGCCATGCAACAGAGACTCTGCCAAAGTTTTCCCAAAACTTTTGAGAGTTAGGATTTTTTTAGAAAATTTCTATTAATTAATTAAATAAAAGGTTTTAAGGTTTGGAATGAGATAATTTAAAAATGCAAATTGTTTCTAACTTGAATAAAGTGTTTTCATCTGAGTAGTAAAAACGATAAGAATAGTAAGCTAATCAATATAATGTTATTTGAGGCATTACTTTATGGGTTGCTTGCTATTGTTATATTTGATGGTTAGTTGGTAGTTATATTAGTTGACATACGTAGTTTGTATCTATGCGTATATATATATATATAATACGTATTTTGTATTTCCTTTTATGAAATTGCGGGGATGAAATTTTCTTAAGGGGGGGTTTGTAACAATCCTGGTTTGAGATATACTTGAATAAAATACAAAATAATTTTATTTGAATTTTTAAATAGGAATTTCGAATTTTTATAATATTTATTTTTAAACATGGGAAAAATCTAGAAATTGAGTTCTATATAAAAGATCATATAGGCTTTTATATGATTATGAATTTATTGGTTTCTTTTTATGTATTAGAAACTTTATATGAAAGTAATATTTATTTGGAAAGTATTTAATTGGAAAAATTCTATTTGGTAAATAATAAAGATTTCAATTTATTTTGATCTTTTAATTAACTTTAAAAGATAATATTAAGAATTTAAAAATAGATAGATATTTCTTTATTTAAAAAAAAAGAAAATTAGAGATTTTAAAGTGTTGTAAAAATGGATTCACAAGTTATTAAATTATTTATTTGAGACCAAAAAATAAAAAGTGAAGTTTAAATAGCATAAGTTATTATTGTTAAAATGTGGAAATTAATGTGATGATGAATTACGCATTTGTGCAATAAGGATTTGTGAATTTTGAATAATGAATTTAGAAAAAGAGAAAAGAATTTAAAGGATAGTGTGACGCCCCACCTCTATGCTCACAATAACAAAGAGTATTGAAAGAAATACTGTCTGTTATCACGAAGAATAAGGCTGGATAGGAGCGGCCATCCGTAGTTGGCCTTACACTAGTATTGGTTACCTCGATAGGAGTGGTATATATTTTTCATTTTTCATCTCTTATTTATTTACTTCCATCGGCATACCCAATTCCAGTATAAAACGAACTACGATGATTCATAATAGTTTAGGACAATATATATAATAATAACACAGATACAAAAGAATGCAGAACACAGATAATAAAAGTCTCATATATATATATATATATAACTGATGTCAGTTACAATACAGTTGACACAATACATATGGTACAACTACAACCGTCGACTCTGTAAATTATATACACAAGTACATTATCAACTAATATACATGAGTACATATCATCCTATACAATGACACGACTACTACAAAAAGATGCAGACCACTTCAAAAGATGTGAAAAGTCTTCATAGTCCAAACAGCAACTCAAAGCAAGAAATCTACAACCTGAAATAACTCGGGTCTGACCCGAGTATTAAATTCAAAAGAAAATAATACACGGGTCAGTCTAATTCAAACTCAGTTATTAATGCACAGAAGCAATAATAATAATTATCAAATAGACGACAGTCACAGAAATCCCATATATCCAACTCCTCGATAAAAGAATCGAATAACAGTAGATATAACACTAAACAGTGTTAAACAACAAATCAGCAGATTTAAATCTTCAACAAAGATAAGTGAAAAGAATATCAATGAAGATAATCTTAAAAACATCAAAATTGCCTAAACGGCAATTAACAACAAAATCTAATTATTAAATAAATAATTAGAAACTCATAATCTAATTATCTAAAAGGTAATTAGACACAAAAAAATAATCAATTTAAAACATCACTTCTGGTAGGGCTGCAGTATACGCACGCGTATACTGCCTCGCCACTACAACCTGAAATACACAAAAGGTCAACAAACCAAAATCAAATGAAGATTCAAAACTCAATGCCACGGCCTCAATGGTCAAAGCAGACAGACATGGACAAGGTGCACGTATGTACACATTGAAAATTTACAAACGAACACGAGGTCAAACCCAAAATAACGGATTCAACTCAAGTAAATTCGAAAACAAATCTAAATGCATTAATGCAATGCAAACCAACAAGGACAAAGATCTCACAAAAGTCTATAGATACGGAAATACCCCAATGGCATCATCAACCAGACAGTGAAACTCAAAACAATCAAAGACTAAACAGTCCATACGTGTCAACCGGCAGCATGCAAAGTCGACAAGTATTTCATGTACGAATGCACATCTAGATGAAAGAACAACACTCAGTGGCAAAATATACGAAGTCAACATGTATGCAACAGTGAATTGAGTTGAACTGTACAACTCGATTTCAACAATACAATGGCCCTAGTTAAATCGACACAGGGGCCAACTAAAATGAAGTGAAACTAGAATTTCCAAAACCAACATCAACTAAGTTCAAATGAACACAGAGAATGCACAAAGTCATAGCAACTGCACCAAGACTAGACTGCGATGTCAAAGCAATCATATGGATTGATACTAGTACAAGCAACTATCAAATGAAAGAGTGCTGGCATGAATATCAATACAATGGAAATTAAAATAGAGACTACAAGGTGAACCAGCAAAGGCAATGTACCAGTTCAACTCAAGAGCAACACAACACAAGTGTACATAAGCAACAATGCACTGTACATCAAGTGATATAACACTACAACACCAATGACAACTTTAAAACCAAGTATAAAGCAGTGTCAATGAAAAATGCAAGTAGACCAGGATGCAACTGCACAAGACAGGTTAGCAAAGTGCAGACACAAGTAGTACAAGACATGTTAGTGCCAACAACATGTATAGGGCAGTGAACAAAATCAAGGCAGCAAGTAATACAAGTACAAGAATGAATGTATGCATATCTATGAATACGCAGACATGTCTATATCAAAATAGAACAGCACCAACATAAGCAAGAGACACGGGTAGTTTGAACAAAGCCACCAAAGACAGTGTCGAACCCCATGTAAAACAACACAAAATCAATTCAAACGCCAATACAACATGAACCATTTAATATTGGACAGAAACAGCCCACTCTCTAAGAAAACAACAGAGTAACCCAAAGTCAAATTCAAGTGATAACAAACCCATCAAATTCAAAGCAGCAGGTATGTGAATAAAACTCAAAGGACAAGGAACACTCAACTGACCAAAGTCAGTGAAACAAAACATGTCACCAGCAGTGACAAGCATAAATAGTGCAACCAGGTAAAACAAAGTTCAACCAGATGTGCACATATAAACAAATTGACATGCATAACTACAAAACTAGAAAGGCAAAACAATGCCAAACAGTGAAACCCATTATCACAATATCAAGTGGAGCCCGAAGCAACTGAGAATTCAATGCCGAGAGTATCACTTAATCAAACAGCGAAAATCATAATTTTAAACAAGCCTGTACTAAAGTCGAAGCAGAAAATCAAAACCGTGTCCTACAAAGATACCATGGCCAACCAATGACCGAAGTCAACAAGTGACAGGGGTACAAATGTATAACAGTTTAAATAATATCAACAAAAGTGTCGAGGCCGACATTAACCAAGTCAGTGCAAAGGTGAAAACAAATCTAAGTAAATTTCCTTTTACCAAAGACAACTGAAAAATACACGAAGCTGAAGCCAAGCCAAACAAAAAGTTGAACAAGTCAAGCCATAATCCCAAATCAACGTCGATACAATCAAGTCGAAGTCGAAAACCACGGAAACAAAATAAGCAACGGATTCAACCAAGTCGAAGTAGATGTGAGTAATAGAAATTACTCACCTTAGATTCAAAGTCAAACTCCATCAAAATAGAAGCAACCGAAGAAGCAACAAGGAAGCAATCGATCGAAGCTACTCGCGATTATTCACGCGATCCTTTTCTCGATCGAGCAAAACGAAATTACGTCACCACGAAGTCGAACAAAGCCCTAATTTGATCGAACGAGGGAGAAAATCGAGCCGCCATTATTTTCGTATGTTTTGCTTTTGGGTTTTTAGGGTTTTAACGAAAAATGGAATCAGGGGAAAATGGTCTTGCCTCTGATAGATAACTCGACAAAACTGCAAATGGAATGTGGCCCAAAAGTTTTGAAGCCCACCTAAGAATAATTAAATTTACAAAAGAATTTCAACTCGATCACAAACTTCCGACAACAATTAGCTATTAACTAGCACAATAATCGTTTAATGACGATTATAAATTGGGCAAAACCCGGGTTGTTACAGATAGAAATAAAAAGGAATTGATTTCTTTTCTTCTTAGGTTTGTTACAACCCAAAGCCCAAGTAAAGAATAAACAAAAGAAGAAGTTTCTCCTAATTTCTTTTACATGTACGTTCATTCTTCAGGAAAGAAAAGAGATAAAGAAAAACATAAGTTCTTCTCCTCTACTAACTCAAACCAAAATCCTCCTTCTTAATTCAAATAAAATGTCAAAAAAAATCCTAAATTCAAATCCAAGCTTCTCTCAACCTTCTTCCCCTTGTAGATTTGAAAAGAAGTAGTTTTGGCCATGGTTGGAAGTTGGAATCGGTCGAGTAGCAAGAGGGAGGTGAAATCTAGAGCTAAAAATGCCTGTCGGTAAACAAAATCATAATTAACTGCAGAAAAGTAATAAAAATATGAAATTTCGATATGTTTCTCATAACTCAGCTATACAGTTTTTACAAAAAATTCTTAAGAAAATATTAAGATTTGTTATGCTAAATCCTCACAGTACTGAGGACAAAATTCATGAATTTTTGTTGATTTGGCCTGGAGAATGATGCATGCAATTTTGGAGTTTTTGGGATGCTAGTGTGAGTAATCTTCACACCTATTTCTATTTTGAGTTGCATGCTATTTTGAAGTGGTTTTTTTAAGAGGGTTGGTTGATTAATGGATGATCTATTGTCTGTTTGAATTTATGCAGTAAACTTGATTGTTGAAAACCCTGTAAATGCTTTCTTTAACATTTCTTATACCATTTTGTTGGTCATTAATGAACAGAGAATTGTATGCGTGTTTATCAGTAGCTTAAGAGTTTCGAAAACTCAAGTTTCAATGGCCATAGTTGGAACATCATCATCTAAATCGATACCTAGAGTTTTTGTAACAACCCGCATATTTTACGATTGTATATTTAAATATAGCGTCGTTAGTCGGATTAAAGTCTGAAAAGCTACTTTTTGCAAACAGTCGAATTAGGACTCGAGACCACTTCCATTGAGTCTAAAATGGCATTTGCGACTTTTTTAAGTATAAGCATCGATATATTTGGAGTAAGTTGAAATTTGCTATTTTCACTTGGGCTTTTGGGTTTGGGTTTCACCCAACTCATTCTATAACCTAACTCAGCCCTTCTCTTCATCCACTCATCCTCATTTCATTTCTTTTTCTCAAGCTAAACTGCAAATGGGGGAAGAGAAGTGGAATTAGATATTCCAAGCCCTAGATTCAATTGCAAACTCCATTTCTTGCTCCAAATTCAAAGAGAAGCTTTGGTAAGTCTCCTCTTCATCTTCTCCAACTCATTCTCTCTTCAATTTCAGAAATTTCCTAAACCTAACTTAGGGAATGTTCTTCTTTTGAGCTTAGATTCAAGCTACTTGGGTTAAAGTGAAGAGTGTTGATCTTTCCTTTGTGATTAAGCTTCTCATTCATTGTTTTTGGGTTCAAAGGTGAGATCTTTATCTCACATCTTTGTCTATAACTATCTTTGATTGTTAGGTATGGATTCCTAACATCTTTACATGTTCATTTGATTTTGGTTTGGATTGATTTGGTGAACCTTTCAATTTTTGGTGTTTGAAGTCTAAAACTCTAAAAATCTTAGCTTTGATGTTTGATCATGCTTTTGGTGGTGAATCGGAAAGCCTATAAGGCTGGGTTGTCGATTGGCAAAAGCCCCTTAAGTCCATTGCTCGTCCAATCGCGATTTGGAAGAGTTTGCGCTTCATTTGAATAAGCTGAAAAACAGCTTCAGTGCTAGTCAGTCGACCGACTCTCTGCAGTCAGTCGACTGACTATAGGAATTTGGCCAATTTGGGTCTGACTGCAGAGAACAGAAGTTTCTGTTTTCTGCAGTCAGTCGACTGACCCTCTGTAGTCAGTCGACTGACTGCAGGAAATGAAACATTATGGGCCTGTCTGCAGAGAACAGAAGTTTCTGTTTTCTGCAGTCAGTCGAATGACTGCAGGAAATGAAACATTATGGGTCTGTCTGCAGAGAACAGAAGTTTCTGTTTTCTACAGTCAGTCGACTGACTGCAGGAAATGAAACATTATGGGTCTGTCTGCAGAGAATAGAAGTTTCCATTTTCTACAGTCAGTCGATTGACTGCAGGAAATGAAACATTTTGGTTTCTGGTTCAGTCGACTGACCCTCTACAGTCAGTCGACTGACCTGCTTCACTTTGCCTATTTTGCCTAATTAGTTTGAGGATCCAACTTTTATCGATTCATGACTATCCGATTTATTGTTATCCTTTGTTATTGCCTTTGATGACTTCTTTTTTGGGATTTTTGAGAATGTCCATTTTAATGGAATTAGTATCGATTTCTTTGGATTTAATTCATGTCTTCGAATGTGGATTTTTGTGATTGATTGTTTCTACAATCATTTTGTGATTTGTCACTTCTAAATACAAAGGTTTCTATACTAGTAGTAAATATTAAAACTCTTTTACAAAGATGATTTCAACTCTATTTTTAATACGAAGCTCATTTATAAAACCGTTTTCTAATCTATTAGTATATACAAACCTTTACCTCATTCGTATGAGAAAATCTAATTAAACGGCTTAGCAAAACAAGTGGTATGAAACGCTTGCATTTACTTCGTCGGCTAATTTATTGACTTGTTCGATTGAAACTCATGTGACAATTTTTGAGTGGAAATTTACAATCTGTTCGTAAATATTTTAGTTAAGCTAGTGGTTATGGGACATGAAGCTAAACTCTTATATTTACTAGCTTAGTGTAATCCACACTTCTAGATGATCGATGATGATCATTTTATGGTTTAGACTAGCAATGTGCGATGTCTCTTCGTCCACGTGAGGGACTGTACCCAGTTCTATTGAGCTTCGTCTCATTCCTTTTATGGGCTAGCGACCCATGTTCTTTTATTGGATTTTGGTTCATCGGGCGTAACGCTGTACTACGTCGTTGTTCCGTATTATTTGGATTTCGGTTCATCGGGCGTAACGCTGTACTACGTCGTTGTTCCGTATTATTGGATTTTGGTTCATCGGGCGTAACGCTGTACTACGTCATTGTTTCGAAATATTTGAGTTTCTGGTCCCTTGGGCGTAACGCTGTACTACGCCGTTGCACCGGCTCGATGGTTAGCGACCATGGAATAACATTCCGTTTGTGATAGGCCTTCCCCCTTATGATTCCTGAATTTCTAATTGATGATTTCTGGAATTTATGTTTCACCAACTTTTGCGTTTGGCATTTATATGTTTGTCAATATTTGTAGTTTGGTGAATAAAATAAAGAATATGATATTCTTTTTGGTATTTTGAGATGATTGGAGATATTGTATGATTTTTGTTGTTATTTGATATATACATGACACAATATGGCATTTCTTTGTTATCATACGTTTATGGTCACATCTCTTATCCTATCTCATTTTATCTGATAATTATAGCTAGACTGATCCGTTTATTATTTTCTTCTTAAATAATACTCGGGTCAGACCGAGATATTTCAGGTGCTCCTGCTTGACTTCTTATCAGGGATTATCATCTGATTCTTTTGGATTACTACTTTAGATTAGTAGTTTTTGTTATTATACATTTGAGATATGGACTCATTGATGTATAATTATTCTTTTGTCTCGCTCTTGTATTTATTCATTGTGATGTAGTGGATCTTATATGACCACTATTTTGATGTACACTTTCATGCGATATATTCATATCTTATTCCGCCTTTGTGATATGAATATCTGTGACTGATTTATGTTATGCTTATTTCTATATTTGTTTTCGAGGTCCACTTAGCCACTTTGTAGTAGCATTGAGTTTGTATCGGTATGTCGGATTTCCTCTTGAAATGAAATGCATGTTATACTATTTGACATATCGGTGCTCGCACAAGGAAATTGCACAGATGGTCGCTCCTCAACAGCCTTATTCTTCGCGCTAGTTGATAGCATTACCCAGTATTGTTCTTGGCTAGCGTGAGTATAGAGGTGGGGCGTCACATCATGGTATCAGAGCCAAACTTCGGAACAATGTAGAATAATCTAGCAAGGATCATTGTCCTAAGTCTTTCTTAGTAATCATGCCATAGGATTTAATTCGAGTCTTTGTACCGTTTTATCCTATTTTCTTTTGTGATGCCTTGTTTTATCAATCAAGGTTGTTTGATATTCATTTTGAGAATAACCTTTTCCTCTTCTTTCTTTCTTTCTTAGAGAAGAGAAATGGTTAGACCTGGCCGTCCCAGCACCGGTCAATCTAGTGCTACTCCCCAGGATGGAGTATTTATGTCAGCTCAACTACTTTTAGATCTTGTGAACAATGCCCAAGCTGCTGGACCCATTCCAACGCCTACTCACCCTAAATCCGGGTTTGCATGCTTGTGCAGGGATTATACCGCTTTGGGTGGAAGGCCATTCAAGGGTTCCGAAACCATTATAGATATCCAAGCTTGGCTTAGATCATGCGATCACATCTTTTCCCGCATGGATCTTATTGATTCACTTCGAGTCCAAGTGGCTTCTTGCACGCTCCAGGAAAGAGCATTAGATTGGTATGAGCTTTTGATTTCTGAAATTATCGAAGTGGATCTTACTTGGGAGCAATTCCGGGAAAGGTTCGAATTGAAGTTTGTGCCGGAGGCTGAAAAAGTAACTTTAGCCCGACGCTTCATTGACCTTGTTCAAGGTGAATCTTCTATGACGGATTACGTCGCATCTTTTGAATCTCTCTCTAAATATGGGGTCGAGTATATTAATACCACATTGAAGAAAAATCAGAGGTTTGTCTATGGGTTGAATAAGAACCTTAAAAAGCCTTTGCTTCTGAAACTAGAAGTTTCTTTTGATCAGCTTATTGATATCGCTCTTCGACTTGAAGGGGCCGATAATGAAAGCAATGTTGAAGTTGTGGGTGCCAAACGGAACTTCAACAATAAAATGAAGAGGCCTATTAAGTTCAAAGGCCCCAATCCCGACAAGAAAGGGAAGCAAGAAACTTCTGTAGCAAAGACTCCTACCACTAGTCGTGGACGATGCTACAATTGTGGTCTTATGGACCACTATGCTAATGAGTGCCCGAAACCATATTTTTGTCGTTATTGCAAAAGTTCGGGCCATCTTATATCTGCATGTCCCATAATCCGAAGCCGGAGAGAGGGAGAGTTGAATGTCGTGCAAGCTCCTAGCGACACTTCTCTTGGTCAAGGTAATTCTCCTTCTATCCTTGACGATATTTGTTTTGTGATTATCTTATTTGAGTTCTTTTTTATTTGGGTTCATCTCATTATTTTATATCAAAAGAACTTGATGATTCTTTTTCTTTTAATTTTTATGGGCTTGATGACTTCATTGAGAATTGCGAATTCGATTGATGGATCCGCAATACTCAATTTACTTTGTGAAAATGTCAAGCTTATTTTTGTGATTTTTCTTTTCGAGCCGATTTGCATGTTATGCGTTACTTAGGCTTCGAGATTGGTTTTTGGGAAGGGATTGGCTTAACCATTATGAACGCCATATCCTATGTCTAATGTGGACTATTTATCCTTGACATCTTCAATCTATTAAGCAGATTTCTTTTGTTTTCAAAGATTTTGATTACCAAATTTGGTGGCAACATTTTATTCTTTAACCCCACTTGATGAAGAAGATGTTATTTTTCCCATTCAAGTAATTTGTGAATTTTTCGAAATATATTTGAGCTTGTCTTAGGATTATCACCTAAGAAATCTATTGAGTGGTGCTAAGGTCTTTTCAGCTCGGCCTTACCACCGGTTTTCATCAGCTACAAGTTGCAGAAGGTAGCATCCTCTTACCGCATTCCACACTCGTTGTGATTTTTGTGTTTGGTTCGTTATGTCATTCGGTATGACGAACCTTCTACCTTATTTCATCCATTTTGTTAATCAAGTATTCTACGGATATCTTGATTAGTTTATCCTTGTATTAATTGATTATGGATGAAAATAACAAATTTAAAATTTGCAAATCTTTTTAATAAGATATTTATAAAAATGTTTGGGTTTTATTCTCAAAACAAGCAAAGAGTATTTGTAAATTTTATAAGAGACATGGTTATCATATATAAGATGATTTTGTGTTGTTTTGCCCATTGAGTGCTTTAAGAATTCTAGTCGATGCGCTTGATCAACGTTATCGATACGAATTTCCTAAACGCTTTGATGAGACAGTTAGACATAATAAATTGACTTGTAAAAGGTAAAAAAAATTCTAAAAAGATGAATATACATAAAGTTAATTATAATTTTGAATGTCTTAGCTTTTCAGGAAAGTGGATCATTTAAAAGAACTCTTTTCCGCTGTTTTTATTCTTGCGATTCCCGAAGGGAATCAAGACTTTATTGTTTGTACCGATACTAGTCGTATTGGTTTTGGTGTCATTCTATTGCAAAGGGAATGTGTTATCACATTTGCTCCTTGACAATTAAAGCCTATCAAGACTAGATATCCCACTCATGATCTAGTGCTTGCGGCTATTGTTTTCGCTTTTAGAGTTCGACATCATTATTTTGGGGGAGAAATTTGTTCTCCACTCCGATCATAAATCTTTGAAATGTTTATTTTCTCATAAGGAACTTAATGTTGGCTCGAGTTCCTTGCATCTTACGATCTTGATATTCTATGTACTCCGGAGAAGGGTAATCGTGATTGCTGATGCCCTTAGTTGTAAGAAACTAGTAGTTGTTTCTTTGATGATATCCGAATGGAATGATCTCGAGACTTTATCCACTTGTGAGGATCGAGATCGTGAATCCAATTCATGTTCATCTCTTGTTTTGTGTAGCCTCGAGGCTCGTCCTTCTCTTTTGGACCATACCTCTTTTGGCTAAAATCTATGCCAAACTAAAATGCATAGAGTTCCTACTTCTATTGTTAGCAATCGTGATCCATTATTTTTCTAGTGGATTTTGGTAAGGTCTTCAAAAGCTTTGGGAACAAAGCTTAATTCTAGCACCGCTTATCGTCCTCGATCCGATGGACAAATAGAGCGTGTGAATCAAATTCTTGAAGATCTTCTTTGTGCATGTATTTTTGATTTTGGTGGAAGTTGGGAAGATCGTATTCTTGTTGAGTTTTCTTCCTATAATAGCTTCCAATCTTGTATTGGCATGGCATCTTTCGAGGCACTCTACGTAAGGCCATGCCGATTTCCTTTGTGTTGGCTTGGAGCTGGTGAGAAGCTGGTTTTAGGTCCAGTTTTTATTGGTGTTCATTCGCGTTTCACCTATGATGGGTGTTGTGCGTTTCAGTCGATCGAGAAAGTTAGCACCTCAATATGTTGGTCCATTTCCCATCGCCAAACATATTTGTTCCGTGGCTTATCGCCTTTTTATTACCAGCTCAAACTTTTGCTATTTATGATGTTTTCCACGTCTCTCTACTATGGAAATACCTTAGGGATTCCGATTTTTATCTTGAGCCTGGTGTTGTTGAAGAGATTGAGGTTTCACTAAATTTGACTTATGAGCAACATTCTATTCGTATCTATGCAGTTAAAGCGCTTGGAAGATTCAAAGCGGTGGAGATGCAAAAAGTCATAGCGGGGATACAACGAGGATATAGCGGGATATAGTGGATGGCTCTAAAATAGCATATTAAACTTGTACTTAATGTTTTTACAAATATAAAAATGGTAATTAAATGAAAAATTATCATTCAAACTGAATTATAATTAGTACATAAATAATTTTAAATAAAAACATGTGCGAATATACTTTAAATAAACGTAAAACTGTTATATAACATAGTTAAATTTAGTAGAATATTAGAGTATGTTCATTTCTGAAAATATATTAAAAATTAAATCAAATAAATTAGTTTCATAATTTTTATAATGTATAAATGAAATTTTTCATTTCATTTTATTAAAGAAAAAATAGCGGAAATAGTGGAATATAGCGGGAATAACGGGATATAGCGGAAATAGCGTGGCTTAAAGCGGAAAGGCTATATTTTGGGGCTATATGGAAAAATCGTAGCGGTAGAAATCCGCTATGAGATATAGTGGGGTTATAGCGGGGTAATAGCAGGGCATTAACTACACAGATTCGTATCATTACTTCGGAGGTTAAACGCCTTCGAAATAAAGATGTTCTTCTTGTGAAAGTTCAATGGTCCTCAAATCCTAAGAATTTCTCTTGGGAATCTTGAGAATTCATCGAGCAAACATATCTGGACTTATTCTTTCGTGCTCTTTATGGTGAACTTCTTATTTTAAATTTTCTTTTGTGTTGATATGCTTTTATGGTTGTTACTTTTTATTTTCCTCTTAATTATTGCGAGGACGCAATTTCTTTAAGGAGGGGAGTCTGTAACAACCCGCATATTTTACGATTGTATATTTAAACATTTTATTTAAATATAGCGTCGTTAGTCGGATTAAAGTCCGAAAAGCTACTTTTTGCAAACAATCGAATTAGGACTCGAGACCACTTCCATTGAGTCCAAAATGGCGTTTGCGACTATTTTAAGTATAAGCATCGATATATTTGGAGTAAGTTGAAATTTGCTATTTTCACTTGGGCTTTGGGGTTTGGGTTTCACCCAACTCATTCTATAACCTAACTCAGCCCTTCTCTTCATCCACTCATCCTCATTTCATTTCTTTTTCTCAAGCTAAACTGAAAATGGGGGAAGAGAAGTGGAATTAGATATTCCAAGCCCTAGATTCAATTGCAAACTCCATTTCTTGCTCCAAATTCAAAGAGAAGCTTTGGTAAGTCTCCTCTTCATCTTCTCCAACTCATTCTCTCTTCAATTTCAGAAATTTCCTAAACCTAACTTAGGGAATGTTCTTCTTTTGAGCTTAGATTCAAGCTACTTGGGTTGAAGTGAAGAGTGTTGATCTTTCCTTTGTGATTAAGCTTCTCATTCATTGTTTTTGGGTTCAAAGGTGAGATCTTTATCTCACATCTTTGTCTATAACTATCTTTGATTGTTAGGTATGGATTCCTAACATCTTTACATGTTCATTTGATTTTGGTTTGGATTGATTTGGTGAACATTTCAATTTTTGGTGTTTGAAGTCTAAAACTCTAAAAATCTTAGCTTTGATGGTTGATCATGCTTTTGGTGGTGAATCGAAAAGCCTATAGGGCCGGGTTGTCGATTGGAAAAAGCCCCTTAAGTCCATTGCTCGTCCAATCGCGATTTGGAAGAGTTTGCGCTTCATTTGAATAAGCTGAAAAACAGCTTCAGTGCCAGTCAGTCGACCGACTCTCTGCAGTCAGTCGACTGACTGTAGAAATCAGGCCAATCTGGGTCTGACTGCAGAGAACATAAGTTTCTATTTTCTGTAGTCAGTCGACTAACCCTCTGCAGTCAGTCGACTGACTGCAGGAAATGAAACATTCTGGGTCTGTCTGCAGAGAACAGAAGTTTCTGTTTTCTGCAGTCAGTCGACTGACCCTCTGCAGTCAGTCGACTGACTGCAGGAAATGAAACATTCTGGTTTCTGGTTCAGTCGACTGACCCTCTATAGTCAGTCGATTGACCTGCTTCACTTTGCCTATTTTGCCTAATTAGTTTGAGGATCCAACTTTTATCGATTCACGACTATCCGATTTATTGTTATCCTTTGTTATTGCATTTGATGACTTCTTTTTCGGGATTTTTGAGAATGTCCATTTTAATGGAATTGGTATCGATTTCTTTGGATTTAATTCACGTCTTCGAATGTGGATTTTTGTGATTGATTGTTTCTACAATCATTTTGTGATTTGTCACTTCTAAATACAAAGGTTTCTATACTAGTAGTAAATATTAAAACTCTTTTACAAAGATGATTTCAACTCTATTTTTAATACGAAGCTCGTTTATAAAACCGTTTTCTAATCTATTAGTATATACAAACAATTACCGCATTCGTATGAGAAAATCTAATTAAATGGCTTAGCAAAAAAAGTGGTATGAAACGCTTGCATTTACTTCATCGGTTAATTTATTGAGTTGTTCGATTGAAACTCTTGTGACAATTTTTGAGTGGAAATTTACAATCTGTTCGTAAATATTTTAGTTAAGCTAGTGGTTATGGGACATGAAGCTAAACTCTTATATTTACTAGCTTAGTGTAATCGACACTTCTAGATGATCGATGATGATCATTTTATGGTTTAGACTAGCAATGTGCGATGTCTCTTCGTCCACGTGGGGGACTGTACCCAGTTCTATTGAGCTTCGTCTCATTTCTTTTATGGGCTAGCGACCCATGTTCTTTTATTGGATTTCAGTTCATCGGGCGTAACGCTGTACTACGTCGTTGTTCCGTATTATTTGGGTTTTGGTTCATCGGGCGTAACGCTGTACTACGTCGTTGTTCCGTATTATTTGGATTTTGGTTCATCGGGCGTAACGCTGTACTACGTCGTTGTTCCGTATTATTGGATTTTGGTTCATCGGGCGTAACGCTGTACTACATCGTTGTTCCGAAATATTTGAGTTTCTAGTCCCTTGGGCGTAACGCTGTACTACGCCGTTACACCGGCTCGATGGTTAGCAACCATGGAATAGCATTCCGTTTGTGATAGGCCTTCCCCCTTGTGATTCCTGAATTTCTAATTGATGATTTCTGTAATTTATGTTTCACCAACTTTTGCGTTTGGCATTTATATGTTTGTCAATATTTGTAGTTTGGTGAATAAAATAAAGAATATGATATTCTTTTTGGTATTTTGAGATGATTGGAGATATTGTTTGATTTTTGTTGTTATTTGATATATACATGACACAATATGGCATTTCTTTGTTATCATACGTTTATGGTCACATCTCTTATCCTATCTCATTTTATCTGATAATTATAGCTAGACTGATCCGTTTATTATTTTCTTCTTAAATAATACTCGGGTCAGACCGAGATATTTCAGGTGCTCCTGCTTGACTTCTTATCAGGGATTATTATCTGATTCTTTTGGCTTACTACTTTAGATTAGTAGTTTTTGTTATTATACATTTGAGATATGGACTCCTTGATGTATAATTATTAATTTGTCTCGCTCTTGTATCTATTCATTGTGATGTAGTGGATCTTATATGACAACTATTTTGATGTACACTTTCATGTGATATATTCATATCTTATTCCGCCTTTGTGATATGAATATCTATGACTGATTTATGTTATGCTTATTTCTATATTTGTTTCCGAGGTCCACTTAGCTACTGTGTAGTAGCACTGAGTTTGTATCGGTATGTCGGATTTCCTCTTGAAATGAAATGCATGTTATTCTATCTGACATATCGGTGCTCGCACAAGGCAATTGCACAGATGATTGCTCCTCAACAGCCTTATTCTTCGCGCTAGTTGACAGCATTACCCAGTAGTGTTCTTGGCTAGCGTGAGTATAGAGGTGGGGCGTCACAGTTTTCAAGCTCCAAACACTCAAACTGATCGACCGATGACTTTCAAGGGTCGACCGGTCGTACTACCTGGAGCCTGTTGCTCCAGGCATTCGCTTGTGTTGTTTTTTTTGCTTTTACCATTCTTTCTGATTTTGATTTCTTTGATTCTTTTATATTATTGTACCACAAAATTCAGTTCTATCAATTATTAAGGTAATATATATTAGGATTGTTACGCTTGAACCATCAACTGCTCAACCATACCAACCATTCATTAGGTTATCATCTATAATGTAATGGTTATTGTAACAGTTGAAGAATTAGATAATCGCGGTTACCCATACCAACCATACACGATTGTTTTGTATAATATTTAGCATTAAAGTATAAAAATTAGGAATTTAAGTTAAAGCAATAGCTTGTACATTGATAATATATGCCTTCATGAACTAATAACAAGTGCATGCATATTGGTCATTTTATAAACAAATAAATAAATTTGCATAAAACAGTTAGACCTGTACCAATTTTTCATCAATAATGCATATAATTGAAAATACATGTACAAAATGCTTCAAAATTAAAAGTATATTGGTTAACCATCATAGAGGGTCGTTGTAATGGTTATAAGAATTTATAACCGTCAACAACGGTTACGGTTACAGTTGGTGGTAATGACGATAGTTATCGCAACCGTAACACCCCTAATATATATATATATATATGTATGTATGTATGTATGTATACATACATGTATACGTATATATATATATATATATTTAAATAAATACATTTTGAAAGGATAATTTTCTGAAATTGGATTATATAAAAATATAGCTTTAAAAATCACTCTTATAAATTATATAAAATTTTACCTATGTTATTATCTTCATATTCAAGGTTTCAAATTATGGAAGTAAATTATACTTACAAATATTTTGTTGGAAAAGTCTATTATAGGACTTCAATGATAATTTAATAATATTTGAAAAGTTTATTAAGCTATATGTACGTAAATTTCAAATTTTTAGCTCATATTATAAATATACCGATTTTATTGTCATTAGACAAATATTTAAATGATGTTAAAAGAAGTAATTCTACATAGAAAATATTAGTTCTATAAAATGAGAACTCTAATTAAACGGTTTAGTAGTATAAGTGGTATGGAACACTTGTATCACTTCACCGATTAATTCTTTGACTCATTTGGTGGGATATTTTATTTGAATGGAATTTAAGATCTCTTAGTAAATATTCAAGTATCACTAGTGGTTATAGAACATTTGGGAGACACTCTTTTGATCACTAATTGAAAGTGTTAACACTTTTGATCAGCAATGATCACTTCGACGCAGCTTTCAAGCTCATCTTATGGTCGACGTGGCATTTGGGCTCGTATTATGGTCGGTGTAGCCTTCATGCTCATCTTTTGGTTAGCGTAGCCTTCATGCTTGTCTTATGGTCGGCATAGCCTTCGTGCTGGTCAGTGTAGCATTCTTGTTCGTATTATGGTTGACGTAGCATGCTCATCTTTTGGTCGGCATGACCTTCGTGCTCGTCTTATTGATGACTCTCTTTCATGCATGTCCTTTGATTTATGATTCGTTAAGTGAGATTTTGATTTTGACTCGTTTTCATGCTTTTCTTTTGGTTTGAACTGCTTTCATGCTTGTCGTTTTGTTTCGAGTTGCTTTCATGCTTGTCTTTTGGTTTAGACTTGCTTTCATGCTTGTCTTATGGCTTTAACTCTCTTTCAGGTTAGTTCATAATTCTGGTTTGTGAGATATTTTGATTTACCATATTTGAGTGGATTGCTTGTAATAAGCATGATATGCTTTTATGACATGGTGAATTATTGTGATTATGTCGTTTATTGTTTAGATGTTAGCATATTATACAGCTGACCATATTATTGAAATTTACTTATGTTACACTTATAATCTTGCTTTCGTTGAATTAGAAATAGCTTGATCCGTTTATTATTTATTAATACTCGGGTCAAACCGAGACATTTCAGATACATGGACTCATTGACCTTAGATACTGGATTAGCTTTGGAGATAGACACTTATACTTTATGTATTAGACCTTGTATTCTTGTATGTCTTTTATTTCAGTTAATGATTCTTACTGTATAATCTTTTACCACTAGACTTATGCTTTATCTCATATACATATTATGTGAGTTTAGTATTTTACTTTGTAGACTCACTTATGTATATATCATTATGTCTACATTACATATTTCATTGTGTTCTGTGATTCTGTTTTCTCTGAGATATATTATATATTGTTTTAATCTTTCTAGCCAACATGTTATTGCTTTGTGGCGATACCATACACGTCATATGTGATTCATAAGATAAAATTGAACATGTCGGCGTTAGCCGTGGGAATATTTAAATGTAGTCTCTCCTGTTCATCGCTATTCTCTGTATTAGCAGACAATCTTACCATGTAATATTCATTGTTAGTATGGGTATAGAGGTGGGGCGTTGCAAAATAATTAAAATTAAATATATCATAAAAAAATTCAAATGCATTTTATAAAAAGTTAGAAATCATTTGTAATTTATAATGCAAAAGCTAATCAAATACACTACCTCATCGGATACATATGCATACAAAAGCTAACTGGATGCACTACCTTATCAGGTACATATAAATGTAAATGTTAGCAAAATGCCAAACCTAATCGGGTATGTATTGATGCAAAAGCTAACTGGATGCCAACCTAATCGGGTACATATAAAAAACAATTTATAACCATGATATATTGTTTAATCGAAGATACCATTAAATGCAAAAGTTAATTGAATGCCAAACCTAATTGGGTATGTATGGATGGAAAACCTAACTGGATGCCGAACCTAATTGGGTACGTATGGATGTAAAAGCTGTCAAACTTAATCAGGTACATACTGATGCAAAAGATAACCGAATGTTAAACCTAATTGGGTACATATGTATGCAAAAGCTAATTGAATGCCAAACCTAATCAGATATGTATTGAAGAAAAAACTAATTATATGCCAAGCCTAATCAAGTACATATGGAAACCAATCTATAACTGTTATCCAGCTTTGTGACCGAGCCGTATTTGGAAAAATCAAAACAATCGAACAAAAAAATTATCAAGCAGGAATCCAAAGCGATAAATGTTAAACTATGATGTCAAGTAGGATTAATAGATAAAGACATAAACAAGTCAAAGTCCCACAATAGCCAAACATACCAAGAAAATCCAAGTACAATATTCAAAATAAAAATATTGAATGAAGTTACAAGTCGGGGTCGATCCATGGTTGAGATTGATACCGACCCTTACTCCTTGCCCAAAACAACTTTGTACTTCATGATGTGTGATGTGAAGGCCTTCATCAACTCAAAACATGCAATTGGAGA
Organism: Allium fistulosum; assembly: GCA_030737815.1. NCBI lineage: Eukaryota > Viridiplantae > Streptophyta > Magnoliopsida > Asparagales > Amaryllidaceae > Allium > Allium fistulosum. Next base: position 14,628,401 of record JASFAW010000015.1, on the reverse strand, counting down.
TGGTTCTCTAATCGATTTGACTCAAACATAACATCCATCCATTTCTTACCGAACCGAGAAGCTCATCTTGAACCAAGCCTATCCCAAGAATTTGGAACTAAACAAGGATAAACATAAGTCAACAAGAAGCTTCTAAGGATCAAAGAAGGGGTTATTGCCTATCATATGGATCAGTTCTGATCCATAGACCTCGATCGGTACCGATCCCTAAAGATAGCTTAGGTGGCTATATTATTTTCAACACAACTCCTCCTGAACGTGGAGAATATTGGCACAAATGTGGTTGAGAGAATTCCAACAACTTGCAGCAGTATGTACAAAACCAAGCTAAAATGATGGAAAAAGAGCAGCCATCATCGGTACTGATTGGAAGCAGCCTTAGATCTAGGCCGAGGATGATTATCTCAGGATTGAGACGGTAGGGAGTCGGATTTAATTCCCACACTTTGCTTTTTTTTAACAATAAATGATGTGATATTATAGTCAAGCCATTTACTCGTAAATGGGTCTTCAATCGGCCTCTATGACTTTGAAAATCACTTGAACATGATAACTGATGTTGATTTTGAAACACCAATGGAAGTTGGTTTCCCCCTGATATTGATTTATGAATAGATTGAATGCGGTTTTCTAGACCAGAGAGACGTGGCGACAAACCATGAGGTGCAAGTCCCTTTATAGAGCAAGTTGATTAGACTTATATGAGATAATTAGTTCTCTCACGGAGAGTGACTTGCTTGGATTCATTTAGTTGTTGGGTCCCCAAATCGGAAATCGAGCAGATTGGACTCAGCATGAACTAATGATCCGAAGAGGTCGAAGATTCAGTTTATAGCTTGGAAAGGTCGAAGATTCAACTAACAGCTCGGAAAGGTCAAAGGTTCAACTAATAATTCAAAGAGATCAGGGATTAAATTAATGATTCGGAAAGAACATGAATTGAGTTGGTTATTGATTACACGACCCAGAGAGATGGAAACCAACCTGGATATTGATAATGTGATCCGAAGAAATCGAAAACTACACTTTTGGTTTGAACACCGCTTAACTTTGAAACAATTTGATAGCAGTTATCGAAGTGAGCCAATGGTTTTAAACATGATTATTAACTCCCGAATGAACAGAAGAAAATTCCAATTTATAATATAACTTATGATATAATAATCCAGAAGAACACAAAAATGATTATTTAAGATTAACGCTCAAGCTAGGACTCAAGTCCCTGACTATATTGGTCAAGAATGATCTTTGATTTATAGGTGAATTCAAAGGAACCGAATGATTCACCACGATTTGATCAGTTGATAGCCAGAAAATTCGACTGCTAGTGTTTCTTCGACTTCGATGTTTGTTCTTGAGCAAAGCACACCTATTCACAAGACATGATTTGGGGGGCAAATTTTATCCAGCTTTATGACCGAGCTGTATTTGGACGAGTCAAAACAATCGAACAAAAAAATTATCAAGCAGGAATCCTGAGCGATAACTGCCAAACTCAGACGTCAAGTAAGACTAATGGATGAAGCCATAAACAATGTCAAAGGCTCCCAAAATAGCCATGCATACCAAGCTAATAGGATGTCAACCTAATCTAATACATATGGATACCAAAACTAACTGGATGCCAAACCTAATCAGGTATATGCAGATACAAAACTAATCAAGTGTGTATTAATGCAAAAGTGAACCGGACGCCAAACCTAATCGGATATATATTGATGCAAAAACTAACCGAGATATATTGGTTAACTGGACATAGCACCCGAATGCAAAAGCTAACCAGATGACAAACCTTATAGGGTACATATTGATGCAAAAGCTAGCTGGATGCTAAACTTAATCCGGTACGTATGGATGCAAAAGCTAATCGGATGCAACACCTAATTGGGTACATATGGAAACCAATTTATAACCGAGATATATTATTTAATCGAGCATAGCACCGAATGTAAAAGCTAAATAGATGCCAAACCAAATAGGGTATATATGGATGCCAAAGCTGACCATATACCAAACCTAATTGGGATCGTATGGATGCAAAAGCTAATTAGATGCCAAACCTAATCGGGTACGTATGGATGCAAAAGCTAATCGGATGCGAAACCTAGTTGGGTACATATGGAAACCAATCTATAACCAGGGTATATTATTTAACCGATCATAGCATCAAATGCAATAACTAACATGATGCCAACCTAATGTAGTACATATGGATGCCAAAGCTAACTAGATGTCAAACCTAATCGGGTACGTATTGATGAAAAAGCTAACCAGATGCCAAACTTAATCGAGTATGTATTGATGCAAAAGCAAACTGGATGCCAAACCTAATTGGATGTGTATTGATGCAAAAGCTAACCAAGGCTAAACCTAATTGAATAGAGATGGAAACAAATATATGACCAAGATATATTGTTTAACTGAACATACCACTGAATGTAAAAGCTAATAGGATATCAAACCTAATCGGGTGCGTATGAATGCAAAAGCTAACTGGATCCCAAACCTAATTGGGTAAATATTGATGCACTCAAATGCCAAACCTAATCAGGTACGTATTGATGCAAAATCTAACCGGATGCCAATCCTAATCGGGCACATGTTGATGCAAAAGCTAACCGGATGTCAAACCTAAGTGGGTACATACTAATGCAAAAGATAACTGGATGCCAAACCTAATTGGATATGTATTGATGCAAAAGCTAACTAGACGTCAAACCTAATCGGGTATGTATTGATGCAAAAGCTAATCGAATGTCAAACATAACCGGGTACATATGGAAACCAATTTATAACTGAGATATATTATTTAATCGAACGTAGCACTAAACGCAAAAGCTAACCGGATGTCAAACCTATTTGAGTACATATGGATAAAAAAGTTTACAGGATGTCAAACCTAACCGGGCATGTATTAATGCATAAGCTAGCCGGATGCCAAACCTAATCAGGTATGTATTGATGCAAAACCAAACAGGATGCCAAACCTAATCGGGTACATATTTATACAAAAGTTAATCGAATTCCAAACCTAATCAAGTACATATGGAAACCAATCTATAAACAAGGTATATTGTTTAACCAAACATACCACTAAATGCAAAAGCTAACTCGTTGCCAAACCTAACCGGGTACGTATGGATGCAAAAGCTAGCTAGATGCCAAACCTAATCGAGTACGTATAGATGCAAAAGCTAATCAAATGCCAAACCTAATTGGGTACATATGAATGCAAAAGCTAACTAGATGCCAAACTTAATCGAGTACATATAGATGAAAAAGCTTCATTTTATTTCTTCCAAACATTATTGCTTTTACTGCATTACTGTAAAGCGCTTTATTTTATTTCTTCCAAACATTAATCGAGTACATATAGATTTAAATAAAAGATAACTGCTTTTACTTAGTGCAGTTAAATTACAAAGTGCTTTAGATTTAAACAGATTATTAAATGCAACAAAAATACATTATGAAATGATACGGTACAACAAACATATTATATTTGTAATAGTATTAAATTTTTATCGTACAATCAAACACTATTGAAAAATAAAAATAAAATATTCAATTCATAACTTCGCTGATAAAATGCAATAAAAATAGTTCTTCAACAACAACAATTAGTTATGTGCACAAAAAATTCTTCAACCCATTCAGTGCTATGTCAACTTCTATCCAACTTCTATCTAAACAAATGTCAGTTAGTATTTCATAGATCAAAAATATATATATAAAAAAGTTCACCAAGTTTCATTGCTTCAACTCGTTACTTATTCTAGAAATGCACCAACTTCATGGATAGTCAATAAGCATAATGTACAACAACCTACTTCAATCCAATGTAACATCTCTTGGTGACATTTCCTTCTGAATTTCACCAAATTTAACTTCTTGAAACATAAACCTCATAACATATAGTGCATAATCATAATTGCAATCATAAAAAAGAAAAATTATTTAAAGCACAGCAACTAAAAAATTATATATATATATAAATATTTATATTATTTGAACAAGAGTATTACCTATTTTTCTGCCGAGGATATTGTGCAAATTCAATACATGTTCCATCTCTTAAGCTACACAAATTATTTTCCCCTTTTCCTTTCTTTTTATGATAGGTTCAATAAAAAATTTCTATAAACCAACAAACACAAAATTAGTAATAATGTTAATAATTAATTCTAGTACATTCTAAATAAATACATCTAAATTTAATTGCATTAACTTACACAACAATGTAAAACCATATAGTTCATTGTTTATATTTAACTGCATTACATATAAGAGGTTAAATTTCACCTATAAAATAATATAGATCACTACCCACATTTAACTGTATTTGATTTACACAGCTAACATTCACCTAAAACTATACATTTCACTATTTATATTTAACCGCGTGACACATATGCAGTTAAATTTCACTCGTAAAACCGTATATTTCACCATTTAAATGTAACTGCATTACATTCAAGAAGTTAAATGTCACCTATAAATAATATAGATCAGTGTTTAAATTTAATTGTATTAGAATTACGAAGTTAAAATTCACGTAAAATTTATAATGTTCACTATTCATATTTAACTGCATTACACTAATGCAGTTAAATTTCAATCAAAAAACCATATATCTCGCCATGTACATATATCGACATTAGACTTAAATAATTAAACTTTACCTTAAAACTAAACATCTTGTTATTTACATTAAATTCCGTTAAACTCATGCAATTAAATTCACCTATAAAATATACAGTTCACCACCTATATTTAATTGCATTAGATTTATGCAATTAAATTTTAAGTTAAACTTAAATCAAATATATTTTTTCTTTTATTCAAATATTCAGTAAATTAACAACTTCATATGAAAAAATTATATTAAATAAAAACAATTCATAATATACTTATAATCTTGACTGCTGACTCTTCATGAACTCCATGAGTTGGTCCTTTTAAAGAATTGAAAAATATTCACTTTCCAATAGCAATGTCAAAAATTAACAATGTAAAGTGCTCATCATTCACAATTGGAAAAACCATACTATGAATTTCAATTAAAGGATCAATAACTTCAATTACATCTTGAACACATGAACTTTTACATAATCTATAGCATTATTTAAAACACCATGCTATGAAAAAGAAATTAGTTAATATTTATAAAAAATAATAAAAAGTAACTAATTAAATATAGATAACCATACCGCTGCATAATTTTGAAAAAAAAGTTTCCTATCAAATCATTTTGCAAGATATTTACCATACCAATCAATAATCTACAAAAAAACAAATTTTAGACAAAAATATAAGTAAATATAACTATATTATACAATTACATTTAATTATAAAAGGATTAAACTGTGTTTATAACATAAATAAAATCAAAACATAAAATAACTACATATTTCAAATGTAGAAAATAATTAAATATACATACTACGTACATCAACCAATTGCAACTATAAAAAATATATAATTCAAATGCAGTAACAAAAATGTTAGTAAAATAGGTAAACACTGAAGAGAATACTTACCAAAGAATCTATATATTGAATACAGTCAAGTAATTCTTTTACTTGATTTTCATCAATACAGTTAATACCATCATCACTTTGCCAAACAAGCTCCTTGCAAAACATAAAAATGAATATAAATAACTTCATAAACCATATAAATAAACTGCACAAAGATGAATATAAATAACTTCATAAATAAATGCAGTTAAAACTGCATTATTCAACTGCACATTTTATAGGATCATTCAATTTAGTTAAAAAATTACATCAAATTAAATATTAGAACATATATAAAATGCAGTACATATATAAGATGCATTTTCAACTGCATAACTCAAATGCAGTTTAAAATATGTTAAATTGGAACGTAGTATGCATATAAATAAGATGTCTTTTAAATGCATATTCCATAGAAATACACTTTAACTCAATAAGAGCACCCAAATGCACTACTCAAATATTTTTTTAACTACATATAACATATGGTTTTTATAACAACCCTGGATTTGGAGATTACCTGTTAATATTAAATTATAACGGTAGTTATAATTTAATATTGTAAATTAAAATAAAATTGGAGATTTTAAATTGTTTGTTTGGAATAAACAATAAAATTTAGGAATAAAAATGAGAAAATAAAGTTTAAAAGCTTTATTTTATTTGTTTGGGTTAATAATGATTGGAAATTGGTTTTTATTTAGAGAAAATGCAATAATTGTATTAATTATTGCCAATTACTTCTTTTAATAATTTTTAAAAAGAAGTATGTGATTTTTTAAAGGTTGTTTATTGAAATAAAAAGATGGAAATTGGTTTAAAAATGTGTTTTAATTGTAAAGTTGAGTTTAAGATGGTTTTTAATATATTTTTTGAGTAAGAAAATAATTTTTGTGGAATTTTAGAAGTTAAAAATGCAGACTTTTGCATTTAATTGTGAAAATAGTGCATTTTTGTAAAATAAAGGATTTTAATAATGAAAATGTCTTAAAAATAAAAATTTATCTTTTTATATTGTGTAAAATATTTCATTTCTTAAGTATGTAAATTTACATAGTTTGTTGTGTGAGAATTTAAAAGAAAATAACATTTGTTCCATTACATAGTGTAAATATGAATATATTTGGCTTTGTGTTAATTAAATTGGCTTAACATATATTGTTTTCTTTTAATTTTGGGTCCATAAGCCCATTAACTCTTACCTGATATTGAGAAAAGAAGAAAACTATAGCCAGTACGTTCATTTTTTACCTCCTTCTTCCTTCTCAAACCAGAAAACAATAACTCACCTCTCAAATTTCCAAATTCAAGATCAAAACTTCAAGTTAACTCAACAAATTATTATTTTTTCAATCTAGAGTGTTAATCAACAAGTAATCTAACTCCAAACCTTTTAATCTCATCCAATTCCTAATTTCAGAGATGATTTTCTAATTTACAGAAAATTTTCTTTTGCATGCTATTTCTTTTTACTGTACGGGTTCCTAGAGACACCCGATCGGACAATCGTGATTCTGTTGTTTTCAATGAGCTCGTATTGAGTATGACACGCGATCGGACAATCAAGTATTTTATTGATCTCATCCCCGGTTCTTAGCCTTTCGGTCATCTTTCCACGAGGATATCCACTAAGGAAATGAGGTGATTCATTGAGTTTATTTGATATTGTCGTGCTTGTCCTATTTTGAGATATCCTTTTTGGATACTCAATTGCCGATAGGCTTTGTGACATTACTTCATTCAAAGTAATGATGTGTTGTTTGTATTCTTCTTCTCATTCGAGAAGATATCTTGCCATTACTCTTATATCTTATCGATTTCTTTTAACCTATTGGATGGTGCTAGGGTCATACCTTAGGTTAACCTTACACCAATTTTCGTGAGCTACGAGTTGCGGAGGATAGCATTCCTCTTACCTCACTCCGCACCCGTGGAGTTCTTGTGAATAGTTCGTTATACCGTTCGTCATGACAAACATTCTAGCCTATTCCATCAATCTTGAGAATCGAGTATTTTGGGAATATCTTGATGAGTCTTCTTGTGTTTTCGATTTTGAGTATAAGTAATAAATTGTGTTTTCAAATCTTTCAAATTGAAGTTATATTTTACGAGAAATTGGATTTTTTTTGAGATAAACAAAGAATATTTTGAGTATTATATATGAGATACTTCTTTTATAGAAAATAATTTTTGTGTTGGGTTGTCCATTGAGTGCTTAAGAATTCTGGTCGATGCGTTTGGCCAACGTTATCGATAGGAATTTCCTAAACGCTGTGATGAGACAATCAGACACGATAAATTAAATTTTAATGAGATTAAATTTGGAAATAAATTAAAATGGTTTGAGAAATAAAATTTATTTTAGAAGACATATGCAGCCATTGAACCATAGTGGGCTGGATGACTTGCGAGGCAGTTTTGATCAATTGATCAACTCTGCAGCCAATCGATAGGGTTATTCATTATAAACCAATGGCAAGGCAATGGCAGTAGGATAATTAAAATTTATGGATTTGAATATAGTTATGTTTATTGTTGAAATGATGTACTTTAGATAAGATAATACTTTTTTTGAAAAAGTAAATGTTTATTGAATATGAGTTATACATGTTGAAGATGAAACTTGTTTTGAAATTTTTGGGTGTTTGAAAATAAAGAGTGGTAAAATTTTAAGATCTTGGGAATCTATAGATATGAATTTATAAAACCCTCTTGGAAATTTAATCTTGTTACAAGAGAAGAATATGAGTTTAAATCTATTTATTACTATAAGATGCTATATTAAAAAGTTTTAAAATTTTCAAATATTGAAAATTTAGATTATGGTTTTGAAGGTAATTTAGATTATGGTTTTGAAGGTAATGAGTTTTGAAAATTTACCTTGCCTTAGTGCAATAATCTAATAACTTGCGTTTTTCGGTCATTTTTAGTTTAGTAATCTTTGAAGTAATCATCTCTTATCGGGGTATCTTACCTCAATTGTTGTTATCTTAATATCTGTATGGCTCTTTCCGTAGTGACACACGGAAAGTCATCGTCTTGTTGTTGGAGTTCGGATGAAGTGATGCTAAATCCCAACTCTATTCGAGAATCTTTTGTGAAATCAATCTCCTTCGATTGCTTTTTAGGTAGCACTCCGTTGTGTTCTTGTTTCAAATGTGAGATAATTTCGAAATCATGATGTATTACTCAAAGAAATTCAATTGTACGCTAATCCCAGAATTTATACTTGGGAAAATCATTGAATTTACCGAGCAATTTTATGTTGGTCTTCTTTTATCTTGAGTAGAAAGTGAGGAATTTTGATCTCGTGCTTGTCTATCCTTCCTTTCATTGATGAAATAAATGCATTGAATACAAACTCTTCTATAGAAATTGTGAGGACACAATTTTGTTAAGGGGATTGTAATATCCCGGAAATTTTAACAATATCAATTTAATAATCTGTTAAATAATTAAATTGATATGGATAATCTTTGATAATAAAATTTGAATTTAATTTAATAATCTGATTAAATAAGTATTTATTTGTAATTTTATCTTTTAAAATCTAATAAGATATTTCTATTTTGAATAAATATATTTATTTATATATATTGTAAATAGAAGCTTTAATAAATTGGAAATTTATATTTAATTTAATCTGGACTTTTCAAAGTTATTTAAATAAACAACATTTTAGTTTTAAATATACTTTAGATAAATCTTTTAATTGGTTAAGATATATTTTACTTAAGTTTAAATAAATAAGATTTACAAAAATGGTTTGTTTTATTTTTTTTTTTAAAAATATTTCTTGATAATATAATCTCTTGTTTAAATTATAAAATATGTTATTTTCAAATAACAAGTATAATGTATTATTTTCAATTTGTATGAATTTTAAAGACTATAGAATTGTTTTTCACATTTGTATATTTATTATAAAATCTAAGAGCTTATTTATAAAAAGATAAATACATTATATACATATAAATAATTCATAAATACATATGTATTACTTAAATAAATTAATAAAAACAAGAATTTACACTTGTAAGCTTTTAAAGATGGTTTAGAGACACTTGTAAATCTTTGAGCATATGTGTAAGTTAACTAAAAGGGACAAGTGGCTATATTTTTCTTTGATAATTAAAATAAAAAAATTTATATGAAAGAAAGAAAAATCTGTTTTCACTTTCAGCTAAAATCCATCTTCACTTCTTTCTCAACTAAAAATACAATTCGAATCAATGAAAGAAAAAAATGAAAACCTGGAAATTAAAATTCAAAGCAAAAGTAGAAGTAAAATCTGGAATTGCAAATCAAAAGAAAGATCAAGGAAATTTCAAATTCTTCAAACAACCTGAAGATCAGAGAAAGATCAAACAGCAAGAATTTAAATTCAACAAAGCAAAGAGAAAATTCATAGCAGCTAGATTCAAATTCAACTAGGCAAATAGAAGTTCAAAATCAAACATGCAAGCCTGGAAACAGAAAATGTTCTCTGTTCTCTGATTTTTGGTGAGTAACATTTTTACTTAAAATTAACTTAGGAAATTATGATGCATGTCTAATTCTGTGATAAATAATGTTTGATTTACTAGTATATGTATGTGCATGTTTCTTTGCGAATCTATGATGTGAGTATATCTGTTGTTTTAAACTTCCCTGATCCTGATTTAAGTCTCTGACTTGAAACAATAAACATGAGACCCCTTTTGTTTTGATGTATATGACTTATAGATGAAGTAACTTGTGTTATATGTTAATATCTAAAAGTATGTTTGTGTGAATATTCATATGTACATTGCTCTTATAGTAAAAACAAATATATGAATGTTGATAACCTGTAGATTACCTCTGTTTAAGTTCTCAAGCTCATGCCTTACTTCCAAAATCATTTCTGCTTGATTATTCTTGATGATAGAACTTAAGGTCCAAACAAAATTAGTTTGTTTGATTGTAAAGTAAGTTTTAAATTTTGTATTTTAATTAAACAAAGCAGACTACTCTGGAAAAACCTTAAAAATAGTTAATAGATAAAATAAGTGATATATTCAAATATCTTGAATTATTAATTCAAGTTTATAAAGTGAATCCCTATACAAAATCCTGATTTTTAAAGCTTGAATCACAATTTTTAATGAACTATTGAATGAGTTATTTGGGTTTGTCTGGAAATCAAGTTTTCGAGCATTTCTGGTGATCACGTGATCGAGGGTGGTCGGGCTTGTGAGAGGTGATGGAGGAGCCTATGGGGATGACTGGAAAATTGGTCGTAGATGGTCATGGCTACGGTGGGGGAAATGGTTGGTGTTCGAAGTTTTTAACCCTAGTTTTACTGCGGCTAGAAGAAGTGATCAATTCGACAAATATAATTGATCGAGTGACTTGGGGTTTTGGTTTTTAGAGGAGGATGGGTTGTCGAAGTCGTCGCTGGAGTTTCAAAGGTGATGGTGGCCGGAGATGGGAGGAATCGCCGTTGACAGGTTTTGGTGGAAGTTCGATTTTCTGTTCCAGGTTTGGGATAGCAGGCTCGATTTTGCTTTCGAATTCATTTTGACAATCAGATGAGCGTGGAATAGTACAGAGATGATTGTCGATGTGGGAAGGTCACCGGAGGTGGCTGGCGATAGTCGAAGAGTGGTGCACGTGCACGGTGACATCGAGATATCTGGTGAATCTGGGATTTTAACAGTGAGGCTACTCGAGTTTTCTCGGGTTTTGTTCGTGAGAGTCTCGGGGGAATTAGGGTTGCGACTCGAAGCAAAATAGGCTGGGCTCGAAAACTTTTGTGTTGACAGGCTATTAAACTGTCTGTTTACAAAATTTAAACTGGTTTTAAATTTGTAAAGAAAATTTTTAAGTAAGAATTTAAATCAAGTTTAACTATATAGATTCAAGTTAGTTTTGAATCTTAAAGGTATGAAATAAATAAGTTATAAATTTATATGTTTTAAATAGGTTTAAATGGTAGTTAGATTTAATTAAATGTTTAAAAATAAAAAGGAATTTGGTTTAAACTCTTCTTAAATCTCTTTTATAAGAGAAAAGAATTTTAATAAGTAAAAGTTTTTAATTTGGTTTTTAAAACTTAGTTAAAAATAAATTGGTATTCATTTTAAATATAGAATTTAAAATGAAATTTAAAAGTAGATTTGAAATGGATGTTTCAAATATGGATGGTAAATGATAACTTGTTTATCAATAAGAATAAAGTTTATCTTAAAATAATTAAAGACTTGTGTTTATTTAATTTATTAGGAGATTTAATAGATAATTAATTTAATTTGATTAATTAATCATTTGGATTAATTAAATAGATAATTAAAGGTTTAAACTAATTTAGTTAGGAATAAGATAAATAAATTAGGAATGATTAATTTATAATTGAGGATTATAAATTAGAGTATTAATTAATGGTTAAGAATTAATTAATAGAGTAATTAAATATTAATTAAGTTATGGTTAACACTTAATTAATTTAGTAATTAGAGATTAATAAATGGGTTATTAAGATTTATTAATTTGGAATTAATAATATTAATATAAGTTAATTACTTAAGAAAGGTAACTAAATAATCGTTAATGAAGGTCATTAATTTGAGATTATTTAATAATTGAATAATGTGATAAATTTTGATAATTAATTAGATTAATTAATTACGGACAATCAATTATGGAATTGTTTAAGTGTAATTACTAAAGGAAAGTAATTAAGAAATTAATTTCTCATTGTAATTAATTGAGTTAATTTGATTTAGTTAAGTTAATTAATTAAGTTTAATTAATTTAAAATAAATCAATGGATGATTTGATAAATAATTACTTAATGTAATTATTAAGGTATGATTATTTAGGAAGTAAATAATAAGATAATTACTTGAAGTAATTAATTGATGGTTATGTATTAAGGAAAGTAATTTAAGTTTAATTACTTTGAATAATTAATCAAGGGATTAATTAAGAAATTAATTAAGGAGAATTAATTTAGTAAATGAAAGTAATTAAGGGTAGTTAATTACTGATTGAAGATTAATCAAGGTGATTAATAAATGTGTTTTAATTAAAGGTTAATTACTTAATGTAATTAATTTAATTTTAGTAATTAATAATCAATTTGTAATTAAGGATCATTAATTAATATAATTAATGATGTAATTAAGATTGATTAATTAAGTAATAATTAATAAATGAAGTGATTAATTAATGTAATTAATTAAGGATTAATGTAATTAATTATAGTTGATTAATTTAATTAATTATAGTTAATTAATTAATGAAGTAATTAAAGGTTAATTATTATAAGTGGTTAAGGTTAATTAATTTAAGTAATTAATTAAAGGATAAATTACTTGGATATAAATAAAAAGGTAATTAATCAAAGATGATTAATTAAAATGAATTATTAAAGGATAATTTATTAATTAATAAATGGTTAAGTAAGAAGGATTTATAAAATAAAGTAATTAATTTAATTCACTTTAAATTAATTAGAGATGATATAAATCATTACTTAAGAATGGATGATAATATTGAATGCTTTGCATTGATTGATATCTCTGATGAGATATATGCTGTGTGATATGGATGTTTAGTTGAATTGTGATGATAATATGGATTATCTGATAATGTTGATTATCTATTGTAATGTTGTGAATTATCTTTCTTTGTGTATAAAGATAATGAATTGAATTGTTTTAACCTTTAAAACAACTTGGCCTTAAAAGATACGCTTTGGATTTCGATGAGACCGGGATCGGGTTTCCGTATACCGGATTTCCAGGTCTGGAGACCCGAATACCACATCGATCCAAATTAACGATAGGTCGTGAATCAAGTGAAGATGAAGATTCAGAGTGCAAGGGTTATGGTCGTTAACTCTGAGGGTGATTCCAAAACGAGTGTAACGAGATAATGCCTTCGGTTTCGTTCGAACCCGGAACGAACTTGTATGGATTGAATGCTTTCAGCACATCGTCAGGTGGACGATGAGCATTCTAAGATAGATGTGTTCTATTTAATGGTAATCGTGACCTCAAGCCTCACAAACCGGGAATGGCTAAAACAGGGGAGGTGCAGCAAGGTTAGTGGGTAGCACCCAAGTAGGACAAGGTTACCTCTGTCTAGATGTCCCTTTCTATTTTCGACTTAGTGGTGCGGTTGCTGATCCCAACCGTGAGGTATCTTGTGCGGGAATTATCCAGTAAGGGATGTTCCGACCTTGTGTTGCAGGGGATTGGGAGTGATCCTCGGTACGGTGATCTAGGCCACGTACTGTGACGGGCGGTACCCCAGTAGCCCTGCCATTGTATGGAATCCAAACTCCAATAAGTGCCGTACGTATTAGTTGTGCCCAACTATGTTGAAATGTGAGATGTAAGCATTTCAGCTATTTCTGTATTTTACTTGAAAACCCTAGACCCTATTATAATACAATCGAATTTCCTATCAAATGTTTTGGTTAGCGTAAGGTAAAAACTTACCCATGTTTATTTGTGGGGAGTCTTACGTGATACCTTTTCTTTCAAAAGGTTTTGAAGTTAAACAAGTTTAACCTGTTACTCACACCAGACCCATGTCTGACCCAAGTTGTTTATTTCTATTTTATAAACTCTTGGGTACTCAAATTTTTACGAGTAGCCAAGGGATTCAGGTTAGCCTTGACGAATTGTGGAGGAGCAATGGAGCAGGAGGCTTCGGCGTTGTAGATAGATAGTAGTTTCCGCTGTGTTGATCTTGTTTAGATCTTTGTTTGTATTGAGATGTAATAACTAGACAGATGTTTATAACTGTCTAGTATATGATGTGAATCTGTGTAACTCTGATAAGTGTTGTATATGATACTATGTAATATTTATGTGATATAATATATTTTGTTCGTTTCCGCTGTGAGTATTTGTGTTTGTTTTCTTTTCTTTTCTTTTCTTTTCTACTTCTCACCCCTTTCTTTCTTATTAACGATGCGACTTTCTATGGAGAGAAAGTCGTGGTCGTTACAGGGATAGTCTATAACAACCCTGGTTTTGGAGATTACCTGTTAATATTAAATTATAATGGTAGTTATATTTTAATATTGTAAATTAAAATAAAATTGGAGATTTTAAATTGTTTATTTGGAATAAACAATAAAATTTAGGAATAAAAATGAGAAAATAAAGTTTAAAAGCTTTATTTTATTTGTTTGGGTTAATAATGATTGGAAATTGGTTTTTATTTAGAGAAAATGCAATAATTGTATTAATTATTGCCAATTACTTCTTTTAATAATTTTTAAAAAGAAGTATGTGATTTTTTAAAGGTTGTTTATTTAAATAAAAAGATGGAAATTGGTTTTAAAATGTGTTTTAATTGTAAAGTTGAGTTTAATATGGTTTGTAATATTTTTCCGAGTAAGAAAATAATTTTTGTGGAATTTTAGAAGTTAAAAATGTAGACTTTTGCATTTAATTGTGAAAATAGTGCATTTTTGTAAAATAAAGGATTTTAATAATAAAAATGTCTTAAAAATAAAAATTTATCTTTTTATATGGTGTAAAATATTTCATTTCTTAAGTATGTAAATTTACATACTTTGTTGTGTGAGAATTTAAAAAAAATAACATTT
Source organism: Allium fistulosum (assembly GCA_030737815.1). Taxonomy (NCBI): domain Eukaryota; kingdom Viridiplantae; phylum Streptophyta; class Magnoliopsida; order Asparagales; family Amaryllidaceae; genus Allium; species Allium fistulosum. Next base: position 14,613,293 of record JASFAW010000015.1, on the reverse strand, counting down.
GTTCCATTACATAGTGTAAATATGAATATATTTGGCTTTGTGTTAATTAAATTGGCTTAACATATATTGTATTCTTTTAATTTTGGGTCCATAAGCCCATTAACTCTTACCTGATATTGAGAAAAGAAGAAAACTATAGCCAGTACGTTCATTTTGTTACCTCCTTCTTCCTTCTCAAACCAGAAAACTGAAAACAATAACCCACCTCTCAAATTTACAAATTCAAGCTCAAAACTTCAAGTTAACTCAACAAATTAAAATCATTTTCAATCTAGAGTGGTGATTAACAGGTAAACTAACTCCAAAACTTTTAATCTCATCCAATTCCTGATTTCAGAGATGATTTTCTAATTTACAGAAAATTTTCTTTTGCATGATATTTCTTTTTACTGTATAGGTTCCATGAGACCAATTCTTCCACCAAAGCTTCAATCTTTCTTCATAAATTCGGATATTTGCATTCTAATAGCAAGGTGGGTTGAATAAACTCACATATCTAGCAAAACAAACATTGCAATTGCTTGAAACTGTGCAAAATAAGTCATGTAATCGTTTATCTGTTCATAGTTTTCTTCTGTTTGAATCTTATTTTTGTTGCTTCTTTGAATGACTGTAACTTTAATTTCCGGCAACAAAATGCTGCAAGATTTCTTTCATTTGGTATTTTACATGTTGAGCCTTGTCTCTGCTAAATTTGGTTGAAAAATATTATCATTTGAGTGTTCAAACTGCTTCTGAAAATCAATGCGTGCATAGGAAATCAACTAGAACAAATCGCGTGAGAAGAGGTCGACACCTCTCTCTCTGGGTCGACATGCAGGTTGACCCAGAGGTTTCTATGGTCGACCGGTCGGTCGACCATAGGGGGGCAGTGGTCGACCCTTTGGTCGACCCACGTGTCGACCAGGGAGAAGGCCTTTTCAGGCCTTTGTCCAGCCCTTTTCGCCTCATTTTCGTCTTGTATTTTTAGCCGTTTGCTTGTTTCTCTTGCTCATTTCGTGATATTTCTGAATATATTTGAAGGCCATGTTGTCTATCAATAGACTAGCCAAATTTATGAGATTTTGAAATTCAAAATTTGAATTGAATTTGAGTTAAATTCGAATTGAATTCAAATATCGGTTTGAGTGAATCTCTTCGTTTTTCTTCGTTTTCGAGCACAGATTTTTCCAAACTGCTTTGAAATAATTTTTAAAATAAATGGGCATTTCAAATAATTATTATATAGTAATTTTAAAGTATTTTCAAATATGAAATCTATTTATTCTCTATAATAAGGGAATTTTCAAATATGGTTTTCAAAAATTGATTTCGAAAATTGGTTTTAAAAGCTTGTTTTCCAAACTAAATTATTTTAAATATAAAATACACATTTTTGCACTATTTGAACGTATGAGAAAGAGAATTAAATGATTTAGTAAAACACGCGGTATGGGACATGTGCGTTTGTTTTTTCGGTTAATTCCGGACTTGTACGATCGAAGCTATTCGAGATTATGAATTTCAGAGTTGATATTTGAGATTTGCCATTCTATGGCGTATTTTGAGTTTTATAATTCCTATTTATAGGAATTATCTGAGATGGCCAATATTTGGTGAGTTTTGTGGTTTAAGATCTCCTATTTTAAGGAGTTATGGTCGATGAGAACCATCACGATGTTTTTATACTTGCCGATGATATGAGGAAAGTCTTGAGTTTGAGATTTCTATTTTGAGATTTATGGTTTATGAGAAACCATCACGATGTTTTTACTTGTCAATGAGATGAGACAAGTTACGATGTCTTTTGATACTTGCCGATGAGATGAGGCGAGGAATGATTTTCTGAGATTTATGATTTTATGATGTTTTCTAGTGTGGCATTGACTAGCGGTTAGTAAACCGTTTGGTGAGAACGTGTGGTATGGGACACACATTACCACTTTTCGAGTTCATACTTGAGAGTTTGTGACACATTCACGATGTATCCCAGTACTGTAGACCTTCGGGTCATCACGATGTTCTACGACTTCGGTCGTCACGATGTTCTACGACTTCGATCGTCACGATGTATTACGACTTTGGTCGTCACGATGCATATGTGACTTTGGTCACCAAGAGAGAGGTACCTATTATACAGTACTGGACAAGAGGTGGCACGTGCAGCATTGCTTCGGCATGCAATCGTGATCTGGCCAATCTGGGTTTTCTGTTTTATTATGATTTCACCATTAAAGGTGTTTTATTACATTGATAGCCTGGAGCTATATGAGATGTTATATATATGGTTATTTCATTTATGATGTTTTGAAATCTTATTGAGTTCCTTGAGTTATGAGTTTTGATGATTTCGTGATTTTATAGGATATTCTGGGTTTTGCCATTTTGGCGAGTTAAGTTTGAGTTTTATATATACTTATACCAATGAGATGAGGTATAATTGAGTTTGGAGATTCTTCTATATTTGAGATTTATATTGTCATTTCATGGCATTCTGAGATTTTGTTTATGCCGATGAGATGAGGCATATTTGAGTTTTGGGATTATTCTATTTTGTGAACGTTTTGTGATTGCCATTTTGGCGAGAGTTTGTACTGATGATTTCTCCTATTTAGGAGATATGGTTCAATGAAAGTATTATGGTTATTATTGAGATTTCGCCGATGATATGAGGCATGTTTAATTCCTAGTAGAGTAGTATCATCGAGTTTTCTTCTTTTGAGATTAGATATACTTAAGTGATATTAGACCACTTGAGTTATGAGCATGTCCTTATTATTTCTTCTCATTCGAGAAGAGCAACCACCTTTCCTTATGTTAATTTGTATCATGCTCTTGGTATGGTATCTTCTTGTTCGAGAGGATACTCTACCCTTTACTTATGCTTTATATTGTCGTCTATCTTTATTAAACTGATGTTTTGGCTTAGACTGACCCGTGTATTTTATACTCGGGTCAGACCGAGTTTGTTTCGGATTAGACATTTACTTTTGGACTTAGCTTTGCCTTGAAGCTTCCGCACAGATATCTTCCTATCATCTTTTATAATTATAGTCTTTTTGGAGTTGTATTTTGAGATGTATATTTATTGGACCCGTGTATATAATGTGGTCGTCATACCACAATTGATGTATCATTTGTATTGTATTGGGATGTATCAACGTATATGTATTTATATATATCGGTTTGATGTTCTATGATGTGATGTACATTTTGTTGTTGTATTTTGTTCTGATAGATCCGTTAGCCAACTATAGTTTTGTATTAAGTATTTATTAGATATGTCGATTCACTTGAGTTAGGAAAAAAATATTAGAGATCGACGTATGCAATAGATATTTAAGACAAGGCTATAGATGGTCGCTCCTAACCAGCCCTATTCTCCCCATTAGCAGACGGTATTACCCAGTAACACTCTTTGTTAATGTGGGTCTTGGGGTGGGGCGTCATAGTTTTAACAAAATTTCATATGATTTTAATTGCATTCCATATAAATTCGCTACTCAAATGAAACATCATACAGAACTCAAATGCATTATAACTCAAATTAGATGCACATATACAATTATAACCACAGAACCAAAAATCAGTTAAAAATAAATTTCATATTCATACCAATCCAATACATTGATTTTAAATCTAAAATCATATGCAGTATTAACCACCTTTAACAAATAATTTTAACCAAAAATTCGTATTTAATTAAAACAATATAACCAAAATATAAATTATTTGAGAATAGATTTATACTTTTTCACCCTCATTCTTTTTTCCAAATTGTTCCTCTCCTTCTCAACTTATTTAATTGTATCATTCTTATCTAAAATATTACAGATCCGCATTTCTTCAATACCTTTGTCTATGTCTTCTTTTGAAGACCCTTGTTTTAAAGAAATAATCTACAAAAACCATTATCAACATTGACCTTCATACTAACAACGATGAAAAACAATAAATTTTAAGCTACTATATATGCGTATAACAATACTTAGACAAAGATGTACAACTCATATAATGTACAAAAACAACTCGAATACATTTTAGCTACATCACTCTAGTTCACTTATAGATGTAAAACTCAAATGCAGTTATAAAATATAATGAATTTATAACTGCATTTATAAAATACAGTTTTCTTTTTGAACGTAATGTATATAAACTCATTATAAATATAATTTTAATTTCATGCAAATAAAACCATATCCTAACTAATTATAAATAAATAAATAATGAAAAACATATAATAAATTGCATTCATACCTTATCACTTTTTTCCACAACAACTCTACCACTAAATTTATTGTGGATTTCCATTAAATCCCTTTTTTCAGCTTTCGGACAACCTTCTTCATATCCTAGCCTTGGTTCAATAATATTAAATTTGTTGCAAAACAAGTACTGCAAAAAAATAAGTTTATAAAAGAAATCTACTATTGTACAAGATTAAACTAAAATTAAAATAAAATTATAATATAATTATTACCAATAAAGCAATTTTCCAAGCTTGCATTTTTCTTAGGTTATGATAATATTTCTTCAACTGCTCAATCAATTTGTTATGTATAGCTTGAGCACAACATCTAGTATGGAACACTTCAACATCCATAATAAGCGAAACCAATTGTTTATGTATATAGTAAGAACTGTTTGCTTAGAAAAATGTGCCAAATAAGTACATAATCATTAGTTTATAGAAATCTTGAGCATCATTTCCATTAGTTCTTTGTTTATCAATAATTTTCAAATGTCTTGAATAAACATCTTCCCTAATAAACCCTTTATTTGATATCAAATAACGACCAATAAAACTTTGAGTAGCTTCAGAAAATGAAACAACTCTAACTTTTCCTTTCAAAGGAAACACCAGCAACCCTTAAAAAGAAAAAAAGTTAGACATAATAATTTAATCTAATATAAAGAATTAACTACACATATTTCATAAACAAACAAACCTTTTTAATCCAATCCAAAAATACCAGCAATATCATTTGGCAAAATAGCAACTTACCTATCCCCAAAATCAAAAATATTTCCACTATCAGAATAATACGATACGATTTGATTAATATCATCGTTATATTTCCTTGCACCAGAATCATAACAGTCATCAAAGAACCCTCCAAAAATTTCCAACAAGAAGATCTTTTAAGCACATCTAGTAATTTGTCTCCTTTTGTTCTTTTTTTGTAATAATTAAAGACGTCTATAAGTGGCTTCAAATTGCATCTATATAACTCTTTTGATATAAATACTTCATTCTTAATTTCTTCAACATTTTAATTTCAATATCCTGCCTTATCAACACGAGAAGATTCTTCTTTTTTTAAACATGAATTTTAAATTGTGAACCAGAATCTATAGAGTCGGTCTCTTCAAAATCACTAGATTTTTCAACAGCTGCAGCCTTTTGAAATGTTTGCTCAAATGAATTTTATAAAAAAAAATTAAATTCGATAAATCAATCAATCTAAACAAATCATATATTTCTTTAATTTTCAACATATTAAAATGCAATAATTATAAATTCAAACTTACCGCATTTTGAAAATGTAGTTATTCAAAATTTAAATAAAAATAATAACAAAATGTACTTTAACTACATTTCAAAAATGCAGTAATAAAAGCTATATAAATTTTTTGAATTAGATTAAACTGTTAACTAAGATATAACGATGTATTATAAATGCAATTACAAAATGCATTTTTAACTGAAAAAATACAATAAAAATGAAAGTTACTAACTAAAGTTACTAAAATGCACTTTAAGACTGCACTACATAACCAAAATGCAATAAAATTTTGTGTGTAACTATTATAAACAACTATTATTAATAACTAAGTATGCCAAATGTAGTAACATTTTCAATAGCCACTATCATTAACAACAATTAATAAGTTTATCATAATAATAAAAAACTACATAACCCAAAAGTAGTAAAACCATATCGATTAGCATTACACTAATGAACTGAAAGATAACTGCATACCTCTAAGGTAGTTACATTATAATTTAAAATTTAACTAAATTTTGTGAATATAACTACCAAATTCTAGTTTTCAAAATATCATTGTTGAAATTATTGTAAAAAAAAATAAAGTAGAAAAGAAGAAGATGATGAGAGATAAGAAGAAATAATCTTTAGTAATGACTTGATGGTGATTTATAATTAATAGCCAACTATTTATAGCCACATTGCTTTGAGTCTAAGTAACTGTATAATGTGAAAACTATTAGATATCCTGCATATTAGAATATCCTCGATTTATTTCTTAACATATAATGAATATCTCTTAACAATTATAACTACGTTTGTAACTACATATAATAAATGCTAATAATAATCTCTGCTTCTAATAATAAGAATTCAGTGAACTATTTTCAACCGTGTCTTTTTAGATTTCCAAAATTACCCTTATCTATTATCGCTACACCGTTTCCTTTCGCTATCCATTTCTCATTCCACGCCGGTAAAAAAACCCTTACCACCCTAACTTAAACATCAATGTCCTCATCATCGATAATCCACTGCCGACGCCAATCAACCACACCGCTACCTAATCACCGAAGCTATCCCTTGATGGACATTGTACATGCTCCAGTCGGCTATGATTTGCAATCGAAGTTCTATTCTAGGGTTACCTTATTCTCTTTCGATTCCTACACTTCGCTAACCGCTATTCGATTAGGCAACCGTTGCTTTGACAAAGAACTTCAAGCATGATTTAGGTACATATTCTTATACCGCTATTTAGACATCGATTTGTTTCTCTCTTTTCTAAATTGCAGATGATGTTCGAACTCATTTGGATTGACCTAATCCCCTATTTTCTGAGTTTTGCAAACCGTACTTCGAACCCCTAATTTTAGACTATTTTTGCAGTATCAGATTTATCACATAAATGCAGATATTTTTTCTGATCTTAATTTTTACCTTATAAGTTAAATTTAATGAATTTTTCGTAATTGTTCAACTTTTAACTTAAGGGTGTTACTTCTGACTTATATTACCATAAAACTATTTTATAATGATTTTGATTTTGGTTTTTAACATTTGATTTTAGTTTTACATATGATTTTTGATGACTTTTTTCTTACAATTTTCAATTCTAATTTTGTTTCCCGACTATAAAAATGGCCACATTGTTGTTTACTGTTAATATCGCAAACTGATTTAAGAATAGTAAAACTTACCTACTTTTCTCTAGAATTGCAGCTTGATTAATATATACACAATAATCCAATCTAAACCTGAGAAAAATCAATATGTCTGCATTGGACGCATATAAGTATGGACTAAATGAGACAAGCATTTCTTATAATTCTATCTTTAAGTTATTTTGAGTTTGACAAAAACCAACTACTTTTAAGGTATATAAGTAGTTCATCCAGTTTATATAAAACAATATTTGTTATAAACGAATACATGTAGATTATGCAGTACCATATTTGTTTTAATTTCTTACTACCTGCATAAGCTTCACTCATTTTTGTCAGCGGTCATCACTACTTGCTTCCTGAGCTCAATTGTTACTTCACTTTGCCTGTTTATATCTCTAATTGGTAGCAATATACCAAAATATTATTTAGAATTTAGAATTTATAAAATATTTCTGCCCATACTATAAATCAAATCTGTGAGAAACTGTGAAAACCATCTAAAACTTCGGTGTAACAGTAGCATAAGATAAGAATTTTTTAGCTTATAGACATAAGTTATTTGGATGATAATTCATGTGCCTGTACAAACATGAAATGAATATAGAATATAGTATACGCATAGCTACATATAGTGTTTCACGCTTCAAGAATTTCATGTACTATGTTGACAAATATAGAATACAAATATGCTTCTTATTATATCTACTATGTTGGCAAATTACATGAGCATACTATAAGAATTTCATGTACAAAGAAGAGCTAATTCTAAGTAGAACTTCTTTGGCAGTATTTACTACTTATAATGAATGACAAGTTAGTTAAGATATTTACATGTACATGCACGAAGGGATGCCATCATTTTTTCTAACCAGAAAAGAACTTTCTGTGGATCCAACTAGCCACTACAATAACAGGAAGGAACAACAAAAATATCCAAAATTCCAGTCCATTCAACACCAGGCTTCAAGGTGATAGGGTTCTCTATAGCAAAAGCCTCTACACACATCATATGTTTCTATTTGCAGTATTGATGAATGAAGTTTTGGCCATGTACTGGAGTAGACTGCAGATCCAAAACATGCTCATATGAAGTCTGCTAGAGTTTAATATAACTGCAAAAAAAGGTTTCAGGTAGTGATTGTTTTCTTTTGCAGTTGGAATAAATTCTGGATCAGTTTATCTCTCCACCACCACCTTTCAGGTTCACGGTTGGATTAATTTCTGTTCAGCTCTCCACCACCACCTTTCAGGCTCACAAAGGGATCTGTTTCTGAGACCAAATAATCATTGCTACGGTTTTCTTATACAAAGGTATAACATTTTCCAGCTACAACCACGTTGATTCGAATATAAGCTTTTACACCAAAATTCTACACATTTCAATAAATGAGTACTTAATGTAGAATTTTTTTCGACTTATTTCGTCAAATGAAATATGTGGCCAGTCAAGCTTGATGATAAATTAAGGTATTGGATTTCCATTGCTTTTATCTGATATATGAATAGGTCCAAAACACTTTGACTATAATTTGAATTGGCAATCGAACAATTTGGTTAATTTATTTAGTGTAGTAATAATTTGAAGTTGAAGATTTATGCTTACTTCAGAGTTACAAAAAATATTTATAAACGGAAGCCATCGTTTATTGCTTTGTTATGAAAACATGGTCTTGCTACTAATACTATTTCAAGTTACCACTATGAACTTACACCAACTTCTCTCCATATTTGTATATAAGATGTGAGAAGATCCTTTTTTTTCTATTCTGCATTGGTGTAGTTGTTTCAGTTATATGAATTTTTGAATTTTGTGCTCAAGAATTTATATTTTCCTTTTACTGTTTCATAAAAATCCATTGAGGGTGCATGTTTAGATCAATGCAAATATTCAAAGTTAGAAGTAATGAATTTAATCGAGTGTCACCATATCCAATAAAATAGAGCTTGATGTTAGTAAAAAAGTTATTCATCATAGGATTAGATAGATGTATAACCACATTTTATTAAAATAACAAGAATGTTTGTCAACTTGCAAAAGCATGGACGATAATAAATATTGCACTATTTTTTTATGTTGTTCGAAGATGGTTTTATGGCATTCTTATTTATCGACAACATTTTTATTGATGCGGTTGTATAGTGAAGGGTGCCTACACGTGATGATAGACATTATGAATAAGGAAGAATATCACGGAGACTAAGTAATCGATACCATGTATACAAAAAGATTATTGTGTTAATCTGTTCATATATTAGTTCAAGCTACTCATTTTTGCTACATAATAGTTTCATGTATCGGTTATTCTATTAATTATACTTATACGCTTTTAAAAAGGCTTTAGAAATATTAACTTCACTAATCACACTTACTGTTGAACTATGGTTAAAAGTCCATACAAGAAACATATCTCATCATGTTAACTAAAATAATGTATATACATGAGCAGGTTAAGCTAAGTTATGTACAATTATATTGAGCTATAGAATTTTACACTACTCTTCTTTCATCATGGCTAAGTGTCACAGATTCACGGTTAACTCATTTTAAACTGATGGCACGTCATTGAAAGTGTTATAGAAAATTTATACAAATGAAAAAGAAAAATGTTGGCAAATAAATTTAATGCATGAATTTTAAATAATATTTTGATCAAAAGTTATAATTGCATTAGGTGAAGTAAACGTATATCTATGTACATGGCATATGATTTTCTTTTAATTACATACATGCCTTTTTTTTATTATATATATTTTTATAATTGAGTTCATAAAGAAAACGTTAATCTCTCTAATCTAATGATATCACTTTGACACTTTCAATGCATCTGAAATCAAGCTTCCATGCCTAAGTCTATTTTTACCCAGCGATCAATAATAACAATAGAGCATTGATTCTACTATCTTGACGTCATCTCCAAAACAATGTTTTTGTACTAAATACATATGCATGAATGACTACTCGGTTATCCGATTTGACATAATCTAATCCTATAGTTTGATCTTCCAAGAACAAAATTGTAAACATTTCCTTAAATGTCTATATTTAACTTAAGTCTGTTGAACAACCTTATTTCAGTTGTTAAATTCTATATGAACCAAGTCTAACCCCGTCATATATGTTGTTTGATAGGTCATGGTGGATAGAAATAATAACTTTTAGGTCTTGTGTTGTCTACATTTAAGTTCATGATAGGGGTTGATATTGTATATATTTCAAATTATTTTCTTGACTCATATGACCATTTAATTTCTACCATGCACTTAGTTTTTTACAGCTATTTAAGATGGACACTCAATCTATTTTGCTTAATTTAAATGCGAAACCATGTCCTTTTTTTCGTAGTATATGCCTAATTTAAAATTTTGATAAGTTGTGTTTGTGCCCTTACGTTTAAATGTACAAAAACAATATATTTAATTTACATAAAGATTTATGCCAACATGTTTTAAGTAATAGTTGAGGTCAAATACATGTCTAAGTGCAAGAGAATATAAAATAGTCATATAGAAGTACAATTTCCTTCTTCAGTATTATTTGAAACAACATGATACAGTTAAGAACAAAGAATTGCCAAAACTTCACAAATTTATCATTTCCATGCGATAAAGTTGACTGATTTTATTGAACATGGTTATTATAATGTAATTTTGCTGATAAAATTTAATTAAATAATTATATGTATAATGGTTTATTTGATTTCAATTATTGTATCAGATAAGCATATCATGCAATCCATAAATTGGCATATTTATATGTTTTAAACCACCTACTATTTTTGTTATTTATTCTAGAATTGTTTTGATATGCAGCATATGTTGCATTTGTGTATTATTATAAAATGACTTGCAATTACAAGAACTATGAGGAAAAATGCAAGGAATTCATCTTGAGGAGTGGGTTGAAGAGTCCGCGAGATGGATGAGAAGAGAAGAAAGGTTTTGATTTCATGAAGAGATGAATGACGTTTTATGATTGTTTTATACGAGGCAATGGGAAGGGATGCCCAGAAACTTCAAGGGCAAGTTTATATATTTGTTTAAATATATGGATGAGAAATCAAACATATATTCTTATTTATGCAATATGATGTAGCTTGAATTGACATGTAAGTTTGACTTTTAAAGTTAGGGATATTGATTTTTAATGGATAAACATGGACCAAGGTCAATAGACCTGCTGAAATATATTTGTAGTTTGACATGCTGTAAATCTGTTTACGGTGCAGAATTTTAGATCCACATTTTTTCATGTAAGATTTTCTTTTTGCAATAGGTTTTACTGTTATCTTTTGGTAAGTGATAACGTCATATCAATAGTAACATATTAGTTTTCATTCAACCAAAACTAATGAAGGTGGATGCTAAATTTTGTTTTATATTATGTACCAACTAATTCACCATAGTTCATATATAAGAGCTTATCAAGGGAATTTTACGGGTAATTCAAAATGTATATTATTCAAAACAGGAAAATCGGGTGAAGGAAAAACTTAGCATTCTTTTTGGAATGAAGGACGCGACAATTATTTTTACGTTTTAAGGACGCAAGTTTTATTCTTTTGCCTAAAGGAAATTCTTTACAAAAAAATTAGATTGTTCTCAAATCTCGTTCTCAAATCACTATTACAGACGGCGACATCACAAGAATAGGTGGCACTGCATCACAAGAACAGGCGACGGCGGCGCAACCATAGGCGAAGGTGGAGCTCGTTCATGTGAAGGCGGAGCTTGTTCATAAAGCGAAGGCGATGGACTGTAGGTGGTGGCGACTACTTTGAAGGTCTACGATGACTTGAGCCATGATTTTTATGGCCGATTTCAGATGAGCGGCGGTGGAGTGGAGGTTAAGGTTGCTGGTGGTGCCAAAGGTAACGATGGCGATTAAATGCGTTGAAATGAACTAAGAAAAATAATGCTATATGAACTTTTCATTCTAATTCTATATGTATAATGCATAACTGAATGTTATATTCTGTATTGTTGTTGTTATAGTTTATGCATTTGTAATAGCATGATTGAATGTTCCTAATTTTCAAGGAGCTGAAGTAAGTTTTGTTTTAAAAATCTACAAAAGATGTGATTTTGATTAGATAAAATTACTTGTATGTTTCACAAGATGATAAAATATGCATAAAACATAAGACATCAGTTGTTTGTTTACTTGTTTATTGAGTTGCTTTATTTCGAATGTTACAGATATCATAAATAAAATGCTAGTGTACTTCATAACTAAAATTGTAATGACCCACCTTTTTGGACAGTTTAAATCGACAATCAAACACACATGTCAACTCAAACCATTCAAAAGGGAGGATTGTTAATGGTGTAAATAAGAAAAGAAGAGAAAAGGAACAAGAAACAACCACAGAATCTTGCAGCGGAAAGATAAAATATAGTGGAAATCAGGGAGGCATCCCTATCATACTTTCATATTGTAAAGCGGGTCCCTGTCAAAGTTTCATTGTAAAGCGGGTCCCTGTTTTCTGGAAACGAAGAAAAATTATTGCTGAAATGTCAGCAACTTTTATAAATAAGTGCTGATATTTCAGCAACTATCTGTGTCAAAGTTTTATTGTAAAAACAAAGAAAAATTATTGCTGAAATGTCAGCAACTTTTATAAATAAGTGCTGATATTTCAGCAACTTTCATAAACTGTGTTCACAGTGTACATAAATGTTGCTGAAATATCAGCAACTTTTATAAATAAGTGTTGATATTTCAGCAACTTTCATACACTATGTTCACAGTGTACAGAAATGTTGCGGAAATGTCAGCAACTTTTATGAAATGTTGCATCATGCTCTGCAATAATCATGAATAAAAAACAGGGACCTAATTTACACTGAAATTTAGTGAAGGACTTTTCGTGAATTTTAAACTTAATAAGGACCTATGCCAAAAGTACCCTAAAATATAATAATCAAATAAACAGTTCATGAAGCTGTTTAATATACTTTTGATTATCATTTATACATCATTTATCAGAGTTATACATATACGACAGAACAAATAAAATAATGCAGCAGACAGCATGATGCAAGGATAATAATAGTAATAGTATACCAAATCTTCGACTTCGTCCTCCAGAATAAATCTTCAATAAGCTGAAAAACTCAGGACTGACCCGAGCGTAATGAAAGAACAAAACACTCGAGTTAGGACTAAAATATCCTTATGTAAGTTAAATCAATCGTAAATAAATATGGGTGTAATGGCGTCAGAGATGTTTACGGGGTTTGACATCTCCTATCTAATGTCGACGTGCGTGCAATAACTCAAGAGATGTTACGGGATTTTCCATCTCTTAAGGATCCGTTAAACTATCTACTATGTAGTACAATACGCTATTATAATATGCCTATAGCAAAGTAAACTATTAAAATAGCATTAAGGCGTTACCCATATCCCCCTTAACACATTTTATATATTCCCATAGTCTATACAGTACCGTAATTCCTTCGTAAACTGGAGAGCTATCAGAGGGCACTCCATAGGTATGGTACAAAACAAACTCGTAGAAGGCGCTCTAGGGCATGTGAACACGACACACGAGGAAATGCCAGGGTAGATATACCGTTTGCGGATCCGGACTAGTGGTGATGCATAGCAGCTACTACCACCCACCCTCGGAACACACTCCCAAAACAAATCGAGGGGTGGCCACCAAACAATCACAAAAGCAATAGAATGGTATCAAAGAAATGTGTCCGATTGGAGGAATGACCTCACTTGGCCCGGCGTGGCTCCTGATTTTAGTCACATCTAAGCTGACTCACGGGAGTCAGGGTCACGTCATACCATATAGAATCGTCGCCAAACCATCCTACTTCATTTCTGGAATCTCCTCCACGTACACAGTTGTTAAAGTGGTTTTCGGTATCGACAGAGAGTATGCCCATATCCGATCCCGGTCTCTTTAACAACCAAACACTTATTACACACCGAATGGTTCTTTTACATTTTCAAAATCAAATCATAATTGATATCAAAATATCATATTCGCTTCAAAATCAAATCCATTTCAAAATCATCGTATCTACTCAAAATATACGATTCCATTTAAAAAATCATTTTCGCCTCAGTATCTCATTTTGATTTCAAAATCGTTTCGAATCTCAATTTAGGTTATAACCTCAATTTAACCAAATTCGTATTTAAATCCATAATTTAAATATAAACATTTCACCTTATTGACCAACTTGAATTTTTAGAAAATAGTTTGAATAGTTTTAAAATAGTTAAAAAAATTAAATAGTTAAAATACTCTAAAATATTTAAAAATAGATTTCAAAATAGTTTAAATTAATTTAATATAGTTAAATAGATTTAAAATAGATTTAATACAATTAAATAGGTTAAATATCTTTAAAATAGACTAAATAGATTTAAAATAAATTAAACTAGGTTAATTAGTTTAAAATAAAATAAATTAAATTAAGTAGATTTAAAATAGATTAAAATAAGTTAACATGTTTAAAATAAATTAAAATAATTTAATATAGTTAATATAGGTTAAAATAGTTTAGTATAAAATAGTTTAAGTATTTAAAATGGTTTATATAGCAGGATAATTTAGGAAAAACCAAAATGAAATAGCTTCAAAGTCAACCATTTAATTCCACTTACCAATCTGAATCAAATTCAAATTTCCATTCAGTCAATTCAAATCTCAATTTCAATTCAAATCAATTTCGATTTCAAATTAATTCAATTCCATCCCAAATCCAATTTCCTCAAATTTCAAAATGTTGTCTTTATCTCACTTTTACTTAATAATATTCAAAGTTCGAATAAAAGTTATATCCTAAAAAAACAAATCAATTTATGAAATTCAATCATATCCCGATTTTAAAATTTTACAGTCTCAACCTTTTATTATTTAACAATGTCTTTTAACCAAAATTTATTCCAACATTTCAAACTCAAATTCGCGATAAATTCGATTTCTATAAATTGATTTTAGTTCCTTTAAATCCAAACTACGTAAATAATTTCAAATCAAAGATTTTGAAAATTATTTAATTTAACCAATCCGGTGCCCATATATAATTTTCTATCCTATGGCCAAGTGATCAGTTATTTCAATTAAATTTCAGGAATAGATATATATCACTTCAATTCAAATCATAGTGTCATAGGTATATATCATTTCAACCTATTTCTCAATTTATTCAAAATGATTCAATTTACAACTGTAATTAATACAAAGGGTGATGACAGGATATCTACAAACAAATAAACATCCAAACATTTCAAATATCAATAAATAGCATCCATCGCAACCAATCATCCAAACAGACAATATAATTCACGGAAATTTCATAGTTATAAATGTTCGATAATTTAATTACGATTAAATTCCAATTCTAATTTGATTGTCAATTTCAATTTCTAACATTAAATTCAATGACAATCTAGATGACAGTTAAATTTTATCAACCATGACTAATAAAAATCATATCACTTCAAAATATCAGATTCAACCAGCATCAAAATATTCTAGTACGTTGTGAGCGTTATTAAACACTCACCTTGTGTAACGACCCGTAAATTTAACCGGTGTTAATAACGTTATTTATTGAAATTTTGTGAAATTTTAAACGATAAAATTTTGAAACAAAATTTGATATTTGGAATGCGTCTAGTTAAACATAGCAACTGGTAAATTTTCGTCCGAAAATATGAAAGTTTATTTCGCGCGTAAATTTACTTCAATTCAATCAGTTAAAAAGCGATGAAAATAAAATGTTTTCGAAACCTAAATATTTTTACATAGAAAAATTCTAAACCATCTTTTGAGCAAGATTTCAGTTTGTCATTTTTCCAAATTCGGACATCTTTGGCTCCGTCGATCTTATTTTTCAGCGTTTTTCTTGCATTTTCCGCTATTAGAAAATTCGAATTTTTATAATTCAATCATACCACTGATATCTATATAACGTTGTGTCCGCCTCGGCGTGCTGATCAAAACGGTATATTTGTTTGTGTCAATCGAAGTTCGGCGTCGCAAGTTATAAATTGGTTAACGGAGTACAAACTGGTCCGTTACGCCACACAAACCGGTACCCTACTCTTTCCCGCTGAGAATTCAAAGGGCCTTGTCCCTTCAGAAACCCAATAGCCATCACTGTACAGAATCATCATTGCATTGGCATGGGGACTCTAAACCTCTCTGTTTATTTGCTACCTCTGCCTTCTTTTATTCCTCTGCATTAATTAGTTCTCACTTCACACTCAAACTTCTCTTGTACGTGTCCTTCTCCCTCCTCTTCATAATCCTTTTGTTTTATTTTTGTTTACTCCCTTCAGAAAAATGAAACCCACTACCTTTCACCACCTGTCCCATTTCCCCAACCCCATGCACGTCCTCCACCCACTCTGCACCCACCACCGCATCACCCTCCGCCTCTCCACATCTCAGCTCCCCTCCGCCCCACTACCGGCCACCCCATGCAGCCACGTCCACCTCGCCCCGCCACCAGCCCACCCCACTGCCACCTCCACATGCACGCCCATCACCCCACCCCAGTCCCCTCCTCCGCCCGTCCCACTCCCCTCCGCCAGGCCCTCTGCCACCCGCGCCCTTCGCCCCAGCCCCTGCCGAGACCCCAACCTTCACAGCCCAAGCCCGGCACCCACGTCCGCCGAGCCACGCGCGTCCAGCCCCTCCGCCTCCCTGACGACGACTGTACACTCCAAGTCTTCCACCTCAAGCTCCACCGCCTAATGTCGGCACAACATCTCCATCAACAGCCCTTTCGTTTGCAATTTGTAAGTAAATATATATATTTATATAAATGGGGTATATAATTTCAATATTTTGGTTTGCAACTTTTATATGTGTTTGGTATGTTCATTCGCATAAGTATATAGTGTAGAGCTTGTTGTACATATTTACATGCTGTTGTATATTGTATATAATTATTTGTATATGATGTTGAATCCTAAGTCAAAAATAAAGTAAGATATATATTGGGTTTAGTGTTTGATCCATTTTTGTTTTACAGTATATATATTACATTATAGAAGCAGTATATTCATTTTTTTAAAAGTACTGTATACATTATATATATAGGTCAGTTCTTGCATAAATGTAAGTTATATTAGTTTAAAACGGGTAGTTTGTATGTTACGTGGGAATGTGTTGTACAGGTTTATAAATGATATTGTATATATACGTTACATGCTATAGGGAAGTTGTTTGTTATATATATATATATTAAGTATGAATTATAAGTTGATTTTATTTTTAAAAAGAAGTCAAAGTTACCTAGTTTATGCCTGTCAAATTTCAGCCAAATCCGACATCGTTTGATTAGTGGTCGAGGATCTGGAAGTTAGACCCAGACAGTTGTTCTTTTGTACTTGGAATTATTTTACACTGCTGCAAACACGACCTGAGTTCATGTTTGACGCATCGTATCTCTTCTGTCTTACGTCGGAATGGGTTGATTTTATTTTTAAAAAGAAGTCAACGTTACCTAGTTTATGCCTGTCAAATTTCATCCAAATCCGACATCGTTTGATTAGTGGTCGAGGATCTGGAAGTTAGACTCAGACAGCTGTTCTTTTGTACTTAGAAATTATTTTACACTGCTGCAAACATGGCCTGAGTCTATGTTCGTGACATCATAACTTTTCTCGTCTCTTGTCCAAAACAAGTGAATCTTTTGCAGTTTGAAATACAAGTTTTGATCTTTATTCATACCAAATTTCAGACTATTTCGATCTCAGTAGCACATAGAATTATAT
Source organism: Allium fistulosum (assembly GCA_030737815.1). Lineage (NCBI taxonomy): Eukaryota > Viridiplantae > Streptophyta > Magnoliopsida > Asparagales > Amaryllidaceae > Allium > Allium fistulosum. Next base: position 14,595,402 of record JASFAW010000015.1, on the reverse strand, counting down.
TGTTAAACTTTGACGCATGACATGTTTTATTTGTTGCTATGTTGAATGTTTTGATTTGATTTCATCGATTTCTATTATCAGCTTTGATCGTTGAATTCGTGCCGATTTGTTTTGCTTGGATTCGTAACTCAATCTCTATGTCTGTATCAGTGTGCGTATCCGTGTCATCTTCTCGTGCATCTCTAGCCTCGAAATGTGAGCAATCACTCACGATTAACGTTCTTTTATTTATTAAATTTGATTTCAATTGAAACGACAATTGAAATATGCTGCTGTTAGTTATTTATATTGCTATATCTATGACATCATCTGTATCTGTTCACCTGTGACACCTGACATCATTATCTGTTATTTATATCGATATATATATGCCATCATCTGTATCTGTTCACCTGTGACATCTGACACCCTTATCTGTTATTTATACTGATGATATATGCCTGTTACCGTTGTTATATTATTATCATATCTGTTATCACTCTGCAAGTTCCCTGTTAGTACAGAATCACTATGGGTTGAAATGATACATACCCGAACGGACTTTAGAATAGGAGAAAATCGTTATGGGTTGAAATGATAAACCCAAGCGATTTTCAAATTAAATTGAATTTGGGATTTCGGGTTGAAAAGATATATACCCGAATATATTTTAAATTGCGGATTGAAATGATAAATATCCGTATCACTTGACCATAGGATAGAAAATTATATACAGACACCGTTGGTCTATATATAAATGTTTTTGAAAAACATTTCTACGGTTTTGAAAGAAAAATATGGTTTTAATAAATAATGATTTTAAAGATTTATTAAAGTTGATTAAATAAAGTTGATTTGAAATATATAAAATTTGAAATTCTAAAGATATGTTTTAACTTGAATTTGATTAAAAGTGACTTTAATGAATATTTCAAATGATATGAATTTAAATGGGATATTTTGTTGATTTGAATTTGTGAATTGAAGTTGTATTAGATGCTATTGAAATGTTAAATATTTAAAGCTTTGAAATATATTGAAATTGAAATGGCTTATTTTATGGTTTGAATATGTATTTGAAATCGATAGATTGAAATGGTTATTTAGAAACTAAATTGAATTGAAATTGATGATTTGAGATTTGATTAAATTAAATTGGAATTCGAGTTAATTTGAATCGATTTGTGAATTTTGAGGAAGCTATTTTATTTTATAAAGAAATTTTAAATTATATTTAAACTAATGATATTTTGCTTTATAAATTATTTTAATATAAACTATTTTAATATAAATCATTTTTGATATAAATTACTTTATTTATAAACTATTTTATTATATATACTAATTTTAATATCTAAACTGTTTAAAAGAAAAGTACTATGATTTTGGAAATGGATTTATTTGAAGCAAAAGTGATATCGCATTGATATGGTTTTTAAAATGGCAATGATGTGTCGGTTTTGAAATATAACTATTTTGAAAGTTTATTAAATGACCATCGGTGAAATAATACGTAGTTATTAAAGAGACCGGGATCGGATATGGACATATTCTCTGTCGATACCGAAAACCACTTTAATAACTATTATACGCGGAGTGTTGATCCAGAATGAAGTGGATGGTTTGGTGAACGCGTTGACTGAAGAAAGAGAACGATTTTGGATGACCCCTGACATGACTAAAACAGGAGCCGCGCCGGGCCATTGAGGTTCGCCACCTCTAGCGGACACACTTCTTCGTTACCATATCTATTACTTTTGTGATTCGATTTGGGTGCACCCCTCGATTATGGGAGTGTTGTTTCGCGGTGTTGGGGTAGTAGCTGCTATGCCCAACATCAGTCCGGATCACGCAACTACTAGTATCCTAGTTGGTATCGCCTCATGTACCTTGTCATACTGATTATCCTATTCGCGACCACTACGATTTCGATTTGTACCTTTAGTATATGGATTGCCCTCTGGTGACTTCCGGTTTTGGGGAAACTACGGTCTTGTATATGCTCTTGGGAATAAAATGTGTTAAGGGTGGAATGGGCCATGACTTAACGCTATTTTGATATCGTACTTTACTGATTAGACATTATCTACTTAGCGTATTCTACTGTATATATAGATAGTTTAATGGATCCTTAGAGGATGGTTATCCCAAACATCCTTTGAGTCACTTGTATTTCAGTCGTTATTTCAGTTGAGTTGGATTTATTGATATAAGAACGTTAATCCTGACTCGAGTGTTATGTGTTTTCTTTACGCTCGGGTCAGACTGAGTGTACCAGTATTCGAGACTCACCTTTGGAGTTGGAGCTTCGCTTGGAGATCCAGCTATCTATCCAGCTTTCAGATATCCAGTTGATTCCAGTGATGTATTCTGATATTGTATTTGACTACTGTATTCGAGACTTCTGTTGTATCTGGTTTAACTCTGTTATATATATAGTAGCTTCATGAACTACTATTCTTTTGTTTCCGTTGCATTATTGTTATATTACTCTGTGTCTGTGTCTGTGATCTGTGATTATTTTATTTACTGTATATGTTGAGTTTTGCCAATTTAAATTAACAACGCGGTATTTTGAGCAATTCAACGCCGGCATGAGTGTCTACCTATACACTTATAATGGATGCGAATGGTCCAAAATATCGGGTCGTTACACCTTGAGTTTTCAATTTTAAATCAAATCGAACGACGTTCGATTTAACCTAAAATTTTAACGAGCTCCAAACATTACTAGGTCTGCACTGCAACGTAGATCTCGTCTCTGCGATTCCGGCGTCGCCAGTTTCATCCGATTCCGACCTCGCATGACCAAGATATGCAGTTTTAAAGATTTACACGAATTTAAACAAATAAATTTAATTTTTTTATTTATTTATACAAAATTAAATCCTGCCGTTGGATTTACCAACAGAAATCAAGGCCGAAGAAAGCTTCTTCTTCCAAATCATGCTCCAGGCAAGTCGAACCCATCATACGCGTTCATTCCATGATGGCCGCACCTCCAATCGACATCCAGAGCTTGATCAGAGACCCACTACATGTGCGCCTCCACACCGTGCACCACCGACCCTAGTCCCAAGAAGCTCGGCTCCCTAAATCACTCGAAAACTGCGAACAAACGCAGCCCAAACGCACGCCAGAATCTCCGCCTTCGCTACGAATCAGGCGATCTCCACCGTAGATAACGAAGAGCTCGGCGCGCTCTTCGACTTCCCCGTTGATGCCGAGTCGCAAAACTAAGCGGATAAGGAGATAGTCGAGGAGGAAGACACTACACCAAAACAGCAAATTTGACACACCAGGAAGCGGAGATTTGATACGGCTCTAAGCCATATCAAATTTGATACGGCTCAGAGCCGTATCAAATTGCCAATCTAACCCTATGTTCGAAAGGCCGCGGACTACTACATTTTGTTTGCGTTAGTTTTCATTTCCCGCACTATTTTCATTTCGCTCCATCCCTAAATTACACAATCCCTAAATTAAATCACGCCCTGCTAACGATCCCTAAATCTCATTTCAAGGCTTGAGGAATAAATACCGAAACTGCAAGAACAGCATCTATTTTGGAAGGAATTATTTTATAGAATCAATTCGCGTTTGCCAGTCAAAATTTTGATCAAGTACGCGAAATCATAAGCGCTGTGAAAAGTAACCTATTTGACGTTTTCATTCATAATCAAACCCGAAGTCATCAATAACTTCGTGAAATCTCTGGAATCGATCCCTTCCTGTTTAGTTTTCTGAAAATCGATTCCTTTGCTTTTCAGAAGATCAATGGAATCAGCGGCACATGCATCTCTATCGATGTCGAAATCCTTGAAATTGAACTCCCAGATATACTTTTCAGTTTCGGATTCAGGGAGATTCCCTTCGGAATCGGATAAAGTCAGTCCAATCTGGATCAAATTGAGAGAGTCGACGTTCAATTTCAGAACGGAATAGCGCTCTGACGGCGTCAGTATCTGGTGGTGCTTGAGTGGGCGGAAGATAACACCGGGGAATTCAGTGTCCATGGCGACGTATTGGAAGCGACCGACGTAGCTGCTGAGCAAGCCAATTTCCGATTCGAGATTGTGGGCGAGCACACATCGGACTTTGATCTGGTAATTCTGAGTCTCGGCAGGCATTGGACCCGTACATCCACGTTTCGAGCGCTAATTCTTTGCAAGTGTTGGAAAACTCTTACCCTCCTTCGCAAGCGTGTTTCAAACCCGATATCGAAAATGTTATGTCCCAATTTTTGAGCTTTTTGTCCGAGACCGGATCCCCATTTTGGATCAATGCGTATTCTTACTTCGCGTACAAGGACGACCCTAGTGGGATTCCCCTCGACTATGTGTTAGGAAACCCTAACGTCGGAATGCTTGACCCATACACTAAGCTGAGGTAATATCATAAATCCATAACCAATTCATATTGACACAATGCAGTATTTATAGTTGTTTGATGTGGGCCTATTTTTTAACAGATACGACAACATGCTACACGCACAAGTTGATGCAGTGATTGTGGCGGCGGCGAGGTTGGGGTTTGGGCGGGTGGAGGTGAGGGTTTCGGAGATGGGCTGGCCCTCGAAAGGGGATGAGAATGAGTACGGGACGAATGAGGAGAACGCGAGGGCTTATAACAAGAATTTGGTTATGAGGCAACTGAAAGGCAGTGGGACTCCATTAAGGCCCAATGAGAAGCTTGAGGTATACTTGTTTGCTTTGTTTAATGAAGATATGAAACCGGGGCCTACGTCGGAGAGGAACTATGGGTTGTATCAGTCTGATGGGACGATGGCTTATAACGTGGGGTTTGACCAAGCCATGAGGCCGCCAAGTGTTTCTGCTTCTTTGCTTATTTTCTCTGCTGCTGAGGTATATAATTTCCGATTCGAGATTGTGCTGAGGCAGGGTATCCACGGTTAGTGAAGAGAGCATTGGAAAGTGCAATGAGTGGGAAAGCAAGACAGAGATGTGCATGTTACAAAGAGGAGGATCTTCACCGCCTAGGTCTTGAGGTATATAAAGGCTGTGACTTTTTATTCAAATCATGTCTTGTTTAACTTCATTTCAAAAGCACTTATCTATTATTCAGTAATTATATGTATGTCAGCCTCTGCAGCTTACTAACTGTTTAAGGGAGAGTGTTTCACTTGCTTCTTGTAGACTTGGACAACATACAAAATTGTATCCATAGTGTTTGATATGTCCATATTAACCATCGTATAGGCAAGCGTGTTTATTACTTATTTCATGAACAATGTTGCTGTTTCATTTGCTTATTTAGTTGAAGAAGCATGGGGTATGCTGGTATAGTAGTAGTTTGGGGTTATAAATAGAGAAAGATACAGGAGGGAAATAGGTTTGCATTGAAGAAGATGATCATCTGTATTGGAGGTTTGTAAACAATAGGCTATCAAATGATTATGACAAATAGCAATCACTGTATCGGACTTTGATTTAGTTTCGATCCCCATAGGCACATATTATAACTTAAGTTCAGAAAATAAAACTGAATCTCGTGTGGGAAAAATCACAATTATTAAGTTGAAGCTTAAGAAGGTTTTGTTTCTGTATTTTGTGAAAGTTGAATTAAGTTTTATTCTTTTATATGAGCATTCATCAACTCATTTGTTCATGTATCATTTTCATACTCGTCATAATTTGAATTTGGTTAACATTTAACAACTGTTCATTTTGCTTTTTAAATCTAGTACTGGTTATTTTTCATGAAGGTGGTCCAGAATTGCTGATCAATTGGAAGGCAGAACAGACAATGAAATAAAGAACTATTGGAACACGACTATCAAAAAGAAACTTATAATGAAGGGTATAAATCCAGTAACACATCAACAAATGGCCAATTTTAACATACTTCAAAATTTTCCAAATCTCCTTGCAGCTGCTTCAAATTTGAATAATTTTGCACTAAATCCTTTGAACAATAATGATGCTTTTCATCAGATTCCACCTAATGTGCAACTCCTTCAAACTCTTATTCATAGCATTATCAATGGCTCTCTTATTCCAAATATGGAGGCAATGATTCAACCGCAATCAACTAGTTGCTACAGTTTTTTCCCTTTCACTATCCCTTGTCATGCTCTAATTCAATTTAAAATGCAAAAGAATCATCAATACTTTTACTCTAAATGACGCAGATGATCTACCACATGTGTACATCACCGAATTTTTACCTTGTGCAATTCCATCACCGTCAAGCTTCCTATTGATTCTTCAAATGGCAGGTTAGTAATTTTTGTTATCTTGCCTTTTATTGTTAACATAAATATCAAATTTGATGTTTACATCGTGTATAACTGTATAATTGTTAATAACTTTTTTGTTTTAATAATTCCTACATTGACTATATAAGCCGTTGAATTAGATTTCTCTACAGTTGATTTTGCCTTCACAATTTTAAAAGCAGTAAAACAATTTCCTCTGTTTAGTATGTCATAATTTATAGGATGAAATTTAAAACTTGTTTCTGCTCTAATCAAGGTGTAAAAGATTTCCTTAATTTTCGATTGCACTTGTTCTTGAGAACGAGCAGAAAATTTTGTAACTTGTAGTCGTAAAAGGAAAATTCAAAATTGTATAAGCTATATGTCTACAAGGTTGTCATGTTATCACTTGCACTCATTGAGCAATATATCAAAAGGAGATACAGTAGAAGTTGAAACTATGTTTATTTGAGAAAATTAATGTCCTAAAGCGAGTTCATTCGCGAGTTCAATCGCAAAGCACTAATCCTAAAGCGCTAATTTCAGAATCGCGCTTTAAGGTTAAACAGACAGTAAGCAATTACCTTCTATTGATGACACTTTTATTTCTACTACAGTAAGTGATTTTTTCTTATTGGTAACTCAAACCAAATGTAAGTGTGTAACCGTCAGTGTATAGCACCATTTCTAGGCTGCACAGTTATGTTAATATTCATGAATTTCCAAATTAGCAACTTAGAAACGCTGTCCAGAAACTTTTGACATCGTATATTGGATTTTAACTTGTCCATGTTATGTTGGTGGATATTGCCAATACACTAATAGCATCAAATCATTGTGAAAAATGTTTAAAGTGACATATGTGCCATATTTTTTAGTATCTCTGAATGTATTTGTAATATATTAATCGATATTGTTTTGTCTGCTATTAGTTCAGATGTAAGGTGATATGGCTTGTTTTGATATTTTATTTATTTATTTACGATGTTTGCTAGTTTTATCGCTATTAATTAATGTTTTGCATTTGTGCGTAGTTTTGAAATGATACTCCCAGGTTTGTTAGTTTTTATTTTCGTAATGAATTGGAATGTACGACATGGATTAAGCTATTAATTGAACTGTCTTTTTCCAGGATGATAATTGATGAGGGGTATCTTCCAGCTTTGGTGCATTGGCAATATCTGGAGCAATAATTCATGTCCAGTTCAACTAAAATGGAATTTTGATTCTGTAAAAAAAAAGTATGCAGAAAAATAATAATATTTAAAGCTCATATTGTATATTTTTCCATGTTCAGAAGCATGCAAAGCTCTGCAAGAAAGGAATGGTTACATTGTATAATTGTATATCTTATATAGAGTTTCTTATATGTGTTAAACATTGTATAATTGTATATCCTATATTCATTTTTATACGTGCTAAGCTTGTCCATTTATTTGTATTTTTAGTTGACTGCTGACCGTAGTCATCGATGTAGAAGAAGGGAACATGTAATGTGAAAAATAGAGAGCAATGCATTTTTTTTACTTTAATACATTAATTTGATACGGCCCAAAGCCGTATTAAATTCATGAATTAGGCAGTGCTTTGAGCCGTATCAAATTCATGAATTAGGCAGTGCTTTGAGCCGTATCAAATTCATGAATTAGGCAGTGCTTTGAGCCGTATCAAATTATTAACCACGCCAAAATTTGATACGGCCCAAAGCACTGCCTAATTCCATTTGATACGGCCAAAAGCACTGCCTAATTGGCATTTCTGGTGTAGTGAGAACAATGTTTCTCGGCCATTGATAATAGAAGAAATGGCGGCTACGAGATATAAGCTAGGGTTTCTGTTGTGAACGCGTATATATACGCGTATAACGAATTATTTTAATATTATTTCAATTTTAACTGCTTTTTCAAACGAACTCCAAAATAGACGTGCCGACGGGCGTTCATAATATTTTACCCCTATTCTGAACACAATGGAATAGGTTTCGGGGTCTAATTCGATCGTATGTGGAAAATAGGTTTTCGAATCGAATTAAAATATTAAATTTTCGATATTTATTTCAACGCGTTTCTAACCCGTACGATCAAAGGATAACTCCAAAAGCTACGAAATTTGAAATTCGATAATAATACATTATTACGGATCCAATGGAACTAGTTTCGTCGAATTCCGAGACTGCGCCTCGGAAGGCTATTTTTAACGTCTCGATTATAATATAAAATTTTCAATTTCTAGTTATTCACTTTTAAATCCAATTTTGAATGATAGCAAATTTCATTGTTGTTTAAATAAACTTTACATCAATTTCCGGTTTCATTTTCAATCATATTATATTCAGAATTCAATTATTCGAATAATTGCAATATTAAATTTAAACAATTTTGATTATTCAATAATTCACTATCTTTTGAAATATTTGAAAATGAACTTAAAAGATTAAATCTTTAAAATCGAATTCAAATTATAGAACAACTATTTCCATTATACAGTTATTCAATTTATTCAATTAATTTCCAATATTAATTTTAAACAATTTAATCATTCAATATTCGACAAATTCCAATATTGGATTTCTAAATGAATTGTACTAATCCATCAATTACTCTATTTACATCTAATGAATTCAGCATTATTATCAAATCCAACTATTGATTGTAAAGACATTCACTAAGTAGCATTTATATTTCAATACTTATTACTACTCAAATCTTCGAAATCAATCTATTAAAATCTTTATTCCTACCCAAGTAATTCACAATTCTTATTCACTTATTTACATTTGTTTTTTCCATATTTTCCCTTATAACCAAGTTATAACATTTGAGTCATTTCAATTTGATTGGAATTTCATTCAATACATTAGTAATTAACTTAGATAAATATTGTTGCAATCCATTCTTATTATTATTATCATAAATAAATTACAAATTTTTAATTCTTCCAACATTAGATCATGAAATCTTATTAAATTAACTATTTTAATTATCGAAAATTTACGGGTCGTTACACTCTCCCCCACTCAAAACTTTTCGTCCTCGAAAAGGAAAAAGAAGGGAAAGGAACCAAGTAAAGAATTCACAGTTGATATATTTTATTCAAAATCATCAATTCATACAACAATGAAATTTCATTTAAAAAGTCGTTACTACACTTCCACTACGCTACTCCGAGAAGCTTACGAAATTTCAAGTTGGTTAATCCAAAAGAGTTATAAAATTTTAAAACTTGAAAATTTTCTAACACCCGGATTTACGAAAAATTTCGGCTGAGTCTCCTTTGCGCGGCTCGAATGGCACAACTACAAAACGCCTCTACGGGCCCTAAACCAACAAAAGAAAACCAAAAGCCAAGTGGCTCCATCAAAAACCATCAAATCAAATGACAAATAAATACGTACCTATTTGTCGGGCCATCCAAATTTTCTTGATTTAAATACCTGCATGTTATTTATCAATGATATCCAATCATATAATTTAAAATCATTTTATATTTCACATCGTCAATTTCCAATATTAGCTTTCCCTAAACTTGTACGAAGTACATATATCATTCGTACGCAATATCAAATCTGATCACTCATTCAATCACAAAATTTCACTTCCAAACTAGTATCGTTCACACGACTCTCTAGTGCGGACTCAGATTTAGTTCCTTGATCGGAAACTGTTACTCTCCTTGCATAGCCATATACTATGATAGAGAATTCCAGAATCAAATCAAAAATCCATATCCCGGGTTCGCCGTCGAGAATCGAGTGAAAAATCCTAACTCGGATCGATATAAATTATCTCGAAATTCTGTGCTCGAATTCGGATCAAATTGTTATGCGAATAAAATAATATACGTACAACTTACGTATTACCTTCCAATAGATTCCTATACAATTTATCTATATTAAATCATTTTACTTACCCTCGTTTCATTTACAATTGAGTATTCACAATGCATTATTCAACTCTTTTATTTGCTTAGTATATCCATTTCTTTACATAGCATATTCTTTTATACTATCATTTCTTATACATCACTCATAGAATTTGCTTACTCAAGTTCATTGTAAACTTTCTATACAATTTAATTAAATTCAATTTCATTTTCCAAATGATTCTTAGCTATACCAAATTCTTTTGTTTACATCAACCTCATTTCACAATTTCAGTTAATAATAGATTTATTTGTGGAACATTTTATTAATCATCACTTTAGTTTATAATTATTCTATAAAAGTCATATATAAGAAGTTGGACTTTATCTAAGTTTATAATCATCTCAAAAGTCATAATTCAATTCCACAATTTCTTTGTAAATTTATATTAAATTCTATAACAAATTTACAAAGATATTATTTGGTTCATATGCCGGTTTTCTTAAGTTCTACTTACTTATTCCATTTAGCCATTCATCATTTCATATTATATTTAAGTATATAACATTTTTGTCACAACCAAATTTCCATTTATATGCATTTTAGTTACTTTTAAGTTTTGCTTACTTGTATATTTCAATTACTTTTAGGTTTTGTTTACTTGTATAATCCCATTACATATCCAAAACATCATTTTAACTTTTAGCATTTGGTAAGTTATATTATATGTTATTGGAATGCAATTTGGTATTATACAAATTTATAGAATTCATTTTACTTGATTAGAATGTTCACAATTTTTAACTTGTTTAAATTTTCTTTACTTTTTAATTTTAAGAGTTACACTTCAGCCCTAAAGTTTCTCAAAACATTAAGCTTAGAATTCTTAATCCTCTTATTTTATAAGTTCTGGTTATTCACATTTCATTTGGATAATTTGAAAAATATTAATTAACAGAACTTAGAAATTTAAATGCCCGGTTCATTTCAAATCATTTGAAATAAATATATACATTTATATCTTATATATATCAAATCATACTTTTAGAGTTTAAACCAAAATGCATTTTTTCAAAATAGTTTCGAAGCAAAGCAAAGCTTCGTAGAAATCTCCCCCACTTTGAGACTCGAAAATGAACGTCGATGATGCTGCGCAGTCATCACCGAAATTATTTTCCAGCGACATAAAAGTGGAGTACTGAATTTCATTCCTTTTTAAAAATCCTTTCAAAATATTTCCCATAAATATTTTTCAACTAATATCACTACATATTTTCTTCAAAGTTTTGAAAAATCATTTTCAAAATCCCCGGGTCTTAAATTCAATATTTCTCAATTTAAATCCACTTTAATTTATAAGTCACCTTTATAAGCTATTCTTACAAAATTTTCCTTTCTTAAAACATTCCACAAGTTGTTTTATCATTGTTTATTTTGTAATAAACCTTATTTATCAAAACACAATATCTAATTTATGACAACCATCCATATTATCATTTCTAACAACCAAATAAGCTTGATAAATCATAATAATTTCTAAAATTTATTTCTTTATATACAAAATATAAGTGTGGAAAAATTATTTCATTTACCCAATTTCAGAACAATACTACGTCGAATTGTTCTGTTCAAGTGTTTAGAGATCCCTATCAATAACGTTAATTACTCGTATTGACCAGAATCCATAAGCCACTCAACAAATCAACCAACACAGTATAAAACAATTTATATCACTAACAAATACGCTCTCTCATACATATACACTCAACGACTCATCATAAGGTATTACTACCTTATTTATAAAGAGTCAGACCCCACAAAGTTAAGGTTATCGCTAAACCAAAGCTCTGATACCAACTGTAACGACCCACCTTTTTGGACAGTTTAAATCGACAATCAAACACACATGTCAACTCAAACCATTCAAAAAGGAGGATTGTTAATGGGGTAAATAAGAAAAGAAGAGAAAAGGAACAAGAAACAAACACAGAATCTCGCAGCGAAAAGATAAAATATAATAATCAAATAAACAGTTCATGAAGTTGTTTAATATACTTTTGATTATCATTTATACATCATTTATCAGAGTTATATATATACAACAGAACAAATAAAATAATGCAGCAGACAGCATGATGCAAGGATAATAATAGTAATAGAATACCAAATCTTCGTCTTCGTCCTCCAGAATAAATCTTCAATAAGCTGAAAAACTCAGGACTGACCCGAGCGTAATGAAAGAACAAAACACTCGAGTCAGGACTAAAATATTCTTATGTAAGTTAAATCAATCGTAAATAAATATGGGTGTAATGGTGTTAGAGATGTTTATGGGGTTTGACATCTCCTATCCAGTGTCGACGTGTGTGCAATAACTCAAGAGATGTTACGGGATTTTCCATCTCTTAAGGATCCGTTAAACTATCTACTATGTAGTACAATACGCTATTATAATATGTCTATAGTAAAGTAAACTATTAAAATAGCATTAAGGCGTTACCCATATCCCCCTTAACACATTTTATATATTCCCATAGTCTATACAGTACAGTAATTCCTCCGTAAACTGGAGGGCTATCAGAGGGCACTCCATAGGTATGGTACAAAACAAACTCGTAGAAGGCGCTCTAGGGCGTGTGAACACGGCACACGAGGAAATGCCAGGGTAGATATACCGTTTGCGGATCCGGACTGGTAGTGACGCATAGCAGCTACTACCGCCCACCTCGGAACACACTCCCAAAAAAAATCGAGGGGTGGCCACCAAAAAATCACAAAAGCAATAGAATGGTATCAAAGAAATGTATCCGATCGGAGGAATGACCTCACTTGGCCCGGCGTGGCTCTTGATTTTAGTCACATCTAAGCTGACTCACGGGAGTCAGGGTCACGTCATACCATATAGAATCGTCGCCAAACCATCCTACTTCATTTCTGGAATCTCCTCCACGTACACAGTTGTTAAAGTGGTTTTCGGTATCGACGGAGAGTATGCCCATATCTGATCCCGGTCTCTTTAACAACCAAATACTTATTACACACCGGATGGTTCTTTTACATTTTCAATATCAAATCATAATTGATATCAAAATATCATATTCACTTCAAAATCAAATCCATTTCAAAATCATCGTATCTACTCAAAATATACGATTCCATTTCAAAAATCATTTTCGCCTCAATATCTCATTTTGATTTCAAAATCGTTTCGAATCTCAATTTAGGTTATAACCTCAATTTAACGAAATTCGTATTTATATCCATAATTTAAATATAAACATTTCACCTTATTGACCAGCTTGAATTTTTAGAAAATAGTTTGAATAGTTTTAAAATAGTTAAAAAAATTAAATAGTTAAAATACTCTAAAATATTTAAAAATAGATTTCAAAATAGTTTAAATTAATTTAATATAGTTAAATAGATTTAAAATAGATTTAATACAATTAAATAGGTTAAATAGCTTTAAAATAGACTAAATAGATTTAAAATAAATTAAAATAGGTTAATTAGTTTAAAATAAAATAAATTAAATTAAGTAGATTTAAAATAGATTAAAATAAGTTAACATGTTTAAAATAAATTAAAATAATTTAATATAGTTAATATAGGTTAAAATAGTTTAGTATAAAATAGTTTAAGTATTTAAAATGGTTTATATAGCAGGATAATTTGGGAAAAACCAAAATGAAATAGCTTCAAAGTCATCCATTTAATTCCACTTACCAATCTGAATCAAATTCAAATTTCCATTCAGTCAATTCAAATCTCAATTTCAATTCAAATCAATTTCGATTTCAAATTAATTCAATTCCATCCGAAATCCAATTTCCTCAAATTTCAAAATGTTGTCTTTATCTCACTTTTACTTAATAATATTCAAAGTCCGAATAAAAGTTAAATCCTAAAAAAAACAAATCAATTTACGAAATTCAATCATATCCCGATTTTAAAATTTTACAGTCTCAACTTTTTATTATTTAACAATGTCTTTTAACCAAAATTTATTCCAACATTTCAAACTCAAATTCGCGATAAATTCGATTTCCATAAATTGATTTTTTTTTGAAAAAGGGCTCAAATTTTCTATTAAAAAATAAACCATGTCCAACAAAACAAAAGTACAAAAGCCAGTATCAGGCCCAAAGACAAAGCAAAACACAAAAACAAAACAATACAAGATAGGCCCATACTAATACAGCCCAAAACCCTAAAGCAGGCCCGAAAGACTGGAAGTCTCCAGATTGTTCCACACTCATCTCGTAGAAAAGAAAGGCAATACGACACCTTCGTTTACTTCATAACTCAATTATTTCCAAAACAGCCTAAAAGAAACAGAAATGGCTGCCATCAAAGATCAAACTCCTCCATTTACTTCGTAGAGACGTAACAGCAGCAACCTCATCAGCTGAAAGACGGTCTACGATCCCTCCAGAAACCATTAAGTAAGCATACTATCTTAATTGTCTTCTACCTAGTTCCTTGAGCTTCAGACTAACGAAGTTTATAAGTTCATGACAGGGATACTGAAGAATTCTTAACAATCTTCGACAATCACTTATGCTCAAGTTCAGATCTGAGTTTCAACACAGATCTGAGATTTTTGCAAGACAAAAAGGAAACAGCAACACTACCTCGAGACTTCATTAAGCAAGATAAGTCTTTGATAACCCAAAATAAACAGCTACTTTTATCCTCAGTAGAGTTGATTCCTTTGAATCTTCTAATCTGTCCTCATAATAAATCAATGTCTTGTTATCCAGGACGAAACCACAGTCACTTAGAGCAACCTGCAGATCTGTATACTTAAAAGCTACTAACTAGTTTTAGATGAAAGTAAATTATAATGTAATTTAGAGAGAGGGAAAGAAAAAGCATTGTAAATAAAACAGGTACTCAGAAAACTGAAGCCAGAAGACATAGGAACAAGAAAGTGGCAAAGGAAACAGAAATTATGATTGAATCCCCAATTCAGCGTTGGGAGGTAAATCCCCATTTCAAAGCAATATCTGTATTCATGCCAGTGATGTTCTTGAAATATTTTGATTTTGCCATTCTGATATTCATAGACTGGAAAAATTTTAAGCAAATATTCGACCCATCAGTAAACCATTTCTGGAAAATCCTATCGTTTCTTTCTTTCCAAATATGCTAGACGCAAACTGAAAGCGAAAGTTGAAACAAATCTGAATTGAGATTTTGAGAGCTAGAGATAGAAACTATTTTCAGTAAATCTTCCTTCAAAATGAAAGAAAATAGACTCTTTGGCTTAACGAAAAACTTTTTACAACTCCAAAGCCAAATCTTTTCTGTAAACTCGCATTGAAAAAATAGATGGTCTATATTTTCAATGTGACTATTACAGAACACACAATTCTGATCCACCACTATCTGCTTCTGAATTAATCTTTCTTTAGTCAAGAGAAAATCATTTATGGCTTTAAAAAGGCATACCGCCATTTTAGGAACATGAATTTTGTTCCAGACCGTAGGCGCCCAAAACTTAGTATCAAACCTAGTTCGTACCGAATTCCAAACTTTTTTAAACTGATATTGCCCATCCTTAGAGCACTTCCAAGACCAGAAATCCCTCTCCTTGTTATTGTGAATCTTGACATCTTCAATTTCTGTCTGAATTTGGAATAAAAAGCTATACAAGTCCCACTTCCACTCACCATTTCTTAAAATCCTACTGAGCGTCAAATTTTCTGTACCTGTTCTAAAAGCAGTATCCCTTCCAATGCGTTCCATAATAGAACTCCCATTTAACCATGGATCATACCATAACGAAGTGGTTTTGCCGTCTACAATGTTAAGGGAAAGGCAATTCAAAGCTTCGTGTCTATTCTTCAAAATGAATTTCCACACTCCGGAGTCATCCGAACGCTGGTTAGTATCCCAGAAACTTTTAAGCCCTATATATTTTCCATGCATAAAAACCGCCCAAATACCTTCTAAGTTGATAATTTTCCAAATCAATTTGATATATAGCGCTCTATTCATCTCTTCTAAGTTTCCCAGTCCCATACCTCCTTCTACTTTATGTTTACATAAGACCTCCCAAGGGATCTTACTACTGCGACTTTTCCAAAGAAAATTTAAAATCAAATGTTTAATCTTTTGAACAGTAGCAACTGGAAGACAGAAACATTGCATCCAAAATTGTATTATAGGATATATGGTAGATTTTATAAGTTCCAGTCTCCCTGCTAAGCTCAACATTTTTGTTTCCCATATGCCAATCCTAACTTTAATCTTCTCTATTAAAGGAGAACAATCCTTATCCCTCAAGTTAGCACTAGACAGAGGAATACCCAAATACCTTATAGGAAGGGTTGATTGTTGAATGTTGAGGATCGAACAGATGTCTGTGCAACATTCCACCCCTTGCCCAAAAAAGATGTTAGATTTCTCAACACTTAATTCCAAACCAGTAACCGTTTTCAAGGTTTTAAACACTTCGTTAATAGCAGTCGCAGTTTGCACGTTAGCTTTAGTAAAAAGAATGATGTCGTCAGCGTAAATCAGATGAGTCAATTTGTTACCAAAGTCTGTTACTGGTGAGATCAGACCACCCCTAACTTTTTCCTCCATTAGTAGCGTAAAGTATTCCATAACCAGAGTAAAAAGGATAGGGGAAAGCAGGTCTCCTTGTCTGAGACCATTAGAACTTTTAAAGAAACCGTGCGCTTCTCCATTAACAATGATAGAGAAAACTGGAGTCTTAATTAGGTTTTCAATAATTTTAGTCCATTTATCTGGAAAACCCAAACTTCTTAGCATATGTGTAACGTATCGGGTTTTGCCCGCTCGAAAATCAACATCCGTACTTCACATTGTACTAGAATGCCGCAGATTCGATCGTTCAAATCCGATTCGCCGGAGCTATAACACAATTAAGTAAATAACACAGCGGAAGAAAAGAATAATACATTGATATATAATATCTGATACAACAGAGTGATACAATGAATATCAATATACATCAGAGATATGATACAAGAAATAGCAGCGGAAAAGAAAAGATAACATCAGCAGCAGAACAATATCAATAGAAGTGATAACTCCAAAATGATCTTCAGACAAGAATGAATCCACAACTCCAAGATAAGCAACTCCGATGAATGAACTAGCTCCAGCTAATCTACTAAACCTGAATATCTGAAAAGAAACCCAACTCTAGACTGCTCGTGTGGAAAATTATGAGCACCCAGAGTTTAGGAAGGGAACAATAAACTCCGGATCAGTCATGGGACTGGTGTGAGCAACAAAAACAGTTTATCTTTAAAACAAACAACAACAGAATTTTAAAGTCAATTCGCAATGCTTTTGGAAAATGAAACTACCATAAGACCTCCCGCCACACACACAATGCAAACGCAGAATTGGAGGAGATTTCTTCTTATGATAGTCAAAGATGCTTACTACGTAAAATCATCTTGATATTATTATTAGTGCATAGTGCAGAAAACATTTCGAAAGTATAATATTAATCTTAGCCAACATAGGTACCATTATACTATGCCTACTATAGCTACCATATTAGATGGTAGGTTCTACAACTAAAACCGTACAAGTTCCGTATTGGAGAAATGGATTTCCAACAAATGGTCAGGCTAAGGAACTTCCTTCCGCCGCATGGGATCGCCTCTGGCGGGACGTCCCGAGAGACAAACTGCTCTTTGCCAAACAAGGCCGGGTTACCCTGTAACAGGTAACTCACGAATATGTCATCACCCGGTCCTTTGGGACCTTTATCCGAGGCCTCGGTAACCAACATCACACATCATAAAGAAAGTGTATCCACATGAGTAAGTATCAGGGCTCCATACCATAATACCACCCCTTTCCAGAAGGAAATGACATACCCTAAAGGGCGCGACCCTCATAACCTTGCCGCAACATTCCTGTTTCGACCATTTCCGGGTTGTGAGGCCCTGATGAAGTCTCGTCCACAAAGCTACGCTTTTTCAAAAAGCCACGCTTTGGGTTAACAGATGATCAACCTATGATCACAAAGATAAATGATCAAACAAATGATCATATCACAAATGATCAAACGATGATCATCACACAGCTACACTCAGCATGCCACATTACCAAATTGGGAATATATCGCTGATAACCTTCAACTACATAACCTCTGAGCTCGTACGTCTTAGAGAAGGGTGTTAAGCTAAGAGAATAAATTCTCCGCCACCAACAGAAATGTATTTGAAAGAGATCGGCTTTATATCTCAAAGTGTAATGTCAGACATGTAACCATACAAGTCTGTTCCGGGATCGAACAGAACCGAAGGCACTTCTCACGAAGCCCTTGCAATTCCGGATAATTTCCAATCACGTCCGGACTTCCCGTCACAAAAGAGTGATATAAATCTCTATACCGGCGCGACTCAGTGCAGAGACATTCGACAGGTTGTCCTTTCATTTTCGAAAAATATCCGGTCTTCAACACCGGTCTTCAAATGCTATCCATATCGTCGAATCACTTATTCAGAATGGGTTATGTGACACAAAGGTCCTCTCCCGGCTAAACCGAATAGTGAGCGCAATATTTAAAAACATACGGATATTGGGATTTCAATTAAGTCACAACTTAAACCCAAACTTTCTTTTCAAATGGTTTAACAAATTACCATTTTAATCTTTTAAACAAAAAGATTCATTTTAAACAACCTCCAATGGTTTAAACAATTTCCACATTTAAATCTTTTAAATAAAAGATTCATTCACAGATTTTCTAAATCAATTTCCATTTCAGTTTAACTCGTTAAATCTTTAAAACAAAGATTTAACTCATAGCTTTCAAAACAATTCCATTTCAAATGGTCTAAACAAATCATCATTTTAAATCTGTTTAAAAATAAACAGATTCAATTCATAGTTTTCAAAAAGAATTCATTCATAACTTGGAAAATCCATTTTCAATTCAATCTTGAAATTCCTTTAATTAAACTGGAATTTCATTTCTTATCTGAAAGCTTTTATCATTCGAAAACAAACAGTTTTCATTTTTGGAAATCTGATTCATTTATACGAGTTAAAGTTCTTGGGTTAAATCCAAATTCTCAAAATTTTACATTTAAAATGGTTTGAATTCATATAAACACATTAATAAGTTGAACAGCCTTTTTAAACCCTAGTTCCTAAATCATAGAATTCAATTTCAAATATTGAATTCAAATTTAAATCAAATTATTTAAATTTTCAAAACTCGTTTAAGTTATTCAAAATAACTTTTATCTTTGAAATTCCATTTCAAAAGCTTTTTACTTTAAACCCAAATTTCTAATTTCAAAATCAATTGAAATTAAAATTTCAATTTCAAAAACATCAAATTTAAATTATCTGTGACTTAACCGATTTCCACGTGAAATCCATATTTGTGTGTGTATAAGTGTGGTCCAGGGTTTTACACAGTAGTGCAACATCATACAATCATCACAGATCAGAATACATAAATATAATTTTGATAAGCGGTATTAACTATCCCGCTTATCGTTCATTCACAGTTCACAGATATATATCACAGATAAGTAAATTACAGATCACAACATAAATCAGGATGTATCACCAAGCATCACAAATCAGGGATATCAACAATCAAGTCATCCAATAGAATCCAAATATCAGAAGGTAAGGTCAATAAATTATCTGATTAATTTAGATCGAATTAATTCCTTACGAATTTCAAATCCGGGTTGATTAACATTAATACTTTACCAATTATCTTGATTTATTATTCTTAAATCATTTATTAATTATCCATTAATAATAAATCAATTTTAACTTTTAATTATAATTCATCAACCTTTTATTATTAAATAATTAACCTTTAATTATTTAATTCACCATTTAATTAATTATCATTAATTAATTACTTTAATTAATTGTTTCTCAATTAATTATCATTCCTTAATCATCTTCATTAATTAATCAACCTTCAAATTAATTAATTATTCTCGAATTAATCACCTTAATTAATTAATCACATTAATTAATTCTTCGTTTAAATTAATTATCCTTTAGATACTTGATTAATTAATCTTTAATCAATAATTATCCATCCTTAATTACTTTAAAACAAACAACTAAAGAAAAAAAAACATTTAACTTTAACATTTAAGTCTTTGAAGATTTGTTCAAAACCCGATGAATAAATTTAATATATACTTATTCTTTGAAAACTTTATTATCATTCCATTAAAAACTCATTCACTTTAAATACAGTTTTAAAAACTTGCCTAAACATAAAACTATGCTTTCCTTTTACATTTTAAAACCTGGAACAAGATTTCCTTTCAAAATGTTAAAACCTGGTATTTAACGAGACAACCCCGAGCCAACTTCGATTTCGCCCCGAGCCAATTAGACAAAATCTCGATTTCGAACCCGAGACAAAACTTCATCTTCCCCAATTTCCTTAACTAAAACCAGATACGTCCACCCACGCGTGCACGTGCACACGTCATCGGCTGCTGCTCCGATCATCGTCACCTCGCCGGCGAGTCATCAGCCTTCCCCATATTCGCCACGAACACCTAGACATCATCAACGACGACGAGTTCGAAGTTCACTACCAGGTCCAGACTAGTACGAAAGGGTCGTCACGAAATCGTCTCGCACCATCGCCCTAGGCCATCGGAGGCCACGAAAACTTCGTCAGAGCTCCGCCTACCTCCCCAGATTCGATCGCCACTGGTCTTATTCATTCCGATCCACCATGGGAGAAACACGAATTCGAGATTCAATGATGACCAAAAACACACAAAAAAACCCTAAATTCACATCAACTAACTTCACCGAGTATCTAAAAATTTATTTACCATTTTTCTAATGATCATTAGTCCTCAAGCTACTTCTGACATCAAACTCGAGATTTAATTGTTCGTCCATCGCTGGGAATTGCCATCAACTCGATTTTCGTTTATCACGAGAAATCTCAACATCCATTCACTTAAAATCGTGGAATTCCTTTTAAAAATCATCTTATTACAAGATAAATCTGATCCAATGATCAAAACTTCAAATGAAAATACTTGAATTTTCTGTTTAAAAGGTTTTTCCTCTGTAATTTCACAATTCCAAATTATTTACTAATATTCTATGGTTGAGATTATTTTTTTAAAATTTGAATCTGAGTACACCTAACAAATTTCCTTTATAGATTATAACTCAAAACTACTTACACTCGGAGATTTGAATTTTTGAAATGGTTTACTCTGTAAACCTGAAACAAAACTTATCTGCCTGTAACCAAGCATACACCCTATCCTTGCCATGAATACATATACAAACAGACGTATGCAACACTTATTTATCATCACACACTCCAGAACCAAAGAAGTGGTTGAAAAATTTAAGTTTGCTCACTGAATATTAAAAACAGAGAAGTATTCAACAGATTTACTGTTAAGATTTCAAACAAAAGTTACTCACAAGCATCAAGCAATCAAAACAAGTTAAGCTTCTAAAAAATAGGAGTTGCTCACCGTTGTTTCCAGGAAAGAACAGAGATGCATTTTTGTTGAACAGGCTTTGAATTTCCAGTTGAAACTTGCCTCTTTGATCCCTGGTTTGTAGTGATTCGTATTGTAGTTTATGTCGAAGTTTGTTTAAGTTTTGGAGATTGTTTACTTCAGATTTTTTTTTTGTTTCTCAGTTTTATGGACGAACTGAAATGAAGTATGATATATAGAAAGAAGTGTACAAGTTGATAGATATAAACAAGTTACAGGTGAATATAATTTTGTATAGGTGATGTTATCTTTTTAGTACAACATATAAGCAGAGATATTTATTTCAATTGGAGGCCGATAGTACCTTGCATTAATTAACATTGTCATACTTTTTATTTCGTATGTACTTATGTTTCCATTTGCAGCTGTACATGCATTATCATCTTGCTTTACAGGTTGATGAATTCTCTTCTTGTATACATTTGTTTCTTCTTTCGCAAGCTTCACTCATATGTAGATTTATTCACTTGTTTACAGATCTGAATGCATTTTGTTTTCAAGTGGTTCATACATGTAAATATTTTGTTTGTACTTGAATGTATTATATACTAGTGTGTTCTTTTTCCTTTGCTTTGCCTTCATACTTTTATTTATTCATCTCTATTTATAACTCAAATACACTTGGCCTTGTAATATAAGTAATTTCTGTTTCTAGTTTAAATATTAATTATTGTTATTTAACTTCATATTTATTTTATAAATTCAAACCATTATCAACCATAAATTCTAATATTTATTCATGGCGGGGAAACTCGTAGTCCATTTACAATAGATTTGACAAATTTTTATTCAAAAATTCCTTTTATTATCAATTTAAATTAATTAAAAATCTGGGGTCGTTACAATATGAATAACAAAATCTCTATTAATCGAATCGTATGCTTTCTTTAAATCCACTTTAATACACATGTATTTGTTATCCTTTCTTCCAAGACCTCTAATTAATTCATGAGCTAACAAAATACCATCCCCTATAGATCTACCTTTGATAAACGCCGTCTGGTTTTGGGACACCAACTTATCCAAAAAAGGACCCGGTCTATTACACAGTATTTTGGAGAAAACCTTGTATAGAGTGTTACAACAGGCAATAGGTCTGAAATCTTGAATACAGGAGGAGTGGTCTTTTTTTGGAATCAAGTGAATAAATGTGTGATTCCATTCTTTTATGATTAGACCCTTTTGAAAAATATCGTTTAAAGCTTTATAAATAATATCTTTCGAAAGGTTCCAATGGGTCTTGAAAAACAACGAGTTGAAACCGTCCGGACCTGGAGAAACAGAATCTTTGATATCCCACAAGGCATATTTGATTTCTTCTAAAGAGAAACTCTCATTTAAAAAGTTATCCCCAAACTCAGAAATAACCATTTTGCAAATAACTTCAGGAAAATGAACACCTAAGGGCTGATTATAAGTTTGTTAGAAAAAATCTATAGTCGTTTCAACAAACTTATTTTCCGAAACCACCTTACCGTCAACAGTTAAATTTGTCAAACGCTTTCTACTTCTTCTGTTAGACATTTTAGCGTAGAAAAAAGACGATCCCTCATCACCCATCATCAGCCAATCACATTTAGCCTTTTGTTTGGCAACCAGAAATTCTTTTTTTAGAGCTAAATCCAAATTAATCTTGGCATTTTGAAATTCCAGAGCTAAGTTGTGATCATTAGAATTTTCCAAATGTTTCTGGAGACTAGAACATTTCTCTCTTAGAACATTCACCTCTTGTTTGATATTACGAGAATTAGCACTCCATCTCTTGAGTTCTCTCTTAATATTTTTGAGAATGTTAATAACTTGGAACAAAGGTCTGTCAATGTGATTAATAACCCAGAGTTTCTCGATCATAGGAAAGTACTGATCGCATAGAGACCAATGATTCATATATCTAAAAGGACTGTTCTTAACCCTAGAGTTAGAGGTAAATGAGACGAGAATAGCATTATGATCACTCACCGTAGGAGGTAAGAATTCAACTGATAGATCTGGGAATAAGTTAATCCAATCTAAATTTGCAAACACCCTGTCAATTTTAGAGAAAATATTTCGACACGGACCCGACCACCACGAAAATTCAAAACCTTTAATATTGATCTCATTAAGACCAGTATATAAAGACATTTCATCTAGTTCAAACAAATTATCAAAAGTTGCTGGATTACCTCCCTGTCTTTCTGAGGGTCTACGAATGCAGTTGAAATCCCCAAGGACCATCCATGGCCTATAAATATTTATAGCATCCTCTTGTAGGATCTTCCATAATCTTTTCCTTAATTCAACAAAATTTTAGGCATAAACAAAAGTCATATTACTTCTGAATTTCAAGGAATCGATCAGTTCGATGGTAATGTGTTGATCACTCATGCTGACAAAATTGAAATCCCAAACATTTCCGTCTATAAGAACCATAATCCTGCATTTATAATAGCAAGATATATTACTTATTATTTTCCATCCGTCTTCCAGCGTTTTTTCCAACTTCAAAATCTCTGGAAATAGCAACTTATTTTCCAAAATACCAAAACAGCTAATTTTGTACTTATCAATAACTTTTCTCACTTCTCCCATTCTGTTAGGGTTGTGGAACCCTCTAACGTTCCAACAGGCTACTGACATTATAAAACCTTATTATTTCGAGTCCTCAAAAACCTACTACTCGAGGACTCCCCATTGTCATCTGAAGGAATACCTAACATATGAACCCACTTGGGATTCTTACGGACCAGCTTATCCTTCTGAATTTATCAAAATCTATATCTTGAGGCTTCAGAAGAATCTGTTCCTCCATTACCTCCTGAACTGTGTCAACATTTTCATGAAAATTCTGTTCCTCTGCCACTTTAGTCGTTCCTATATCCTGATCCAGATTATCTTGTACCTGTAATAAAAAACAAGGATCAATACCTCTCCTAAAATTAACATTATTATAAATACAGTCATCAATAACTAAATCAGTAGAAGATAAGGATATTGGAAGCGAATTGTGATCCAATGATGACAAAGGGCGTTTAAGAATAGATATGTGAGTCGATGGTGATTTTGGTGGAGATGATCTCAGATCTATGGCTCCTGGGGTAGTTGGAGAAGCAGGAATGAATGGCTCCCTGGCTCCTTGATCAGGAGGGACTTCCGACCTGGCCAGAGGAACATTGGAGCAATCTTCACTGACTCCTATTTCGGTTGTAGTAGCATGTTCTGGCTCTGACACTTCTGAAATTGCCCCCTCATCCCGCTCTACTGAGGATACTACTTTTCCCAAATTCTGGTCCTGAGGTGAACTTTCTATAACAGTTGTAGATTTTTCCCTATCTTCTGGGACTTCCGTCCCTGCATCTTTACAGAGGGCTTCTGTCCCTGCATCATTATTGACTCCATTATCAGAATTATCTATAATAGAGGGACCTCCAGCATTCATCTCCTTTTCGGGAATATTTGAAATCTCAATTCCACATTCAGCTAGACCATGTTTATCTAAGTTGACAGCTTGGGTCTCTTTAGGGACCCAAGACTTAGTCATTGGACATTCAGCAGTTATATGTCCGAAACACACACACTTGCCACAGATGGGAGGAGGGTTTTCATATTCTACTTCCTGAATGAAAACCCTCCCATTCTCATCCCTACCTTCAATGGATTTGGGCATTCCATAATTAACATTAACCTCAACCAAAACTCTAGCGTAGGCTAGTCTAGATTTATTTTTTGTAGCCTCATCCATCTTTATAGGTACTCCTATGGTACTAGTTAGAGCACTAATGGCCTTATTGCCCCATAATTTAAAACTTAAACCAGGAAGTCTAACCCACATAGGCAAAGATGTAAGCAGATCTCTATCAGTTCTCATATCTGGGGACAATCTCTTCATAATGATCAAGTTCCGGTCCATAAACCAAGGAACTGATTTTAAAATCTTATTGCAGTCCTCCTCCAAACCAAATCTCACTACGAAAAAGCCGTTATTCCTAGAGTGGACAGAGAATGGCTTCTTAGTTACCCAGACCCTATTGGCATATCCCTCAAACGTTCGGAGCCATGGTTTATACCCAACCACATACAGTAAAATGCATAAATCCCAACCTCCCTCCGCTTCTTTGATCGCTTCAGAAGAGAGGGAACCTATCCTTTTACCATCCGCTACCGTAGGCTCTATAAACTCCAGATCCAGGTTCCCTAAATCACCAACCGCTCCTTCTTTCACTGCCTCACTGTACGAAAATTTCTTTGCATTCTCCGAAACAGTGAAAATAATTTTAGGATTACCTCCTGACAGCGGAAATTTCTGCTTAGGAAATTTTGTTTGTTTAGTAACTGTTCGCCCATCATAATCCGGAAGCACCCTCCTACCTGAGATTCTGTCTGTTCTGTTTGTTCTTTGACCCCCCAGGTTAATCCTCTGATCAGGACCCGTAGGAACTGGCGCCTTGCCCCTTTTCCTTCTCACCTCCTCCCATCCTTCAGCATCCCGCAGAGGACCCATGATCCAATTTTGAGGAGATAGAAGTGAAGATCGGAAAGCAGTAAATAACGGAGGAATTTGAGAAAACTAGGAAGAAACGAAAGAAAAAAGGAGAAAAGGGAAGAACCCTAATCTCCAGATCTAGATCTGGAAGCCATTATTAAAATAAATTCACCCTTTAAATCCAAACTACTTTCCATAAATTGATTTTATTTCCTTTAAATCCAAACTACTTAAATAATTTCAAATCAAAGATTTTAAAAATTATTTAATTTAACCAATCCGGTGCCCATATATAATTTTCTATCCTTTGGCCAAGTGATCAGTTATTTCAATTAAATTTCAGGAATAGATATATATCACTTCAATTCAAATCATAGTGTCATAGGTATATATCATTTCAACCTATTTCTCAATTTATTCAAAATGATTCAATTTACAACTGTAATTAATACAAAGGGTGATGACAGGATATCTACAAACAAATAAACATCCAAACATTTCAAATATCAATCAATAGCATCCATCGCAACCAATCATCCAAACAGACAATATAATTCACGGAAATTTCATAGTTATAAATGTTCGGTAATTTAATTGCGATTAAATTCCAATTCTAATTTGACTGTCAATTTCAATTTCTAACATTAAATTCAATGACAATCTAGATGATAGTTAAATTTTATCAACCACGACTAATAAAAATCATATCACTTCATAATATCATATTCAACCAGCATCAAAATTTTCTAGTACGTTGTGAGCGTTATAAAACACACACCTTGGGTTTTCAATTTTAAATCAAATCGAACGACGTTCGATTTAACCTAAAATTTTAACGAGCTCCAAACATTTCCAGGTCTGCACTGCAATGTAAATCTCATCTCTGCAATTCCGGCGTCGCCAGTTTCATCCGATTCCGACCTCGCATGACCAAGATATGCAGTTTTAAAGATTTACACGAATTTAAACAAATAAATTTATTTATTTTTATTTATACAAAATTAAATCTGGCCGTTGGATTTACCAACAGAAATCAAGGCCGAAGAAAGCTTCTTCTTCCAAATCGTGCTCCAGGCAAGTCGAACCCATCATACGCGTTCATTCCATGATGGCCGCACCTCTAATCGACGTCCAGAGCTTGATCAGGGACCCCCATCACGTGCGCCTCCACACCGTGCACCACCGACCCTAGTCCAAGAAGCTCGGCCCCATAAATCACTCGAAAACTGCGAACAAACGCAGCCCAAACGCACGCCAGAATCTCCGCCTTCGCTACGAATCAGGCGATCTCCACCATTGATAACGAAGAGCTCGGCGCGCTCTTCGACTTCACCGTTGATGCCGAGTCGCGAAACTAAGCGGATAAGGAGATAGTGGAGGAGGAAGAACAATGTTTCTCGGCCATTGATAATAGAAGAAACGGTAGCTACGAGATATAAGCTAGGGTTTCTGTTGTGAACGCGTATATATACGCGTATAACGAATTATTTTAATATTATTTCAATTTTAACTACTTTTTCAAACGAACTCCAAAATAGACGTGCCGATAGGCGTTCACAATGTTTTACCCCTATTCCGAACACAATGGAATAGGTTTCGGGGCCTAATTCGATCGTATGTGGAAAATAGATTTTCGAATCGAATTAAAATATTAAATTTTCGATATTTATTTCAACGCGTTTCTAACCCGTACGATCAAAGGATAACTCCAAAAGCTACGAAATTTGAAATCCAATAATAATACATTATTACGGATCCAATGGAACTGGTTTCGTCGAATTCCGAGACTGCGCCTCGGAAGGCTATTTTTAACGTCTCGATTATAATATAAAATTTTCAATTTCTAGTTATTCACTTTTAAATCCAATTTTGAATGATAGCAAATTTCATTGTTGTTTAAATAAACATTACATCAATTTCCGGTTTCATTTTCAATCATATTATATTCAGAATTCAATTATTCGAATAATTGCAATATTAAATTTAAACAATTTTGATTATTCAATAATTCACTATCTTTTGAAATATTTGAAAATGAACTTAAAAGATTAAATCTTTAAAAACGAATTCAAATTATAGAACAACTATTTCCATTATACAGTTATTCAATTCCCGTTATTCAATTTATTCAATTAATTTCCAATATTAATTTTAAAAAATTTAATCATTCAATATTCGACAAATTCCAATATTGGATTTCTAAATGAATTGTACTAATCCATCAATTACTCTATTTACATCTAATGAATTCAGCATTATTATCAAATCCAACTATTGATTGTAAAGACATTCACTAAGTAGCATTTATATTTCAATACTTATTACTACTCAAATCTTCGAAATCAATCTATTAAAATCTTTATTCCTACCCAAATAATTCACAATTCTTATTCACTTATTTACATTTGTTTTTTCCATATTTTCCCTTATAACCAAGTTATAACATTTGAGTCATTTCAATTTGATTGGAATTTCATTCAATACATTAGTAATTAACTTAGATAAATATTGTTGCAATCCATTCTAGTTATTATTATCATGAATAAATTACAAATTTTTAATTCTTCCAACATTAGATCATGAAATCTTATTAAATTAACTATTTTAATTATCAAAAATTTACGGGTCGTTACAAAAATGCTATATTAAACTATCATGTTAAATATTCTAAACATACTAGTGGACTTTGTAATTAAAATGCTACACTATACTATTTTTTAATATCATAAATATGATAGTGAACTTCATAACTAAAATGATACATTAAACTATATATTTGCATATTATAAACATGATAATGGACTTGGTAATTAAAATGCTATATTAAAATATCATTTTGAATATTTTAAACATGATAGTGAACTTCATAACTAAAATGCCACATTAAACTATTTTAACTATCATTCGCCACATTCAATACGTTCTAATGCACTCTAAAACTAGAAATGATATCTTTAATTATCATTCGGCACATTCGATATACTGTAATTCACTTTAAAAATACAAATGATATTTTTAACTATCATTCGGCACATTCCATTCAATTTGATACATTGTAATGCGTTAATTTAAAAATAAAAATGATAAATTGGTTTCATATATACCCGATTAGGATTGGCATCCGGTTAGCTTTTGCATCTATACGTACTCGATTAGGTTTGGCACCCGATTAACTTTTGCATCCATGCATACCCGATTAGGATTGTCATCCTGTTAGCTTTTGCTTCCATATGTACTCGATTAGGCTAGGGATTCGATTAACTTTTGCTGTGACGCCCCACCTCTATGCTCATAATAACAAAGAGTATTAAAAGAAATACTGTCTATTATTACGAAGAATAAGGCTGGATAGGAGCGACCATCCGTAATTGGCCTTACACTAATATTGGTTATCTCGATAGGAGTGGTATATACTTTTTATTTTTCATCTTATTTATTTACTCCCATCGACACACCCAATTATCAGTATAAAACAAACTACGATGGTTCATAATAGTTTAGGACATTAGATATAACGATAACACAGATAATATAAATGCGGAACACAGATAAAAACAAAAGTCTCATATATATATATAACTGATGTCAGTTACAACATAGTTGACACAATACATATGATACAACTACAACTGTCGACTCTAGAAGTTATATATACAAGTACATTATCAACTAATATACATGAATACATATCGTTCTATACACTGACACGACTACTACAGAATGACACTGACAACTTCAGAAGATATGAAAAGTCTTCAAATCCCGAACAGCAACTCAAAGAAGGAAATCTACTACCTGAAATAACTTGGGTCTGACCCGAGTATTACATTCAAAAGAAAATAATACCCAGGTCAGTCTAATTCAAACCAGTTTATTAGTGCACAGAAGCAATAATAATCAGATATCAATTAGGCAACAGTCACAGAATCTCGTATATCCAACTCTCGATACGAGAATTGGATAACGGTAATTATAACACTATACAGTGTTAAACAACATATCAACAATCCAAATCAATTTAAACAATTGAAATTATCACTTTAAAACCATCAAAACTTCGATTGGCTGCCGTACACGCACGCGTGCACGGCCTCGCCAATACAGCATAAAATCAATGCATCACGACACAAAAGAAATATCAATTCAAAACTGTCAATTCTGGGTGGCTGCAGTGCACGCACGCGTGCGCTGCCTCGCCACATTTATATGATGCTATCGCAACACCAAATGCAAATATCAGACTCGAGCATAAAGGCGCAGACTCGGTTGGAAGTGAATCATTTGACACAAATCAATACGAACGACATGAACTGGACAGTGCACCAAGGATAGGGCAACAGAGCAAGGCCCAACGAATAACAGGTATACAAGGCAGTGACGACTAATCAATGCCAAGCAAACGTATGACATCAAAACAATTGAACTGTAACCCAAAGTGGGCAATGCAAGCACAGCCTTAGACCAGCAAGAATGCAGACCAGAAGATGAAGTTTAGGACAGATCAAACTTGAATGAAAGCCAAGCTGAGTACACTACCAAACAAGATCAATGTATGCAAATGGGCTGCAGACCATACTAGTGGCAAGATTAAGGATGCAGACCCAGGTAGTACACGAGGGAAATGCAAAACCAATATCAAAACATTCATCTACATTCGATTACATGAAACTGAATTGTGCAATCTCAGTAGAAAATGTATATGACATGAATGTGTTGGCGACAGTTCAAGGCAACAGTAACAAATGAGTGAAACTGGAATTTCCAAAGTGAAGCAAGAAAATTCAAATTGCAGAGGACCTGCAATTTCCAGAAAATGAAGCAAGAACTAATGTTCGTGAACCTGAAGGCAACAGATACAAGTCACCAGTAACAACTATATGAACAGAGTAGTATGAGAGTGAGGGCACCATAGATATGGCACCACAGCACACAACATTTAGAGGTCAATGCCATGCGTTTTTTTTTTCAAAACGAACTAGAACAAAATGGCATCAACACAATCAAAAGTAAAAAGCTCCAACTAAGATTAAAAATGGTCCATCAATGAACAAGGTGTACATGAACAACATCCCACACGACTCAATCAGTATGCAATAAAATTGCAATGTACAACTCAACCTTCAAATCAAAACATATAAGTTTAATGCAGACAATGTCTACAACACAAATGCAATACCAACACAACGGTTCGAGACTGCATACGTGGCTCAATGCAAACAAGTCACATATACAAGGTACAAACCATGTAGCAGCAGTGACAAC
The DNA here is from genome assembly GCA_030737815.1 of Allium fistulosum. Taxonomy (NCBI): domain Eukaryota; kingdom Viridiplantae; phylum Streptophyta; class Magnoliopsida; order Asparagales; family Amaryllidaceae; genus Allium; species Allium fistulosum. The sequence goes on along the minus strand of JASFAW010000015.1, from coordinate 14,564,098 downwards.
ACAAGATTAGAATATACAAGTAGACCAGATGAAGACTGCCTATATCAGACCATCGAGAAACACTACAGTGAAGACTACATAGTCAGTGTAACTAAATGCAACTGCAAATGAATAATGCAATGTAACTGTTTCTAGCATATGACCAAATGTAAATGCACTATGGACCTGGTAGTACCCAAGTAACACTGTCTCGAAGTAATTAGTCTCAACCACGCGGGGCAGTACCATCAGAAATGAATGCTTCATAAATGCATACCAGGCTTGTGTGACAACAATTATTAATCCAACAAAGTCAAGTGGATAACCAATGCAACACTCAGGTCAGTGAATACATATGCAGTGCCACCATAAACAGGCATAACTACAACTACACAGTGCAAAAATAAATGAGTATATGGGTGTAGATATGCTAGGATTCTTATGAAACCGAAATAACAAAGTACCAGAGTAGGCAAATTCCATAGGTAATTCGAACAACCAAAGTCAAAGAGAAAGTCACGAAATCAAACTCAACGGTCACAAAAATATCATGGCCGAAAGTAAGCAAGTCAATAGAGACTCATTGCAACTAAAACCGCTGAATTATCAAACTCAAAGACCTGGTAATACCAAAACACCAATCAACATGGTTCCCAAAAACAATCCCGAAATGAGGTTACTAATAAATCGAATGGTTCATAAACAAGTAAATGCCGATGTCTCAATAGTTCAACACTGGCTGAATTCAATACACAATTGCTCGAAACAACCAAAAGGCATCACGGCAACTCATCAAGACACGGTAGATAACTGAGCCAGAAAAACATCGACTTTCAAACGATAAAAATCTCAACATACGAAAATGAGCCTGATAGGAAAATCACAGGCGTTCGAAAATGATCGAACGTTAATCTAAAATTGAACCAAGTCAGAAATCACAAACAGAAGACATGAATCAGATGTGAGTGGCAAACCACTCACCTTTTCGACGTCCAAGCTAACTGTTTCGAACTCGACTAGTTGGGAGCGCCCGCAAGCAAAATTTGAAGAAGCAATCGAAGCAAATGGGGAACGACCAGCCATCGATCGGCTCTCCATTTTCCAAAGCCATAATTCGCTTCAAGAGACGAGCGAAAACGAACGAAGATTGAGCAGCACCGCCATTTTCGTTTCTTCATACTTTTAGGTTTAGGGTTGTTGAAAATGAAAGAAAGGGGGACGGGTTTGCCCTACAAATCATCACGGCGACAAATAGAATATGGGCCGAGGTAAAAATTTCTTTGTTTAAAACCCACCAAAGTTCAACAATTTATCAACGAATTTTAGTCCAAACTTTTATTAAAAAATTATACAAATATGAAAAGTTTTCAATCGATTCAAAATTGCAATAGCTATTAACAACCGGTTTAATCGTCATTTGACGATATGAAAATAATTGTGGAATCTCGGGTTGTTACAGACTTCCCTCCTTATAAAAATTGCGTCCCCGCAATTTTCCTAATCAAGATTGTCTATAACAATCTTCTTCTATCCTAAACTAGTTATGCTAGAAAAATAAGAATTGAGAACACAATTATCAAAGAAATTGCGTCCACGCAATCATAGGGAATAAATGGATAAAAGGTAACAACCAAAAGAGCATGGCAATGTCGAATGTACAAGCAAAGCAAGTGTCAGCGGGGAAGTATTAGATAAGAAATCAAAAGGTTCGACTGCTTCAAATCGAAAGAATCGACATCGTGGGAATCAGGGATCAAAATCAGACGACTAACAAAAGCAAGAACAATCGAGTTCCAGCAACTAAAAGAGAAGGAAAAACAGAGCAGAAATCCCATACAGAGCACGAATTAAATGCGAGTAAATCAAATTACTCACCTGAATCGCCAAAGAAAAAGACGAAGCTCAAATCTCAAAAGTCGCAAATATTCAATCATCAAAACGATAATTGAATTTCTAAATCGCAATTATTTACTTATCTCAAACGATAATCAGAAGACAAAACAAATATCTGATTATCTCATACGATAGTCAGAAAACAAATATTCAATTATCAAAAACGATAATCAAATTTCTCAAATCAACAAATATTCGACCATCACAAACGATAATCAAATTTCAAATTCAACAAATATTTAATTATCTAAAGCGATAATCAAATCTCAAATCAGCAAATATTTAATTATCTAAAGCGATAATTAAATCTCAAATCAACAAATATTTATTTATCTAAAGCGATAATTAAATTCGAAATCAGCAAATATTTAATTATCTAAAGCGATAATTAAATCTCAAATCAGCAAATATTTAATTATCTAAAGCGATAATTAAATTCAAAATCAGCAAGTATTTAATTATCTAAAGCGATAATTAAATCTCAAATCAGCAAATATTTAATTATCTAAAGCGATAATCAAATCTCAAATCAGCAAATATTTAATTATCTAAAGCGATAATTAAATCTCAAATCAACAAATATTTAATTATCTAAAGCGATAATTAAATTCGAAATCAGCAAATATTTAATTATCTAAAGCGATAATTAAATCTCAAATCAGCAAATATTTAATTATCTAAAGCGATAATTAAATTCGAAATCAGCAAATATTTAATTATCTAAAGCGATAATTAAATCTCAAATCAGCAAATATTTAATTATCTAAAGCGATAATTAAATTCAAAATCAGCAAATATTTAATTATCTAAAGCGATAATTAAATCTCAAATCAGCAAATATTTAATTATCTAAAGCGATAATTAAATCTCAAATCAGCAAATATTTAATTATCTAAAGCGATAATTAAATCTCAAATCAACAAATATTTAATTATCTAAAGCGATAATTAAAAGCAACAAATATCCGATTATCGAAAACGATAATCAGAACTCATATCAACAAATATCTAATTATCACAAGCGATAATTAGAAACAATAATTATCTGATTATCAAAAACGATAATCAGAACGCAAATCAACAAATATCCAATTACCTGCAGATAATTGGAAGCAACAAATATCTAGAAATCAATTAAGAAGACTAGAAAATCAACATAAAAGCTTGGATCGATCCCATCAGATGGCGAGTTTTTAATTCGCCGCACGTGCATCCCAGAGTGGCCGAAGCCTACCAAGTACTCAACATAATTTTGGCGCCCATCAGATTGACCCGGAGGTCCGCAGAGTGACCCGAAGGTCTAGTACCGGTATTTGACCCGAAGGTCCGCAGAGTGGCCCGAAAGCCCAACAAATGACCCGAAGGTCCGCAGAGTGGCTCGAAAGCACACGAAAGCATCAAAATGTTTCAATTAACGAGTCCGGAATTAACCGAAATAGCAAACGCACATGTCCCATACCACGTGTTTTACTAAATCGTTTGATTCTCTTCATCGTTTCCTTGAAAGTGTGAAATTCATCAAAATCATCAAAACAACAGATATTCAATTAACGAGTCCGAAATTAACCGAAAAAGTAAAAGTGTGGTTCCATACTCCGCACTTTTGCTAAATCGTTTAATTTTCTTCATCGTTTCCTTGAAAGTGCAAAATTGTGTATTTTGTAAAAATACACTTTACATTCTCAAACGGACAAGTCCGGAATTAAGCGAATCAGTAAAAGAAAGGGGTCATAGTCCTCGATTTTGCTGAAACGTTTAAATCGCTTCCTCATTCTTTTGAAAGCGTAAACTGTTAAATTTCTGAAAAACAATTTTATTTATTTTGTAAAAATAACAATTCACCTTCTCAACTGGACAAGTCCGGAGTTAAGCGAAACAGTAAAAGAAAGGGGTCATAATCCTCGATTTTGCTGAATCGTTTAAGTCGCTTTCTCATCCTTTTGAAAACGCAAACCGTTAAAATTTATAAAACAATTTTCATTTTAAAACAATTTTCCAATCACGTGATTAAAACAGCAAATTAGTAACAATTTCGATAAGGAAATTGTACTTCTCAAAAATACCGTAAAAACGGTTACAAATCAGTATTGCGGAATAACCGCTTGAAAATCCACTTTTAAAATTTGGCGATTACTGAAGCCAAAGCGACAATAGTTTTAAAACGTCAAAATCACATCAAAACAATCTACATCAAAATGTAATTTTAGTGAATTTTCATTCATCAAGATGCCACAAAACCCCGTACTTCAAAATATAGCATTGGTGTAAAATTCCGTTGTAAAAATAACGGCAACAAAATACGTTTCATAACCAAGCATCGGTTCAACGTAAAATAAATGCAATAACTTGCAATTTAAATTTTTGCACGTACTACAGAATGAACAAAGAAATCATTCAAATGTATCTTCAATGAAGATAATTCAAAACAGCAAAAATCTAATCAATATATGATTATTACAAAAGAAAGCCAGCGGAAATTTCAACAAAAATTACATAACTGTAATTTCTTCGAATTCTCAAAGAAACAAAATAATTACAGCTATGTAAACAACAAATGAAATTATATCAATTTTCGTATTTCGATTTGTTAATCGAAAAGATTATCAGTTGTATTCAGCGAAGACAGTTTCACCGTTTTCGCTGCGCACTCTGATAAATAGAACACAATTTCATCAAAACAACTAAACACAATTCCACTTTTATTTTTAAATAACGATATTTAAAAATTTCATCAAAATTTCAAAACTTTAGTTTTGACTCAAATCACAGATAAAACGTCGACTAATAGTTGTAACATATGTTCCATCCAAGTTATGTTTTATATTATGTCCATAAACCCCAAGCTCTGATACCAACTGTGACGCCCCACCTCTATGCTCATAATAACAAAGAGTATTAAAAGAAATACTGTCTATTATTACGAAGAATAAGGCTGGATAGGAGCGACCATCCGTAATTGGCCTTACACTAATATTGGTTATCTCGATAGGAGTGGTATATACTTTTTATTTTTCATCTTATTTATTTACTCCCATCGACACACCCAATTATCAGTATAAAACAAACTACGATGGTTCATAATAGTTTAGGACATTAGATATAACGATAACACAGATAATATAAATGCGGAACACGGATAAAAACAAAAGTCTCATATATATATAACTGATGTCAGTTACAACATAGTTGACACAATACATATGATACAACTACAACTGTCGACTCTAGAAGTTATATATACAAGTACATTATCAACTAATATACATGAATACATATCGTTCTATACACTGACACGACTACTACAGAATGACACTGACAACTTCAGAAGATATGAAAAGTCTTCAAATCCCGAACAGCAACTCAAAGAAGGAAATCTACTACCTGAAATAACTCGGGTCTGACCCGAGTATTACATTCAAAAGAAAATAATACCCAGGTCAGTCTAATTCAAACCAGTTTATTAGTGCACAGAAGCATTAATAATCAGATATCAATTAGGCAACAGTCACAGAATCTCGTATATCCAACTCTCGATACGAGAATTGGATAACGGTAATTATAACACTATACAGTGTTAAACAACATATCAACAATCCAAATCAATTTAAACAATTGAAATTATCACTTTAAAACCATCAAAACTTCGATTGGCTGCCGTACACGCACGCGTGCACGGCCTCGCCAATACAGCATAAAAGATCAATGCATCACGACACAAAAGAAATATCAATTCAAAACTGTCAATTCTGGGTGGCTGCAGTGCACGCACGCGTGTGCTGCCTCGCCACATTTATATGATGCTATCGCAACACCAAATGCAAATATCAGACTCGAGCATAAAGGCGCAGACTCGGTTGGAAGTGAATCATTTGACACAAATCAATACGAACGACATGAACTGGACAGTGCACCAAGGATAGGGCAACAGAGCAAGGCCCAACGAATAACAGGTATACAAGGCAGTGACGACCAATCAATGCCAAGCAAACATATGACATCAAAACAATTGAACTGTAACCCAAAGTGGGCAATGCAAGCACAGCCTTAGACCAGCAAGAATGCAGACCAGAAGATGAAGTTTAGGACAGATCAAACTTGAATGAAAGCCAAGCTGAGTACACTACCAAACAAGATCAATGTATGCAAATGGGCTGCAGACCATACTAGTGGCAAGATTAAGGATGCAGACCCAGGTAGTACACGAGGGAAATGCAAAACCAATATCAAAACATTCATCTACATTCGATTACATGAAACTGAATTGTGCAATCTCAGTAGAAAATGTATATGACATGAATGTGTTGGCGACAGTTCAAGGCAACAGTAACAAATGAGTGAAACTGGAATTTCCAAAGTGAAGCAAGAAAATTCAAATTGCAGAGGACCTGCAATTTCCAAAAAATGAAGCAAGAACTAATGTTCGTGAACCTGAAGGCAACAGATACAAGTCACCAGTAACAACTATATGAACAGAGTAGTATGAGAGTGAGGGCACCATAGATATGGCACCACAGCACACAACATTTAGAGGTCAATGCCATGCGTTTTTTTTTTCAAAACGAACTAGAACAAAATGGCATCAACACAATCAAAAGTAAAAAGCTCCAACTAAGATTAAAAATGGTCCATCAATGAACAAGGTGTACATGAACAACATCCCACACGACTCAATCAGTATGCAATAAAATTGCAATGTACAACTCAACCTTCAAATCAAAACATATAAGTTTAATGCAGACAATGTCTACAACACAAATGCAATACCAACACAACGGTTCGAGACTGCATACGTGGCTCAATGCAAACAAGTCACATATACAAGGTACAAGCCATGTAGAAGCAGTGACAACACAAGATTAGAATATACAAGTAGACCAGATGAAGACTGCCTATATCAGACCATCGAGAAACACTACAGTGAAGACTACATAGTCAGTGTAACTAAATGCAACTGCAAATGAATAATGCAATGTAACTGTTTCTAGCATATGACCAAATGTAAATGCACTATGGACCTGGTAGTACCCAAGTAACACTGTCTCGAAGTAATTAGTCTCAACCACGCGGGGCAGTACCATCAGAAATGAATGCTTCATAAATGCATACCAGGCTTGTGTGACAACAATTATTAATCCAACAAAGTCAAGTGGATAACCAATGCAACACTCAGGTCAGTGAATACATATGCAGTGCCACCATAAACAGGCATAACTACAACTACACAGTGCAAAAATAAATGAGTATATGGGTGCAGATATGCTAGGATTCTTATGAAACCGAAATAACAAAGTACCAGAGTAGGCAAATTCCATAGGTAATTCGAACAACCAAAGTCAAAGAGAAAGTCACGAAATCAAACTCAACGGTCACAAAAATATCATGGCCGAAAGTAAGCAAGTCAATAGAGACTCATTGCAACTAAAACCGCTGAATTATCAAACTCAAAGACCTGGTAATACCAAAACACCAATCAACATGGTTCCCAAAAACAATCCCGAAATGAGGTTACTAATAAATCGAATGGTTCATAAACAAGTAAATGCCGATGTCTCAATAGTTCAACACTGGCTGAATTCAATACACAATTGCTCGAAACAACCAAAAGGCATCACGGCAACTCATCAAGACACGGTAGATAACTGAGCCAGAAAAACATCGACTTTCAAACGATAAAAATCTCAACATACGAAAATGAGCCTGATAGGAAAATCACAGGCGTTCGAAAATGATCGAACGTTAATCTAAAATTGAACCAAGTCAGAAATCACAAATAGAAGACATGAATCAGATGTGAGTGGCAAACCACTCACCTTTTCGACGTCCAAGCTAACTGTTTCGAACTCGACTAGTTGGGAGCGCCCGCAAGCAAAATTTGAAGAAGCAATCGAAGCAAATGGGGAACGACCAGCCATCGATCGGCTCTCCATTTTCCAAAGCCCTAATTCGCTTCAAGAGACGAGCGAAAACGAACGAAGATTGAGCAGCACCGCCATTTTCGTTTCTTCATACTTTTAGGTTTAGGGTTGTTGAAAATGAAAGAAAGGGGGACGGGTTTGCCCTACAAATCATCACGGCGACAAATAGAATATGGGCCGAGGTAAAAATTTCTTTGTTTAAAACCCACCAAAGTTCAACAATTTATCAACGAATTTTAGCCCAAACTTTTATTAAAGAATTATACAAATATGAAAAGTTTTCAATCGATTCAAAATTGAAATAGCTATTAACAACCGGTTTAATCGTCATTTGACGATATGAAAATAATTGTGGAATCTCGGGTTGTTACAGCACTCGATGATACACTTAGTTAAACAATATATCTCGAGTATAGATTGGTTTCATACATACCCGATTAGGCTTGGCATCCGGTTAGCTTTTACATCCATACGTACCCGATTAGGCTTGGCATCCGGTTAGCTTTTACATCCAAACGTACCCGATTAGGCTTGGCATCCGGTTAGTTTTTACATTCGATGTTACGCTCGGTTAAACAATTTTTCTCGGGTATAGATTGGTTCCATATATAACCGATTTGACTTGACATCCGGTTAGCTTTTGCATCCATCTGTATGCTCGGCTAAACAATATATCTCGGGTATAAATTGGTTTCATATGTAACCGATTAGGCTTGACATCCCGTTAGCCTTTGAATCAATATGTACCCGATTAGGCTTGGCATCCGGTTAGCCTTTGAATCAGTACGTATCCGATTAGGCTTGGCCTCCGATCAGCTCTTGCATCCGTAAGTACCTGATTAGGCTTAGCATCCGGTTAGCTTTTGCATCCATACGTACCCGATTAGGCTTGACATCCAGTTTGCTTTTGCATTCGATGGTATGCTCGGTTAAACAATATATCTTGGGTATAGATCGATTCCATATACACTCGATTAGGCTTGGCATTCAGTTAGTTTTTACATCCGTAAGTACCCGATTAGGTCTGGTATCCGATTATCTTTTGCATTCATACGTACACATGATAGTGAACTTCATAACTATAATGCTACATTAAACTATCATTTTGCATACCATAAACATGCTTGTGTACTTTGTAATTGAAATGCTACATTAAACTATCATTTTGCATATTGTAAACATGATATTGGACTTCATTAACTGAAATAGTATGTTAAACTATCATTTTGTATAACTTAAACATGCCAATGAATTTTGTAATTAAAATGATACATTAAATCTCAATTTGCAGATTGTAACTTTAGTATTGGACTTCACAACTAAAATGCTATATCAAACTATCATTTTGCATATTTTAAATATGATAATGAACTTCATAACTAAAATGCTACATTAAACTATCATTTTGCATATCATAAACGTAGTGGTGAACTTTGTGATTAAAATGTTACATTAAAAGTACATATGCTATATGCAATTATCATTTTGCATTTGGTAGTTCTCCTTAGGAATACTTCACTTTAAATATACTTATGCTAAATTCAAGTTCATTTTGCATATTTTTTCATCCTTGTTCAATTGAAATATACTTATGATATATCCAAATATCATTTTGCATAGCCAGATAATGATACTATATTTTAAAAGTATAAATGCTATATTAGTCTATCATTTAGCATATTAAACACAGTCTATTGTGTTTCAAATGTAGAAATGCTATATCTAAATATCATTCAACTTGTGATTAAAACTTTTTGACTCTCTTCTTCTTCTATGTTCTACTTCTCCATTTATTTCTTACCTCTAGATTTAGTGAAACTCGACTTCAATTTTCACGAAATTTCTAATTTACGATTGGATTCGAGTGTCGAATTAGTTTTATTTTCAATTTTAGAATGGACGGTGGGAGCTTCAACAATGGCGGCGGTTTGGACGACGACGGCTTGGGTAGCGGTGGCTACGGCGGGTTAGGGCTAGGGCGGTGGTGGCTATGGCAAGTTAGGGCTAGGGCGGTGGCGGGTATGGCAGGCTTTAGATGATGACTTCAGACGATGGAGGAAACGGTTGAAGTTGGTTGAATAGAACGCGCTACTGTCCTTGGGCCTAAATTTAAAAAGTTCCGTCCTAGATTTAAAAATTAGCATAAAGTTTTTCCTTTAAACTATTTCCTCTATTCAAAATGTATTTTATTGAGACGATGATCCTAAATATATGAATAATGAACATCCAAAAGGAATAAAGTAATATCTTATGAATACATAAATTGGAAATTCTATGTGCTACTCGAATGTAATTTGCAAAATTCTCTTAAAGTAGCTGGCTTTTCAGTTAGATGTTGAAAATACTTCGGTTATATACTTTATATAATTAGACGCTAAATTCTCTAGTAATCAAGTGCAGGTCCACAAAGACGTGCGTATATACTCGTTATCATAAAGATAATAAAAAATTATTAATTAACTAAAAATAACTATTTCAGACTGCACTTAATAATGCAGTAATTATAAGCATCTATTTTTTTAGAATATTGTAAGCAAATGCAATTACATTAATGTATAAATTTAAAAAAATACAACTGCATAAATTAAATGCAGTAATATTTAAAAACAAAAAACTTTTCAATAGCAAATATTATTAACAACAATTATTTGGTTGTCATAGTAAAAAAAACTGCATAACCTAAATGCAATAAAACCATATTAATTAGCATAACACTGAAAGATAACTACATAACCCTAATGCGGTTACATTATAATTTAAAATTTAACTGCATTTTTTGAATGTAATTATCAAATTATAGTTTTCAAAATATTATAATTAATTTTGTAACCACATATAATATATGCACTAATAACAATTATCAAAAAGGCAATAAAAATTTATCAATTAACTAAAAAAACTGCTTTTCACTACACTTAATAAAGTAGTAATTATAAGCATAATTATTTTAGAATGTTGTAAGTAAATGCAATTACATTAATGCACAACGTAAAAAAATACAATTGCACAACCCAAATGCAACAACATTTCAAAAACAAAAAACTTTTTTAGTAGCAACTATTATTAACAACAATTAATTAATTATTATATTAAAAATTCCGCATAACCCAAAAACAATAAAACCATATTGATTAGCATAACACTAATGAACTGAAAGATAACGGTATAACCCAAATGCAGTTAAACATGAACAAAATCAGTTGTACTAAATATCATAATCCTAATGAACTAAAAAACAACTGCATAATACTAATGCATTAAAATTAATCATATTTACTACGATAATACCTTCTTCGAACAAAAGCAACCGCATAAAACTAATCAAAAATAACACTATTGAATTTTGGAGGAGAAGAGGGAATATGATGAATAATTAATTTTATTGCAAATTTTTTCTCTGATTCTACAAGCACTTTGTACATGATTATATAGAGCTTAATTCCACTAGCCATTGCTTATTTCCTTAATTATAATTCTACTAGCTGTAGTGAAATTTATTATAATTTGAGCGAAAGCGAATTATTTGATCAGGATCTAGTATTGTCTATTTAGATATCAATGGAACTTAAAAAATCAATTATGCAATCTCATAGACACAATAGCAGAAATAAGAGACATAGAAGATTTAACGTGGTTCAGATATGAATATCCTACGTCCACGGAGACCCAACAACTTCTTTTATTCCACTGAAAAAAGGAGTACAAAAGAGAGAGAAGAATAATGGTGGATGCTCTCACACACTCACATACATATGAAGATGAAATTCCTTCATTTAAATAGACTTAATAATGAAGGGTTGCTTGGAGATTAAGAAAATCAATTTTTTGATTACCCAAATATCATTCCAAATTGCATGATTTGATTTTAATACAAATAGATTGTGTAATCTTGGTTTCCATATCTTTCCTTTGATTGATTAATTCTCCATGCCTAATCATTTATTTCTTCATATAACAAATGCATTGACTAATTAATTGAGTGGCTAATTAATTAGTTTTCTTCCAAAATATCCTCTCGTATCTTTCCATATGCAAGCCAAATTAATTGATTGATTGAACCAATTAATCAATTTGTTTCCTCCTCAACAAATATTTGAATCATTCAAATTTAACACTCCACCTTGGTTCAAATATAACAATCTATCTTCAAGTCCTCATCATCAAACAATCAACATAGAAGTTGTTGGGTCTAGCGCCCCATGGCGCTCAAGTAATAGGAGTCAAACTGATCAAGTTTGAGCAATGCTCAAACTTGTCCTTTGGAAGTGACTTTGTCATCATATCTGAAGGATTATCCAAAGTACTCACCTTCAACAATTTGTTCTTGCTTCGTTCTTCCTCAAGCATAAGAAAGAAACCTCTAACATCAATGTGCTTCATCCGTGAACTATAAACTTGATTCTCTATAAGATGAATCGCACTCTGACTGTCTGAAAATAGCTCTGCTATCCGCTGCACCATTGAAAGATCATCCAATAAATGAAGTAAGTATAATCCTTCCTTTGTTGCTTCCATAATCGATATCAACTCTGCTTCGGTAGTCGACAAAGCTATGATAGATTGCAACTTTGATCTCCATGAAATCGAGTCTATGCCAAGTGTAAAAACATAGCCCGACACTGACTTCCTAGCATCTCTATCCCCAGCATAATCAGAATCACAGTATCCTCTAAGAGAGATATCACCATCCACTCCACCATATAACAAGCCCATAGAAGAAGTGCCTCGAAGATATCTAAAAATCCACTTCACTGCTTGCCATTGCTCTTTGCCTGGGTTAGACATATATCGACTCACAACACCCATTGCATGGGCCAAATCTGGTCTTGTGCACACCATCGCATACATAAGACTACCAATAGCACTAGAATAAGGTATATTAGCCATGTACCTTTTGTCTTCTTCCAATGAGGGAGATAAGTCTTCTGACAGCTTAAAATGAGAGCCTAATGGAGTGCCAACTGGTTTGGCTTTCTCCATTCCAAATCGAGAGAGGACCTTCTCGATGTACTGTGCCTGCGTGAGCCTTAACTCTCTCCGCTTCTTATCCCTGCTTATCTCCATACCCAATATTCTTTATGCCTTTCCCAAATCCTTCATGTCAAACTCTCTACTGAGCTCCGCTTTCAACTCCTTAATTCTGACCATACTCCAAGATGCAATCAGCATAACATCAACATATAACAACAAATAAATCATATCACCATCACATCTCCTGAAATAAACACACTGGTCTTTGAAACTTCTGGAGTATCCCTGTGAAAGCATAAACTTATAAAACCTCTTATACCATAGTCTAGGAGACTAATTCAGTCCATATAGAGATTTATTGATTTTGCAAACATAATCTGGTCTGCTACTATCAATGAACCCTTCCGGCTGCTTTAAATAAATCTCCTCATCCAGATCACCATGCCAAAATGCAGTTTTGACATCTAGTTGCTCTAATTTCGTATCATAATGAGCAACTAATGCCAATAGAATACGAATAGAAGTATGCCTAACTACTGGAGCAAAGATATTATGATACTCTACCCCCTTCTTCTGAACATACCCCTTTGCGACTAATCTTGCCTTGTATCTGAGATCACCATTTTCACCATCTTTCACTCTATAGATCCACTTGCATCCAATAGCTCTCTTGTCGGTGGAAAGAGGCACCAAATCCCAAGTATGATTTCTCCGCAATGATTCAATATCCTCCTCTATAGCAACTAATCAACTGGAACTGTTAACTGATGCGATAGCTTCTCTATAATCACCGGGCTCATCTTGGACAACATTCAAAGCATATGTTGCCATATCATCGAAGTTAATGTCTTCGATGCTCAATCCAACAAACTCATCAAGCCACTTAGGCTTTCTTCTTTGCCTGATAGGCCTAGGTTCTAAATGAGCTCCACCTTGAGTCAGATCCTCTGTACCAACATCGGTATTACCCTTATCAACCACGGTGTCGTCGGAAACACCATATGAACATTTGTGGAAAGAATCAACAGATTACTTGCTTTGTGTCTGGTATTCTTCACATGTCCTCTCATTGTCATCCGATGAGGAAGGCTCCACATTCAACATAGGCTTCTCATCAAAAGTCACATGCCTTCTCATAACGATCTTCTTACTAATAGGACACCACAGCCTATATCCCTTCACTCCTCTTCTATAGCCTAGAAAGATACACTTGCGAGCTCTAGGTTCCATCTTCCCTTTACTCTCATGCACATTAGCTGGGCAACCAAACATTCTGAGAAATGAATAGCTAACAGGCTCTCCTTTCCAAACTTCTTTAGGGATCTTCATATCTATGGCAGTAGAAGGTGTGCGGTTGATGAGGAAAGCTGCTATAGATAAAGCTTCAGCCCAAAATCCCTTCTTCAATTTAGTAGTCATTCTGAGGCATCTTGTTATCTCCAATAATGTCTAATTCATCTTTTCTGCAACTCTATTAGACCGGGGGTCGCCTGGTGTAGTGTAGTGCCTCTCAATGCCTTCAGACTCACAATAATCGATGAATTCCTATGATACAAATTCACCTCCATTATCTGAACGGAGAACTTTCAATTTCTTCCCTGACTGCTTCTCAACAATAGATTTCCACTTTTAAAACCTGGCAAAGGTTTCACTCTTTGACTGAAGAAAGTATATCCATACTTTACGAGAGAAATCATCTATAAATGAAACGAAATACTTGGCTCCACCTAAAGACTGACAAGGGGAAGGACCCTAAACATCTGTATGAACATACTCCAGAACAGATTTTGCTTTATGCTCTTTTATACCAAAAGAAATCTTCGTCTGCTTTCCAAGAACACACTCTTTAAAAAACCAAGTTTTGAATGATGAACTCCATCAATCAACCCTCGTTTTCTCAACTCATCCATGCTGCACTCACCGATATGACCCATCCATAAGTGCCAAAATCTAGAAGAATCTGAATCAACAGATGTAACAGAAGGCGATTCACCAACTACAGTTGTGCCCTTTAATAGATAAAGATTTCATGTCCTTACACCTCTCATAACAATCATGGAACCTGTAACAACCCGAGATTTCGTACCAATTAATTATCGCCTCTAGACGATTAAATCTGGTTGTTAATTGCTGATGGAAGTTTTTAATCGGTAGAAATTCTTTTACAATTTTGATTAAAAGAGTATACGGGCTTTATAAATTCTAAATCTCGGCCCATTTGTTTTGTGCTGTGATAATTATCTTAAGTATGAAACCGTTCCCCTTTCATTTTTCCATTCGAAAACCCTAACGAAGAAAAATTAAATAAAATAAAAGGCGGCCTCGTTCAAAAATTAGGGCTTTGGTTTCTCGAAGGCGATTGCCTTCGTTTTGCTCGATCGAGTGAGGAAACTTGTTGCTTGCTCGTCGAATCAAAGGTGAGTAAACCTATACTCACATCTAATTCAATTTTTCAGTGCGTGTTTTGGGTTTGAAACCCCTTGATTCTCGTTCGTATGTCATATACGACTTCGTCTGATAATTGTAAGCTTGGTCGTTGATTTTGATTGAATGCTTCATGATGATTTCTGACCTTTTCAATTCCTGTATATTCGTGACTTGATTCCATGGCATTGATTTTGAAC
Organism: Allium fistulosum; assembly: GCA_030737815.1. Lineage (NCBI taxonomy): Eukaryota > Viridiplantae > Streptophyta > Magnoliopsida > Asparagales > Amaryllidaceae > Allium > Allium fistulosum. Next base: position 14,548,717 of record JASFAW010000015.1, on the reverse strand, counting down.
TTGCGATATTTTCTGACTTTGTTGATTTGTGTTTCCTTGGTCATCACAGTGTTGAATTTCTAGCGATGTTGATTTATAGTTGACTTCGTCACTTTAACTGTTGCCTTGAATTGGCTTAGGCTCCTTGTACTGCTGCATTGTCACTGGCGAATTCTGGTTGTTCTTTCCAGTCACTGTACTTGTGCATTTTCTTGAGTTTGAATTGTCTTTGACTTGGTGTTGTTTTCGGGTCACTGCTTCTTGAGGCAGACTTCCTTAGCTCATGTGCTTGTTTGCACTGAGTATATGTATGTTGACTTTGTAGACTTGAGTCTATTTGCACTACTTATATATGTGTATACGTATGCATATACATATGTATATATTTATATGGTAATTGCATGTTGTTTCTCTATTTTATAAATTAGTGTTTGATCGCTTGTTGAAGATATTTGCTTTTGCCTTGAGGATTTCACTGTGGCTTTGGCTCTTGATACTTCATATATATACATTCATGTATGTATATGTGTGACTGTTTCAAGGTTCTCTGTCTACTTGACAGTTTTGTATTACTTGCATGCTACATTGTATTTATCTTGATGGCATTTGGTTTGCTGTTATTAATTCCCTGTCCTCTGACTTGAGTCTGGTACTTAATTGTGCTTTTGAACTTGTTTTCGTTTGTGATAAAATACTGCTTTATATCTGGAGCTTGCTGCCTATGTTCATTCGAACTTGGTTGATGTTAGTTTTGGAATTTCCAGTTTCATGTAGGGATTTCATTTGTTCTGTCCACTTGTTCATTGTAGTTTGGCTTGGGTTTGAGCATCACTAATCTGATAATACTCATATCAGTCATTGGTGTGGCATTGTGTACATGTGCACTTGTTTATTTGGTTTCTTGTTGGTTTAAGTTTGAAAGTTTTGGACTTCCACTTCGGCTTGCACTTGAACGTGCAATCTGTAGTTACGTGTACTGAATTGGGATTTGCAGTTACTACTGCCTCTGTATCTTGAACTAGCCTGGTTGCTTTCATATCATGGCTGGTTCGAGTTTTTTCTTGTATACTTCATGCGTACTTTGGAATTTTAGTTGGGATTGGTGAATACACTCGGTTTTGTTATTTCATTCATATATAGTCTGCGACATTTTTATTCCACAGGTGCATGTACCTTGTACTCATGATGCAGTGCATTTGATTGGAGTTTGAGTTCATGGTGTATTCTGGTTTATTACTTGTTGTTGCATGGTGAACTTATTTCTTGAGTTCAATTGTCTAGTTTTCAAATGGTTGCTGCCTTGACCTGTTGCACGATAACTATTGAGGCAGTGGCATTGAAAACTGAATCGAATCTGGTTCTTTTAGTTGCTTGTGAGCTGCATCCCTTGAGTACTTGTCTGGTTCATGCCTTGATCACTTTGTAGTTTGGAACATGAACTGTTTTATTCACGGGTGGCTGCAGTTCCATTTTTGTTTGCAGTTGTGTTGAGTCCGGATAGTCGTGACTTGACCTCTGTTGTATTGATTTGCTGTCAATGGTTGGAGTTATGATGACAACTTGTACTGTGGTGGCGAGGCAGTACACGCATGCGTGTACTGCAGCCACACAGAATTGACCGATTTTAAATTGATTGATTTCAATTGATGAAATTGTTTCGTGTTGCCAATTCAATATTTTGATATTGTATTTTTCTTTGGTGATTTGATCGTTTTGTTGTTAATTGCCAATTAGGAAATTCTTATGTTTTCTAAATTATCTTCATTGATATTTCACTTATCTTTGTTGATGATTTAAATCTGCTGATTTGTTGTTTAACACTGTTTAGTGTTATATCTGTCGCTATCCGATTCTCTTACCGAGGAGTCGGATATACGAGATTTCTGTGACTGTCGTCTTTTTGATATTGATTATTATTGCTTCAGTGCATTAATGACTGAGTTTGAATTAGACTGACCCGTGTATTATTTTCTTTTGAATTTAATACTCGGGTCAGACCCGAGTTATTTCAGGTTGTAGATTTCCTGCTTTGAGTTGCTGTTTGAGCTATGAAGACTTTTCATATCTTTTGAAGGGGCCTTCGTCTTTTTGTAGTAGTCAGTGTACAGTTTTAGGTTGATATGTATTCATGTACATTAGTTGATAATGTATTTGTATATATATAACTTCCAGAGTCGACAGTTGTAGTTGTATCATATGTATCGTGTCAAATGTATTGTAACTGACATCAGTTATATATATATGAGACTTTTGTTTTATCTGTGTTCCGCATCTTTTATATCTGTGTTATTATTATATTTATTGTCCTAAACTATTATAGCCACTGTGTAGTAGCTTTGAGTTTGTATCGGTATGTCGGATTTCCTCCTGAAATAAAAATGCATGTTATACTATCTGACATATCGGTGCTCGCACAAAGCAATTACACGGATGGTCGCTCCTCAACAGCCTTATTCTCCGTGCTAGTAGACAACATTACACCGTAGTGTTCTTGGCTAGCGTGGGCATAGAGGTGGGGCATCACAGAACCCTTCGATATCTTCATTTTCTCTCCTTCCACTACAATCTTCAAGTCAAGTCTACTGAATGCCCTAACAGAAATCATGCTTCTCCTCAAATCAGGTACATGTCTAACATCAGTGATCGTACGAATAACACCATCAAACATCCTAATCATCACGCTACCAACACCAACCATACGGCAAGAAGCATCATTACCCATCAAAACTTCTCCTCCATCAATTTCACGGTAAGTGGAAAAGCAGTTCCTATCAAGTGTCATATGATAGGATGCGCCAGAATCAATCAACCATAAGTTGCTCTTCCCAGAAGAGCCAGAAGCTGTAAATACATCGGTGTCACTTTCTATATCTGATTTCTTTGATGTAGAAGCTGAGGCTTGCTTTGGATCTTTTCTTCTACCTTTAAGCTTGGTACATTGTGCTATGAAGTGCCTTGGTTTCTTACAATAATGACAAGTCAACTTCTTAGGCACCCTAGATTGAGACCGCAAAGAATTCCATCCTCCACCTTTCTTCGACCTACTTTGGCCTCTACCTCTTTGAACAGATAATCCTTTGGTATCACTATCCAAGTTAGTGCTCGCCAATCTACCTCTTAATACTTCATTATGAAGACCAGCCTTTACATCAGACAGGTTAATTTTACTGCGGCCATAGATCATGGAATTAACCAAAGCAGTATACTCCTTTTGCAAGGAACATAAGAGGATCACAGCTTGAGCCTCATCAGTAATATCAACTTCTGCTGCCTTCAGGTTCATAATCAAAGTGGTCAAAGCATCTGCATGCTCCATGAGATCAGCTCCAGGCTTCATCTTGAACGAATAAAGTTGTTGCTGAAGAATAATCCGATTAGTGAGAGACTTGTCTTGATATGCATATGATAATGCATCCCATAGTTTCTTCGCCGTCTTCTTTTGAGAGAATTCTCTAAGAACTTCATCTGAAAGACTCAACTGAATTGTTGTGAGAGCTTCATCTTCCATCTCTTCCAAATCAGCTGCATCAATTTCTTTCAATTTCTCAGGCGCAGAAACAACCTTATAAGTCTTCTCCTTCTTTAATACAGCCTCTATCTTCATCTTCCAGGTACCAAAATCTCCCTTTCCATCAAAACGTGTTACTCCATAATTGACACCAGATCTACCAACAGACTTACTAGAAGTAGCCATTAATATCCAAACAGGAACAATAACACTAGCTCTAATACCAAACTGTAGTGAAATTTATTATAATTTGAGCGGAAGCGAATTATTTGTTCAAGATTTAGTATTGTCTATTTAGATATCAATGGAACTTAAAAACTCAATTATGCAATCTCACAGACACAATAGCAGAAATAAGAGACACAGAAGATTTAACGTGGTTCGAATATGAATATCCTCCGTCCATGAAGATCCAACAACTTCTTTTATTCCATTGAAGAAAAAAGAGTAAAAAAGAGAGAGAAGAATAATGGTGGATGCTCTACTCACATACATAGAAAGATGAAATTCCTTCATTTAAATAGACTTGATAATGAAGGGTTGCTTGGAGATTAAGAAAATCAATTTCCTGATTACCCAAATATCTTTCCAAATTGCATGATTTGATTTTAGTACAAATAGATGGCGTAATCTTGGTTTCCATATCTTTCCTTTGATTGATTGATTCTCCATACCTAATCATTTATTTCTTCATATAACAAATGCACTGACTAATTAATTGATTGGCTAATTAATTAGTTTCCTTCCAAAATATCCTCTCATATCTTTCCATATGCAAGCCTAATTAATTGATTGATTGAACTGATTAATCAATTTCTTTCCTCCTCAACAAATATTTGAATCATCCAAATTTAACACTAGCTATTGCTTATTTCCCAAATTATAATTCTACTAACCATTGCTTATTTCCTACATTATAATTGCCTAATTACACCATAATTACAACAAAGTACCAAGTATAGCTAACAGTTGTATTATGGATGCTAACCTTTTATTTGTTCCCTATTTTCAGTCTAGATGAAATATTCTGAGGCTATCATTCCTATTTCTCAACACTCGCCCGCAAGTTGGGTTCAAAAACATTTATAGAACCCAACTTGTCAGATATGTTCAGATAGCTCGTCTTGTCGAGTGCTTTTTTGAAAATATCTGCCAGTTGCCTTTTGCTTTTGAAAAATGGAGTTTCTATTTTCCTTGATTGCATATTATATCTAAAAAAGTGACAATCTACCTCTATATGTTTTTCCCTCTCATGGAAGACAGGATTGGATGCAATATGATGCGTAGCTTGATTATCACAGTACATTTGCATTATTTTTATGTTCTCTATATTCACGTCACTAAGTAATTGCTTAATCCAGACAAGCTCATTTACGGTGGATGCCATAGCTCGAGATTCTGCTTCTGCGCTTGATCTAGCTACAACATTCTGCTTCTTACTTTTTCCGGTGACCAAGTTACCACTTATAAACGTACAAAACCCTATGGTTGACTTCCTGTCATAGCTTCCGGCTCAATCTGCATCAGAAAAACCAACCACATCATTAGACATGTTTTTCTTCATCTAAATACCTTAACCTGGAGTGCCTTTAAGATATTTCAATATCCTATTAATTGCACTCAAGTGGCTAGTACGTGGAGCATGCATAAATTGACTTATGACACTAACTGCAAAGGCAATATGAGGTCTGGTTACTGCAAGGTAAAATAATTTGCCTACCATCCTCTGATATTGTCCTATATCAGATAATGGATTACCATCTTCAACTCCAAATTTTATATTCGTCTCTATAGGAGTATTAGCTGGTTTTGCTCCTAATTAACAGTCTATTTTAACAGATCAAGGACATATTTTCTTTGAGATAGAAATAATCATTTACTTAAGTAGGCTATTTCTATTCTAAGAAAATATGAAAGTTTTCCAAGGTCTTTGATGTCAAATTCCTTTTTAAATATTGTTTAACCCTTTCAATTTTCTCATTATTATTTCCAGTGATGATCATGTCATCAACATAAACCAGAATAACAGTAGTAGTATTTCTTGAGTGTTTGATAAACATAGAGGACATCGGTACTTTTTAAAAAATTAATATTTAAAAGAGAAAAGCTTAGCTTGGCATATCACGCTCTTCGAGATTGCTGTAGACCATAGATCATCTTTTTTAATTTATACACCAGTGATGATGTAAAGACCTGCCCTTTCTGGACGTTTTAAGCAGACATGTGACGCCCCACCTCTATGCTCACGCTAGCCAAGGACACTACGGGGTAATGCCGTCAACTAGCGTGAAGAATAAGGCTGTTGAGGAGTGACCCTCTGTGCAATTGCCTTGTGCGAGCACCGATATGTCAGATAGTATAACATGCATTTCGTTTCAAGAGGAAATCCGACATACCGATACAAACTCAATGCTACCACACAGTGGCTAAGTGGACCTCGGAAACGAATATAGAAATAAGCATAACGTAAATCAGTCACAGATGTTCATATCTCAAAGGCGAAAACATATATGAATATAACACATAAAAGTGTACATCAGAGTAGTGGTCAAGTAAGATCCACAATATCACAAAAGAATAGATACAAGTGCTAGACAAAAGAATAATTATACATCAAGGAGTCTCTATCTAATGTATAATAACAAAAACTACAAAACTGTGTAGTTAGACAAAAGTCAGAAGATGATCCCAGATAAGGAGTCAAGCAGAAGCACCTATATCATCTCGGACTGACCCGAGTATTATTTAAGAAGAAAATAAACGGATCAGTCTTACTATAATTATCATTTATAAAATGAGATAAGAGTAGAGATATAACTAAAACATATGATAACAATAATGTCAAACTGTGACAAGTATGCTTTAAACAACAACAAAATCATACAATATCTCAAGAATCTCAAAGCACCAAAAAGAATGTCATATTCTTTATTTTATTCACCAAACCACAAATATTGACAAACATATCATTGCCAATCACATAAAGAGGTGAAACGCAAATTCTAGAAATCATCAATTAGAAATCCAGAAATCACAAAGGGGGAGGCCTATCACAAACGGGAGCATGAAAACTCACCAACACATGTATCACAAACGGAACGCTATTCCATGGTCGCTAACCATAAATTTTGAGCCGAAGCTCCACAAACGGCCTGAAGACCACGGGTTGCTACCCCGCCAAATTGAACTGAAGTTCCACAAACGGGGATTGTAGTCCCCAAACAACAAATAGACATCGCACATCGCTAGTCTAAATCACAAAATGGTCATCATCGATCAATAAAAAGTGTCGATTACACTAAGCTAGTAAATATATGAGTTTAGCTTCATGTCCCATAACCACTAGCTTAACTTAAATATTTACGAACAAATTGTAGATTTCCACTCGAAAATTGTCACAAGAGTTCAATCGAACAAGTCCAAGAATTAACCGACGAAGTAAACGCAAGCGTTTCATACCACTTGTTTTACTAAGCCATTTAATTAGATTTCTCATACAAATGAGGTAAAGGGTTGTATATACTAATAGATTGGAAAATGGTTTTGAAAACAAGCTTTATATTTAAAATAGTGTCGAAATTGTTTTGATGAAAGAGTTTGAGTATTTACTACTAGTATAGAAACCTTTGTATTTTAGAAGTGACAAATCACAAAAATGATTGCAGAAACAATCAATCACCAAAGATTCACATACGAAGACGTGAATTAAATCCAAAGAAATCGATACCAAATCCATCAAAATGGATATTCCCGAAAATTCCGAAAAAGAAGTCATCACGGTCGATAAAAGTGATAACAACTAATAGGAGCAACTAAAATCGATAAACAATGGAAATTAAATCAAGAAAAGCCTAAATAGGCAAATATGCACAGTTCCAGACGTTTGGATTTAGGTTCTGGAAAATCCAGAAAATCCATTCCAGACGTCTGGTTCGGCAAACCAGACGTCTGAACCTTTTCAGATGTCTGAACCAAAAACTCAGACGTTTGAATTTAGGTTCTACCTTTTTTTTATAAAGTCCGCGTGCACATATTTTTGCTCCAGGCCCAAACAAGACGTCTGGACTTAATCACCAGACGTCTGGTCACCTGGTCTGGGCAACATTTTGCCTAGGCCATAGTGGCCAAAACGTATCGGAAGCGTTCAGACGAGCCACGGTGACTAAGGATTTACGCCAAGCGACAACCCGGCCTTATAGGCTCTTCGATACACCCCGAATATCAATGTCCAAACATCCATATAAGGATTTTCATAAAATTGTACCAAAGCACCAAAATTTGGAAAACACACCAAATCAACTCAAATCAAAAGCAAATGAATATGCACAAGTGTTAGGAATTCATGCCTAACAACAATGATAGCTATAGACGTAGATGTGAGTTAAAGAACTCACCTTTAAACCCAAAAACAATGAATGAGAAGCTTTTAAAACAAGGCAAGAATAATTCCTCTTCCACACACCTCTAGAATCTTCAACCTATTATTAAAGGTGAAGTTTTTCCTAAGTTAGGGTTAGTAATTTCAGAGAATTGAAGAGAGATTGAGATGGAGAAGAAGAAGATGATGCTTACCTTAGCTTCTCTTTGAATTTGGAGCAAGAATTTGTATTTGCAAAGTAAACTAGGGTTTTGAATTTTAATTTCCTTTCTCTTCCACCATTTCTGTTTTAGCTAGAGAGTGTTAGGAAATGAAAGTGAATGAAGGAAGTTGAGTGAAGTTAGGGTATTAAGTTGGGTTAATGGGCTGAAACCCAATCCCAAAGCCCAAAATAGAAAATAGCAAAATTCACTCAACTCCAAACATATCGATGTTTATACTCAAAAAAGTTGTAAACGCCATTTTGGACTCAATGGAAGTGGTCTCGAGTCCCAATTCGACTGTTTGCAAAAAGTAGCTTTTCAGACTTTAATCCGTTTAACGATGCTATATTTAAATAAAACATTTAAATATACAATCGTAAAATATGCGGGTTGTTATAAGACACACATGTCAGACTCAAACCATTCAAAAGGGCAGATTATGGGGTAAATAAGAAAAAGAGAAAGAAATAAAACAAATACAGAATATCGCAGCGGAATGATAAAATATAATAATCAAATAACAGTTCATGAACCTGTTTACAAATAAATTTGATTATACTTATACAATACAGAATTAGAGTTACAGACAACAAGAATAAATAAATAATAAATGCAGCGGAACAACATGATGCAGTGGAATACATATCATAAATAATAGAAGTACAAATCTTCAACTTTGTCCTCCAGAAATAAGGTCTTCAACCCTGAAATACTCAGGCTGACCCAAGCGAATTGAAAAGACAAAACACTCGAGTCAGAACTAAAAGATCTCATGTAAGTTAAATCAATGGTAAATAAATATGAGTGTAAACGGCGTCGGAGATGTTTACGGGGTTTGACATCTCCTATCCAATGTCTAACGTGAGTGCAATAACTTAAGAGATGTTCGGGATTCACATCTCCTAAGGATCCGTTAAACTATCTACTATGTAGTACAATACGCTATTATAATAGTGTCTACAATAAAGTAAAGTATTAAAATAGCGTTAAGGCGTTATCCATATCCCCCTTAACACATTTTATAGTGCCAATAGTCTATACAGTATTGTAATACCTACTGATCGGGAGGCTACCAGAGGATACTCCATAGGTACGACACAAAACAAACTCGTAGTGGGCACGCTAGGGCATGTGAACACGGCACAACTAGGCAATGCCAGGGTAGATATACCAATTACACTTCTGGGCTAGTGGTAACGCATAGCTGCAACTATCGTCCACCTCGGAACACACTCCCAAATCAAAATCAAGGGTGGCCACCAAATCAATCACAAAATCAGAATATAGTATCGAAGGAATGTGCCCAATCGGAGGAATGACCTCACTTGGCCCGTCAATAGCTCATGTTTTAGTCACATCTAAGCTGACTCATAGGAGTCAGGGTCACGTCATACCTCATACAAAAATCGTTCGCCAAACCATCCTACTTCATTTCTGGAATCTCCACCACGTACGTAGTTGTTAATGTGGTTTTCGGTATTGGCAAAGAGTATGAAAATATCCGATCCCGGTCTCTTTAACAACCAATCGCTTATTACATACCAGATGGTTCTTTTACATTTCAAAAGTCAATTCACAAATTATATCAAAATATCATATTCTTGAAACCATAATACTTCCGAAATCATATTCACTTTGAAAATCATATTCACCTTTGAAGATCATATCGTTTCCAAATCATAATTTTCCAAAATAGGTTAAATCCTTACTTCAACGTCATCATATTCAATTTAATACAACATTTAAATCCCAACTGAGGTTATAATATCATTTAACCATATTCACTTAAAATCGAGGATTTCAAATATAAACACCTCTACCTTATTTAGTTTGAAATTTAGAAAGATAGTTTTAGATATATATAATTAGTTATAAATAGTTATAAATAGTAGATGTACTCTAAAATAATTTAGTAATAGATTAAAATAGTTAAATAGATTTAAAATAGATTAAATATAATTAAAATAGATTAACTAGCTTTAAAATAGATTAATTAGATTTAATATAAGTTAAAAATGGTTTAATTAGTTTTAAAATATATTAAATGGTTTAAAATAGGTTAAATTGATTTAATATAGTAAATATAGGTTAAACTAGTTTAATAATTTGAAAATCTTAAAATTTTAGAATCTTAAAATAATATATTTTTAAAACAGTTTATATTAAATATGAAATTTGGAATTCATATAAATTTAACTATTTATTTTATTGCAACATATCTGGACAAATTTCACATTTCCAAATAACAAAATCCAATTTCAAAGTTATATTTCAAACAATTTTAATAACCCAATTCTGGTAAATTTCAATTTATACTTCAAAAATCAACTTTAAAATTTCAATTAAATTCCTTTAAACAATTCCTTTAAACCAATTCCAATAATAATTCAATTTATATAAATCAAATTCTTATTTCAAAATATCATTCAATTTATTTCAAAAATTAAGGATTCAAAGGTCATTTAATTTAACCAATCCAGTGGCCGTATATAATTCTCTACCCTGGGGTCAAGTGATACGGATATTTATCATTTTAATCTGCAATTTAGAATTTTACAATTATATATCATCTCAAACCGCAATTCCGAATTTAACAATAAAATCCATAAAATCGCTAGAGTCAATCATTTCAACCCATAACGATTTTTCTCTAATCTATAGATCATTCGGGTATGTATCATTTCAACCTATAGTGAACTTGTAGTTTATAACGATATAAAATACAACATTCATTCATCCAATATCAAAATCAAGCATCCATCACAATCATCATCCAAATCAACAAAATAAATATCAGCAATTAAATAATTTACAATACAGGTATTTAAGTGGAAATTTAATTTCAATAATAAATTCAAATTAACTGAGATGACGATTTAAAATATACCAAACAGTCATAAATAAATTTCCAATCAAATCATAAATTTTATTTAACAAACTTAAGAAATTTTAGAAGTTGTGAATGGTTTAAAACACTCACCTTTGAATTTAAATCGAATTTAAATCCAATTTAGGGCCTAAATTCAAACAATCTTAGAATTTGTCCAAACCATCGTCACAATGTCCAAAATTTTAGTACGATCCGAACACAAGAAACCGCGCATGAATTGGTCCTCGTATGTGAAAGTTATTGTTATTAGAAGATTTGAAAATAAAATTTTTAAATAAACATAATAAAAAAACTATCCACTCACCGGAAGCCACGTCACCTTCCAGAAGCACTCGCGTAACCCTAGCATAGAAATTCACGTTCGAACCCTTCTTCTAGCCGCCAACCATCGATCTCCAAAATGCACGCCGCATCTCACGCCGCCCCACCAGCTGACTCGCCATCATGCCGACACCACTCCCCCGACCATCCCGGACCGCACTTAACACCGATCGACGCCCCAAAAGAGGCCGCCCCCCACCAATTTCACGAACCCTAATCGAATGTTGACGATGATCCAGCCGTTAACAACTCGAACAAACAACACAGATGAACAACGCGCGGTCCTCTCCACCATACTGTATCAATGAATCGACGATCCGTTGCAGTCGATCACGATGAAATGAATGGCCGAGATTTGTTCTTCAATTTATGGACAAACAGTGGTTCAAATTGGAAAACGAATTACAGATCTGAGATGCGCTCGTCGAGAGCTTCAAATCGATATAGATTGAGGAGTTTGATTTTCAATTTGATTTTTGATTTGGATTTGCAATTTGGGAATTAGGGTTTGTCTGCTACTGGAAAGAGAGGAACAAATGAAGTTGTACGTATAGACAACTGAGTTTAGAAACACTAGGGTTTATAACAGGTTATTTATAGGCAAAGCTGAAAATAGAATGAACGGACAAGATTTGATTGGACGATAAACGACCCAAAAAGCCCGTTCAATCTCCGAAACGAAAATGGGTCATCCCATATATCAAAATAGATGTTTTCGATAAGTTTAAACCCAATGGGACATGTTTCAGGTCGAAATTCCATCGTATGAAGAAGTTATGTAAAAATCAGTTTATTTCAAATTGATTTCAATTAAATTGATTTCTAGGCGTTTCGAGCCTGTACGATCAAACGACAAGTCCGATCATTACGAAACTTGAAATCCTAAAATAATTCACTGTTATGGATCCGATGAGACTGGTTTCGTCGAAATCCAAGACAGTTGCCAAAATGGCTATATTTCACGTTAGTTAAATAAATTAATATTAAATTAATTAAATCAAATTTTCAATTCAATATTTATTAACCAACAAATTCCATCATTTTTGATTCCTTAGATATTTATAGTAACTTAAAGCAAATTTACATTTCAATTTAGCCTTAATTATTTCAATAGTTACAGTGTTCAATTTCAACTGCAATTAATCCAATTAATTACAATTTAATTCCAATAAATTGATTTTATTTGATTTCAATCTTTATACTCAATCAATTATTATACTATAGACATAGTTAACATTGTTTTATATTTCATTACATTAATATCTTCCAATTTCCATCTTTTATTTGTATTAACCACTATATTCCAATTATATTGGATCTTGTCAACTTTACACACTAGTTATAAATAAAAATCCCAATTAATTATTTATCCTGGTTTCACTCTTTTATTAAATCAATTATTGCCTAGTTAATTATAATTACATTTCTATTCTTTTTATTACGTTCACAAATTTCAGTTATTATCTTAACTCACATTAATGTAACATTTAATTGCATTTAATTTCAATTGATTAAATATATTGGTAACAAACAACAATCATCACCATTATTACTTTTTAACATTTGTAAGTTTATTATTTACAGTTAATTGGTATAAATACTACTACCCTATTACTATTATCAATTACAATTAATTACACCTTATTTCATTAATTAATCAACATTCGAATTATCAGTTTAACCAACCTTAACTACACTAATTAAGTGAATTAATTTCAATTGATTTCCAATTAAATTTAATAGACCAAGTAAATAGGTAACATATAATAATTGTTACCATTAACCTTTTATCACACTATAAATTCATTATTTACAAACAAATGTTACAATTTCTTACAAAACACTAAATTTATTCAGTTTCCATAAAATATATACTAGTTCCTTAATTTATACAACATTCACATTTATATACTTATATCCAAATTATAACCATGTATAACTTTTAAATTATTTCAATTGATTGGACTACCGTTAAAATATTTAATAATTAACTTAAATTTACATTATTACATTTCACTCTAGTTATTTTTTCATTAATAGATTGATTTTTTTTATTTCTCCCAATATTAAATCCCAAAATCTTATTAAATGAACAATTTTAATTGTCGAAAATTTACGGGTCGTATAGATGAGTTAGTCTCACTTTTGTAGCCCGAAGGAAGAGTGTAACAACCTGCATATTTTACGATTATATATTTAAATGACTTATTTAAATATAGCATCGTTAAGTTGAATTTAAAAGTCCAAAATGTGACTTTTTGTAAACGGTCGAATTAGAACTCGAGACCCCTTCAATTGAGTCCAAAATGGTATTTGCGACCTTTTTGAGTATAAACATCGATATGTTTGGAGTTGAGTAGAATTTTTCTATTTTTCTATTTTGGGCTTTGGGTTTGGGTTTCAGCCCACCAACTCATCTAATACCCTAACTCCTCCAACTCCTCTTCATTCATTCTATTATTTCCTAATACTCAAGCTAAAGGAAAGAATGGTGGAAAAGATGAGAAATTAAAATTCCTAAGCCCTACTTTTCTTAGGAAATTCAAATTCAAGTTCTAGAAATCAAAGAGAAGCTTAGGTAAGCATCCTCTTCATCTTCTCCATCTCAATCTCTCTTCAATTTTCAGAAAGTCCTAAATCCTAACTTAGGAAATATTTTCTTATGAGCTTAGATTGGAGCTTCTTGAGTTGAAATTGAAGAGGAATTGATCTTGCCTTGTTTTAAAGCTTCTCATTCATTGTTTTTGGGTTTAAAGTTGAGTTTTTGAACTCACATCTATGTCTATAGTTTTCATTGTTGTTAGGTATGAATTCCTAACATTCTATTCACGTTCATTTGCTTTTGATTTGAATTGATTTGGTGAATTTTCCAAATTTTGGTGTTTTGAAGTCAAAATCTTTAAAGATCCTATATTGGATATTTGGACGTGTTATTTGGGGTGTATCGAAGAGCCTATAGGACTGGGTTGTCGCTTGGCATAAATCCCTAGCTTCCGTCGCTCGTCCGATCGCTTTCGAATCATTTTGGCCATCAATGGCCTAGGCAAATTGTTGCCCAGAAAAGGCAACCAGACGTCTGGTTGGAAGGTCCAGAAGTCTGGTTGGGGCAGCAGATGAAAAAATATATACGGCAGAAAAGAAAAAACGGGCAGAGACTTGGACCATACGTTTGGTTAGTTTTCGGACGTCTGGTTAGAGTTCAAACGTCTGGTAGGTTTCTGGAATATTTCCAAAACCCAAATCCAGACGTCTGGATGAACCCCAGACATCTGGAACTGCCAATTCTGCCTATTTTGGCTGTTTTTGATTGGATTTCCAATTTTAATCGATTTTTGTCGATCCGGTTAGTTCTTATCACTTATTATCGACTTTAATGACTTCTTTCTTTGGATTTTTGGGAATATCCATTTGATGGATTTGATATCGATTTTTATGGATTTAATTCACATTGTCGTATGTGAATTTTTGGTGATTGATTGTTTTTACAATCATTTGGTGATTTGTCACTTTAAAATACAAAGGTTTCGATACTAGTAGTAAATACTAAATCTCTTTCATTAAAACGATTTTGACACCATTTTAAACATAAAGCTCACTTTAAAAACCGTTTTCCAATCTATTAGTACATACAAACCTTTACCTCATTCGTATGAGAAATCTAATCAAACGGCTTAGCAAAACATGTGGTATGAAACGCTTGCGTTTACTTCGTCGGTTAATTCTTGGACTTGTTCAATTGAATTCTCGTGATAATTTTCGAGTGGAAATCTGAAATCCGTTCGTAAATATTTAAGTTAAGCTAGTGGTTATGGGACATGAAGCTAAACTCATTTATTTACTAGCTTAGTGTAATTTACACTTGTCGATCATTGATGATCATTTTGTGATTTAGACTAGCGATGTGCGATGTCTCTTTGTTTGTGTGGGAGACTAAAAACCCCGTTTGTGGAGCTTCGATTCAAATTGGTGGGGTAGCGAACCATGGTCTTCGGGTCGTTTGTGGAGCTTCGGCTCAAACTTGATGGTTAGCGACCATGGAATAGCGTTCCATTTGTGACACACGTGTTGGTGTGTTTTCATGCTCCCGTTTGTGATAGGCCTCCTCCTTTGTATTTTCTGAATTTCTGGTTGTTGATTTCTAGAATTCGTGTTTCACCAATTTTGATGATATGCATTGATAAGCTCAATCAATATTTGTGTTTTGGTGAATAATTTAAAGAATATGACATTCTTTTTAGTGTTTGAGAATATTTGAGATATTGTATGATTTTTGTTGTTATCTGATGTATACTTGTCACAGTATGGCATTATTGTTATCATATGTTTTTGTGATATCTCTTATCCTATCTCATTTTATATGATATTTATAGCTAGACTGATCCGTTTATTATTTTTCTTCTTAAATAATACTCGGGTCAGACCGAGGTGTTACAAGTGCTTCCACTTGACTTCTTAGCAGGGGCTAGCTTCTGACTTTTGGCTAACTACTTTAGCTTAGTAGTTTTTGCTTTTATACATTTGAGTTAGAGACTCCTTGATGTATACATATTCTTTTGCTTAGCATTTGAACTTATTCTTTTGTGATGTAGTGGATCTTGTATGACCGCTATCTTGATGTACACTTTCATGTATTATATTCATATCTATTTCCGCCTTTGTGATATGAATATATGTGATTGATTTGTGTTATGCTTATTTCTATATTTGTTTCCGAAGGCCACTTAGCCACTGTGTAGTAGCTTTGAGTTTGTATTTGATATGTCAGATTTCCTCTTGAAACGAAATGCATGTCATACTATCTGACATATCGGTACTTGCACAAAGCAATTACACAGATGGTCGCTCCTCAACAGCCTTATTCTTCATGCTAGTCGACGGCATTACCCAGTAGTGTCCTTAGCTAGTGTGAGTATAGAGGTGGGGCGTCACAGCTTAGTATCAGAGCCAAACTTCGGAACAATGTAGAATAATCTAGCAAGGATCATTGTCCTAAGTCTTTCTTAGGAGTCGTGCCTTAGGATTTAATTCGAGTCATTAGACCCGTACTATCCTATTTTCTTTTCTGATGCCTTGTTTTATCAATCAAGTTTGTTTGATATTCATTCTGAGAATAACCTTTTTCCTTTTCTTTCTTTCTTTCTTAAAGAAGTGAAATGGTTAGACCTGGCCGTCCCAGTGCCGGTCAATCCAGTGCTACTCCTCAGGATGGAGTATTCATGTCTGCTCAGTAGCTTTTAGATCTTGTGAAGAATGCTCAAGCTGTCGGACCCATTCCACAGCCTACTCATCCTAAATCTGGGTTTGCACGCTTGTGCAGTGATTACACCAACTTGGGTGGAAGGCCTTTCAAGGGTTCCGAAAGCGTTATAGGAGTCCAAGCTTGGCTTAGAACATGCGATCGCATCTTTTCTCGTATGAATCTTGTGGACCTATATCGTGTCCAAGTGGCTTCTAGCATGCTCCAAGAGAGAGCATTAGATTGGTATGAGCTTTTGATTTCTGAAATTATTGGAGCGGATCTTACTTGGGAGCAATTCCGGGAAAGGTTCGAGTTAAAGTTTGTGCCGGAAGCTAAAAAGAATATTTAGCTCGACGCTTTATCGACCATATTCAAGGTGAATCTTCTGTGACCGACTATGTCGCATCTTTTGAATCTCTTTCTAAATATGGGGTCGAGTTTATTAATACGCCATTGAAGAAAAATCAGAGGCGTGTCTATGGGTTGAATAAGAACCTCAAAAAGCCATTACTTCTGAAACTAGAAGTTTCTTTCGATCAGCTTGTTGATATCGCTCTTCGACTCGAAGAGGCCGATAAAGAAAGTGATGTTGAAGTTGTGGGTGTCAAACAAAACATCCATAAGAAGAGGCCTTTTAAGTTCAAGCCTTATCCCAACAAGAAAGGGAAGCAAGCAACTTCGGTAGCAAAGACTCCTACCTCTAGTCGTGGAGAATGTTACAATTGTGGTTCTAAGGACCATTATGCAAACAAGTATCTGAAGCCCCTTACTTGCCGCTATTGCAAAAGTTCGGGTCATACTATATCTTCATGTCCCAAACTTCAAAGCAAGAAGGAAGGGAAGCTAAACGTTGTGCAAGCCCCTAGTAACACTTCTCTTGGTCAAGGTATTTCTCATTCTATCCTTGATGGCAATATTATATTTCGTGATCATCCTATTTGAGTTCTTTTTGATACGGGTGCATCTCACTCTTTTATATCAAAAGAACTTGTTGATGCTTTGTCTTTAAATGTTATTGGCTTGATGACTTCATTCAGAATTGCAAATCCGGTTGGTGGATCCGCAACACTCAGTTTACTTTGTAAAGATGTCGAAATTATTTTGTGTGATTATGCTTTCCAAGCCAATTTGCATGTTATGCGTTACCTAGGTTTCAGAATGATTTTGGGGATGGATTGGCTTAACCGTTATGAAGCCCATATCCTATGTCCTGAGCGGACTATATATCTTTGACCTCCTCAATTTGTTAAGCAGATTTCTCTTGTTCTTAAAGATTCAGATTCCAATTCGGTAGCATCCTTATATTCTCTAAATCCTCATGATGACGATAATGATGATGAGGAAGATGTCATTTCCCTCATTCACATTGTTCGTGAATTTCCCGACATATTTGAGCCCATTTTAGGATACCAACTAAGCGAGCAATTGAGTTCAGAATTAATCTAATCCCTGGAGCTCTACCTATTACTCGTCCTCCTTATCGTATGTCCAATAAACAAAATGAGGAGATGCGTAAACAATTATCCGAATTGGAAGGAAAACAGTTTATTCATTCTAGTTCCTCTCCATGGGGAGCTTCGACTATTTTTGTGAAGAAATCTGATGGTACACTTAGGCTTTGCGTTGACTACGGCAAGCTTAATGATCTCACCATCAAGAATAAATATCCCTTACCTCGGATTGATGATTTATTCGATCAACTTAGTAGTGCTAGAGTCTTTTCACAGTTAGACTTAGCAACCGGTTTCATCAGCTCCGTATTGCAGAGGATAGCATTCCTTTGACATCGTTCTGCAATCGTTATGGGTCTTATGAATGGCTTGTTATGCCATTTGGTTTGACGAATGCTCCAGCTTATTTCGTTGACCTTATGAATCGAGTTTTCAAAGACTTCCTCGATCGATTTGTTCTCATCTTTATTGATGATATTCATGTTTATTCTAAAACCGAGGAAGAGCATGAAAAACATCTTTGGATTGTGTTGGAAACTCTTAGGAGCAAACAATTAAAAGAAATTTTTTCTAAATGCCACTTTTGGCAATCTCGTGTGAAATTTTTAGGGCATATTATTTCTGAATCCAAAATTTCCATGGATCCTTCAAAGATTGAAGCGATTCAAAATTGGAAGAGACCGGAGAGTGTGACGGAAATCCATAGTTTTCATGGATTGGCGGGCTATTACCGTCGTTTCATAAAAGACTTTTCTAAAATTGCCATGCCTCTTACTAGTTTGGCAAAGAAGGGAGTTAAATACATTTGGTCAGACAAATGTGAAAGTGCTTTTCAAAAATTAAAAGAACTCCTTTCCGATGCTCCTATTCTTGTGATTCCCGAAGGGAACCAAGACTTTATTGTTTATACCGATGCTAGTCGTGTTGGTTTGGGTGTCGTTCTCATGCAAAGGGAACGTGTTATCGCTTATGCTTCTAGGCAATTAAAGCATGCCGAGACTAGATGTGCCACTCATGATTTAGAGCTCGGAGCTATTGTTTTCGCCCATAGAATTTGGTGTCATATCTTTTGGGAGAGAAATTTTTTCTCTACACCGATCATAAATCTTTGAAGTATTTATTTTCTCAAAAGAAACTTAATTTGCATCAACAATGTTGGCTTGAGTTCCTTGCATCTTATGATCCTGATATTCTCTATACTTCCAGAAAGGGTAATCGAGTTGCCGATGCCCTTAGTCGTAAGCAACAAGCGGTTGTTTCAATGATGATATCCGAATGGAATGATCTTGAGACTTTATCCACTTGTGAGATTCGAGATCGTGAATCCTATTTATGTTCATCTCTTGTTTTGTGTAGCCTTGAGGCTCATCCTTCTCTTTTAGGCCACATTCTTGAAGCTCAAAAGCATGATCCCGAATTGGCTCATCTTAGCCAAAGTTGTAGGGATAAAGTTGATGTTGATGGTTTGAAAGACTTTGAAATCGATGCTCGTGGCGGTATTCGAAAATTTAGAAGACTTATCGTGCCAAATATTAGTGATCTTCGTAAAAACATCTTAGAAGATTCTCATCATTCTAAATTTACCATTCATCCCGGTAGTAGTAAAATGTACGCGAACATGAAGCGACTTTATTATTGGGATGGAATGAAATCTGATATTGCTAACTTTATTAAGCGTTGCATGACTTGCCAACTCGTAAAGGCTGAGCATCAAAGGCCCGGTGGGTTATTGCAACCTTTAGACATTCCCGTATGGAAGTGGGATCAAGTCTCTATGGACTTTATTGACGATCGACCCCATTCTCGTTCGGGTTATGATAGCCTATGGGTGATAGTAGATAGACTTACAAAATCTGCCCATTTTCTTCTCGTTCGGTCCAATCGGACCGTACCTCTTTTGGCCAAACTCTATGTTAGAGAAATTGTTAAATTGCATGGAGTTCCTACTTCTATTGTTAGCGATCGTGATCCATTATTTACTAGTGGATTTTTGAAAGGTCTTCAAAAAGATTTGGGAACAAAGCTTAATTTTAGCACCGCTTATCATCCTCAGTCCAATGGACAAACCGAGCGTGTGAATCAAACTCTTGAAGATCTTATTCGTGCATGTGTTCTTGATTTTGGTGGTAGTTGGGAAGATCGTATTTCTCTTGTTGAGTTTTCCTATAATAATAGCTCCCAATCTAGTATTGGTATGGCTCCTTTCGAGACACTCTACGGAAGGCTATGCCAATCTCCTTTGTGTTGACTTGAAGCCGGTGAGAAGATGGTTTTAGGTCCAGATTTTATTCGTGACACCACAAAAAAGATTGACCTTATTCGTCATAGGATGAAAGAAGCTCAAAGTAGACAAAAATCCTATGCAGATAATCAAAGAAGGAATTTAGAATTTTCTATGGGAGATTTAGTGTTCATTCGTGTTTCTCCTATGAAGGGTGTTGTGTGTTTCAGTCGATCGGGAAAATTAGCACCTCGATATATTGGTTCATTTCCCATCACTGAACGCATTGGTTCCATGGCTTATCGCCTTTTATTACTGGCTCAATTTCTCCTATTCATGACGTATTCCACGTCTCTTAACTACGGAAATGCCTTAGAGATTCCGATTCTATTCTTGAGCCCGGTGTTATTGAAGAAATTGAAGTTTCGCCTAATTTGACTTATGAGCAACATCCTATTTGTATCATTGCTACGGAGGTTAAACGCCTTCGAAATAAAGATGTTCCTCTTGTGAAAGTTCAATGGTCCTCAAATCCTAAGGATTGCTCTTGGGAATCAAGAGAATTCATCGAGCGAACACATCTGGACTTACTCTCTTGTGCTCCTTATGGTGAACTTCTCATTTCAAAATTTCTTCTTTTGTGTTGTTATGCCTTAGTATGGTTGTTACTTTTTATTTTCTTCTTAAGTATTGCAAGGACACAATTTCTTTAAGGAGGGGAGTCTGTAACAACCCGCATATTTTATGATTATATATTTAAATGATTTATTTAAATATATCATCGTTAAGTTGAATTTAAATGTCCAAAATGTGAATTTTTGTAAACAGTCGAATTAGGACTCGAGACCCCTTCCATTCAGTCCAAAATGGCGTTTGCGACCTTTTTGAGTATAAACATCGAAATGTTTGGAGTTGAGTAGAATTTTTCTATTTTTCTATTTTGGGCTTTGGGTTTGGGTTTCAGCCCACCAACTCATCTAATACCCTAACTCCTCCAACTCCTCTTCATTCATTCTATTATTTCCTAATAGTCAAGCTAAAGGAAATAATGGGGGAAAAGATGGGAAATTAAAATTCTTAAGCCCTGGTTTTCTTAGGAAATTCAAATTCAAGTTCTAGAAATCAAAGAGAAGCTTAGGTAAGCATCCTCTTCATCTTCTCCATCTCAATCTCTCTTCAATTTTCATTTGCTTATGAGCTTAGATTTGAGCTTCTTGAGTTGAAATTGAAGAGGAATTGATCTTGCCTTGTTTTAAAGCTTCTCACTCGTTGTTTTTAGGTTTAAAGGTGAGTTTTTGAACTCACATCTATGTCTATAGTTTTCATTATTGTTAGGTATGAATTCCTAACATTCTATTCACGTTCATTTGCTTTTGATTTGAATTGATTTGGTGAATTTTTCAAATTTTGGTGTTTTGAAGTCAAAATCTTTAAAGATCCTATCTTGGATATTTGGACGTGTTATTTGGGGTGTATCGAAGAGCCTATAGGACTGGGTTGTCGCTTGGCATAAATCCCTAGCCTCCGTCGCTTGTCCGATCACTTCCGAATCATTTTGGCCATCATTGGCCTAGGAAAATTGTTGTCCAGAAAAGGCAACCAGACGTCTGGTAGGAAGTTCCAGACGTCTGGTTGGGCCAGCAGATGAAAAAAAAATATGGCAGAAAAGAAAAAAATGGTAGAGACTTGGACTAGACGTCTGGTTAGTTTTTGGACGTCTGGTTAGAGTTCATAGGTTTGGTAAGTTTCTGGAATATTTCCAAAACCCAAATCCAGACGTCTGGATGAACCCTAGACGTCTGGAACTGCCAATTCTGCCTATTATGGCTGTTTTTGATTGAATTTCCAATTTTAATCGATTTTTGTCGATCCGGTTAGTTGTTATCACTTATTATCGACTTTGATGACTTCTTTCTGTGAATGTTTTTCACTTTACAATCATACTAAAACTCTTTCATTAAAACGATTTCGACACTATTTTAAATAAAAAGCTCGCTTTAAAAACCGTTTTCTAATCTATTAGTATATACAAACCTTTACCTCATTCATATGAGAAATCTAATTAAACGGTTTAGCAAAACAAGTGGTATGAAATGCTTGCGTTTACTTCGTCGGTTAATTCTTGGACTTGTTCGATTGAATTCTCGTGACAATTTTCCAGTGGAAATCTACAATATGTTCATAAATATTTAAGTTAAGCTAGTGGTTGTGGGACATGAAGCTAAACTCATTTATTTACTAGCTTAGTGTAATTTACACTTGTCGATCATTGATGATCATTTTGTGATTTAGAATAGCGATGTGCGACGTCTCTTTGTTTTTGTGGGGGACTAAAAACCCTGTTTGTGGAGCTTCGGTTCAAATTGGTGGGGTAGCAACCCATGGTCTTCGGGACGTTTGTGGAGCTTCGGCTCAAACTTGATGGTTAGCAACCATGGAATAGCGTTCCGTTTGTGACACACGTGTTGGTGAGTTTTCATGCTCCCATTTGTGATAGGCCTCCCCCTTTGTGTTTTCCGGATTTCTGGTTGTTGATTTCTAGAATTTGTGTTTCACCAATTTTGATGATACGCACTGATAAGCTCTATCAATATTTGTGTTTTGGTGAATAATTTAAAGAATATGACATTCTTTTTAGTGTTTGAGAATATTTGAGATATTGTATGATTTTTGTTGTTATCTGATGTATGCTTGTCACAGTATGGCATTATTGTTATCATACGTTTTTTTGATATCTCTTATCCTACTCATTTTATATGATATTTATAGCTAGACTGATCCGTTTATTAATTTTCTTCTTAAATAATACTCGGGTCAGACCGAGGTGTTACATGTGCTTCCACTTGACTTCTTAGCAGGGGCTAGCTTCTGACTTTTGGCTAACTACTTTAGCTTAGTAGTTTTTGCTTTTATACATTTGAGTTAGAGACTCTTTGATGTATACATATTCTTTTGCTTAGCACATATACCTATTCTTTTGTGATGTAGTGGATCTTGTATGACCGCTATCTTGATGTACACTTTCATGTGTTATATTCATATATGTTTCCGCCTTTGTGATATGAATATCTGTGATTGATTTGTGTTATGTCTATTTCTATTTTTTTTTCGAAGGCCACTTAGCCACTATGCAGTAGCCGCCACTGTGCAGTAGCTTTGAGTTTGTATTTGATATGTCGGATTTTCTCTTGAAACGAAATGCATGTCAAACTATCTGACATATCGGTACTCGCACAAAGCAATTACATAGATGGTTGCACCTCAACAGCCTAATTCTTCGTGCTAGTCGACGGCATTACCCAGTAGTGTCCTTGGCTAGTGTGAGTATAGAGGTGGGGCATCACAAAGAGTCATATAGACTTCCAATTCTTAATTTCCTTGAAGGAATGCATTTTTTACATCCATTTGGAACAAATTCCATCCCAAGTTGGTGGCTGCCTATGGCAAAATTCTAGCCGTATTCATTTTTGCTACTTGTGCAAAAGTCTCTTGGTAGTCAATACCATAGGTTTTGATAAATCCCTTGGCCACTAATATAACTTTATACCTTTCAATAACACCATCACTATTGTATTTTATTTTGTATACCCATTTGAAACCTACGGGTTTTTTGTTTTTTGGTAAATTACTAATATCCCATGTGTCATTTTTTCGAAGGCTTGAAGTTCTTCGTTCATATCCTTACGCCAAATTGGGCTTTAATTGGCTTCACCAAATTTGGTTAGTTACGTTTGATTAGTGATGTTATTTAAGTAGGCTCGGTATGAAGGGGATACCCTGTTATATAAAATAAAATCTTGTATTGGATAAATCACCTGTTGGGATACATAATCTCTTAATTTGACGGGGGGTCAAGTTTGTTTTGTAGATCTTCTAATGGCATTTTCTTCTTGAGTTGGTTCTTCATAAGTTAGTTCTTCATTTGACTAATTTATCTCTTTTTCTCCCCCTGAACGAATTGGAGTTGTTTCTCCGATTTGTTTTACATTCATATGATCAATCTGTTCTTGATTTGTTTCTTCAGAAAACATGAAATTAATTGGAGACAATATGACCGGTTTACGTTGTGCATTTCCTTGTTTACTTGTTTGGTAAAATAGTTCGTTTTCAAAAAATGGTCCGTCTCGTGAGATATAAAGTTTATGATTTTTTGGATCATAACATTTATACCCCTTTTTTTGGGATGGGTATCCTAAAAATATTGTTTTAACAACATTTTTATCTAGCTTTCATGTCTTTTTATGTGTACGAAACATGTACACCCAAAAACTCTTATGTGATCAAGATTTATTTTCCTATTCTTAAGAATTTCTAAGGGACTTATATTTTTAAGCATGACACTTGGCAATCTATTTATGATGCAAGTCGCAGTTAGCACAACATTTGACCAATAAGATTTTGGAACGTTGGTTAGAAAAAGAAGTGATCTAGTGACTTCAAGTATGTCGATTTTTTCTTTCCAAAACTCCATTTTGTTCAGGTGTATTAACAAAAGTAGTTGGTGTAAAATTCCTTTTTGTTTAAAAAATTCTATGAAATTTTTGTTTACGTATTCTGCCCTATTATCAGATCGAAATTTTTTAATTTTTGCATTATATTGATTTTCTATAAAACTGTAAAATTCTTGAAAACATGAAAAAACTTTATTTTTTCCTTTTAAAAGGTAAACCCAAGTAGTGCGAGAAAAATCATCAATAAATGTGATAAAATATTTAAAATGATCATAAGAATCAACATGGGCTGGACCCCAAACATCAAAATGAATTAAATCAAATCATTTATCTGACTTATTAGTAGATAAAGAAAATCCTAATCTAGTTTGTTTTGAAAGCTTACAAACATCATAATTTTTGGAATCTAATTTATAATAAAAAAGTTTATTCAAAATTTGATCAGATGGATGATCGAATCTCCAATGCAGTAGTTTACCACGATCTACTAAATTTAATGACACATGAAATTTATTGGTGCTTTCATCAAGATAATAGAGGCCATTTTCTAGACATCCCTCCCTAATCTTCTTCCTTGATTCTTGATCCTGAAAGGTCATTATATACGGTGAGAATATAATATTGCAATTCAATTCATGACTTATTTTACTAATTGTTAATAAATTCAAAATTAAAATCTAGTAATATAAAATATTTTTCACATCTTTTGTAAGAAACTTTGTTATACCAAAACCATGAATTTGGACTTTATCTCCATTAGAAATCTTTATATATAGAGAGTCTTTATTTTGTGTAACATTGGTTAATTTATTTTTGTCTCATGTCATGTGATTAGTAGCACTGAGTCAATTATCCATCTATTTGTATTTTGATGCATTTTTGCAATTTTAAAATTGTTATTGGCTTTCGATGGATTAAAAATTACATTAGAATGTACAAACCCTAAAGTTTGTTGTTGCAACACACTATTCAATCAAGTTAGAAGTTGATTCAGTTGCATCGTTTGAGTCATAGAAGATCCCGCTAAATTGGAGGTATTATTAGTCCATTGAGCCGATTCAGATCCATCCCCTCCTACCTCCGCTCCTTCGCTAAAACCAAAGAATTTTTTCTCCTTTTTTGCGCCGCCCTAATTACCTTCTCTATAGCTGTTCTCTCTAACGGGTCGAAGGTAGAGATGGAGGAACCAACAACCATCATAGTTATGCCCTGCTTTCTTGTAGTGGTCACACTGCTTGGTGCTCGAAGCTCCATTCCTTCCTGTGGTGTCCCTGAAACTATGGTTTGAGTGTTTTACCTGAAATGCCTTGCTCTCTTGATTTTTCGACTATCGTGGGTTCATGAGGGCCCGTCGAGATTGCTCTTGCTCAATTCTTACCACTACATCATCAAAACTTGGCATCTCAGCTGACGCCAAGTTTTGACACCTGATCGATTCATAGTAGACCTGTCAAAATATGATCCAACCCATTTACCCTACTTATAAATGGGTTGGGTCAACCCATTTATGAATATTATTTAATGGGTTATGGGTTGGGTCGACCCATTTTTAAAAGTGTTATAAATGGGTAACCCATTTACCCATTTATTAAAAACATTAAATTTTAATATAAATTTGAAAAACAAGAATTTTGAACATACATTTTAGTTTTTCATAGAGACTGACGGTTGTACTTAGAAAATAACAGGCTACCGCATCCCCATATTTGAATTCCGCCTAGTGCAGAAGCCGCTATTTTTTTTTCAAACTGCAATAACTCCTTCGTTATAATTCGAAATCAGGCGAGACTTCGACCGATGAATTCCCACCTAAATTACGGACAGTATGGAACACTCAGATACTTCATCGTGTGAACGCACACTGTAGTTCTCCAAGGGGACTGACAGTTGTACTTAGAAAATAATAAGCTACCACATCCCCATATTTGAACTCCGCCTAGTGCAGAAGCCGCTATTTATTTTGTTCGGACTGCAATAACTCCTTCGTTCTAACTCGAAATCAGACGGGATCTCGATCGATTAACTCCCACCTAAATTATAGACAGTATGGAACACTCGGATACTTCATCATGTGAACACACACTGTAGTTCTCCAAGGGGACTGATATTTGTACTTAGAAAATAACAGACTACCACATCCCCATATTTGAACTCCGCCTAGTGCAGAAGCCGCTATTTTTTTTGTTCGGACTGCAATAACTCCTTCGTTCTAACTTGAAATCGGGCGAGACTTCAACCGATTAACTCCCACCTAAATTACGGACAGTATGGAACACTCGAATACTTCATCGTGTGAACTAGGCCTGTCAATGGGTCGGGTTGGGTCGGGTCAACTCGGGTGCGGGTTGATTTTTAAACGGGTCGAGTCAACCCGTTTATTAAACGGGCGGGTTTCGGGTTGACCCGATTATATATCGGGTGGGTTTCGGGTTGATTCGTGTAACCCGTTAAGAAAAATATTTGTATAAAGAAATGGAAATGGGCATGAAAATGTGGGAAGTTGTTAAATGCGAATGTGTAGGAATAAGTGAATTACAACAATACCCTTCTTTTGCGAGGTAAGATGAGAATTTTAGAGCAAAAGAAAGGTATTTTTGTCATTCTTTTATTGCAAACTAAGATGAGTATTAAAATTTGGGAAGTTGTTATGTGGGAATGGGCATGCAAACATGGGAATGGGCATGAAAATGTAGGAAGTTGTTAAGTGCGAATGTGTAGGAATAAGTGAATAAAAAAAATACCATTCTTGTGCAAGCTAAAATGAGAATTGTACAACAATACCGAGCACATAAATGGGTTAGTCGGGTCAAATTCGGGTTCACGGGTCAACCCTAAACCCACCCGTTTATTAAACGGGTTCTAACGGGTTGACCCAAAAATGACCCGCCTTTTAAACGTGTCGGGTTAACCCGCTAATTTCCGTCCGGGTTTCGGGTCGTGTTGGAAATTGACAGCCCTAGTGAACACACACTGTAGTTCTCCAAGGGGACTGACAGTTGTACATTGAAAATAACAGGCTACCACATCCACATATTTGAACTCCGCCTAGTGTAGAAGCCGCTATTTTTTTTGTTCAGACTGCAATAACTCCTTCGTTCTAACTCAGAATCAGGCGGGACTTCGACCGATTAACTCCCACCTAAATTACGGACAGTATGGAACACTCAGATACTTTATCGTGTGAACGCACACTATAGTTCTCCAAGGGGACTGACAGTTCTACTTAGAAAATAATAAGCCGCCGCATCCCCGTATTTGAATTTTGATGAAAATTAGAATGTTAAATTTTTATCGGAACTCAAAACATAAAAATTAGAATTAGAATTATTTTATATTTATTTGTTTTTTATTAGTCAAATTAAATTTAAGTCTTTAAATAGGTTAAATGGGTAACCCGCTTATTAAGTGGAGTGGGTCATAAATGGGTTGTGTCATAAATGGGTAAAAAAGAATGGGTCATAAATGGGTTGAGTCAAACTCGACCCAACCCATTTTGACCCAACCCAACCCATTTGACAGACCTAATTCATAGCTTGGATCAAGATCCCCTAGGTAGGTGAAGATTAATTCTTGTTCAGATCTTTTTTGAATTTCAACTGGGACGATTGTTGGTAGGATATAGACATTGAGCTCTTACCTTTTTGACATAATTTCAGTCACTAGTTCGCTATTACTTTGGGTACTCTGTTTAATTTGGGCAAGCTCTTGTTTAAGGCTAAAGACATGAGCAAAAAAAATTTGTTGGCCACACCATCTTTCTATATGAAAATATATCTCATAGAAAACAATTTTCTATATGAAATAAATCTACGGAAGACGGTAGGTACGAACACAAATGGTAGGGTGTGGGCTGTAGGTCGGCTGAGGTAAAGGAGATATTGTGTGCAGTCAAATCTAATTATATATATATAATCCCAAAATATCTAGATATTTATTTCGAACTCCGATCGAGGCGTGCCGCCTGGCGTTCCTAATGTTATACCCCTATTTCGAACGCAATGAAACAAGTTTTAGGACCTAATTCGATCGTATGCAGAAGATAACTTTTAGAACCCAATTAAAATATTAAAATTTCGATATAAATTTCAACGCGTTTCTATCCCGTACGACCAAACAGTAACTCCAAATGCTACGAGATTTGAAATCCAATAATAATACACTATTATGGATCCAATGGAACTAGTTTCGTCAAAATCCGAGACTGTGCACCAGAAGGTTGTTTTTATATGTTAATTAAAACGAGATATTTTAAAAATTAGCTAAATCACTTTGAATCAATTTTAAAAGTTTCTATTATCTTCATTCTTATTAATAAAATTTAATAGGCCCTTAAAAATAATTTTTATATAACTTAAAACTCAAAATCCCATTATTTAACCAATTGCAATTATTAAATTTAACAATTAAATTATCCAATAAATCACTATTTTTGAAATTCAAGTTATTAAATAAAAAAAAACTTTCAAATATTTAAAATCAATTAAATATTCCAATTTCAAGTAACCAAAATTCTAGGTTGTTACAGAAACATTGGAAATGAGAATTGTAATAATAATTGATGCTTAATATTGGAATAAGAAATATGACTTCTATTTCGAAATGTATTTTCATATAGAAAATTGTTTTCTATGATCGATTCATAGCTTGGATCAAGAGCCCCTAGGTAGGTGAAGATTAATTCTTGTTCAGATCTTTTTTGAATTTCAACTGGGTCGATTATTGGTAGGAGATAGACATTGAGCTCTTACCTTTTTGACATAATTTCAGTCACTAGTTCGCTATTACTTTGGGTACTCTGTTTAATTTGGGCAAGCTCTTGTTTAAGGCTAAAGACATGAGCAAAAAAAATTTGTTGGCCACACCATCTTTTGACTTTGTCCCAAACCTCTTATGATGTACTGGAGTACATGACTACGTTTGAATTTTGGGCTTCCATTGTGCTGAGAAGCCATGACATAATTAATTGGTCGGTTGTCTCCCATTCTTCTATTTTTTCTTTCTCTTCGGGAGCTGGCTCATCTGGCTCTGCTGCTTTGGGTTTCTCCTTTTTGCTAGTGACAAAGCTTAATTTTCCTTTAGCACTGAGACCAACTGATACCGATCTTGGCCAAGGAATGTAATTTCTATTGCCATTGAATATGATATTTGTGAGTTTAATGTTGTCGGATTGAGACATGTTGAACTTACTACAGTTGATATCTGCAGCAATTGATGTTGTTGCGGAAAGTCAGAATTTGACATGCTCTGATACTATATTGAATTTTAGAGGAGAAGAGAGAATATGATGAATAATTAATTTTATTGCAAATTTTTTCTCTAATTCTACAAGCTCTTCATTCATGATTATATATAGCTTAATTCTAGTAGCCGTTGCTTATTTCCTTAATTATGATTCTAGTAGCCATTGCTTATTTCCCAAATTATAATTCTGCTAGCCGTTGCTTATTTCCTAAATTATAATTGCCTAATTACACCCTAATTGCAACAAAGTACCAAGTATAGCTAACAGTTGTATAATGGATGCTAGCCTTTTATTTGTTTCCTGTTTTCAGCCTAGATGAAATATTCTGAGGATATCATTCCTATTTCTCAACAAACGGTAATTATACCTTTTTCGATTCGTAAACTTCTCGATATTTACTACAATACAAATAACATTCCTCAATATTTTCACCATATAAGCTAACTCTACATTTCAAAATACTATGCAGAGAACTCTTGATCTCAGCAGTAGTTTCAACACCTTTACTCCTAGTCATCCTCATTTCAAACTTAATGTTCATTTGTATTGGTTAGATTCGAGACCGCAAGCACAAATTTGATTGAAAAGGATGTAGGGTTTAGAAAGTTTATTTTTGAAGAAACGAAATAAAAAAAACTATTGCATAAAAACGATACTTATTCCAAAAGAGACGTAAACTTAAACATGGCAAAAAAATAAAGCATGGATTAGTAAAAAATACACGGAGGGACCAAATTTACAAGAAAAAGAGTAGAAAGGACCCGCTTTATATTTACACTAAGAAATAAGGACCCAAGGCCAACTTTCTAGTTTAGAAATCTAAAGACTTTAATTTCTTTTGAAGGTATTTACTTCTATTGATTAATGTATGATTAACTATTCCATATTCATCTTTATGACATAGTATTTTCTTCATTTGAATGTGATTATAATTTTTCCAATCATCGACCGATTGTAATGAAGTGCATCACCACTTTATTCAGTGCATTCATGTACATATGGTGAACATTAGTAGACACTACAAGAAAATTGTTTTTGGACAGCATTTAATTACAGCGTTTTGTATAATAATTGTCTATTTGCAATATAAAAGTTGATGAATTACTACAGAACAACTTGTGAATCGCTATCAAAATACCACTGCCGCTAAATTTTTATTTCCCTCCATTCAGCCACCTATACCTATTTTCTCCCGCGTTTTGCCTAATTCCTTCCCCTATTTCATCCAGGAAAAAAAATTGCCTCCACCAAAATCAATGCCATCACTGCCACCAAAAACAAATCGGCCCGTTCATCCTCCTTTGGGTTTCAGTGCCAAACGCCATCGCTGCCGCCCTATTTACCGACTTCATCAACCGGATTTGACGAAACGAGACGTGAAGACCTCGACGAGATGGTGGAAAACCGAAGGTCAAAGAAGACAACAACACGCTGTGGTATTTTCTAATTCTACTGTTGTTTTTCTTTTCAAAGATGGTAATTTAGGTTGTAGTGCATTGTGGACTAATAGTCGTAGTATACTGTCATGTTTTTCTTGAATGAAAATATGCCTTTTGAAGATAGTTTCCAATGCCTAGCATCGTTTTGGAGATTGGGTATATATAAGAATTGTAGTATATTGTTTTGGAAGCAAATTATGAAAAGTCGATTTCATGTTTTGGAAGTAAATTGTAGTATATAAGATGTTGCTACCTGAACCAAACTATAAAAGTTGATTTGATGTTTTGGAAGCAAATTCGACTGTTAAATTTATAGTATTTGTCAGTAACACAACTACTGAAATTATCAATTTATTTTAATTCTTAGACAATTTTCTTTTGCCAAAAAAAGGACACTGATTTAAGGAATAAAAAATTCAGTTCACTTATCAAAAATTCGACGACAAAAGGCAAAATAATCCAGTTTTTGAACTGTCCTAAATTCCATGACAAAAGCAAAGTAATCCAGTTTGATGTTCATTTTAACTGTCCAAAAATTCAACGATAAAAGGAAAAGTAATCCAGTTTTATGGTCTTTTGGTCACCTTACCATTTTTGTGAAATTTAACAATTAACCTGAGCTCTGTTCCTTAAAATAAACAAACATTCCAAGAGGCAAATGTCCAAGGAAAATGTATGAAACTGGACGGTGTGTCGTGCTATAGAGATAAAGCAATTTTATTATTTAATCCCACCTTTCCAAACATATAACAGGTTTGGATTCAGATATGTATCTGTTATACTGTCATTGATTCAGTTTATCTAGATTAAAGCAACACACAATATATCTCAAAGTAACACTCACTATATCAAATTAAGGACAAAATTTGACGTCCAATTATAAAAGCCTCAAAGAACAAGAACTCAATATTTTAGCATGTAAAAAGAACTCAATATATTACAGCTATATTAGATATTCTTTAGTTCTTTTGATTTGCACGATAGATAATGTCCCTATTTTGCAAAAAAACATAAGAAAGAAAGTGCCTTTGTATTGGAATTATTTCGGTGAAAGAACCACCATTGCATATAAAGACAAGTGAGAAGGGAACAATTATATCAAGTATCTTGGACTAATAGTTATAACAATTTATTGGAACCAATGGATGGTATTATTTGTTGATTATGTGAAGCCTGTCGATGAATAATGAAAAAATAATACTATTTGATCTTTTTAATGTGAGAAATGCGGATTATAGATCTTAAGGCTAGAATTAACACTAGAGGAGGGGGTGAATAGTGTTTTAAGGAATTACTAATCCTTTTTGAGTTTATCTTAATTTGAACACAAATGTATGCAATATTCAGACACAGATATGATCACAAAATCAAACACAGATGCAGATATAAAGTAAAAGCAATAAAGGAAAGAACACACCAGATTTTATACTGGTTCGGAGTTACCCTACATCCAGTCCCGCAACACAAGTACGGATTTCCTTTCAAAATCAATTTTTACAATTACACCCTCGATTTCAAGGCCACGGGTACACCGCTCCAGATTCACAGTCCTCTGGGTAGAGATACTTGATTTTACGGGCAACAAGTTCACCCGATTGATTTTCCAGGCTACAATCACACCTTTTCTCGCTCGATTGAATACAAAGAAGTCTATAACTCTGAATAGCACTAGGATCATGTTGAGATAGTGATAGAGAATCAAACCAGAAATGATCTAGTTAGATTCAATGGTGATTTCGGTAGAGTAATGGTAAAAATGTATATAAAGAAATGTGAAAGAAGAAGAGGAGTGAAATCAGAGAAAATATAATTGTAAATTCGTTTAAAACAACCCTTATTTATAGTAGAACAACAGCCATGTCCATTCGTGAAAGGATATGACGAATAGACACTTCCTTTGAAATTCAAACTTTTGAAATAAACTGTCACCTTATCGACAAGGGGTCCTTGGGGTTGTCGACAAGCCTAAGTTATTTTTGGTAATTTGTTTTTCTTTGAAAATAACTTCTATCTTGTATTAAAACTATTTTAAACTTTATAAATATACTTAACTATAGTTAAAATACATAAATAAGTATAGAGAATAATATTTTGATATATATAAAATTTTACTATAATTTTATATTTAAATCTAAGTATAAATATTAAAAATTAAATATATTATAATTAAAAGATAGTTTAAAACCAAGGATAATTTGATATTGAAAATAAAGATTATTTTGAGGCCAAAAGTATTTTAAAACAAGGATAGATGTTTTTGATTTAAACAAGAAGATTTTGAAATCATTTTGAAAACAAGATATAATTTTGTAAAACATTTGAATAAAAGTTAGTGGATACAAAACAATGTTCCACTAGATTTTTCGTATGTTCCATCCTACTTTGGGTTCCATCCCTTTAACGGGCTCGAAGTGGATTCCATTCCATGAATAAAATGGATTTTAAGATGTCAATGCTTTTCTAGGAGTTTTAACAAAATTCCTAACTAAATTACTTATCTTGAAATCTTGAACTCTTAATAATCTTGATACTCATGAGTCTTGAATCTTGATATCTTCGATCTTGAGTTCATCAGTTCTCGAATCTCTATACTGTACAGTCTTTATTCTTTGGTACCTGTAAATATATCCTGCATATACATATATATCTAAACAATAATGTTAGTATTTATATTTTATAATCTTATTCTAAGGTTGTTGTCATTAAAACCAACTTCTCAGGGACTAATAATCTCCCCTTTTTTGATGATGACAACCTTTGTTTATAAAATATTACTTCTATCCTAATAACTCTCCCTAAAACTAATAACTCCCCCTTAATCTATACCTAACTATCCTATTTTATACTTCTCCCCCTTTGTCATCAACAAAAACAAAGTTTAAATCTATACAACTCCCCCTTAATCTAATACTATATTACATGTGATTATAATGATAGTGTTATCGTAAATAATCAACACTTAATTCTGAAACTAAAACTTAGCCCTTAATAACTAACTCTCCTAACTAAAAATCCATATATGATAGTATTTATAATAATGATAATGTGAGAATTCAAATATGAGAACAGAAATAATTTATTAATTATATAATGTTATATTTACATTTGCGTAGAAAACGTAAGTAAGATCATATACAAATAATGATAATAAATAGAGAAAAAAAAACTAATGTGTATCCTTTACAATGGGAGATCTATGAACAGAGCAATTTGGGTAGTGCAAACAGAAATTTCCACGTTGTTCGACTAGATTTCCATCCTTGTCAAAGCACACTTCGCCAACGCAAACAACTTTGTCGTCATCTTCAGCGTGCTCTTCTTCCATGGGGGCTTCTTCTTCTTCTTCCTTGCTGTCCTCTTGCACTTGAGCACTTGAGGATTCTTCATCGATCAAGATGGGATTGGCGTGATTGTCCATTAGAAACTTTTGCAAGTTTCTAAAGATTTTGCCTTGCCGTTCTTGTTCTTTGGCCATTCTGATTTGCACCACTTGAATTTCAGTCATAAGTTGTAGTGCATCCTTCAAGGGAACCTCCATTTTCATCACTCGTGCAAGCGTAGTTCGTTGAAATGGTCCGGTAGAAGGAGAAGGGAACGAAAAGGTTGAATTTTTGTTTGACTTGGAGGAGGAGACCATTGTTTTAATGTTTTCAGAAGTTAGAACAGAGAAAGAACAGAAAGAATGAACAAAAATTCGAAATAAGAAGAATATATAACCACCCATTTGAATTTTGGTGGGAAAATTTCAAAAAAAATTCGTTATATGTCGACAGGGGTAAAGGTGGGTTGTCGACAAGGTACTTATATTTATGCTATTTGATTTATTTTAATTTAATTTTAATTATACTTCTTATATATTTATATTCTATATTTCAGTTATTGAACAAATACCTAATTCTCTTCTTAATTTAGTAAATATAGATTCATTTAAGGGTTTTGTTAAGATATCAACAATGTGATTCTCGGAATTGATATAATCGAGAGTAATTACTTCCTTACTTATATTATCTCTGAGAAAATGATGTCTGATATCAATATGTTTAGTTCGAGCATGATGAGTAGGATTTTTCGATAAATTTATTGCACTAGTATTATCACAAAAATTTGTGATTTTGAGATATTTAAACCAAAATCTTTTAAAGTTTGTTGCATATATATTACTTGAGAACAAGCCAAAGCAGCAAAAATATACTCTGCTTCTGTTGTTGATAAAGAAACTGTGTTTTGCTTTTTACTAAACCAAGAAACCAGAGAATGCCCCAAAAAGTGACAAGTTCCACTTGTACTTTTTTGGTCTGATTTACAACAAGCATAGTCAGCATCACAATAAGATATTAATTCAAAAGAATCATTTTTAGGATAAAATAAGCCATAATCAAAGGTGTGTTTAACATATCTTATGATACGTTTTACAGCTTTTAAGTGGGTCTTTTTAGGTTGGGATTGATATCTTGCACAGAGACAAACACTATGCATGATATCAGGTCTACTAGCAGTGATATAGAGTAGTGATCCAATCATTCCTCTATATAATTTTTGATCTACATCTTTCGAGAGATCTTCTTTACTTAGGTACTCATTAGTTGCCATGGGAGTGGGTTTTCCACTTGCAGTAGTCAAACCAAATTTACTAACTAGGTCTTTATCATATTTGTCTTGACTGATAAAGATACCATTATCTAATTGTTTTATTTGCAATCCTAGAAAGAAGTTTAATTCACCCATATGACTCATCTCAAACTCTTTTGTCATTATTTCAGAAAATTCTTTATTCATTTCAAAATTAGTTGATCCGAAAATGATATCATCTACGTAAACTTGTACTAGTTGAATAACATTTTTATTTCTTTTAGTAAAAAGAGTATTATCTACTTTACCAATTTCAATGTTTGATTGTATTAAGTAAGATCTTAGTCTATCATACCAGGCTCTAGGAGCTTGTTTTAGACCATATAGAGCTTTCTTAAGTTTATAAACATGATTTGGTAATTTTTCATCTTCAAAAAGTGGTGGTTGTTCAACATATACTTCCTCTTTACAAATCCATTTAAAAAGGCACTTTTAACATCCATTTTAAATAATTTGAAATTATTATGATTTGCGAAAGCAAGTAGAATCCTAATGGCTTCTAATCTTGCTACGGGAGCAAAGGTTTCAACACAATCTATTCCTTCTTCTTGACAATAACCTTGAGCGACTAACCGGGCTTTATTTCTAACAACCTCACCTTGTTCATTCATTTTATTTTTATAAACCCATTTAGTTCCAATTATAGTTTTATTTTCAGGTCTAGGAACAAGTTCCCAAACATCATTTGTAGTGAATTGATTTAGTTCTTCTTGCATAGCCAAAATCCATGAATCATCAGTTGATGCTTCTTTTGGATTTTTGGGTTTAATAGTTGATATAAAGGCTACATTGCTCATTTTACTTAGTTGATTTCTAGTTGTAACAACAGATTGCATATCTCCTAGTATATTTTCTATAGGATGATCTTTTAAAAGTTTAATCTTTTTATTAGGATGATTAATTTCATTAATAGTTTCAGTTGACTCCTGATTTTGAGTAATTAAATCCTCTTCATCATTTGTATCTTCAACATTTTTGAGATTTTCATCGAATGAAACATGCATTGTTTCTTCGATGGTGTTAGTTCTTAAATTAAGCACTCTGTATGCTTTACTTCTATTAGAATATCCGATAAAGATACCTTTGTCTCATTTAGGATCAAATTTATCTAAGTTATCTTTTGTATTTAAAATAAAACATTTACTTCCAAAAATTCTAAAATAAGATACCTTAGGTTTCTTTCCATGAAGAAGTTCATAAGATGTCTTATCAGTTAAAGGTCTAATTAAAATTCTATTTAAAATATAACAGGCGGTAGCAACTACTTCTACCCAAAAATGTTTTGGTAATTTACTATCTGAAAGCATAGTTCTCGCACACTCTTGAATCGTCCTATTTTTACGTTCTACTACTCCGTTTTGTTGTAGAGTTCTTGGAAATGAAAAATTGTCAGTTATTCCCATTTTATTGCAAAATTCCTCAAACTTTTCATTTTCAAATTCACCACCGTGATCACTACGGATGGTTATAATTTTTTCAGAAAGTTCATTTTGAATCCCTTTTGTAAAGTTCTTAAAACTTTCAAAAGTATCACTTTTATGTTTCAAAAATATTGTCCATGTAAATCTAGAATAATCATCTACAATTACAAAAACATATTAATTGTGATTTATTGACTGAATTTGAGATGGACCAAATAAATTAATATGAAGTAATTCAAGAGGTTTTGAAGTTGAAATCATACCTTTTAATTTAAAGAAACTTTTTCTAAGTTTTCCTAATT
Source organism: Allium fistulosum (assembly GCA_030737815.1). Classification (NCBI taxonomy): domain Eukaryota; kingdom Viridiplantae; phylum Streptophyta; class Magnoliopsida; order Asparagales; family Amaryllidaceae; genus Allium; species Allium fistulosum. Next base: position 14,511,043 of record JASFAW010000015.1, on the reverse strand, counting down.
GACATGCATCACATAAACTATCTACTTTAAAATTCATTTTAGGGAGACCTCTTACTAGATCATGTTTTGACAGTCTAGATAAGAGTTTGAAATTCAAATGCCCAAATCTCTTATGCCAAATCCAAGGGTCACTTGTATTTGCCAAAAGACACAGGTTATCATTTGAAACTTTCATACTAAGAATATAAATATTCTTTTTCCTACTTCCCTCAAATATTATGGTTGAATTATTATCTTCAATGTGACACTTATCTTTTTCAAATTTAATTTTATATCATTTATCGCAAAGTTGACTAATACTTAGCAGATTATGTTTCAAATTCTTAACTAGCAAAACATTAGTAATAATAGGAGTTTCAGAGTTACCGACATTGCCGATGCCAATCACATATCCTTTTGAGCTGTCTCCAAAGTTAACCAGTCATCCGTCTTTGTATATTATATCATTCAGCATATCCGGATTACCAGTCATGTGTCTATAGTATCCACTATCGAGTATCCATTTATTCTTTTTGATCTGCACAATTTGTCCATTGTGGATTGATTCCTCAACACCCATAAAACATGTTTCCTGCACATCATACAATTTTGGTAGATAACTTGAACTTGAATATCGATTATATGCAGACTCATGAGACAGTGATGATCTGAATATTTCTAAACTAGTATTAACAAGTTTTTCAACCATAGCTATTTTAAAAGCTTTTTCAAAATTCATATTATGAAACTTTGAAAACCTTGCTCTGATACCAAATGTGAGAAATGCAGATTACGGATCTTAAGGCTAGAATTAACACTAGAGGGGGTGAATAGTGTTTTAAGGAATTACTAATTCTTTTTGAGTTTATCTTAATTTGAACACAAATGTATGCAATATTAAGACATAGATATGATCACAGAATCAAACACAGATGCAGATATAAAGTAAAAGCAATAAAGGAAAGAACACACTGGATTTTATACTGGTTCGGAGTTACCTTACATCCAGTCCCGCAACACAAGTATGGATTTCCTTTCAAAATCAATTCTTACAATTACACCCTCGATTTCAAGGCCACGAGGTACACCGCTCTAGATTCACAATCCTATAGGTAGAGATACTTGATTTTACGAGCAACAAGTTCACCTGATTGATTTTCCAGGCTATAATCACACCTTTTCTCGCTCGATTGAATACAAAGAAGTCTATAACTCTGAATAGCACTGGGATCTTGTTGAGATAGTGATAGAGAATCAAACTAGAAATGATTTAGTTAGATTCAATGGTGATTTCGACAGAGTAATGGTAAAAATGTATATAAAGAAATGTGAAAGAAGAAGAGGAGTGAAATCGGAGAAAATATAATTGTAAATTCGTTTAAAACAGCCCCTATTTATAGTAGAACAACAGCCATGTCCATTCATGAAAGGATATGACGAATATACACTTCCTTTGAAATTCAAACTTTTGAAATAAACTGTCACCTTGTCGACAAGGGGTCCTTGGGGTTATCGACAAGCCTAAGTTATTTTTGGTAATTTGTTTTTCTTTGAAAATAACTTCTATCTTGTATTATAACTGTTTTAAACTTTATAAATATACTTAACTATAGTTAAAATACATAAATAAGTATAGAGAATAATGTTTTGGTATATCTAAAATTTTACTATAATTTTATATTTAAATCTAAGTATAAATATTAAAAGTTAAATATATTATAATTAAAAGGTAGTTAAAAACCAAGGATAATTTGATATTGAAAATAAAGATTATTTTGAGGCTAAAAGTATTTTAAAACCAGGATAGATGTTTTTGATTTAAAAAGGAAGATTTTGAAATCATTTTGAAAACAAGATATAATTTTGTAAAACATTTGAATAAAAGTTAGTGGATACAAAACAATGTTCCACTAGATTTTTCGTAGGTTCCATCCTACTTAGGGTGCTATCCCTTGAACGGGCTCGAAGTGGATTCCATTCCACAAATAAAATGGATTTTAAGATGTCAGTGCTTTTCTAGGAGTTTTAACAAAATTCCTAACTAAATTACTTATCTTGAACTCTTGATAATCTTGATAATCTTGATACTCATGAGTCTTGAATCTTGATATCTTCGATCTTGAGTTCATCAGTTCTTGAATCTCTATACTGTACAGTCTTCATTCTTTGGTACCTGTATATATATCCTGCATATACATATATATATAAACAATAATGTTAGTATTTATATTTATAATCTTATTCTAAGGTTGTTGTCATCAAAACCAACTTCTCAGGGACTAACATTTAACGTTTTCTTTATATTTGTTATGCTTGAATATGAAACTTTGTTATGCCTAGAGTGACTTTTTCTTGGTTTGTTATATTTGCTATACTTGATATACTCACAAAATAAAAAACATATTGTCCTGTCCGCATTTCCATTTTTATTTCTGTACTAGTTTATAGCCTTTTATTTAGGGAAGAAAGCAACCAAAAAGTTTATCAGTACGTCCGACTATCATTTTTGAACTAAGAAGATGAATCAAATGTGACCCAGTACATGCCCCATTTATTGAATATGAATTTGTATATTGTTTGCTTTTCTTTTCAGTATTGAAAGGTGTAATAATCTATGCAGTTCAATAATTTGGTTACAGACTCAAACTATATTCAGTAAATTTCCACACAACAAGCCTCATCCATAAAATATATATATGTACATAATATGAAATTTATTAATTTGCTCAACTCACGTTTCAGGATTACCTTCTTTTAATCACATATGGAATTATATAATTCCATTAGTTTGTATAGCAACCACAAATTTCTTTTTATCGTTTGCTGTAACTGATTGCTGAGTCGTTGGTGGTTGGCTTGTTTGCTGTCACAATTTTACATGGTAGGTATGTATTGAATGGCTACAGAGTGAATTACAGAGCAATGTGATGGCTTGCAAAAATTGTGATGGTAATAAGAATTTTTTATTAATGTGTTTGTTGCCATTGTATTTTATATAGGAGAATGACCGAGTGAACCGGTTCTTAACTAGTTTTGGGAAAACATTGAAACTAGGACACTTAAATTTGAATGCAATGTGGTCTATATATGATCGATTTATCTTATTAATTTTTTACATTATCAATCAAGCAGGCAGAGACATCGTGTAAGATTATGGCATTATTTTCATATAAACTTATGCTTTAAATTCTAGATTCCTTGAATTGTTAGTTTCCAAAATCTATCATCGGTCCATCTTATATAGCTACAGAAGTTATATTAACATACCGATTGTTACTCAACAACACATTAATTAAATCAGATTTCGTAGAGCATTTATTATGCTGGTTGTTTGTGCAATATTTTTAATCTATGTCAACTCTATGTATAAATATATTTATTCCTATATCTTTATGAATCATGCTGTCAAGATCTTACTATAAAGTAGAGTGAAGACATATATGTATATTCTTTGAAACATGGTCTGATTCATCACATCTTATTGATTGGAACATCAAATGAAATGAAATAAATAAATTATAATAAGCCGAAATGGCTGATTATGTTATGATCATGCTTCTTGTCATCACATGTTATGTTACAATAATTGGTTCAGATTCTAAGTTTTAACACCTAGAATGAAAGATATCATTATGAATTTTATGCAAGCAGGACCGTAGCTTGCTTTGGTTGCATGTAAACAAACACATGATTAATTCGTTGTGAACTCTATGAAACGGGAAGCTTGGCAATCTGGCAATCATACGTTTGGTCCCAAAAAAAGTAAAAATATTTCTTTTCTTGGAAAATAAAATAACTACATCGTGTATGTAATGTTTCTTCCGAAACTTGGAGTAGAGTATGCCAATGAGACCTACACTAAATTTGAAGGTAACTTGCTTGGTTGAAGGAATTGCAACCTGCACATGTTAGTTTATCTTTTTGTAGCATATACAGAGGAGGTTGCTAGTACTTCAGAAGTACACACTGCAGTTATTTTATTTTCTTAAATTTTAAGTTGTGCTCTTCTATACCTGCAAGAAAAAAGGAATAAAAAAAACATAGTCTGAGCATGTGTGTGCAGGTTGTGTGTGCATGCAGTTTGTGTGTGAGTGGGTTGTTGCTTGTCTGCTAGTGTATTGTTAGTGCTTTGATATTTTGTTAATAAAGGTGGGAAGTTGTGCATCCACATTTACAAGAAAACGAAGAAAGAAAGAAAACAAAACAAAGATAGTAATTGGAAATGGTATAAACTAAAATCGCCTAATTCACAATGGCATCACAAATTATATAGGTAGCTGGTATATACTATCTTCCTTTAGTGAACCGATAACGTGAGAAAAAAAACATAACCACTGTATGAAAAGTAACAAACCAGAACACACAGATAACAATTATTTGTAGAGTTATACGAGTCTATATGTTTAGTGCAGACAACCGCCTGTACTTTGCAATTTCATAGAAAATCGTCCCTGGTTTGAATCGAATATAGGGCTATTGTTTCAATTTGTTAGCATAGTGCAGTTAAAAGACTTTGCAGTGCAGTTTCCTTTTTATTCTTATTTATATTTTAATAAAAAAAAACGTTGGCTTTCCGTGTGCATGGTCTTTGTGGACAACAATATACAATCAGAATCGTCTTAGCTTTAATCCTATTTAGTTGGTGTAGCAGGCAATAACATACAATTAAGATTTAAGAAAAATATTACATGAACAAATATTTCCTACATAGTGTCTCAGTTTCTCTAGTCTGTACTTTGAGAAATTTGCTAAAACTTATAATGAGTAGTTATTTTGCTTTTACTCAACAACCAATTGTTACTTCAAATTTTAGAAATTTGCTTGCTTATGTATTAGCTGGCGATGGATAAAAATTGGGTGCATCTACACAGGTAACTATATAATTCTCAACATATATGTAATTTGCGAATCAAATCATATTTTTAATGAAAGCTAATAGTTATTTTTTTTCAAAGGACTAGTAGTGAGTATGAGCAAGGAGCTCGGAAGTTTGTGCATATCGCTATGAAAAATTCTGGAAATTTAGAAAAAATTCTATGTCCTTGTTTAGATTATCGAAACTTAGTCATCAATATGAGAAGGTTATAGTTGAGCATTTGATTATAAGATGAATAGATCCTGTATATAAGAGAAGTAGGTGGTATTGTCACGGCGAGCAAACAAATATAAGCAAAGATGTTAAGTCCGATGACATTTATGATTTATTTAAAGCTATCGATTATGAAGATGAAGATTTCATTAATCATACTTTTTTCAATGATGATAAAAATGAAGATATCGCACGAAGACGAGAGGATGATTTATTAAGAAACTTGGAAGAAGCAGAAACCCCGTTGTATCCTGATTGTATTGATCAAACAAAATTATCTGCCATTATTGCCTTATATAATTTTAAATGTGATACTGGGTTATCTGATATTGGCTTCAATAAACTTCTAAATGTGCAACAATTATTGTTGCCAAAGAATAATGTACTTCCCAATACATTATATGAGGTAAAAAAATTTCTCAAAATATTCGATATGGGTTTCGAAAAAATTCATGCTTGTCAAAATGATTGTTGCCTTTTTTGAAGAGAGTACAAAGATTTGGAAAGTTGTACTAAATGTGGGTTTTCAAGAAGGAAGAAGAATGAACGTACAAATGAAATTATGCATGGCATTCCAGTTAAAATTTTGAGATATTTTCCAATCATTCCAAGATTTAGAAGAATGTTTAGATCTCAAAAGACGGCAGAAGATTTAAGGTGGCATTTTAGTAACAAAAGCAATGATGGAAAAATGCGTCATCCCGTGGATTCAATAACATGGAATGTAGTAGATGAGAAATGGGAATCATTTGCAGCAGATCCACGCAATCTAAGACTTGGCCTTGCTACCAATGGTTTTAATCCTTTTTTGACATCGAGTTCCAAATATAGTTGTTGGCCTGTGATGCTTGTGACATACAACCTCTCGCCAATGTTATGCATAAAAAAAGAAAATATCATGTTAACATTGTTGATTCCTGGTCCAAAGCAACCAGGAAATGATATTGGCATTTATTTGGCGCCATTAATTGAAGACTTGCAACACCTGTGGAATAATGGAGTTCAAACTTATGATGCCTTTTGTAGACCGCTTTTTAACATGAGAGCGATTTTGCTATGGATGATAAATGACTTTCCATCATACGGAAATCTTGCTGGATGTTGTGTGAAAGGTAAAAACGGTTGTCCGTTATGCGGTATCAATACTCACTATCGATGGTTGAATCAAAGTCATAAGAATGCTTATATGGGTCATAGGAGATTTTTACCCCCTTCAGATTCATTGAGAAAGCAAAAAAGCTGGTTTGATAATATTGTAGAAAATGGTCGTAGACCTAGAGTTTTGACTGGAAGAAACATCTCTCCTATTTTGAAAAACTTTCCAAATAATTTTGGGAAAAAAATAAAAAATGAAAATAATAAGAGCAAGAAGGGAAAGGGTAAGAATAAAAAATTCAAGCAGTAGAGTAAGAAGGGAAAAAATACCAATAATAAAGAAAATAGAGGTGAAGATGGTGATCTTGTGAATATAGAGCTATCAAGGTGGAAAAAACGGTCAATCTTCTTTGGTTTACCATATTGGGAGGTTAGTGTTTTTTTCATGGAACAATAATACAATTTTTTATTAATGAAATTTAGCATTGTTGATTTTTGTAGGAACTTCCAATGCATCATAATTTAGATGTAATGCATGTAGAAAAAAATGTTGGTGAAAGCGTAATAGGCACGATGTTGCACGATAACAAATCGAAAGATGGAATTAATTCTAGAAAAGATTTGGAAGAGTGGAGAATTCGACGTGGCCTTTATGCACAATCTCATGGAAAAAAAACATATCTTCCACCAGCTCCATATACATTGTCCAATTCTAAAAAAAAAATTGTAAAAGATTATATGATTTTAAGGGACCTGATGGTTATTGCTCGAATTTCAAGAGTTCTACATCGTTGGAGGATTGTAAAATTAGCGGTTTGAAGTCACATGACTATCATGTTCTGATGTAGCAGTTGTTGCCGGTTGCAATAAGAGGATTATTACTGAAGAAGCCAAGGAAAGCAATAATTCGTTTATGTTCGTTCTTTAATAAATTATGCCAACATGTTCTCGGTAGAGAAAAACTACAACATTTTGATGATGAGATTATTTTAATTTTATGTGAACTTGAAAGATATTTTCCACCTTCATTCTTTGATAAAATGGTACACTTGACGGTTCATCTTGGAAAAGAAGTCCGATTGTATGGACTGGTTCATTTTCATTGGATGTGCCCATTTGAAAGATATATGAAGACACTAAAACATTATGTAAGAAACAATGCACGTCCTGAGGGGTGTATTGCAGAATCCTATATTGCAGAAGAGTGCATGAAATATTTCAGTGAATTTGTAAAGAAATCAATACAAATAGAAGAGAAGGAAGTCCGAAATGAAGATTCTGAAAATGATGCCATACTTGAAGGACGACCAATTTCAGCTTGCTAAATAATTACGTTGTCTGACAATGAGAAACAAATTGCTCATTTGGCTGTGCTAATGAATATGGTTATAGTGGAACCTTTTTTAGAGTAAGTCACTATTGCATTTTGTTCTATTGTTCAAATTTTTTTGTAACTGTAAGTGCAATGTAGCTTGTTTTTCTTTTATAATAGTTTGCATTTGGAGGAGTTGCAACACTCAAACAAGCGCATAGGAAAAAATGCAACCTTACTTTGGAAAATCCACACAAATAACTTTACCGATTGGATTAAGAAGAAGGTGAGTTGAATTTTGAAATATAATCTCATTAACTTTAGATATATTATTACCAAGATCTATCTTAAATGATTTTTTCATTTACAGATACCTTTTGATTCGAACGATCACGACACAATGTTAAATGATTGCCTATGGTCCAAGGAGTAGTGCATTGTCCTGTACAGGATATATCATCAATGGACAACGTTTTCACACAAAAGATATTGAGGGAAAAACTCAAAATAGTGGAGTCACTTATGATGCAACCACCATGTGTAGGGCGAGCGCAAAAGATATTTCCCAAGTGGTTGACGTGGTCACTTATTATTGGTTATTGAACGATATAATTTTGTTAGACTATTATGTTTTTTATATTCCTGTCTTTAGGTGTCATTGGGCAAATATAGGAAATGGTGTGAATGTAGAAGATGGATTTACTCTTGTCAACTTACATCAAAATCAAGCTTCATTTTCAAAAGATCCATATATCCTTGCATCTCAAGCGAAACAAATTTTCTATTCAAGAGACGATGACTCTTCTAATTGGTATGTTGTGATGAGGGCACCATCAAGAAGTTTTCATGAGATAGATATAGATGATTCGTTTGACGAATTTAGCTTGGCTATAGAGAATTTTGGAGAAACCGATATGGAGGTTGATGATTTCGCCGAGGATGTTAGCTATGTTAGGGAAGATTGCAAAGGAATACTTGAGTAGTATATTAATATCACTATCTATGTTCATTGTATCGGATGTTATGAATTTAAATTATGCTTTTAAGATTTCGCAATCGAAGAAGAATACTTCGAAAATGCTAAGAGTAAGCAGTGCTGCAGATTGGTAAAACCATATTTGGTAAGCTCTAATTCACTAGACATTATTATAACCAAGTTGAAAACGATTTGACGCCTAGAAACAAAATAGTATGGGAAAAATTAAATCCAACACTTTATTATATTTTTTCTTTCCTGTTATACATGATTGATGACAACATGAAAAGTGGGGAGAAAAAATGACAGCGTAAAATAAGTAGATCAAAAAAAATTTAAATAAAGTTAGGAATCGAATTTGATGTACTCATATGTGAGAACATGGCCTGGAACCATGCTATTCAGACCTTTTTCTATTCCAATTTTATAGGTTTGCTTCACTTTTTTTTATTGACAATAACAGATTATAATATTTAGGCTAGCTCATGTTCAAAGAAAAGAAAAAACCTTTATTAATAGGAAATGAGGATTTTTTCAAAACGTAAACATACATTAAAATTATTAATTGTGTAGAATGCAACTCTTATTAGACCATAATTCCATGCTTTATTGTAAAATAATTCCATGATTCCGAATATATGTACAGTAGATATAACAGTACTTATATTTCATGCTTTATTGTATGCTTTATTGTAAAATAATTCCATGCTTTATTGTATGCTTTATTGTAAAATAATTCCATGAAGAACAATGCAACTCTTATTAGACCATAATTCCATGATTGAAATTATTTCTCTGGCTTATATTTCAAAATTGCATGCTTTATTGTAAAATACCATATAAATATCAGGTATAGTAGATATAACAGTACTACAAAACAATAATTATCACCATATAAATATCATGCTTATATTTCAGTTTAACAGTCATAGACCATAATTCCATGTTTCGATTGATTTTAGTACTACAAAACAATAAAAATACATTTAACAGATTATAATATACTAACACATTTATGCATGATTGGTGAAAGAGGATGCATGTAATCTTGTTCTTTCTTATGGTTTATTAATAGGAAATGAGGAGAATTACTCGGAATCGGAAAAAAACAAAGAAGCCAAAATTGTACTCATGGAGCCTAATGAACGGATTAAGCATATCGAAGACAACAACGTTCAAAGCGTGGGCAATCCATAAGTAGTAGAAGATAATCCGCCACAAGTAGTAGAAAATAATCCAAAAGTAGTAGAAAACAATCCTTGTGCATTGGAGAACCATACAATGCAAAATGAACAACATGTGGAAGCAATGATGGAAACTGATGGACCTATTAAAGATGTAAATGCAAATCCACCAAAGAAAAGAATGACTAGAGGTCCTACGAAAATGAAGAGACTTCCTTCAAATTTCACAAATCGTGTTGAAGTTGAATTTAATGAGAATGCCGAACCAATAGGTGAAGGATCAATCCATTCATCTTCTTTTTTAGGGCCGCTTGTACAAGAGCATGTTCCAGTCACACTTACCAACTGGAGACACCTTGGCGATGATTTGAAAGCCATTTTATGGGATTCCATTAAGGTATATTTTGTGATTTCTATCTAGTTGTGTCTATCTAGCTCATATACATACATGCACCTGCACTTATTATATGAATTCTTCTTTTTAAATGGTTTTCAGATATGAGTAAAAATATTTTGTATCAGTACTAGCAGGCTACTGCACCATACATACATGCTGCTACATGCACCTGCACTTGCTCATATACATACATGCTACATACATTCACCTACTTATATACATACATGATATACGCACCAGCACTAGCAGGCTACTGCTTTAAAGCAGCAGTAGCACTAGAATCAACATTATTTTGTATCTTTAGTTTTTTAAATTTCTCGATTAAATGTTTTGTAATCAATGCCAATACTTTTAGGGCATATTTTCAGGCTTTTAAGGTATTATTTTGCATGTTATTTGCATGTTGAGGTTGAAATTGCTTGTAGGTTTCTGTGTGGACAGAGTTGTTGTTTTATATATTTTGGTGTATATGTGCCTTGAATGTATGCGCATGCATTTGCTTTTGTTGATCACCTTGTGTGGTCAGGTTAACTTTTTTACCTTTCCAAATTGTGAACCTTTTTTTTATACAGGCTAGATTTAAGTTGGATGAGGAATGGCAAAAGGTCCCCATATTTCAACGAATGGGGTGTATTTTTAGGTGTTCAAAATGCATATTAGTTAATAAAATAGTCAAAGCAAAGTCCAAGGAGGAAAGACTTCGAATGAAACCAGATAATATCAAAACTATGATGGACTGGAATGATTTTATCAACTTGAAAACCAATTCAAAATTTAAGGTAAATTATGTCTAAATGGTCATTCTTCGTATGTATGAATTAACTAGTCAATATATTTTAATTTTTTATTTCAGATACAAAGTGAAATATTCAAAGCCATTAGGGGCAAACATATGCCACATTCATGCAGCCGTAAAGGAATGGCTCGATTAGCCGCAGATATGGTGAGAATTTTTTTTAATATTGTGTACTTGTCATGCCATTTATAGAGTTATGATCAACTGTTTTATTCAATTTTGATTAACATAGAAAAAAGAGAGCTCAGATCCCTCTTCTATCTCTAGATCCGTTGTTTGGATTAGATCTCACACTCGAAAAAACGGTGAGCCGACGAGCTTGGTTGTTGAAGAAACTATTGTATGTGATTTAGTTTCAAATTGACATATTACAAATGATTTTAGAATGTGATAATGTTGAAGATTATAATGTATGTTGACCTTTACAGGAGAAGATTAAAAAGTTTGACACTGAATCACAATCTAGCACGAAAAATAATGTGAGAGAAGATGCTCTTTCAGCAGTGCTGGGACAAGATAGACCAGGACGATTAAGAGGAATGGGAAGAGGTATGACCTACACCAAGTTTTTTTGTCACAAGCTAATCAAAAACAAACAATGCAACTTCAAAATAGAATTGCGGATTTGGAAAAGACTGTTCAGATGCTAGTATCCCAAAGCCAGGTATTTTTGAAACTGAAATTCTAAATTGGATTGCTCTACCACAGATGCTTTTTTTAGGGAAAAAAATTTAATTTAATTGCCAAAGCAACCACCATGACATAGAAAAATCTAAAATACTTCCTCATTGATATATGAAATGTTAAAATGTAGGTATTCTTTTTTTACTGCATTGAAATCAAAGTTTTTAAGATAGTGACATGGGTTTGAACTTTTGGACTGGGCTGGGTTGGGTTAACATCGACTGTAAATTGTTTATATTGTATAATCTATTTAAACATTTAATAAAATTTGTATCAGTTTTTATTAAAAGTTTCTAAAACTTGTATAAAATTTGTATAACATGAAAAATGTAATATTAAATTATGTTGGCATTGAATATTTATTAATGTATTTATGAAAAAAAAGCTTGAGATGGCTTTGGATTTGTGAATGCATGTATATTTTACACATTATATTTTTCATCAAGTATCAACTAGCTTTTCATTGTTATATTCACTTTTGCTTTGTGAATGCATTGTTTTATTTTACACATTATATTTTTTCATCAAGTATCATTTATGAAAAAAAAACTTGTCCTCGGGCTTGACAGGTACCTTTTCATTGTTATATTCACTTCTGCTTTTGCAAATGCTTTAATGCCTAACTTCACTTTACTTATCCTCAGTATGAATCATGAAAATACTTCTCAAGCCACGAAAAAAATCATGTATAAATCATTGGCATGTCTTGAATTTAAAAACGCACCTTTCTCCCTTTTGTCATATGCTTTCATTGATGGGAAAGTGAACGGTCTGCTGTGAATTGATACTCTGTTAGAAATCTAGAATCATTTGTCATATGTTTTGATACAGTTTTTAACAGTAATTGCTTTGGCTCTCTTGTTCATGTTTGATAGTTTGAGCCTTGGGTTACTGAGCCTTGGATTATTGTACTTTGAGCCTTGGGTTTCTCTGGCTTAAAGAAAGCAGCGGTCTCAAAGTGTATACGATTTTCAATATATGTAGCTTTGAATAAATATAAGCTTCAGACATATTTGATTTCATAAGCATGATTTTTTTAGATATATGCATAAGTTTCAGATGTATAGATTTTGAAAACATAAAGATTTTGAAGATATATTCCATTAAGTTTCAAACATACATGATTTCGAATTGGTTTTGAATATACTTGATTTCGAAAGATTTGATTTTTGAAAAGCATCAGTCTTATAAATATGTAACTTTGTATATATTGATTTGGAAAAGCATCAGTTTCATGAATATATAGTTTTGTATATACAGATTTCAATTGTATATGAGTTTTGAATATATGTCATGAACATATAGTTTTGTGTATACAGATTTCATGTATTAATATGCATTGATATATAAAGCTTCAAATGATAAGAACAACAATCAGGTAACAAAATCAGGATGCGAGAAGACAAGAACTTACTGATTGCATACATCTTTTAGTAATTAAATATATGTATGTATATTTTATACATTATATTTTTCATCAAGTATTAACTATCAGAAGTATGCTATTTTCGCATGTAGCTGTCATTATGAAGGCAGTATGCCAACTGCCACGTTGGTAATAAATTTGAATTTAGAACTAGAACAAATTTATATAAGTCTTTCGATTTGTTAGCAAAGTGTATAAATATTCATATGTCTGTGTGATTGCGAGAGTGGGATTGCGTGTGTGTACTTGTGTCATGGTCCAAATTTCAGTGTTCGAAAATCGACACCCGTACTTCACTTGTACTCGTATGCCGCAGATTCAATCGTTGAAATTCGACTCGTGCCGGAGCTTATAACACGTTAAGTATAACAACACAACGGAAGAAAGAAATGAATGATATCATATACATCACAAATGATACAATATCCAAAATATGATATACAACAATGATATCTATATGATACAAGAATATCAGAGACAAAATAATAATGTTACAGCGGAAACAACAGAAGTGATACTCCATGTGATCCGACAAAGAGAATGAGACCAATAACTCCAACATCAAGCTCAAACCATCATCACGTTGCACCAAGATAAGCAAGGTCAGTCGTCAGTGAACTCCAAACTGAACTAGCTCCCGATAATCTACTAAACCTGACTATCTGAAAAACGCAACTCTAGACTGCCCATGTGGAAAATTGTGGGAACCCAGAGTTTAGGAAGGGAACAATAAACTCCGGGTCAGTCATGGGACTGGTGTGAGTAACAAAAACAGTTTATCTTTAAACAAACAACAAAGGAATTTTAAACATTGAAATCGGCAATGCTTTTTGGAAAATGAAACTACCATAAGACCTCCCACCATACACATAATGCAATCGCAGACTTGGAGGAGATTTCTTCTTATGATAGTCAAATATGCTTAATACGAGAAAACTCTTTTGATATTATTACTAGTGCATATTGTGAAAATCCTTTCGAAAATATAATATTAATCTTAGCCAGCATAGGTACCATTATATTATGCCTGCTATAGCTGCAGCCTGAGGAGACAGGTTATACAACTGCAATCGTAAAGGGCTCGTATTGTTTCTTTGGATTTGCATCAAATGGTCAGGCTAAGGAACTTCCTACTGCCACATGGGAACGCCTATGGAGGGACGTCCCGAGAACTTAAACAACTCTCTGCCAACACAAGGCCGGGTTAGCTCTTACTAGGTAACTACTACATGAATATGCCACCCCCCGGTCGTTTACGACCTTTATCCGAGGGCCCTCGATCACGAAGCAACAATCACACAGTAAATGTGATTGGAGCAACCACACAGTAAATGTGATTGGAGCAACCACACAGGTAAAATATCTGGGCTCCATATCATGATACCACATTTTTCCAGAAGGAAATGACATACCCTAAAGGGAGCGACCCTCATAACCTTGCCGCATCTTTCCTGTTTCGACCATTTCCGGGTTGTGAGGCTCGATGAGATCTCGTCCACAAAGATACGCTTTACACAAAAGCCATGCTTTGATCAACAAATGATCAGCAACACACAACAACACTTAGCATGCCACACTACCAAATTGGGAGTATATCACTGATAACCTTCAACTACATAACCTCTGAGCTCGTACGTCTCAGAGAAGGGTGTTAAGCTAAGAGAATAAATTCTCCACCACCAAACAGAAATGTATTTGAAAGAAATCATCTTTATATCTCAAAGTGTAATGTCAGACATACAACCATACAAGTCTGTTCCGGGTTCGAACAGAACCGAAGGCACTTCCGAAGAAGCCCTTGCAATCCTGGTATTCACAATCCCGATCGGACTTCCTATCACTTAGGAAATCTCTATACCGGCGCGACTCAGTGCAGAGACAATCGATAGGTTATCCTATCGTTCTCGCAAACACCCAGTCTTCAACACCAGTCTTTAAATGCTATTCATTTACATCGTATCACTATTCGGAATGGGATATATGACACAAAGTCCTCTCCCGGCTAAACCGAATAGTGAGCGCAATATTTTAAAACATATGGATATTGGGATTTCAGTTAAGTCACAACTTATTATCCAAATTTCCTCTTTAAATGGTTTAAACAAATCACCATTTTAATCTTTTTAAACAAAAAGATTCAATTCACAAAGTTCACCCAGTTTCACAAAGATCCATTCACAGATTTTCAAATCGATTTCCATCTCAATTGGATTAACTCATCAAATCTTTATATTAAAGATTTAATTCATAGCTTTCAAAAAGATTCATTCATAACTTGGAAAACCATTTCCAATTCAAACTTGAAAATCCTTTAATTTAAATTGGAATTTCATTTCTTATATGAAAGCTTTTATCATTTGAAAACAAACAGTTCTATTTCAGAAAAATCCGATCTCATTTATACAAGTTAAAGTCTTTGGGTTAAATTCAAATTCTCAAAACCATACTTGTAAAATGGTTTAAATTCATATAAACACATTTATAACATCTTAACCATAATTCCCAAACATGGAATTCAATTCCAAATTTTGAATTCAAATTAAATTATTTAAATTGAAAAACTTTACCAAGTTATTCAAAATAACTTTTATCTTAAAAACTCCTTTTCAAAAGCTTTAACATTTAACCCAAATCCATTTCCAAATCAATTGACATTAAAATTTCAATTTCAAAAACATTAAATTTAAATCATCTGTGACTTAACCGATTTCAACGTGAAATCCATATTTGTGTGTGTACAGTGTAGTCTAGGGGTTTCACACATAATAGTACAACAACATCATCAATCAACATAGATTCAATCACAACAATATATTTGATAACCGGTATAAACTATAACGCTTATCCTTATTCACAGATCTACAGATAAATCACAGATAAAATAAATTACATTCATTACAGCTTGAATTAAAACAATTCATATCACACAGCATCACATAGTAGGGATATCGAACAATTCACAACATTCAATAGAATACAGTCATCCATAAGTAATGATTTATTAATCATCATTCTCTAATTAATTTAAAATAAATAAAATTAATTACTTTCATCATTCTAAATCTTGCTTACTTAACCATTAATTAATTACAAATTAATTAATCATCCTCTAATTGCTAATTAATCATCCTTGATTAATTATACTCTAATTACATTAAGTAATTATCCTTAATTAATTACACAAATTAATTATTCTTAACCAATTACAGTAATTAACCTTCAATTACTTCATTAATAAATTAACTAAAATTAATTACATTAATCCTTAATTAATCCTTAATTAATCACATTAATTAATTACTTCATAATCACTTATCATTGATTAATTTATCTAAATCAATCAACCCTTAATTACATCATTAATTATATTAATTAATGAACTCTAATTACTTCTTTAATTAATTACTCTATTTACATTAATTACATTAAGTAATTAATCTTTAATTAAACCCCATTTATTAATCACTCTTGATTAATCTTATCCAGTAATTAACTACTCTTAATTACTCCTTAATTAATTATCTTTAATTAATCCCTTACACAGAGTAATTGAATCCAAATTACTTCCATTATTAAATCATCTTCCACTAATTACATCCAGTAATTACCCTTAATTACTTCACTAAGTAATTATACTTCATTAATTACATTAAGTAATTACCTTTATTAAATCATCAAGTGATTATCTTAAATTAATTAAACTTAATTAATTAACTTAAACTATTCAAATTTAATTCAATTAATTACAATGAGTAATTAATTCCTTAATTAATTTTATTAAGTAATTTTACTTAAATAATTTCACAAATGATTACCTCTAATTAATAATCTCAAGTTAATGATCTTCATTAACTATTAACAATTTCTTTAATTACTTCTCTTAAGTAATTCAACTTAAATTAATTATTATTAATTACAAATTAATTAATCTTTAAACCATAATTAATTTCAAAATTTCCCAATACCATTAGCTTCATATTCCATTAACAAACAATCATTATTTTTTAAAAAAAATTAGAGATCATTTAAACTTAAAATTTTAAATTTTCAAAATTTCAAAAATTGAAATTTCTGTTTTCAATGGTCAACTCGAGGCTGCTTCGAGTGTTCCCCGAGCCAATGTGCTCCTTGCTTCAAGGTTTCCCACAAATCGACCCGGTACAAAAAATTTCAACTTAAAATTTGTTTAAGTTTTTAAACGACCCGGTACAACCTAAAAGTACTCGAGACCTCCCTCGAGCCTGTGACCTGCTTCCCCGAAACCATCTTCGAGTTAAAACCCCTCGTTCCCAAACTTAACCCACTGACACCAACTATCCAATGTGCATGTGCACTGCCGATTGTCGGCGCTCTGGCCATTTCCACCACCTTCTACAAATCCACGATCATCTATCCAAACACGCAGAACACACAGATCGACGAATTCGTGGGCCAAACAAAATCGAGCAACCTGACCCAAACTGGAATAAAACTGCACCACCACAAATCGCCTCGTCCCCGCAACCTCAACCACCAGACAACCCGAAACTCCGGCCACATGATCGCCAACGTCTAAACTTCCATTTCCCAAAGCCTGGTGGAACTCGATCCACTAGAGAGTTCGTGATGGAAACATTCCCGATCAACCTAAAAACTAGGGCTATAGACTTCAAAGATCAACCACCATCGCCACCATCCCTTGATCGCCTTCTTGATATTTTTCCCTTACTCTCTGATCATCCCACTACCACCACTAAAGACTACGACCTCGCAGATCACCGAGATCACCATAGGCAACCCAAAACACAATTTCTATTCAACTCAGAAATGCACATACAAACCCAAACTAAAAATTATAGCTTCACTTCCAGAAATCATGATTTTGGGTACGATTTCGGATTATAAGCTTGAAAAATCGAATTAATATGTTTGAAAATTTCACTTATCATAGATTTGCTCTGTTCTTTTTGGTTTCTAGAGACATTCAATTTAAATTTAACTTAGTTATAATTTTAACCATTAATCTATGATTAAACAAACAACTTTTGTTTATATTTTAAATCCTAACAGAAACTAGATCAAAGGAAAATGGATTTTTTTGTTTAAAATCCTAACTCTGAAACTAAGCACAGTCGATACACTGATACACAGCCATATACACATCCACACATTCATATATATACACAGAAATGCACTTATAAATATACATACAAGCATACTTATTTCCAGAGATGATCAGGCAACCAGAGCTATATACTTAAATTTTAAATAGTGATGTTACTCACAGTGTTTTTGTGAAGATGAACAGAGCCCGCTTCCTTTTGACATAGGCTAGAAATTACAAGCTGAATCTCTTATCTTCAATCCTCTGGTTACATTGATTTGTTTTGATGTTTAAGTTGAATTCTTGTTTGAGTTTCAGCTGGTATTTTCTTTCAGTTTTTCAATGCTTGAAGTGGAACGAATTTGAAATGAGGATGATGGAAAGAAATGAAGTTTACAGTGTGTTCATTTGTTTTAGTACTGGGTGATAAAAATGTGTTTGTACAATTGATCAGAGATTTTTTCTTTAATTGATTCAGCTGATATTTTATTTGGTGGCTGATGAGATATATTGTGATGGCTTGCATTAATTACCTTGTACAAATGAATATTTTTCCATGTCTTCCTTTGCAAGCTTTTCTCATGTATATGTTTTTTGTTTGTTTGGTTTCATACTTATCTACATATATTTCTTTCTTCTTTTGCAAGTGTACATACTTGAATGTATATTTTTGTTTCTTTATTATATTTTTTTCTTCCTTTGTTTGTTCCATTACTTGTTTCATATTTTCATATGTATTTGGTTTTGTTTCTTTTCTTTTTTTATTTGCTTCATTACTTAGTGATATAAGTGAGCTTCTAACTTTGTTTTATTTTTTTCTTTTATATTTGATTTCTATTTTTTAGCTTAAATTATTATTATTATTATTTTTACTTCCATTTCTATTTTTAATATTTATTATAAATTTTACTGTAAAAATTATGGTTTTATTTTTATTTCTATTTCTAATATAGACCATAAATCCCAAATTTTATCATTATAATTTACCTTTAAACCATTTAGTTAAAATTTAATTCAAACTCAATATATATACATATATACATATATATTCAAATTATTATTAAACCATTTAATTGAAATTTAAATCCAAATCACATATATACAATATTTAAATTCATATGATTTAATATATATTCTATTTGAATTGGGGAAACTCGCTTCAATTCATAATTAATTTTACAATTTTAATTCAAAAATTCAATTAGTTATCAATTTAAATTTAATTAAAATCCGGGATCGTTACAGTTTCCCCCCTTAAGAAATTTCGTATCTGAAATTTGCCAGGGAGACACAAGGATAGATGAAGAATATTTCATCAAATCAACTGAATATCTATTCTGCATTTGGCTTACCAAATCAGAATATCAATAATAGATACAAGAACGAATCTTTTCAATTTTTCCACAAGATACTCGGGTTATCCGGATATACGAAGTATGCAGGGGCATCGGTTAGTCCGAAGGGATAACTAACCATTCGTAGAATATATTGGGACCCAAAAATAGACAGATATATGGATACAATTTCAGAACTTTTTAGTTTAGAAACTAAAGTATATCTATCAACCATAGCAACCAAAGCAACCAATTCATCCAAACAAACAATTTTGACCTATTTGGAGTTTATGTCCCAGGCAAATATATCAAATCTTCTTCCTAGATCTACCAGGAACCATCGAAGAATTGAAAAGAGATGACGAACAAAAGAGATTGATAAAGAAAAGATTGTTTCCTTGTTGTTACAGGGTATTGACCATTTATAGTCGTATTCTCCTGTCCCCTATCTCATCCTCTTCTTGCACTCATACATACTATCAGTAGATAGTAAGAGAATTTACTGAGGCGTTCGAACGGATATCTTAGGGATTACTCATTCTAGGGTATACTTCACCCTATCTCTAATGAGCTACTTAATGTGTTATACTCCTAAGCTAGAGTTCAACCTTAGCTCTGATACCAAAATGTCACGGTCCAAATTTCAGCGTTCGAAAATCGACACCCGTACTTCACTTGTACTCGTATGCCGCAGATTCAACCGTTGAAATTCGACTAGTGCCAGAGCTTATAACACGTTAAGTATAACAACACAGTGAAATAAAGAAATGAATGATATCATATACATCACAAATGATACAATATCCAAAATATGATATACAACAATGATATCTATATGATACAAGAATATCAAAGACAAAATAATAATGTTACAGCGGAAACAACAGAAGTGATACTCCAAGTGATCCGACAAAGAGAATGAGACCAATAACTCCAACATCAAGCTCAAACCATCATCACGTTGCACCAAGATAAGCAAGGTCAGTCGTCAGTGAACTCCAAACTGAACCAGCTCCCGATAATCTACTAAACCTGACTATCTGAAAAACCCAACTCTAGACTGCCCGTGTGGAAAATTGTGGGCACCCAGAGTTTAGGAAAGGAACAATAAACTCCGGGTCAGTCATGAGACTGGTGTGAGTAACAAAAACAGTTTATCTTTAAACAAACAACAAAGTAATTTTAAACATTGAAATCCGCAATGCTTTTTGGAAAATGAAACTACCATAAGACCTCCCACCACACACACAATGCAATCGCAGACTTGGAGGAGATTTCTTCTTATGATAGTCAAATATGCTTAATACGAGAAAACTCTTTTGATATTATTACTAGTGCATAGTGTGAAAATCCTTTCGAAAATATAATATTAATCTTAGCCAACATAGGTACCATTATATTATGCCTGCTATAGCTGTCGCCTGAGGAGACAGGTTATACAACTGCAATCGTAAAGGGCTCGTATTGTTTCTTTGGATTTCCAACAAATGGTCGGGCTAAGGAACTTCCTACTGCCACATGGGTACGCCTCTGGAGGGACATCCCGAGAACTTAACCATCTCTCTGCCAACACAAGGCCGGGTTAGCTCTTACTAGGTAACTACTACACGAATATGCCACCCCCAGTCGTTTGCGACCTTTATCCGAGGGCCCTCGATCACAAAGCAACAATCACATAGTAAATGAGATTGGAGAAACCACACAGGTAAAATATCTAGGCTACATACCATGATACCACCTTTTTCCAGAAGGAAATGACATACCCTAAAGGGAGCGACCCTCATAACCTTGTCGCATCTTTCCTATTTCGACCATTTCAGGGTTGTGAGGCTCGATGAGGTCTCGTCTACAAAGCTACGCTTTACACGAAAGCCATGCTTTGATCAACAAATGATCAGCAACACACAGCAACACTTAGCATGCCACACTACCAAATTGGGAGTATATCACTGATAACCTTCAACTACATAACCTTTGAGCTCGTACGTCTCAGAGAAGGGTGTTAAGCTAAGAGAATAAATTCTCCGCCACCAAACAGAAATGTATTTGAAAGAAATCAGCTCTATATCTCAAAGTGTAATGTCAGACATACAACCATACAAGTCTGTTTCGGGTTCGAACAGAACCGAATGCACTTCCGAAGAAGCCCTTGCAATTCGGGTATTCACAATCCCGATCGGACTTTCTATCACTTAGGAAATCTCTATACCGGTGCGACTCAGTGCAGAGACAATCGATAGGTTATCCTATCGTTCTCGCAAACACCCGGTCTTTAACACCGGTCTTCAAATGCTATTCATTTACGTCGTATCACTATTCAGAATGGGTTATATGACACAAAGTCCTCTCCCGGCTAAACCGAATAGTGAGCACAATATTTTAAAACATATGGATATTGGGATTTCAGTTAAGTCACAACTTATTATCCAAATTTCCTCGTTAAATGGTTTAAAAAAATCACCATTTTAATATTTTTAAACAAAAAGATTCAATTCACAAAGTTCACCCAGTTTCACAAAGATCCATTCACAGATTTTCAAATCGGTTTCCATCTCAATTGGATTAACTCATCAAATCTTTATATTAAAGATTTAATTCATAGCTTTCAAAAAGATTCATTCATAACTTGGAAAACCATTTCCAATTCAAACTTGAAATTCCTTTAATTTAAATTGGAATTTCATTTCTTATATGAAAGCTTTTATCATTTGAAAACAAACAGTTCTATTTTGGAAAAATCCGATCTCATTTATACAAGTTAAAGTCTTTGGGTTAAATTCAAATTCTCAAAACCATACTTGTAAAATGGTTTTAATTCATATAAACACATTTTGTAACAACCCGAGATTTTGTAAAAGTTAGTATCATCGTTAGACGATTAAAATTGCTAACAAATTGATATTGGAATTTTAATCGAATTGAAATTCTTTTATAAATATGTTAAATGTTGGGCGGGCTTTAAATTTTGTTTTGGCCCATGTTTTATTTTGTTGCCGAGATGGTTATCATTGTCATTCTTTTCCCCGATCCATTCATTTTTCCATCGCAACCCTAAACAAAATGAACGAGAAATAGAAATGGCGGCCTCGTCCCCTTTGCAAAAACTAGGGCTTCGTGAAATCAAAGGCGCCGATTTTGATGTCTCGATCGAATGCAAAGGTGAGTGATTCCACTCACATCTAATTCGAACGTTTTGGTTTACTTGTGGTCTTTGCGATTCAGGCTTTGAACAGTTCATTTTCGTTCTTGTTAACTTCGATGTTGTTTTGCTTTGACTTCAACTTGTTTTGTTGCGTGAATTTCGACGGGTTCGAACTTGAATCTTGCTATGGTTTTGATTTTTCTCTGGGACTTCGGCTGTTGTTTTGAATTCTCGGTTAGCTTTCGAGCACTTGATTGATACTAGCGGCTTTGGGTTGAAAGTGTTGCAGTTGATTTACTTGAACGTTGTCGATTTCGTTCGACTTTGTTCCGATGTTGGTGATTTTATTAGACTGGGTCAGATTTCTTGTTGCATTCGGCTTTAACTTGATTTGTTCAATGTTTTTGACCTGGTGTTCGATCATTGATTATAAAAATCAGTAGAATTCTTGCTTTTGAAATAGCTGGGTATCACCACGGTTTCGAATTTAAATGGTTATATTTGGATTTTGTTGATGATTTTGATTTCTTTGGGACTTCGATCTCTGTTGATCATGGCTTCGGCTTTGACCTTTTCTGATGATGTTGATTTCACTGTGACTTTGGTTACACCTTGCTTTGACTGTGGCTTGATTCTTTGATTTGAAACTACAGTTCCATGACTTTGGCATGATTATTCTGTATCATATTCGACTTTGGCCATGACTTGTTCGACATGAAATCCCTGATGGTATTTTCGAACTGAAGCTTGAACTTGTAGTACATACACCTAGTCTTCAAGTTTGAGTTTGCATTGTGATCTTTGACACTGCCTTACTATTTGCATACATTTAGCTGGTACACATTTGTGATGGGTTGCACTGAAATATACATGTGCACCATTGTTGTATCACCATATAGTTTGTAGTTATTTTTGTCTTTGTACATTTGCATCTAGCTTCACTGCCTCTGTTCTGATCAGGTTTGCAGTGTTGTAAGTGGACTGGTCTTATACATTTGAAGTCGTAGTCTTGTTTGGATCATCTTGTAGTCTGGTTGCATATATATATACTTCACTGTACATATATATGTTCATGGTAGTATGCTCTACTTGGTTTTGTACTGTCTGCACTTTGATTCATTCGAGCTTGTTGGCATTGTCTGCATTGGGCTTGTATGCTGTGCACTTGGTTTGTACTTCACTATTGACAGTTGCAGTGCTCCATATATATACATGCATTCATGTATGTTTGCCTGGTCTCTCTTTGTTGGTTGGTTTGAGTTTTGCCTTCATGTCTGTAGCATGTTCATTGATTCATGTTTGGGCTTCATGTAGTCTGATATGTGCATATTGAAATTTGTTGAAGTTTGAATTATGATGAGTCGCTCCTTTACCTTGAAATTGCAGTCTGGTCTTGGTCGAGCTGGACTGTCTAGCCTCTGTTTTCATGGGTATGACTTGAACTTTGGTCGAGGCTTGATTTTTGTGTCTTGACCATTTCATTTGAATTTTCACCTGAGTTGAACCCAGTTTAAATGCTCGGGTTTGACCTCGTGCTCGATTGGGAGTTTTCATTGTGCATTCGTGTGCACTTCGTTCATTTAATGGTTACTGGGTGGATGTTGTTGCAGTTCCATCTAGTTTATTTTGATTTGATTTGATGCCATTTGTTTCTGATTCATTGAGATTTTGTGTTTCATCACTGTAGTGGCGAGGCAGTGCACACGAGCGTGTACTGCAGCCAAACAGTATGGATTATTTTGTTGTTAATTGTTGTTTAGGCAATTCCGTGGTTTTCATATTTTCTTCATCGATAATCTTTTTATTTATCTTGTTGATGATTTGAATTTGCTGATTTGTTGTTTAACACTGTTTAGTGTTATATCTGCTGTTATCCGAGTCTCTTATTGAAGAATTGGATATACGAGATTTTTGTGACTGTCGTCTATTTGGTTATTTATTATTATTGCTTTCATGCATTAATAACTGAGTTTGAATTAGACTGACCTGTGTACTATTTTCTTTTGAATGTAATACTCGGGTCAGACCGAGTTATTACAGGTTGTAGATATCCTGCTTTGGGTTGTTGCATGAGCTATGAAGTCTTTTCATATCTTTTAAAGTAGTCTTCGTCATGTTGTAGTAGTCAGTGTATCTGACTTAGGTTGATATGTATTCATGTATATTAGTTGATAATGTACTTGTATATATAACTTCCAGAGTCGACAGTTGTAGTTGTACCATATGTATTGTGTCAAATGTATTGTAACTGACATCAGTTATATATATATATATATGGGATTTTTATTATCTATGTTCCGCATTTAGCTTATCTGTGTTATTATTATATATATTGTCCTAAACTATTATGAACCATTGTAGTTCGTTTTATACTGGAATTGGGTATGTCGATGGGAGTAAATAAATAAGAGATGAAAAATAAAAATATATACCACTCCTATCGAGGTAACCAATACTAGTGTAAGGCCCAACTACGGATGGCCGCTCCTATCCAGCCTTATTCTTCGTAATAACAGGCAGTATTTCTTTTAATACTCTTTGTTATTGTGAGCATAGAGGTGGGGCGTCACAGTTGGTATCAGAGCTTAGGGTTTATGGACATAATATAAAACATAACTTAGATGGAACATGTGTTACAACTATTTGTCGATGTTTTTAGTTGTGCTTTGAGTCAAAACTAAAGTTTTGAAATTATGATGAAATTTTTATATATCTTTATTTAAAAATAAAAGTGACACTGTGTTTTGTTGATTGAATAATTTGTGTTCTGTTATCAGAGTGCGCAGCGGAAATAGTGAGACTGTCTTCGCTGAATACAGCTGATAATCTTTTTGATTTAAAAATCAAAATATGAAAATTGAAATAAATTTCTTTTGTTGTTTATATAGTTGGGTTTATTTCGTTTCTTTGAAAATTTCGAATCCGATTTGAGGATTCGAAGCAATTGCAGTTATGTGATTTTGTTGAGATTTTTGCTGGTTTTCTTTTATGCTAATCATATATTGATTAGATTTTGATATTTTGAATTATCTTCATTGAAGATACATTCAAATGATTTCTTTGTTCAGTTTGTAGTATATGTGCAAATTTGAGTTGCACGTTACTGCATTAATTTTACGTTGAACCGCTGTTTGGTTTTAAACGTATTTTGTTGCCGTTATTTTTATAACGGGATTTTTTACATCGGTGCTAAATTTTTGAAGCTCGGTGTTTTGTGACATTTTTGATGAATGAAAATGCACTAGTATTATATTTTGATGTGAATTATTTGATGAGATTTTGACGTTTAAAAATTACTGTCGCTTTGGCTTCAGTAACCGTCAAATTTTAAAGTGGATTTTCAAGCGGTTATTCCGCAATGCTGATTTGAGATCCGATTTTACGGTGTTTTGGGAAGTACAATTTCCTTTTCGAAATTGCTACTGATATTGCTGTTTTAATCACGTGTTCTGAAAATTGTTTTAATTTTTTTTTACAGTTTACGCTTTCAAAAGAATGAGAAAGCGATTTAAACACTTCAGCAAAATTGAGGACTATGAACCCTCACTTTTACTGTTTTGCTTAATTCCGGACTTGTCCGTTTGAGAACGTAAAATGTTAATTATATAAAATAAATTTTTTTTTGCAGTTTGCGCTTTCAAAAGAATGAGGAAGCGACTTAAACGATTCAGCAAAATCGAGGACTATGAACCCTTTCTTTTACTGATTCGCTTAATTCCGGACTTGTCCATTTGAGAATGTAAATACGTATTTTTACAAAATATATAATTTTTCACTTTCAAGGAAACGATGAAGAGAACCAAACGATTTAGTAAAACACGTGGTATGGGACATGTGCGTTTGCTATTTCGGTTAATTCCGGACTCGTTAATTGAAACATCTGCTGTTTGATGATTCTGATGATTTTGTGTGCTTTCGAGCCACTATGTTGGACCTTCGGGTCATCTGCTGGACCTTCGGGTCATTTGTTGGGCTTTCGGGCCACTCTGAGGACCTTCGGGTCAAATACCAGTACTAGACCTTCGGGTCACTCTGCGGACCTTCGGGTCATCTGATGGGCACCAAAATTTTATAGTACTTGGTAGGCTTCGGCCATTTATTGAGGCACGTGCGGCGTAGCTAAAACTCGTCATCTGATGGGATCGATCCACCTTTTATGTTGATTTTCTAGAGTATCTTAATTGATTTCTAGATATTTGTTGTTTCTAATTATCTGCAGGTAATTAGATATTTGTTGTTATGAGATTTAATTATCGTATCGATAATTAGATATTTGCTATTATGAGATTTAATTATCGTATCGATAATTAGATATTTGCTGTTATGAGATTTAATTATCGTATCGATAATTAGATATTTGTTGTTATGAGATTTCTGATTATCATTTTGATAATCGGATATTTGTTGTTTCTGATTATCGTTTTTGATAATCGGATATTTGTTGATTTCTGATTATCGTTTTTGATAATTAGATATTTGTTTATTTGTGATTTCTGATTATCGTTTTTGATAATTAGATATTTGATGTTTTCTGATTATCGTTTTTGATAATTAGATATTTGATGTTTCTGGTTATCGTTTTTGATAATCGGATATTTGTTGATTTGAGATTTCTAATTATCGTTTTTGATAATCGGATATTTGTTGTTTCTGATTATCGTTTTTGATAATTGGGTATTTGTGATTTCTGATTATCGTTTTTGATAATTAGATATTTGTTGATTTGAGATTTCTGGTTATCGTTTTTTATAATCGGATATTTGTGTTTCTGATTATCGTTTTTGATAATCGGATATTTGTTGTTTCTGATTATCGTTTTTGATAATCGGATATTTGTGATTTCTGATTATCGTTTTTAATAATTAGATGTTTGTTGATTTGAGATTTCTGATTATCGTTTTTGATAATTAGATATTTGTTGATTTGAGATTTCTGATTATCGTTTTTGATAATTAGATATTTGTTGATTTGAGATTTCTGATTATCGTTTTTGATAATTAGATATTTGTTGATTTGAGATTTCTGGTTATCATTTTTGATAATTAGATATTTGTGTTTTCTGATTATTGTTTTGATAATTGGATATTTGCTAATTTTATTGATTATGAGATTTTCTAGTCTCTGATTGAGTCTAGATTATGTTGATTTTATTGAATTGCTATTTTCTATCTATCTCTGTTGATAGTTAGAGTTTGCTGATTATGAAGTTTGTGTTTTCTAGTTAATTGTTGGATAACTAGATATTTGCAGTTTTGCGATTTGTGATTTGTGTTTTCTAATTATCTTTGCTGATAATTAGATTTTGTTGTTTTCTAATTATCGTATCGATAATTAGATATTGGTGTTTTGTAATTCTGCGTTCTAATTATCTAATTGATAATTGAATATTGCTCTTAATTGTATTTATTCAGTTCTGCTGTTTTCTGATTATCTATTTGATAATTAGATTTTTATTGAGAATTTGTGAATTTTTATGGGATTAAAAGATTTCTTAGGTGTTTGTGTTCTCGATCTTTATTTTTTTAGCTTAACCAGTTTATGTTAGAAAAATAATTGTTATAGACAACTTTAATTATGAAAATTGCGGGGACGCAATTTTTATAAGGAGGGGAGTATGTAACAACCCGAGATTTTGTAAAAGTTAGTATCATCGTTAGACGATTAAAATTGCTAACAAATTGATATCGGAATTTTAATCGAATTGAAATTCTTTTATAAATATGTTAAATGTTGGGCGGGCTTTAAAATTTGTTTTGGCCCATGTTTTATTTTGTTACCGAGATGGTTATCATTGTCGTTCTTTTCCCCGATCCATTCATTTTTCCATCGCAACCCTATACAAAATGAACGAGAATTAGAAATGGCAGCCTCATCCCCTTTGCAAAAACTAGGGCTTCGTGAAATCAAGGGCGCCGATTTTGATGTCTCGATCGAATGCAAAGGTGAGTGATTCCACTCACATCTAATTCGAATGTGTTGGTTTACTTGTGGTCTTTACGATTCTGGCTTTGAACAGTTCGTTTTCGTTCTTGTTAACTTCGATGTTGTTTTGCTTTGACTTCAACTTGTTTTGTTGCGTGAATTTCGATGGGTTCGAACTTGAATCTTGCTATGGTTTTGATTTTTCTTTGGGACTTCGGCTGTTGTTTTGAATTCTCGATTAGCTTTCGAGCACTTGATTGATACTAGCGGCTTTGGGTTGAAAGTGTTGCAGTTGATTTACTTGAATGCTGTCGATTTCGTTCGACTTTGTTCCGATGTTGGTGATTTTATTAGACTGGGTCAGATTTCTTGTTGCATTCGGCTTTAACTTGATTTGTTCAATGTTTTTGACCTAGTGTTCGATCATTGATTATAAAAATCAGTTGAAATCTTGCTTTTGAAATAGCTGGGTATCACCACAGTTTCGAATTTAAATGGTTATATTTGGATTTTGTTGATGATTTTGATTTCTTTGGGACTTCGATCTCTATTGATCATGGCTTCGGCTTTGACCTTTTCTGATGATGTTGATTTCACTGTGACTTTGGTTACACGTTGCTTTGAGTGTGGCTTGATTCTTTGATTTGAAACTATAGTTCCATGACTTTGGCATGATTATTCTGTATCATATTCGACTTTGGCCATGACTTGTTCGACATGAAATCCCTGATGGTATTTTCGACCTGAAGCTTGAACTTGTAGTATATACACCTAGTCTTCAAGTTTGAGTTTGCATTGTGATCTTTGACACTGCCTGACTATTTGCATACATTTAGCTGGTACACATTTGTGATGGGTTGCACTGAAATATACATGTGCACCATTGTTGTATCACCATATAGTTTGTAGTTATTTTTGTCTTTGTACATTTGCATCTAGTTTCACTGCCTCTGTTCTGATCAGGTTTGCAGTGTTGTAAGTGGACTGGTCTTATACATTTGAAGTCGTAGTCTTGTTTGGATCATCTTGTAGTCTGGTTGCATATATATATACTTCACTGTACATATATATGTTCATGGTAGTCTGCTTTACTTGGTTTTGTACTGTCTGCACTTTGATTCATTCGAGCTTGTTGGCATTGTCTGCATTGGGCTTGTATGCTTTGCACTTGGTTTGTACTTCACTATTGACAGTTGCAGTGCTCCATATATATATACATGCATTCATGTATGTTTGCCTGGTCTCTCTTTGTTGGTTGGTTTGAGTTTTGCTGCCTTCATGTCTGTAGCATGTTCATTGATTCATGTTTGGGCTTCATGTAGTCTGATATGTGCATATTGAAATCTGTTGAAGTTTGAATTATGATGAGTCGCTCCTTTACCTTGAAATTACAGTCTGGTCTTGGTCGAGCTGGACTGTCTAGCCTTGCTTTTCATGGGTATGACTTGAACTTTGGTCGAGGCTTGATTTTTGTGTCTTGACCATTTCATTTGAATTTTCACCTGAGTTGAACCTAGTTTAAATGCTCGGGTTTGACCTCGTGCTCGATTGGGAGTTATCATTGTGCATTCATGTGCACTTCATTCATTTAATGGTTACTGGGTGGATGCTGTTGCAGTTCCATCTGGTTCATTTTGATTTGATTTGATGCCATTTGTTTCTGATTCATTGAGCTTTTGTGTTTCATCACTGTAGTGGCGAGGTAGTGCACGCGAGCGTGTACTACAACCAAACAGTATGGATTATTTTGTTGTTAATTGCTGTTTAGGCAATTCTGTGGTTTTCATATTGTCTTCATCGATAATCTTTTTATTTATCTTGTTGATGATTTGAATTTGCTGATTTTTTGTTTAACACTGTTTAGTGTTATATCTGCTGTTATCCGAGTCTCTTAGTGAAGAATTGGATATACAAGATTTCTGTGACTGTCGTCTATTTGGTTATTTATTATTATTGCTTTCGTGCATTAATAACTGAGTTTGAATTAGACTGACCCTTGTATTATTTTCTTTTGAATGTAATACTCGGGTCAGACCGAGTTATTACAGGTTGTAGATATCCTGCTTTGGGTTGCTGCTTGAGCTATGAAGTCTTTTCATATCTTTTGAAGTAGTCTTCGTCATGTTGTAGTAGTCAGTGTATCTGAATTAGGTTGATATGTATTCATGTATATTAGTCGATAATGTACTTGTATATATAACTTCCAGAGTCGACAGTTGTAGTTGTACCATATGTATTGTGTCAAATGTATTGTAACAGACATCAGTTATATATATATGGGACTTTTATTATCTATGTTCCGCATTTAGCTTATCTGTGTTATTATTATATATATTGCCCTAAATTATTATGAACCATCGTAGTTCGTTTTATACTGGAATTGGGTATATCGATGGGAGTAAATAAATAAGAGATGAAAAATAAAAATATATACCACTCCTATCGAGGTAACCAATACTAGTGTAAGGCCCAACTACGGATGGCCGCTCCTATCCAGCCTTATTCTTCGTAATAACAGGCAGTATTTCTTTTAATACTCTTTGTTATTGTGAGCATAGAGGTGGGGCGTCACACATTTATAACATCTTAACCATAATTCCCAAACATGGGATTCAATTCCAAATTTTGAATTCAAATTCAAATTAAATTCTTTAAATTGAAAACTTTACCAAGTTATTCAAAATAACTTTTATCTTAAAAACTCCTTTTCAAAAGCTTTAACATTTAACCCAAATCAATTGAAATTAAAATTTCAATTTCAAAAACATTAAATTTAAATCATCTGTGACTTAACCAATTTTCACGTGAAATCCATATTTTTGTGTGTACATTGTAGTCCAGGGGTTTCGCACACAATAGTACAACAACATCATCTATCAGCACAGATTCAATCACAACAATATATTTGATAAGCGGTATAAACTATAACGCTTATCCTTATTCACAGATCCACAGATAAATCACAGATAAAATAAATTACATTCATCACAGCTTGAATTAAAATAATTCATATCACATAGCATCACATAGTAGGGATATCGAACAATTCACAACATTCAATAGAATACAGTCATCCATAAGTAATGATTTATTAATCATTCTCTAATTAATTTAAAATAAACAAAATTAATTACTTTCATCATTCTAAATCTTGCTTACTTAACCATTAATTAATTACAAATTAATTAATCATCCTCTAAGTGCTAATTAATCATCCTTGATTAATTATACTATAATTACATTAAGTAATTATCCTTAATTAATTACACAAATTAATTATTCTTAACCAATTACAGTAATTAACCTTTAATTACTTCATTAATAAATTAACTAAAATTAATTACATTAATCCTTAATTAATCCTTAATTAATCACATTAATTAATTACTTCATAATCACTTATCATTGATTAATTTATCTAAATTAATCAACCCTTAATTACATCATTAATTATATTAATTAATGATCTCTAATTACTTCTTTAATTAATTACTCTATTTACATTAATTACATTAAGTAATTAATCTTTAATTAAACCCCATTTTTTAATCACTCTTGATTAATCTTATCCAGTAATTAACTACTCTTAATTACTCATTAAATAAATTAATTACTCCTTAATTAATTATCTTTAATTAATCCCTTACACAGAGTAATTGAATCCAAATTACTTCCATTATTAAATCATCTACCACTAATTACATCCAGTAATTACCCTTAATTACTTCACTAAGTAATTATACTTCATTAATTACATTAAGTAATTACCTTTTTTAAATCATCAATTGATTATCTTAAATTAATTAAACTTAATTAATTAACTTAAACTAATCAAATTTAACACAATTAATTACAATGAGTAATTAATTCCTTAATTACTTTTATTAAGTAATTTTACTTAAATAATTTCACAAATGATTACCTCTAATTAATAATCTCAAGTTAATGATCTTTATTAACCATTAACAATTTCTTTAATTACTTCTCTTAAGTAATTCAACTTAAATTAATTATTATTAATTACAAATTAATTAATCTTTAAACCTTAATTAATTTCAAAATTTCCCAATACCATTAGCTTCATATTCCATTAACAAACAATCATTATTTTAAAAATAAATAAATTTAGAGATCATTTAAACTTAAAATTTGAAAATTTCAAAAATTAAAATTTCTGTTTTCAATGGTCAACTCAAGGCTTCTTCGAATGTTCCCGAGCCAATGTGCTCCTTGCTTCAAGGTTTCCCACAAATCGACCCGGTACAAAAAATTTCAACTTAAAATTTATTTAAGTTTTTAAACGAGCTGGTACAACCTAAAAATACTCGAGACCTCCCTCGAGCCTGTGACCTGCTTCCTCGAAACTGTAACGACCCAGAATTTCCGTCATTTGAAATTCGTATATTTAATTAATTTTAAATATTAATAAGTAAGATTTGGAAGTCGAATTAATTTAATTTCGATATAGTGATTTAATTGGGCGATTAAATTATTAATTTAATACTTGAAATCTGGATTAAATGTGATTAAAAATGATTTAAAATGTTATATTAAATCATATTGGAGTTATAATGTTGTTTGTGAACTTTTAAAATTGAATTAAAAGTTAATTTGTGAAAATTGAATATTTTAATATTTAATTGACGAATGGAAATGACCATTTTTCAACCAGTTTCATCGGATCTGTAATGTGAAATTATTGTAGGGCTTCAAATTTCGTGTCAATTGGATGTACGGTTTGTCCGGGGCAAGCCAAAATGCATCGAAATCGGTTTAAATCGATTTGATTTAAATTTGATCGTTTAATTCCGTAACTCGCGCATATGATCGAATTAGCTCCCGAAACACGTTCCATTGTGTTCGGAACGCGGGGTAAACCTTAGAAACGCCAGCCGGCACGCTTTGTTTGGAGTTCGGAAAATTTTCGATGAATAGTGTTTTGGAGAATTTTCTATATAAGGACTTGCTTTCTTCATTTTGCATTCAGAAACCCTAGCTAGGGTTAGCCGCCACTTATACTTTCAATGGCCAGAAATTTCTAATCTTCTCCTCCAATTACCTTCCAATCCACAAACAATTACGCGAAATGCTCAACTACAAAGTTGGAGAGGATGATGAGAGCTTCAAATCCATATGGAGATGATCGAAAATAGAGCGACGAATCAACGGGAATTTCCGAACAAAGTTACGCGTTTGGGCATGTTTTTCGAGGGCTGTAGGTGGCCGAGCTTCAAGCTATTGATGGTGAAGGTGGAGTGAAGCAAGGGCTTTCGTTTGGCGGTGGTATGATGGGTTCTCGACGTCGAATGGTGGTGCGTTTTGGAGCCCTAGATGGCGGCTCTATGGGTTGAGGCATACGTGAGCTTTCACGTTGGTAGGGAAGAAGCTATACACGGCCCTGATCTGAGGTAGCAAAACGTGTGGCCAGATTTGAATCTAGGTTAAAAATTTAAAAAAGATTATTGTAAATTGATATATATTAATTCGTTCAAACTTTAAAACTGCATAACTTTTTGATATGAGGTCCGTTTCAGACGAAACGAATTGCGTCGGGTTCGTTTTGTCGAGCACTACCAAAAGGAGCTGGTTTGGAGTCGTTTGGAGTCAGTGAAAATTTTGGGTAAAATTAAACGTGCGTTTAATTTTATTCGAAATAAAATACTGCAACCGATATTGAAGCAAGGTGAGAACTTCTCACTCAATTGAATATTTTGTTTCGATTTAAATTTTAAATAGTTAGATTTAAAATTGTTGATAGTGTTTATTGTGATGATTGGATGATAAATTATTATTTATTGTGTTAAATAGACCCTATACGCCGTATATTAAGCGGAGGTTATTTATTGAAAACATATACCGCAATAATTCTATTGTGAAGTGGAATTGGTATTATATATGTATTTGGAGTTGATTTCCCACATTATATAGCGGATGAGACCCTATTGTGCCGCATAATAGCGGATAATATTTATAAATCCCATATACCACGATATTCCACTTTGAAGTGGAATTTGTATTGTGCTAACATCTGTGGATGCAGGGAAACAGGTTGGAGGGATCCAACTGGATTCCTCAAACATTTGAATTTATTTCAATGTTGTGTGTTGATTTATTTATAATCGCCGTGTGATTATTTATTTATAATCTGTAAATGGTTATATCTGTGATTGAATTCGTTGAAGGCTATAATTTAACCGAATATATTTTTGGTATCGTTGGATACCAGAAATGAATAAATTGGATTTTTGAAATTAAATTTGAAATTTTAAGTAAATTCTTTTGAAAGAATTGGGTGAATTTAAAAGAAGGAATTTTAAAAGCATAGAGTTGGTTTTCGAAATTTTATCGAATTATTTCTAGAATATGGTAAAAGATTTTTATAAATGGATTTTGAATAGTATAATTCGAAAGTTGGGAAATTTATTTAAAATGGAATTTTAAATGATTTGGAAGAGATAAAGGAATTTATTTAAAAGGAGATAAATTTGTTTGAAATCCAATTGATAATTGATTTAGTATTTGAAGATAAATCTTTGGGAAACTGATATGAAAATTTATTTGATGTTGAATGAAAAAAATGGATTTGTGTCGAAATAAATTGGAAATCGATTTGTAAAATGATTTGGGATTTGAAATAAATTTAGAAATCAATTTATAATTGATTTGGTAATTGAAAGTGGATATTTGGAAATCGATTTGAAAATCGTGTATAAGTGAATATTTGGGATTTAAATTCAAAATGAAATTTATAAAGGAAAGGGAAATTTGTTTTGAAAATAAACATTGATTTATTTTTAAGTGTGGAAATAAATTTACAGATTTGGAATATAAATTTGAAATAAATCAATAAGGATTTATTAAATTGGTTTAAATGGACCATTTTGAAGTGAAAGTGTATTCTCACTATAAAGCCGAGTATATTCCCAAAGTAGCTTTTAAAATATAAATTTAAGGTTCTAAAGTTGGTTTTTGAAAGGAATATTTCGAAGAAAATATTTTCATAAAAAAATATCTTTGGATAGTGATATAAATCGTTTTAAAATATTTAAACTCGGCAGATTTCCAGTGAGAATGAATAAATATTTGGAAATATATCTCGTGTAGTGAAATTGATTTGAAATTGTTTTCAAAGTGATGAAGTGTGAAAATGTGATTTGAAATTGTTTTTCAAATGTTAAAGTGTGGAAAAATATATATCTTGTGAAGATATTTTGAAATTAGATAATTTGGGAAAATTATTTAAATCTGTTGATTGTTGTGAATGTTGTTGATAGTTAAATAACCGACTATCAATATTTGCCTTTGAAATGGCACTTGAATTTGTTTTAAAACAAGCGCTCACTATTCGGGTTAGCCGGGAAAAGACCTTTGTGTCATATAACCCATTCTGAATTAGTGATACGACGATATGGATCGTATTGAAGACCGGTGGTGAAGACCGAATATTTTTGAAAATGAAAGGACAATCTGTCGAATGTCTCTGCACCGAGTTGCTCCGGTATAGAGATTTATATCACTCTTCTTGTGATGGAAAGTCCGGACGTGATTAGTGAATATTCGGATTGCAAGGGCTTCTTTGGAAGTGCCTTCGGTTCCGTTCGATCCCGGAACGGACTTGTATGGATGTGTGTCTGACGTTACACTTTGAGATGTAAAGCTGGTTTCTATCAAATACATTTCTGTTGGTGGCGGAGAATTTATTCTCTTAGCTTAACACCCTTCTCTGAGACGTACGAGCTCAGAGGTTATGTAGTTGATGGTTACTAGTGATACATTCCCAATTTGGTAATGTGGCATACGAAGTGATGTTGATCATTTGTTGATCAAAGCGTGGCTTTGTGAAAAAGCGTGGTTCTGTGAAAAAGCGTGGCTTTGTGAAAAAGCGTAGTTTTGTGGACGAGACTTCGTCGAGCCTCACAACCCGGTAATGGTCGAAACAGGAATGTTGCGACAAAGATTTTTAGGGGTAGCGCGCCTAGGGTATGTCATTTCCTTCTGGATATAAAGGTGATATCATGGTATGGAGCCCAGATATTTTACCTATGTTGATGCTACAAATTTATTATACTTTGTGGTTGTTGCTTTGTGTTTGAGGATCCTCGGATAAAGGTCGGTGACGACCGGGGGATGACATAGCTCGTGTGTTAGTTACCTAGTTACAGCTTGGTTAAAGTGTGAGGTAACGTCGACCTTGTGTTTGCAGAGATCCGGTTAGGTTCTCGGGGCGTCTTTCCAGAGGCATTTCCATTTAGGTGTAAGGAAGTTACTTTGCCTGACCATTTGTTGGAAATCCAAAGAAATAATACGAACCTTGTACGGTTTTAGTTGTATTACCTGCTGTGGAATGTGGCGGTAACCTGCTATTGAACATGGTAGCTATAGTAGGCCTACAATAATGGTTGTATGCTGGCTAAGATTAATATTATATTTTCGAAATGGTTTTCAACACTATGCATTAATGATAATAATATCGAATGATTTTGCGTAGTAAGCATTTTTTACTATCATAAGAAGAAATCTCCTCCAATTCTGCGTTTGTATTGTGTGTGTGGCGGGAGGTCTTATGGTAGTTTCATTTTCCAAAAGCATTGCGAATGTCTTTTACTTCCTTTGTTGTTGTTTAAAGATAAACGGTTTTAGTTCTCACACCAGTCACCATGACTGACTTGGAGTTTATTGTTCCCTTCCTAAACTCTGGGTGCCCATCATTTTCCACACGGGAAGTCTAGAGTCAGGTTATCAGGTCATTCTGGATTCAGGGGATGTTGTGGAGCTTAGTGGCGAGTTGGATGGTAAGGCATATCACTTGTATATGATATTATTTATTCCGCTGTGTATTATGTATGAGGACAAGTTTGTATAATTGTCCATTGATGTATTGTTGTTGTAAACTCTGATGATGATGTAATGTATAAACTGATATAGTTCTTTGATTTAAAGATTATTCATTTATCTATTATATGTTGTTCCGCTGCGAATATGAGATTCTGATATTGTTTCTGTTGCTTCTTCTTTCTTTTTCTTCTATCTTCTTCTACCTCTTCTTTTTCTGCATAACAATTCGGTTTTCCGGCATTCGATTGCTCGGCAGTTGATACAGTGGACGTATTGATGTCGATTTTCGAGTGTCGAAAAATCGCGTTCGTTACAGAAACCATCTTCGAGCTAAAACCCCTCATTCCCAAACTTAACCCACTGACACCAACTATCCAATGTGCATGTGCACCGCCGATTGCCGGCACTCTAGCCATTTCCACCACCTTCTACAAATCCACGATCATCTATCCAAACACGTAGAACACACAGATCGATGAATTCGTGGGCCAAACAAAATCGAGCAACTTGACCCAAACTGGAATAAAACTGAACCCCCACAAATCGCCTCATCCTCGCAAACTCGACGACCAGACAACCCGAAACTCCGGCCACACGATCGCCAACGTCCAAACTTCCAATTCCCAAAGCCTGGTGGAACTCAATCCACTAGAGAGTTCGTGATGGCAACATTCCCGATCAACCTAAAAACTAGGGCTATAGACTTCAAAGATCAACCACCATCGCCACCATCCCTTGATCGCCTTCCTGATATTTTTCCCTTACTCTTTGATCATCCCACTACCACCACTGAAGACTACGACCTTCCAGATCACCGAGATCACCAGAGGCAACCCAAAACACAATTTCTGTCCAACTCAGAAATGCACATACAAATCCAAACTAAAAATTATAGCTTCACTTCCAAAAATCATGATTTTGGGTATGATTTCGGATTATAAGCTTGAACATCGAATTAATATGTTTGAAAATTTCACTAATCATAGATTTGCTCTGTTCGTTTTGGTTTCCAGAGACATTCAATTTAAATTTAACTTAGTTATAATTTTAACCATTAATCTATGATTAAACAAACAACTTTTGTTTATATTTTAAATCCTAACAGAAACTAGATCAAGGGAAAATGGATTTTTTTGTTTAAAATCCTAACTTAGAAACTAAGCACAGTCAACACACTGATACACAGCCATATACACATCCACACATTCATATATATACACAGAAATGCACTTATAAATATACACACAAGCATACTTATTTCCAGAGATGATCAGGCAACCAGATCTATATACTTAAATTTTAAATAGTGATGTTACTCATAGTGTTTTTGTGAAGATGAACAAAGCCTGCTTCCTTTTGACACAGGCTGGAAATTACAAGCTGAAGCTCTTATCTTCAATCCTCTGGTTACATTGATTTGTTTTGATGTTTAAGTTGAATTCTTGTTTGAGTTTCAGCTGGTATTTTCTTCTAGTTTTTCACAGCTTGAAGTGGAACGAATTTGAAATGAGGATGATGGAAAGAAATGAAGTTTACAGTGTGTTCATTTGTTTTAGTACTGGGTGATAAAAATGTGTTTATACAATTGATCAGAGATTTTTTCTTTAATTGATTCAGCTGATATTTTATTTGGTGGCTGATGAGATATATTGTGATGGCTTGCATTAATTACCTTGTACAAATGAATATTTTTTCCATCTCTTCCTTTGCAAGCTTTTCTCAAGTATATGTTTTTAGTTTGTTTGGTTTCATACTTATCTACATATATTTCTTTCTTCTTTTGCAAGTGTACATACTTGAATGTATATTTTTGTTTCTTTATTATATTTTTTTCTTCCTTTGTTTGTTCCATTACTTGTTTCATATTTTCATATGTATTTGGTTTTGTTTCTTTTCTTTTTTTATTTGCTTCATTACTTAGTGATATAAGTGAGCTTCTAACTTTGTTTTATTTTTTTCTTTTATATTTTGATTTCTATTTTTTAGCCTAAATTATTATTATTATTTTTACTTCCATTTCTATTTTAAATATTTGTTATAAATTTTACTGTAATACTTTTGGTTTTGTTTTTATTTCTATTTCTAATATAGACCATCAATCCCAAATTTTATCATTATAATTTATCTTTAAACCATTTAGTTAAAATTTAATTCAAACTCAATATATATACATATATACATATATATTCAATTTATTATTAAACCATTTACTTGAAATTTAAATCCAAATCACATATATAATATATTTAAATTCATATGATTTAATATATATTCTATTTGAATTGGGGAAACTCGCTTCAATTCACAATTAATTTTACAATTTTAATTCAAAAATTCAATTAATTATCAATTTAAATTTAATTAAAATCCGAGATCATTACAAGTTGTCTGCATGTGTGAGTTTGAAGATTTTAATTATGTGCAGGGTCAATGTATGTGCGTTCCAGGCAGTGTACATATATATGTTGAGTGCTGTGTCCATATAAAATGAATTGGCTTGAGTGTTTGTATACTCATTTTAATAGCTCTGTCTTTATATGGCGTATAGGTATACCTGCTATGTGAGTGATATATACATATATTTTCATTTTAGTGTGTTTGCATGTCTTTACATTTTCATTCTGATGTTGTGTGTTTTCATGCAATTCTTTCTTTGGGCTCTTGACTTTGTTTGCTGTGTGTTTCCAGGCGTGTGGCATGGCGAGTATATCAATGTGTATATTCAAGTGTGTGGTTATATATATGAGTCCGTGCGTTGGTATTATATATAACAAATGTCAGTACTGGGTTTGTATTTTTTAATCATAGACAATATATCAGTGTGGAGTTATATATATATATATATATAAGTGTGCGTTTATACTATATAAATGTGTGTTTTTGCTAAATACTAGGGCTGCAGAGTGTTCATGTTCATCAGAGATTGTGTTGGGTTTGTTTGATTGCATGAGTGTATCTGTGTGGGTGAGTTATTGTTGTTGTATGCAGGTTTATATATTTGTTAGTGTGTGCAGGTTTATATATTTGTTAGTGTGTGCATGTTTATATATTTGTTAGTATCTGTATGCATCTTTAGAAACTTACATAATTGTTTATCAGGGTAAAGGAAGTTACAGAGATGAGAGTCCATCTCAAGTGGTATAAATTATTTATATTATTGTTGTAATATCATTTGAATTTCTTTTGATTTAATATATAATATAATTAATTTTGACTAATTGTAGAATAAGTATGACCAACCAAACGCCAAATGTAATTTATTAGATTGGACTGGGATGGATGAAATAGTTACTGAAGGAAGAGTTCTTTCAAATCATCCAAAAGAGCTTTTATACAATATTCTTCTTGGACCGAATGCCATGAAATTTTTGATAGAATTTCCGAAGAAATTGGATGCATTCACTACGCCATAGATTGCAT
The DNA here is from genome assembly GCA_030737815.1 of Allium fistulosum. Lineage (NCBI taxonomy): Eukaryota > Viridiplantae > Streptophyta > Magnoliopsida > Asparagales > Amaryllidaceae > Allium > Allium fistulosum. The sequence goes on along the minus strand of JASFAW010000015.1, from coordinate 14,470,369 downwards.
ACTGCAACACCAAAGAAGTGATGCAGGAAGTGCCAAAAAATGATGCTGTAGGCTAAAAAAGGGCAAAGGCAACACTTTCTCGGTGATGCATTTTGCCGCGTTGCCGCAGACCTCAAAGGCAACATTTTGACTATCTAAGGCAACATAAGAAATATTGTTGCAATAGAACCATATTTGGGTCTATAGCAACATCCATAGGTGTCTGTACCAACATTCCAAAATGTTGCTATAGATATTAACTTTCTGAATTTGTGGGGCCCACAATGTAGAGCATATTTGATTTTTTAATAGAAATAAATATTTATTTAATAAAATGCTATTGCACAGAATTTGATATTCAAACAGTAATTTATTTAAATAAATATTTTATTTCAACATTTGAAATAGTACAAATTCCTGACTCCACTATTTTACAATTCAATGATATATAACACTGATATTTACATATACAGATAATCCTCACTACATCACTCAGTTCACTCATTACATATGCAGTTTCAATTTATACAGACACCGACACTGACACTAACAAATATATGACGAGCCGAGTGCCGAGCCGAAGGCGAGCCGAGAAGCGGGTCCGGGCGCAGCGCCGGCGGGGGTCCGGGGCACCGCAGTCTTCAGCTCATCAAGAAAAAACTTGTCTTCAGCTCATGCATCCGATTTTGGAAGATCGAGCCTTCTTTGAAACCTGTCTTCAGCTCATGCATTCATACACTCATGCACATTTGATTTGACTCTGTCTTCAAGCTTGTATCCAGCTGTCCAGTCTTCAATACCTGTCACATATAATTCAAAAGCAGTAATCTGGAAAATAATATTTAACTCAAACAGAAAATGAAAATATTTTTGTTATAATATTTGCCTCAGGTATTTGGGTTGTTTCTTTTCATAAGTGCATAAGCCAAACATGAATGCAACACATGGATACAAGGACACGGCACAAGGTCAAACCCGAGTCCTCGACTGGATTCAACTCAGGGCCAAGCAACCAACAAAACAAACAAGAACCAGGTTTAGCAAAATATAGACAAGCCAGTGCAAGAAACACAGCAGTACACATAGGCAGCCCATCAAGAAAAAACAGTGAATGCATAGGCAGTAATATGATATACAGAGGACTTGGAGCATTAGTTCATGTTCTGGTTTAACAAATGCAGCAGAAAGGAGCTAACAAGCTCAGATCAGAAATCAAAAACAAGCCAGTGAACCAAAATCCAACATACCAAATAATATCACATCGCAATTCATCATCGGCAAAGCAAAATCAAGCCAGTGAACCAAAATCCAACATACCAATACATCATCGCAATCCAACATACCAGATTTATCAAAGTCCAACAGAAAGATTAAACCCGAGATTATAGGAAATAAAGCCTATAAATAAATCCCAATTCATCATCGGCAAAAGCATGCGAGTGTAACCAAAATCGAGAATAATCAAGTAAACCAGAAGGCAGAAAACATACCAAATAATATCACATCGCACCCGATGACGAAGTCAAAGCAATTCGAGCAATCAATCAAGGAATTGAAACTGGTTTTACGATTGCTGGCCAATTTGAAAATTTAAGCGGCATTCACTCAAACAAGAAATCTGCGTTTGACATCTTCCTTGAATCCGAAAATGGTACAATCGAGCAAAGCTTCATCAGAATCGAACTTCTTCTGAACATTGGCGAGAAAGATTCAAGCATCGGATCTGGTCGAAGTATCATAAATTGCCAACCCTGCCATCACGGAACCACCAGATTCGAGGAGCAGCAGCTGAGCCACAACTATCGCTGACGTATCGTCCTCGATGGGTCCGTTAAGGCAGATGACGCGCTCTTTGAGAAGCCGGGAAAAGATATCGCAGGCACGCTGGCCACGGGATGTGTGCTCGATGACCATCGGAATCAGGCCGTAGAAACGGCGGTGGGGTAGTGGAGTTTTGTTGGGGGCTGCGGTTGGTAGGATTTGGGAGAGGTTGCGTATCGACATGTTGGCAAGCAGTAGCGAAATTGGGGTGAGAAAAAAATGGGAACGAAAATATGATTTGGAAATTAGGGATTTGGAAATTGGGGGATTTGGAAGAGGGTGAGAACGAAATGGTATGAAAAGTAAAGTGGGAAAACGAAATTTCTGGGCAAATTGCAGTGGTGATCCATTTTAACAACCAGATTAAATGTAGGCCGTTGGATCGTATTCACGCGGATTGCTAATTTTATTAATTTTTTAATTTGAAAACATCTATAGCTACTGCAACATCTTGTTGATGCCTATGCTAACACCTTGAAGCGAGTGTTGTAATAGACAAAAATCAGCATACATATCGTTACATTATAGCTAGCAACACCATGTAATTTCGTTGCAGTAGGCCATCTATGGCGTAGTGATTTTTATAGATGTCTACTCCTAGGATGATCTCACATATTGGAGAAGCTAAGGATGAGATAGTAGCATGGCCAGCTCATAGAGTTGTTCTTCACACTATGGTAGACTCTGAAAATGATGACATTGTGGTATACTTAATTCTTTATGCACTCATTAGCTTTATTAAATAATTTAATATAAAAATCTGATAAATTTGTTTTTTCTAGAGTAAAACTAGCAGTACAAATAAGAAATGCAAGATGTATGATTGGATTGGAAGCAAAGAATTAGTTGTTGAAGGGCAGTTGTACTCTACCGATCCAAATCAGCTCGTGAATAATATTCCACTTGGACAGTCTGTTGTGCTTGTTTTGATTGAAGAGCCAAAAAACTAAATGCATACTTATGGAGACCTCCGGTTGGAATGACATATGTTGGAGAAGCTATTGGTTGCAAAGTAGCCTGGTCGCAAAAAAATGTAGTTGTTGAGAATATTAATGCTACGACATCTACTCAAATGGCAAATATTGTATCAGATTCAACGGTAATGTGTATAGTTTATGTATTTAATTTGTAAAAACATATTCCTTGACACTATTTTAATTTTAGAATCACTTCTATGTTTAGTAAACATATTTAAACACTTTCATAAATTACATGACAGAGCACAAATTTCAAGTCAAATATTAAATGCAAGTTGATTAGTGTTCATGGAGCGAAAGAAGTTATTGCTGAAGGACGCGTGTCTTCGACTGATCCAAATGTGATGGTCCATTTTGTTCCATTGGGAGAAGATGCCGTTAAAGTTTGGATTGATGTTATTAAAGTTCCAAATGCACCTTTATGGATACCTACATCCGAGTTTGAGTTTATTGAAGATGCTATTGGTTCTACTATAGCTTGGCCTTCTGCGAAAGTTATCGCAGAATCGACTTCAAGTAAGTATGATTTATTTTTTTCAATTTTTTTATTATGCTTATGTTTACAACTAAGAATCATATTAAAAATATTACTTTTATGCATTTAATTGAACACAATAAGCATAAGCAAATGTGTGCATTGTTTCTAATTTATTGCTTACTTTTTTCTCACATAGGTCACTGAAAACTTATATGCAATATATCAGAAATGATGGTTTACTTGTCCTCGGGCTTGACATGTACCTTTTCATTGTTATATTCACTTTTGCGTTTGCAAATGCTTTAATGCCTAACTTCACTTTACTTATCCTCAATATGAATCATGAAAATACTTCTCAAGCTACTAAAAAAATCCTGTATAAATCATTGGGATGTATTGAATTTAAAAACGTACCTTTCTCCCTTTTGTCATATGCATTCATTGATGGGAAAGTGAACTGTCTTTGCTGTGAATTGATACTCTGTTAGAAATCTTGAATCATTTTTCATATGCTTTGATACAGTTTTTAACAGTAATTGCTTTGGCTCTCTTGTTCATGTTTGATAGTTTGAGCCTTGGATTACTGTACTTTGAGCCTTGGGTTTCCCTAGCTTAAAGAAAGCAGCGGTCTCAAAGTGTATACTGTTTTCAATATATGTAGCTTTGAATAAATATAAGCTTCAGACATATTTGATTTCATAAGCATGAATTTTTTTAGATATATGCATAAGTTTCAGATGTATAGATTTTGAAAACATAAAGATTTTGAAGATATATACCATCAAGTTTCAGACATACATGATTTCGAATTGGTTTTGAATATACTCTATTTCGAAAGGTTTGATTTTTGAAAAGCATCGGTCTTATAAATATGTAACTTTGTATATATTGATTTGGAAAAGCATTAGTTTCATGAATATATAGTTTTGTATATACAGATTACAAATGTATATGAGTTTTGAATATATGTCATGAACATATAGTTTTGTATATACATATTTCATGTATTAATATGCATTGATATATAAAGCTTCAAATGATAAGAAAAACAATCAGGTAACAAAATCAGGATGCGAGAAGAAAAGAACTTACTGATTGCATACATCTTTTGGTAATTCAATATATGTATGTATATTTTATACATTATATTTTCATCTAGTAACAACTATCAGAAGTATGCTATTTTCGCATGTAGCTGTTATTATGAAGGCAGTATGCCAACTGCCACGTTGGTAATAAATTTGAATTTAGAACTAGAACAAATTTATATAAGTCTTTGGATTTGAGTGCAAAAGTGTATAAATATTCATATGTCTGTGTGATTGCGAGAGTGGGATTGCATGTGTGTAGTTGTCTGCATGTGTGAGTTTGAGGATTTTAATTATGTTCAGGGTCAGTGTATGTGCGTTTCAGGCAGTGTACATATATATGTTGAGTGTTGTGTCCATATAAAATGAATTGGCTTGAGTGTTTGTATACTCATTTTAATAGCTTTGTTTTTATATGGCGTATAGGTATACCTGCTATGTGAGTGATATATACATATATTTGCATTTTAGTGTGTTTGCATGTCTTTACATTTTCATTCTGATGTTATGTGTTTTCATGCAATTCTTTCTTTAGGTTCTTGACTTTGTTTGCTGTGTGTTTCCAGGCGTGTGGCAGGGTGAGTATATCAATGTGTATATTCAAGTTTGTGGTTATATATATGAGTCCGTGCATTGGTATTATATATAACAAATGTCAGTACTGGGTTTGTATTTTTTAATTATAGACAGTATATCAGTGTGGAGTTATATATATAAGTGTGCGTTTATACTGTATAAATGTGTGTTGTTGCTAAATAATTATAGTCACCAGTCACAACCTAAGGCCTTTGCACTATGCAATCCATGCACTTCATGTGATCCTATAGTGAGTTCCTATCTTTAGATATATATTGTCCATAAACTGCAGTTAGAAATTTGTTATTACTCACATTTGTTTCTTTTGTGAAGATGAAAATACTACTGTGCAACGATGTTCAAAGTGCTTTGTGCATATTACATTGGTTCTAATTTCAATTTTTTTTCCCGTGTAGGATATTGAACATAGGAGCACACGAGCTTAGACTTTCAACGATTTGTATTTTTTTTTCTTAGTAAGCTCCTTTTGTAAAAACATGTTAGTAGCTTCTCTGATGGGAACATTGATTATAAAATGTTATGTATAACTATTGTCTATTTGGCATATAGAATTATTGTAACTTATGTGATAGATTTTTAAGATTATATTTGTTTGCACCTTTTGAATTTAGTGATTATTCTGAACATGTATGCACTGTGCAAAAACGCTGTAGAAAATGTAAAATGATGTGATAAGTATACATAAAAAACGTTGCAAGAAAGATGGTATCAAAAACAGAAAACGTTGTAGAATAGTGAACATGAAAACTTTCCAAAACGCTATGAAATGAGGCAAAACACTGTAGATTAGTGAACATGACAACTGTTCTGAAATGCTTGAAATGATGCAAAACGATGTAAAATATTTGATAGAAGAGCAAAGGAACAACATCATCAAAAACGCTGTAGTATGTTTATTTTCTACAGCGTTTGGACAAGTGTTGTGACATGTTTGGAACCTATTACAGCTTGTTAGTAGACAGCGTTCATCAAAACGCTGTTAAATATTTTCATAGCGTTTCTAAAACGCTGTGAAAGGCCAAATTTGTTGTAGTGAGAAAGGTACAGTAAACTTAAATTTGAGGAAATTTTAATGCAAGAAAAATCTCTCTTAAACCTTAGTAAGGCTATTTTTTTCAAACATGAAAAAATAGGAAAAAGAATAAAATTTGGCCGATCAGTTATATGCAAGCTGGAAGCCATATTGAATAGTACACAACCTCAAGCAATTTACTTGTTGCTTTGAATCTAGTAAAAATAGAGCCTCCTATGTTAGGGTTTTTCCTAGGATCCCTACACAATTAGATTTTAGAAGAGATAAGAAGTGAAGAAAAACGAATACGTAAATTCCTTAAAACAAAAAGACTTTATTAATTCACCGAAATATTACAAAAGAAAGCCTAAAATTTGAGTAGATATCTCAACTTCCAAAACACTAGTAAAACAAAAAAAATCCCATATAGATCTAATGAACTTTTTACATATCTATTTATAATAACCTTGATAAAATATCTTCTTTGAGAAGCTATTGAACACTTCCATAAATCTTTCACATGTAGATAATTTTTTGTCTTCTCTAATACGATAAAAGAGAGGCAACAAATCACTCAACCAAATCCACAAAATCTTTAAAACATGCAATTAATCACTATCCAAAATATGTCAAATCTATAAAATATGCAATGAATTTGAGTTATTATTCCACATAGACTCAAATATCTCCAAGATCTACTTAAATAAGGAATATTATATCACCAAAATCTAACAATCTCCACATTAATACAATATTCCATAAATGTCATCCAAGCTCCTCCTAAAACCTCAAACTCCAATTGATCTCCAATATTACCATGGAAACAAATGTCACCATTTCAAAAATGACTAACCTTCAAACCACCTAATAACGCATGCTCCCAATTAAATATGCATCTCACTAATAAATCAGAAGTGTTTGTAATACCACAATGGCCTCCTTGTGGTCTTTGCGACTTTCCATTGCTAGCTCCACCTTGACTCTAACAATTCGCCTCTCCACCACCACTTTGAGAAGTTCTTTCATTCTTCACCGTTTTCCTAAGCAATTTGTATACATTATCGCTTCCTCTTTTTTAATGCAACATCTCCTTATTACCCTTCCAAACCTTTGTAACTCCACCTCAAGTCGAAAAACTGTAGCCTTTTACCTTCAACTATTCTACAGGAACAAGGTTCTTTGTAATTTCTAGAATGTGTCTAACTCCTATAAGCTTCACCACCTTTCTATCATGCATCATCAACCTAACTGAACCTATCCTCTTAACATGCAAGTCCCTACCATCAGCAGATCCCATCATAGTATCTTGCTCTTTATAATCGATAAACGATTCCTTTTGATTGCATATGTAGAAGCAAGCACCTGAATTAAGCACCCACGCATTTCTTTTTCTTCCGTCAACACAGAGAATGTCATTACTAGCATCAATATTAACCTCATCATCATTGCATTCATGAAGCTTTTCTTCGTCTTCCTCCAATGTTTTCATTCTTTTTTGTTCTTTTTAAGCTTGCTGTAAAATCTTACTTGGTCACCGTGTTTTCACAGTAATAGCAGATGAAATCTCTATCTATATTTGATCTATTTGGTCATCATTACATGTTTGTTCAGTTACCCCTCCTTGCAAGATGCACCTCTTCAATTGGATTTCCAATTTCCTCTTTCTTATTATCTTTTTCTTCCATTAAATTCATCATCCGCAGCTCCACGTTAAGCAGACTACTAACCACCAATCCCATTAAAATGACTCCATCTGAATTTGAGTTATTTAATGCAACCATAAGTGTTTTCCAACTCTTCGGTAATGGACTCGTTAACATCAAGGCTTGGGTCTCATTATCCATCTTGTAATTTACGACTGCAAATTGATTCCTAATTGCTTGAAAATCATTGAGATGCTCTCTAATTGACCCACCTTCCTTAAGCTTTAGATTGACTAATCTTCTTATCAGAAGTGTCTTGTTTGTTGCAGAATCCTATGCATATATTCCTTTCAATTTCATCCAAATTCCAAAAGCCGATGTTTCATTAGCAACAATATAAAACACCGAATTGTCGCTGCCGTCTTCCTATCCAAAGTCTCTCATTTTGCTTTAGATACATTGCTAGGTTTCTCCCCTTTGTTCTCAAATGGTTGGTGAAGATCATTAAGAATAGAAAGTCCTCCATCTTCGCCTCTCATAACCCCCAATTTCTCCCATTAAGTTTTTCTATATTTATCTTCTCCATAATCAAACTCTCTTTAAAAAAATTGTGTAATAGGCTCTAATACCTACTGTTAGAGTTTTTCTAGGATCTCTACACAATTAGAATTTAAAAGAGATAAAAAGTGGAAAAAAAACGAACGCATAAATGAAAGCCTAAGGATTGAGAAGATATCTCAATTTAAAAAACCCTAGAAAAATATTTTTCTCCCAGATACATCTAATGAATCATATAACAGTAAATCTTTTAAGAAGTTATTGAAAACTTCCATAAATCTTTTCCATGTAGATAATTTGTTGACTTCTCTAATATAGTAAAAGGGAGGAGAGAGGAAATTAATCACTCTACCAAATCTACGAAATCTCTAAAAGGTGCAATTAATTATTCACCAAAATCTATAAAATAGACAATGAATTTGAGTCATAATTCCACACAGACTCAAATATCTCCAAAATCTACTTCAATATGAAATATTGTATCACCAAAATTTACCATCATGCTCCTAGTCAAGTATGTTAATCTGAAACTTTGGTATTTGTGACGATGTCTATTTAATATCTCCTTCTATTTTAATATTTATAATAATATCCAACATAAATTTTATAAAGTTATAACTTGCACGATTATACTCTTGTTATCTAACAGTAGTTTGATATTTTCATGATTGAAATATGTGTTCCAAATTGCTAACAATATTGAATTGACATCTGCAGTGTTTATAACAGAAACTTATATTGTTGTTTTTCTTTTCAAATGGAAAAAAAAGTTAATAGATCAACATTTCATTACCGTGTCATCCCTATTTATGCTTATTGCAATTAATTAAGATCCAATGTTTCAACCTTCTAAAAAGTTATTTGCACTTTTTTAATTATTATGTTTTAATTGTGATATTTTTGCACATATAATAAATAATTGAACCTTTTACTTAAATATATCTGTGAACCAAAACTAATTTTTTTAGTAGTATGTGGAGTAATATAAATCGGTGTAAATATTTTATCAACGTCAATTTGAATGTATATTATATTTTGATTTAAAGGTGAATAAACTTAATTTAAATAATATAAATTATCTGAGTATACACAACCGTGTGCTAGTTTACAGTTCTAGTCGATGAAACATTTAGTTGGTCTTTTCAACCATCCTTTTTTAATTTTTTTTTGAAGTTTGTACAAACTAAACAACACTTCATGCTAATATCTATAATCCCTTGCATTTTTTGTTCTTCTAGAGTTGAATGTCATATTTTCAAGTAAAATATCATGTTTAGCTGCAGGAGCTTTTCTTTCAGTTGGAAATTAAGGATAGATTTTTATTGTAGGCCCGAGAAAAAAGCTTATTTCCACTTAAGACCTCGATCAAAACTTATTACAAAAATAGGTCTTTACATACATACATACATACATACATACATACATACATACACACATATATATATATATATAACAACATTTATACTTGCACATTCCCAAATTGAGCAAGCACAAAAAATTTAAAAAAAAATTGCACTTGTGCATTCTAAAAATGCACAAGTATAAAAAAATTTCTTAAAAAATACACTTGTGCAATCCATATTTGCGCAAGCACAATTTTTTTTAAAATAAACACACTTGCGCAAAAACAGATCTATTTTTGTAAATAGTTTTGAACAAGGTCTAAAATCGAAATAAGTTCTTTTCTCGGGCCTAAAATGAAAATTTGTCCAGTAAATAATTAGTTCATGATAGTGGTATTTGATAATTGCATTTAATTATAAACTTACATTTTGATTATTTTTATGATTTTGTGCTTAGTGCAAGTAAAATATCATGCCCACTATAGCTACATCTTCATTTCACTCTGAGAATAAGCTTTCTACACACTGAATATCAGTCAATATTGAGGAATCTGCATGTCATTTTTTGTAGTAAAATACCATGTCTAGCTGAATAAGCATTTCTTTCAATTGGAAATTGATTAGTTGATAGTGGTATTTGATAATTGCATTTTATGTATGAACTAAAATTTTGATTGTTTTTTATGGTTTTGTGCTTAGTGCAAGTTAAATATCATTCCTACTATGACAACATCGTCACCTCGCTCTGAGAACAAGCTTTCTATAGAATTGACTAACATTCAATATTAAGAAAATCGTATGTCATTTTTTGAAGTAAAATATATATCATGTCTAGCTGAAGAAACTTTTCTTTTAATTTGAATTGATTAGTTGATAGTGGTATTTGATGGTTGAATTTGAAGTATGAACTTATATTTTGATTATTTCTATTATTTGTTCTTAGCGGCAGTGATCATGCAGTGATCACGGAGTACATGTTAATGAAGTTGTCAAACGCTTAGCTAGGCTTACCAGAGTAGAAAATCAAGCAAGTATTGTTTTCTTACATGAATATCAAAATTGAGTATATAATCCATATTTGTATCTTTTTTAAACTTCTATTCTCTATAAATAGAGAAGCTATTGATTACCATGTTGATGTTGGTCATATATATTCTACAATTGATGATTACCACTACAAGGCAACTTGATTAGTTATTAGCATAATTTTCATAACCCGACCCGTCCGCGGTTGAACCGTGAATAACCACGAGCCAAGGGGTCAAAGGCCGGAAACTCAATCAAACCTCCTTCATGAACCTTAGTTCGACCTTTGAATTGGTGGTTTAACCCTTCATTTGAACTCGGTTGAACCCTTCCATATGCCCAATTTTTTCGCTTCAAAATATGTTTTCAAATCTCCTTCCGTTTTATATTCGTAATTAGTGTAGCTAGTGTAACAAATTTTGTTTAATTTTTCATATTAGAATTAATGTGTGGATTATTAATTAATATCGTATATTTTTATTGAAGATGTTGGTTTATTGTGTACTTAAGATTGATACGTTGCATCTAAATATATTAATTTTCAAAAAAGAGTATGTACGGTTTGTAACAACCCGCATATTTTACAATTTAATATTTAGATATTTTTATTTAAATATTTCATCGTTAGTCGGATTATAGTCTGATAAACTACTTTTTGCAAACAGTCGAATTAGGACTCGAGACCACCCCCATTGAGTTCAAAATGCTGTTTGCGACCTTTTTGAGTATAACTATTGATATGTTTGGAGTTAGTGTAATTTTGCTACTTTTCCACTTAGGGCTTTGGTTTGTGTTTCAGCTCATTTAACCCAAGTCTCACCTCATCTCATCTTCATTACTTCATAATTTCCTAATACATTCAAGCTTCATCAAAAATGGGGGAGGAGAAAAGGAAATAGAAATTCCAAGCCCTAGCTTCTTTGCAAATTCAAGCTTCTAACTCCAACATCAAAGAGAAGCTTAGGTAAGCATCTCCTTCTTCTTCTCCAACTCATTCTCCTTCCAATTTCATAAATTCCTAAAACCTAACTTTGGGAATGTTCTTCTTTTAAAGCTTGGATTTAAGCTTCTTGAGTTGAGATTGAGGAGGAATTGGTCTATCCTTTGTTTCAAAGCTTCTCTCTTATGTTTTCGTGTATAAAGGTAAAAATTTTATCTCACATCTTAGTCTATGATTATCTTTGAGTGTTAGGCATGAATTCCTAACTCTTATTCATGTGCATTTGCTTTGATTCTGATTGGTTTTGTGAATATTTCAATTTTTGGTGTTTCGAAGTTAAATCCTTAAAAATCATTGCTATGGTGTTTGATCATGTTTTTAGTGTGCATCGAAGAGCCTATAGGGCTGGGTTGTCGATTGGCGGAAATCCTTAGCGCCCGTTGCTCGCCCGATTTCAATTTGGAAGAGTTTAATCTTCATATAGATAGGCTGGGAAGTGCTGGAATCAGGGTCCGGTCGACCGAAACTCTGGCCCGGTCGACCGACCTGCTACCAAAACATTTCCCAGGCTCTGGTCCGGTCGACCGACCAGTATCCCGTGGATTTCCCAGGCTTTGGTCCGGTCGACCGAACCCAGTGGGTCAGCCGACCGACCTGCTCCTATTTTGCCTATTATGTCTATTTTTGCCTGTTTTGCTTGATTTCCAAATTTTATCGATTCGTGTTGATTCCATTTGTTGTTATCATCTATTATTGACATTGATGACTTCTTTTTTGGGACTTTTGAGAATATCTATTTTGATGGATTTGGTATCGATTTCTTTGGATTTGATTCACGTCTTCGAACGTGGATTTTGGTGATTGATTGTTTCTACAATCATTTCTGTGATTTGTCACTTTAAAATATAAAGGTTTTCTATACTAGTAGTAAATATTCAAACTCTTTTACAAAGATGATTTCAACTCTATTTTAAATATAAAAGCTTGTTTTCAAAACCGTTTTCTAATCTATTAGTATACACAAACCTTTACCTCATTCGTATGAGAAAATATAATTAAACGGCTTAGCAAAACAAGTGGTACGAAACGCTTGCGTTTACTTCGTCGGTTAATTTTTGGACTTGTTCGATTGAAAATCTTGTGACAATTTTCGAGTGGAAATCTACAATTTGTTCGTAAATATTTAAGTTAAGCTAGTGGTTATGGGACATGAAGCTAAACTCATATATTTACTGGCTTAGTGTAATTCACACTTTTTATTGATCGATGATGATCATTTTGTGATTTAGACTAGCGATGTGCGATGTCTATTTGTCTGCAAGGGAGACTAAACCCCGTTTCTGTGGAACTTCGGTTCAATTTGGCGGGGTAGCGACCCGTGGTCTTCGGACCGTTTATGGAGCTTCGGCTCAATTTTTAATGGTTAGCGACCATGGAATAGCGTTCCATTTGTGATACACGTGTTGGTGAGTTTTCATGCTCCCATTTATGATAGGCATCCCCCTTTTGTGATTTCTGGATTTCTGATTGATGATTTCTAGAATTTGTGTTTCTTCAACTTTTGTGATTGGCATTAATATGTTTGTCAATATTTGTAGTTGGTGAATAAAATAAAGAATATGATATTATTTTTGGTGCTTTGAGATTTTGAGATATTATATGGTTTTGTTGTTGATTAAATCATATTTGTTCTAGTATGAAATTATTGTTATCATACGTTCTAATATCATCTCTGCTTATATCTCATTCCTTTACCTGACATTTATAGCTAGACTGATCCGTTTATTATTTTCTTATTAAATAATACTCGGGTCAGACCGAGATGTTACAGGTGCTTCAGCTTGACTCCTTATCTGGATCATCTTCTGACTTTTGTCTAACTACAGAATATTTGTAGTTTTTGTTGTTATACATTCGAGATATAGACTCTATGATGTATACATATTCTTTTGTCTAGCACTTGTATCTATTCTTTTATGATATTGTGGATCTTATTTGACCACTACTCTGATGTACACCTTTTTGTGTTATATATTCATATCTGTTTCCGCCTTTGTGATATGAATGTCTGTGACTGATTTATGTTATGTTTATTTCTATATTTGTTTCTGAAACCCACTTAGCCACTGTGTGGTAGCTTTGAGTTTGCATCGGTATGTCGGATTTCCTCTTGAAATGAAATGCATGTTATACTATCTGACATATCAGTACTCGCACAAGGAAATTGCACAGATGGTCGCTCCTCAACAGCATTATTCTCCGCGCTAGTCGATGGCATTACCCAGTGGTGCTCTTGGCTAGCGTGGGCATAGAGGTGGGGCGTCACACGGTTCTTGACGGTTCAACCTGTCGAACCCTCGAAACCTCAAACCCTGAGTCCTCACGGTTTGATTCACGGTCCGGTTATGAAAACATTGGTTGTTAAGGCACTGTGCTAATAACAATTTTGTAACGGAAAGATAATAGTGTTAGGGGCCCTTTATAGTGAATGAGATATTGTCCCACATCGCCAAAAATAAGTTAATGTTCATGCTTATATACTACTTTCCTTAAACTCATATTGACCCTTAGGGTCAGGTAATTTTGTGCGAGGGGGAGGACCTATATGGCCATGAACTAACACACACGTGTGCCCGCCGTCCGCCCGTCCCGAACTGGTGTGGGTGCGGGTCCAATAAGAGTGGACCGTGTTATAATTTTGCTGCACAGAAGTAAACAGTTTTCTACTATTTAAATTCAAATAGAAGCGACTAGTGGATTAGAAATGCACGTTGTGAACTGTCTGACCGAACACGGCTTTTCAAACAGAAATAGACGTTGCAAATGAAGAGATGCAACTGTTGCAAACCACGACTGTTTTTAGCCGTTGCAAATGAAGAGACGCGACTGTTGTAAACCGCGACAGTTTTTAACCGTTGCAAATGAAGAGACACGACTATTGCAAACCGCGACAGTTTTGCATATGAAGAGACGCGACTGTTGCAAACCGCGATAGTTTTTGGTCATTGCAAACGAAGAGATGCGGCTGTTCCCAACAGACATAACCGTTGGGATTTAGCCTATAGAAGGAGAAGGAAACCTGATCAGTGAACAACTCCGAATTTTCTTTTCTTCCTCTTCATTTCTTAATCTCTACAATCTGTGCGCTTCTGCATATCACACAGAAGATCATACACATCACAATCTCGAACAGATCACGTCAGTTGTATCTTGGAAAACTTTGAATAAAGTCTTAAGGAAATTGTTACGACAAGCTTCAGACGAAATTTCCTTCTTCATCCGTTAGTTCTTGTACATTAATTACAACATAGTTATTGTTCAAAATTACTAATACAGAATTTCAAAGTATTGAAAATCTGATTTGTAAACTTATGTGACGAGTTTATAACATATTGGTCTCTATTTTGGTATACTGATCGTATAACAAATAGGTCAGTTGTGGATTTATCTATTTTTATAATTATTAGTATTTTCCTTGATACTTTAGTTGCTTTCATGACATTTGGAAATTTGTTGTAAGATCTGCAGGCAATATTACTACATTCTTATACACATATATGTTAAGTCTGATTCAGGCTTTTGAAGTTATTCTTATCAAGAAAATTAAATATTGTTACAAGGATAGGTGAAACTGTAAGTACTAATGTACTATATGTTGAAAGTATAAAAGCCTAGAAGTGCCAAACATGTAAGCTGTGTTGATACACACATATGCGTGTGCGTGTGTTTCGAAATTAACTATATATTCACAAACATGCACATGCACACACGCATAACTTTGGAAAAACATAGTGGAAATCAAGCCAAAGGAAAAAAAATATTCCAGTCCAATTGATCAACAACGAAACCAATCAGATTAGGAAGAAAAGCTAGGAAAAAGACACATCTCTGAAATCATGTTCCTCACACAAAGTTGATTCCAATCCAGTGGTTGATGCCAAAACTTTATTTGGCTTAGCTTATCAGAGTTCTGATGAGGATTATTCCTAGGCATGAGTGTTGCTTCTCAAATCATTATATCAAATTTCATCATTTTCACTGCTAACTTCGGTTCATACTTCATAAAGTTATTGATCGGTTTAACTGTAGAACGTAAATATAGTCTCTGTTTGATCCTGCATCTGTCAAATATCATGTTATTAACTACATTTTTTACCAGTTCTTTTAAGGATAAACAAAGCTTATACCTCCATATGAATAACAAGTCGTCATTGTAACAAACTCGAATTTAATATCCTAAATGCGTATTGGTCCCAGCTGGGTAGTTTCCAATAGTGAATGTATCATATGCATATATGTGTTTGCGTTAATTTTATTTTATTCTAATGTAATTTAAGGCTTATTCCCAATAGAGTATATGCCATAAGCAGTGTAACTATTCAATTTACAAAAACTGCTCGTAAGAGTTTTCAATATTCATTATACTTATGAACAATTCAATGAACTTATAATTAGGGAGAAACAAGATGAAAAATGGATTGTGTTATAGCGTTGTGTCACGACATGGAAGAAATAAAAAATGTCCATTAAAGCTTCTGTATTCTTGATGTGCTTAGATGGCATTTCTTTGTTGCTTTATTGATGCTATCCGACATATCAGCACATATTATAGTCTAATTGGTCTATTAACAATAAATTTCTCAAAAAAGCTCAAATAACATTTTATCTCCAAGTAGTCTATTTTAATAATTAGGCCTTATGACCCACATATCACACACTACAAAAATCAGATCAATTTCCGACGGCTTCAGCCCGTCGACGGCCGTCGGGAGCCATCGGAAATAACCGTTGCAAAAAAATTCATCGGTGAACAGAATTTCCGACGGCTTCCGACAAACACCGTCGTCTGATTTTCAACGACTGCCGACGGTTGTCTGGCGGCTTCCGACGGCCATCGGAAGACACGTGGACGATCACGCTGTGTGCCGAAAGCCGTCGAAAAATTGCCATCTCGAGCCGTCGAAAACCGTTGTAAAATTTTGGCCTACAGGCTATCGAGAGCCGTCGGAAAACCTGGAACATTTTTTCTGAATTTCTGTTGCGCTTTCGCCTTCCATTCATAATCCATAAACACAATATATTTCACCCAACTCAATATATCCAACTCAGATATTCAATATGAAATCAAACCATAGAAAGATATTCAAATATCATAAAAAAAATAAATCAAGCATAATTCATATAAAATAAACCAAACTTCGATACCACAATTTACATACATCTAATTGTACAATTTACATACATCTAATTGTACAATTTACATACATCAATCCTTCATCAACTCCTCACCATCAACTCCTAAATATCAGAATTACTACCACCAAATGTATCATCAAACAATATACACAAAATTTCAAATCCAACTCAATGTATCGTTCAAACTTACTAAACAATAACACAAAACAAAAAAAACATACCTATCACTTCGGACAATCAGCTCCAGAATCTCCCAAACCAGCAGTGGATGGAAAGCAGTCACCATGATTGGTGAATCTTCAGCTCTCCTTCAGACCTCCATAATACATGGACAACTTGGGAAAATACTCAGTCTGACCCGAGCAGTATAAATAAATACACTACAAGGGGAAACACGTTTTCCGACGGCCAAAAGCCGTCGGCGGCCGTCGGATACCGTCGACCGCCGTCGGAAGTAGCTGCCGGAAATGGCTTTGTCGGGAAGCAGTATTTCCGACGGCTTCCGACGGACGCTGTCGTATCCATTCCCGACGGATCCAGACGGTTTCCGACGGGCGTCGAAAACCGTCGGAAAACGCCGGAAAACGTCTGAAACAGGCCGCCGTTATCCGTCGTGAGCCGTCGTAAATTTTGACCAATAAGCTGTCGGAAGCCGTCGGAAATCTGCTGTTTTTTTTTTAAAATTTGCTGTAAATTTAGCCTTTCAACCACATTTCTCTTCCAAACATTAGAATATTAATACTGCACAATCCAATATACAATAGTCCAACAAAATATTCAAACCCAAACCACAAAATATTTAATAAACAAACAAATAAATAAAATTACATCAAAATATAAATAATCATTCCAACATTAACATAATCCTAACAATAACTGTTCTACCATGTTGTTAATACACAAATTCATCAATATTCTCATACACGTTCTCATACTACCATAGAACTAAATGTGTCAAACATAATTATACATAAATCAACAATTACCTACGCCGTCTATCAAATCATTCTAAATTAAAACAAAACATACCTGAACGAACAAGAAAGCAAGTAATGAATCAATCTCCTGCAGATCCAGAGCCAGCCGAGGAAGGAAAGTGACCACCACCCTGCTGCTGCTGCATGTACTCTAACAACTGTGCGGTGTGCATGGCCTATTGGCGGTTCTGCTCCTCCAATTGGGCAACTCTAGTCCGCAATTCTTCTATATCTGCAAGATCGCTCTGATGTCTACTCCGCCGTCCCCTACTCTGACTACTGGACTGGAATAATTGAAAAATAAATAAAATCCAAGTTTATTGTTTTTAAAAAGTGAAAATATCATATTTTAAGTATTTTAAGTATTTTAAGAAAAAGTAAATTATTTACCGCTAAATTGCCAAATCCGTATCGTCGACCATGCTCTGCTGGATCCATAACGGACTCAAAAATAACGTCTTCCTCATTGGTCGTCAGCTGATCTCGACCCGTGTCAGCAAGGAGTTTCTGCCGCTGCTCCATAAACTTCTCCTGCATTAACAAATAAATAATATCATATCTTATGTCATCATAGTTTAACAATTAAAACAATTACTAATACTGAATAAAATAAAATATGCTTACATGGCTTTTGCTGGATTTATCGTCCTGCCATGTGTACGAAACAGTCCCGTCTGGATTAACATGCTCGACAGCATGCGTACGGGTGAACACGTCCATATAGCTGACAGGACCATGTGACTCGGCTTCCTGAAGTTGATTGTTACATACAATTATTATACATTTAAAATCATATAGTATAAACTATTTACATTTATTATTCAGTAAATTTACCAACTCCTGCCGATACTGCTGAAACGACTTCGATCCTCCGCGATGAGTGACGGGATTCTTATTTCTATTTGCAGAGTTTCTATCCGACTCTGCCTGTACATTCAAAATTTTATACGTTATTTTTCGATCACGTCAAATTAATAATTAAAAAAAATTAGTATACTTGCCTTCGCCTCGTCCGTCTCCCAGTATCTCAACCAAGCTTGCCACATGCTCTCTCCCATCCATCGTGGTTTCTTACCAGATTTCTTAATCTCAGATATCGTATCCCTGTAGTTCTTGCGCATCTTCTTCATCCAGTATGCTCGTGCCAGCATCATATCATCTGTCTGGATGTCTATCTCAGCTTGTGTTAAAAAAAAGATTACACTTTAAACGATATAAACAGTAAAAAAACGACAAAAACGAATTAAAAATGGAAAACAGAAAAATATGCATACTAGGACATCCTGCCATATGCACTCTATGATGTGAGGAGGGATGTTATCCCACTTCGGCCAGCAGGCACGCATCCTACTACGATAAGAAGCTCTAGAGACGTCCAACACAACCTTAGAAGGAAGTAGATCGAACCCCCTGTTTTTAAGTACGATATAGATAAGTACGTACGTATATCATAGAAAAAATAAGATGCTGAATAAAATTTAATTCTTACCCATCTACTCTAGGGACTAACGATACAACTGCACGCTGTGGCTCTTGCGATGGGCCAAAGCCATCGCCTCCTGACGATCGTGAAGAGCTCCTACCTCTACATGACATATTGATAAACCTGTGACATATACACATCATTATATAAGAGAATAAAAACATGATAATTAATATATTTCATATGAAAATGACATCAACGGTATAAATTGCTTAATTAATAACTGAAATGGAAATAGAAATGGAAGTGTGTTATACCTAATTCATAATGGGTGTACTATTCCAACGATAAGCAGAGTTCATTGCGTTTTCAATAAAAATTGCTAAATAAATGACAAATGGAAATAACATAAAACATGCAAACAATAGTAAACGGATTTGGTTTCATAGTTACATCAATTTCATAATACATCAAGAATTCAACATAGTTACATCAATTGCAAAAAACAGATTCAGATTTATATCAGTCATCATCGTCTTCTGATTCAGATTCGGTCTCGTTTTCGACGATATTTTCTTCCACACTGTCAAACGCTTCTACCAAAACATTTGTTTCATCGATCAAAGGACCAAAATCTGTATGATCGTCTGTAATTATTATTTCGTTATTTTCCTCAAGATCTGCCTGATAAGCTTGTTCATCCGGAATATTCTTCCCATCAAATGTGAATCTGGCCTTTGTTTTAAAAACTGCAGACCAATCTGCTTTATCTCTTTTTAGAGACGGATAAGGAGCGTAATAAACTTGCAATGCTTGTTTGGCTAGTACAAAAGGATCCTACTTGTGATAGTGCGATGTATGCTTTATTTCGATAAGATTATAATCATTGTGCACATTAATTCCAGAACCTGGAATATTGCTAAACCAATTGCATCTAAATAGAAACACCTCCTCCGCGGGTCGTGAGAAATATGTCAGTTGCAAAATTTGTGTCAGAACGCCATAAAAATCATTTAAATGATTTTCTGGATCGTCACTACCTTTAACAAATACACCAGTATTATTTGTTAATTTTTCTGCACCGTATTCTTTGGTGTTAAATTTATATCCATTGACGAAATATATTGGATATGTCTTGACCACTCTTTTTGGTCCCATCGCTAGACGTTTCAACCCTTCGTCAACAACACAATTTCTCGGCTCATAAACGTAATTTGAAAACCAACCGGAAAATTCTTTACTGAGATCTCCGTTCGGATGTTCACGTTCATAAACACTGTTTATATAAACAAATTATTACATTATAAAAATCTTCTTTTATTGAGCCCCTCAGTCCTTTTCTTTGGTACATCCATCTCCTCCGATCAACAAAATAATCAATCATTTTTCCTATTTGACAAAATGAGAAGTTCAAAATTTAATATTTATTTTGAAGAATACAAATTCGAAAAAGATTATTTTCATGGTCGTATAATATTTTGAATTTAAAGAACAACTTCACAAATTTAAAAATATTTTCAAATAGGGCATATTTTATTTTTTAACGTAACGATTTAAAAATATATATATATTTTTTTTCATTGGTCAGGCATCCTTCTTCCCATTACAAACACAGTAAGCATTTACATTTCGTATATTACTCCGTCTCAAACGATTCAACAAAATTTCGGCAGCATTTCCCTTTTGTTTCCTGCATTGTACACAAATGCGTGTACGCAGGAAACAAAAAAGAAAAGTTAGGCCGAAATTTTATGAACCGTTTGAGACGAAGTAGTATACAAAATGTAAATGCTTACTGTGTTCATAACTTGTCCAATACAGGGACAAATCCGACAAACATTGTACCAGATGAATATAAATGGTCGTTTTTCGAAAAGAACGATTATTTATACAACGATCATGTACAACACTCGTCAGACGGGGCCAAAAACTCTCTAAGGGACATTTGTCAGTTACATGTGCGCATTTTACAAAAAAATACAGTTTTACTCAATGTTCACATTTACAAAAATATATATTAATTTAACACATTTATTCAACGTATTACATCAACTTAAGGCTGTTTTAACATTTTTGTCATTTTTCAATACACACAATATAATTTAGAGTAATGCATTTTTTTGTTTCATAAGTAAATACGCGCACAATATAATACTCCTAGTTCATTCAATCAATTTATCTTATTCCAAATAACGTATACAATCGTCGAGTCAAGGCATACACAACAACTTACATATACATGAACAACCACAAATTATACGTATTTTTCACAATTTTACGATAAAAGATGAAATCGGTATACCATGTGATGCTATAAACTGTTATTACGCTATTGGAAACAATTGCAATCACAAATTCGTCCTAATTTATCAATTTATGCAAATCTAGAATTAGGGTAAAAACTGAATTTTTCACAAAAATAAGAGATTATACCTGAGATTAAGAGTAACGGAGGTTGATTAGGGAGCCTTGGAAGATCCGGAAGCTAGAAATTAGGGATTGGAAGTTTGGAGGTTGAATTTGGGGGTGTTTTAGGGGAATTTTCGTATGAAGAGGAGGGGGAAGAAGCCTCTCGGCTGGAGGTATAATCGCAAATTTCCGACGGCTTTCGACGGCCGCCGACGGCCCGTCGTAAGCTGTCGGAAATTTGCCGTCGGAAGCCGTCGCCCCATGTTGTCAGTTTCAAGCCCTTTTCTAGTAGTGATAACACTCGAATCAATCTGGAAATACCAGCGTGAGATAACTCTAATAATGGGAAACATATATAAGAGTTATGTGAGACCACGCCGCTAACGTGGAATAGATTTTTCCCTCACAAGAATAACGTCCATACAGGCAAGAGCAGAAATAAATATCAGGAAACATATCCAAATAAGAATGGGAATGATTAATATTAGAACCAGACATGAAAGAACGAAAATAATGCGAGCAAAATCCAAACTAGACAGAATGGACAAACAAGATAACTGTCCAAACTTGATAGAATGGACAAACAAGATAACTTTCCAAACTTGATAGAATGGATAAAAAAATATAATCAAACATCATGAAGAATGGTTGACTCTTCCCGTTGCAATTACAGAAAAACTGATTCAAAGGTTCGAATCAAATAAGTAAAATGAATTTATCCAACGTAACTAGGAGGGTGCTCCCACCTTCCACAAAAGTATACCTCTAGATAAAATGTACTTGAGAGCATACACGTCACTCTCGGGAACTTCCAAGCTGGACCCCGCTTCACATGAGTATCCGAATATTTTAGTTTATTAAATCAGTTTATTAAAGCAATTTTATTATATTAGTTAATTTACTTTAATCACTTTTATTAAATCGATCAATGAACTTAAAATATCATTAATTACAAAGATTAATTAAATTCAAATAATCATTAGTTAAAAATGAATAAGTCGTCTCAAACATCATTTATTAAAATGATAAGTAATTTTAAATTCCATTAATTAAAACAATAAATTAATTTTAAATAATCATAAATTAAGTGGGTTGATTAAATTCAAACTTCATTAGTAAAAATGATTAATTAAAAACATTGTTTGTTAAATTGATCTATTTAATTGTAAAACATCATTAATTAAAATGATTTAACTGAATTCCAAAAATCATTAGTTAAACAATTAATTAAATTTAAAACGATCATTGATTAAAATGATTAACTAAATTCAAATATCATTATTTAAAATGATTTATTACTTTTAAATATCATTAAATAAATGATTATTAATTTCAATTATCATTAATTGAAATATTAATTAAGTTCAATAAATTAATTAAACTCCATTATCATTAATTAAAAGAATTAATTAAACTAAAATAATCATTAGTTAAAACGATTAATTAAATACAAAACATCATTAGCAAAAATTATTAATTTAACCTAAAGATAAACCTATTTTAAAACACCATTAATTAAATTGGTTAATTAATTTCAATATCATTAGTTAAAATGGTAAATCAATTTAAATTAATTAAAATGATTAATGAATTTTCAATGTTTTGTTTAGCGAAAACACAAGCTTAAGTACATACGATAGGGTTTTGTGGATGAAATTGAATAAATGACTATATAGCGAAATCGTAATAATGACAATTAACAAGTTAAATGGAATATCAAGATTTAATTTAAATATAACATCATAAAGATGTAAATAAATAATTTATTGGCGAGAAACCTCCTTTGGGTCTCTCTATATATTTTCCATGCAAAACAATGGTTATGGACAATATATATATATATATATTCATATGGGTTTATAACGATCAATTAATATGTCATCCATTTTCCAACGGAAATTCAACCAATCAAGCAATCAAACAATTCAACTAACATCCAAGCAACCAATAATATTTATAAAATAAGTGGTATGATATGATAAAATTTAATATGAGTTCAACTCATATTGATCTTCATTTTCGTTGAAACGTCCCGATTTTGGACTAAAACCGAACGGCCGTCCGATTTTACCCTACTTTTTCACTTGCTTCAAATCCGACCAAACCAACTACATTGCGAAGATAATGTCAATACATGTGCAACGTAATGAATGGAGTCTGAATCCGACCTCGTATGAGCGAGATATGAAATTTATAAGTTATCGATAGATTTAAAATTATAATATAATAACTTAAACATATTTTCAACACTGCCCCTCTACATAATTTCATCTTCCTCCTCCTAAAATGTGCACAGCAACACAGTGAAACCCAAAACAAAACGTGCAAGCACTGACACTACAAAATACTCGACCATTCTCCAATCCAACTTCATCATTGCGTTGCTCTACGCAAACACGACTCGCCTGACACCATGAATCATCATCCCCATGCTCCAAATGAATCGTGACCTGCACCCCTCTATCGTCAAGAACTGTACACACGCGACCCATCTTGTCATCGAACTACTCCAAAACTCGGCTACAGCTGCTATGTTCGATGCTAAGTCAAAATACAACCTCGAATTTCCCAAACTCTATCGCCAATTCACACAAAATCAAAGCCTAGTTCTAAACCCCCAAGCGACCACACCGTCGAGCCCACCAATCCAAGGCCGCACCTTCAAATTTGAGCATAGGAAGGAAGCTCTGGTTAAAACGTGATTTTTATAACTAGTTTCACGATTTTTTGATGTGTGTTGATTTTTAGTTTCAATCTTAAACTTTAATTGCAAAAGGGAAAGCTCCAATTTCATTTCTATGGAAGTTTAAATAGAGAGAAAAAGGTATGGACAGGTACAAGGGGGTACGGGCAAGCATGCTTGGGTATTGGCACCTAGTATGGTTGAATATAATGAGTATATATATATTATTTTAAATTATTCAACAAAACATACGCAAAAATTTCGAACCCCAAATAAGGCGTGCCGCTTGGCGTTCTATAATTTATATCCCTATTCCGAACATAATGGAACTTGTTCTGAGGCCCAATTCGATCGTATGCAAAAGATAGCTTTATGAACTCAATTATTATATTAAATTTACGATATTAATTTCAACGCGTTTCGAACTTGCACGAACAAAGGTTTCATCTGGTCGCCATGAAATTCAATAGCATATTATAATTCATATTATTACGGATCTAATGAAACCGGTTTCATCAAAATCCGAGACTGTGCTCCAGAACCACAATGTTACAGATTTAAATATTGTAATTATCGATATTTATCCGATCTATTTATATTTGTAAATAAATTTACAAATTGAACTCACCAATATTATTTATTAATTAAAAGGAGTTAAATAAGATTATTAAATCCATTTAATTAACATTTAATTCACAATCCAAATATTTAAATATACCCTATATTTGAATTACAAGTTATTAAATTATAAACTCAATTATTTTAAATATTTAAAATAAATTAACCATTTAAAATAAAATGACAAAAATTCTGGGTTGTTACATTCTCCCCCTCTTAAATGAATTTCCTCCCCGAAATTCCTAAGGAAGAAATTGTTTCCAAACCCTTAAGTTTAAACTATTAATGAAAAGGAGTTATTAAATATATTTTCAAAACCCATTAGCTGGATTAATAGATTCCAAAGTTTCAATGCCTTTAAAATCTATTCCCTTATACCAACTAATTCTCTTTTATTCATTCATTCTAAGATATAACTTGAAAGTCAAATTTTAGTTATCAAAAATTTTCCAAAATTCCTAAAAAATTCTAACTCTTAAATTTTCAAAAAATTTCGCCTACAACTCCTTTGAATGGCTCGATCGATACAACTACAAATCGCCTCTACGGGCTCTAAACCAATCAAAGAAAACAAAAAACCAAATGGCCTCCCATATCCGTGGCACAAGATCATCAACCAATTTAAATTTTCTAAATTTATTACGTACCTTTTTGCGTTTGATTTATATTTTGGTAGGAAATTTATTATCTCTATGCAAATGCAGGCACGCAAGAAGTCAAGTGGAAATCCCTTGCTTCCTTGTACTTACATAATCTAAAAGAAAATCAAGTTGACAAAAGCAATATGATGTAACTCTACATGCAAAAACAAGTCTGATATAAACCTACATGCAACCAACAATAATATCTCAATCATATGCAACAAAATACAGAGAATATTCGGTAATAGATGATACACATCCAATTATTTTCAAATGCTAAGTTAGATCTAAATACCCAGGTTTTTCAATTCGAAATTTTATTTTCAAATTTCTCGGACAAGAAAAACCAAAGATCAAAATCAAAGTGACAAGGAGGGAAATTCCCCTAATAAAGTTGGTGAAACTCTAGAATCTAACAACATAGAGCGTCTAGTGGTATTCCGGTTCCTCCAAAAAAATCAACTAGGGTAAATGATGATCATTCCTTTCCGAAAAATCTTCAAAATTTTCCTTTTTCAAAATCATCGAAATTTAGGTCCTAATAACAACAATTTAAAATTCTCTATCTATAAATTACGTGGAGGAATAAACTAGTACTAATAGTTAATCAAATCCTATAAAGGAAAACTTATCGCTTAACATTATTTCAAAATGTAAAATGACTAACAAACAAATCTTAATTTAGGTTCAAAACTTTCTTAATTGTCCAAAAATATAGATAATTATCTAAGCATACCATTTTTCCCATTAGCCTTTGGTTATTGCTTAGAAGATTATCCAAACTAACTGGGACAAAATGGAAACTTATACTCTATACTTTATTAGTTTCTTAATTATATTAAAAAATATCTAATTCATCTATATTTTCACTTAGTATTTTATTCAATACTAAAATTATTTATGAATTATTTCATAAATTCTCACCCAAGTTATTTTTAAAATATTTTAGAAAGTCGTTTCTTTATTAAAACATTTAATCATAACTTATTACACTTTATATACTTGTATAATACTCTTCTATATCCTAAGAGTACATATAGATTTTATTCCACCTTTTCAAAGACCTTGATGGAGATTAAATCAATTATGGTTTCTAAAAACTGAGTCGACCTATTAGCCTTTTTAATTTAGAGTGTTAAAACAAATAATATTTACAGGTTGACCAAATCAGCAAATAGTTCATACTACTTGGATGCTTTAAACAAATATTTGGTTTTAATAAAAATAATGTTTATCAAAACCTACTTATTTAATTTAACCTAATTTAAACCAATGTTAAATTCTCCCCTATCTTATCTAAGGGAAAAACCTTATCTATTAAAATAATCTCTTATCAGAAATATCTTTTGTTTTGAAACTACTTCCCCTTTAGGGAACTTAAAAGTTAGATACCCGATTTTAATTTCAAAACTCAACTTTGAATGCATATTGCATATATTTTTATATATAATAACTTCAACAACTTATTTATTAAGACCCACTTTGAGTTTATTCAGATTTGAACTCATTTCGACTGCACAATGATAATGAGAATAATTTACTAAGTATTCCACAATGTTCGCCTAAGCAAACATTTGATCGTCACTTAGAAGATTATTCAAATTACCGCAAAACTAATCGAAACAATTTCCTCCTAATTATCCCAAAGAAAATGCATTCCATTTAAAATTTTACTTTCCAACATATTTTTTAATTTTAAATATTTTCATAAGTACTTGTATTTCATTTCTCAATAATTCTTTTGAAGTTATTTTCAAAAATT
Source organism: Allium fistulosum (assembly GCA_030737815.1). Lineage (NCBI taxonomy): Eukaryota > Viridiplantae > Streptophyta > Magnoliopsida > Asparagales > Amaryllidaceae > Allium > Allium fistulosum. The sequence continues at coordinate 14,443,198 of JASFAW010000015.1, read as the reverse complement.
TTGGGATTTTGACTCATAAATTCTTTTAAGAACATGTTTTATAAACCAAATTTATATACAAAACTTCCTTTATATAAAAATCATTTCATATTATAATAATCCTTCTTTATTATAATAGAATTATCTCAAATATTTATTCTCTAAATATATTATCCCACTATTTAGATTATATTAACAACTTTTTATTAAAGTTAAATCCTTAACTCACTATTATTAAATGGCGAATTTTGAAGTTAACATTTTCTCAGAACGACTTTATAGTTAAATTGTGAAAATTAATTCACAAAGGGTTCGTTTTAAATCAAAGCGATAAATGCTCCTAAATAAATCGAGGACCATTTTGCAATTAACAAAGAACAGTCGATGCTTCTTATATAAATTAAGCATAACCGAACAAACAATAGTGATGATAAATACATATAATCACATTTAAACCAACATGCTATAGAACTATATAGAGTTTTGAAAATTATTCCTTTATATATATATATAAAATATAATCCTAGGAAAAATACTTAATCTGCCAAAATTTTCAAATATTCAATATCATGTCCGTTGGCCTTGGTCAAGTGTTTACAAAACCCCTATCGATACCGTGTCGTCCCATGTCTCGACCAGAATTCATAAAAGCTCAATAGACCAATTAACATAATTTGTTTTTATAACATTAACAAATACGCTCTCGTATATATAATACTCTCAACCTCATTTTAGAGTGTCGCTTACCTTATCTCTAATGAGCCAAACCCTACCAAAGCAAAGGTTCTTGCTTAATCTCGCGCTCTTATACCAAATTGTAATGACCCGCCTTTTTTACCATCGAAAATCAACACCGAACGCTACCACTGTGTTCCAATGTTGCGCATCCAATCGACAAAAAGGCAGATTGTTAGGGTAAATAAAAAGAAAAGAACAGAGAACAGAGAAAAACAGAATCTCACAGTGGAATCAACAACATATAATATAACATGGATAGTAGAAACTACCACTCCAAACATACAGAGTATATCAGAGTTAAAAACAAACCTTATTAGTTGAACAGTTATAAAATCCTAACCTTACAAATGCTGATAGGTATACTATATAATACAGCAGAAAATAAAATACTATGATAAATGAATCTTCAGCTTCCCTTCAAGACCTCCATAATACCATGGACAACCTAGGTAAATACTCAGGCTGACCCGAGCATTATAAATAAATAACACCTAGACCAGTTTAGAAATACCAGAGTGAGATAACTCGAATAATGGGGAACATGTATAAAAGTTTTGTGAGACCATGGCGCTAACGCGGAATGAGTTTTTACCTCACAAGAATAACATCCATCAAGCAAGAGCAGAAATAAATATCACGAAACAAATCCAAATAAGAATTGGCATGATTAATATTAAAACCAGACTTGAAAGAATGGGAATAACCCGAGCAAAATCCAAACTAGACAGAATGGATAAATAAGATAACAGTCCAAACTTGATAGAATAGACAAACAAGATAACTGTCCAAACTTGATAGAATGGACAAAAAACTATCATCAAACATCGTGAAGAGTGGTTGACTTTTCTCGTTGCAATTACAGAAAAACCGACTCAAAGGTTCGAATCAAATAGGTAAAATGAATTTATCCAACAGAACTAGGAGAGTGCTCACCCTTTTCATGAAAGTATACCTCTAGATAAAATATACTTGAGAGCACACACGTCACTCTCAGGAACTTCCAAGCTGGACCCCGCTTCACATGAGCATCCGAATATTTCACATCAATGCATGCATGTCGAAGCCTCTCTGGATGAAGTGAACATACCTTGATGGGTGCGACCCACATGGCTTGGCTCCCACTCGCGCCTTGGTTTTAGTTTTTCCGATGTTGGATATCAATGCTCAAAATGAGCGATAAGTCGTCTTAGAATGACGAAGCATTATAATGACTTGGAGGGTGCGCCCCTTTTTTTGCGCCTTGATTTTATTCATTTTCGATAAAGGATAACAAAGCTCAAGGAAGCATAATCATTTTATAATGAAGTTAATAAAGTAGCTGAAGTAACCAATAGCTGAGATACCAACTATAGAGGATATAAAACGACCGTATATGGAAATTAAGTCTTGTATACTTGTCACCACTCATTGAATTCAAACTTGTACTTTTTCTTGGTTAACAATAATACCGGACAAGTCAAGATAGTGTTACCTCAAAGTCATGTCCAACGATTATTCTTAACTTTTGAAACAGCGACAAGTTTACTTCTTCGATGTTTAATGCTAATTATACAAATAAATCGTTTCCATATAAGTGATTCGCTTTACGGAAATTAATTCATTTCCATAAACGAATCAAACTTTTTCTTTTAAAAATGAACTGAACTTGTGTTTGATTTCCATATTGATAAAACACTTCTAGAATTAGTTCTTGATTGTTAAAATGTTAAGAGAATAATTTTTTCAAGTGCGCGACCCTGAAGGCCTAAACCAACATCAAACCGAACACCTAGAAGATTATCCAACTTAACATCCCAATAATTGAGTTCCAATTCATTTTTATAACTTAAAAACAATATTAGTTAACCCAAAAGATCATTAATCACATTTAAAATCTCTTTTAAATAAAAAAATCCATTATCTTTAATAAAATAGATAATTATTTCCAAACTCTTTTATAACGTTGGTAAATTAACTTTAAAAGTCTTTATTAAATCAATTTATTAACTTTAAATTAGTTTATTAAAGAAATTTTATTATGTTAGTTAATTTACTTTAATAACTTTTTATTAAATCGATCAATTAACTTTAAATATCATTAATTACAAAGATGAATTAAATTCAAATAATCATTAGTTAAAAATGAATAAGTCATCCCAAACATCATTTATGAAAACAATAAGTAATTTTAAATTCCATTAATTAAAACAATTAATTAATTTAAATAATCATAAATTAATTGGATTAATTAAATTCAAACTTCATTAGTAAAAACGATTAATTAAAAACATCATTTGTTAAAAAAGACCTATTTAATTATAAAACATCATTAAAAAATGACTTAACTAAATTCCAAAAATCAGTAGTTAAACAATTAATTAAATTTAAAACGATCATTGATTAAAATGATTAACTAAATTCAAATATCATTATTTAAAATGATTTATTACTTTTAAATATCATTAACTAAAATGATTATTAATTTCAATTATTATTAATTGAAATATTAATTAAGTTCAATATATTTATTAAACTCCATTATCATTAATTAATTAAAATAAAATAATCATTAGTTAAAACGATTAATTAAGTATAAAACATCATTTGCAAAATTGATTAATTTAACCTAAAGATAAACCTATTTTTCAAACACCATTAATTAAAATTGTTTACTAAATTCAATACCATTAGTTAAAATGATAAATCAATTTAAATTAACGTTAATTAAAATTATTAATGAATTTTCAATGTTCTGTTTAGCGGAAACACAAGCTCAAGTTCATACAATACAGTTTTATGGATGAAATTTGAATAAATGACGATATAGCGAAATCGCTATAACGACAATTAACAAGTTAATCGGAATATCAGGATTTAATTTAATTATAACAGCATAAAGATGTAAATAAATAATTTATCGCGTGAAACCTCTTTTGGGTCTCTCTACAGATTTTCCCTGCCAAACAATGATTATGGATAATATATATAATCATATGGGTTTATAACGATCAAATTAATGTGTCATCCATTTTCCAAACGGAAATTCAACAAATCAAGCAATCAAACAATTTAACTAACACCCAAACAAACAATAAACGTTTATAAAATCATTGATATAATGCGATAAAATTTAATGTGAGTTAAACTCACATTGATTTTCGTTTTCGCTGAAACGTCTCGATTTTGGACTAAAACCGAACGGTTGTCTGATTTTAGCCAAAATGTTCGCTTGCTCCAAATCCGACCAGACCAACTCCAATTGCAAAGATAATGTCCATACGAGTGCAACGCAAATAATGGCGTTCGAATTCGACCTCGTATGACTGAGATACGAAATTTATGAGTTATCGATAGATTTAAAATTATAATATAATAACTTTAAAATATTTACAACACTACCCCTCTGCCTACTTACATCTTCCTCCTCCAAAAACGTGCCTAACAACATAGTGAAACCCAAAACAAAACGTGCATGCAAGGCACTGACACGGCAAAACACTCGACCATTCTCCAATCCAACTTCGCCATTGCGTTGCTCTACGTGAACACGACTTAACTAACACGACTGATCATCGTCCCTGGGCCCCAAATGAATCACGACCTGCCCCCCTCTATCCCCGACCACTGTGCACATGCGACCCTTCTTGTCGTCGAACCACTCCAAAACTCGGCTACAGCTGCTATATTCGATGCTAAGTCCTAATACAACCTCCAATTTCCCAAACTCCATCGCCAATTCACACAAAATTAAACCCTAGTTCTGAACTCCCATGCGACCACACTGTCAAGCCCACCAATCCAAGGCCGCAGCTTCAAATTTGAGCATAGGAAGGAAGCTCTAGGTAAAACGTGATTTTTAAAACTAGTTTCACAATTTTTAGTTGTGTATTGATTTTTAATTTCAATTTTAAACTTTGATTGCAAAAGGGAAAGCTTCAATTTCATTTCCAAGGAATGGACAGGTACAAGGGGGTATGGGCAAGCATGCTTGGGTATGGGCACTAAGTATGGTTGAATATAATGAGTATATATTATTTTAAATTATAAAATATTCACAAAACATACCCGAAAATTTCGAACCCCAAACGAGGTATGCCGCCTGGCGCTCCATATTTCATACCCCTATTCTGAACATAATGAAACTTGTTTTGAGACCCAATTCGATGGTATGTAGAAGATAGCTTTTTGAACCCAATTATTATATTAAATTTTTGATATTAATTTCAACACGTTTCAAACTCGCATGACCAGAGGATTCGTCTAATCGCCATGAAATTTGATGGCATATTATAATTAATTATTACGGATCTAATGAAAGTGGTTTCATCGAAATCCGAGACTGTGCCTCGGAATGACAATTTCACTGATTTAAATATTTTAATTATCGATATTTAGTCGTTCTATTTATATTTGTAAATAAATTTACAAATTGAACTCACCAATATTATTTATTAATTAAAATAAGTTAAATAAATTATTAAATCCATCTAATTTTCACAATCCAAATATTTAAATATAGCCTATATTTGAATTATAAGTTATTAAATTCCAAAATTCAATTATTTTAAATATTTAAAATAAATTAAGGATTTAAAATCAAATAGCTAGTCACATAACCTAAATAGAATTATTGCCCTTTTGAATCCTAGGCAACATATCTAAAAAGTTCATCGAATATACTCCTATGTCTAAGTCGGAACCTTCAATGGTAATAACAGTCCTCCAAGCTTGCCTTCCATAGCCTTAATTCTTTGGCACGTCAAACATCTGAAAACTTATTCAGCAACTCTTCCTTCATCCTTGACCAATTAGAAAATTCTCTTCATAACTCTATACATCTTAACTCATTCGGGGTGAATGGTGATGCTCTTTGCAGCAACCCAAAATTTTGGTTATTTAATTTTAAATGTTTAATTAACTTTGAATATTTAAAATAATTGAATCTTGGAATTTAATAATTTATAATTCAAATATAGGTAATATTTAAAATAGTTGAATCGTGAATTAAATGTTAATTAAATGGATTTAATAATTTTATTTAACTCCTTTTAATTTATAAATAATATTGGTGAATTAAATTTATAAATTTATTTACCAATGTGAATAGACCGGATAAATATCGATAATTAAATATTTAAACCTGTAGAAATAGCCTTTTGGGGCCCAGTCTCGGATTTCGACGAAACTAGTTCCATCGGATCCGTAATAGTGAATTATTATAGGATTTCAAATTTTGTAACGATCAGACGTATCGTCTGATCGTGCGAGTTCGAAACGCATTGAAATTAATATTGAAAATTTAATACAGTAAGTAGGGCCAAAAAAAAACTATCTTCTGCATACGATCGAATTAGGTCTCGAAATAAGTTACATTGTGTTCGGAATAGGGATAAAACATATGGAACACCAGGCGGCACGCCTCGTTTGGAGTTCGAAATTTTTAGGTATGTTTTATTGAAAATTAAAAAAAATAAAATAAAATAAATATCGATCAACACTTAACATCATCCCACAAACATTTTTCCCTATTTCCTGCATTGTTCCCTTTGCCTTTGTCCTTATTTCAGTAACAACAGAGCCTCTTCTTCTTTTAAAAGAAAAAAACCAAGGATTCAAAAATTTAAATATGCAGATATACTCAATAATAAATTACGGAACGTCTTAAAAAACCTAATTTTGATGAGGACTTCGATCCAGCATATTTTAGTGATGATCGATCATGGTTTGGAGGGGAGGCCATTGTCATGGAGGTGCTAGGGTTAGGTTGTGTGGATCGTGTAGTCATCGATTGGCGAATCAGACATCAGAATTGGATTTAGGTCGTCGTTTGGCACGTAGGCTCGAATTTTGGTTGGGTTTCGCAACCAAAATTATCGCGCGAGCAATGTTGCAGCCGCGAAGAGAGGCCCAAGTCGTAATCTAGGGGAAGGTGCAGTCGTTCCATCTGGGTGATAGGCGTGAGCGTTCGAGGAGTGGAGGCCAACGGTGCGATCGATTTTGGATTTCATCAACTAATTCTCTGTATCACCTATTTTGTGCACAGCCATATCTGTGTGTATCACCATGCTTGTTCGAACTGGGGTTGGGGAAGATGAGGTTAGTGGAGAGGGTATTGATGTAATTTATATCAAGTTATTCAAATTTAATTTTTAAAATATCGTTAACTTATAAAATTCGTATCTCCTTCATACGAGGTTGGATTCGAGCGCCGTTTTTTGCGTTGGGTTCGTGTTGTCAAGATCTTCGTGATGGAGTTGGTTTGGTTGGATTTTGAGTAAGTGAAAGTTTAGGCTAAATATGGATGCTCGTTCAGTTTTAACTCAAATCGGAATGAGTCGACGATAACTGGAATCAATGTGAGTTTAACTCACATTAAATTTTATTTTATCATATCAATGATGTTATAAATGTTTATTGGTTGTTTGGATGTTAGTTAAAATTATTGGATTGCTTGTTTGGTTAAATTTCCACTTGGAAAATGGATGATATTTTAATTTGATCGTATAAACCCATATGATTATATATGTATTATCCATAACCATTATTTTGTAGGGAAAATCTATAGAGAGACCCAAAGGGGGTTTCTCGCCAATAAAGTATTTAGTTACATCATTATGTTGTAATACTGATGGTTAATTAAAATAAAATGATGATATTCCATTTAATAGATTAAATGTCGTTATAGCAATATTTGCTACATCGTAATTCATTCAATTTCATCCCCAAACCCTTGTCATTTGAACTTGACCTTGTATTTCTGCTAAAAAGAATATTGTATATTTATTAATCATTTTGGTTAATGATAGTTTAAATTAATTAATCTTTTAAATTAATTAATTTGAGATTAATTAACCAATTTAATAAATAATGATTAAAAATTGGTTTGTCTTTAGATTTTATTTATCATTTTTTCTAATGATGTTTTATACATAATTAATCATTTTAACTAATGATTATTTGAATTTAATTAACTTTTTAATTAAGGATAATGGAGTTTAATTAATTTGTAGAGCTCAATTAATTATTTTAATTAACGATGATGGGATTAAATTAATTTTTTCAATTAAGGATAATTAAAATTAATGATTATTTTAATGATATTTAAAAGTAATTAATCATTTCAAATAATGATAATTGAATTTTATTAATCATTTTAATTAATGATTGTTTTAAATTTAATTCATTGTTTTAACTAATGATTTTCGAAATTTGGTTAAATCATTTTAATTAATCATGTTTTATAATTAAATAAAATCATTTTAACAAATGATGTTTTAATTAATCAGTTAGACTAATAAAGTTTGAATTTAATTAATCTAATTAATTTATGATTATTTTGAACATAATTAATTGTTTTAATCAATGGAATTTAGAATTACTTATCATTTTAATTAATGATGTTTGAGATTAAATATTCATTTAATTAATGACTATTTGAATTTAATAAATCGTTTTAATTAATTGATTTAATAAAGGTGATTAAAGTAAGTTAACTAATAAAAATGCTTTAATAAACTGATTTAAATTTAATAGACTGATTTAATAAAGATTTTAAAGTTAATTAACCAATGTTATAAAAGTGTTTGGAAATAATTATCTATTTTATTATAGATAATGAATTGTTTATTTAAAGGGATTTTAAGTTGGATTAATTATCTTTTGGGATAATTAATATTGTTTTTAAAGTTAAAATGGAATGGGAACTCGATTATTGGGATGTTAAGTTGGATAATCTTTTGGGTGTTCGGTTTGATGCTAGTTTAGGCCTTTGGAGCCGCGCACTTGGAAAAATTATTATCTTAACGTTTTAACAATCTGTAACTAATTCTAAAAAGTTTTTTACCAATATGGAAATCAAGCCAAAAAGTTCAGTTCGTTTTTAAAAAGAAAAAGGTTGATTCGTTTATGGAAATGAATTATTTCTGTAATACGAATCACTTATATGGGAACAATTTATTTGTATAATTAGCACTAAACATCGAAGAAATAAACTTGTTGCTATTTCGAAAGTTAAGAATAATTGTGTGACATGACTTTGAGGTAACACTATCTTGACTTGTTTGGTATTATTGTTAACCTAGTAGAAGTTTGAATTCAATGAGTGGTGCTAAGTATACAAGACTTAATTTCCATATACGATCATTTTATGTCCTCGATAGTTAGTATCGCAGCTATCGGTTAATTCAGCCACTTTATTTTGTCACTCTAAGATGATGTGTTGCTCATTTGAGCTTTGTTATCCTTTGTTGGAAATGACTAAACCCAAAGAGCGAGTGGGGGCCAAACTATGTGGGGTTGCCCCCATTAGGGTATTTTCACATCCACTCTAGATTGGATTTGTTATTGCGCATTGAGATGTGAAATACTCGGATACTCGATAATAGTTGGCGGGTCCTACTTGGAGGTTTCCGAGAGCCATCGGAGTTCTCAAGTATATTTCTAGAGGTATACTTTCGGTGAGGGGGGAGAACCCTCCTACTCATTTGTTGGAAATTTTCCTTTCCTTATTTGATTCGAAAACCCTGAATCTGTTTTAGCTTTAAATTTCCAAGAGTAGAGCCAATTCCTCATCACGACATTTAAGTGTTTATTTAGTCCATTCTATCGAGTTTGGACTGTTACTTTATTTAGTCCATTCTATCGAGTTTGTACTGTTACTTTATTTAGTCCATTCAATCGAGTTTGGATTGGTACTTTATTTAGCCCATTCTATCAAGTTTGGACTATTACTTTATTTAGCCCACTCTATCGAGTTTGGACTGTTACCTTATTTAGCCCATTCTATCAAGTTGGACTGTTTTCCTGGTTCTATCCATTCTGTCCAGTTTGGATTTTACTCGGTTTACTTCCATTCTTTCAAGTCTGGTTGATATTATTTATGCTCAATCACATTTGGTTTTGTTTCCTGATATTCATTTCTACTCTTGTCTGTATGGATGTTATTCTTGTGAGGTAAAAACCCGTTCCACGTTAGAGGCGTGGTCTCACAGAATTTTTATATATGCTTCCCCTTATTCGAGTTATCTCACGTTAGTATTTCCAGACTGATCCGAGTGTTATTTATTTATAATGCTCAGGTCAGACTGAGTATTTTCCCAGGTTGGCTTTGGTGTTATGGGATTCATGGAGGGGAGCTGAAGACTCACTTGCCGTAGTATTTTATTTCCCGCTGTATTATATAGTATACCTATCGGCATTTGGAAGGTCAGGATTTTATAACTGTCCAGCTGGTAAGGATTGCTTTAACTCTGATATATTTTGTATTTTCAAAGTGATAGTTTCTACTGTCTTTGTTACATTATATGTTGTTGATTCTGTTGTGAGATTTTGTTCCTCTGTTCTCTTATCTTTTTTATTTACCCTAACAATCTGCCCTTTTGTCGATTGGACGCGCGACATTTGAACACAGTGGTAGTGTTTGATGTCGACTTTCGATGGTCAAAAAGTCGGGTCATTACATTTGGTACAGAGCGCAAGCTCAAGCGAGAAACTTGGCTTTGGTAGGGTTTGGCTCATTAGAGATAGGGTAAGCGACACCCTAGAATGAGTTTGAGAGTATTATATATATGAAAGTGTATTTGTTAATGTTATAAAAACGTATTATGTTAATTGGTCTATTGAGTTTTTATGAATTCTGGTCGATACGTGGAACGCTATGGTATCGATAGGAATTTCCGAATGCTCGACCAAGGCCAATGGACATGGTATTGAAAATTTTGAAAATTTTGCAAATTGTATATTTTTCCTAGAGTTATATTTCACATATATAAAGAAATAATTTTTAAAACTTTAAAGACTTATAAAGTGAGTTGGTTTAAATGTGATAAAATTTATTTATCATCACTATTGTTTGTTCGGTTATGCTTAACTTAAATGAAAAGCATAGACTGTTGTGTGTTGATTGCTAAATTTTGCTCAATTTATTTAGGAGCATTTATCGCTTGATTTAAAATGAACCCTTTGTGAATTAATTTTCACAATTTGACTATAAGGTGTTTGAAGAATATGATTAAATTAAGAATTCACCGTTTAATAGTAGTGAGTTAAGAATTAAACTTTATAAAAAATTGTAATATAATCCAGATAGTGGAATAAGATATTTAGAGAATAAATATAGAAGATAATTCTATTGTAAATAAGAAGGATTAGTATATTATGAATTTATTTTTATATAAGGAAAGTTTAATATAAATTTAGTTTGAAAAAAATGTTTAAAAAGGATTTTTGTATCTAAATCCCGAAATTTTTGAAAAATATTTTCAAAGGAATTTTTGAGAAATGAAATAGCTATACTTTTGAAAGTATTTAAAGGTAAAAAAATAATGAGAAGTAGAATTTGAAACAGAATGCATTTTCTTTGGGATAATTAGGGGGAAATTATTTCAATTAGTTTTGTGATAATCTGAACAATCTTCTAAGTGACGATCAGATGTTTGCTTAGGCAAACTTGTGGAATACTTAGTAAATTATTCTCGTTATCATTGTGTGCTCGGAATGAGTTCAAACCGAATAAACCCAAAGTAAGTTTTAATAAATTAATTTTTTGAAGTTATTATATCTAAAAATATATATGAATTATGCTTTCAAAGATAAGTTTTGAAATTTAAAACCGGGTATCTAATTTTTATGTTCCCTTAAACAGGAATCGTTTTCCAAACAAAAAGTATTTATAATAAGAGGATGTTTTGATAAATGGGATTTTTTCCCCTTAGATAATATAAGGGATAAATTAGAAACAACTAAATTGGGTTAAACGAAATAAGAAGGTTTTGACAAACATTGTTTATATTGAAATCATATAATTGTTTAAAACATCTAAGTAGTATGAACTACTTGTTGATTGAGTCAACCCATAAATATTATTCGTTCTAACACTATAAGTTAAAAAGGTTAATAGGTTGACTCGGTTTTAAGAAATAATAAATTGATTTGATCTCTATTTGGATTTTGGAAAAATTTAAAAATAAAATTTATATGTACTCTCAGGATATTAAAGAATATTATATAAGTAAATAAAGGGAATAATTTATGATTTGATGTTTTATAAAGAAATAACTTTATAAGGTATTTTAAAACTTAGGTGAGAAATTATGAGATAACCCATAAATAATTTTAGTATTGAATAAAATACTAAGAGAAATTATAAGTGAATTAGAAATTAATATAATTAAGAAAACTAATAAAATATAGAGTATAACTTTCCATTTTTCTGAGTTAGTTTGGATAATCTTCTAAGCAATAATAAATGGCTAAAGCGCAAAACGGTACGCTTAGTTAATTATCTTATTTTTGGACAATCAAGAAAGTTTTGAACCTAAGTTAAAATTTATTTGTTAGTCATTTGACCTTGAAACAATGTTAAGTGATAAGTTTTCCCTTATGGAATTTGACTGTTAATGTTAATTTATTCCTTCATGAAATTTGATTGATTGGATTTGATTGGATTGAATTGATTGGCTGTGTAATTTCATATACCATTGTCTATAAAGTATAAATTATAGATAAAAGATTTTAAATTATTGTTATTAGAACCTAAGTCCCGATGATTTTTAAAAAGGTAATTTTTGAAGATTCTTGGAAAGGAAATGATATTTATTCACTCTAGTTGTTTTTTTTTGGAGGAACCGGAATACCATTGGATGCTCTATGTTGTTTTGATTATAGAGTTTCACCATTATTTATTTGGAGGGATCCCCTCCTTATCATTTTGATTTTGATCTTTGATTTTTCTCGTCTGAGAAATTTGAAATTAATTTTTGAATTGAAAAACCGGGGTATTTAGATCTAAATTTGTCATCTAAAAATAATTGGATGCATAATATCTACTGTAGAATATCCGCTTATTTGTTGCATATGATTGAGATATGGTTGTTAATTACATGTAGATTTATATCATGCTAGTTTTTACGTATAGAATTACACCATATAGCTTTGGTCAACATGATTTTCTTTTAGATTTCATAAGTACAGGTATGCAAGTAATTGCTATTTGATTCTTGTGCATCTGCATTTGCATGGAAGATAATAAAATACTTGCCAAGAATATAAATCAAACGAAAAAGGTATGCGGTAAATTTAGAAAATTTAAATTGATTAATGATTTTATGCCCCAGATATGGGAGGGGACTTGGCTTTTGTTTTCTTTGGTTGGTTTGGAGCCCGTTAAGGCGATTTGTAGTTGTGCCGATCGAGCCGTGCATAGGAGAAGCTGGCGAAATTTTCCGAAAATTTTGGAAAACTTTTGACAACAAAAATTTGATTTTCTAGGTTATATCTTGGAATGAATGAATATAAGAGAATTAGTTGGTATAAGTGAATGAATTTAAAAGACTTAGGAACTTTGGAATTTATTCCAGCTAATGTGTTTTGAAAATAAGTTTAATAACCCATTTTAATTAACAGTTTTAAAGTTAAGGGTTTTAGGAACGTTTTCTCCCTTGGGAATTTCAGGGACGAAATTCATTTATGGGGAGGAGAATGTAATAATCCAAAATTTGGTTATTTGACTTTAAATGTTTAATTAATTTTAAATATTTAAAATAGTAGAATTTTAGAATTTAATAATTTATAATTCAAATATAGGTAATATTTAAAATAGTTGAATTGTGAATTAAATGTTAATCAAATGGATCTAATAATTTTATTTAACTCCATTTAATTTATAAATAATATTAGTGAATTTAATTTGTAAATTTATTTACCAATGTGAATAGACCGGATAAATATCGATAATTAAATATTTAAATCTGTAAAAATAGCCTTTTGGGGTCTAGTCTCGGATTTCAACGAAACCAGTTTCATCCGATCCGTAATAGTGAATCATTATAGGATTTAAAATTTTGTAACGATCAAATGTATTGTTTCGTCGTGCGAGTTCAAAACTCATTGAAATTAATATCGAAAATTTAATATAGTAAGTAGGGCCAAAAAAACCTATCTTCTACATACGATCGAATTAGGTCTCAAAACAAGTTCCATTATGTTGGTATAATATATAGAATGCCATATGGCACGTCTCGTTTGGAGTTCGAAATATTTGGGTATGTTTTATTGAAAATTAAAAAAAATAAAAATAAATAAATATAGGTCTGTTAGTCGATGAGTTGATGGTTTTAATGACAACAACCTTAGAATAGGATTATAAAATATAAATACTAACATTATAGTTTAGATATATATGTATATGCAGGATTTAACCATGCAGGTACCAAGAATGAAGACTGTACAGTATAGAGATTCAAGATATCAAGATTGAAGACTCATGAGTATCAAGAATATCAAGATTATCAAGAGTTCAAGATTTCAAGATAAGTATTGAGTCTAGAATTATGTTAAAACTTCACAATAGCACTGAAATCTTCACTCCATTTTTCTTTTGGGATGGAACCCATTTCTACCTTTTTAGTGGCTTACAAACCCGCGACAAGTAGCTTACAGACCTACGACAAGTGGCTTACAAACCCACGACATCCTGGTTTTGTACAAGTTCTCGAGTCCTGTCATGATGAGATATTCTGCAGGAAGAAGCTTGCAAAACTACTTCAAAATGATTTTCAAAACTATCTCAGAATAATTTTCAAAATTCTTTTTCAAAATGTTTTAGCCTTAAAAATTATCCTTTTAAATGGTTTTCAAAAAGATGTTTTAGCCTTAAATATTCTTGTTTTTAAACTTCGGTTATTTTAAACTATCTTTTAATTATAATATATTTATACTTTGATTTAAATATAAAATTATAGTAAAATATTATAAATATTATTCTTTATATTCATCTATGTATTTTATCTGTAGTCAAGTATATTTATAAAGTTTAAAATAGTTTTAATATAAGATAAAGGTTATTTTCAAAGAAAATCAAATCTTCAAAAATTGCTTTGGGATGTCGACATGCCTATGGTGACCATGTCGACATGGTGACAGTTGAGTTCAAAATTTAAATTTCAAAAGAAGTGTCTATTCGCCATAACTCTTCACGAATGGACATGATTGTTTTTCTTCTATAAATAGGGGTTAGTTTCAACGAATTTCTAATCAGTTTTTCTGGTTTTTTCACTCCTCTTCTTCTTCCACATTTTCTTAATCAAAATCCTATCATTACTCTGCCGAAATCAACATTGAATCAAACTAGATTATCTCTGGTTTGATTCTCTATCACTATCTCAAAAAAATCTAAGAGCTATTCAGAGTTATAGGCTTCTTTGTAATCTATCTAGCGAGAAAAGGTGTGATTGTAGCCTTGGAAATCAATCAAGTGAGAAAAGGTGTGATTGTAGCCTTGGAAATCAATTGGGTGAACTTGTTGCCCCGGAAATCAAGTATCTCTACCCAGAGGATTGTTATTCTAGAGGGTGTACCTCGTAGCCTTGAAACCGAGGGTTGTAATTGTTGAATTGCTTTTGAAAGGAAATCTGTACTTGATTGTGCGGGACTGCATGTAGGGTAACCCCGAACCAGTATAAAATCTGGTTTGTTCTTTCCTTTACTGCATTTACTTTATTTCTGCATTTGTGTTTGTTTCTGTGATTATATCTGTGTCTGAATATTGCATACATTTGTGTTTAAATTAACATAAACTCAAAAAGATTTAGTAATTTCTTCAAAACACTATTCCCCCCTCTCTAGTGTTATTCCTAGCCTTAAAATCCGTAATCCGCATTCCTCATATTTGGTATCAGAGCAAGGTTTTCGAAAGTTTCATAATCTGATTTTTGAAAAAGTTTTTTTTAAAATGGCTATGTTTAAGAAATTTGTTAATGCATGTTTAGAAATATTCAAATCATCATTGTCTCTTGAGTCTGCATATAATCAATATTCAAATACATGTTGTCTACTAAGATTGTTTGATGTGCAGGAATCATGCTTTATGGGAGTTGATGAATCAATCCCGAACAAACAAACTGTTCAGATCAAAAAGAACAAATGGATACTCGATAGTGGATGTTCTAGGCACATGACTGGGAATCCAGATATGCTGAATGATATAATATACAAAGACGGAGGACTGGTTAACTTTGGAGATAATTCAAAAGGTTATGTGATCGGCATCGGCAAAGTCGGTAACTCTGAAACTCCTATTATTACTAATGTTTTGCTAGTTAAGAATCTGAAACACAATCTGCTAAGTATAAGTCAACTATGCGATAAAGGATATAAAATTAAATTTGAAAAAGATAAGTGTCACATTGAAGATAATAATTTAACTATAATATTTGAGGGAATTAGGAAAAAGAATATTTATATTCTTAGTATGAAAATTTCAAATGATAACTTGTGTCTTTTGACAAATGCAAGTGACCCTTGGATTTGGCATAAGAGATTTGGGCATTTGAATTTCAAACTCCTATCTAGACTGTCAAAACATGATCTAGTAAGAGGTCTCCCTAAAATCAATTTTAAAGTAGATAGTCTATGTGATGCATGCCAACCAGGAAAACTTAGAAAAAGTTCCTTTAAATTGAAAGATATGATTTCAACTTCAAAACCTCTTGAATTACTTCATCTTGATTTATTTGGTCCATCTCAAATTCAGTCAATAAATCACAGTAAATATGTTTTTGTAATTGTAGATGATTATTCTAGATTTACATGGACAATATTTTTGAAACATAAACGTGATACTTTTGAATGTTTTAAGAATTTTTCAAAAAGGGTTCAAAATCAATTTTCTCAAAAAATTATAACCATCCATAGTGATCACGGTGGTGAATTCAAAAATGAAAAGTTTGAAGAATTCTGTAATAAAAAGGGAATAATTCACAATTTTTCATTTTCAAGAACTCCACAACAAAACGGAGTAGTAGAACGTAAAAATAGGACGATTCAAGAGTGTGCGAGAACTATGCTTTCTGATAGTAATTTACCAAAGTATTTTAGGGCAGAAGCAGTTGCTACTGCCTATTACATTTTAAATAGAATTTTAATTAGACCATTAACTGATAAGACATCTTATGAACTTATTTACTCAAAGAAACCTAAGGTATCTTATTTTAGAATCTTTGGAAGTAAATGTTTTATTTTAAATACAAAAGATAACTTAGATAAATTTGATCCTAAATCCGACAAAGGTATCTTTATCGGATACTCTAATAGAAGTAAGGCATACAGAGTATTTAATTTAAGAACTAATACCATCGAAGAAACAATGCATGTTTCATTTGATGAAAATTTCAAAAATTTTGAAGAAATAAATGATGAAGAGGATTTAATAATTCAAACCAAGAATCAACTGAAACTAATAATGAATTAAATCATCCTAATAAAAGGATTAAACTTTTAAAAGATCACCCTATAGAAAATATACTTGGAGATATGCAATATGTTGTTAAAACTAGAAACCAACTAAGTCAAATGAGTAATGTAGCTTTTATATCAACTATTGAACCAAAAAAATCCAGAAGAAGCATCAACTGATGTTTCATGGATTTTGGCTATGCAAGAAGAATTAAATCAATTCACTAGAAATGATGTTTGGGAACTTGTTCCTAGACCTGAAAATAAAACAATAATTGGAACTAAATGGGTTTATAAAAATAAAATGAATGAACAAGGAGAGGATGTTAGAAATAAAGCCCGGTTAGTCGCTCAAGGTTATTGTCAAGAAGAAGGAATAAATTTTGATGAAACCTTTGCCCCCGTAGCAAGATTAGAAGCTATTAGGATTCTACTTGCTTTCGCAAATCATAATAATTTCAAATTATTTCAAATGGATGTTAAAAGTGTATTTTTAAATGGTTTTGTAAAAGAAGAAGTATTTGTTAAACAACCACCACTTTTTGAAAATGATAAATTTCCAAATCATGTTTACAAACTTAAGAAAGCTTTATATGGTCTAAAGCAAGCTCCTAGAGCCTGGTATGATAGACTAAGATCTTACTTGTTACAGTCTAATTTTGAAATAGGTAAAGTAGATAATACTCTTTTTATTAAAAGAAATAAAAATGATATTCAACTAGTACAAGTCTACGTAGATGATATCATTTTTGGATCAACTAATTTTGAAATGAATAAAGAATTCTCTAAAATAATGACAAAAGAGTTTGAGATGAGTCATATGTGTGAATTAAACTTCTTTTTAGGATTACAAATAAAACAATTAGATAATGGTATCTTTATTAGTCAAGAAAAATATGCTAAAGACCTAGTTGGTAAATTTGGTTTGACTACTGCGAGTGGAAAACCCACTCCCATGGCAACCAATGAGTACCTTAGTAAAGAAGATCTCTCGAAAGATGTAGATCAAAAATTATATAGAGGAATGATTGGCTCACTACTCTATATCACTGCGAGTAGACCTAATATCATGCATAGTGTCTGTCTCTGTGCAAGGTATCAATCTCAACCTAAAGAAACTCACTTAAAAGCTGTAAAATGTATTATAAGATATGTTAAGCACACCTTTGATTATGCCTTATTTTATTCTAAAAATGATTCGTTTGACTTAATATCTTACTGTGATGCTGATTATGCTGGTTGTAAATCAGACCGAAAAAGTACAAGTGGAACTTGTCACTTTTTAGGGCATTCTCTGATTTCCTGGTTTAGTAAAAAGCAAAACACAGTTTCTTTATCAAAAACTGAAGCAGAGTATATTTCTACTGCTTTGGCTTGTTCTTAAGTAATATATATGCAACAACCTTTAAAAGGTTTTGGTTTAAATATCTCAAAATCACCAATTTATTGTGATAATACTAGTGCAATAAATTTATCCAAAAATACTACTCAACATGCTCGAACTAAACATATTGATATCAGACACCATTTTCTCAGAGATAATATAAGTAGAGAAGTAATTACTCTCGACTATATCAATTCTGAAAATCAAATTGCTGATATCTGAACAAAACCCTTAAATGAATCTACATTTACTAAATTAAGAAGAGAATTAGGTATTTGTTCATTAACTGAAATATAAAATATAAATAACAAGTATAATTAATTCAAAATAAATTAAATAGGCAAAATTTCAAGGACCATGTCGACATCCCCCCAAGACCCATGTCGACATATAACGTTTTTATTTTTAAATTTCTTTTCCCACCAAAATTTAAATAAGTGGTTATAAATTTCTCTTATTTAGAAATTTTTTTCTTCATTTTCTCTATTTTCTCTCTATCCTATCTTCTGAGTTCAATTTATCAATGGCCTCCTCTTCCAAATCAAACTTAAAATCATCCTTTTTGTTTCCATCGCCTACTTCTGGTCCATGTCAATAATCAACGATCGCTCGTGTAACGAAAATAGAGGATTCTCTGAAAGATACCCTTCAGTTAATGACTGAAATCCAAGTGATGCAACTTCGAATGGCCAAAGAACAAGAGAGGCAAGGCAAAATCCTTAGGAATTTGCAAAAATTTCTAATGGATAATCATGTCAACCCAATCTTGATTGACGAGGACTCATCAGAAGATCATGTTCAAGAGGCCAGCGAAGAAGAAGAAGAAGAAGTAGTCCCCATGGAAGAAGCGCACGTGGAAGATAATGACAAAGTCGTTTGCATTGGCGAAGTGTGCTTTGACAAAGATGGAAATCTTGTCGAACAACGTGGAAATTTCTGTTTCGACTATCCAAATTGTTCGGTTCATAGATCTCCTATGTTCAAAAACACACATTAGTTTCTTTTCTTCCTTTTCTATTTGTTGTTTGTTTTTACGTTCTCTACGAAAATGTATTATTATATATAATTCTTAGTTAGGAGAGTTTGTAATTTAGGACTAAGTTTTAGGTTTATGAGTAAGTATTGATGATAACACTATCATCATAGAGGATATTAGACTGAGAGTTATATAGTTTGGAGATAGTTTGTTTTTGTTGATGATAAAGGGGGAGAAATATAAAATAGGAGAGTTAGGCATAGATTAAGGGGGAGTTATTAGATTTAGGGGGAGTCAATAGGATAGAAGTAATATTTTATAAACAAAGGTTGTCATCGTCAAAAAGGAGGAGATTGTTAGTCCATGAGTTGATGGTTTTGATGACAACAACCTTAGAATAAGATTATAAAATATAAATACTAACATTATAGTTTAGATATATATGTATATGCAGGATTTAACCATGTAGGTACCAAGAATGAAGACTGTACAGTATAGAGATTCAAGATATCAAGATTGAAGACTCATGAGTATCAAGAATATAAAGATTATCAAGAGTTCAAGATTTCAAGATAAGTATTGAGTCTAGAATTATGTTAAAACTTCACAATAGCACTGAAATCTTCACTCCATTTTTCTTTTGGGATGGAACCCATTTCTACCTTTTTAGTGGCTTACAAACCCACGACAAGTAGCTTACAAACCTACGACAAGTGGCTTACAAACCCACGAACATCCTGGTTTTGTACAAGTTCTCGAGTCCTGTCATGATGAGATATTCTGCAGGAAGAAGCTTGCAAAACTACTTCAAAATGATTTTCAAAACTATCTCAGAATAATTTTCAAAATTGTTTTTCAAAATGTTTTAGCCTTAAAAATTATCCTTTTAAATGATTTTCAAAAGGATGTTTTAGCCTTAAATATTCTTGTTTTTAAACTTCGGTTATTTTAAACTATCTTTTAATTATAATATATTTATACTTTGATTTAAATATAAAATTATAGTAAAATATTATATATATTATTCTTTATATTCATCTATGTATTTTATCTGTAGTCAAGTATATTTATAAAGTTTAAAATAGTTTTAATATAAGATAAAGGTTATTTTCAAAGAAAATCAAATCTTCAAAAATTGCTTTGGGATGTCGACATGCCTATGGTGACCATGTCGACATGGTAACAGTTGAGTTTAAAATTTAAATTTCAAAAGAAGTGTCTATTCGCCATAACTCTTCACGAATGGACATGATTGTTGTTCTTCTATAAATAGGGGTTAGTTTCAACGAATTTCTAATCAGTTTTTCTGGTTTTTTCACTCCTCTTCTTCTTCCACATTTTCTTAATCAAAATCCTATCATTACTCTGCCGAAATCAACATTGAATCGAACTAGATTATCTCTGGTTTGATTCTTTATCACTATCTCAAAAAGATCTAAGTGCTATTCAGAGTTATAGGCTTCTTTGTAATCTATCTAGCGAGAAAAGGTGTGATTGTAGCCTTGGAAATCAATCAAGCGAGAAAAGGTGTGATTGTAGCCTTGGAAATCAATTGGGTGAACTTGTTGCCCCGGAAATCAAGTATCTCTACCCAGAGGATTGTTATTCTGGAGGGTGTACCTTGTAGCCTTGAACCGAGGGTTGTAATTGTTGAATTTCTTTTGAAAGGAAATCCGTACTTGATTGTACGGGACTGGATGTAGGGTAACCCCGAACCAGTATAAAATCCGGTGTGTTCTTACCTTTACTGCATTTACTTTATTTCTACATCTGTGTTTGTTTCTGTGATTATATCTGTGTCTGAATATTGCATACATTTGTGTTCAAATTAACATAAACTCAAAAAGATTTAGTAATTTCTTAAAAACATTATTCACCCCCCCTCTAGTGTTATTCCTAGCCTTAAGATCCATAATCCGCATTCCTCACAAGGTCAACCCTAAAAATTAGTCCACAAACATTTTCCCATGTTTTCGGCATTGTCCCCTCTACCTTTATCCTTGTTTCAGTAACAACAGAGCCTCTTCTTCTTTTAAAAGGAAAATACCAAGGATTCAAAAATTTAAATATGAAGATATGCTCAATAATAAATTATGGAACAAGTTTTAAAAATCTAGTTTTGATGAGGGCTTCGATCCGGCATATTTTGGTGCTGATCGATCATGGTTTCGAGCGGAGGCTGTTGTCATAGAGGTTCTAGGGTTAGGTTGTGTGGATCGTGTGGCCGTCGATTGGCGAATCGGACATCGGAATTGGATTTAGGTCATCGTTTGGCAAGTAGGCTCGAATTTTGGTTGGGTTTCACGAAAAAAATTGTTGTGCAAGAACTGTTGTAGACGTGAAGAGAGGCCCAGGTCGCAGTCTAGGGGGAAGGCGCAGTCGTTCCATCTGAGTGATAGGCGTGAGCGGTTCGAGGAGAGGATGCCAACAGTGCGATCGATTTTGGATATCATTGACTAATTCTCCGTATCACCTATTTTGTGCATAGCCATGTCCATGTGTATCACCGTGCTTGTTCAAACTGGGATTGTGGAAGATGAAGTTAGTGGAGACGGTATTGTTGTAATTTATATCAAGTTATTTAAATTTAATTTTTAAAATATCGTTAACTTATAAATATCGTATCTCCTTCATACGAGGTCAGATTCGAACGTTGTTTTTTGCGTTGGGTTCGTGTCGTCGAGATCTTTGCGATGGAGTTGGTTTGGTTGGATTTTGAGCAAGTGAAAATTTAGGCTATATATGGACGCTCGTTTAGTTTTAACTCAAATCAGAACGAGTCGACGATAACTGGAATCAATGTGAGTTTAGCTCACATTAAATTTTATTTTATCATATCAATAATGTTATAAATGTTTTTTGGTTGTTTGGATGTTAGTTAAAATTATTGGATTGCTTGTTTGGTTGAATTTCCATTTGGAAAATGGATGATATTTTAATTTGATCGTATAAACCCATATGATTATATATGTATTATCCATAACCATTGTTTGTATGAAAAATCTATAGAGAGATCCATAGGGGGTTTCTCGCCAATAAAGTATTTAGTTATATCATTATTTTGTAATATTGATGGTTAATTGAAATAAAACCCTGATATTCCATTTAATAGATTAAATGTCAATATAGCAATATTTGCTACATCGTTATTCATTCAAATTCATCCCCAAACCCTTGTTATTTGAACTTGAGCTTGTATTTTCGCTAAAAATATATTGAAAATTTATTAATTATTTTGGTTAATGATAGTTTAAATTAATTAATATTTTAGATTAATTAATTTGGGATTAATTAACCAATTTAATAAATGATGATTAAAAATTGGTTTATCTTTAGATTTTATTTATCATTTTTGCTAATAATGTTTTATACTTAATTAATCAATTTAACTAATGATTATTTGAGTTTAATTAATTCTTTTAATTAAGGATAATAGAGTTTAAGTAATTTCTAGAACTCAATTACTTATTTTAATTAATGATGATGGGATTAAACTAATTATTTCAATTAAGGATAATTGAAATTAATAATTATTTTAATGATATTTAAAAGCAATTAATCATTTCAAATAATGATAATTGAATTTTATTAATCATTTTAATTAATGTTTGTTTTAAATTTAATTAACTGTTTTAACTAATGATTTTCTGAATTTGGTTAAATCATTTTAATTAATGATGTTTTATAATTAAATAAAATCATTTTAACAAATGATGTTTTAATTAATTGGTTTGACTATTAAGTTCGGATTTAATTAATCCGATTAATTTATGATTATTTTGAACTTAATTAATTGTTTTAATCAATGGAATTTAGAATTACTTATCATTTTAATTAATGATGTTTGAGATTAATTATTCATTTAATTAATGACTATTTGATATTAATAAATCTTTCTAATTAATTGATTTAATAAAAGTGATTAAAGTAAGTTAACTAATAAAAAATGCTTTAATAAACTGATTTAAAGTTAATAGACGGATTTAATAAAGATTTTAAAGTTAATTTACCAATGTTATAAAAGTGTTTGGAAATAATTATCTATTTTATTATATATAATGAATTGTTTATTTAAAGGGATTTTAAGTGGGATTAATTATCTTTCAGGATAATTAATATTGTTTTTAAAGTTAAACTGGAATTGGAACTTGATTATTGGGATGTTAAGTTGGATAATCTTCTGGGTGTTCGGTCTAATGTTTGTTTAGGCCTTCGGAGTCGCGCACTTGCAAGAATTATTCTCTTAACGTTTTAACAATCTGGAACTAATTATAAAAAGTGTTTTACCAATAAGGAAACCAAGCCAAAAAGTTTAATTCATTTTTAAAACGTAAAGAGTTGATTCGTTAATGGAAATGAATTATTTCTGTAAAGTGAATCACTTATATGGAAATGATTTATTTGTATAATTAGCACTAAACATCGAAGAAGTAGACTTTTCGCTATTTCGAAAGTTAGGAATAATCATGTGACATGACTTTGAGGTAACACTACCTTGACTTTTCCGGTATTATTGTTAACCCAGAAATAGTAAAAGTTTGAATTCAAAGAATGGTGATAAGTATACAAGACTTAATTTCCATATACAATCGCTTTATGTCCTCGAAAGTTGGTATCTCAACTATCGGTTACTTCAACTACTTTATTTCGTCACTCTAAGATGATATGTTGCTCATTTGAGCTTTGTTATCCTTTATCGGAAATGACTAAACTCAAAGAGCGAGTGGGGGCTAAGCTATGCGGGGTTGCTCCCATTAGGGTATTTTCACATCCATTCTAGATTGGATTCGGTGTTGCGCATTGAGATGTGAAATACTCGGATACTCGGTAATAGTTGGCGGGGTCCAGTTGGAGGTTTCTGAGAGCCATCAAAGTCCTCAAGTATATTCCTAGAGGTATACTTTCGGTGGGGGGAGCGCCCTCCTAGTCATTTGTTGGAAAATTTCCTTTCCTTATTTGATTCAAAAACCCTGAATCTGCTTTAGCTTCAAACTGCCACGATTAGAGCCAGCTCCACATCATGGCATTTAAGTGTTTATTTCATACATTCTATCGAGTTTGAATTGTTGCTTTATTTAGCCCATTCTATCGAGTTTGGGCTTTTACTTTACTTAGCCCATTCTATCGATTTTGGATGGTTACTTTATTTATCCCATTCTATCGAGTTTGGACTATTACGTTATTTAGCCCATTCTATCAAGTTGGACCGTTTTCCTTATTTTATACATTCTATCCAGTTTGGATTTTACTCAGTTTATTTCCGTTCTTTTAAGTCTGGTTGATATTATTTATGCTCTATCACAATTGGTTTTGTTTCCTGATATTCATTTTTGCTCTTGCCTATATGGATGTTATTCTTGTGAGGTAAAAACCTGTTCCGCGTTAGAGGCGTGGTCTCACAGAATTTTTATATATGTTACCCCTTATTCGAGTTATCTCATGCTGGTATTTCCAGACTGATCTGGGTTTTATTTATTTATAATGCCCAAGTCAGATCGAGTATTTTCCTAGGTTGGCTTTGGTGTTATGGGATTCATGGAGGGGAGCTAAAGATTCACCTATTGTAGTATTTTATTTTCCGCTGTATTATATAGTATACCTATCGGCATTTGTAAAGTCACGATTTTATAACTGTCCGGCTGATAAGGTTTGTTTTAACTCTGATATACTTTTTATTTTTAAAGTGATAGTTTCTATTGTCCTTTTTACATTGTTTGTTGTCGATTCCGCTGTGAGATTCTATAACTGTCCAGCTACTAAGGTTTGGTGTTGACTTTCGATGGTCAAAAAGGCGGGTCGTTATGCTCTTCCAGCTTTGGTTTTGAAGCATTCTAACCTAATTTCCTAACCAACTTCAAGTTTTACTTATGGTTTATCGCTAGTTAAGTTTCCCCGAGAAATTTCCCATTTAGGATGTTCCATTATGTGTATATATTTATTTAGCGTTCTAATCAAACCATAAAATCGACACAGTGATAAAACAGGAACATATTTTATACCATATCGAACACTTTTCTTAAATGAGAAAACTAGCGATTACAACTCAAAACCTTAAAAGAAAATTTTACTAAAGCCATCATTAGACATCAACTGGTGTTACTCGTATTGGGGTTCTAATGCTTCTAACCCATTTAAGATATGCATTCCTAGAATGTCATTCCTCCATTACCCACCTTTCTTAGTTCCCTTCTTAGTCCTAATAAATATTCATTACCCATAAGACTGATCATTAATGTCTAAATTGACAGTCTCAAATCAATCCTTATTTAATCTCTTACCAATTTCAGAATTTATTTATTATGAGTATTCAATTCCTCTATAAATACCATATTAGCTTCCCTATCCAGTCCCTTATTTAATCTTTTTTATCCTTTATTAATTACAAATTTATTGCGCATTAAATCCGTATTTAATGTCCATAAATCCTAGTCCTATAATTACTACGTTGTTTTTAATTAATATGACTATTGTTGTAAATTACGCTATTTATATTTCCTTATTTCTGATTATTAATTTCTAATCTAGAATATTCCTTTCCATATTTTATTTTATTAGAGCTATCCTCCTAAATTGGATTACTATCATAATTTTTATAAATTAAACACAAGTGATATTTTTGTTTTGTTTGAAATTACAAGAAATTATTTCTCTTTTTTTGATGAAATATGCAGTGTAAATTATGGAAAAAATATCCATATCATACACGTATCTTTCCATTTTTCGTATATCCCTTACCAATTCAAATGACATATTTTGGGATTGGATAATTTATGGAAATTATATGAAACATGCTCCTAATATATCAAAATATAGAAATTCACATTCTAAAGACAACCTAACTTACAACCCAATTGTAGATCTGGAATACCTTTATTACATTACAAACATCCTACAAACAAATACCTGTGACTGTTTTCAAATTTCCAAATCAGATTGTACAAGATATTCTTATTTTATTCATATCCTGAAACCTTTGACCTTTCTTTCTTAGATAGTGATCCCTATCTACCCCATAAAATATAAACTCTGAAATCCACATTATGTTAGTATGCAATATTTGAAATTCAAACTTGCAAAAGAATTCCCATATCTCGAAAGAAACCTTTAAACATTCTTCCCAAAAGAATTTCCAACTTGTAAAAATAGTTTGGCTAATCAAATTCCCAAAAGCATGAAAACATCATATTTTATTTTATCCCATATATCCATTCCATTTTTATTAAAAATTTGCATAAGACCTTTAAAAAATATTCGAACCTAACTTTTCACAATTTTTAAAATATTTAACGCTATTCTTAATCCCAAATTGAAAATTTTCTTAGTAAAATGATTTCCCTTCTCAAATAATTTTACCTCAAAGACCTACTTCTTTAAAAGTAGGGTTTTTAACCCAAAACATTCAAAAAACCAATTAATAAACTAAACTATCAAAAATTCAAAAAGGATTGCTTAATCCCAAAAAAGGAGCGAATAAATTTTCCCATTTCCAAAAACCTTCTACATCAAAGGTTTATTCTTTTGAAAGTTGGTCTTTTAATTCAAACCATTCAAGAACATCTTCTATAACTTTAAAAAATGAAAACTGGAGTAGACAAGATAAACTCTTATCTCATCATTTTCCTATCCCATTCTCATCACTTCTCTCCTACATTATCTCTAACTAGATCACTAATCCTATTCTAAGTTTCTAATGCTATTCCTATCCAAATTTCCCAATATTGCCTCTTTTTATATTTCTCCTACTTAAATGGCTTTCACAACTTTTTAATCAAGTTCCATTTCCATTTTAAAAAGAAATTTTGAAAATGAACTTCCAAATTATGAAATAGAAAAACTCATCAAATCCAACTTACGCTCTATTTTACATTTATTTCAAAATGAAAATCCTTTTGTCGAATATCTTTAAACCGAAAATTTTCTGATCCAACAAAATTTTAAACTAAGAGTTTAAAAAATGTAAAATTCTTTTTGCCTAGAAATTTTTTTTCACAAACTTTTTCTTTAACAAAATTTCTAGTTTATGAATTTCCAAATTTCTCCTTTTTCTTTCAAACAACAACTTCTCAATAAATTCTTTGAAAAAAAATTTCATAACATTTCAAGGAAGTTTCCAAAAATCATTATTATCAAATTCTTTCACATGTGGTTGGATTTTTAGAAATTGACTTTAATTGTCCTTCATATTGAATTTTCTTCTTCTATCATCCCTTAATTCTGGATGTTTACAACTTATACTATCTTATAGTATTTAATTACTCCTAACATGCTTATTTTCTATTCCTATAAATGTCAGATGTCTAAAATAAATGATTAATTTTCTAAAGACAATCTCTAAAGACGTTTATTTACTCATCCAACTTCTTCTATTAGAACTTCTTTACCTCTCCATAATTATCCTAATAATCTCTTTAATTAGCCAATTTATATCCTTATTAAATTATTTAACTCACTATTTATTGCACACTTATTGCCTTATTACTTTTAGAGTTACAAATCTTTTCCATTTGCATTCCTTACAATATGACCTCCATTGCATACTCCTTACTCTATTTATTCTTCTAGCCCATAGTCGCCTCACCAATCCTTTTGGAATATGGTCGCGACCACATTTATAGTCGGAAATTATAGAGTAAGTTTAAATTAAGTGTACATTTATATATATATATATAGTAGGATTATTGAAAATACTTTCAAAAATAACAAATACGCCACTTATACATATACTTATCCATGTTGATTTGGTAACCTAAGCTCTGAAACCAAGTGCAATAACCTGCCCTGAAACTGACCTAATTTTGACCCAATAAAAGCCATTTGAACCTTAGGCCTATCTCAAGGCAAGTTGTTAAGTTGATAAAATTAAATAATACACGGTACATAGAGCTATCTCTCTATATTTTTAGAATCTCACAACGGAATGGATAAAATATAATATCAGAAACAAATACCAATTTCATAAAAGAAAACCATTTCAGAAACATAACATGTTAAATATTACAACATGTCTACATAAGACCTTCATAGTATAATATTTAAAAATAACATAATTGTCTGAACCGGGTACAAATAAAACTATTTAAAAAGCATAAATTGATAGATAACTGTCACAAGTCTTCATCTCCACCTTCATCTCCTAAATCAGCATTTCCTCCTCTAACCTATGTGTTGTAATGAGGAGTGGGTCAGAATGGTAAATGTATGGAGAAATGAAATTCTCAAGCTTTACCATAATTATACTTAGGCTGTATTATTTAGATAAGAAATATATCTTACGTATTTAAAACTATATATACTAATAACTTTAACTGTAAGCCCAAAGGCTTTTCCAGTCCAATTCCAAAATTCCAACGCAACTAACCCCAATGATGCAAGAGAAAGTACCCAAACCAATAAATACTTTTTATGGGGGATAAGGCAGACCCTAACCATTTAATAACTATTAAATAGGCAGGTCCCCGTCATTTAATACCTAATCCATTTCCAAATTCTAACGCAATTATCGTTAGCGATGCTAGAGGGGAACCTCCAAACCACTTAATACCTTTTTATTAGGGATTAGGCAAACACTGACCATTTAAGCCTATGAAATAGGCAAGTCCCTGTCATTCAAGACCTAACTCAAGGCGAGTCCCTACATAGTTCTCCCTAATTGACATTGTAGGAAATCTTATTAGGTCACTTAACACTTCTCCTAAGAAAGAGGTGGACTCTACCATAGCCACTTAATACCTCTAACCCGAAGCAGACCGCTTCTAGAGATTTCACCTATCGTACCAATAGCGTAACTTATGACACAGAACCCAACCGTGACATCTCAGATTAATCTGACTATTCATAGAAACTGGCAGCTAGATTGATTGGGAAGATTTACCATATAGAATTGGGCCTAATCTCACATCCAATAGGATTATTTATTATAGGCGATGTCACATATTAGTCCACAAAGCCACACTGCTAGTAGCCAAATTTAACTAGGTAGACTTCCATGTATCTTTGGACTGACCTTGCATCTCTAAAACTTAGTCATACTTTATATGTATACAAATTTTATACATACACCGTTTTACATGATTAATAATTTAGGCTATGTAAGGTAACCCCTTATTACGCCTCTAAATAGGTATTAATTCCCATAATTACCATTAACTACATTCCTAAAAAATTAATGCTATTTACTACCTGATTAATTCTAATTAATAAATTCAATACTCATAATTATTATGTTATTAATAACTTTAACAATAAATATGTTAATATTACACACACACACAAACACACGAGATTCGAATAAAATATTTCCAGTCACACACAAAGAAAATGTTTATTAATTTAAATGTCAAACTCAGATAAGTTCCAAATCCAAACTAAAGAATAACTAATTTCCTTAGCCAACAACTCGACTTGTAAAAAAAAAGGAATAATACCAAACTCATCTCATATTAACATAGTATAATTTACCTCTTCTAATTCAAGGAAAATTTTTCTTATAATTTAGATTTTTTTTAATATTCTATTCAACTTTTACACATAGCACCTTGAAGTGGATAAAGGGTCCATACATGTTTAATTTATTATGAAAAAGGCTGTGCAAACTACAATAAAATCAAATTCATATTTTGCACATTATTTTTAACTTTATTTGCTTCTAGAACCTTTTACTACTATAATGGAAATTAAAAGAAATAAAGTGGAATAGGTTATAAATTATCTAAATCTTAATTATAGATCTAATTCTACTATGTTGATACAGAAACTCCAATATATTCAAATATTGACATTTATTTATGGAAATTCCTTGGGTTTTAGATGTTATGTTATCATTTACCAATTTTTTTTAAGGCATACATCAAATCCAAATAAATACTATTCAATTGCAAAAATATGAAAAACTTGATATTTCCACTCATCAAGAATTGTTTGCTTCCTAACTGGATTTGATTCCACAATGCCTATTTCCCTCTCAGATCTCCCTCTTAATATCCTAACTTATTCTGGAATCTAAGGTAGAAGAAAAAGAAGATGGGCTCCAATTTATACTGCTAATAATTTTCTATTAGATCTCCCCCAGAAAGTACTATTTTTGAAAACCTAAGAGAAAAGAATTCGATAGAGCTTCGATGTAGCCATAGAATTTTACAAGGAAAAGTGGGGGTCTAAGGAACTATTAATAGAGGTGGGAAGGAACTAGAATTGTAGGATTTAAAAAAACAAATACGATCATTCAGGCCAACACAAAATTCATGCTTTTAACCCCCATCGGTCGACTGCTCACGTACAGCGGTCGAAGCGGTCGACCGCTTGTACTAAGGCGGTCGATCGGTCCCTAACTTCTCACTGTGAATTTACTTCCTTCGTTTTATTTTTATTAATTACCTTATTTAATTTAATAATTACTCAATTAATTCTTACGTTAACCAAGTCTGCTCAAACATTAAGTATCCCTTAGCTTTATAGAATTTCAAATTCAAATATTTAAATTTTAAATTCAAAAACTTCAAACGCTCATAGCTTCTTTGTTCGAACTCCGATTTCAACATATTTTATATGGAAACTGATCAGAAAATCACCACGGACGCAATGGTGCAACTCCCATAGTCAAATTCCGACATTTATTAAATTTTCATTTTTAACCTTATTTTGACTATTTGATTTCTTATTTAATTTTACAAGGTGTTGGTAGGTTGTGTGAGTCGTACGACTACACATAATAATTATACATGAGGGATCTTTTATGAATTGCCCCAAAAAGAGTTTGGGAACGGGTGTCATTGGATGAATAATTTATGTTTTGAATGTAAGTATTGTAAATAAAAACCAAATCAATTTTATATATAAGACAATTCTTAAAGTGTTTTTGAATACCTATTATGTTGCACTGAGAAATAATTGTTGTTCCATGAAATACCAACTTCGTAGCAAAGGAATTTCTTTAAGAAATTATTGGTATAAAAATGGGTTGGGATACGATCCAAAGATAAAACTGATTACATGGAATGAAATGAAATTAACCTAACCTTAACGAACACATTACATTAAAGTGTCTAACAAGTATTTTCAGATATTGTAGAGAAACTATGAGTTTCTTATCAATATCGAGAATATATAATCCTCAGTCGTCTGTTAAGCCATTAAGAGTATTGATTCTACGATATGTTGTGATATACAAATTCGAAATCGATTCCAAGTGCAGTATCAAAACATGATTTTGATAGTTGTACCCAAAGGGATATAATCCGTCGGTCGTGATTGGATTTTTAAGAGCAAGACTTATGCAGTTGGAATTTAATGAGCAATATTAACAAGAATAATCTCATAAATTTCAATTTTTGAAATTAGCATAATATGTTCATTATACAACATGCTTAAGCTAATTCAGATTTTTTTCCAAAATTATCACTTGGTATGACTTTGTGTTTTGGTACATCTATTTTGAAATAGAAAATTTTGAATAATGATTTAGAATTGACTATTTACACATAACAACCAAAGTGTCTCAAAGTCAGTGGGAGCGATATTGAGTTTGTAGTTTTTTGGATATGATACAAGATATAAAAGTGTCATTTGGCCTGCAACAAAATTGAATAAGTATTTTAATAGATATATTAAATAATTTGATTGTCAGTCAAAATGTAGATGAAGCATGTATTCATAAGAAAGAAAGTTAAAAAGTACATAGATATTTCTAAACTATTAGTAAACAACACACTGCTAATTGTTAATGACGTACTTGTGTTAAAATCAGCTTTAGTTGTTTTAATACTCGACGTTGGATTTGCAAATGATGTCTTTCATAGATAGTATAAAGCATATTAGGAATGTCCTAGGCACTACGTAAAAACACCTTATTAATGTGTTTAATAGCGAACATGTGAAATGGATTCGTTATGCATTAGCAATAGGAATTAGCATATATGTTATGTCGTTTACGATATCATGATTATGTATTTGATACATCAAGTAGATATTAAATCCAAACTGATATCATAGATGATTATTTGAGGTGTTCTTTGTATTTATGAAATACTAGAGAATTGTTTACAGAAATCACAAATTCGTTATGAAGATGTGTTCGAACTCAAATTTCATAAGTGATATTGAGTATAATATACCGATAATAAATTCAAGTTAAGAAGTTTTAAGTTGAAAATATTCCAAATGAAACGTTATGGTCGATTCAATGAAAAGGTTAGATACATCGTCTTGAATAGAGCCGCAATAAGAGCAATGTATATATACAAATGCATAAATCTATATCTGAGCTAGGGTGATTCCAAGTATTGAGAATACTAATCATTGTTATATGATAATAACATAGTAATAAGAGATCATAGAAGTCGAGAAACATACTCTAAATAGTTCCACATGATAAAAGTAGTTTATCAGCATCATAGAGAGTTGATTGAAAGAGTAGGTAATTAAACCGACATAGCAAATCCATTCACGATAGATCAAACTTGATCGGTTCTTATCAAACTGATTTAAGGGAAGGGATAGAGACTCCATAATTGCCCCTAGTATAAGCGGGAGATTGATAGAGTTAGGGATACGCTATAGGGGCAATTATGTAATTTGTTACATATATCTAACTCGATAACCAATCTTGTTCGAAATAATAGGTGTTTTCTTTCTATTATATATTGATATAATGAGTGATATTAATTAATTAATTTAAATGAAAGTTTATTTAATAGAAAATCCATAAATGGTATGTTTTGTGATGATAGTAACAATGTATTATAACTATGAGTGATTTCTCACAGTAAAATAAACATACCATTTTAAATATCCCTAGTTAACATGTGTCGAGACCGAATATCGATGCATTTATTAAGACTAAAGTTCGTAATGCTCTTCAAATATTAGGCAGTGTATTGCTCATGACTACGGGGGGACATAAAGAGGTTACGTACTGGTAGTTATTGGATAACGATGGAATGACTCACTCGATAGTTTTCTAATATAACTAAGGTTAAATAAAAAATATCGATGTGATAAAATTACACATTTCTATGGACTTGAGAAAACTATTCTTCTTAACTGTGGAAACTCTACTTTAATTATTGTTAAATTGTGGCACGACGTCCATCGAACGGCTATAGTTAGGTTGAGTGAAAGCGTTGAAAGTTAAACACTATTCAATAGATGATTCAACTCCTCAATTATATGAGGTTGGTATCACGGTCAACTGAAGTCAAGTAAAGCCAAAATATTTGACCAGAGAAGTTCGGTTAATAATAATAATTGTTATTATTGAACCATGGACTTTGTGTTTGGACTATAAAGTTAAATATGAATGAAATTTGAATTTTGACCATTACCAAATTCCATAAGTCCAAAATGATATATTTTTAATGAAGAGAACTGGTGTAAATGATTGTCGCTACTGGATAGCGCATAATTAGTAAAATTGGATTTTGCCAAAAAGATGTGTAAATGGTAAATTAAGCCAAAATGTGACACCACTAGCTAAGGTGACGTATGAACATAATATTCAATTCGCTCAATATTAATCGTTGACTAAATTTACACCTTTTAGTCGCATAATCGTAATAATGAATACTCCGTATAAACCACATGATTTAATTAATTTATGATCATTGTAAATTAATTAAATTAACTAATATTTCTAAAATATAGATTGCTAAATTTTATTTTATTTGTTTATATACCATTAGCATTTAATAAAGTGCATAAATAAAAGTTACAAATGTGCTTATCGATATATGATATCGATATATTATTTAAATTGGAAATAAATGAAATAAATGCTAAGTGGGTTTGGGTTCACTTGAGATCCATAATTGTAACAACCCTGGTTTTGGTGATTACCCGTAAATACTAAATTATAATAGTGGTTATAATTTAATATTGTGAAACAAAAATAAAGTGAAGATTTAAATTGTTTAGTTGGAATAAACAATGGATTTTTGAATAAAATGTGAAAATAAAGTTTGAAAAACTTTATCTTGGTTGTTTATGAGAAATATGAGTGAAATATGATTTTTAGTTAGTGAAAATGCAATAATTCTAGTAATTATTGCCAAATGCTTCTTTTATTGGTTTTTAAAAGAAATACTTGTTTTAATATATTGTATATTATAAATAAAAAGATGAAATTTTGTTTAAAAATAATCTTTAGTTATAAATTGAGGTTAAAATGGTTTGTTATATTTTATTACACAAGAAAATTATTTTTGTGTAATTTTTGGTGTTGAAAATAGTGATTTATGTGAATATTGGTATAAATTGTGTATTTATTTAAAAATAAGAGTTTTTGATAATAAAATATTTTTATAACTTAAATTATCCTTTTATTAATTGTAAAATAGTTTATTTAACATGAAAGTATGTTTACATAATTTTAGTGTGAAGAAATTTTGTTGAAATAGGTTGTTTTGATAATTATATAAGTGTATATTTGTGTTAAGCGATAAAATGGTTTTTTTGACTTAGGCAAATACTTTGTTTTGGGTCCAAGCCTAATTATGTTTCTAACCTAAACAAAGAAAAGGGAAGTTTTTCTTCTTCTCAAAACCATACGTACATCTTCTTTCATTTACAGTAAAAGAAAACAAAGAAACTTTACTCTTTTATTAACCTAAGCTTCAATCTCCAATCTCTTCACCAAATTTGCTATTTTCTATCAATCTAAAGCTAATTTTAACAGGTATTCAACTCCAAAACGAGATCATTTCATCAAAATTCTAGTTTGAGATTTTGGGTTTTTTTGTAACTGTTGTTTCTCTTCTTGCATTTCTCTGTTCTTTTGATTTACAGGTATTTGAAGCTATTTCTTGCTCCAAGCTCTCATCTTACAGTAGTTAATTCAAGTTACTTTTTACAAATCGCAAGGTGAGTTAGTAACTCATAATTTCTAGCTGAATCAAAGCTTCAAAAGCCAAAATCTGTGCAAAAATTTAGCTTATGTATACTGTTTTTTGTAGTTGTTCTTTTTCTGTAAAAACTGTTTTGGGTTGCTCCTTTGCGTGTTAATATCTTTCAGCTCTGGTCATGAAATGCTGCCGGAATTTTTCCAGTTGATAGTCCATATGCTGTAGTTCATGCCTGTATAATTTCATAGTTTTAAAAATTCATTTGCTGCCTGAAATTGTCACTAGAAAATCACTTCAAAGCCTGGAAAATGCCTGCACAAAATCGCGTGGCATTGGTCGACCACAAGACCACCTGGGTCAACCCCAGGGTCGATTTATGAGTTCCAATGGTCGACATCCAGGTTGACCTAGGGAGCATTTTCTTTCTGCCTTCTTTTTCTTGTGTTCTGCCTTGTTCCAGCTTGTTTTCCGACTTTCTGCTTCTTGTATTTGTGAGAATTCTAAAGGTGTTTGATGGCCATGATGCCTATCAATAGGCTAGCCAAAATTTTGGAGAATTTGTGATTCAAAATGAATCATTTTTAGATGAATTCGAGTGTCGATTTTTGAGTATTTCGATGTTTTTCTTTGATTTCGAGCATGGATTTTTCTAAATGATTTTTAAAATAAATTGGCTTTTGAAATAATTATTATATAATATTTATAAATTATTTTAAAGCTATAAAAACTATATATTCTCTATAATAAGGGGATTTCAAAGATTGGTTTCCAAAAACGATTTCGAAAAATTGTTTTAAACGTTTGTTTTCTCAAACAACTTATTTTCTATATAAAATACACATTTTTGCACTATTCGAGCGAAGAGAAGGAGAATTAAATGATTGGGTAAAACATGTGGTATGGGACACGTGCGTTTATCTTTTCGGTTAATTTCTGACTTGTCCGTTTGATCGTTTTAACCTTCGGGTCGTATTTGCCGATGAGATGAGGCAAATATTTTTACTGCTTTTTGGTGTGGCATCGACTAACGGTTAGAAAATCGTTAAGTGCGAACGTGTGGTATGGGACACACGTTAACACTTTTCGGGTTTCTATCTGAGAGTTTGTGACACATTTGTCTAAGAGACGCATTTGCCAGTACTGGACCTTCAGGTCATTTGTCCTTCGGGATGTTTGTCTAAGAGACGTTTATCATTGTGACATATTTGTCCTTCGGGATGTTTGTCTAAGAGACATATTTATTTGTCCTTCGGGACATTTGTCTAAGAGATGTGGCGCCTTATATTTGTGAGAACAGTACTTGGCAGGCTTCAGCCATAAGCACGTGCTATATCTTTGAGATGATTTCATTGATTTCTTTGTGATTTTCCAAGTGTATCGCCTTTTTACATTATTAGCCATTTGAGCCGTTCGATATATTATATATGGCGATTACATCTTTGGAAATTGAACTCCTTATCAAGTTCTATATTTGAGATTTGGGTTTGCCAACACTTGGCATTTATTTGAGATTTATACTCTCCTATTTGGAGATATATGAGATTGCCATTTTTGGCGTATTTTGTGTTTTGAGACTTCTCTATTTAGAGAATATTTTTGTGATTGCCATTTATGGCGAGTTTTGAGTTTGAGATTTGGGATTCTCCTATTTTGGAGATATGGTTCATAGAAACCAATTTAGTGGCTTCTGAGATTTCGCCGATGATATGAGGCGTTTATTATACTTGGTGTTATTTGGTTAGTTTACCTATTTCGAGGACATACACTTAGTGTAATTACCTTATTTGAAGTAGTGGCATGCTCTTATTATTGTTTCTTCTCATTCGAGAAGATACCCTACCCTTTTCCTTATGCATCATATTATCATTTAACCATACTAAACTGATTGTTTTAGCTAGACTGACCCGTGTATTTTATATTTGGGTCAGACTGAGTTGTTTCAGGTTAGATACCTGCCATAGGACTTTGCTTTGTTGCTTCCTCCATGGATATCTTCTTATCACTTTTGGTAGTTTTATAGTCATTTTGTATGACTCTGATATGTATTTATTGTATTGAACCGTTGTATATACTGTGGTCCTTGTACCACTTCTGTTGTATCATTTGTATTATGGGATGTATCTATGTATATATATGTGTGTGTGTATGTGTGTGTGTGTATGTTTGGCTACTTTTCTTTGATATGTTGTATATATTGTTGTTGTGTTTTGTTCTGATAGATCCGTTAGCCACTGTAGTTTTGTATTAAGCATTTATTGAATATGTCGATCCACTGGAGAAAGAAAAAAAATTAAAAGCACTAAATCGACATATTTAATAGATGTTTAAGACAAAGCTATAGATGGTCGCTCCTAACCAGCCCTATTCTCCACATTAGCAGACAGTATTATCCAGTAATGCTCTTTGTTAATGTGGGTCTCGGGGTGGGGCGTCACAATAATTCCTCCATGTTTGAATGGTCACATAAAAGAGAGAGAATAAGTTTTCAAAAGAATTAATAAAGGGAAAATAATAATATAAAGAAGAAGAAAAAATCTCTCTTTAATTGGCATTGGTTGCCTTTTTTATTTCATTCTTTTCATAACTTTTTTGGCTATTCATTCTCTTCTGTAACTTTTTGGTTCTCTCCTACCTCTCTAATGGATGAAAATATGTGAGCTTCCATGACTTTAAAATTTTTCAAAAATCAAACACAAATCAAATCTATTTGTTAAAAGTGGTTTATCCCTTTTGATCCTTGCAAAATGTAGATGTTGATTTCTAAATCTAGGAGTTTTGATTCTTTATTCAAGATGTGATTTATTGGCTACATCTAAAGGTAATTTTATTATTTAAATTCACCTATGTATTTATATCATTGATATAATTAGACTTTGTATGATTCACCTCATATTTTAATTATCCATCTTGCCATATGTAAATTAAACCTCTCTTACGTATATTTGATTAAAACGTGTTTATTGTATTGTTTGAATTCAGATCCATGTTTGTTCATAATCTTCCATTAATGTATGTTCATGATAAATTGATATGTTTTGAGTTTTGCTTTCACTACTACAAAACAGGCCATTTGCATCGGTTGTTTACCCCCCTTTTGCATCAGTTCAACAACCGATGCATATGCAACCGATGCAACAGGCTTAACACTTTTGCATCAGTTCTGAAACCGATGCAAAAAGGTCCTTTTTGCATCGGTTGTTACTAACAACTGATGCAAAATATCCTGGTTGGTTGCTTGAACACAGCCCCCATGTTGCATCGGTTGTAATGAAAACCGATGCAACAAAAGAACTCGTTGCATCGGTTGTTGTTGAAAACCGATGCAAACTAATCCCTCTATTGCATCGGTTTTTTATAACAACCGATGCAAACTAATCCCTCAGAAACCATTATTACAGTACTCAAATAGACTATATATGTGACGCCCCACCTCTATACCCACGCTAACCAAGAACACTACGATGTAGTGCTGTCAATTAGCACGGAGAATAAGGCTGTGGAGGAGCGACCATCCATGTAACTTCTTTGTGCGAGCACCGATACGTCAGATAGAATAGAATGCATATCTTTTAAGGAGGAAATCCGACATACCGATACAAACACAAAGCTATCACACGGTGGCTATATATAATCTTCGGAAACAAACATAGAAATAATCATAACATAAATCAGTCACAGACATCCATATCACAAAGGCGGAAGAAGATATGAATAAATATATAACACATGAAAGTGTACATCAGAGTAGTGGTCAGATAGATCCACGATAATACAAAAGAATAGCATCACGTGCTATACAAAAGAATAGATACACAACATAGAGTCTATCTCTCAAATGTGTACAACCAAAAACTACTAATCTAAGTAGTTAGCCAAAAGTCAGAATAATCCAAAAGAGAAGTCAAGCAGAAGCACCTGTAACATCTCGGTCTGACCCGAGTATTATTTATAAGAAAATAATAAACGGATCAGTCTAACTATAAATATCAGATAACATGATATAGGATAAGGGGTATGGCATAAACATATAATAACCATGATGGCATACTACTATAAGTATGTAAATGATAATCAACAAGGGATTAATCAATGTCACAAGAATCTTCTCAAAGATCCAAACACATAAAAAGGTAATGACACACAAATTCACCAATACACAAAAACTGATATCATATCAGTGAAAATCACAAAAGTTGGTGAAGCACTAAATCCAGAAATCAACACACGAAATCCAGAACAAATCCCAGAAATCAACACACGAAATCCAGAAATCACTAAAAGGGGGAAGTCCGAACACACGGACGAGAAGCTACCTCATGGAAGCTATCCATTTGAATTTTCCGAACACACGGACGAGAAGCTACCTCATGGAAGCTATCCATTTGAATTTTCCGAACACACGGATGGCCCGAAGGCAAGTCCGACACACGGACGAAGAGACATCGCACATTGCTAGTCTAAACCATAAAATGATCATCATCGATCATAAAGAAGTGTCGATTACACTAAGCTAGTAAATATATGAGTTTAGCTTCATGTCCCATAACCACTTGCTTAACTTAAATATTTAAGAACAAACTGTAGATCTTCACTAGGAAATTGTCACAAAAGGGTTCAATCGAACAAGTCCAAGAGCTAACCGACGAAGTGAACGCAAGCGTTTCATACCACTCGTTTTACTAAGTCGTTTAAGTCGATTTCTCATTCGAGTGAAGTAAAGGCTTGTATATACTAGTAGATTGAAAATCGGTTTGAGAAAACGAACTTTTGATATTTAAAATAGTGTTGAAATCGCTTTGATGAAAGAGTTTTGATATTTACTATTAGTATTGAAACCTTCATATATCTTTAAAGTGACAAGTCATGAAACGATTGTAGAAACAAATCAATTCACGTTCGAAGACGTGAGTAAAGTCCAAAGAAGTCAATCCCAAAACCATCAAAGTAGAAATTCTGATAAATGTTTTTCAGAAGAGATTGCCTACGCAGAGTAATACGGGGTTCGACCTAGTGAAGGCAAGCTGGTCCAGTGGTAGCATGACCGAGCTAAGGAATGGTGCGACTCAACCAGATGAACGACTTAAGGAAGGCGAGCGACTTACGACTTAAGGGAGGCAAGAGGCTTACGACTTAAGGGAGGCAAGGGGCTTACGACTTAAGGGAGGCAAGCGACTCACGACTTAAGAGAGGCAAGCGACTCACGACTTAAGGGAGGCAAGCGACTTACGACTTAAGCCTTAAACGACTTAACGACCTAAGCCTTGAACGACTTAGTGGAACGAACGACTTAACGACTTAAGCTCAAATACGAGCTACGAGCTAAAGTTGGAACGACCTAGAGAAGTTAGGTCGAGGACGACCTACGACTTAAGGCCTGGAACGACCTAGCGAAATTAGGTCGGGGACGACCTACGACTTAAGCCAGGGCGAGCGAGCTAACTGCAAAACGACCTACGACTTAAGGCCTTTAACTCCTGAACGACTTATGCCTTTAGCTCCTGAACGACTTATGCCTTTAGCTCCTGAACAACTTATGCCTTTAGCTCCTGAACGACTTAACATTTTGCCTGGAGATTATAGGTCGGCAACGACCTACGACTTAAGGGCGAATACGACCTACGACTTAAGGACGCGCGACCTAACTCCGAACGAGCTAAAAATGGCCAGAACGACCTAGTAGCAGTTTTTCACCAAAATCACTAAATTTTGGAGTTTTTCGCCAATCCAATCCAAACCAAATGCAAATGTTGATGCTAGAGTGATAGGGAATCATTCCCAACAGTCCAAGATAGATATAGGCAGGATGTGAGATCAAAAATCTCACCTTTTCACGGAATTTGATGAAGATGGAGATTTGAGAGCAAAGCAAGAACACCAACAAGCTTGAATCAATGGTCTTCACGTGAATTTGATGTTGAATCTCGGATTTGCAATAGAATTTGTGTTTGGAGTTTTAATTTCCACTTCCCACCACCATTTTTGACAAAGCTTGAAGTGTTTTTGATAGAGTGAGGAAGATGGTTGGGCTGAACTAAAGGGGTGCAGTCCAAACCAAAGTCAAAGGCGGGAAAAAGTGTTGAAAATTTCACTATCTCCAAACATATCGAAGTTTACACTCAAAAAGATCGCAAACGTCATTTTGAACTCAATGGAAGTGGTCTCGAGTCCTAATTTGACCGTATGCAAAAAGTAGCTTTTCGGACTAACATTCGACTAACGATAAAATATTTAAATAAAATATTTAAATATAAAAAAAATCGATAGATATGCGGGTTGTTACAATATATATATATATATATATTATTGATAATCTTTATATATACATATATATAAATATAAAAGAAAAAACATACACAAGTAATTCCTGGCAGATTCGTAATTACTGCTAATGTAAATATGTATATTTACTTAGATCAATCATAACTTGAGTAATACACATACATAGTTTCCAATATACAAACGCTTTCTTTTGATTACACCCTCCCAATACACATACATAGTAATACACATACATAGTTACTTACTTGAAAGAGCTAGAGCTTGCAGGTAATAATTTCAAGAGTCAGATACCGTAGTCGATTTCTTCCCTTCCTATCAGTC
Organism: Allium fistulosum; assembly: GCA_030737815.1. Taxonomy (NCBI): domain Eukaryota; kingdom Viridiplantae; phylum Streptophyta; class Magnoliopsida; order Asparagales; family Amaryllidaceae; genus Allium; species Allium fistulosum. The sequence goes on along the minus strand of JASFAW010000015.1, from coordinate 14,401,479 downwards.
TTCATCAACTCCACCTTGAAGATAATCTTCTTTTTGGCCCAATTCCTGCAAATATATCAAACCTTTTAAACCTTACAAATCTAAATTTATCGAATAATTATTTCTGTAAAACTAAAATATAAAACTAAATTAACTAGCATGCAAGTAACAAAACACTTAACAATATCAATCTTTCTGACATCGCAGTTCATCTCTGCCTGTTCATTCCAGTTCACCTGAACTTGATACTACCCCATAACAACATACCTCTTCACATCCATCTGTGCACAGCTTATTTGCATCTGTGCACCACTCCCCCAAATAACACTCCAACCATCAACTCCACTGTTTTATCCCTCTGCACACCAACCTGGTTCGACTCCTCCACTGCCTCTAACATTTACTGCATCTTCATATAAAGCAAAAATAGTGCATCACCAGTCCCAAACCCCTTACCGACCACTACAAAAACAACCTGCACACTGCCAAATAACTGTGCAACTACCATCCAAACCACACATCACTGCTGAATTTCAATCAAACTACCGCATCCACTTCTATCTCCACAAACATACAATTGCTTCATTACCTCCACCATTCATACATACAATTTCACCTTCACTACAAACATCACCCAGTGCCATAATTGCCTGCAAGTTCACTACCACCTCCTCAAATCATCTCCGACCATCAACTTCCACTGCCTAAAATAGTACATCACCACTGTCACTCATCATCTACCTCCTGTAATCAAACTGTCCTACAAACAGCAGTCACCATAAGTCCCCTGCAACATCCATTCAACAGCCACAACAACCTTCACCATCCCAGACTTCATACGACACTCCCCCCAAACTTCTAAACAATTCTTTCGGAAGCTGTTTCAAGGAATTTGAATACGTTGCTTGCATATGCATGGGTTCTCAATTCTTTCGGAAGCTGTTTCAAGGCCTCAACTAACTCATACTGTAGCCAAGTTCCCTGAAGTTAGAAAAAAGAGGAACTTTCAGGCACTGTAGTAAGACTGATAGCTAGTGTAATGTGCATGCAGAAATGAGTAGATGAAACAAAACTAAACCAAGCAAATTAATAAAAAAATAAAAGGAAAACAAGAAGTTATACCTTGCTTATTTCAATAGCAATTTGAAAAACGTAGTTTCCATATGTATCAGTAGCAAGTCTTTCAAATTTACTCAAATCAAATTTCCTCACTAGACTTTCAATTAGCAATTATCCTCCAAATGATTGCATGCACTTTTGAATCATGTAACTTCCATATTGATCTACGGCTAATTCCAACAAGCGCCCTTCCAAGCAACGACCCTTGAAGTTCTCGTGTCTTTGGGGACTCCAGCTACCAAAGCATAGTGCATCATAGTGTCATCGGCTCCCTTTGCTTTTTTCACAACATAAATGAACAAACACCATCTACAGCTTAAAGAATTTTAAATGTAGGCTCCAATCCACAATATCAATCTTTTACTACATTGTTAAACAACATGGAAATTAAATTACAGCATTATTAACTTATGAAGAGAGGCATACCTTGTTCTAGTTACAAATGCCATGATTAAGTAAATAAAAAACTTTAAAACAAAGATTATGAATTGTTACGGTAAACAATTTGTGGTTTTTTCTTCTTTTACAAGATGTGCAAGTTGTTGAATTTAGTACAATACCTAGAAAAGGGGGAAATTAACCCAAATGAAGTTGTTTTAGTATTCCAAAGAAGAAGAAAAAATCAGATATTTTACATCGCGAGCATGTTCAACACTGGTTACAAGTAGTGGAAACAGCTTATAAATTATTTATTTGTTGAATGTTTGTAACAGTTTATAAGGAGAAACAAGTTGCTTAAAAATTGATAAGGCGTAACTCATAACTGTATGTTTGGCAGCTGCTTGTAGGTACACAAGTAAATTTTAAATTACTTGTTTGGAATTGAACGTTTGGAAACAGTTTATAAGAAGGTGAAATAAGATACCCAGTTGATTAGTCATAGACTTATTTCATTTGTTATAACTAAGCTTTATCAAAATTGTAAATTATCTAACCAACTACCTCTACCTTTAACTCTTACTTCAAGTCAAAAAACTCATTTTCCAGGTAGGAAGCAGCATTTTCATACAAAAGTCACTATAATCCAGTTTGTAATTCAAATTTAGATCATTATTATTAGTATAAGAGTGCTTCGTAACACTTATTTTAAATCTTCTTAAAAGGAGATCTAAATAGCAATTTTTAAGTAGATCTGATTAAATGGTTATAAGTAAAAGGATTTCGATGTAAGTTCACTTTTAAGTTCAAATAAGTTTTTTTTTGTGTTTGACTAATGACTGCTATGATTTATAAGTTATAAGTAACGAATATATACCAGGTTACATAATTTAGACATGTCCATGTAAACGGATGGTGAATGTTACGTTGTGTCATTTTGCTTGTAAATTGTATGAAACAACAAGGTTATTTTAGTGCATTGAGATGTAATGTCAACCTAAAGTCTATATATCAAAAGATGATTCATAATGTAAACTCGATGTGGTTTAGGAAAAAACAGCCAAAAAAACAGTGCAGTAAACAAGCAATCAAGCAGTAACATAAGATTAGAGTGGAAGCAGTGTAGTAAAACATCAAAATTGAAGTTCATAGTAAACGGTCTGCTTCTGGTTGGTGGCATTGCTTGTTTGTCTAAAGGCAGAGCTGCTATTGGTACACTAAGTTGAAAATACAACATGATATATCCTATCCTATTTGAATAAAGAAAACATGAGCGTTAATGTACCAATGCAAATCAATGATATGAGAACATCAATTTTAGATATAAAATTCATCGAACAGTACCATCATTTTGTATTTTCATGTATATTACAATTTTGTTTAAAAAAATAATTATTCAAGCACAAAACAAGTTCAATAGTACAATACGGCGTATTCTATTTGAAAGGAAAAACATGAGTATTAATAGTATTGGTGCAAATTGTTTATATGAGACCATCAATTTCGATATAAATTCATCAAATATTACTACCATTCTATTAGAGCAACTAACGGGTGGAAAAAGAAGAGTTACTGCCTAGAAATAATACATTAAACAATTAGAATGCACCTTATCTTATTTGTATAAAAATATCAAAATCTATAACTTAAACTAAAAGACATAAAACAGAAAACCTTGTGATAAAATAAGTCTGAAAGTAGTAAAAAATTGTTTCACAAACATATGCTAACAATCATAAATAATCAGGACCGACCCTAAATTTAGAGGTCTTGGGCGGTGATCACCAAAACTGTCTAACTGAGGGAAAAAACAAAGACAAAAACAAACAAACTTGTATGAGCTGATGTAGTTCAATGTTGTACCATGCTATGAATGACAAAGAAAAAAAAAACAGTAATAAATTCTTCAAGAAATACACCTCACAGCAAAAACCCATCTCTTACGATTCATACTTCTTTCCAATAATAGTAAAGGAATGAGTGAACGACTAACAAGTGAAATAAAAATATTGATTGATTCTTTTAAAACTAATAGAACTGCCCTTATAAAAGTGAAAAAATATGCTTAATTGTATATATACATATTCATTTCAATATAATAGGAACATTTAACCAATGATGCAAAACAGTGGTTTCAATTTGTTGATTTATTCAAAACCTTTCCTTAAGAAATAACTCATTAACTTGAAAACGCATGACAATTGATGTAGAACCTGAAACAGTGCATTATAATTGAAGCAGAAACTGAAACTTAAGCTTCAAATTATACAGTCCTTAAAAATTACAAATGCATTTACCATGCATTTGTAACTAAAAGTAAATAAATTTTGTACAGGGTAATTAATAAAATGTTTCTAAATAGTACTCTTACATTTTCATCTACAAAATAAGTTCAATCGTAAAAATCAATAGTATATGATTAAAAAATGGTTACAGCTTGTTGCCATGCCTACATCTAATAAAAATGATGAACATGATAGCACAATTTTATACTATGCCTACATCTAGTTTTATAACAAACATATACTACTATATCAGCTATACTCTGCAAATGATTGTTGAAAAATTAAAATATTGTTTCATGAAAAGAAATAGTAGTTTAGATGGGTTTTATTTTGTAAATGCTATACGGTTTCCAATGGCAAAACCAAAATGCATCATAAAATAGTCAATTTTGAAATATCAACAAGGGCTTAAACCACTACTAGTCCCATGTGCATCGACAACTGACACAAATATGAAATATTTTCATAAAATATAAATTTACCGCAAAGATTGAAGCCTATCCACTAAATTTGAAGCTTCTTCGTATATATCATCCAACCTGTGTAAAAACACTACTGCTCTTGACTCCCCTGACAGCAACCCCAATCACCATCCGAAATCACCACCTGAAACGCAATCGAACTCGCATCAACCTTCTAGAATCGCACTTCAAGCCCAAACTCATTGCCACATATCACTAATTTGCCACCACGAAACCACTACCGAACTCCGTTCCTCCAACATTCGAACTACAATCGTGAATCCCTAATCGAACTCGACATCAACCCGCCTTCAATTGAGACTCTCGACCATCGCAACGAAAACCCACGAATACCACTTATCTGTAGCGACAATCCCCTCTTCTTTGCCTTGAACAGAGAAAAGTCAATCTTTTAAAAAAATAGAGGAAAAGCAAATTTTATTTAACAGGCGAATTATTTGGGGAAAAGAACGAGAGCGGGAAAAAAAATTGGAAAGGCGGGATGGAATAGGTGAGCAACAAATACCCTAGATAAGTTGAAATTGCATCGCCTCCGCTAGGAAGCAGATGCAAAAATTATTATTTTGGACGTAGTTGCATCGGTTAATTTTAAAACCGATGCGACTAAAACTATTTGCATCGACGTATTTGCATCGGTTGTTGGTGACAACGGATGCAAATTTGGTTTTTTTATTACCTATTGCTTTCCACGTATCAATTGCATCGGTTATTAAGACAGAACTGATGCAAATAGTTCTATTTGCATCAATTTTTACTTCAACCGATTCAAATGAGGCGATGCAAATGGCCTGTTTTGTAGTAGTGTTTTGATAACTAGCTATTATTCTCTATATTGTTTAGATCTGTAAATTCCTATCAAAATTTTACACATGCCCACTTTGTCATGATTTACTTTATTTTGGAAACTTATGAAATAGAAAATTAATTTTAAATGAGATGGAAATTAGCGCAAATTCTAATTCTTTGTGGTTTTCTATATTTAAAGTCTTATGTAAAATCTATAGTATTGTTTCATTCCTAAATTAGAAATTTAATGGAAACTGTTAATCTTAAAACCAAAACCTTTTGTATTAGTATATCTATTTACATATCATATGCTACAGTGGTTGCAAATATATGTTGTTTAGATCTAAATTATTAAATTATAATAATCATTTATATGGATATATATATATATAAACTTAGTTTAATTCAAATTTGAAAGAAGATTTTGTGCAATAATGCAACCATTTGTTGTCAACCTCTTCTTTAATTGAAATCATTCTCGTCAATCTTAACGTTGTATTTCAAATTATTTAAAAGAACTAATGCATTTTCACTTTATATATATATATATGTGTGTGTGTGCACGTATGTGTGTGTGTGTGCGCGCGCGCGTATGTGTGTGTGTATGTATATATATGTATATGCATGTATGAGTGTGTGTATGGTTATTATGAATGTATGTACATATTTCATTAATTAAAAACTATGACAACAAAGACGTGTGTAAATCTGGTTGATAAGTTATGAATTTTATTTAATATATTAATTATTACAATTAAAAAGGGAGAGAAATGAAAGATTTCTCTCTCTCTCTTCATATATTGTCATATCTTCCCTTTTTTAATTGCATAATGTAAGGGAGGAAAACAAAAGGTTTCCTTCTCTAAATTCATTTATATAGGTCTCATTTACACATACACAAACCACTTATATACTGCACGTACACTTCACACAAATGAATACATTTGATACATTCACTATAATACCTATAAATTTAAGTTATATTTAAATATCTATTTTAACAATTTAAACAAAATAAGATTTTATTTAAAAAAATATTAGATTGGATTACATTTAGACTTCATCGGCTCAACAAAGATCCAAAATGGTAAAAAATTGAAATTCACTCATTTCTTCCGCTGCGTGCTGACCTTATTCCAACAATAAATACCACATTATTCTTCCATTCTTTTGATATAATTCCAAGAAAAAGCTCTAACCTCCATTAGAGAAAGCATAACCCTATAGCTCAGCCTTATAAGCCAAACTAGGAGGAGAAAGGAGGGTGACCTTAAGGAAGAAATAACTAGTAGTATGATGTGTAATTGATTTGCTAATCAAGGTAAATAATATAAATTCAATTAGTTTAATTTACAATATTGTTTATCATATTTCAACAATAATGAAAGTGACTATATATATATAATTTTAGATAAATTGAATAATGTACAATTTATTTATATAATACAATATACAAAGTAGATTTCATTTTTAGCCATAGGATTATATATAGTTAAAATATTATTTCAAAACACTGTACATTTTAATTTTGTGAATATATATATGCACACACACATATATTTGAAATTCTTATATATATATATATATATATATTGGAATATATATAAATATTTAAAATTCGTTCAAAATACAGGACCTTTTTTCCGGCCATATATATACACACATACATAAATACATACATACGTATATATACACACGCATATATATATATATATATATATATATTATGCAAGGCAAGCCAGTTTTTTAAGTGCCCAACCACTTTCGTAAAAATATTAAATGGTGAGGCTAAGTGCCCCCAACAACTACAAAGCTCACACTAAAATTACATTCCCATACATAAAATAAAATAAATGTGCAAATTAAAAGACATGACATAATAGGAAATGGTACCAAACAAAGACCATGATGGAAATAGATCAACCATGTTATACTCTACTCAGGTCCAAAATCTTTGTATTGTCTTTAAAGGCTGGCAGAGCGAGGTCACCTAATTATAAATAAGAATCATTAATATCCACTAAATCATTTTCTTGAGAAAAAGGAATATCTATAGACATTATGCAAGTTGAAGAAGTGGCAATAAAAGACTACAATCGCGATAGGGCTTCTGGCTTTGCAGTGCTGCGAGGTTAGTAGTAGAAGTACTAGCTACAGAAGAAGGAACCATAATAGCACTGCACTTAACTTTTCATTGATGATGGGAGGTTTTTGATAGGGGCTTTGGTAGGAAGAGAGTAAACCTCACCTTTCGAAGGACAGTGACTACAAGTATAGCATGTATGACCAAAGAGTGATAGAAGGTACGTGTCGAGGGAGACCATTGATATTTAATGTTAATACGACAAAATCTTTGCCTATAAAGAGCAATAGCGAGGTGGGAAGGTAATAGCTGAAGAGGGATTATCTCTATAAGAGCACTGACATACTCAAGCCCTTCTATATTCGGTGTTCTCGTCAAAACCAACAAGCTCGCCAATATGACAAGCCAACCATTGCAGACCCTCCAAAGATTGAAGAGATAAAGGTATGTTCTAAAACTTAGTCCAAATTGGAATAGACAAAAAACATGTTCTCATGTCGAATCAACCGAAGGCCCCACTTAGTGATAATAAAAACTTTACTATCTATTACACTTAGATCAACCTATAATACCATATGCCTTTCATGATGGCAAGAAAGTTAAAGAAAAAATATCTTTATTAAATCTAACTTATAAACACGACTTAGCCTTCCATTTATTCTTTAAATAATTTCTAACTGTCGAATACTTATGATAGTCATCTAAGAAAAGACCAACAAGTGTACCTACCAAAAAGCAACACTCACCTCAACAACTACTTGGGGAGGCACAAACAGTTCGTCGCAATTCCAAACAATTTCGCAGCATTTAGATCTCGTTTGGCAGCAACTTATTTGGAAATTTTAAAAGGGTTTTTCAGTAGAAAATTCTAAGACCATTCCCAACCATGGGTCGGTTGGGAAGGAACCGACCTCCAACGCGGGTTGGTTGGCCACTTCACGGTTGCTTTGGCAACCCTGAAGGTTGCCAAAGCAACCCTGAAGGTTGCTTCTTAGCAAGCCAAAATAAGGCCGGCTAGCCTGCCTTATTTTGGCCGGCTAAGCCAACAGCTATAAAGTAGCCGTTGGCTCTTAGCCGGCTAAGAGCCAATGGCTACTTTATAGCCGTTGGGCCATTGTCGGTCAAAAATAAGTCGGCTAACTTTATTAATTTGACTGTTGCTTCTCCCACCTATATAACATGTTCATTCCATCATTCTGTTTACACCATTTCCACTTTAATTTTCTCTCTTCTCAGCACAGTTTCTTCAATCAATATTAGCAATGTCGAAAAATTCTAAAGCAAAATCACACAAGTCTTCATCTCCTAGATTTCTACCTCTACAAAAGCCAGATAATCAGAATCCGGCGAAATTCAATCAGCATATGTATAATTCTCAACACGGTCAGAATCAATTTCTTTGTCAACAGGAGCCAATTTCATATCAGCCTCAAGAAAATCAGAATATCTACCGTTCTCAACAAGATTCGAAACAATACCAAAATTCTCAAAATGCAAATTATTCACAGAATAGTTCGCTTCAACGAAACTATTAGTACGATCAAGACTACGTGTCTCCCAATAGCCAATGATGGTGAGTAATGCCTTATCATTTACAAAATATATCGAGAAATCTTACTAATCAATTTGGAGGCAATAGATTTAAAAATTAGGAAACAGAATTTGATATCAATGAAATAGCCGATGAAAAAGACGATTGTAGGAATCCTACTTTGTCTTCTGGTCAAACTTAGGGAAATCAACCATCGAGAATCAACATTTAAGAATCTTGAACCGTGGAACTGAAAGGTGGGAAAATGATAAAATGGTCACCGGACGAGCAAGCTGAATTAGCATTCTGCTGGGTTGAACGCTCCAGAGATAATAAGAAAGGTACTAGCCAAAGCAAATCCTCGTTTTGGACTCCTATACGCAATCTGTTCAACCTTCGAACTCCAAACAGCCCCCCGAGATCGGTAGATTCTTTGAAGCAGTCGTGGAAAAGAATAAACGTCGCTTGTCAACGTTGGAAAGAAATAATGGTTGGTCTGCATTCTAGACAGCAAAGCGGGGCAAACGTCTTGGATCTAGTAATTTTATGAATTTTGGACTTTGAAATAATAAGTTTTATGTTTAATTCATCTAATCGTACTTCATCCTCTACAGTTCAATCAAGCAAATGCATTGTATATGTCTGAAGCTAACAATCAACCTTTCAACTTTCAACATTGCTATGACATACTAGAAAAAGAGGAAAAATGGAGCTGGGTGCGACAAGAACATTCAGTGCTGCGCTTTCTTCTTCGAAAGATGAGCAATGAATCCAGCCCTGGTAGTTCTAATTCACAGGAGGACACCCCATTCACAACTAGTTCAGGTGGTCGGCCTCCAGGAAAGTTCAAGGGGAAGAAAAAAACAGCCCCCGATTACAACGCACATTACGAAAATATTGGACAGCGTATGGCGGCCGCGGAAGATGCAAACAAATTATATCTGGAAATAAAAGAAACAAAGAGAATTGAAAGGGCAATGGAAAAACAACGGCGGCACGATGAAAAACAGAAGTTAAGAAATGATGAGCTAGATTTAAGAAAACAAGAACTAGCTCGACAACAAAGAGCTGATGATATGGCTCTTTTAACTTGCCACTTAAACGAACTTAATCCAGTTCAGAGGATGTATATGGAGAAGCAACTTGAGGAGTATCATAGACCTCAAGAGGGGATGTAAGTGTTGGTTGTAAGTTAAATTTGAGTGTTGTTGTCAATTTTAATTTCTTCATATTAGTTCGAGTTAATTTGTTGTGTTATTGCTAATGTAAGTGTTGGTTGTACTAATGTAAGTGTTGGTTGTAAAAGTGTGGGTTGTACTAATGTAAGGGTTGGTTGTAACTTTACTGGTCAATTAAGTTGTTATTGCTATTGTTACTCTTGAATACTCATAATTTGTCAAAAACAACTTAGTAAAGTAGAAATAAAAAATTCAAACACAAATAATAATACAAACTGGATACAACCACTTAATATTACAAGAGATAAGCTTGTGGAAAACCACTTGATAATACAAACTGTCAACAACCACTTAATAGAACAACCACTTAATAATACAAACTGTCAACAACAACAAACATTACTTCTACTAATTGTTTCCTATATGTTCCCAGTAGTGTTCCACCAATTCTTCTCTTAGATTAAGATGAGTTTGTGGATCTCGAATATCTTGTACTCTTTACAAGTATTTAGCAAAAGTATTTAGATCCTTATAAGCTTTTTTTTGAAATGCTACAACAATGTTTGAATAGTTTCTCAACTGAAGTTCATACCCGCCTCGTTCTTCTACAACGATCATATTATGTAAAATTATACAGCAGTACATGATATCAGATAGCACCACCGGATCATGGTAGTATACCTCTTTTCGTAAAATATGAAACCTACCTTGAAGCACTCCAAATGTTCATTCCACATCTTTTCTCAAGATTTCTTGTTGTTTGGTGAACCAAGCTTCTTTTGCATTATTTGGCCTCTGTAAGCTTGCATGAGTGTTTTCCATTTTGGGTAGATTCCATCTACCAGATAATAACCTACTGAATGATCTTTGTCTCTGATTTTGTAATTAAATGGAGGTGAGAGGTCATTACATAAGTCGTTAAATAAATATGACTGTCGTAGAACGTTAATATTATTAAGTGAACCTGGCTCTCCAAACAAAGCATGCCATATGTACAAATTGTACGAAGCTACAGCTTCCAAGATCAGAGTAGCATTTTTGCAATGTCCTATATATTGTCCCTGTAATGCAACTGGATAGTTTTTCCACCTCCAATGCATGCAATCTATACTACCTAACATACCTGGAAATCCACGCTGAGATCCCATTGTCAGCAATCTGTCAACGTCTTGTGTTGTTGGAGATCGAAGATATTCTTAACCAAACATACAAACGACGGTTTTGCAAAACTCTTTCATGCATAATATAGCCGTTGAGTCTCCATTCCTCACTTTTTCGTCTTGCGAATCTCCAGAAGTTCCATATGATATCATGCAAAGTGCAGCCGTAACCTTTTGTAGGGGAGAAATACCAAGTTCATTGATTCCATTTCTTCTGTGCGTAAAAAAAATGTTTGTTTCCGTTGATTTTTCGAGAACCCGATTAAATATATTCTTTGACATACAGAATCTTCATCTAAAATCCACGTCCCCGTACACTGGGTTTGCTGTAAAATAATCCTTGATCAATTGATTATACCCGCTAGCATAGTCACGTGCATAACGCAAGTCACTTCTGCCCACAACGCTACCTCCTTGGGTAGTCGTAGAGCCTTCAGCAATTTCATGGGTCATTAAATCCATTGTTTCGGTAGCAAACATTCTTTGTTGAGTAATACAATGTTCAACAAAGTCGTCGGAAGAAGATGACGATGGGGAAGACGAGGATGAGAAGCACCACAATCGTTTTAGAGAACTCATGGAATATTGGTAGAAGAAAGGTGTGTAATATTTTGTGTTTGTGAATGAGTATGTTTTACAATATTCTGGCCTCTATTTAAATGCTCTTGTTGATTAAAGCTGCGGTGGTCAAGAGGTCTGGTCATGTCACAAACAGTCATAGAGCAGACGGATCCACCAATCGTACTGCTTGAAGATGCTCTTGATGATTAAAGCTAGGGGGGTCAGAAGGTCGAGTCTTGTCATAAACAGAGATAGAGCAGACGGGTCCACCTATCATACTACTTGAAGAAGCTCTTGTTGATTAAAGCTGCGGTGGTCAAGAGATCTGGTCAAGTCACAAACAATCATAGAGCAGACGGACCCACCTCCCGTACTACTTGAAGATGCTCTTGATGATTAAAGCTGCGGTAGTCAGAAGGTCTGGTCTTGTCACAAATAGAGATAGAGCAGACTGGTCCACCTCTCGTACTGCTTGAAGATGCTCTTGATGATTAAAGCCGGAGTGGTCAGAAGGTCGGGTCTTGTCTTAAACAGAGGTAGAGCAAACGGGTCCACCTATTCTACCGCTTGAAGATGCTTTTGTTGATTAATGTTGTGGTGGTCAGAAGGTCTGGTCTTGTCACAAACAGCTACCATGCTTCTCTTCAAGGTCTGATCATGTCACAAACAGATGCCCTTGTCACTGTAATCTGGTATATAAATATCGGTTCACTTTCCATGCTTCTCTTTAATATTATCATAGCTTTAGTTTATAAAAATGGTTGACTATAACCATATTTAGTTTCCATCCTCATATTCATACGAAGGTCCTTTACAGAATAATAGCCCACCAAATACATCATCCCCGCAACCACCTAACGAGTGGTATATTGAAATGAAGGAGAGACATAATGCTGATGTAAGAGAGCATGAGATGCAAGTGCAGGAGCACATGCTGCTAGACAATGGACGACGTCAAAGACAAGATCGGCGTAGCCATAACAGAAATAGAGCTCAAAGAAATGAAATACGACACTAAGTACCTCGCACAAATCAAGAGGTTAACTCAATGAGATATATTGTAACCGTGGGGTTTCTGTTCTATACGCTGTTGTACCTAATGGAACAGATATTGGTCGGCGACACTATAGATGCCGCAATTCTCCTGATGGCTATGGCCTTTGGCAATGGCTTGACGATCCTCTTCCTCATCGTGTAGTTTTTATGCCAACGAACTTGAAAACCAAATTCCGATGGTCGAAGGCAGTTTTTTTAATTATCTGTTGTCATGTTTACTTTCTAGTTCTTTTAATATGTTGTTCTCGTGTTTTCTTTAGTTTGTTGTCCTGTTTGATTTCAATGAAAGCTGTTATTTGTTCTTTTTGTAACTTAAGTGTTATTGTTGGTGATTTCCAACTATTGATATACGGTTATTATATTAAGTGCGGAGTAGATTATGAGAATGTAAACTTTACTGGAATTTGAAATTACATATAAGTTACTGATAGTCCAAACAACAAGCAGAAGGTAATAAACTTAACAAACATACTTAACTAACCCATACATCATTCAAATTGTCTAAAATATCAAACCCAGAGATTGTATGCAGCATGTCCAACAAAATCAACGCGATAATCCCATAAATAACGGGAATCATACGTGGCTCGTGTTAGCTGAAATAAATCTTCTTCTTCCACTGCTTTTATAACTTGTCAATATCATCGACAAGCCCTTGTAAAGGTTACAAAAGTGCTGCGAGTTTCCAAAATCCTTCGAATTAATCTGCAATCCGAATGACTATTAAAAGTCTCGTTTAGAGTGACTCAAAAATCTTGCTCCGTCTCCTCTTCCATGTGTCTACGGTCAGTTTCTATGTAAGACTTGATTAGAACTAAATAATCACCAGCGTTCCAGTTTTCATTCGATATTGAAGCTTACTTAGGACGGTGAGAATAAATGAAGTTGTTGTGAATATTCAATACATAAAGCTGCCTTATATAGAAAGTTCATGATTCGTGTCTCATGAATGGTCTTATAATCACCCACGTGTTAATCATCCACAAAGGTTCTTTCAAATAGTGATTTACTCCTATGCAAGCAAAATATTAAATCCATAGCTGATACAAAATACATAACAATGATAATACTCATATACAACCACCACTACTACATACAAACCACTGATAATACAATCATTCAAACTCTGATACGCAATACATAATAATGATAATACTCATATACAACCACCACTACTACATACAAACCACTGAAAATACAATCATACAAACTCTGCTACATAATACATAATAATGTTAATACGGTAGTACATGCTAATACTAAGGCTCATCAAACTGATACTGATTATCAAAAAGATTGGCTACTTCACCATCGTCGTCGTCGTCGTCATCTACTCTGGGCGTAGGATGATATCGCTGCTCATCAGCTGCAGTAAGCTCATTAATACGAACAGTCAACTCATTTATACTACGTCGATGCTTGACGTACATGACCTGGCGAAGTCCCAACTGCATCTGAAACAAATCCTCATACGAAAATGCTGCTGGATCTGGATACTGGTAAATCTCCGACCAAGGAATATCGACATATCTATCAACCCCAGACATTGTCGGAATACCTACTGTCCAACCATAATCTCCTACCTGGGAGGGTTGTGGAAAGTGATACACCTGAGTACTTTGTGTAAGGTCGGGCAAAATAGGGGGGCAACACCACTACGTATGCCTGAGGGCCCAACCAAATCAACAGATGCAGCACGAACAAATGTAGCCGTATGCGATGGAGTGTAAAAGCGATGCCAAAAGGATGCATAATCTACATTCAAGACAATGAAGTAATTTGCAGACCACCACTCTCCTGCATACTGCTATAATGCAGTGCTATCATAAACCCTCAAAAAAGGTGTATCCAGATGTGGATCATCAGGAACGAAATCACCGTCTAAGGTCTGTCTCTATTTACGCTCATTGAGGAAACAGTAGCATCCTAGGCTGGCTGGCGATGAAACCAGTGGAAAACGTCTCGTAGATAGGAAAGCAGCATGAACTACAATAGGGTCACTCATAAAAGTTGATCCATCATACGGATGCCAAACAACGCTCTCTCGTGTGATCCGTAACTCGATTTGATTTTGGGCCACAAAAAAAATATGACGTGCCTCCCCTCCTTGCACCATTCTACAGTTATCACGTGTCCATGCTCTGACTCGAGGAAAGAAAAAGGATAATGTGGAGTCCAAAGTCGGATAAGTCATGTTACGGAAGTACTCATAGTACCAGTACTGTAAAACCTCCCAAAACCCTGTAATGGACGAGGATCTACCCCTAACAACACACAGATGATCCAGAGAGCAATACAAATACGCTAATATCGGAGTCCCCCAGTCATGTACGACTGGACTATCAAATGACAACTCCGCTACAGCTGCTACATAACCGACCAGTAGCGTGTTCGATGCATTTGTAAAGAATAGGTTCCCCATCATATACATAATAAAAAGTCGAGCTATCTCCAAGCAGTTATCAGAACTATGTACATGTATCAATTCCATTATTTCTTGCCAAATGTATGAGCATCTAAGCTGCAGTCTGGATGACAGTTTTTCACGCAAATCAAAATGTGGAATAACACTAGATAAACAATGAAAATGCTGGTACTCCTCATCATAAGGTAAGGTCTCGCCCTGACCAATGCCTATACCGGTCAACGTAGTAAAGTCTAATGTTGTAATACCCAGCTCTCCAAAACTAAAGTGAAAGGTATGAGTGGTCTTCCACCAATATGTGGCTAAAGCACCGCATAACTGAACATCCGAATTTAATAAATTATCGATACCTATTAAAGCAATTTAGCATTATTTAAAGCCTAAACATCAGTAATAAAATAAACAGTAATTATGTAATTACATACTCAGAAAGTCTCCATATCCTATCTCTCGCAGCAAAGCATGTATAATGCCGTCAGCATCATAAGTTCATATGATCCTATAAAGCCGTATCACGCTAACCCAAAATCCACGAGTGTGCTCACGACGAGCCTAAGTTAAAACATTTTGCGTATTTAATTTTTATTGTACAATTTGAACTAATAAGAAAATTTTGAGGTAGGTAACTTACATAATTATCAACACACGTGCTAACGTGTACTTCTTTGTCTGGAAGTACCTGGAAATTGACCAAATCCTTGTCCGAACCCAAATTTTGGTCGATGTGGGGGTCCAAAACTGCAGTTATTGTATTTCTCCCAGCACGTCTTCGTCTAACCACTGTGCTTCGTCGCCCTTTATAGAACGCGGGCGGTGAGGGTGCGCTACCTTCGATAGGCGCGTTTTCCACGGACGGTGGAACATTTTCTACACTGCCACTGCCACTGCCTCGGAGTCTTCGAAAAGCTCTTCTCATTTTTTTCTGGAAAGCGGATGTTTGCGAGAAGCAGAGGAAATGACGAGCGGAAGGAGAAAGGAAGAAGGAGAGAGATGTGGGAAGAAATGAGCACAACCGGCTAATTTATAGTCGGTTGTGCTCTATCCACTTAGCCGGCCAAAATTTTGCCGGCTAAATGGACGGTGTGGATTGCAATCCACACCTCATTGTGGATTGCAATCCAACGGGTGTGGATTACAATCCACACCTTATCCCCTTAGCCGGCCAAAATAAGCACACAACGTATGCTTTTTCCCTGGTTGGGATTGCTTTGGGAGTCGATTGCCTTGAATCGACTTCTACCATTGGGAATGCTCTAAGTGGTTTTAAACAGTGATTTATAAGTTTAAGTGTTTGGATGTGATCTGATTTCTACGTAGATATATTTGATCAAAATTGCCAATAAAATTGTTTCATTAGTCAAAAAAACAAATAGCTTTTTCTCAAATTTCTATTTATTAGCTATTTTTACAATTATTTATAAGAAGTTCCCAAACATCAAAATTGAAATAAGATAATTGTAAATAGGTTTGACTACTTTTTAAAAGGAGATGCCAAACATGCTGTTAGAGACATATCACCCACTATTATATGGTTTGGACCAAACTGGGATTTCTAAGCTGGGGGAAGATTTGTAGAGCATTCCTTTATAGGGGTTCATTTACAGGCAGCTGAATAGAAGGCATGAAAGTGCTTGAAATGGCTAATTCAGTTTCTGGCACAACAAAAGGCGCAAAACATTCAACAACCTCAGCATCACACTATGGCTTGCAAGCATAAAAAATTTCTTGGAAGAATGAAGGACCAGCGAAATTGTAAATGGGAAATGACATCTGACGTGGCAACCCTAGAAGAAGAGGATAACGCAAGCTTGCATGGATCTAAAAAAGTAGAAAATTCTCAAACGTCTTTTAGCTTAGGCGACGGCTTCAGTTGAATTTTCCCAAATCGATTAACAAATGCCATGACATCAAAAATGGCCTTGATAAAACTCGACTTCATCACAGAAGAAAGGCGTTGGACTACGACGGCTGGTCAAAGGTCTAGATCTAGATCTAGAAATCAATGAAGAATAGGATGGAGCTAGAACGAAGAGGACAAAAGGAGTTTCAAAAAATAAGAAAAGTAAAAGATAAGAGCATTGTTAACATGAAAAGAGAACTCATATTATCATGACTACGGTACAAAGGTATGTGTACTACAAATGGGCTGCTGCTATTGATTTGTTATTTAGTAAGTCAGAATAACAAAATCATTTTTTTAATTAGTTACAAATAATCACAGAAAGAAAAACATATATTCTAATTCTCCCACTTAAGCTTGTCTCCAATTTTTTCTTTCTTGTTTCAGGCTCCCTTTTGATTCATCGTCCTTGTTTGCACAAAAGCCTTTGACCATGAGTTTTCTTTTGTGTTTATCAAAGTTGAAAGATAAAAGCTTAGTAAGGACACCTACAACTTGATCTACTGCCAGAACCTGATCAACAATAATTTTTCTTTCTGAAACTCTTTCTTACAAAATATAAATTCGGCTTTATATGTTTTATTCTTGAATGGAACACAAGATTTGCTGGTAAAGCAACTGTGTCCATATTATCACACCACACTATAGGAACCATGTTAAATTTATTTTAATTTCATACAACAATGACTAAAGCCACATTACTTTAGTTGTAACACCTTCCAAACTTCTATATTCTACCTATGCGCTAGATTTAGAAATAATATGTTGCTTCTTAGAACACCAAGATACTAAATTACCAAGAAATACACAATAACCAATAGTAGATCTCCTATTATCAAGATCACTACCCCCAATCTGCATTTGAAAATGCTATAATATTAAGATTATTTTACTTGCTCAAAGTTATACCATGATCAATGGTACCTTTCAAATACTGTGAATTATTTTAATTGCTTTCCAATATTCATCTAAAGGTCATTGCATAAATTGACATATTTATTAACACTAATAGAAATTTCAAGTCTTGTTGTGGTTATATATTATAGAATACCTACCATACTTCTATATTCAGAAGATTTTTCAATAGCATGACCCTTTTTTGCTAGTAAATGTACGCCAGTTATCATAGGTGTAGGCAATGAATTGGAATTTTTCATTTTCACCCTCTTTAGGAGTTTGAGTATACATTTACTTTGTAAAAGATGTAGATCTCCCTTATAGAGTTCCTTTAACTCAATACCCAAAAAATAACTAAAGTTTCCTAAGTCTTTTAAGGAAAATGACTTGTTTAATTGTCGAATCATTTGTTCGATTTCTACATTTTCACTTCCAATAATTATAATGTCATCAACATATGGTAGAATGAATACCATCGAATATTTTGTAAATCCCATATATAATGATTGGTTGGACTGATGGTATGAAATTGAAATTTGTAAGAGAACTTTTTACCTTTTCAAACCCGCCGATAGGAGCTTGTTTCAATCCATATAAAGATTTATGAAGTTTTCATATTAGTCTTTTTCCTCCTACCTCAAAATCAAGTGCCTGATTCATGTAAACTTCTTCATGTAACTCCTCATTTAAAAATGCATTATTAACATCTAATTATTTTTGTTTGCTAATGTTTTGAGAGAGACACTTATTATAACTGTAACGACCTACCTTTTCGACAACCAAATGTCGACGCTAATACATCCATGGTATTCTTGTGCCAAACATCCAAGTGCCGAAAGGACAGATTATAAGGGTAAAATAAAAAGAAAATAAAATAGAACAAGAAAGAAGGAGCACAATATCATAATCTCATATTGAAAGATAACATATAATATCAAAAGACAATAAAAAACTGTCACTCTAAGATACATAACATTTCCGAGTTACAATTCTAAATATTATCATCAGCCCGGATAGTTATAACAATTCGTCCTCACAAATGCTGATATATACATAATAGTAATGTAGTGGAAGTAACAACATTGAGTTAGGTGAAACATCAAGCTTGTATCATTAAGCTCTAATGAACATCAACGAAAGTCTGCTTTCCTCAAATTGCTCGAAAGAGCATACAAGGAATTTAGGGAAAACAAAAGCCACGAGTCAGACATAAGTCTGGTGGGAGAAACTCCAAAAATATGCGATCAACATATAATTATACTTTTGAGACCACACAGAATGGTTTAACGATTATCCCATCAAAAGAACCACATATCTAATAAGTACATATTTGATATAATATATAATGTCTAGGTTTAAGAACATAAATAACAAGTAGCTATGTTGTGTGCCTGTACAACACAACAATAATAGTTATACAATCAAAACCGCTAAGGGGCGTTCGCATAATTATGTACAATTTCCATAGAGACGCCCTCAGCACATCGAGGTGGATCCCCTGCATAAGGATCAGATATATCCTTCCGAAGCAGCGTACATCTATCTGAATGTATCATAGGAAAAACATAGCTGGTCCCTAATAAGTGAGACTGAGTGCATCACTCCCGCATGCATATATGTAAGTATCTCTAGAATGGAGTCGACTGCACCCTCCTGGATTAGCTAAACCCCACTAGCTACGCATCCTTTCTTTGGTTTCTATCATAACAATGGTGAAGTCACGTTCTGCATCTAAACATACGAGCCTTCATCACTCGAACAAAAAACAAATCCCCAACTCGAATAGATCTCAAACCTACACATGGATTCCCATATTTCAACAGGTCTTGAAACCTCACAAGGATTCCCGCATCCTGAATATATCACGAACACCTACATGGGTTCAAGCATCCTGATCATATCTCGAATCTCCACATAGATACCAGCATCTGGAATCTCCGCATGAATTCCAGCATCTCGAACAGAACACAAATTGTAACAACCCAATTGAGTTCACTTTGAGTATTATCTATTTAATTAAAGGAACCGGATTTAATTGTGTAAGATTAGAAATTTTATAAATGAGGAATTGTGTGATTGGATTTAGAATAAGAATAAATTGGGAATTTATTTGAATTATCTCTTTTTGTAGTTAGTTCTTATATTTAATAATATAATAACAAAATTTGGAGAAATTTAATAAATAAATTAAAAGGAAATAATTTCATTGTTTGAAATATGATTTCTTAATTAATGGTTCATTTATTAAATGTATGAAAAACAACTTTCATTTTAAGAGTTGTATTTAATTTTGATAATATATTTCAATATTAATAAAAATGAGATTTTAACGTATTATTTATTTTGTGAAAAATTGTAGAAATCAATATTGGTTAAATTATAACATTGTTTATATCAAATTAGTGGTTATAAAGTGTTAGAGTGAAACAATTCAAATTAGCAACACTTTGATTTTAGGAAAATTGGTAACTCTTTTCTATTGGATCCATATGTCAACCCATTTAGCCCAAACTAGAGAAACAGAAATATATGTAATATTTTTTTTCATCGTCATTTCATTATCGAACCAGAAATCAAAAAATATTCTTAGTCCAAAAACCCTAGACTCTTCCAAAAATCAAACCAATTCAAATAAATTTCTAAAAATTATCAAATTTGGATATGTTGTTGCTGCTACGTTCCAGCACCGCTATTCCAAATTTCATGGAATTTCATTGAGTTTTGATTGGTTAAAGGTGGTCATCATTGCAAGTTATTTTCGATAAAATCTGAATAGAAAACGCAAGTTAGTAGAAAAATCAAAATTAATTGTGGAAAACCATAAAAATATAAAATTTAGATATGTTGTTCTCAACTCATGTATGCACCTTCAATTAAAATTTCATGAAAAAATATTTAGGTTTGTCATGTCAAATTCGCATAGCACTGAGAATGAATTTCAGGGTTATTTAGTTGATTTGGGCTAGAGTCGATGCTTGTGACTTTGAAGCTTCTTGGATATTAAGGCGAGTTTATCTCATGATTTCTAAACTAATATGAATGTTAATTGCTGCTATATGAATTTGGTTGAATCTCTAGCATATATGATCTTAATATGTCGATGAATCCTTTGTCTAATTGAATTGGATTCACTATTTGCTGAAAACCCTCTTATGAAATCATGATTTTCATTAAATTATACACGTGTATATGATTGCATGTCTAATTCAGTGCTCCAGATCATTAGAGAAGTAACATAGGAGAATTGAGCGTAAACGGATCATTGGAGAGCAACCTGAATCGCTTGGGAAGTCAGCCTAGGTGAGGCAACCGATGGACCGGTATGTTATACCGGTGCACCGGTAGTAGCTTGAACTGGACTCCCAGGCTGTGTTCTATTGTTCTCCATCGACCCGTTCACCACTTGTTTGCTTAGTTGATTCTCTATTATTGATTGTTTGATTTTGGTTTGCACTTCATATCAATTTCATTGACATTTCCATATTTTTATTTGTGAATTGATATATTCATTTTGGTGTTTCTATACCATAGAATTGCTTTATGGGTCTTGGGATTTTGATTTATGAATTGATGAATTCATTTTGATGGTTTATGCCATAGAGATTGTTCCATGGATTTTTGGAGCAATACACACTTTTGAGGCACGTTTTCAACTCGAATTTACAAATGACTGAATTCTAAATCAACCGTTTTTATACAAATCTTTTTAAACACCAATCTAATATCTATATATGTTATTTTCTCATTTCAATGGTTTTAAAAATGATTTGGAGCAATGGTTTGAAAAGTGTACTTATATACATATATGTATATGTATATATATACATATATATACTTCCGCTATGAATCAATATTTTTAGAAATGGTTTTAAAGAGCAATATTTTCATAAAATTGCACGACATCGATGGAATGAGAAATTGATTTAAACGGTTTAATAAAACGAGTGGTGTGAAATGCTCGCGTTTGTTTTACTAATTAATTCCTGGACTTATTCGACCAAACCATTACACACACAAGTGGATTTTACTAGCATATGGTAAACATTTGGGTAAACCCGTGTGGTATGGAACACATAGTCGTTATCTATTCGGTTGCTATATGAAAGTACATAACACTTTTATTTTGATGTTTGTCTCGTACTTATTTCGATGTTTATAGGTCTCGTAACTATTTCGATACTTATTGGACTCGTTCCTATCTTGATGTTTATAGGTCTCGTCGATGTTTATAGGACTTGTACCTATCTTGGAGTTTACAAGTCACATACCTATTCTTATGTTTATAAGACTCGTTCCTATCTTGGAGTTTACAAGTCTCGTACCTATCTTGATGTTTATATACTTATATGTCTATCTTGGAGTTACATGCATGTAGGTGAATTTATTTACCAATCTTGGAGTTTGGCGCCTTTTCCCTTTTTGTGAGATTTTTGGATTCTTCTTTGTGAGATTTCTGGATTTGATGTTGTTTGAATTATCACCAAATCATTTTGGGGATTTTTGCTTTTAAGAAGCTATCCTGAGTTTTTAGTATTTGGTAATTTTGAAGTTATTGATGCATGTTTGATATTTGTCGATATATGACTATATTTGAGATCTAGTTCACTTTATCTATCATTTATTTGCTAACTCATTTATTTTAGTCTAGACCGACTATTTATTATTTTATAATACTCCGGTCAGACCGAAATGTTTCTAGTCCTTTAGCTTGAGGCTTTTAAGGTGGACTTCCTATCAGTTAGCTAGTTGTTTATCATTACCATGTATATTGATGAATGTTGTATCTTATGTCGAGTTAGACTCCTTCGTATATATATTCATATTTTGGGATGCGGTACTTCTGTACCTTGTAGTCTACATCATGTATCTATTTTGTGTCGGTTCGAACTTGTATCTGTTTGTATTCCGCTGTGTGTGATCTTTGATCTGTATATTATTATATGTTGTTTTGAATTTTTATTATAACAACCATAGTTTTGTTTTAAGCATGAATTGTATATGTCGATTCCAGTTGATTAAAGAAATGTATAGCATATTAATCGTGTATCGATGCTTGCTTAAAGTAAAATTCACGGATGGTCGCTCCTAATCAGCCCTATTCTCTGCACTAGCCAACAATATTACTTTGTAATATTCTTTTTTATTGTGGGTCTCAGGGTGGGGCGTCACATGAACCTCTCCCAAAGCATAAAACATGTAAATAGTTTTGAAATTTTTATGGTTTCAAGTCTTCTCATATAAGTACATTCTCCCGCTTACCGGACGCTCCAAAACCAATCGATAGATTTCCGATCAACTTAACCTCGGTTCTTTCAGTAATAAGCTGTGATGCCCCACCTCTATAATCACACTAGCCAAAAGACACTACGGGGTAATGTCGTCGACTAGCATGAAGAATAAGGCAGTTGAGGAGCGACCATCTGCATAATTGCTTTGTGCGAGCACCGATATGTCAGATAAAATGACTTGCATTTCATTTCGAGAGGAAATCCAACATATCAAATACAAACTCAATGCTACTACATAGTGGCTATGTGGGCTTCGGAAACAAATAGAGAAATAAGCATAACACAAATCAGTCACAGATATTCATATCGCAAAGGCGGAAACAGATATGAATATAATAGGGGTGGGCGCGGGTCGGTTTGGTGCGGTTTGGAGTTCAAACCGCTTCCGCACCGCATCAAACGGTTAATCAAAAATACAAACCATTATACTAATCTTTTAAATGGTTCGGTTTCGGATCGGTTTGAATGTAATAAGGTTCGATTTCGGTCTGGTCCGGCTTGAACCCATATTAAATATGAAATAAGAGAATTACTTTCATCAACAATCAATTTACGAAGGCAACTGTGTGGAACTTTTACACTTAAAGGTTAAACACAATGTTATACTGAAATGAAAGATTAGTTCATAATTGTATGAATATTTCAATTTGACATTTACCTACAAGTGAGATTTTTTTGGTAGATTAACCAAACATCAACATTAATCAATGCATAATCATTAAAGAAAATAACTAGGATTATAATTAGCATTTATCCAAAAAAAAATAAGATGAAAAATATTATACCAAAACTATAACTTCTTCCTTTATGACGGCGATTATTATTAATATAACAACAACATATGCTAAAAATAGAATGTACGTCGTTAGAATCTAAAATAAGATAGAAGTTGCTTATATTTTTATCAAAGATTACTAATGTTAATTTTCGGTTCGGTCCGGTTTAATATGGTTGGTTCAATCGTCCAAACTGCAACCGAACCGTATCGATGCGGGTCGGTCCGGTTTGGGGTATTTGCTTCGGTTAGAAGATTCGGTGTGGGTTTCCGCACTGTTTTTGCGGTCCGGTGCGGGCGGTTTCCGTATAGCGGTGCGGTTTATGCCCACCCCTAGAATATAACACATAAAAGTGCACATCAAAATAGTGGTCATACAAGATCCACTACATCAAAAAATAATAGGTACAAGTGTTAAGCAAGAGAATATGTATACATCAAGGAGTCTCTATCTCGAATGTATAATAACAAAAACTACTAAGATAAAGTAGTTAGCCAAAAGTCATGTGCCGGACCCTGATAAGAAGTCAAGCAGAAGCACCTGAAATACCTCGGTCTGACCCGAGTATTATTTAAAAAGAAAATAATAAACGGATCAGTCTAGCTATAAATATCATATAAAATGAGATATGATAAGCGATATGACAAAAACGTATGATAACAATAATGTCATACTGTGACAAGTATACATCAGATAACAACAAAAATCATACAATATCTCAAATCTCGTCAAATATCCAAAAAAAGAATATCACATTCTTTAGCTTATTCACCAAACCCCAAATATTGACAAAACATATCAATGTCAATCGCAAAAATTGGTGAAACACAAATTCTAGAAACCATCAATTAGAAATCCAGAAATCAAAAAAGGGAGCCCTATCAAAAACGGGAGCATGAAAACTCACCAACACGTGTATCACATACGGGACGATATCCCATGGTCGCTAACCATAGAGCCGGTGCAACGACGTAGTACAATAACGGTACGCCCGAGGAACCTGATACTCAACTAATTCAGAACAATGACATAGTACAATAACGATACGCCCGATGAACCTGATAAGCTGGAACAACGACGTAGTACAATAACGGTACGCCCGATGAACCAAGCTCCATAAAACCATATGTCGCTAGCCTATAAAAATTGAGACGAAGTTCCATAAAACCATAGGTTGCTAGCCTATAAAAATTAGACGAAGCTCAACATACGGGGTACTGTCCCCCTCGCGGACAAAGAGACATCGCATGACGCTAGTCTAAACCTCAAAATGATCGTCACTGATCAATAAAAGCGTAAATTACACTAAGCTAGTAAATAAATGAGTTTAGCCTTATGTCCCATAACCACTAGCTTAACTTAAATATTTACGAACAAATTGTAGATTTCCACTCGAAAACTGTCACAAGAGTTCCATCGAACAAGTCTAAGAATTAACCGATGAAGTAAACGCAAGCGTTTCATACCACTTGTTTTGCTAAGTCATTTAATTGGATTTCTCGTGCGAATGATGTAAAGGTTTGTATATACTAATAGATTGGAAAACAGATTTAAAAATGAGTTTTGTATTAAAAATGGTATTGAAATCATCTTTGTGAAAGCGTTTGAATATTTACTACTAGTATAGAAACCTTTGTATTTTTTTAAAAGTGACAAATCATAGAAAACGATTGTAAAAAAATTGATCACCGAAAATTCACATTCGATGACGTGAATCAAAACCATAGAAATCGATATCAAATCCATCAAATGGATATTCCCAAAAAATCCCAAAAAGAAGTCATCGAAGTCGATTAAATGACAACAACTAATCAGATCAACCAAAAATCGATTAAAACGGAAATCCACTCAAAATAGGCAATTTGGCTGAAATAAGCAGCTCCAAACGTCTGAGCTGAAGTTCTGGAATTTTCTTCTAGATCGCCCAGACGTCTGGGAAGTAAGCTCAAACGTCTGAGCTGAAAGACTGGAATTTTATTCCCATAGCATCAGAAGTCTGAGCTTAATACCAGACGTCCGCACTGAAGCTCAAAGCAATATTTTGCCTAGGCCAATGATGGACAATTCATTTCGGAAGCGATTGGACGAGTGACGATGGCAAGGAATTTACGCCATACCCAGCCCTACAGGCTCACCAATAGACTCCGAACAACATGTCCAAACATCCATATAAGGATTTTCATAGATTTTGACTTCAAAATACCAAAATGTGGAAATTTCGTCAAACCAATTCTATTCAAAAGAAAATGGACAAGAAATAGATGTTTGGAATTCATACCTAACAACCATCTAAGGTATAGACATAGATGTGAGTTAAAGAACTCACCGTTAAACCCAAAAACAACGAATGAGAAACTCAAAACAAGGCAAAGATCAACCACTCTTCAACTTCAACTCAAGAAGCTCCAATCTAAGCTCATAAGCAAATATTTCCTAAGTTAGGGTTTAGGAATTTTTTGAAATTTGAAGAGAGATTGAGATGGAGAAGATGAAGAGGATGCTTACCTAAGCTTCTCTTTGATTTTGGAGCTTGAATCTAGAATTTCCTAGTAATCTAGGGTTTAGGAATTCTAATTTCCGTTTCTCTCCCCCATTTTTCTTTTAACTTGAAATGTTAGGAAATGAAAATGAATGAAGAGGAGTTGGAGGAGGAGTTAGGGTATTATGTTGGGTTAGTGGGCCGAAACCCAAACCCAAAGCCCAAAATAGTAAAATAGCAAAATTCTACTTAACTCCAAACATATCGATGTTTATACTCAAAAAGGTCGCAAATGCCATTTTGGACTCAATGGAAGGGGTCTTGAGTCTTAATTTGACTGTTTACAAGAAGTAGCATTATGGACTTTAATCCGCTAACGATGCCATATTTAAATTTCAACATTTAAATATTCAATCGCAAAATATGCGGGTTGTTACACAAACATGCAATACATAAGGGTGGAGATCATCTCCTATTCGGACAGATTTCCTTGTCATTTATCCTAAAAGAGAAGTACGAGTTTATACGCACAGTATAGCATCTCCGAAGATAACTGTTCATATAAACTTTGTGTTTCTTCTAGATATTTCCTAAGTTAATTTGCTCAAATTCGATATTCGACTAATCAACTATCAAGTACAAGATAGACGATCGTAAATGGAACCAAGTCTCGTATACTTACCATGTTTTCGACCTTTTCAACTAGCACTTTCCCTCGGTCAAGAGTGAAGCCGGTAAGTTAGAGCACTATTGCTTCTACACCCTACTCTAACATTAGTCTTAACTCTCATAAACAAAATAAGCCTACTTCATTGGCTTTTGGTACTAAGTGCATGACTAAATACTTTCCATACACAAGTAAACACATAAAGCACAACAATTCACACAAAGCACGATTATCTCACAAATAGTACGATTAAGTCACATCAACGACTTCTAATCCCCTTTTTATTTAATTAATCCTTTATTAGTTAAACTTCTTTTATTAGTAAAACACCTTTTATCTAATAAATCTTCTTTCATTTAACTAAACTTCCTTTATTTAATTAAAACTTCCTTTATTAATAAATACCCCTTTATTAATTAAAACTTCCTTTATCAATTAAAACTCCTTTATTACCTGCATATATATTTAACTCTCTTTATAAAAGATATATACTTGTGTTCTAGCATCTCGCCATTTATTTATACACTTTTCAATACTTCAAAAAGTATTCATAGATTTATCTCAACGGTATTAGTATATTCATAAGTCATTAACAAGATTCCTTACATTAAACCTTTCTTTTTCTATTTTCAAAAGATTTCATACTTACTATTTCTTATATCCATTTAAAAGTTCCAGTTACATTCACAAATCTATTTCAATAGGCTTAAGACAAATGTTACTCAAACATTGTCACTACAAACCCAAAACCATTTCACTTATGCTTATCTTTAAAACAATTTTTTCAAAGATCCATTTACATTCATAAGTGTAATAAAAAAGGGTTAAAGTTGAATGTTATTAACACATTGTCACTACAAACCTAAAACCAATTCGTACTTGTTATTCTCTTTAAAAACATTCTTTTAAAGATCTAAACATCTACATTTATTAAACAAGATAATATACTTGTTAATAACTTTGCAAAGCCATTTATTACAATATAAGTGTTATAATCCAAAACTTCCTTTATTCCTTTATAAACACAACTTACTTTTTCCAAACTTATATATCTACTAAAAACCTTTTTAAAATTATATGTATGTATGTATACTAATTTATTTATAAGATAAAATGTTTAATAATAAAAACATAAAAATATATTATATTATATAAGCTTTTATTTATTTTAATAAAATGTTTAACTAGTTTTCTAAAAGCTGTATATATTTAAAATTACTTTGAAAAAACTTATTTTATGGATTAAAACATTTATATTAAATATTACTTCAAAATACTTTTTTCATAATTTATTTAAAAACCATAAAATGGGTGTTTTATAATTTAAATCCCGTAATTTAAAAATTCATAAATAATTATTAAATATGTATTTAAACTTTGATATTTTTCCAATAATAAATACCCTTACAGTTATTATTGAAATGCAAACAAAGCGCTAGGATGTCTTTCAAAGTTGACTTTGAAAATGACCGAATACAAGGCATTTTTAAAGTGTATCCATAACGACCTTTTCGTTTCTAATTTCCACAACTTCGTTCACAAGTTCTATAAATTTCCAAACTAATTCCTTTATGTCAAACACCCTAAAACATGTGTGGAGAACAACAAAAATATATATCATATAATAATATATTCACATTTTAACCAATTTAACATACGTTAAATACAAGAGATTTCCAAGTGTGTTTATAGCAACTATTGCACTTCAAACATTTACAGCACACTTCCACTTCACAAATAATAATATCAAAACATGTAAACAACAAGTCATGGATATGATACATATTTTAGCGGGTTATAAGAGAGATTATACTATATATAATTTTGTCGCCTGCTTTCCAAAATAAGGCAAGATCCAAAAATAATAACTTTCATTATTATCAATTTTAACTCATATTCAACACAACAGCATTATATACACAACATTTAAAAGTTTGATGGTGAGTAAACTCACCCAAGACTAAGCCAAACAAAGACATAGACAATCTCACTACAAGTGCAATAATGAAGACGTCGTCTTGATTGGGCCTCGTATGCAAAAGTTACCAATTTATAAGTATTCGGATTATATAATTTAATTAATAAACTACTTGTCCAATTAATTACCTAAAATAATCTAATCCCTTTCTTCCCCAATGTGCTGCTCCTATGTACAAGAATTTTGCATGCATACAACCAAGAAATCGTGCACCTCTCTCCTCTTTTCTCCTTCGTCACTCAATGAATCAAAGAGCTGACAACTTCGACGCTTCGCACTACACGTCCTCTACACAATGGTACAAAGCTCAACCACTCTGGCCACCTGCCTTAATTTCCGGAATGTTGTTCCACTATGCGACAGTAGATGTTGCGATTTGTTTCAGTGCACTAGAGTGCCTCCAACCACCATCAATCAACTCCTCTTGCCACCACAAGTCCAAGGCCACCTTTGATGTGACCTCCGGTGCCTCAAATCAAAATGTGACTGAGCTTCCTCCCATCGACCACATCAGGTCGCAATCTTTCTCATGCTACCAGAGCTCCTGCCATTTGCGTCTACAGGTGTGTGCCATGTAGAAAAGTGCAGGCACTCTCCATTGAATTTAACTCCTCCTCCATATCCGACCAAACCCAACCCTAGTCAAGGCCTCAACACGTGAACCACCTAGACCACTACCGCACCCAACATCGCACACACAAATACGAAGCCTCCTCACCACTATCCCAATGGATCCAACGTCAAGCTCAAACAATGCCTCTAGCTCTTGGAACAATTCAGGAAAAATGGCAGCTTATGTATTTCTTTGTTTTGCTTATAGGAAATAAAAAAAGAGAGGAGGAGATATGTTTCTGAAAGAATGATAAGGGTGGGGTATTTATAGCATAATATATATTATATTTAATTTTCTTTAATTAATAGCCCTGCGTTCCGAGTTTGAATGATCACACGTAACGCGGATCGCTACAAAACTCGTCAGCATACATTACCTCATTATTGCGGTCTCGATGACAATAGTTTTGTCATAATCCAACAGTATCATGAAATGATAATTTCACGTGTTTCGAGACCATTTATCGATAAAATGATTTTCGATCACATTACCGATATTTGTTCGAACTATTTATTTTGTAAACAAATTTCGAAAAAAAATTATTATCATTTTTTATTAAAATAAAAGGAAGGTTAACAAGATTATTAAATAAATTTAGTCACATTATTCAATATTTAATTATTTAAATAATTCAGATATTCAAATACGAAGTGTTCGAAATTTTGGGTCTTTGCATTCTCCCCCACTTAGAATATTTCATCCTCGAAATTTCAACATGAGCAACCAAAGAAACAATCACACATTAACACTTAACAATATTACAATCACTAGCAAACAAAGCTTGTGGTTTACTCAAGTTCAAAAATCCTCTTGTCGCACATGGACGTAAACAATCTATTAAGCGTACCTTACGCTCAACAGCCTCAGGTTATTGTTTGGTCAATTATCCATAATAACTAAAACAATTCAAAGAGTCATTTCCTAAACTTTCTATATGCCAATGAACATAGTATATAAATTTACTATAGCATGTACGATGTACATAGAACATCCACATGCAATACCAAATCCGATCACTTGCTTGATCACAAAGATTCCACTTTCAAACTAGTGTAGATCACTTGACTTCTCTAATGTAGATTCCGATCAAGTTTCTTGATTAGAAACCTTTGTTTTTCTCACATAGCAATATACTATGATAGAAAACCTCAGAATCATACCAAGAATCCATATCAAGTGTTTATCATCAAGAATCTAGTGAAAAATCCTTGTTCGGACCGGTGTAAATCACCTCGAAATCATGTATTCGAATACTGGATCAAGAATAGCCATACGAGTAAAATGATCTACGTACAAATTATGTATTTATCCTATAAGTTTCTTAAATATACCAATTATTTTTCAATTCACATTCATCTATCCAGATAGTATTTCTTATCCAATACTAAAAACATTTTTGAATCATTTCATAAAAATCTAACTTCAAGTTTATAAACATTTTATATCTTAAGTTCATACTCGTACCATATCCCACTGCATCCTAAGAATATATACAAGGCATCATATTCATTGTATTAACAAGCATGTCCAAAAATTTAAAACTTGTTTTAATTTACTAACTTCTAAGTTCAAGTGTTATAAAAACTCAACTTTTATATTTTTACAAAATCGCTTTAACTTTAAATTTCTATACCAACTTGAAAGTTTCCGACTATCCAAAATCATCTAAAACTCCATTTTATTTCAACAAATGAAAACTACCAAACAACATATCATAACATGATGCACAAGTAAACTATCCTAATGCATAGGATACATGAGTCCATGGTATAACTTAACAGAAAACTTAAGAACTAAATACTGGGTTTCATTTCAAATCGTTTTCAAATAATATATACTTATAACTTTTGTATATCAAATTATACTTTTGGGATTTAAACAAAATATGTTTTTTTCAAAACAACTATTGTAGCTTCCCCTATTTTGAAACTCGAAAATGAAGTCGATGATGTTGCAGTCATCATTGGAATTATTTTCCAGCGACAAAAGTCAGTTCAGTACTTTCTATCTCCTTCAAAATCCTTTTTTTTAATACTTCTATTCTTAAATACTTTCAATAATACTATTCTTATTCTTTTCAAAAATCTTGAAAAATAATTTTCGAAACACCCGGATTTAGGTTCTTGAATTTTTAGTTTATATCCTTTTTATTTATAAACCATTTTTATAAATTCACTTTTGTATAGAAAATCAAATCACGAATATTTATTCCAAAATATCTTGCTTTTCTTTTAGATTATAAATAACATCTTTTATTAGAGTTAACTTTTTAACCCAACATTTTCACCGAACGCCTTATAATCAAATTATGAAACTTAATTCACAAGGTGTTCGTTTTAATGTTCCCACAAATTACTATGTACCCAACCCATGTTGTAAAAAGGTAAATTACTGATAAACTTAGGGCTGTTAATGGATATCCGAAAAATCTAAAATCCGTCCGCATCCGCATCTGCATCCTAAAAGCGGATAAATATCCGATATTCGGAAAAACGGATGCGGATACGAAGATATCCGCATCCAAAAATTATCCGTTCGGTTTTTGTCAAGATTATAGTTCAAATTATGTGTATTTTAGCGCAGTGAAAGATATTTGTTTATTATTTTATTGTGTTAGTAGTTTACATTATATGCACTTAATGGTATTTAACTACTCAAAACTATTTATTATCATCATATTTGTTAGTTTTTAACGCTTTTATAATCCATGTGATGGAAAATTATTTATGTTAAACTAAAACTTTCTTTTTATAATTCTTGATTTATCGGTCGTTAGCGGATAGGATAATTATTCGATATCCGTCCGTATTCGCGGATTCAGATATCCGATATTCGAAAATGATTTCGGATGCAGATGCGGATATGGCACTATCCGCATCCGAAAACATCCGTTGACATGGCTAGATAAATTGGTTAAATACAAAACAACAATCAATAAACAATAACAATGCTCATAAACTGGATGAGCAATATTAAGCTAATAATTCTACAAATGATAATAGTGCTTATAAACTGGTCAAGAATATCAAATTATTCCATAAAGGATAACAGTGCTCACAAACTGGCCAAGCATGAATAAACTAATTAATGACAGGTAACGAATGAACATCATTAATCCCTACATGAATCAACTACACTATCAACTTACTTATATAAGTTACCTTATATAAGATCTTTAATTTTCATTATTGGAATTACTTTTAAGGCATGTGTTTATAATAAATTCAAATACGCTCTCATATGTATAATACACTAAACTCATGCTAGGAATATCCATTACCTTATCTCTTAATGAGTTATACCCAACCAAAGCCAAGGTTCTCGCTAACCTTCAGCTCTGATACCAAATGTAATGACCTACCTTTTCAACCTTCAAATGTCGACACTAATACTTCCATGGTATTCTTGTGCCGAGCATCCAAGTGTCGAAAAGATAGATTTTTAGGGTAAAATAAAAAATGAAAAAGAACAAGAAAGAAGGAACACAATATTAGAATCTCATAGCGGAACAATAACTTATAATATTAAAAGACAATAGAAAACTGTCACTCTAAGATACATAGCATTTAAGAGTTACAATTCTAAATATTGTCATCAACCTGGAGAGTTATAACAACCTATCTTTACAAATGCTGATATATATACATAGTAGTAATGCAGTGGAAATAATATCACTATGGTAGGTGAAGCGTCCAGCTCGTCTCCTCGAGCTCTAATGAACATCAACAAGAACTTGCTTTTCTCAGACTACTCGAAAGAGCATATAAGGAATTTAAGAAAAACAAAAGCCACGTGTTAGACATAAGTCTAGGGTGAGAAACTGAAGAAATATGCGTTCAATATACAATAGTACTTTTAAGACTGCACGGATTGCCGCAACGTTTAATCCCTCAAGACAACCACACATCTAATAAGTGCATATTCAAAATAATATATAATGCCTAGTGTAATGAACATAAATAACAAGTAGTTATGCCGCATACATGTACAACACAACAATAATAGTTATGCAATCATTACTTGCTAGGGGCATTTGCATTATTGTGCAAGATTTCCACGGAGACGCCCACAATACATCAAGGCGGATCCCTGCACAAGGATCAGAGATATTCCAGGCAACTGACTGTTGGGACTGAACTGCCTAAGAAGCCTTATCTGGTACCCGCAAAAATGGACGGATCTGGTCTTTCGCACTCTTAGAACTTCGGTAAGGCTGCCAGGGTTGATAAACGAGTTCTATCTTTTGTGAACAGTGCCCTAAGAAATGAGAACAATTGGTCTATGGACCAAGAACCCATACTCCCGGCCTATCCGCAGCGAAATAGTAAAAGAAGCAAGCTTTTTCCCCATAAGACTGCAATCGAAGCAGCATACATATCTAGTGAATGTACCATAGGAAAAATGTAACTGGCCCTTGTTAAGTGAGACCGAGTGCATCACTCCCGCATGTATATCTATAAATATATCTAAATGGAATTGACTGCACCCTTCTGGGTGCTAAACCCCACTTGATATGCATCCCATCTCTTATTTCTGTCATAAGATGGCGAAGTCATGTTCAGCATCTCAACACACGAGCCTTTCTCACACGAACAGAACATGAATCCCTAACTCGAACAGATCTCGGAACCACATATCGATTACCATATCTCAATAAATCTCAGAACCTCACATTGAATTCCACATCCGGATTAGAGCATGTAACTCTGCATGGGTTCTGTCCTCCCAATCAGATCTCGAATCTCCACATAGAGTCCAGCATCTCGAATCTCCACATAGATTCCATCATCTCGAACAAATCACGAACCTCTTCCAAAGCATAGAACACATAAATAGTTTTGAAGCAGATACAGTTTTTAGTCATCTTATATAAGTACACTTCCTTACTTACCGGATGCTTCAAAACCAATAGATAAATTTTTAGTCAATTTAACCCTGGTTCTTTCAGAAATTAAACAGACAATATATAAGGGTAGAGATCATCTCCTATCCGGATAGATTTTCTTATCATTTGTCCTGGAAGAGTAAGACGACTTTATACATACAGTATAATAACTCTGAAGATAACTATGTCATATAACCCTCATGTTTCTTCTAGATGTTTCCTAATTTAATTTGGTCAAATTTGATAGTCGGCTAATCGACTATCAAGTACAAGATAGAAGATTGTAAATGGAAACCATGTCTCATATGCATATCACATTTCCGATCTTTCATGCTTTCCCTCGGTCAAGAGTGAAGCTGGTAGGTTAGAGCACTATTGTTTCTACACCCTACTCGAACATCACTTTTAACTCTCACAGATAGGACAAGTCTACTTCACCGTTTTAGTGCTTAGTACAGGACCAAATAATTTCTATAGACAAGTAAGCACACAAAGCTTGATTGATTCATACAAAGCACGATTAATTTACACAAAGCACGATTAAGTCACATCAACGACTTCTAATCCCCTTTTTATTTAATTAATCCTATATTAATTAAACCTCTTTTATTATTAAAACTCTTTTTATCTAATAAAAATTCTTTCACTTAATGTGATAAAACCTATCAACTATGAAGTGCTTTGAATGTGATAAGATAGGCCATATAAAAAGGGACTGTCCGAAGATAAATAATGAAAACAAGTCCAAGAAGCAACAAGAGGTAAAACCAAAGAAAAAGACATTTCAAATCACATGGAACAACTTTGAATCTTCTTCATCCGACGTGGGAAGTGACACCGAGCAAAAAAAATGTTTGTTTTATGGCATTCGATGATGAGGTTCGCCAAAATTACTCTTATGATGATTTACTTAGAGTTAATATAGGTAGTTTAGAAGAAAAGAAGAATGAAAAGAAATTGAGAAAAAACTTATGCATAACTAGATAGAATACAGTTAGAAATAGAAATGTTAAAAGATGAAAAAGTAATTCTTGAAGAAGAATTATGTAAGGTACAAGAATCTAATAGAATTTTGACATCTCAAATTCAAGCATTGCAAGATGAACTAAAATCTATCGAGATTAGAATATCAAACTTTCAAAAGAAATTTGTGATTTACAATCATCGCTTGATATATCTAAAAATCAAGTTGTTTCTTTAGAATCTAAGATTAATGATTTATCAAAAAATATTTTAAAATTTAATAAAGGGATAGAAAATTTAACAAATTTGATAAATATTTGAAAACCTACCTTTAACAAAAATGGTTTGGAATTGAAAACGTCTAAAATTAGTAATTTTGGTTCTAAAAAGAAATATACATCTTTGTATACTATTTTTATAAAATCGAAAAATACCACAAGTCAAACAAAATTAGAAAATTCCAAGATTATTAGTATATGGATTCCCAAAATCAATAATACCCTTATTAGTAACAAATATATAAATAATTTTATTTTGGAGCCACATTTGGGTTCAAATTACATTTCAAAGGTTCAACCAAACCCTCTTGGGTATGGTTAACAAAAATCTAACCCCCACGCCCTAATATATCAAGTGGGTACCAGAATATATGTACTATTTTTGCAAGTACACCACATATTGAAGGGGAGAAGGATTCTAAAAATTTTTGATGCACATGGCAATGGAGTTAAACATGGAGGAAAATCAAAAAATTACATATTCTTATCTTTGAATATATAACATGGTATTATAAGTAAAATATTATTTTTAGTTTTGATGAAGTTCAAGATATTTTAATAGGATTACGGGTAAAAGTGCTATAAAATGATTAAACCATAAAAATATATATACACATTAAATGCTTTAATGTAATAAATATTTTTTGTCATACATTGGCAATGGGTTTACACTTCGAATTTTTTTAAAAGAATTTAAAATTAAATCCGATTAAGCCAATATATACAAGTCAATAAAAGATTTTCAATGTGTTTAAAGTATAAGAACTGTTGACTAAATACTATAATTAAGAGAAATTTACTGTTAGAATACAATAAATGGCACTTTTTCAAAAGTATTTTTTGTGTGATTTGTGTTATATTACTCTCTCTTTATATGGAGAGTATATAGATATAAAGAGAACATATATTAAAAGAATATATTTCTCAACAATATTTTCTAAGAAAGATGTAAATGATTTTCATTTATACTTAGAAATATTGTAATTAAGAAGAGTTTAAGAATTTGCTCTTTACAAGATATTTTATATACCTAAAAGGCAATATTTTTATATTCCCTCATTCTTTTTTATAATGACAAAGGGAAGAAATATATATATGCATATTGATAGGGGGAGATAATACACTCTATAGGAGCTTTAATTATACTATATTATCATTTTATATATAATAAATATTTTCAAAAATTGTATAGTTGTCATCATCAAAAATGGAGTGAATATTGGAACCTCTCTTGTTGGATTATAATGACAACAGCTATACAATTATGCCAAGGAACCTTTAAATTAACTTGCGCGTACACAAATATCAAAAAGAGACAAAACTAATGAAAAAGTATATACATGGAGATAGAAGAAGGTACAAAGACAACAAATGATTCTAAGACTCATATTTACTAGGTGCTCCAAACAAAGACAAACTAATGTAGGAGTCATATGTCAAAGTATCAGTGTCATAGATATACATGTACAATCTTCGTTACGATGATCACACATGTGCAAAAACATTTTTGAAAAGCTAAATTTAAAAGAAACTTTAAACACAAACTTTCAATTTTCTTCCTTTAGCAGTTCAACCATCTGAATTTATAATTCTGACGTCTGAATAAAATTCATCCATATGAATTAGAGAAATATATAAGAACAACCTTAAGGTAATTCAGCCGTTTGAATTTTTAAGTCAGACGTTTGAATTAAAATTCAACCGTTCGATTATAAAATTCAGCTATTTGACTTAGCCTGTTTTTCGACTGTTTTGTTTCTGTTTTATACTGTCAAATTATAGCCATCTGAATTTTAATTTTAGTCATCTGATCTGTATAAAAAGAAGTATCTCTTTACAGAAAAATCAAATTTGGAGAGTTGTCTTCTTCTCCAAAGGTTGCATTTTCTCAGATGGTGATAATTTTCCAAATAGAACTTTTCAAACTCTATAAATACTAGTGGAATGTGATCTTTTAAATAACTAATTTATATACAACTTTCTTACTTTGCTTTATATGCTTCATATTCTTTGAGATTTCAAAACGCATCCAAAAGCAACTGTCTACCTCCTAATATTTGCACGTTCAAATCACAACCATTAAATAAGAATATATGAAGGGTGTCCTAAAGAGTGACTTATCTATGATGTAAAATAATACATCAAAGTCAAAGTTAGAAATTATTCCTTTTATAAGTTGAAATCCTGTTGTAGATATTTAGGCAACGGTCAAAGTCCATTCTGGTAATTCTGGCGGTTATAAACCTATTCCTTAAGGTTAACTAAGAGATTTTGTGTTATTGAAAATCTAAACAGGGAGCTTTAGGACTGGAATAGGATGGGGTTCGAACCAGGATAAAATATTTATTTGCATTTACTTTATAGCAATTGTTTACATTATCTACTTAGCTATAGCTATTTATATATTTGCCATATTATAGATCATTTCTGTAATATAAGTTACATCATATAGCGATTTTCATTTGGTATTAGAGCCTGGCATTTCAAAAATCGTAAAACCATTTTTGAAAATAATACGGCATCAAATTTGACTATTTTCCAAGAAGGTCAATCGACCGTACGACCCCCACTTTTTACTGGCATAAATTATGCATATTGGTCAAGTAGAATTAGAATATATATGCAATCTAATAGCTATGGTATTTGGAACATGACTCAAACCGATTATGAAGCACCCATTACTAATGTTAGTACATGGATGACTCAACAAGTTACGTTAGCCGAAAACAAATCTAAAGCCATGAATATGTTATTTTGTGCATGGGATAGGAATGAATTTACTAGAGTTAGTATATGTAAATCTGCATATGAAATGTGGAAAACTCTGCAAAGTACACATGAAGGCACGAAAAAAGTTAAACACAGCAAGATTTCCTTGTTGAAAATTCAATTGTAGCTTTTTAAAATGAAGGACAATGAACCAACTTCGAATATTTGTTTACGTTTACAAGATATTACACCTGCACCCATACAATTAGGAGAAAATATATCCGATTTTGATATTATTTCAAAAATCATAAACTCTTTGACAAATGAGTGAAAAAGAAAAGTACTGGTCATTGAAGAAGCAGATGAACTTTGCAAACTCGGGTTGAAGAGTTAATAGGTAATCTTATGTCTCGTGAAGTAAATTTTCAGGTCAAAAAGCAATAGGAAAAGGTAAAGAAATCAATTTTTTTCCAAGCCGAAGATGACTTAGATATTGGTAAAAATGATTTGGCCTACCTTGCTAAGGGTTTTAAAAAGTACATAAATCAAAGATGGTGAAATAACTTTAAAAGCAATTCATTAACTATGAAATGCTTTGAATGTGATAAGTTGGGCTATATAAAAAGGGATTGTCCAAAGATAAATAATGAAAACAAGTCCAAGAGGAAACAAGAGGCAAAACCAAAGAAAAAGGCATTTCAAGTCCCTTGTAACAACTCTGACTCTTTTTTATCCGATGAGGAAAGCGATATCGAGCAGGCAAATGTCTGTTTTATGGCATTCGGTGATGAGGTTTGCCAAACTTACTCTTATGATGGTTTACATAGAATTAATATGGGAATTTTAGAAGAAAAGAAGATGAAAAGAAAACTATGCAAAACTAGATAGAGCATGGTTAGAAAAACATATGTTAAAAGTTGAAAAATCAATTCTTGAAGAAGAATTACATAAGGTATAAGAATCTAATGGAATTTTGACATCTCAAACTCAATTGTTGCAAGATGAACTAAAAATCTATCGAGATGCGAATATCCAACTTTGAAAAGAAAATTGTGATTTCCAATCATCGCTTGATATATCTAAAAATCAAGTTGTTTCTTTATAATCTAAGATTAATGATTTATCAGAAAATATTTCAAAATTTAATAAAAGGAAAGAAAAATTAAAATGTTTGATAAATATTTCAACGCCTACCTTTAACAAAAATGGTTTGGGATTTAAAACTTCTAAAATTAGTAATTTCGGTTATAAAAAGAAATATGCATCTTTGTATACTAATTTTAAAAAATCAAAAAATACTACAAGTCAAACAAAATAAGAAAATTCCAAGACTATTAGTATTTGGCTTCCCAAAACCAATAATATTCTTATTAGAAATAAATATATAAATAATTTTATTTCTGAATACATTTGAGTTCAAACTGCATATTCAAAAGTTCAACTAAACCTTCTTGGGTATGGTTACCGAAAATCTGACCCCCGGACCCTAACATAGGAAGATTATTAACCAGTTTAAATTCCAAGTCAACATTAATTTATCTTTCCAACATCTATTATTAAAGTTATTAAAAAATCTATTTTTTTTTAAACTATTTATATGAATTTAAATAAATACTTAAACATATTATACTAATTAAATTAAAATTTATTAAATTAAATCTTATTATTAAATTTATTTTATATTAAATTTAGGTATCAGAACATATATCCTATTTTTTGGAGGTACGCCACATATTGAGGGGGCGAAGGATTCTAAAATTTTCTGATGCATATAGAAATGGAGCTAAACATGGAGGAAAATCAGTAAATTACATATTCTTATCTTTGAATAAATAATATGGTTTTGTAAGTAAAATATTATTATTAACTTTGACAAATTTCAAGATATATTAATAGTATTATGGGTAAGAATGCTATAAAAAGATTACGTCTTAACTATATATATATATATCCATTAAATGCTTTAATGCTATAAATATATTTTTTGTCATTCATTGGAAAAGGGTTTACACTTTTAAGTTTTTAAGAATCTACATTCAAAACCAGATGGTATCAATATATGCAAGTCAATATAAGGTTTTTAATTTGTTCAAATTATAAAAAGTATTGACTAAATACTATAACTAAGAGAAATTCACTTTTAGAATACAATAAATGGTACTTTTTCAAAAATATTTTTTGTGTGATTTGCGTTATATTACTCTTTTTCGTAAGGAGAGTATATAGATATAATGATAACAAATATTAAAAGAATATATTTCTTAATAATATTTTCAAAGAAAGATGTAAATGATTTTCATTTATACCTAGAAATATTGCAGTTAAGAAGAGGTTTAATAATTTGCTCTTTATAAGATATTTTATAAAATTATTATTACCTAAAAGGGAATATTTTCATATTCCCTCATTCTTATTTATAATGACAAAGGGGGAGATATTATATTTAGAGAAGCTTTAATTATATTATAATATCATTTTATGTAGAATAAATATTTTCAAAAATTGTATAGTTGTCATCATCAAAAGAGGGGAGAATGTTAGGACCTCCCTTGTTGGATTTTAACAAAAAAAACTATACATTTGCCAAAGAAACTCTAAGCTAACTTGCAAGTACATGATTATCAAAAAGAGACAAACTAATGAAAAAGTATATACATGGAGATGCAAGAAGATACACGGACAAAAAATGGTACAAAGACGCATATCTACAAGGAGCTCAAAACAAAGACAAACTAATGTAAAAGCCATGTATCAAAGTATCAGTTTCATAGATATACATATACAATCTCCTTTATGATGATCACACACGAACACAAACATTTTTGAAAAGCGAAATTTAAAAGAAACTTGAAAACACAAACTTTTATTTTTCTTCTTAAACATTTCAACCATCTAAATTTGTAACTCAGATGTATGAATAAAATTTAGCCTTCTAAATTAGAGAAATATATATAAGAACAATCTTAAGGTAATTCTACCATTTGAATTTTTAATCCAGACGTACGATTGAAAATTCAGCCATCTGATTATAAAATTCAGCCGTTTGAATTAGCCTATTTTTCAACTGTTTTGTTTCTGCTATATGCTGTCAAATCTCAGTCATCAGAATTTTAATTTCAGCCATCTGATCTGTACGAAAAAAGTCTCTTCATAGACAATTCAAATATGGAGAGTTGTCTTCTTCTCCAAAGGTTGCATTTTCTGTAATGGTGATAACTTTTCAAATATAACTTTTCAAACTCTATAAATACTAATGGAACTTGATCTTTTACTAACCAATTTATATTCAACTTTCTTACTTTGCTTTCTATGCTCCATATTCTTAGAGATTTCAAAAAGAATTCAAAAGCAACTTTTTACTAATATCTGCACGTTCAAATCACAACCAGCAAAGGAGATTATAGGAAGGGTGTACTGAATAGTGACTTATCCTTGTTATAAAAGAACACATCAATGTCAAAGTTGGAAATTATTCCTTTTATAAGTTGAAGTCCTATTGGAGATCTTTAGGCAACGATCGAAGTCTTATCCAGTTATTCTGATGGCTGCAAACCTATTTCTCTGGGTTAAGTGAGCGATTTTGTGTTATTGAAATCCAGACAGGAAGCTTTGGAACTGGAGTAGGACGGGGTTCGAACCGGACAAATTATTGATTTGCATTTACTTTATACCAATCATTTACAATATCTGCTTAGCTATAACTATTTGTAAATTATATATATGATTCGCAGTATATGTCACATCACATACTGAATTTCAGTTATAATATAATATAAATTATATTTAATTTTCTTTAATTAATCATCCTGCATTCCAAGCCCGTACGATCACACAAGACGTCAGATCACTACGAAACCCATCA
The DNA here is from genome assembly GCA_030737815.1 of Allium fistulosum. Classification (NCBI taxonomy): domain Eukaryota; kingdom Viridiplantae; phylum Streptophyta; class Magnoliopsida; order Asparagales; family Amaryllidaceae; genus Allium; species Allium fistulosum. Next base: position 14,359,161 of record JASFAW010000015.1, on the reverse strand, counting down.
GTGTAGATCACCTCATTATTCAGATCCCGATGGCTCTTGTTTTGACAAAATCTGAGACAGTACTCCGAAGTGATAATTTTACGCGTTTTGAGACCATTTATCGATAAAACAATTTTCGGTCACATTATCAATATTTATTCGAACTATTTATTTTTATAAACAACTTTCAAAAACATATGTATTACCATTTGTTAATAAAATAAAAAATGGGGTTAACAAGGTTATTAAATAAATTTAATCACATTTTTACAACGATTATTTAAATAATTCAGATATTCAAATACAAAGTGTCCATAAATTCTGGGTCATTATAATAGCCCTAATGATTGTTGGCTTTACAACAGGTGAGAAAGTTTCAATGAAACCAAAAGTGGGAGTTTGTGAGTACTACTTTGCGACTAATCTTGCTTAATATCTAGCAACCGAACCATCGGGATTTTTCTTTCGTTAAAGCACCAATTTGCATCTTACTGGCTTTCTACCTCCAATAGAGAAATAAGAATCCAAGCATTGTTGCTCATAAAGGCATTGTATTCATCATTCATAGCATTTGTCTAGTTTTTATCTTTCACATCATCAATGTGAGTGGTTGGTTCTTCAAGTGATATATTAACTTCATAAACCTTGGGTTTGCAAATACCACTCTTTGCACTGGTCATCATAGGATGACTAGGCTATGTAGATATATTAATCTCAATGGATTTATTAGTATGATGATGCATACTTTTATCTGAGAGATGAGACTCATCTATGATATTTTCATTCGATGGAATTTAATTATTTGAAGTTTCCATGGATGAATTTCCTCTTTTAAATGACTTTGAAACATGTTTAATTTCATTATTTTTTATAGAGACTAAAGTAATAGATGGTAAGCATATATGAGTATTTTGTAGTTTTTTAGTGGGTTTATTTATTATATTTGAAGAAGGAAAAATTGACTCATCAAACACAACATACCTAGAAATAAACATTTTTCCTTTGATGTCTAAACAAACTATGCCTTAAAAAAAATTCAGTAGGACACTTTCGGTTGCTTTTGCAGGAGACACTGACATGTCCTTAAAATACTTGCTCGAAGGATGTAAAAATTTGCAGAAACTTAAGTTCAAGGATAGCACCTGGGGTGATTCTGGTTTACTTTCAAGCTTACATCATTTCTACAACATGCACTTTTTATGGATGTTTTCATGTGGATTGACTATGAGAGGGTGTGACGAAGTTACAAGAATGCGGCCTCACACGATGGTGGAGGTGATTAAGGATCAAGTGGAAGATGGATAAAATAAAGGTGTTGGGAACTATATATATATATATATATATATATATATATATATATATATATATCGCTCTCTCGTTAGTCCTAGAATGATGCTCCTCCTTTTGTTGAGATTTTATAGTGTACAATAATGGAAGATAGATAAGCCAATATTTTTGTTATGCTTTCCTTCATACACGGTAGACTATGATTTTAGCATATCGCAGTGCAATTTTTTGTTCTCTGATACGATTTTAGCATATCGCGGTGCAATAATGACTACAGTATAAAGGTATATATACTACAAAAGGGATGTTGTCATTGGTTTATTATTCGGTAAGTCAGAATAATAAAATAATATTTGTTAGGTAGTTACAAACAATTACACAAAACAAAACATATATTCTAATTAGAGGCAGAGGCAAAGAAGAAATGGGAGCAGGAGGAAGAGGACAACGACAACGATAATTGAAAGAGGATTAGCTGAAAAGAGGTGGAAGACCCAATTTTTTATTATCAATTTGTAAGTTTTTGTATATGGTTTGATAATTAATTAATTATTTTAGTATGTAAATTTAGTAATAGTTTAAATTTTTAATTTAAATTTAAATAAGTATTTCTGGATATTTATATTTTTATATTTCTAAAAATACCTATTTTAATAATTCCAAAACCATTTAATCAAAATAATAATTTATATTTTTCATCAAAAAATAATAGTAGTTTGTATTTAGTTTGAATTTGAAATATATATACACACACACATACGGTTTCAAATTACATTAAATAAAAAATACATAATTTTTTAGTCCAAAGCTATAAAATATTATAATTTATTTTACAAAATAAATATAGGCCAAATCCAATTAATAAATTTGCAAGTCAAGCTGGTTTTTTTATAGATCATCCACCGGTTTATAAATTAAAGAGCTAGTGTGAAGCCGGATGCGTCAACAATAACAAACATATGCCCATCCAATAACTCACTCGACATCAGGGAAAGAATGAACCGGTAATTTACAAACTTAATGTAACTATGTAATGACTTGAGGAAATCATGCACCTAGTCACTTGGTTTTGAAGAATGCAAGTTGTAAACAAACAAAATAAAACCTAAAATAAATCATCAACTCTGCCATTAAAACTAATCTCCTTGAAGATGTTCAGCAAACCCTAGCGAGCATCAGCATGATGGTTGAACAAGCCGGCCACTACTATGCGTGTGAACCCTATAAGAAACCATGCACCATATTGGTTCTGGGCCAGAGAACTTTCAGTGGCATGGTTGATCTTTTGAGTTTTTGACCCATTTAGAAACCCTCATCACAGTTTCTCTGAATGGGAAGAATATCTGCATATTGAAATTTTCAACAAATTCAAAAGCCAAAATGCAAGGAGAACAAGGAGGAGAAAAATTCAAACACCGAATCGTGGGAAGAAACATAGACTAAAGGAGAGAGGTTTGAGGGAGCATAGAAGAAAATAAAGTGGAGGAAAAGAATTTCTATCACACGAACATCGTAGAATGTAAGCGTTAAATTTGGGCTTCAGACGAAATTGATTTGCATCCCACGGTAGGCAAACCTCTCTAACGGTCGGTTTAATAATAAGGACCAACAAGTCATCCTCGAATTCCCCATATTGTCTTCTTATTGCTTCCATTATCTTTTCTTTAACCATATGCTGCTTTATGTATTGTTCATTTGCAAATTTCTTATTCTAAATTATTTGCATTCTTATGGTGTTGTATTTTTTATCATGTGGAGTACTAATGATTGAATCTTTACTCCTGCCACTAGCAAATTGAACATTAAGCTAGTTTCTTTTGTCTTAACTTTCATTTGTACATCTCCAAACTTGAAACTTTCTTCTGCAATAACAATTCATTATGACATTCAAGTTTCCATAGCATATTTTGGAGTCCTCCGTTTGATTTTGTTTTCATAGAAGATTAAGAAGAAGGCATAAAATAATGTTTACTTCAGAAACTCAATCTAATTTTGGGTGAATATGTTATTTTCTTTCACCATTTGTATTGCGTTTTGTATTGTATTGAGGTTGTATATATACTCTAGTTCTTGTTTTTTCCATTCCTCTTCGATTTTCTCTATCAACTCTCTTTTTGTGATATTTTCTTGCTCTTTTTGTTTGATGTTGGCCTTTCAACAAAGTCATCATCAAAGGCTTCATGTAATATAGTTAAATTTGCAAATGTTAAAATTAAACATATATGATACTAAGCAACATTTCTAAAAGCTTTTATAATACTATAATCATAGAACCATATTATAAATGCAATATTTGATTATTTAGCATTGCGTCAAAAAATTGTTTTAAAAACTTTTAAGTTATTCTATAAACATGTTAGTAAGTTGTGTTATTCACTTGGAAATTTTCATGCAATTGAAAAAATAGTTTAATAACTCGTAGTTGTTTTATAGTTCTACATTCATTCACCATAAGACAATATACATTTTCTGAATAATACTAGCAGAAGTACCATTTTTATTCTTATATACTTGTGCATGCATGTTTTTGGCTATGTTGTTTAATTGGAACAATACAATCAACAAGCAAGAATAGCTCGATAATTTTTATCTATTCTATATTCATATGTGTATTCAACATAAAAGAATAAGAACATTTAGATGATGTTATTATTTAGTATCATTACCACTATTACTTATTCATGCATGTTGTCTTCTTTTTTCCTCACTTGTTCTTCTTTCTTTCTTCTCTATTCCATCGGTTTTTTTTCCTTTATTTTTCTAGCTTGAATCTTGATCTTCTTTCCTTTCCTTCTGGTTGATATTTTTACTTTTGCTTTTTTATTAAAGATTTCTCTAGGTAATGTTGATGGTGGTGAAATCGCATGTTTCGTTGAAGATGTTGGTGTCACCCGAGCCTTTGATTATTTGTCGTTATTTGATTTTACTTTTTTTCTTGTGTTTGTCATTTTATTTGAATTTGATAACCCTAGGTAATTCTGATTAATAATGGAGTGTAGGAGTGGAGTGTGTGAATGAGGTGAGAAAAGAGTTAGTCCTCGTTGGAGTATTTTTCTGATGATATTATAACTTTTTTATTCTCTTTAATTTTTGCACAAATGATATTGTAGTATTAGTTTTATGTAATGATTTATTATATAGTATCAATTTTGATTCTTAGTCCACGGCCAAAATTATGTTTGTTTGAGACATATGTGCTTTGAATTCCATCATTAGTCGTAGAAATAGGTATATGTTATATGGTATATATACATAGATTAGCAAATTTAATACATATGTATAATAAACCATCAAAAATAATGAAATATGATATCATTAACACCAATTAGTGTTTAAGTTACATCAATCCTTTACCGAATACGTTGTCAAAGAAAATACTAAACTAAAATACCAAGTAGCATACATGTTCTAGTACTAAAGTATCAACACAAACTGATACATTTTTTTTATTGAACCAACTGAGTAGAAAAAATCAACAAAAACTGTAGAATGGGTTGTTTTTCCATTTTCTAGGTTATTTTTTTCACTTCATGGGATGCAAGTAAATCAAATAGATTCCAGCTCCTTTCTTCTTCTATGAGTATCTCAAGTACAATTCATGATGTATTTTCAAAACTAATTCATCTTTCAGTTCAATTAGAATTTGACTTTTGTTAAGCGATGTTATGAATATAATAACATATATTCCAAACTCATTCCTATTTTCAAGTAAAGAGTTTGTTAGTACATTGAAAAAAAGAATACTGTTAAATAACTGTGAGATTATTTTTTCTATAATTTAATATTTCTATTATATTATGATACTCTGTTACATTTTATATTATAATACTTCACAATATCATTTTGTGTTATGATGTTGGAGGTGGGTGGTTTTATTTGGCATTGAGAAAATTAAAAAAAACTCATCAACCCCTTATTGTAATGCTCTAATTGACAGTACAACTAATAAATTCAGTTTCATTCAAATTAACTTTCAACAAAACTATTTTCAGTGATATAACTATGTAATTTAATCTCACTCATCGGCATATCATACTAATTAGTAATTTCTGGTTCCATTCAAGCGAGTGTGAAGTAAGTTATCTCAGATTCAAATAATGTTAGAGATTCAATCTTGAGCATCATTTGACCATCAATGATGCTAAATTCATCTGGCCTCAATATAATAACCAATTCAATCATCTTAATTCAAAAGAAGTATTGCTTAGTAACAATTATAACACATTAATGTAGTGAAAAATGCGGGAAAGAACTTATCACTAATAACCAAAAGCAATTAACCAAGATCTAGTTTTGTCGATTGAATATCAATGCAATTCAACGTTAATTATGTTATTTCACAAGATCAAATAATAGAAAGAAAGTCATAGAAAAATTAATATGGTTCGGATTTATATTCTACGTCCACAAAGACCCAACAACTTTATTACTTCACCAATTTGGAGAAGAGAGATTACAAAATAATAGAGATTTCTTAAAGCAGAGAAATCTTAACACTATTACAAATCTACAAAAGAATATTTAAGAAGAACTATTGTTTGAGAAGAATGATATCTTTTCCAATACCTTGAGGCCTCTTTAAATAGGAATAAAATGAAGCTGAACTTTGGGAAGAAATGAAATTAATTAGGAAAGCGGACAATCAGTTTTGTACAAATTTTGAAACATTTTTATTTTTCATAAGATTTGATTTGCCTTTGATTTAATATAGATATCTATCTCCTTCTATGAAAAGATGCAAATATCAAGTTTCCTTGTATTGTATATTTGTCCTATTAATTAATTAAATTAATTGATTTATTTCCTTTTTCATCTATATGCTGATAGATTTGAGTCGTACTTTTTTTGGAACTTGACCAGCCCGTAGTGGAAGAAATGAATTAATTTTAAAAAATTTATCATTTTGAATCTTTTGGGCCTATGAAATCTAAAGGTATATAGATCCAATTTAATAAACTATTTAAACAAAATATTATTTTATTTAAAAATTGATTAAAAGAAGATCTTAATTAATTTAAACATAAATATATAATGTATCAAATACACCCAAAAATTACTCATAAGAGTAAATTAAGAGTAAGAAACTTTTCGTTTCTTTCTCCATTTAGAGAAGGAAACCTTCTGTCTCTTTCTCTAAAAGTTATGAAATTAATTAAGAGGATACTGTGCTTTATATGGAGAGAGAAACATTCCATTTCTCTCTCTTTTAATTAAATTGATTGATACATAAAATGCCATTAATTTGTAATTAATAGATTGCATCAAATATAAATTTGTCCAAATATACTCCATTGTGAATTATGAATGTGCAACATCGTGGTGTTTATAAATGATATGAATTTTCACATTTATCTATATATGCATACCTATATAATTGTGGTATAAAAAGTCAGAATTTCTAACGATCAATACAATATTTGTAAATTAGATTGTAGTTACCAACACCAAATAAACCAATCGTTGGATAAGTAATAATTGGAAACAAATTACTGTTTATATTCTACATACTTATGACCATAAACGAAAGTTTTAAAATACACATAAAGACACTTTGAATGCACATTAGATACACTTAAATGCACTTTAAATTACAAAATTACTTTATAACTAAACAGATGTTTATATATATGTATACAAATATAGAGATTAAAACACATATGTGTATATACATACATACATACATACATATATATATATAGTCACATATATGGTTACAAAATATATGGACAAAACTTTCCTTACACTAAATAAATTAACAATACTTCCTAAACACCTTAATAAAAATTTCCTTGCACAAAATAAATTAGCAAAACTTTTCCATTTATTTTAAATCACATAATTAGTATCTAATAAAATATGTATGTGAATTTATTTGACAAATGTGCAAGAAAATAGTTAAACAGGTATAAACATATATGATTAAATTTAACAACTACATATTAATAATGCAATTTTCCTCGATATAAAATAAAACATGTGAACAAATTCTGTTGATTAACAAAATAATATGATTATACAGTTATATATGAAATTGTTTGTATCGATTAAAGTTAACCTAATAAAACTTATTAAAAAATTGTCAAAATTAAAGTTAAGAAAAAAATACAATTATGAATTCAACAACAGATTTACAACTCCAAACATATAAACATAACAGAGTTTTAATCAAAAATATACACATACATATGTTCATGTTTGCATCTCATGTTGATAACATATACGTATATGGAATTGTGATAATGGATAAATTAATTAGACAAAAGCATGTAATAATCAATTATAAATGATTATAGGAATTGATCAGAATGATACCTTGCTATTGCCCAAGTGAATACTTGAATGGTGAATCAAAAGCTCGTAGATTCCTTGAATCGATCTTATTAACCAAAGCTTTGAAGCACACATTGAAAATGAATTCACCTTTGGATATTGTCTAGAAGTCACACCTTGAATAATGATATCTCCTTAGATCTTCAAGATCCCCATACAATCCTTGCAAGAGATGGATGAACCACTTTTATTTTGTTTTATTTGATCCTTTTTATTTGGAGTTGAAAGATTTTGGAAATTTTACTGTTTGTTTTTTGCCATGAAAAATTAGGAGGAGAAAACGAGAAAGATTGAATGAGAAAGAAAAAATAAATTGTAATAAATTAGAGAATATATTTTATTTGAAAGAATGAAACCTTTCCCATTCTTTAATTAAAACTTCCTTATGTAATTCTCTTAATTGTTTCTTTCTCTACAATCCTTTCTTTACACGTGATATGTCATCAAATGACATGAAATTTCCACAAATCATGTCATCAAATGACATAAAATTTTCATAAATCATTTCATGCAATTATCTTTAAATTACATCGATATCGTATATCAATGGGTGCAAATATCTTTTATAAATGCATTAAAATAATTACAAACATCAAATAAGTAATAATTAATATTTCTCAAATATCAATTAATTTAATCAATTTACAATATTTTATAAATTAATTAAATTATGTGGGTTTTCAGAGAATTCATCATTACGGCTGTGCAACTCAAAGGTGTAAATTTAGTCAGCAACTGATATCAAACTATTCGAATATTAGCGTACACATGTCACTTAGCAGATGGTGTGTCATTTTGGCTGAATTTATCGCTTACACATCTTTTGGTAAAATCCAATTTTACTTATTATAAGCAGTACCTGATAATGATAATTATTTACACCAATTCTCTTCATTAAAACTATATCACATTGGGACTTATGGAATTTATAATGGTTAAAATTCCAATATCATCCACATTCAACTATGTAGTCCAAACACAAAGTCCAAGGTTCAATAATAATAATTATTATTAACTGAACTACTCTGGGCAGAGACTTTGACTTTGAGTTAACATCAGTTAACCATGATACTAACCTCATATAACTGAGGAGACGGGTCCTCTCTTGAATAGTGGTTCACTTCTAATGTTTTCACTCGACCTAACTATAGTCGTTCGATGGACGCTGTGTCATGATTTAACTGTAATGAAAATGGAGCTTCCACATTAAAGATTAACAATATTCTTAAGTCAAGAGAACTGTGTAAATTAGTCACATCGATATTTTCTCTTTGACCTTAGTTATATTTACCAACAGAAAACTATCAAGTGAGTCATTTCATAGTTATCCAATAACTATCAATATGTAACCCCTTGGTGCCCCCAACAGCCATGGGTAATACACTACCCAACATTTGGAGAGCATTACGTACTCTAGTCTCAACGGATACATCGATATCCTAAAATGCATCTTGACTAGGAACATTTAAAATGGTGTATTTAGTTTTTATTATGATAAATTACTCACGATTTGAACACTTTGTAACTACTATCAAAAACATAACATTTATGGATTTTCTATTAAATATACTTTTTATTAAATTAATTAATTAATATAATCACATTATATCAAGTATATAATAGAAAGAAAACACCTTTATTTTGAACAAGATTGGTCGACGAGTTAATATATGTAACAAATTACATAATTACCTCTAGGTAATACCCCTAACTCTATCAATCTCCCACTTGCACTTGGGGTCAATTATGGAATCTTATTCCAAATTCTCTAATCGGTTTTCTCAAAACCAACTGGTTAGTCCCTCTGTGAACGGTATGCTATTATGTTTCAATTATCTACCCTATCAATAAACTCTCTCCGACGGTGATAAACTGTTTTATCATGGGAACAATTTGGAGAATGCCTCTCGACTACTAGTGAGTTCTAAATTTTATTACAAACTATATTGTGTCATTATTATCATATGACAACATTTTGAGATTCTCAACATTTGGAATTGGTTCAGTTATAAATTTGTGCACTTATATTTTTATATACATTGCTTTTATTGCAGTGCTATTTAAGGTGATTACCTAGCCTTTTTTATTGAATCAAACACGGTCTTTCATTTGGAGCATTTCCAACTTAAAGATTCTTAACTTGAATTTATTATTGACATACTATACTCAATATGACTTATGAAGTTTGAGTCTGAACACTCGTTCATAAGGAGTTTTTGTTTCTGTAAGCAATTCTCTAGTATGTCATAAAAACACTTCAAACAAGAATTTAGTGATATAAATTTGGATTTGATATTTGCTTCGTGTATCAAATACATGAACAAATCCCGATATCGTAGACAACATAACATGTATGATAATTCATATTGTCAATGCATAAGGAACTCATCTCATATGTTCCATATTAAATAATTTAATAAGGCGTCTTTGCATATTGATTTGGGACATTCCCAATATCTTTTATAATCACTATAAAAGTTATCATTTATAATCCAAATTTGAGTATTAAAACAACTAAAGTTTATTTTAACACAAATACAACGTTAAAATCAACGTGTTGTTTACTTATAGTTTAGAAATATCAATGTATCTTTTAACGTTCTTTCTTATGAACACGCGCTTCCTCTGCATTTTGATTGGTAATCAAACTATTTGATATTTATATTAAAATATTTTTTTAAGTTTGATGCTTCTAACATGATACTTTATATCATTTGTTATATCTTGTCCAAAGACTCAGAAACTCAATATCACCCTTACTGACTTCGAGACAATTTTGGCTATTATGTGTAAACAGTTTACTCTAAAACATTATTTAGAATTTTCTGTTTCAATACATACGTACCAAACATAAAGTCATACTAAGTGGCAATTTTGTGGGTATATTTGAACTAACTTGAGCACGTTGAATACCAAATCTTTTACACTAATTACAACAATTGAAATTTGCGATATTATTTTTATCAACATTGCTCATTTATTTCCAATTGCATTAGTCTTGCCCATAAAGACACAATCGCGACAGATGGATCACATCACTTCAGTTACGACTACCAATATCATATTTTGATAGCGTACTTGAAATTCTTTCAGATTTGCATATCATACCATATCATAGAGTTAACACTCTTAATGGTTTAATTAAACAACCGAGGATTATATATTTTCAACATTGATAAGAAACCCATAGTTTCTCTTCAGTGTGCGAGAATACTTATTACACACTCTAATGCGACGTGTTCATTTAGGTTAGTCAATTTCATTTCATTTCATCTAATCAGTTCTATTTATGGATCGTATCCAATTCCATTTTACAACCAATAATTCCTTAAAGAAATTCCTTCACAATGAAGTTGGTATTTCTTGAAACAACAATTATTTCTCGGTGCAACAAAATAGTAGTCATAAATGTTTTATGAATTTCTTTATATATAATATTGATTTGGCTTTAGTTTATAGAACTATGTTCAGAACATAAATATGTCATCCAATGACGGTCTTCCAAAAACTCTTTTGGGGATATTCATACGAGATCCCTTACGAATAATATTACGTGCAATTTTTTGACTTGCGCAACCTGCTAACTTCTTGTCCTAGGATATGTTGGGGTTTCTTATAACCCTCGTCTTGTGTGATTTTGTAAACTATTATTTCGATGAAATAATATTAACCTTGTGTGCTATTTTTAAGTATATGACCCTATAGAAAGAAACTAACTCAACTTTACTCATGATTAATCGTGCATTGTCCAACAAAGTTCAGTTGCTCCTTATCAATGCATCGTTATGTATCACATGAAGAAGTGACTATTTAGATTGAATCTTTATTCATTTTTAGGTACATTCAAGACTCTTTCCAATATACTCGCTCATTCGATCAAATCGAATCATTTCTATCGCATGATATTTTATTTACTTTTATTTTATACTTAATGAGTTTACCGTAGACATACTACATGTGTATCAAATGCACATGTCCATGTTAGTGATAACTCATCAGTGAATATGATGAAGTATAAGGAACCGCTTTGGTATTGACAGGCTTGTGATTGCATACATTAATATATGTCAATTCGAAGAGTTCGCTAACTCTAATGGTCATCTCATTAAATGGGTGCACTGCCCTAATTATTTGAGATATAATAAACTAGTATCATATAATTCATAATCATATAACAATGCTATCTCTAGAAACTACGTCTCAGACTATAAATCCAAAATAATTGTAAACAATACTCAGTACTTCTGTATTTACTAATGCATCGCTTTTGTTATGATAGAAAATATCATATTATTGTTTTATTCCATAATAAATATTCATAATACTCATATTGAAATATAGCTATGTCTACTTTACAGTCGATACTGAAAAATAGTCATTATTTCACAAACAATGTGTGGTACGTTTTACGAAAACAATTTCCATACTTTGATGCAATTAATAAGTGCTATATGGCCTGCTCCCACTATTTCCGCCGTTACTATAATAGTGTACTTAATTTGTAGGTCCATCATTCACTTAATATTGAGTATTTATTTTAGATATTCTAACTAGTTTGCAGTGGTGAGTTCTTTGATCAACTATCTTGAACCCACAGAAACGAATCTTATAGAAAACAATTCTCTATACAAAATACATTTTGGAATAGAAATCATCTTTCTTATTCCAATTTTAAGTATCGTTTATTATTATTACAATTCTTGTCTTCGATGTTTCTTTACGAAGGAAAAGTGACCATTCGCTCTCTTCATCCCAGCTATACCTTAAATCACATCTACTCTTGTACATTCGTTAATCTTTCTAAATGGTCAAACCATTCAAAAGAAAAGCTCTTACTACGATATCTTAATGAACTCTTTACAGAAGTGCATTCAATTATTCTCAACTTTTAAAGACATCCTATATGTTGCGCTTTGAGTAGACTAATCAAACTGACATTTCAGTGATCGGGTTCTTCGATTTATATTGTAGTTTTGGTCAAATGTTACATTTAACACGATACGATCCTTTTTTAATTAATCAAATTGAATACTCAATCTCACACTAAGGTTTATTTGATTTTTCGGATGAACTAATTTCATCAAAACATTTAGAATGCAATACATGGATCAAATATCCATAACCTTGTATTGATTTTACAAAACTCTTAGAATGCAATACATGGTCTCAACCAAATAAACATGTATGCGACCAAATTACGAAAGTACTAAGTAATTGTAAAACTAGGCACTTACATGGGTATAGATACATTCATATGCAATAATCATTTATTAGCAAGTATGTGTCACATTTCTATTTGTCAATTTTCAATTCAGTTCATTTGTATATTTTAATTGATAAATATTTTTTCTCATTTTTAAATGTACAAATTTATCATTGTAGATTGTTATAACATTATTTAGCATATGTTGTTAAAATATTAGAAAGGTTAAATGTTATCATTTCATTTTTCTAATAAGGCCCGGACTAGTCTTTTATGTTTCACCAAACCCTAAGCGAAACATAGAAGTCATTCGACTTCACTAATGGGTGTTAGGACTCGTATGCCTTGGGATTCTAACCTTGAGGAAAGCTCAACAAATCATAGGCCTGCTTATGATGGATAACTCTTTATCGGTTGTATCACATACAATTCCTAACCTTTGGTACCTTGTCCTAATCCCTCCTATACCATAAGGAAAGCTCAATAAGTAAAGTGAGACTATTCATTCAGACCTATTATTTCACGACGGCCTAAGTATAATGCATGTAACTTGAAGCTCAACAAATAAGTGTCGTTATCTTACCTCGTCTATTCAATATATTAATAGTACTACACATAACATTCCTAGCTTGAGGAAGGCTCAACAACTAATTAGTATGAAAGAAATCTATTAATATATAAATTATAGAGACAACTTTATATTAAAGATTCATAATCTTTAATATATTATATCAAGTGATATTGACTTATGGAATAGTGTATTTCTTATAAAATACTCTCATGATTCAAGCGTCGGACACATCAAAAATCATGGTATACGTACATTTACATATGTATTTATTCCTTAAGTTAATTTAGGGTTTCTTTAATGTTCCACCTATAGTTTATTCATTCACATTCATTTATATAGGTTTTATATTTCATATTACTTATATGATAATCTTAGGTATAATATTTTATTAATTAAATATTTTTCAATTAATTTTAATTAATCAAGTCTTTAATTATTTTAAATAAGTATTCCAATACAACTTTTCTACTGGACATATCTATTATAACCTCTATAGTGTATATTATAACCTCTATAGTGTAACACATATATCTTATAAATGTTTGTGCGCTTTTTAATTGATTAACTTTTAATTAATTTATTATTAAATAATTTTAATTAAATTATATTAATTTTGAAATTTTATCTTATATACATACATATATACTTATGTCATCTTAAACATTTTAAAATAACATAACATATATCAACATATATATAATACATGCATATAAGTATTAATTAATTAACTCGTTTAATTAATTTATTTTATTAATCTTATTAATAAATTTTAAACTTTGAATTTAGAAATTAATATTCAAATAGTTTCAAACATTTTGTACTTTTCATTACATTTTGAAAAATTATATTATGTTATAACCTTTATAATAAACATGTTTTTATTTTAAATTTAACTTTTAAATTTAAAATTTTGTCTTAATTTTCAAAATTATTTTGAAAATTAGCCAAAGACCCAATTCAAATTAGGACTTTTCTATCAGGGACAACCTTTAGGGTCACTTCACCGTTAAGGCTAGGCAGGTAACTAGGTAGAACATGGTACTTGATTACCCAAATTTCAGTCCTAGACATCATTTTTCTAGACATCATACTAAGTGTGCAAGCTTAATTAGTTATCCCAAATGTGACTAACTTAGACCGCATAGGCTATTGGGCTTTGATACCAGTATTGGTATTGGGACAACTCGAAGAAATGGGTGAATTTCAAAAGTTTCACCATTTTGAATCTTTTGGCTTATGAAATCTAAAGGTATATATATCCAATCTACTAAAGTTTTTAAATAAAATCTTATTTTATTTAAAAATCGATTAAAAGATGTTTTTAATCAATTTAAACTTAAATATATGGTGTATCAAATACACCAAACAATTGCTCAGATAGAGTAAATTAAGAGTAAGAAACTTTTTGTTCTTTCTCCAAAACTTATGTAATTTAGGGAAAGAAACCTTCTATCTCTTTCTCTAAATGTAATGAAATTAATTAAGGGCAGACTATGCTTTATATATAGAGAGAAACCTTCCATTTCTCTCTCTTTAATTAAATTGACCGATTCATTAAATGCCATTAATTAGCAACTTAATACATGGCATAAAATATAAGTCTGTCCAAATATATTCCAGTATGAATTATGAATGTGCAACATTGTGGTGTTTATAAATGATATGAATTTTCACATTTATTTATATATATGCATAATTATACAACTGTGGTATAAAATGTCAGTATTTCTAACCTTTATTTACACGTGATAAGTCATCGAATGACATAAAATCTCCACAAATCATGTCATCAAATGATATAAAATTTCTATAAATCATGTCATAAAATTTCCATAAATCATTTCCTGCAATTACTTTAAATTATATCGATATCGTATATCAATGTGCACAAATATAACTTTGATAAATGTATTAAAATAATTATAAGCAACTTATAAACATCAAATAAATAATAATTAATATTTCTTAAATATCAATTAATTTAATCAATTTACAACATTTTATAAATTAATTAAATAATATGGTTATTCAGAGAATTCATCACTACGGTTATGCGACTCAAAGATGTAAATTTAGTTAGCGATTAATATCGAACTATTCGAATATTAACGTTCACACATCACTCAGCAGGTGGTGTGACATTTCGACGAAATTTATCGCTTATACATCTTTTGATAAAATCCAATTTTACTTATTATAAGCGGTACCCAATAGTGACAATTGTTTACACCAATTTTCTTCATCAAAACCACATCACATTAGGACTTATGGAATTTGGCAATGGTCAGAATTCTAATATTGTCCACATTCAACTTTATAGTCCAAACACAAAGTCATTGGTTCAGTATAACAATTATTATTAATCGAACTACTCTGGCTAGAGACTTTGACTTTGAGTTGACATCAGTTGACCGTGATACTAACCTCGTATAACTGAGGAGACAAATCCTCTTTTGACTAGTGTTTCACTTCCATTGTTTACACTCGATCCAACTATAGTCATTCGATGGACGCCATGCAATGATCTAACTATAATCAAAGAGGAGCTTCTACATTGAAGATCAACAGTATTCTCAAGTTTAGAGAATTGTGTAAATTAGTCACATCGATATTTTCTATTTGAACTAAGTTATTTTAACCAACAAAAAAATATCGAGTGAGTGATTGCATAGTTATCCAATAACTATCAGTACGTAACCCCTTGGTGCCCTCCAACACCCTTGGGTAATACACTTTCCAACATCTGGATAGTGTTACATACTCTAATCTTAACAGATATATCGATATCCTATCTCGATGCATTTTGACTAAGAACATTTAAAGTGGTATATTTAGTTTTAATTGTGATAAATTACTCACGGTACAACACTCTGTAACTACTATCACAAAACATACCATTTACGGATTTTCTATTAAATATACTTTTAGTTAAATTAATTAATTAATATAACCACATTAAATCAAGTATGTAATACAAAGAAAACACCTTTATTTTAGACAAGATTGGTCAACGAGTTAGATATATGTAACAAATTACATAATTATCCCTAGGGCATACTCCTAACTCTATCATTTTCAACACTTCACATTTACTCAAAATATTCATCTCCGTCTCAAACGAATTCAGTCATCATCTATGAGTTGTTGAGTTAGTGCCCTATGGCGCTAAGTAGCTTGAACAAGCTAATCAACTTCAAGCAATGCTCAAACTTGTCCTTGGGATGCGACATAGTCATCATATCTAAAGGATTGTCCATAGTATTCACCTTCAACAACTTGATCTTACTTCGTTCTTTGTCAAGCATAAGAAAGAAGCCTCTGACATCAATGTGCTTCATACGAGAACTATTAGTTTGATTCTCCACAAGACGAATCGCACTCTGACTGTTTGAAAATAGCTCCATTGTCCGCTGCACCATAAAATGATCATCCAATAACTGAAGTAAAAATAATCCCTCCTTAGTAACTTCCACACGATATCAGATCAGCCTCGGTAGTCAACAAAGTTATTATAGACTGTAACTTTAATATTCATGAAATAGAGTCAATGCCAAGTGTAAAAACATAGCTCGACACTAACTTCCATCCATCTCTATCCCTCGCATAATCTAAATCAAAGTAGCCTCTAAGAGAGTGTTTTGCCACCTACTCCACCATACAACGAGCCAACTGATGAAGTGTCATGAAGAAATCTAAGTATCCACTTCACTGCTTGCCAATGTTCTTTGCCTGGTTTAGACATGTATGACTCACAACACCCAATGCATGGGCCAAATTTGGTCTCATGCACACTATTGCGTACATGAGACTACCAATAGCACAAGAATAAGGTATATCTTCTATATAACTTTTGTCTTCAGCTAATGATGGAGATAATTCTTTCAACAACTTAAAATGAGAGCCTAATGGAGTGCCAAATAGTTTAGCTTACTCCATACCAAATCGAGCGAGGACCTTCTCGATATATTGCGCCAAAGCAAGTATCAACTCTCTCTGCTTTCTATCTCTGAATATCTCCATACCAAAAATTCTTTGTGCTTTTCCCAAATCTTTCACATCAAACTCATTGCTGAGCTCTGCTTTCAACTCCTTAACTCTGACCATACCCTGAGATGCAATCAACATGTCATTAACATATAACAAAACATATATCATATCTCCATCACACCTCCTAAAATAAACACACTGGTCTTTGAAGCTTCTAGAATAATCCTATGAAAACATAAACTAATCAAATCTCTTGTACCATAGTCTAGGAGACTATTTCAATCCATATAGAGATTTGTTAAGTTTACAAAAATAATTTGGCCTACTACTATCAATGAACCCTTCTAGGTGCCGCAAATAAATCTCCTCACCTAGATCACCATACATGAATGCAGTTTTGACATCTAGTTGCTCAAGTTCCATATCACAATAAGCTACTAATGTCAAAAGAATACGACTGGATGTATGCCTAACAACTGGAGCAAAGATATCATGATACTCTACCCCTTTCTTTGGAATATACCCCTTTGCTACTGACCTTGCTTTATATCTGAAATCATCATTGCCACCATCTTTCACTCTATAGATCCACTTACATTCAATTGTCCTCTAGTCAACGGGAAGAGGAACCAAATCCTAAGTATGATTTTTCTACAACGATTCAATATCCTTTTCATAGCAACTAACCAACTAGAATTATAAATTAATGCAATAACATCTTTATAATCTCTACGCTCATCATGGACAACATTCAATGCATATGTTGCAATGTCATTGAAGTTAATGTCTTCATGCTCAATTCAACAAAATCATTAAGCCGCCTAGGTTTCTTCCTCAGTTTAACAAGCCTAGTCTTTGAATGAGCACCACCTTGAGTCAGATCCTCTGTACTAACATTTGTATTATTCTCATCAACCACAGTGCCATCGGAATACCATATATACTTCTATGGAAAGAATCTGAAGATGACTTGCCTTGTGATTGGTATTCTGAATCTGTCCTCATACTATCATCAGATGAGGAAGGATCCTCCTTCAACATAGCATTCTCATCAAAACCTACATGCATGTGGATAATAATCTTCACGCTGATAGGACTCCACATCCTATATTCCTTCACTCCTTTTCTATAATCTAGAAAGATACACTTACGAGCTATAGATTCTAGCTTGCCTCTTCTCTCATTCACATAAGTTGGGCATCCAAAACACTTTGAAAAAAAAGCTAATATGCTCTCATTTCCGTACTTCTTCATGGGTCTTCATATCTATGGCTGTAGACAGTGTGCGGTTGATGTGAAAATCCACCATAGAGAAAACTTCAGCCCAAATTCCATCTTCAACTTAGCAATCAATCTGAGACAATGAATTGTTAGCACCAAAATTGGTCACTAACCTCGTTGAGAAAGATTGTGTAGAGAGATAAATGATAAGAGTAAATTTAAACAAAGAGCCATATGCTAAATTGAATGCAAAGACGAGAACACCAGATTTATAGTGGTTCGGCGTAATGGCCTACGTCCACTTTGAGGTTAATCTTTTATTGCTTTACTTCACAACTGATTACAGATACAATCTGTTCACCAACTATTCGAATACAATTGCTAAGTAAAAAGAGCGAGTCTTGAAAGCGGCAAAATCTCCCCAGTGTTCTCGAAAAAAGGTCCCTTTCACTGTGCCCCTACCTCTCTATTTACATACAAAGATGGGTTGGACTCCCACTGGTGGGCCTGGCAGCCGATTACCTCAGCCTAGAAAGAGTGAGTTCTGTGCGTCGAACAAAGTGATGCCGAACAGAAGTGATGCCGAACAGACTGATGCCGAACAGACTGTTGTCGAACAAAGTGATGCCGAACAGAGTGATGCCGAACAGACTGATGTCAAACAGACTGATGTCGAACGAAGTGATGCCGAATAGACTGATGTCGACAGAAGTGATGCAGAACCATTGACGCCGACCAGACTGATGCCGAACCATCGATGCCGATCAGATTGATCCCGAACCATCGAAGCCGAACAGACTGATGCCGATCAGACTGATGCCGAACCATCGACGCCGACCAGACTGATGTCAAACATCTCAAGACGCCGAACAACTCCGTATGTCGAATGTTCTGCCATGCCGAACGAAGTGTGGATGCCGAGCAGTGTGGAATGCCGAACGCTCCATGTATGCCGATCACCCTAGAATGCCGACCCATGTACAATACTGAACGACTCTCCATGCCGATCGATATGCAAGTGTCGAGTGCCTAGTTTCCTGGTCAAACCTTCAGGTAACACTTGCCCCTCAAAGTACATCATGTGGTTAAACGTGGTGTGCTTTGAATCACCCTGGATGCCGAACGATATGCCCATGCCGAACGATACAGCCGAAGCCGAGCACCCTGTTTGCCGAACGATATAGTCGATGCCGAGCACCCTGGTTGCCGAACGATATAGCCGATGCCGAGCACCCTGGATGCCGAACAATGTCGATTTGACCGGTTATACCGGTTATAGTCTCTTCGACTTCCCTTCTCTCTATATAAGCCGATGCTCCTTCTTCTTCTCCCCTTTACTTCTACCTTCTCTTTTCAGTATTTATGAACTTTGCTTCTCAACAGACTTCAGAGAATTATCCACTTTTCCCTTCCTTTCTCAAACATCACTCGACACTTGCATATCGATCGCATGGAGAGTCGTTCAGTATTGTACATGGGTCGGCATTCTAGGGTGATCGACATACATGGAGCGTTCGGCATTCCACATTGCTCGGCATCCACACTTCGCTCGGCATGGCAGAACATTCGACATACGGATTTGTTCGACGTCTAGAGATGTTTGACATCAGTTTGGTCGGCGTCGATGGTTCGGCATCAGTCTGATCGGCATCAATGGTTCGGCATCAGTCTGTTCGGCCTCGATGGTTCGGGATCAATCTGATCGGCATCGATGGTTCGGCATCAGTCTGGTCGGCGTCAATGGTTCTGCATCACTTCTGTCGACATCAGTCTGTTCGGCATCAGTCTGTTCGGCATCAGTCTATTCGGCATCACTTCGTTCGACATCAGTCTGTTCGACATCACTTTGTTTGAAAACAGTCTGTTTGGCATCAGTCTGTTCGGCATCACTTCTGTTCGGCATCACTTTGTTCGGCGCACAGAACTCACTCTTTCTGGGCTGAGGTAATCGGCTGCCAGGACCACCAGTGGGAGTCCAACCCATCTTTGTCTATAAATAGAGAGGCATTGGCACAGTGAAAGGGACCTTTTTTCAAGAACACTGGGGAGACTCTGCCGCTTTCAAGACTCGCTCTTTTTACTTAGCAATTGTATTCGAATAGTTGGTGAACAGATTGTATCTGTAATCAGTTGTGAAGTAAAGCAATAAAAGATTAACCTCAAAGTGGACGTAGGCCATTACGCCGAACCACTATAAATCTGGTGTTCTCGTCTTTGCATTCAATTTAGCATATTGCTCTTTGTTTAAATTTACTCTCATCATTTATCTCTCTACACAATCTTTCTCAACAAGGTTAGTGACCAATTTTGGTGCTAACACTTTGGTGCTTTCACTGAGAATCGAATTCTCAGACCTCAAGTATCTGCTTTGAAGCTACTGGATTGAATAAATCCCCCAAAGAAGATCTGATTCATTCATAGGACGTCCGTTGATTCTACTCAGAGTTCATACCAATAACTCTACAATGGCAAGACCACGTACCAGATCAGCCTCTCATAATGCGGACGCCCACGAGACTGCTAGCGTACAACAAGCAGGGCCTAGCAATCAGCAAGTAAATCTAGGTGCAGGGACTACCGCCCAGGACCTGATGCCAGTTGTCACCAGAATAGAGTTCAACGACTTGATGAGAGAACTCAGGGAAAGCAGGAGACAACTCGGAGAGCAGATGCAAGCTAACGCCAACCTCATGGCACAACTCACTCAACAACAGCATCAGAATGCTGGGGGCAATCCAGCTCCTTATTCTTCATCCGACAGCTCAACTTCGTCCGATGAGCCTCCTAGGCGTAGACGCCGCAAGACTGAAACTACGCAGGCAGGTGCTGATGTCCGAACAGCCGGGGACCATTTACACCTCGGAGACCGTGACCAAGCCGGAACTGGAAACTTAGGAGCTGGAGTGCAGGTGGAGGCTGGATGCTCGGCTCACCAAGATGCTAATGATATTGAACCTCAAGATGCACGTTTGGCAGATCGCCAGCAGAGGAGGCATCAGCCTGATCAATCCCGTCGGACAGACTCCAACCTTCCACCTTCCATACAAACCCCAGACCTGACATCTATGATCAGACAGTTGATGAAAGAGAATCAAGGCTTATCAAATGATGATTGGGGAGTGTCCATAAGTCATACTCCTTTCACAGACGTTGTTCTACAGGCGGAGTACCCAAGGAGGTTCAGCATGCCAACTATGCCGGCTTATGAAGGAAAGTCTGATCCCAGGCAGCATGTGATGAGGTACGAATGGATGATGGATTCAGCTAGAGCGAATGATGCAACCAAGTGCAGGTGCTTTCCAATAACTCTATCTGGGATCGCCACCATGTGGTTCACCTGACTTCCTCCACGGTCCGTATCCAGTTTCGAGGAGTTGGCGAAGAAATTTATAGAACAGTTCAGGATACATACTAGTCGTCCAAAGGACGTGATGTCTCTATCAAGTGTAATCCAAGCTCCTGGGGAGTCGCTGAAGGAGTATTTACAGAGATTCCATGTTGCAGCTACTGAAGTCATTAATCCCAATGATCATGCAATTCTTATGGCTGTGATGCGAGGTGTGGATCCGGATTCAGAGTTTAGAGATTGGTTGGCAGGAAAACCTCCGGCTATGCTAGAACGTTTTTACTCAAAGGCACATCAGTTCATAAGAAGAGAGGAAGCCAGGTGGATAAGGCGAGATAAGGCACCGGGGCCTGTTCAGGAGTCCGTAAAAAGCAACATTGCTGTGAAGCAGTCCGGAGACAACTTGGGGAAAGTTCAAGTCAATGTCCAGAACAAGCCCGGGTTATCTAAGGAATCCGGAGGACGAAATCAAGGGAAGAAGAGAGAAGCGGGGAAGTGGAAGCCGAGAATTCCAACCTACAATGAGTACGCCCCGTTGAATGCATCTCTTGAGAACATTTACCTATCAACCTGCAATACCTTTCAGTACAGAAAGCCACGTCTAAAGGAGTCAACCGAAGAACAAAAGCGGACTGGGAAATATTGCCGCTTCCATGAGACTTATGGGCACAATACTGAAGAGTGCAGACACCTACACGACGCTATAGAGAAGTTGATTAGGCAGAAAAAGTTACAGGAGTTTGTAAAGAATCCGCAGGAAGGAGGACAGGGAACATCCAATCCAGGTCGTGCACCAGCTCCGCGTCATACCAAGGAGCCTGCCCGGACCGTGGGCAGACTAATCATAACCACGATCATCGGCGGGCCTCACCCTGCTGATAAGAACTGGCAAGAGATGGAGCGGTATGCTAGTTCCCTGAAGCACGCAGACTTTGAGTGTTGTTCCAACGTAGAGGATGGTACCCCTGCTAAACAGCTGCGCATGATGATAGACGATATAGTATTCAGGAGCAGAGATGCTGACTAAGTAGAGGCTCCTACCATCGACCCGATGGTCATATCTACGACAATCAGGCCAGCTTATGTGAAGAGAATTTTGATTGATTGTGGAAGTTCAGTCAATATCATCTTCAAGAAGGCTTATGACCAGATGAAGATGGAGATGAAGGATTTGAAACCGTCTAAAGCTCGCATACATGGCTTTAATGGTGCAGCAACCGATGCAGTGGGGTATGTTGAGTTACCAGTTGAACGGGGACAAGGTGAACGTAGGAGGGTGTGAATCCTACCTTTCGTAGTTTTGGATGTGGATTCTCCGTACAATGTGTTTTTGGGTCGACCGGCCCTGGCTGAGTTTAGGGCAGCATTAGCCCCATGGAGCTTGACTTTGAAGTTTCCGACTGACAAAGGAGTAGGTGTTGTTCATGGCGACCAGGCGACTGGTCGTGCATGTTATGTGGCTGAGCTCCGAGAGGCCCATCGGAGGGAGAAAGGAAAGGTTGCGGACAATCCCGTCCGCATCCGTAATACCGACAATTAACAAATAATGCCCGAGCCCTGGCTCGGGCATAATCCTCGGATCTACAGAGACATAGATCCGAGAGACGACGATGAGGAACCCAGGGAAGAAAAGGCAGCGCCGGCTGAATTGACAATTGACATTTTAATCAGCCGAGATGATCAATCACGAGTACTGAAGATCGGATCACAACTCTGCCTCGCAATGACTGAAGACCTTAGTGATTTCCTCCGAGCGAATCTTGATGTTTTCGCTTGGACACATTCTGACATGTGTGGGATTTCTCCCGCTATTACGAGTCATATGTTGAACATAGACCCGAAGTACGTCCCGGTTAAACAAAAGAGGAGAGGGATGGACCCGGAGAGGTCCGCTGCTCTCAGAGAGGAGGTGGACAAACTCAAATCCAATGGGTTCGTCCGCGACGCCCTCTACCCTGAATGGGTATCAAACCCCGTGCTGGTGAAAAAGGCGAACGAGAAATGGAGAACTTGCGTAGATTATTCCGATTTGAACAAAGAATGCCCCAAGGATAGTTTCCCATTGCCTAGGATTGATCAGTTGGTTGACTCCACTGCAGGACATGAGTTGTTATCATTCATGGATGCATACTCGGGATACAATCAGATCCCGATGCATATTCCAGACCAAGAACACACCAGTTTCGTCATAGATGTTGGGCTATATTGCTATGTAGTAATGCCTTTCGGATTGAAAAACGCAGGAGCGACCTATCAGCGTTTGTTGAATCGAATGTTCAAAGACCAGATTGGTAGAACGATGGAAGTCTATGTGGATGACATGCTCGTGAAGTCACGACAGTCAAACGACCACATTCGAGACTTAGCAGAGATGTTCGATATACTCAGATATTATAGGATGAAGATCAACCCTCTGAAGTGTTCCTTCGGCGTTGCGTCGGGGAAGTTTTTGGGATTCATTGTTAATGCTAGGGGAATTGAAGCTAACCCGGAAAAGATTCAAGCTATTCGAGATGTGCAAGTGCCCAGAACTATAAAACAGGTGCAAAGCTTGAATGGGAAGGTGGCTGCGCTGAGCCGATTTATATCCAGAGCCACAGACAAGTGCATTCCCTTCTTCGATATAATAAAGAAAGGGAAGAGGAATTTCGAATGGACATCCAACGGTTAGGAAGCGTTCCGAGATCTGGTGAGGCATTTGGAGAGTCCTCCAGTACTATCGAAACCAGTAGACCACGAGATGCTGTACGTATACTTGGCTGTATCCCCGCATGCTGTAAGTGCGGCTTTGGTCCGCAAGGAGGACCGAGTCCAAAAGCCGGTATTTTACGTTAGTAAACGTTTAACGGGGGCAGAAAGAAATTACCCTAAAATTGAGAAATTGGCATATTGCTTGGTGATTGCATCACGTAAGCTGCGTCCATACTTTCAAGCACACTCGGTCAGTGTCTATACCGATCAGCCCTTACGGCAGGTACTCCAACAACCAGAAACTTCTGGAAGGATGTTAAAATGGAATATCGAGTTGAGTCAGTTCGATATTACCTACCTGCCACGAAGATCCATACAAGGGCAAGCATTAGCAGATTTCATCGCTGAGTTAACTGTACCTAACGAACCAGATAATCACAGTGTCATTCCCCCCATTCGATGGAAATTGTACACCGATGGGGCATCAAACGACCGTTGCTCCGGAGCTGGTGTAGTTCTCGTAACTCCAAAAAATCAATCGATTTGTTACGCTCTGAAGCTCAATTTCCCGGCTACGAATAATGAAGCAGAATATGAAGCATTGATTGCTGGCTTAAAACTCGTTGGAAAACTCGGGGTTAAATCAGTTGAAATCTTTTGTGACTTGCAGCTGGTGGTGTACCAAGTGCGAGGAGACTACCAAGCAAGGGGACAAAATCTTGCTCCATACCTTGCTCTGGTTCAGGAACTATTGGCGAACTTTGAACATTATGAAATTTCGCATGTCCCGCGTGAACAAAACAAGGAACCCGACTGTTGGCCAAATTCGCAAGCACTGGCGATGCGCAGCAAATGGGGTTAGTTCCCGTCGAAACCTTACACGGTCCAAGCATAGATGTGATGGAAGTCGATTATGCATTGGCAACGGAAGTCGAGGAGGAGTCGTGGATGTCCCCATTCAAACGATACCTGCTAAACGGGACTTTGCCCGAAAGAAGAAGCGAAAGACGACAGGTCATTCGCAAAGCCGCTCGATATGTGATGCAAGGAGGAGTAATGTATCGGAGAGGGTTCTCGGTCCCTTTACTACGGTGCATTGCCCGTGATGAGGCAAAGCGGGTCTTGGAGGAGGTTCACGAAGGAGAATGTGGCGACCATACTGGGGGGCAGGCACTAGCAAAAAAGATCCTCCGCTACGGATACTATTGGCCAACTGTGAATCGGGATGCTGCAGATTACGCAAGAAAATGTGACAAGTGTCAAAGATATGTGAAAATCCCGAGAGCTCCACCAACAGAACTCACACAAATGGTTAGTCCCTGGCCGTTTGCAATCTGGGGAATCGACATAATCGGTTCTTTGCCTATATCCAAAGGTGGTGCAAAATACGCGATAGTTGCAGTCGACTATTTCACAAAATGGGCCGAGGCAGAGCCTTTAGCCACAATCACCTCCAAGAAGGTCATTAATTTCGTTGTATGAAACATTATATGCCGCTTTGGCCTTCCGCGAACCATCATTACGGACAACGGAACGCAATTTGAAAGCAGGGAGTTCAAATATTTCTGTTTAAAGTATGGCGTTGAGAAAAAGTTCGCCGTTCTTGCACATCCGAAAGCTAACAGACAAGTCGAGGTCGTGAACAAAATAATCAAGTCCATATTGAAGAAGCGTTTGGAAAAAGCCGGAGGCAAGTTGGTAGATGAACTCCCAACAGCGCTATGGGCTTATAGAACTACCCACAAGTCCGCGACTGGCCATACTCCATTCGCATTGGCATACGGCTCGGAAGCTGTTATACCCATGGATCTTGAAGTTCCATCGCATCGAGTGACGTATTATGATCCTAAGACAAATCAGGATCTCTTGTTGGAATCACTGGACTGCATCGATGAAAAACGTGAAGAGGCTGAATTAAGGGCGGCGGCATATAGGCACCGAGTCAAGCGATATTACGACGACAAAGTCCGCCCAATAATCTTTGATGTGGGTGATCTCGTTTTGAAACGGGTTTTCCCGATACCATCATGTATGAATCCCAACTGGGAAGGTCCTTATGTCGTTGAACGGAAGCTTGGAGAGGGAACTTTCAAGCTAGCGACCGTTGATGGCGTGACACTCCCGTATGTTTAGCATGTTTCTTTTCTGTTTTAGGTACAATTGTTTACCGTATGTTCTTATTCCATTGATTCTTAGTTTCCTTTTTAGTGTGTATCGGACAATTTAGTTTGTTTCATTAATAAAGGCTTGAAGCCGTCTTTTCCATGAATTATTGATGTTTCTGTACCTTATAATCTGGTGATGAACTACTGAAGTTACATCATTCCGTATGATGTACGAACTCGCATAAACGACTCGAATCTCCGAGTCCCCTGAGTGCGGACCGGAGCACTCTAAGTCCCCAGAGCACGGACTAGAGTATAAACAGCTTCAACTTCCGAGTCCCCTGAGTGCGGACCGGAGTACTCTAAGTCCCCTGAGTGCGGACTAGAGTATAAATGAATTGAATCTCTGAGTTCCCTGAGTGCGGACCGGAATACTCTAAGTCCCCTGAGCGTGGACTAGAGTATAAACGAATTGAATCTCCGAGTCCTCTGAGTGCAGATCGGAATACTCTAAGTCCCCTGAGCGCGGACTAGAGTATAAACGAATTGAATCTCCGAGTCCCCTGAGTGCGGACCGGAATAATCTAAGTCCCCTGAGCGTGGACTAGAGTATAAACGAATTGAATCTTCGAGTCCCCTGAGTGCAGACCGGAGTACTCTAAGTCCCCTGAGCGTGGACTAGGGTATAGATGATTTGAATCTCCGAGTCCTCTGAGTGCGGACCGGAATACTCTAAGTCCCCTGAGCGCGGACTAGAGTATAAGCGAATTGAATCTCCGAGTCCCCTAAGTGCGGACCGGAATACTCTAAGTCCCCTGAGCGTGGACTAGAGTATAAGCGAATTGAATCTCCGAGTCCCCTGAGTGCGGACCGGAATACTCTAAGTCCCCTGAGCACGGACTAGAGTATAAATGAATTGAATCTCCGAGTCCCCTGAGTGCGGACCGGAATACTATAAGTCCTCTAAGCGTGGACTAGAGTATAAACGAATTGAATCTCCGAGTCCCCTGAGTGCGGACCGGAGTACTCTCCCTGGAGTGCGGACTAGGATATAGACGATTTGAATCTCCGAGTCCTCTGAATGCGGACCGAATTACTTTAAATCCCCGGAGCTTGAATTAGAAAATATTCTAAGTACCAAAAATGCGAAACGAGAAATGTACCATTCCAAAGAATGTTCGAACAATGTAAGAATGGATTGGGAATTTATGCAACTCATAAGAACTTGAGTTTCGACCACAGTTATACAGAAAGTTAAAAAGCAAGAAATCGTTCAAATGACAAAGAAACTAAACTTTATTCAATTATCCAAAATTCGTTTATACAACCACTCCTCCAAAACTTGGAGTCAAAAATCTATCTACATAAACTACGAAAACGAAAAAGTAGAAGTAGTTATATGACCTAAGCAAAACCTCATTGAACGAGTATAGTGGCTACTTCTTCGGCTTCTTTTTCTTGTCCTCCTTCGTTTTCTCGAATGACTCCTCTCCCTCACGTTTCCTCTTGGACTTCTTGCTCGCCAAGGAAGCGGAGTCAGGAGTGGGGGGAGGAACATCCAGTGGTTTGGATTTGCTAGGAAGAATGATTTTCTAAGGCCTATTCAGCGGGTCGGTAAGTTCTAGTATTTGAGGCTCGACCTTGATCTCGACCTTCTTTTTCTTCTCTTCCACGAGTCGCTCCTTCATACTCACCTTCGAAGTGTGTTCCGAGGCGCCCGTGATTTCGACTTCATAACTCCCTTCAACGGGAGATGAAGTGTCAGACTTATCATCATCTAGCGCCCCGATCACTTGAGCGTCAGGACCGGGAGTTACTCCCGCATGAGCATCATCGCTTATTTTCCCCGCCTCCTCCTTGGCGTCATCGCTCCTCGGAGTCGGTTCAAGATCAGAGCGGCCTGCATAAAAACATGAAAAATGAACATTAGGACCAATAACCGCTCACAGAAAGCGACAGATCTTTGAACTTCTAGAAGAAGAGTTTTATACCAGTTTCTAGCTGGCTTTCAGATGTGTGCAGAGTTTCACCCTCTAGAATGGGGGATAGCACGTGAATGCCGAGACCGGGATCTTCCGGATCGTAGCCGGCACGCTGCTCGAATGGGTCAAGTGCTGGCCGACCGGCCGATTGAGTAGAAGGAGGAGCTGCAGCCTTAGCTCCAGATAGACCAGCTTTATCGTCTTTCTCTTTTGATAGGGGAGAGCCTTTACCAAAGAGAGCCATAGCTGCAGACAAGTTCGATGGCTCGTTCCCCCTGAGAAACTTTTTTACTAAAGCCTCCTTATCGACCTCCTCAGTGCCCGACTCAACCTTCCTGATCTTTACTAAAGTCTCCCAGGCCTCAGCTAGATATTCAAGATAGCCCTCGCCGAAGAAAGTCAAGCCCCGGTGCATGAGGACGCGGGCGCTGTATTCGGCGATTAACGGGTCAAACATACACTTGACCTCTTCTCTGCCGGCCTCTGCAGCTGCTTCAAGACGGGAGTCGATCTCCTCGGAAGCTAGTCTCTTGCCTTCCTCACGGGCTTCGTCCTTCATCGTCTCAACCTTAGAAAGCTCATCATCGAGCTTTGCTTTTAAGAGACGTGTATCGACGATCTCGTTACAGTACCGTTGAGTCTCTTCTTGAGCCGCTATCTTCTCTTCCCTCTCCTTAGAGAGTAGCTCCTTCAACTCTTTGACCTGCAGGGCGAGTGTATCCCTTTCTTTTTGAATAGAATCTTTTTCTAGAGCCAGGGCCCCACTGCGTTGGACTGCGATGTCAAGTTCTTTCTTATGGGTCATCTCTAGACGAGCGACGGCCTCCGTAGTCTCCTTAGCACTCTGTTCTGCGGCTTTAAGTTTGGACTTGTACGAAGCGAGCTCTTCGTCCTGGTTCTTGATGATGTCTTTATCAAAGATGACTTCGAGCTTCAAGCGGTCGATTTCTTGTTGATGCTCAATGGATACTTTCGAGACTTTTTCGACCAAATGAACAAACGCGTCATGTTGAACAAAGACGTCGTTGTTGCAAGCGATGGCACTCTGCTTGACATGCCCTAGAATGAGATGAATAGCTGGGAGGAACTTCAGACCGTCAAAGCAGATTT
This sequence comes from Allium fistulosum, assembly GCA_030737815.1. Classification (NCBI taxonomy): domain Eukaryota; kingdom Viridiplantae; phylum Streptophyta; class Magnoliopsida; order Asparagales; family Amaryllidaceae; genus Allium; species Allium fistulosum. Next base: position 14,329,349 of record JASFAW010000015.1, on the reverse strand, counting down.
TGGGAAATTTAGCTTTAAGATCGACCATCTTCTCTGCTATCGTTGGGTCAGCTGCAGGAACAGGGGGAGGAGGCTTTGAAAGTCTTGTTATCTTCCGATGTTCCCGAGATTGCCGTGTGCTTGATGAACCGGAATGATGATCTCGGGATGCATCGGGTTGAGACCCCTTCTGCAAAAGTTTTTCTCTGTTTGGCTCAGTTTGAGGAGGGAGATCGCGAGAGTATGAAGACTGGAAATATGATTTCTTTCGATAAGACGACTCACGGGGACGGTTGTCTCGATCTTCGTAATCATCCTTGTCCCTGCGTCTACCGGAGCCTGAATCCGGTCTAGAATGGTGAAATATAGAAGAGCGGTGGATGCGATCGAATCCGTGGGAGCGCCCCATGTCACCTGCATAGAATAAAAATAACAGCGAGTTAGGAAGAATCTGGGTAATGGCAAAAATTGAAGTGTATGGTGAAGTGCATGGGTGCGTGTGTGTCCTAGTGTTCCCCCCGACGGATCGGTTCCTTTATCTTTACTAACTGGAGTATTATCTCCCTGGACTGGGGCTTGAACTCCCATGTCGCCTCTAGCGGGCGAATGAAACTTGAGGGCCTCTGGATCGTCGAAACCATAGTTGAGTAGATCGTTAGGAATGGTAAGGTTCGACAGGCCCTTCAGAGAACTTTCTAAATGTGATGAGGAAGCTTCTTTCTCCACTGGAACAAGGGTAATTTTAGAAGTTCCACCAACTTTTTCCTTCCTCATCTTGTATGTCGGTTTCCTTTTCCCCTTAGAAGGGGAAGATGACGTTTCGATGTCGTGAACTTCGACCGTTGGGTCTTGAATGTGACCAACATTCTCATCTTGTGCTTCGGGTGTCTCGGTCTCCTTAATTTCTCCTTCTTCTGGTGTATTAGGAGCATTGCGTGCTGAAGACTCAGCCTGCTTTTTCCCTTTGCCAGAGGCAGGCCTAGGAACGGTGACGCCCTGAGGAAGGCTTATCCGACGGCCTTTTACCAACAGTCCAAGCCTTGTAAGCGACTCATTCGAAATGAGAGTTCTAATGTCCCGTTCTCCGCACTACGGCATAGATGACCTTCTGCAACATTTTTGCAAGGTGTTGCCAGCTAAAATGTTGCGATAGATATAAAATTTTGGTCCTACTGCAACGTTGTATTTTTGGTGTTACCTTAGCCATAAAAATGTGTTGCTCTAGCTAAACAAGTGTAACACGATGCAACATTTTTATATAGTGTTGCTATAGATGTATTCAAATTAAAAAATTAATAAAATTAGCAATCCGCGTGAATACGATCCAACGGTCTACATTTAATCCGACTGTTAAAATGGATCACCACTACAATTTGTTCCAAATTTTCGTTTTCCCGCTTTACTTTTCATATCATTTCGTTCTCACCCCCAATTTCCAATTTCCAAATCTCTAATTTCGTTTTCCCTAATCTGTATGGAAGATGTTCCGTTTTAACCCAATCGGATCTGATGCTATTACATTTCTATTCAATCTTCCACTCCAGTATTCAGAGGACACAACTTCATTTTCTATTCAATTGGCAGTTGAAGTAGTTCGTTTAGCTCCACACCCGAAGTACAAGAGAAAAGTTCGAATCAAGAATAGGTACCAAGCACACGATCCTGATAATAAATTTAAAGTCGGAGATTATGTGGGGCTTGAAAAGATTAGGCCGATAAGCAAGACCAAGACTTTTCTTGCTGTTCCTGTTGCTGCCCGGAACACACCTAAGAGCGTCGAGACTGTGCCTCTTGAGTTGCTTGAGATACCACTGCAGTCCAATGAAGAGCAGGCTGTCTAATTTCCGGTTTGTTTTGACCTTTTTTTTCCTTTCATTTTGTGATATTTGATACTGTGGATTTATGCATTTTCTGTATCTGAATGGTAAGTTTCAAAATTTCATCTGGCTTCATGTATTTTGAGGTCTATTGTTGAATTTGGATTGGAGTGGTCTTCCATATTGCACCTTGAAGATAGAATAGAGAATGACTAGAAGAGCTATTTTGTAATGCACTAAAAGTGTTCGATACTTTGTGTGAATGGTATTGTTATCAAAATGTCCGGTTTCCTGTAGTTTCACATTGATATACTTCAAATTTTTCACTGCATTTTGTTCTTTCATGTTCGAAAAATGACATATCACGTATATATAAGCTTTCTACTATTGTAAAACCACTTATCTGCACCACAAACATTTGGCGTAGTGTCTGGATGTGGTCGGTGAAGTGATGTAGCAGGCTATGGTTGTTCCAGTTTGGATGCGGTCGGTGAAGTGATGATGGGTATGAATTGTAATTGATTTGAATTGAATTTGTATGAATTGTAATGCTTGAGTAACTAGTTTGGTTTTTCTTTTGTAGGCTAATGATGGTCCAAATCTGAAGATATATAGCTTGGTGCTTTGAACTAATGTACATGTATGAACTGACCTTTGATTCTCTTGTTGATGAAAGGCGAAGCAGTCTGCTTAGAGTTGATGGTCCAAATCTGTAGGTATATAGCTTGTAGTGAGAAGCAATGTTGTTTGCTATCAGCCAAGGGTGGTGCTTGGTTTTGTTGCGAATTTGTAGTGTGAAAGTTTGATGATGTTTGGGTTGTCGGAATGGGTAATCAGCGATTGTGATTAGGTGATTAGGCGATTTGGCAACCTGAAGTCGAATTTGGCAGCTGAAATAGTTTGTTGGTGAGGCAATTAGAGGATGGAGGCTGGTGTTTTAGAAGTATGTGTGGTGCATCATTTTACGTCGTTTCAAAGAAGGCTCGATCTTCCGGACCCGCTTCTCGGAGGCGCTGCGCCCGGACCCGCTTCTCGGCTCGCCTTCGGCTCGGCACTCGGCTCGTCATATATTTGTCAGTGTTGGTGTTTGTATAAATTGAAACTTCATATGTAATGAATGAACTGAGTGATGTAGTGAGGAGTATCTGTATATGTGAATATCAGTGTTATATATCATTGAATTGTAAAATAGTGGAGTAAGGAATTTGTACTATTTCAAATGTTGAAATAAAATATTTATTTAAATAAATTACTGTTTAAATATCAAATTCTGTGCGATAGCATTTTATAAAATAAATATTTATTTTTATTAAAAAATCAAATATGCTCTACATTGTGGGCCCCACAAATTCAGAAAGTTAATATCTATAGCAACATTTTGGAATGTTGCTACAGATACCTATGGGTGTTGCCATAGACCCAAATAGGGTTCTATTACAACAATATTACTTATGTTGCCTTAGATAGTCAAAACGTTGCCTTTAAGGTCTAAGGCAACGGCAAAAATTGCATCACCCTAAAAGTGTTGCCATAGACCTATAGCAACATTTTTCGGGCCTGAGCCAACATTTTTTTTGTGTTGCAGAAGGTCATCTATGGCGTAGTGCCGGCAGGAAGGGCTCGAATAGCTTCGACGGCATCAGAGTGTCCGCGGCCATCAGGACGTGGATTGATACCTGAAAAGATGGGTAAAAGTTAGAAGAGGTACGACTGCTGCTAAACACGAGTAACGGTTCAAGAAAAAGGCTTACTTCCTTCAACCATCTCCTCGCAAAGCCGGGAGGACAACGCACATAAAACCATTCCTGTTTATACAAGGCAAACTTGGTCCACGCTCCAGTTAGGATTTGACATTTGTTGTGCGGCTCGAGAAACATGAATGATGGGCTATCCTTCCGCTTCTTGATGCAATATATGTATCTGATATCGCGCGGAGTTGGAAGCCTAGAGAAGACATTCATAAAGAGGATGCAAGTGCCGTAGAGGAATGCATGGCCCTTCGGGTGCAGTTGCGATGGAGCGATGTCGATGTACTGCAGCACATCGCGAAGGAACGAGTTGAATGGTGGCACGCTGCCAACCCAACACATGAATTTGTTACAAGCTGTGTATCTGACTAGGGGCAAGTGCGGACGGTCATGCCCCGATGGGACTAGCACGTCATCAAAAGGGATTCCATGGACAAAGCATATCCAGCGGAGTGTACTTTCATTAATCTTTGAAGCAAGTGAATCGACAGGGTTGTCCAAGAAAATTGCTACCTCCAACGCATCAGGAGCTAAGTCATGTGCAGGGGAAGTTGACGGATTTGAAGTATCTGCCACTTCTCGTCGGGAGGACGGCCCGGGCCTGTCTGAAATAGTGGCGGAGCTAGATTTTCTAGACATCGCTGATAAGGAATGAATCTAGCAAAGTACCTGTTCGAACTATACTTAAAAAATAATCGACGTTAGACTTAACAATGCGAATATTCCCTCCGTGTAGTGTGTGAACTAGTGCAATCATTCAGGTATAAACGCTGAGAAATTATAAGTCACAGAATTGATTGCATAAAGTTGAGCCTTGAACTGTCGTCTTCGAAGACCGTCATCGCTGACCGTCTCCGAATGACAGCCTTGCAATATTTTCAATTTTGAACTCGGACATTGGCACTGCGTGTTAAAAGATTTAGTCCGTTTTTATTGGTTTAAGTTCAGGCTTATGATTATTGAGACTAAGAAGTTATCAGTCCAGATTAATTCGATATGCTGGTATGCTTAAGTCCTTGTCCTTGTGTTTGATGTTTGATTAGGCAAGATGAATAGGAGTTCGGTCAAAAGGTCTGTTCGGCTTAAAGTTCTGTTCGGCTTAGAGTTATGATCGGCTTAGAGTTATGATCGGCTTAAGTTTTGTTCGGCTTAAGTTTTGTTCGACTAAAGTTTTGTTCGGCTTAGAGTTCTGATCGGCTTGAGTTTTGTTCGGCTTAAGCTTTGTTCGACTTAAGAACTGTTCGGCCTAGATTCTATTCGACTTAGGTTCTGTTCGGCTTAGAGTTCTGATCGGCTTAAGTTTTGTTTGGCTTAAATTTTGTTCGACTAAAGCTTTGTTCGGCTTAGATTCTGTTCGACATAGGATCTGTTCGGCTTAACTTTCATTCGGCCTTCGTTCTGTTCGGCAAAGAATTCTGTTCGACCAGAATTATGTTCGACCTCTCTTCTGTTTGGCCTGAAAACGAGTGCACGCAGCAGGTCGTGCTGAGCTTCCCGACCAACGTACCCGAGTCATTCGGCAAGCCATGTCAAACCATGGTCATGTCGATCCACTTCACTAAAAAACCTTAACTCCAATTTCACTATCATACTTCCCTTCCATCGCTTGGCATAAGGAAGTCATACCGAGCCACATCAATACATCTTCCACCAACTCCCTCCTTCAAACACCTCTGCCATCCTCTTCTCTTCTACCGTTCGTCTAGCCTTAAACTAATTTAAAACACCCACACTTCGCCCTTAACTCCTCCTGCTCCACGCAATTACTTCTGACTTTGGTTTTACAGAGATTCGCGAGTTCGAATCTGGAGTAGGGAACGTGGTTCTATTTGGATTCGGTTGGTTGGGGAAGGAAGTGAGGCAACGAGTGATGTTTGAGAAGGGAAGGGAAAAGTGGATAATTCTCTGAAGTCTATTGAGAAGCAAAGTTCATAAATACTGAAAAGCGGAGGTAGAAGTAAAGGGGAGAAGAAGGAGGAGCATCGGCTTATATAGAGAGAAGGGAAGTCGAAGAGACTATAACCGATCAAATCGACATTGTTCGGCAACCACGGTGCTCGGCATCGGCTATATCGTTCGGCAACCAGGGTGCTCGGCTTCGGCTATATCGTTCGGTATGGGAATATCGTTCGGCATCCAGGGCGATTCAAAGCACACCACGTTTAACCACATGATGTACTTTGGGGGGCAAGTGTTACCTGAAGGTTTGACCAGGCAACTAGGCACTCGACACTTGCATATCGATCGGCATGGAGAGTCGTTCAGTATTGTACATGGGTCGGCATTCTAGGGTGATCGGCATACATGGAGCGTTCGGCATTCCACACTGCTCGGCATCCACACTTCGTTCGGCATGGCAGAACATTCGACATACGGAGTTGTTCGGCGTCTAGAGATGTTTGACATCAGTCTGGTCGGTGTCGATGGTTCGGCATCAGTCTGATCGGCATCAATGGTTCGGCATCAGTCTACTCGGCCTCGATGGTTCCGGATCAATCTGATCGGCATCGATGGTTCGGCATCAGTCTGGTCGGCGTCAATGGTTCTACATCACTTCTGTCGACATCAGTCTGTTCGGCATCAGTCTGTTTGGCATCACTTCGTTCGACATCAGTCTGTTCGGCATAAGTCTGTTCGGCATCACTCTGTTCGGCATCACTTTGTTCGACAACAGTCTGTTCGGCATCAGTCTGTTCGGCATCACTTCTGTTCGGCATCACTTCTGTTCCGCATCACTTTGTTCGGCGCACAGAACTCACTCTTTCTGGGCTGAGGTAATCGGCTGCCAGGCCCACCAGTGGGAGTCCAACCCATCTTTGTCTATAAATAGAGAGGCAGAGGCACAGTGAAAGGGACCTTTTTTCGAGAACACTGGGGAGACTCTGCAGCTTTCATGACTCGCTCTTTTTACTTAGCAATTGTATTCGAATAGTTGGTGAACAGATTGTGTAACAACCCGCATATTTATCGATTTTACATTTAAATATTTTATTTAAATATTTCATCGTTCGTCGGATTTTGGTCCGAAAAGCTACTTTTTGCAAACAGTCGAATTGGGACTCGAGACCACCTCCATTGAGTCCAAAATGTCGTTTGCGATCTTTTTGAGTGTAAGCTTCGATATGTTTGGAGCTAGTCAAAAATTTGACCATTTGCACTTTGGGTTTGGTTTTGGGTTCAGCCCCTTTGCCAACTTAAACCCCCAAATCTGAACCACTCCTCCCCATTCTCCCTCACTTCCTCCTCATTTCAGTTCTTGAGCAACAATGGTGAGTGGAATGGGAAATTAGAATTCCCAAGCCCTAGTTTCCATTTGCAAATCAAGTTCTAGCTCCAAATTCAAAGAGAACCCATTGGTAAGCTTCATCTTCTTCTTCTCCAACTCTTTCTCCTTTCAATTTCAGAATTTCCTAAACCTAACTTAGGAAATATTTCTCTTTTAAAGCCTGTTGAGTTGGAATTGAAGAGTAATTGCTCTTGCCATTGCTCCATAGCATCTTCTTCATTCGTTTGGGTTCAAAGGTGAGATTTTTATCTCACATCTAAGTCTTTAATTATCTTCGATTGTTAGGTATGAATTCCTAACACTTATTCTTGTGCAATTGATTTTGGTTTGGATTGATTTGGTGTATATTCCAATTTTTGGTGTTTTGAAATCAAAATCTATGAAAATCCTTTTATGGATATTTGGACATTGGTATTTGAGGCGTGTCGAAGAGCCGTTAAGGCTGGGTTGTCGCTTGGCGTAAATCCTTAGTCGTTGTCGCTCGATCGATCGCTTCCGGTATTCAATTGGCCATTTTTGGTCTAGGTTCAGGGAATGCCCTGAACCCCAGTTTCAGACGTCTGAACGTAAGATTCAGACGTCTGAATACTTTATTGGGAAGATTTTTATTCCCAGATTCAGACGTCTGAATCTTTGCCCCAGACGTCTGAATTGGCTCGATTTCAAACAGAAAGAAAATAGGCTTAAATTGCCTATTTCAGACGTCTGAAATATTTCGTTCAGACGTCTGAATCTGTGTTCTGGAAAATATTTAATTTTCCAGATTCAGACGTCTGAACCAATTATTCCAGACGTCTGAATCTGCAGTCTTTTGCCTATTTCCCTATTGTGCTTGAATATCCAACTCTAATCAATTCGTGTTGATTCCCTTTTTGTTGTTATCATTTATTATCGGCCACTTTGTTAAGTCGCCCGCCTTTTTAAACTTAGGTCGCTTGTCTTCACTAAGTCGTACCGTTTTGACGGGGCGCTGCCCCGCACCCCGCCGTGGGCGCTGCCCCCTGGACCCCCGCGACCTGACCGGGCAGGTCGAACCCCGTATTACTCTGCGTAGGCAATCTTATATGAAAAGCATTCATCAGAACTTCCATTTTGATGCATTTTGAGCTGATTTCCTTGGATTTTATTCACGTCTCCGAATGTGAATTTTTGTGATACGTTTTATGACTTGTCACTTTAAAAATATAAAGGTTTCAATACTAATAGTAAATATCAAAACTCTTTCATCAAAGCGATTTCAACACTATTTTAAATATCAAAAGTTCGTTTTCTCAAACCGATTTTCAATCTACTAGTATATACAAGCCTTTACTTCACTCGAATGAGAAATTGACTTAAACGACTTAGTAAAACGGGTGGTATGAAACGCTTGCGTTCACTTCGTCGGTTAGCTCTTGGACTTGTTCGATTGAACCCTTTTTGTGACAATTTCCTAGTGAAGATTTACAGCTTGTTCGTAAATATTTAAGTTAAGCAAGTGGTTATGGGACATGAAGCTAAACTCATATATTTACTAGCTTGGTGTGATTGACACTTCCTTATGATCATGACGATCATTTTTATGATTTAGACTAGCGATTGAGCGATGTCTCTCATCGGTCTTCGGACCATTCGTGGAGCATTCGGCTCATAGGTCTTCGGACCATTCGTGGAGCATTCGGCTCATCGGTCTTCGGACCATTCGTGGAGCATTCGGCTCATCGGTCTTCGGACCATTCGTGGAGCATTCGGCTCATCGGTCTTCGGACCATTCGTGGAGCATTCGGCTCATCGGTCTTCGGACCATTCGTGGAGCATTCGGCTCATCGGTCTTCGGACCATTCGTGGAGCATTCGGCTCATCGGTCTTCGGACCATTCGTGGAGCATTCGGCTCATCGGTCTTCGGACCATTCGTGGAGCATTCGGCTCATCGGTCTCCGGACCATTCGTGGAGCATACGGCTCATCGGTCTTCGGACCATTCGTGGAGCATTCGGCTCATAGGCTTTCCCCCCTTTTATGTGTTTTCTGGATTTCTAATTATTGATTTCTGGAATTTTATGTTTCACCAGCTTTTACGATTGACATTGATGAGTATGTCATTTATTGTGGCTTGGTGAATTAAATTAAGAATATGACATTCTTTTCTCTGTTTTGAGATTATTGAGATATTGTATGACTTTTGTGGGATTTCTAATGTATACTTATCATAGTATGACACCTTTTTGTTATAATACGTTCTATTATCATATCTCATATTCTATCTCATTTTATCTGATAATTATAGCTAGACTGATCCGTTTATTATTTTCTTCTTAAATAATACTCGGGTCAGACTGAGATTTTACAGGTTCTTCCTCATGACTTCCTATCTGGAGCCATCATCTGACTTTTGGCTAACTACTCTAGTTTAGTAGTTTTTGTTTGTATACATTTGAGATTAGACTCCTTGATGTATACATATTCTTTTGGTTAGCACTTGTATCTATTCTTTTGTGTTATTGTGGATCTTTTCTGACCACTACTCTGATGTACACTTTCATGTGTTGTATATTTATTCATATCTATTTCCGCCTCTGTGATATGAATTGTCTGTGACTGATTTATGTTACGTTTATTTCTATATTTGTTTCCGAAGATTATATATAGCCACCGTGTGATAGCTTTGTGTTTGTATCGGTATGTCGGATTTCCTCCTTAAAAGATATGCATCCTATTCTATCTGACATATCGGTGCTTGCACAAAGAAGTTACATGGATGGTCGCTCCTCAACAGCCTTATTCTCCGTGCTAATTGACAGCACTACACCGTAGTGTTCTTGGTTAGCGTGGGTATAGAGGTGGGGCGTCACAGATTGTATCTGTAATCAGTTGTGAAGTAAAGCAAAAAAGAATTAACCTCAAAGTGGACGTAGGCCATTACGCCGAACCACTATAAATCTGTTGTTCTCGTCTTTGCGTTCAATTTAGCATATTGCTCTTTGTTTAAATTTACTCTCATCATTTATCTCTCTACACAATCTTTCTCAATGAGGTTAATGACCAATTTTGGTGCTAACACGAATTTTCTCCAATAATGTCAGATTCATCCTTTTAGTTACCCTACTAAACTGAGGGTCGTCAACTGTGGTGTAATATGTGACGCCCCACCTTTATACTCATACTGGCCAAAGACACTACGGGGTAATGCCGTCGACTAGGACGAAGAATAAGGCTGTTGAGGAGCGACCATCTGTGTAACTGCTTTGTGCGAGTACCGATATGTCAGATAATATAACTTACATTTCATTTCAAAAGGAAATCCGACATATCAAATACAAACTCAAAGCTACCACAAAGTGCCTATGTGGGCTTTGAAAACAAAAATAGAAATAAACATAACACAAATCAGTCACAGATATTCATATCACAAAGGCAGAAACAGATATGAATATATCACATAAAGGTGTACATCAAAATAGTGGTCATACAAGATCCACTACATCACAAAAGAATAGGTACAAGTGCTAGACAAAAGAATAATTATACATTAAGGAGTCTCTATCTCAAATGTATAATAACAAAAATTACTAATCTAAAGTAGTTAGCCAAAAATCAGATGATGGTCCCAAATAAGGAGTCAAATAGAAGCACCTGAAATACCTCGGTCTGACCCGAGTATTATTTAAGAAGAAAATAATAAACGGATCAGTCTAGCTATAAATATCATATAAAATGAGATAGGATAAGAGATATCACAAAAACTTATGATAACAATAATGCCATACTGTGACAAGTATACATCAGATAACAACAAAAATCATACAATATCTCAAATATTCTCAAACACCAAAAAGAATGTCATGTTCTTTAAATTACTCACCAAAACAAAAATATTGATAGAGCTTATCAATGCCTATCATCAAAATTGGTGAAACGCAAATTCTAGAAATCAACATCCAGAAATCCAGAAAACAAAAAGGGGGAGGCCTATCACAAACGTGAGCAAGAAAACTCACCAACACGTGAATCACAAATAGGACGCTATTCCTTGGTCGCTAACCATAGAGCTGGTGCAATGACGTAGTACAATAACGGTACGCCCGATGAACCTGATACTCAAGTAATTCGGAACAATGACGTAGTACAATAACGGTACGCCTGATGAACCTGATAAGTTGGGACAACGACGTAGTACAATAACGGTACGCCCGATGAACCGAACTCCATAAAACCATAGGTCGCTAGCCTATAAAAAGAATGAGACGAAGCTCCATAAAACGAGGTATAGTCCCCCACGTGGACAAAGAGACATCGCATATCGCTAGTCTAAACCATAAAATGATCACCATTGATCAATGAAAAGTGTATATTACACTAAGCTAGTAAATAAATGAGTTTAGCTTCATTTCCATAACCACTGGCTTAACTTAAACATTTACGAACAAGTTGTAGATTTCCACTCGAAAATTGTCACAAGAGTTCAATCGAACAAATCCAAGAATTAATCGACGAAGTAAACGCAAGTGTTTCATACCACTTGTTTTGCTAAGTCGTTTAATTAGATTTCTCATACGAATGAGATAAAGGTTTGTATATACTAATACTCTAATAGATTGGAAAACAGATTTAAAAACGAGTTTTGTATTAAAGAGGATATTGAAATCATCTTTGTGAAAGCGTTTGAATATTTACTACTAGTATAGAAACCTTTGTATTTTTAAAAGTGACAAATCACAGAAAACGATTGTAGAAACAATCGATCAACCAAAAATTCACATATGACAATGTGAATCAAATCCATAAAAATCGATATCAAATCCATCAAGTGGATATTCCCAAAAATCCAAAGAAAGAAGTCATCAAAGTCGATAGTAAGTGATAACAACCAACCGGATCAACAAAAATCGATTAATATTGGAAAACCATTCAAAAACAGCCAAAATAGGCAAAATGAACAGATCCAGACGTCAGGTTTAGAATCCAGACGTCTGCATTTGTTCTCTGGAAATAATCTAGAAAACACCTAGACGTCTGAAATTCCAAGGCAGACGTCTTAGACCCAATCCAGACGTCTGAACCTATATTTCAGACGTCTGAAATTAGTCTCTGCCATTTTTTTATTTTCTGCATTCTATATTTTTTTTCTCTCCAGGTCTAAACCAGACGTCTGGACTTGATAACCATACGTCTGGTCACCTGGTATGGGCAACAATTTGCCTAGGCCAAGATGGCCCAAACGTTTTAGCAGCGATCGGACGAGCAACAACGACTAGGGATTTATGCCGAGCGACAACCCAGCCTTATAGGCTCTTCGATACACCCCAAATATCATGTCCAAACATCCATGGTAAGATTTTCATAAAATTGGACCAAAACACCCAAATTTGGAAAATTCACCAAATCAATTCAAATCAAAAGCAAATGAACGTGCACAAATGTTAGGAATTCATACCTAACAACAATGAAAGTTATAGACGTAGATGTGAGTTAAAGAACTCACCTTTAACTCAAAAACTCAAGTGAGAAGCTCTAAAACAAGCTAAGATCAATTCCTCTTCAACAACAACTCAAGAAGCTTCAATCTAAGCTCATAAGAAGAATATTTCCTAAGTTAGGTTATAGGAAATTCTGTAGATTGAAGAGAGATAGAGATGGGGAAGATGAAGAGGATGCTTACCTAAGCTTCTCCTTGATTTTGGACTTGAATTTGTATTTCCTAAACAAACTAGGGTTTTGGAATTCTAATTTCCAATATCTTCCCCCATTTTTCTCTAGAGCTTGAATGTTAGGAAATGAGTAATGAAATGAATGAAGAGGAGTTGAGTTAGGGTATTCAGTTGGGTTAGTGGGCTGAAACCCAAACCCAAAGCCCAAAATAGAAAATAGCAAAATTCTACTCAACTCCAAACATATCGATGTTTATACTCAAAAAAGTTGTAAACGCCATTTTGGACTTAATGGAAGTGGTCTTGAGTACCAATTCGACTGTTTACAAAAAGTAAAATTCGTATTTTAATCCGATTAACGATGCTTTATTTAAATAAAACATTTAAATATACTATCGTAAAATATGCGGGTTGTTACATAATACCTCTTAATGCCTTCGGAATCGCAAAAATCGATGAATTCCTATGATACGAATTCATCACCGTTATCAAAAAAGAGAACTTTCAACTTCTTCCTTAACTGCTTTTCAATAATAGATTTTCACTTTCAAAACCTGTCAAAGTTTTCACTCTTAGACCGTAGAAAGTGTACCCAAACTTTACGAGAGAAACCATTTATAAATGAAATGAAATTCCTGGCTCCACCTAAAGATGGGCAAGGGGAGGTCCCCCAAACATCTGTATGAATATACTCTAAAGCAGCATTCGCCTTATGCTTTCCAATACCAAAAAAAATCTTTTTCTGCTTGCCATGAACACACTCCTCATAGAAGCCAATTTAACAACCCGTTATTTCGAACCATTCAAATCGACAATCATCCACTCATGTCAGACTTGAATTGCACAAAACAATAGATTGTTAATTTATATTTGGCAAAACTCAACATATACAGTAAATAAATCAATCATAGAATCACAGACACAGAGTAATATAACAATAAGCAGCGGAATAGATAAATAGTAGTTCATGAAGCTACTATATAAACATCAGAGTTTAAAGTAAAATACAACAGATATCCCGAATACACAGAAGTTACTAATACAAATGCCAATGATAAGTCAGAATAAAACAATTGGAATAAACTGAAGTAACTGGAAAGCTGAATAGACAAAGACCGATCTTCAAGTGAAGCTCCAAACTCCAAAGGTGAGTCTCAAATGCTGTGACACTCATTCTGACCCGAGCATAACGCAAAACACAAAACACTCGAGTCAAGATTAACATTCTTATACAAGTAAATTCAACTCAAGTGAAATACAATTAACTTAAAGGATCTTTGGGATTCCCATCCTTTAAGGATCCGTTAAACTATCTACATACATAGTACAATACGCTACATATATAATGTCTAGAGTAAAGTAAACTATTAAAATAGTGTTAAGGCATTACCCATATCCCCCTTAACACATTTTATATATTCCCATAGTCTATACAGATACTGTAAGCTCCACCAAATTGGAGTGGGCACGATAAGGCATGTGACAAGACACGCGAGGCAATGCCTATGGTAGGGTTCTACCATTTTGTAGATCCGGACTGGTGGTAACGCATAGCAGCTACTACCGCTCACCTCGAGATACACTCCTAAATAAAAGGTGCACCCAATCAAATCACAAAGTAATACAATGGTATCGAAGAAATGTGCCCGATCGAAGGAGCGACCTTGCTTGGCCCGGCATGGTTCATGTTTTAGCCACATCAAGCCGACTCGCGGGAGTCAGGGCTGCGTTAATACCTCATAAAGAATCGTCGCCAAACCATCCTACTTCGTTCTGAAATATCCACCATGCACATAGTTGTTAAAGTGGTTTTTGGTATTGGCAGAGAGTATGATAATATCCGATCCTGGTCTCTTTAACAATGAAATGCTTATTTCACACTGTGGTCATTTTATAAAATTACTTTTATAATCATTTCAAACAGTTCATATTTCCTATCAAAATATCATATCATTTCAAAGTCATATCACTTTTGAAATCATATTCACTTCCAAAATCATAACCACAAAATAGTTTAAATTGTCATATCAAAATATTCTCATTTAAATCCATTCAACCTAAATCATAACAGTTTCAACTTAAACAGCTTAAATATTGAAATTGGTATATATATTGAAATAGTTATAAATTAGAAATTGTTTATATTTAAAATAGGTTATAGATTAAAATAATTTATATATTAAAAGAGTTTATATCAAAAATAGTTTCAAATTAGAATTTTTCTTTCAATTTCACAATTCAAATTCTCATTAAACCATTTTTAGTTTATATCGATTTCAAATCCAGGTTTGGACTTTAAATTTAAACCACTCCCAATTCAATAGATTTCAAAGTTTAAATATTCAAACGATTCATAATAACTCAATTTGATACATTCCATTTATATTTCAAATTCAACTTAAATTTTATTTAAATTATCCACTTAATCATTTTTAATAACATTTAAATAAACTATCAAAATTACAAATTTAAATCAATATTAAATATTCAACTTCAATTATATTTAAGTCTAAAATATCCACCTAATCGCTTTTAATAACATTTAAATAATATCTCAAATTACACATTTAAACCAAACAAGATATTCAATTTCAATTATATTTAAATTTGAAAATATTCATTTAATCACCTTTAATCAAAATCAAGTTATCAAGTTATAAAAAATATCTTCAAAATTTCAAAATCAATAAGTCCAAATGAATTCTTATTTAAATTCAATTCTTAACACATTAAATTACAAATCAATTAAATCTATCTTTCCAACCTTAATTTATTTAAGGTTATTATAAAAATCTATTTCCAAAATATTAATATATATTCTAAATAATATTTAAAACATATTATATATATATATTAGTTAAAGTAAATTTTTATTAAATTTTATTATATTAATTATTATTAAATTAAATCTTATTATTATTAAACACAAAACAAAATATGATAAACATGGAATAGAAACTTATATTTCGGTACATCCAAGTATAGTACAAGTGTTACAAACCTCTTAATATTTGTGTCCTTAGCCTTCCTTTGATTCTTTGGAGTAGATATAAGTTTGGAATATGTCTAGGAATATATTTATTCCATAGTATTCCATAATTAATGATGATTCTGAAGTATCTGTATTCACTCTTGAGTTTCGAGATGTTGATGATATATCTCGAATTCCAGTCATTATGACTTTGTTGATTTCTATGACTCCGTTCGGGTTTGCCACCCCATCGGGCAATCTAGTATTGCATTGACCTTCTTTCCAATTCTTAGCCTATCGGTCATCCTTTCACGAGTATGTCCACTAAGGAAATGAGGTGCTTCTTTTGAATTTAATTAATATTGTCGTCCTTGCTTCCTTCGAGATATCCTCTTTGGATACTCATCTGTTGTTATACTTTGTGATATTACTACATTCGAAGTAATGATATGTTGTTAGTGTTCTTCTTCTCATTTGAGAAGATGTCTTGCATTATCCTTAATCTTATTTATGTCATTGATCTATTGAGTGGTGCTAAGGTCATTCCTCAGCTTGACCTTACATCGATTTTCATGAGCTACGAGTTGTAGAGGATAGCGTTCCTCTTACCGCATTCCGCACTCGTATGGGTCTTGTGTGTGGTTCATTATACCGTTTGGAATAACGAACACTCCAATCTATTTTGTCAATCTTGAGGATCGAGTATTCTGAGAATATCTCGATGAGTTCTTCTTGTGTTTTTTATTTTAAGTAAGTTATAAATTGAGTTTTTAATACCTTCAAATTGAAGATATGTTTTTAAGAGAAATTGGATTTTGTTTTGAGATAAGTAAAGAATATTTTGAGTATTATATGAGAAATTTCTTTTTATAGAAAATGATTTTCTTTGTGTTCGGTTGTCCATCGAGTGTTTAAGAATTCTGGTCGATGCGCCTGATCAACGTTATCGATAGGAATTACCTAAACGCTATGATGAGGCAATCAGACACGGTAACTTGTGTTTTAATGAGATTAAGTTTGAAAATTAATATTATGGAATTGAGAATTAAAATTTTTATTTTGAATGGCTTATGTAAATTATTTTGGACTTTTTTTTGGGTGTTTGAAAATAGAGAGAAGTTAGATTTTTAAATTTTATTTTAAGAAGTGTTGATGTGGATTTATAAAATTCTTTTGAATTTAATTTTGTAATAAGAGGGAATATGTGTTTGAATTTATTCCTTTTATAGGTGCTATATTAAAGAGTTTTGAAAATTCTCAAGTGTTGGAAATTGAGATTTTGATTATAAAAATAATAAGTTGTGAAACTCTAAGAAATATTGAAATTAATATTTATAAATATTTTGGGTCCTAGTGTTTATCTTGCCTTAGTGCAATGGTCTGACGACCTGTTTTTTTCGGTCATTTTAGTTTGGTGGCTTTTGAAGTAACCACCTCTCATCTGGTTTTCTTACCTTAATTGTTGATTATCTTAGTATCGATGTGGCTTTTTCCGTAGTGACACACGGAAAATCATGTCGATAATCACCGTGTTGATGGGTGTTCGGGATAAAAGTTAAGCTAAATCCCGACTCTGTTCGAGAAATTTTTGAGAAATCAATCTCACTCGATTAATTTTTGCATAGCGTTCTGCTTTTATGTTCTTATTACGAAGAAGAGATGCCTTCGAAATCATGAGGTATTTCTCATACAAATTCTATAGTCCGCTAATCCCGACGAATTTATTCTGGAAATCATAGAATTTATCGAGTAATTTTATCTTGGTCTTCTATCATTTTTAGTTGAGGGGGAAAAATTTTAAACTCGAGCTTGTCTATCTTTCTTTCGATTGATGAAATAAATATATTGAATACAAACTCTTCTCTAGAAATTGCAAGGACGCAATTTTGTTAAGGGGAGGAGTCTGTAACACCCTGGTTTTGGAGATTACCTGTAAATATAAATTATAACGGTAGTTATAATTTAATATTGTGAATTAAAATAAAATTGAAAATTTTAAATTGTTTATTTGGAATAAACAATGAATTTTGGAAATAAAATGAGAAAATAAAGTTTGGAACTTTTTTATCTTATATGGGTTAATAATGAATGGAAAATGGTTTATATTTAGAGAAAATGCAATAATTTAATTAATTATTGCCAATTACTTCTTTTAATTATTTTTAAAGGAAGTATGTGATTTTTAAAGGTTGTCTATTTAAATAAAAAGGTGGAATTTGGTTTAAAAATGAGTTTGGTTATAAATTTAAAGTTTGAGATGGTTTGTCATATTTTTCTAAACAAGAGAAATGTTTTTTTTATAGAATTTTTGAAGTTGAAAATAAGGATTTATGCATTTATTTGTGTAAAATTGTGTATTTATGTAAAATAAGGGATTTTTATAATAAAAATGTTTTAAAAAACTAAAATTAATCTTTCTTTTTTTATGATGGAAAATATTTTATTTATTATATATGTTTGTGTAGAAACTTAAAGAAAATGCATTGTTTTATTATAACATAGTGTATATAATTATTTTAGTGTTAATTTATTATCATAGGCTAATTAATTCTTTCTCTTGTTGGGTCCAAAGCCCATTTATTTGCAACTTGAAGTGAGAAATATTATCTCTTTTCGTGTACATACAAACACTACTCTTCTTCTTCTGTAAATAAACAGAAAAAAGATAGAAACTTACCCCTCTTTCAATCCAGAGCCTTAAATCTCCATTTCTTCAAATCAAAATTGTTGCTTTTATCTAATTAAAGAGTATTACAATAGGTAATCAACTCCAACCTATAATTATTTCATCAAATCTAAATCTTTGAGAAGTGATTATCTGATTACAGCGAATCTCTTATTTGCATGTCTGGTTATTGAGTTCTATAGGTTATTTGAAGCCTTTCATGTTCAAAGCTTGCTTCTTTCAGCATAAATCCGGATTTTAACTTCTCTAATGTAAGGTGAGTATCAATCTCACAAATGTTAGCTCATGTAATGCCAAAAATCGCAAGTTGAAATCAAAAATTTGCTAAAAAATTCGTTACTGAACTATTTTGATTTTGTGTGTAAACTGTCTTGAGTTGCAACTTTGTGCAGTCATACCTCTATATTCTGGTAACGTAATACTACCGGATTTTTTTTTTTTGTAGAACATGTTTTGTAGTTTAAGCATATCAAATTTCAGGTCAGTTAGACCTATATACCTTATAGAAATATGCTGCCGAACTTTGATTCGGACCATGTTTTTGCCCAAATTTTTACAGTGAAAACATTGCCTGGGTTCAACTTTGAGACATCATAACTTTCTCGCAGCTTGTTCAAATTGTGTGATTCTTTTTCCAGTTTAAAGTATGAGTGTTAAAATTTATGCATACCAAATTTTAGGTCATTTCGATCTATATAGCTTATAGAAATATGCTGCCGAACTTTGATTCGGAGCACGTTTTTGCCCAGATTTTTACAGTGAAATCACTGCCAGGAAATCTTATTTTATATATGTAGAAATAATAAAGTTATAAGTAAAATTTTATAATTTACATTTTAAAACTAAACTTATAATTTTAAAATTTCCAAACATATAAATTTAAAAATCTAACTTTTACACATATATTAAAATAAATATTTATATTATAATTTAAATCTATATTTATCAAAACACATATATTTTCCTTTCAAAATTCCGGAAATCATTTTAAAATAGACCAACGGTGTCCGTATATAGTTTTCTAACCTATGGTCAAGTGATACGGATATTTATCATTTCAATCTGCAATTTAAATTTAATATTTACGGGTATATATCGTTTCAGCCCACAATCCCAAAATTCAAAAATAAAATCGCTTGGGTTTATTATTTCAACCCATAATGATTTTTTCCTAATCTATAATATCGTTCGGGTATGTATCATTTCAACCCATAGGGAATTCTAAACTAACAGGGAACTTGCAAAGTGAGAACAAATATGATAATAATATAACATATCAACAACAGACATATATCATCAGTAACAAATATAAATATAATACATACAATATGTTATGGTGTCATATGTCATAGATAAACAATTGCAGATAATGACATAACTTATTTAACAATTTAATAACTTAACGATTCATATTCGACAGCCTATTCCAATCGTTATTTCATGTGAATTAAATTTACCAAATATAATAATCTTAATCATGAGTGATTGCTCACCTTTCGAGGCTAAAGAACAATGGGAATGGAAACAGTGGCACAGATATGCACGGACAAGCTAGAGTTGCGAAAATAGTCTCCGGACAGCAACGAAAACAGCAAAGCTAGGCTGGAATTCGAAAATCGGGGAAAACAAAATATGAAATCTTTAAAAAATCTAAAATTTGCAAATATAATATTTTTATATTATATATTTTCTTTTAAAATAAATATCCAATTTGAAACACATATCAAAATAAATTCTTTATATATATATATATATATATATATATTAAAATCAAATTTTAATTCAAAGCCCATATAATAAAAAATATATATTCTTTTCAAAATATTAACCTAACATATAATATATATATATATATTTCAAAATACTAACATAACACATAAATTTAAACACATTATATCCAAAACACATACACGCATATTTTTAAACATATCATATTTAAACACATAAATTATATAATTAAAAAGTATATATATAAGAATGTTTAAAATCAAAAATTCAATTTAAACACATATCAAACATGTCTTTATATATAATTTAAAACCACGGAATTCAAAACATGTTGTTAACCGATTATTTGACCCGGTAACGAGAGGCTCGGCACAGAGTTCCCATTCGACATGCAAAGCCATCGCTCGACGTAGAGCCTCGATCATCCGGCGTGTCTCGTTCGGCTTGCATGGAACGGTGCGTAGAAGTCACTCTCCACAGGCCGAAGTATCTCTCTCTTAGGCCCAAGAGAGAAGTCCAACCCATCGTCTATAAATAGAGGGGCAGGGGCACAGTGAAAGGGACCTTTTTGGGAGAACACTAGGGAGACTCTACCGCTTTCAAGACTCATCCTTTTCAGTTCAAACTTGTATTCAAGTCATTAATAAACGGATTGTATCTGTATTCAATTACTGGTGAAAGCAATAAAGATTAAAACTCAAAGTGGACGTAGGCAGTTACGCCGAACCACTATAAATCTGGTGTTCTCGTTTTTGTTGTTCTTTTGGCATTGAATTACACTATTTTTCAGTTCTAATTTATCTTCTTCATTAATCTCTCTACATAATCTTTCTCAATGATGTTAGTGACCAATTTTGGTGCTAACACTTTGGTGCTTTCACTGAGAATTGAATTCTCAGCTCGATTGGATCTCATCGTCTACTAGTGGATTTCCATATTCGCGAGATAGATCCAGTTTTTTACTATGAAACTTCCTATTCTACTCAGATTTGAAAGAAATCTAAAGGAAGCTGATAGCCGTAGTCAGATAAATCAAGTCAACGCAAGACCGCTCCAGAAAAAGTCTATGCCGAGCGATATATGCCAAATGGCATCCAGGCCGAGCCACTCCAGCTCCATGCAAGCTCCATGCCGAGCCGCTCCAGCTCCATGCCGAACGACTCAGTGTATGCCGAGCGGGACAATGCCGAATGACCCAGTGTATGTCGAGCAGAACCATGCCGAACGACCCAGTGTATGCCGAGCGGGACAATGCCGAACGACCCAGTGTATGCCGAGCAGAACCATGCCGAAAGACCTAGTGTATGCCGAGCAGAACCATGCCGAACGACTCAGTGTATGCCGAGCAGAACCATGCCGAACAACTCAGTGTATGCCGAGCAGAACCATGCCGAACGACTCAGTGTATGCCGAGCGGGACAATGCCGGATGACCCAGTGTATGCCGAGCAGAACCATGCCGAACGACCCAGTGTATGCCGAGCAGAACCATGCCGAACGACTCTGTGTATGCCGAGCAGAACCATGACGAACGACTCAGTGTATGCCGAGCAGAACCATACCGAACGACTCAGTGTATGCCGAGCGGGACCATGCCGAACGACCCAGTGCCGAACGACCCAGTGTATGCCGAGCGGGACTATGCCGAGCGACCCAGTGTATGCCGATCCCTCTCTCAAAAAACAATCTGACCGGGGCATAGAGGATCTAGCGGCAGCTTATGAACGGCATCAAGGGAACGGACAAGCAACCGCTATTCAAACGGTACTCCCAAAGGTTGGAGAACATAGATGATATGACTATAGCAAACGCCAAGATGACTCCAAGCACCATTCTTCGCTGACCCAGCACTTCGAATTTAGTGACTCCAAGAAAATCAATGCTTGGCTCTGAGCAATTTATTACAAATACTAATAAGGATATCATACTGATCGCGTTTGAGGAGAGTCGACCTCCAGATATATTTTGGCAGCTAGTTAGCTGAAGAGCCTCCTACGACTATGGATCGTTTCTTTTACAAAATGAATCAGAACCAAAGTGAGGAGGAGTGGAGCAGACTAGGAAAAATAACAATGCAAGCCCGTCGGCTAAGGACACTAATTCTAGTAGATAAAAGCAAGATCTCAAAATTCGACTCATATGCTCTTTGGTAGATTCAATCGATAGCCTCTACTTGAAAGCTCACGACTCAGAGTAGTACTGAAAACCAACCTCAAGAGAGTCCACCAAAGCCCAAAGAAAATCAGGGGAATGTTGTATATTCCAAGATGCACACTGATCCTAACATTGGCGATTACAAACACCTCCGAGGTGTGATCGAAAAGCTTTTTCGGAAAGGAAAGCTTCAATAGTACGTGCAACCCTTCTAGAAGGGCGAGCCAGGAACTGTGGATGCCCATCAATAAAGAACTCTAATTAATAATTGAACCGTTGGTAGTCGACAACCCGCTAGAAGGGGCTAGGGGCAAAGTTGAAAAGCACATAATGCTGCTCCACTTATCAACGAGATTTATACCAATCTTCTTCGAATTATTTCTATTTCAATTTCAATTGTGCTTTAAATTATGACCGACTTAAACTAAACTTCTTCCAAAACGACGCAGGTGACCAAGTACTCAGAGTTGGCCGCCAACCAATCCACGCAAACCTTAATCGGGTTTGTGGAGTTTCATCAAGACGAGCATGATTCGTTTGCTCATCGTCAACCATGTGCCTTTGATTTGGGGCCAACGACTAGAGATTGAAAATCTCATCACGATCAGAGCCCAACACAAAGCCAATATGATCGACCATCCATTCATTGACCTCCATATTTGCCTTGGAGATCTAAACAAGGCTTGGAATGAATGTGGCCCGATCATCCAATCCTCGAGTCATAAAGTAAAGTTCGATAAAATACATATGTCTCTCATGGAGCTCAGTGATGCTAGGATCTAACTAGAGCGGACATGATTTGATCATCTACACATCAAATCCTACCCTGAACACAAAAGGTGGTTTGAAAGCCCGACTTGAAGTAGCTGTGATAGACTTCCTACTCGTTAACCATCGCTCTCAATACATGGATGCGACTGCACCGTGAAACATATGCAACTAACTTTGTCTACCCAGTAATTCATCATCCTCGTTTTCTGGAAAGAGATACGAAGCAAATTGTGCGAGACTTGATTATCCAACCCCAGCATGGATGTGATCCAACCATCTGTCATATACCTCCTTCCTTGACTTGATTGGAAGAGCTATAATCACGAAGCGGACGAGAATTGACCATCCATTTTTAAAGTTCCATCCTTGATGCTGGGGGCAGAGTCCCATTCCATGAGCAAACGTGGTTTGATCGTTCATTCGACAACATTAGCCTCGATACAGTAAATGAAATACAAATCAAACGGGTGGAAATACAACTGCTCTTCATAAAAATATCTAAGTCCCTGAAGCGGACTAGAGTACTCTGAGTCCCCAGAATGCGGACTAGAGTACAAACGACTTCAAAAAAATCTTTATGTCCCTGAAGCGAACTAGAGTACTCTGAGTCCCCAGAGCGCGGACTAGAGTATAAACGACTTGAGAAAAATCTCTAAGTCCCTGAAGCGGACTAGAGTACTCTGAGTCCCCAGAACGCGGACTAGAGTACAAACGACTTCAAAAAAATCTCTATGTCCCTGAAGCGAACTAGAGTACTCTGAGTCCCCAGAGCGCGGACTAGAGTATAAACGACTTGAGAAAAATCTCTAAGTCCCTGAAGCGGACTAGAGTACTCTAAGTCCCCAGAGTGCGGACTAGAATATAAACGACTTAAAATCTCCAAGTTCCCAGAGTGTGGACTGGAGTACTCTAAGTCCCCAGAGTGCGGACTAGAGTATAAACGACTTGAAAATCTCTAAGTCCCCAGAGTGCGGACTAGAGTATTCTAAGTCCCCAGAGTGCGGACTAGAGTATAAACGACTTAAAATCTCCAAGTCCCCAGAGTGCGGACTAGAGTATAAACGACTTAAAATCTCCAAGTTCCCAGAGTGTGGACTAGAGTATAAACGACTTGAAAATCTCTAAGTCCCCAGAGTGCGGACTAGAGTACTCTAAGTCCCCAGAGTGCGGACTAGAGTATAAACGACTTAAAATCTCCAAGTCCCCAGAGTGAGTACTGGAGTACTCTAAGTCCCCAGAGTGCGGACTAGAGTATAAATGACTTAAAATCTTCAAGTTCCCAGAGTGTGGACTAGAGTACTCTAAGTCCCCAGAGTGCGGACTAGAGTATAAACGACTTAAAATCTCCAAGTCCCCACAGTGAGGACTGGAGTACTCTAAGTCCCCAGAGTGCGGACTAGAGTATAAACGACTTAAAATCTCCAAGTTCCCAGAGTGTGGACCGGAGTACCCTAAGTCCCCAGAGTGCGGACTAGAGTATAAACGACTTGAAAATCTCCAAGTCCCCAGAGTGAGGACTGGAGTACTCTAAGTCCCTAGAGCACGGAATAGAGTATAAATGACTTAAAAATCTCTAAGTCCCTAGAGTGCGGACTAGAGTACTCTAAGTCCCCAGAGTGCGGACTAGAGTATAAATGACTCGAAAATCTCTAAGTCCCTAGAGTGCGGACTAGATTACTCTGAGTCCCCAAAGTGCGGACTAGAGTATAAACGACTCGAAAATCTCTAAGTCCCCAGAGTGAGGACTAGAGTATTTTAAGTCCCCAGAGTGCGGACTAGAGTATAAACGACTTGAAAATCTCTAAGTCCCCAGATTGCGGACTAGATTACTTTGAGTCCTCAGAGTGCGGACTAGAGTATAAACGACTCGAAAATCTCTAAGTCCCCATAGTGTGGACTAGATTACTCTGAGTCCCCAGAGTGCGGACTACAGTATAAACGACTCGAAAATCTCTAAGTCCCCAGAGTGCGGACTAGAGTACTCTAAGTCCCCAAAGTGCGGACTAGAGTATAAACGACTTGAAAATCTCTAAGTCCCCAGATTGTGGACTAGATTACTCTGAGTCCCCAGAGTGCGGACTAGAGTATAAACGACTCGAAAATCTCTAAGTCCCCAGAGTGCGGACTAAAGTATAAACGACTCGAAAATCTCTGAGTCCCCAGAGTGCAGACTACAGTATAAACGACTTGAAAATCTCTAAGTCGCTGAAGAGGACTAGAGTATTCTGAGCCCCCAAAGTGCAGACTAGAGTATGAACAACTTGAGAAAAATCTCTATGTCCCTTAAGCGGACTAGAATATTCTGAGTCCCCAGAGCGCGAACCAGAGTATTAACGATTTGATGAAAATCTCTACGTCCCAAACTGTGGACTAGAGCATAAACTATTCGACAAATCTCTACATTCCTGGAGCATGGACTGGAGCATGAACACAAATTGGGCACGATCCAACCGAGGGAAGAATAACTCTAGGTCACCAGAATGCAGAGTGGCGTATAAACTTTGATAAATAGATGAGTGGATTCTGACCGTTCTCTATTCTGCAATCTTCAGCCTAAAATCGACGGGAGGAGTATAAACTCGCTAGGGATGGAGTTCAACCATCCGACTTGTGGCCTGACCAAATCAATGTATGAAGCAAGAGTACAAATCACTAAAAGCTGAATACGACAGCTCATTGTTGCTCTAGTTTGGCGTTCTTTACAACTTAAGGCAACAACTTCAAGGAAACCTCAATACAAAGCCAATCGGAACGACATCCAAAGCTACGAACGTCCAACTATATCATACCTCAGATCGAGGGTCAATATCAATCCACACCAAGCACGTACGAATGTGATTCGAATGTCCCTTGAAAAACTTTGACCACCAGAGTGTGGAAAGGAGAGTAAACCATGAAGACTTGGTCATTAATTCTCCAGCACCCTTCTTTGATCCATCAGGA
Organism: Allium fistulosum; assembly: GCA_030737815.1. Taxonomy (NCBI): domain Eukaryota; kingdom Viridiplantae; phylum Streptophyta; class Magnoliopsida; order Asparagales; family Amaryllidaceae; genus Allium; species Allium fistulosum. Next base: position 14,303,640 of record JASFAW010000015.1, on the reverse strand, counting down.
GGAGTATGAAACTGGATGAGCATGACCCGACTGCTCTTGAGGCAACTTTACCCCAAGATCTGATTACAGAACATGAACCAAAGTGGACGTGGCTGACCGTCCAGTATCCAACATACGCCCATAAACTGACGATGCATCGGAGTATTCCCCTTGGAATGAAAAACCACAATACAATCCAGGATAGGCGAGACTCAACCTTTCATCAACCGACCTGATCCCACAATTCAAGGGGAAAGAGAGTAAAACTAAAGAGGGCATGGTTGGCCTTCCTACTTATCGGTATATACCCCAGGCTTGGGGGCACGAGTGAGAAGTAGGATGAATGTGAACCGACTATTCACCGATCAAATCTATGTTTTTGGAGTTTAGGTGGGAATATAAACATAGCTAGGGCGAGACTCAACCGTCCACGCAGCACATTTGTCAACCCGAGACTAGGAGCAGAAGCGTGATCATCCAAAGACTAGCTACTATAGCTTAATATTGAAACTTATATATAGTGCTTACAGTTACTCAAGGCTACGACCAAAAGAATGCCCAGAGATAGAATCATTAAATCGATGCCAAAGCTCGTGGGCAACTGACTGTCACTCCAACCCGAAGGGCGAGTGAAGGATCATGAATGCATTGAATAGAAAATGTGTTACTCGAATATACAAGCAAATTCAAACTCATAGCAAGATCCAGCTATGCAGTTGCACGCAACTCGAGGCTGACCCCTACTCGACATTTCCTTCAACGTGCTTTTAAGCCTGATCTTTGCCCATTTGCAGATAATCAATTAGAGCATTCCAAGCCCTTCATTATTAGACTTAACAACTCATGACAGGACTCTAGGATTCGACCAGATTAACCATCAACATTGACCGTCCCAACCATATTTCACATTGAATGTTATGAAAAATAGTTACATCTGAACTCAAAGAATCCGAGATTGCACCCACTAAGCTGACAGTCGACATTACAACCAGCCATGGCGACCCTTTCCAGGTGCTGAATATCGGATCATAGCTCAGTGCAAGGATGATAAAAGAATCAGTTGGATTTTTCTGAATAAATGATGATATGTTCCCTTGGACCCATTCTGACATGCATGTGTGATTTCACCGACTATCACGAGCCATGCATTGGATACCGACCCGAAGCTACAAAAGCTCGAAATGTCTATTGATTTCATCATGAATGCTCCACTCTTACCTTTAGGCTCGCCCCATCAACATCTATGCCTACCAGCCATTACGACAGGGCATACAATAACCTGAGACGTCTGAAAGACTACATAAATAGAATATCGAACTAAGCCAATTCGATATCACTTATTTCCTTCGAAGGGCTATCCAAGGACGGAAATTAGCAAACCTCATACCTGAATTCATTGCATCAGATGACTACTCGACGAGTAGTAGAGAGCCAACCAACAGATGAAAAATGTACGTGGATGGAGCATCCAGTAATCAGTGTTATGGCGAAGAAGTCATGTTAATGACTCTTGAGGAACGATCGATCTGCTACGTCCTGAAACTCGATTTCCCTGTAACGAACAACGATGCTTAGTATGAAGCCTCGACTGCCAGCCTCAAACTTGCTAGAGGACTTGGAGTGGAAATTTTATATATCTTTTGTGATTCCTGATTAGTAGTATGCAAAGTTAAGGAAGTTGATCTTGCTAGGGGGCATTGTCTTGTTCCTTATCTCGACCAGGTCCAAGAGCTACTAGCCGACTTCACGTATTACATCATTACACACATCCTCAGTGATAGAAATGAAAAGATTCCAGTCACTGGCCATGTTGGCCAGTTTCAGGGACGCGCAACGAACATACTTTGTTTCGATTGAAATACTTAATATTCCAAGCATTGACGGATAGAGATCAGCTAGATCTTGGAGACAGAGCCAGAAAAGGGGTCATGGTTGACTCCTATCAAAGACTATCTACAATGAGAAATTCTTACTGAATGGAGGAATGGAAAACGACAGATCCTCCTCAAAGCTTCATGCAAAATCATCCAAGAAGAAGTCATGTGTAGAAAGAAGTTTATCCATTCCCATGCTTTGGTATATCACCCACAATGATATCAAATGAGTCTTGAGCAAAGTATATGAAGAAGAATGCGGCGAGTACATCAGGGGGCAAACCCTAATAAAGAAAATACTCCGCTACGGGTATTACTAGCCAACTATCAATCAAGATGCGGATGATCATGCTAGACAATGCGATGAGTGCAAGATGTTTGCAAAAAATATGGGAACCCCGCCGATGGAAATTACTCAAATGGCTAGTCCGTAGCCGTTTGTCACTTGGGGGCGTTGACATCATCGTCTTCTTTCCAATCCTAAAGGTGGCATGGAATACGCCATCATAGCGGTTGATTACTTTACCAAATGGGCAGATGAAGAACTTTTAACCACAACCAAGATGAAGAAAATAATCAACTCATTGTCCTTAATGTCATCTGTCTTTATGACCTTGCATGATCCATTATAATTGGTTGAAGCTAAGAACAAAATCATCATAAAGTCTATTCTGAAGAGAGGTTTGGAAAAGGCTAGAGGTAAATGGGTGTATGAACTCTCAACAGCATTATGGGCTGGTAGAACTACCCATGAGTTCGCGACTGGCCATACTCCATTCGCTCTTACTTATGGCTCCAAGGCCATCATCTATGTAGAACTTGAAGTCCCCTCTCATCGAGTGGCTGATGACAACCGATATTACAAAAAAAAATATAAACAAGGAATTGCAATTGAATTGCAATTAAACTAGAAGGAATTGGTGATAACTCACGAAAATATAAAACGCATCCAGGAGCCAATGGCAAGAACCTGTACCTGAATGTGCACGTTTATAGTCATAAAATTCGACTTCTTGAAATCAACAGAATTTGGATTATTACATGGGGTTATTAAGAAAAGACTGGATTATACTAGCCCTAAAATACCAGACACAGATGGCCACTGATGAATTGCAATCCTGAATTTATACTATTAGAAATCGACCAAACGTTGGGATGACCAAAGAAGGATACGACACTTTAGGAGGATGAAATTGAAGAATAATGACTATTCAGAAAATATGATGGATTTCTTTCTAGAGACTCTAACTTGCTTCGATTCAAAGCACGTCATGTATGCAACAAGACGTACTTTGGGGGGCAAATGTTAACCGTTTATTTGAACCGGTAACGAGAGGCTCAGCACAGAGTTCCCATTCGGCATGCAAAGCCATCGCTCGGCGTAGAGCCTCGATCATCCAGCATATCTCGTTCGGCTTGCATGGAACGGTGCACAGAAGTCACTCTCTACGGGCCGAAGTATCTCACTCCTAGACCCAAGAGGGAAGTCCAACCCATCTTCGTTTATAAATAGAGGGGCAGGGGCACAGTGAAAGGGACTTTTTGGGAGAACACTGGGAGAGTCTACCGCTTTCAAGACCCATCCTTTTCAGTTCAAACTTGTATTCAAGTCATTAATAAACGGATTGTATCTGTATTCAATTACTGGTGAAAGCAATAAAGATCAAAACTCAAAGTGGACGTAGGCAGTTACGCCGAACCACTATAAATCTGGTGTTCTCATTTTTGTTGTTCTTTTGGCATTGAATTACACTATTTTTTAGTTCTAATTTATCTTCTTCATTAATCTCTCTACATAATCTTTCTTAATGAGGTTAGTGACCAATTTTGGTGCTAACACATGCGCAGCAGTGGGAAAGCACGGATCTGATAGGGGTGGAAAGAAGCTCTGGTTGGCGACTAGATGATGGGGTCGGAGGTAGTAAGGATGGAAGGCTGAGCAGTAGCATGGGGAAGTGGGTTTGGTGGGGAGGATGGCGGCCAATCTCACGAAAGTGGTAGGGACGTGGATCTAAGATGGAGGGGAGACTTTGGTTGTGGATGGTGGTCTATGCTTGGGGCGATCTAATTCGGCACAGGAAGGAGTTGTCAGGGTCGAAGGCTGCTATGCAGTGATGGTAGGTTGTGGTGGAGGTCGGTTGTTGCCATAGGAAGAAGACGGCTGAGTTTGAGGGCAGGAACGAATGCCGCGGCGGGTTTGGTAACAACGGTGAATGGGAGAGGGAGGCTCAGTTTTACTTCCCAGATCTATATGCTAACCTTGGTTTTCTTTTGTTTCTTTTTTTCAAGTCCGAACAACAAAAGAGTGATGGGAGAGAAGAAGAGTGATGGGAGAGAAGAAGAGTGGTCGAAGCAGGCTACAGAAAATCAAATATGTATGAGAACTATTTTTTATAAGAATGACCGGGAAGGGACGCAGCAGTTTCAAAGCGAAATGAACGAGCAGGTTTTTGAGGCAAAAGGTAGAAGAATAGTTTCAAGTGCTATTGCATGCATTGATGAATTGTGGACAAAATATTAGTACTCTTGCAATTCGAAGATGAAATAAACATATGTATAGTGGTTCTTTAATTTGATATCACGAAAATCAAAATGCAACAATATAATAGAACTTTCAACAAATATATAAATGAATGCTTTGATATATATTATTTTATTATTATCAAACGAAGAAGGCAGAACTAAAAAATTTAAAAAGAAAAGGAAGAGGAAAAGATTACACACTAGCATATATAAATTTAACGATGGGAAAAGCAAAAGTCAAAAGCTGAATTCTAGGAATTATAAAAGCCAATGGCTATTTGGTTTTACATGATGGATAGATGAAAGGACAAAGATAGCCAAAAGGTTCAAATATGGAACCGATACGGCTAATCGATTTGCAGATTTCGCCATGCATCGGACATCGAAACACACAAATGAATATACTATGGAGACCACACGACGAGACGAACAGAACGATACATAGATATCAGCGATACAATCATCCTATCAAAAGTCGATATTCGCTGCCAAACTGCTGCTAATTCGCCGAAAATAAGATAATGGGCTATAACAGTCCAAATTTGGCGAAATGAAATATGACGTCTCACTCAGAAAATGATTTACATTTTTATTATATAAAAAATATTCAAGTTTCGAAAATATTTTATTTTCATCAAATTAACTGATATAAAATTGAAACTGAAAATTACACAACAAAACTAACTTTCATATTGACAAGTGAAAACATGCAATTTGCTATGTTTAAATAGACGCATACCAAATATCAAATTTTTATTGCTAAATTTAATTGTTTATTTTCAAGCAAAAATTTAACTAATTACGTTATTGAAATCGTTAAAAATTTCTGGGTCGTTACAGCCAAGTTTTGAATAACGAACACCATCTATCAAACCTCACTTTCTCAACTCATCCAAACTATGCTCACTAATATGGCTCATTCATAAATGCCATAATTTAGAAGAATCTGAATCAGCTGAAGTAACAGAAGCTAATTCACTAACTATAGTAGTTCCCTCAATAAATAATGATTTCCTACCCTTACACATTTCATAACAATTATGAAACCTTTTGATATCTTCATTTTCTCTCCCTCAACCAAACCTACTCAAAGCCCTAACAGAAATCAAGCTCCTCCTTAAATCAGATACATGTCTAATATCAGTAATCGTACGAATAATACCATCAAATATTCTGGCATTCACACTACCAACACCCGTCATAGGCAAGAAGCATCATTGCCCATTAGAACCCATCTCTACCAATCTCATGGTATATAGAGAAACAGTTCCTATCATGTGTTATATGATATGATGTGCCAAAATCAATAAGCTATAAGTTGCTCTTTTAAGAAAAGCAAGAAGCTATAAACACATCGGTACCACTCCTGTATTTGATGTCACTACAGTAGACACTGAAGCTTGCTTTGGGTCTATTCTTCATCCTTCAAGCTTGAACATTGAGCAACAAAATGTCCTGGTTTCCTACAATAATTGCAAGTCAATCGATTAGGCCCCCCAGACTGAGACCTTGACTTATTTCGACCTCCACCATACTTTGACTTGCCTTGACTTCTACTTCTCTGAATAGATAAGCCACTGAGTTATTGTCTATATTAGTTCTGCCAATCTATTTATCAACACCTCATTACGAAGAGTGGCATCAACATCTAATAGACTAATCTTACTGCAACAATATATCATAGAGTTTAAAAAGTAGTATACTCCTTTCCCATCTTCTTTTGAGAAAAATCACCAAGTACTTCATTTGAAAGACTCAACTGGACTGTTGCAAGAGCTTCATCTTTCATCTCTTCCAAAACATACACCTCAATGTCCTTCAATTTCTTAGGCACTGAAACAATCTTATAAGTCTTTTCCTTCTTCAACACTTCCTCCATTTTAATCTTCCATGTTCCAAAATCTCCCTTACCATCAAAACGTATAACATCATAATTGATACTAGATCTACCAATAAATTTTCCAAAATTTGCCATTAATGCCCAAACAGAATAAAAAAATTGGGTCTAATACAAACTATAGTGAAAAATATGAGGAATGATTTATCACTAATACGTGGAAGAAATTAACCAGAATCTAGTTTTGTCGATTGATGACCAATGCAAATTCAATATTAATTACGTTATCACATAATATCAAAAAACATAAAGAAAAGACACAGAAGATTTAATGTGCTTTGGATTTGTATCTTAGGTTCACGAAGACCCTACAACTTTATTACTTCACCAGTTTAGAGAAGAGAGATTAAAAAATGGTAGAGATTTCTTAAAGCGGAGAAATCTTATCTCTATTACAGATCTATAGAAAAATATTTAAGAGGAACTATTGTTGCGAAGAATGAGATGTTTTTCCAAGAACTTAAGGCCTCTTTAAATAAGAGTAGAATGAAGGTGAAACTTGGGTAGAAAAGAAATTAATTAGGGAAGAAGACAATCAATTTTGTATGAATTTTGAAACATTTCCATTTTTCCAAGATTTGATTTGCCTTTGATTTAATATAGATATCTATCTCCTTCTATGAATAGACGCACATATCTAATTTCCTCTTATTGTATATTTGCCCAGTCAATTTATTAAATTAATCAATTCGTTTCTTTTTTCTTCTATATGCTGATAGATTTGAGTAATATTTTCAACATTTATTATATTTTTCTACTATTATATAATATCATTTAATATAAAAGTTATAAATTAAGTACTAATCTCAATATTTGTTTTTACTTGATATGTATAGAATAATTTTCATATAGTGTGTACAATTATAGACAAATAATTTTTTTGCTTATAAGCTTGGTCCTTGCAATGCACAATTCACTTTGTGTGCATCTTTCTTTTTTTTGTTTTTTTGTCTTGAACAGTGTGTTGGGTCCATTTTCTTTGTAGAATTTCTTCTACACTTTACCTTTGTGGAAGAAAACATTGAAACGAAAGCAGTGAATAAATAATGTTATTTATTAACATTAATATATTATTTTTCTTTGTTATTAAATACCAATATCATTGCAGCTATGAGATTAGTGTTTTCTCTTTCATTTGAATGTCTTGGTCTTAGTGAATCAAAGTGTGACCATTGCATTTTTGAATACATTTGCGTCACTAGAGCACAATGACTATTGCAATGTAATGGAAAAATATTATTTCTCCAATTCCATCTATTGCAATTTGTTCAAGAAATGATTCTAGCAAATCTTAACAACATTCCTCATATCTAAAACAATTTTTTTGGAATATTCATGCTATTTTTGAATTATCGTGATAAAGTGTTTCAATTTTTTGTTTACCATCACTATTGCTGTCATGACATAGTTGTGGTCATGTAGGTTGCATTTAGACACATACTAGTCTATGATCTGCATAAATTACTACAAGTAGTAAATTTATTATATTGAACAAATGATACTTATTAGTATTAGTTTAATATGTGTGGTTTTTGGTGATATTTATCAAATTAACCGTAGTACAAAAGAATAATGGCGAAAGTGACACTGATTAGCATTAATTGATTGTGTTTGGTTGGTGGTGGCACTTGCAAGTGTTCCTGATTTAAATGAATTGCAAAATTATATTGTCCAAAATGATACTTACTAGTATTAATTGAATGTATGTAACTTGTGGCGATTGTTGTCAGTGTTGCAAAAATAAACGATTTGCAAAATAATACTGAGTAAAATGATATTGAGTTGTAATGGTTTAATTTGTGTAGTTTATGTTTAAATTAAACCAATTACAAAATATTACTAGTTAAAATGTTGTCGACTAGTATAAGATGAATATATGAGGCATTACTATTTATTTGTTCATCGGTATATAATTTAAATACATTATTTGTTAACATTCAACTTTAAATAGTACTTATAAGGTTATCAAACCTATCCATGTGTGAAGTTTCATTCTAGCAACCTTTTAATCATATTTTTAGTAATTATGCATATGTCATTTATGGTATTTTTGTCATCCTATGTCACATCACTATCAGTAATATTAAAATGTAATACAAGTTAATATTGTAAATTATGGCTGACAAACTTTTGTTAAAAGTACTTACATGGTATTAGTCAAAGCAAGAAAAACTTTATGACAATTTGGTCATTTTCATTCAAATATGGAATTGACTCTTAATTGTCGAAGCTTGATCAAATATTGGTGATATAATGGCTCCACTTATACCCATGATTGCCTTTTCATTTGGTATTTTTATTTCAACGTACTTTTTTGACTCTTCCTTTTCTTCTTCTTTAAGCAACTACATATTTTTCTTTTCTTTTAAGTTTTTTTCAACTAGTTTTGTTTTCTTGGTTTGTTTCTTTGGTTTATTGGCTGCTTTTTCATACTCAAATGTATCATCTTCTTTTCTTTTCCATGGTTTCTCTTTCAATCTTCGTACAAACGATGTAATTTCCTAATTTTGACCTTTTCTTTCTCTATTTTGTTAGTAGTTTTTTTTCATTTTTTAATTTCATCAACTTTCTCCTTTCCTTTTGTTGCACTTTTTTTCCATTTTTTGGTTGAAATTCATTAGAATCATACAGTTTGAATGATGGTGGTATGAAGTCAATATGTATTTTTTTGTTCTTCTTCTCTTCTTTGAGTTGAGATTTTACTCCTTTTCACTATACAAGCCCTCCACAGATCTTCCAATACCTTGTTGCCTCTCTCTGTCTACCCATCCGTCTGAGGATGATATGTGGTACTCATCTTGAGCTTAGTGCCTAACACACTCTACAGGCCCTTCTAGAACTCGCTAGTAAACAAAGCATCTCTATCACTGATGATACTACTAGGAATTCCATGTAGTCTAACGATGTTCTTCATGAACAACTTAGCCAAAACAGATGTCGTTCTGGTTGACCTTACCGAAATGAAATGGGCACTCTTGGTCAATCTGTCCACTATGACCCATATACTTTCATTAACCCGGTTTGACCTTTGCAACCCGTCAATAAAATACATGGATATCAAGTCCTACTTCCAAACTGGAACAACCAAAGGCTGAAGCAAACCACTTGACTTCTGATGTTCGGCTTTTACTTGCTGACAGTTCAAACATTGTTTTACCATAAGCCAACATTCCTCTTCATTCCTTCCCAGAAGAAACTTCTCTTCATGTCCTGATACATCTTCGTCCCCCCAGGATGAATCATAAACTTCGATCGATGACATTCCCTAAGAACTCCCTTCCTAAGGTTTCCAACATCCGGAACACATAACCGTTCCTTCTTTCTCAACCAACCCTTGTGGTCAAGAATAAAATCATTTAAATCATCAATATCGGTTCAAGCTTCTAACCTTCTAATCCTCTCGGCTAAGACTGGATCCTTTTTCTGCCTAGAAGCAATTCGTTCGATCAAAACTGGTCGAACTTCCAAACAAGACATCATGGCGATATTCCGACTAGATCCAGCAGTCGACCTCAACTGCACTCTACAAGCAGCCAATTCTTCTAAGTCTTTCCATTCCGCCAACATAGCTAACACCATATTCTGATGTTTCCTGTTAAGTGCATCCGCCACCTTATTTTCTTTTCCTGGTGTATACTCGATGCTAAAATCATAAGCTACAGCAAACTCCAGCCATCTCTGCTATCTCATGTTCACCTCCTTCTGAGAGAATAAATACCGTAGAGACTTATGATTTGTAAATAGCTCAAACCTTTCTCCCAAAAGATAATGTCTCAACACCTTCATTGTGAAGATTACCACTGGTAACTCCAAATCATAGGTAGGGTATCTCACTTCATGCGGTCTAAGTTGTCTAGAAGCATAGGCAATAACCCTTCCATTCTGCATTAGCACAGCACCTAACCCAGTACCACATGCATCGGTGTAAAGTGCCAACCCCTGATTCCCATCTGGAACTACTAACATGGGCGCATTGGTTAACAAATGTTTCAACTTAAGGAATGCCTCCTCACATTTGTTAGACCAAACAAACTTCATGTCCTTCCTGGTTAGCATAGTCAAGGATGCCACACTATCCGGGAGAAATCCTTAATGAACCTTAGGTAGTATCCTGCAAGACCAAGAAAACTTCTAATCTCACTTACTGTCTCTGGTCTCTTCCGATTGTTAACATCTTCAATCTTATCCGGATCAACTGCTAACCCTTCCTCGGAAACTACATGACCAAGGAACTTCACTTCCTTCTTCCAGAAATGACACTTGAAGAACTTCGCCTTCAGCTGATGTTGCCTTAGCCTCTCCAACCCTATTCTAAGATGATCTACATGATCCTTCTCATTCTTAGAATATACCAAAATGTCATCAATAAAAACCAACACGAACATATCCATGTGCTCTCGGAAAACCCGGTTCATCAAATCCATGAAGAAAGCTGGAGAATTAGTAAGCCTGAATGGCATAACCAACCATTTGTAAGACCTATATCTGGTCCTAAACGCCGTCAAAGGAATACTGTCCTCTTCCACTATTAGCTGATGGAAACCTATCGCCAAATCCAGCTAAGAAAACACTCTGGCTCCACTCAACTGATCGAATAAGTCATCGATTCTTGGCAAAGGATACCTATTCTTGATCGTCCTCTCATTCAACATACGATAGTCGATACACATCCTTAATGACCCATCAGGCTTCTTCACGAATATCGCGGCCGTTCCCCAAGGCGAACTGCGCCTTGGCCGCATGAAATTCTTTTCTTCCAATTCTACTAGCTACACCTTCAATTCCTTCATCTCGGTCAGTGACATCCTGCTATGTGGTCTACTTACGGGTTCAGCTCCCGGTACGAGACCTATCTGAAACTCGATTGCTCTTTTCGACGGCAAGCCCGAAACTGATCAAATACATCCACAAACTCTCTTGCAACATAAACCTGCTTCAACTCTGCTTCTGTTCCCATGGCACCCAATAACGCATAAGCATTTCCATCCGAAATCCTTACTGAGTAACTAACTCGGTTACGGCTATTAGGGTGTCATAATGATATTTCCTCTTCTTGGCAAAATATCCTAGCATCATATCTATCTAACCAATCCATACCCAATATGATCCCGAAACCCACGAAACCAAAAACATATAAACTGCATGCAAACATATGACCTAACAAATCAAGTTCTAACTGGTCATATCTCGTTTCTAGAGTTGCATACCCTCTTATAGGGTTCGCAATCCTTAGAGGAGTAATAAGGTATAAAGGTTCCAGACATAAGCAATCTACCAAATACTGAGACATAAATGAGTGCGATGCACCGGTATCAAATAGTATCCTAACCAGAGTACTATAAATCATAAGCATACCTTCCATCATAGCATTTCCTTTCTCGGTAGTCGTTGGTCTAGAGGATGATGGTTCCAATGCAAAGACCTATCCCTTTTCAACCTTAGCATCCTTGGGACACTTGTCCTTGTAATGCCCCATCTGGCCATAGTTGTAGAACTTCACATTCAGCCTCACTGCAACTGCTCTTCCATCACCCAAGCGACACTCATTAGCATAGTGCCCCTTCTTGTCACACTTTTAACAGACAATATCAGCCTTGCTCTTCTTGGCTGCTACCCCCAACTGGGCACCTTTCTTCTTGAAGAACTTTCGCTTCTTACCCTTAAAATTCTGAACCTCGGCTGGTTTCCCTTTTCCAAAGGTAGAAAGCATCTCTTCATTCTGAATAGCCATCTCAACAACAATATGACACGGATCCTGAAGGTTTGGCATGGTTGCTCTAGCGATCTCAGGATTCAACCCCCTGATAAACTTATCATTCCTCAGAATGACAGTGTCTATAGTAGCATATCCGTAATGGGACAGCTCATCAAACTCTATAGCATACTCAATCACAGATCTATCTCCCTGGACTAAATCTAAAAATCTCCTGAGCAATGTTGACTTGGCAAGCTCTAATAGAAATCTTTGTTCGAACCTCCTTCGAAATTCAGCCCAAGTCAGACCTTCCTTTAGCTCTCCGACGGTAACTCCGTTCCACCAAAACAATGTTGCTCCCTACAATTGCCTTGAAGCAAGTCTCCCTTCTGCATATCCATCAAGTTGAGATATGAAAATATCCTTTCACAACGCAATAGCCAGTTCTCCACTCCTACAGCATCCTCTATTCCCAGAAAAAGCTTCCCTCCAAGGCTAGCATAATCCCTGCTCAACTTGGCATAATTATTGCCAACTGGAGCCATCGGATTAGCTCCTCCAGCATTCCCTATAGCCACTACCGCAGTTGCTCCATCTTGCATCATATTCATGAAAAACTGATACGTTATCCCCATATCAACCGACGGGATCTCAGCACCAACATTAGCACTTGCATCTGGGTTTGCATTCTCCTGTCGACCCTGGTTGCTCCTAGTATTAGGTCGAAAGTTTCCACTTGTTCCAGTGCGTCTTCCACCTTGATTCACTCTTCTGTTTCCTGCCTCCATATCTTACTTCCCTACTACCCGAAATCCAATCTTAGTAAGATACAAAAGAACGGTCTAAGAGAGTGAGGAATACATACTTAGGTATTACACATACGTTACTATAACGATTACCCAAGCCCAACCATATTTTAGATTCATTAGATTATGCTTTAAAAATCTTTTAATGTTTAAATTCCTTTTAAGTACATAAACCTGGCTCTGATACCAACTTGTTACATTCCACCTTCTGAGGCCCAAAACTAACCGCTACTGGTGCTGTAGTTGTTATTTCTTGACGACCGAATGCAACATAGTTAATATTGATACACAGGAACACATGAATATTGTTAGAACCTCAATTGTTGGATTTTAATGACAACAACTATACAATTATGTCAAAGAATCTCTAAGCTATTTTGCAGGTACATGAGCATCAAAAAGAGATAATCAAATACGTTCAAAATGAAGATACATAGTACAAAAGGATGAAAGAATGTATATGGAGATACAAGAAGAGATATATACGATAGAGACAAGACGAAGGTGACAAACAAAGTATTATTAGTCATAGAGTGTCTTGTCTAGAGTTTACAAATGTTAAAATCTTCTCAAAATGATATACACACATATACATTCATATTTTAAATGAAAAATCAAGTTTTCAAAAATTGCATGGAGCGGGACTCGAACCCAGGTCACTAGTTCAGAAGGCAAATGCTCTAACCATTTGAGCTATGGTAATTTTTAGTTACAGGCTAAATTCAAACGTCTGAATAACTTCATTCAGACGTCTGAATGCTGAAACCTGAATATTGTTTCACAATATTCAGACGTCTGAATGAAAATATTCAAACGTCTGAATCAGGTCAAAAATAGCCTATTTACTCTCTGTTTTGCACGCTTCAAATTTCAGAAGTCTGAAATTTATTTTCAGACGGCTGAATTTATACAACTGCTATTTTTCTGAAAAGACACTTCTCTTCACCAAAGAGAAACTCTTTCAAAATCAATGGTTGCAACTGTTCTTTTCAATATAGCTTTTCATCTATAGTTGCAACTCCTTATTCACTATAAATAGATTACAGAATTCAAAAAACAATTAACCGAATCTAATTTTAATGTTCTTGAATTCTTATCTATTCTATATTTTCAAACTACACTCAAACTGATTACATTCTCTGATCGTTGATCACTCTATCTTCCACTATTCTCAAAGCACATCACACTATATATCCTAAAGGAGAAGATTATAGGAAGATTGTACTATCAAGAGACAAATTCGTGTTATCAAGAACACACTATGTCAAATACCTTCTGTATAAATTGAAGTCCTGTTCTGCTGTTCAGGCAAGTGAAGTCCTCTTCGGTTGCTGAGGCAAAATCCTGTTCTGTTGCTCAGGTTCCTTGTTCGGCTGTTCAAGGGTTGTTGTAAACCTATTCCTCCGGGTTAAGTGAGGATTGTTGTTAGTGAAATTCCAGAAGGAGTCTGGGACTGGACGTAGAATGGGAAGTTCGAACCAGTATAAAAATTCCTGGTGTGCTTGTTTTATTTTATTCATATTACCATATTATCTCAGTTTATTTCCACATTAGTTTAATTCCATATAGCACGATCCGCACCGAACTTTCAGTTGGTATCAGAGCAAGGTCATCATATAACCGTAACACAGTTATCTGATAATCTAATAACCTGGTATTCTAGAGATCATAACAACATCCTAGAATAAATGGCTACAAAGAGATCTAGTCAAGGCAATAAGAAGAGGAAGAGCAATAAAGAAAAATCAAAGGAGCAAACAATCAAATGCTTCATGGCAAAAGATAATGAGGTTAGTGATCTAACTTTTGATGATATGATAGAAATAAATTCAGAACTTCTAGACACTTTAAAAAGTCTCAAAAGAAAATATAAGGAAGCTCTAGAAAATCAGAAGAAAGCAGAATTCGACAGAGATATGCTTAAAGACGAAAAGAAAATATTAGAAGAAGAACTTGAGAAAATTCAAGATTCACTCTCTGACAATTCTCAACTCGTTCTATTAAGTCAAGAAATAGAAGCTCAAAAAGAAAAGAATAATGCTCTAGCTTCTGAGAATCATGAGTTAAAAACAAAAATTAAAATTGTTGAGTTAGATAACACTAGTCTCAAAACTAAGCTTGATGACATTACTAAAAATATTTCCAATTTTAATAAAGGGAGAGAAAATTTATCCAGGATTATTGAAAATTCTCGACCTACTTCAAATAAGAAGGGATTAGGTTATGTTAAGAATTCAAAAGCTCACAATGATAAAAGTGGTTTAGGATATAATAAAGTTGATCATAGAAATAGCACTAGATATGCTTTCATGTATAGTAAAAAATGTTAGTGTTAGTACTAAATTTCGAGTAAAGTCTAAATCCAATTTTTATAGAAATTCAAATACTGCTATGACCAATAATGTTTATAATTCTAGAAGTACAAAACCATTGACTGGAAATATGAATAAAAATTATCTAAGTATTTGGGTTCCTATTAATTGGAAAAATAGAGAAAAATATATTGATGATTATTTTGATATGGTAGTTAATAATGAAAATTATATTTATAAAGGATTAACCACACCCAAATGGGTATGGTTTCCTAAGACCTAACCCCCCGGACCCTAACATGATAAGAGGGTACCGAAAATGATTATTATTTTTTGCAGGTACTCGGAGAAACAAAAGGAAAAGAATAGATTTTGGAATTTTAAAGAATGTTCCATACGTTTAATAGAATTATGTGTTTACAATGAAATATGGACTTCGGCAAATATGGTAAAATCTATTTTATTTTTCCTTCATAATTAATAATAAGTTTATCTCGTTATTTACAAGATATTTTATATAATTTATTATATTCCCTCATTCTTTTTTATAATGACAAAGGGGGAGAAATTCATATGCATATTAATAGAGGGAGATATTATACTTAGGGGGAGATGTTATACTTAGGGGGAGCTTTAAACATATTAATATTATTTTTTATATAGAATGAATATTTTTTAAAATTGTATAGTTGTCATCATCAAAAAGGGGGAGAATGTTAGAACCTCAATTGTTGGATTTTAATGACAACAACTATACAATTATGTCAAAGAATCTCTAAGCTATTTTGCAGGTACATGAGCATCAAAAAGAGATAATCAAATACGTTAAAAATGAAGATACACAGTACAAAAGGATGAAAGAATGTATATGGAGATACAAGAAGAGATATATATACGATAGAGACAAGACGAAGGTGACAAACAAAGTATTATTAGTCATAGAGTGTCTTGTCTAGAGTTTACAAATGTTAAAATCTTCTCAAAATGATATACACACATATACATTCATATTTTAAATGAAAAATCAAGTTTTCAAAAATTGCATGGAGCAGGACTCGAACCCGGGTCACTAGTTCAGAAGGCAAATGCTCTAACCATTTGAGCTATGGTAATTTTTAGTTACAGGCTAAATTCAGACGTCTGAATAACTTCATTTAGACGTCTGAATGCTGAAACCTGAATATTGTTTCACAATATTCAGACGTCTGAATGAAAATATTCAGACGTCTGAATCAGGTCAAAAATAGCCTATTTACTCTCTGTTTTGCACGCTTCAAATTTCAGAAGTCTGAAATTTATTTTCAGACGGCTGAATTTATACAACTGCTATTTTTCTGAAAAGACACTTCTCTTCACCAAAGAGAAACTCTTTCAAAATCAATGGTTGCAACTGTTCTTTTCAATATAGCTTTTCATCTATAGTTGCAACTCCTTATTCACTATAAATAGATTACAGAATTCAAAAAACAATTAACCAAATCTAATTTTAATGTTCTTGAATTCTTATCTATTCTATATTTTCAAACTGCACTCAAACTGATTACATTCTCTGATCGTTGATCACTCTATCTTCCACTATTCTCAAAGCACATCACACTATATATCCTAAAGGAGAAGATTATAGGAAGATTGTACTATCAAGAGACAAATTCGTGTTATCAAGAACACACTGTGTCAAATACCTTCTGTATAAATTGAAGTCCTGTTCTGCTGTTCAGGCAAGTGAAGTCCTCTTCGGTTGCTGAGGCAAAATCCTGTTCTGTTGCTCAGGTTCCTTGTTCGGCTGTTCAAGGGTTGTTGTAAACCTATTCCTCCGGGTTAAGTGAGGATTGTTGTTAGTGAAATTCCAGAAGGAGTCTGGGACTGGACGTAGAACGGGAAGTTCGAACCAGTATAAAAATTCCTGGTGTGCTTGTTTTATTTTATTCATATTACCATATTATCTCAGTTTATTTCCACATTAGTTTAATTCCATATAGCACGATCCGCACCGAACTTTCAAATATGAAAAAAAATTAACTTCCAATAAATAGAATTTCTCATTTCATGCAAATTACAATTTAAGATTTAATTACATAATCCAGACGTTAACCACGTTCGGATCACATATACATGTACAAAATATGATAAGAGTGACATATGAAGATGTCCCCTTAATATGATCAGAGAACTAATAATATGAACTTTACCGTTCTTAATACATTACAGTGGAAAACACAAAATAGCTCCAATATAGCTAACACTGCTTCTTGCACGTCTCCGGAAGCTTATTCGTCTAAAAATCTGAAAGTCTCCCACTCTCAGACTACTCAAATTAGTTTTGAGTACCCGAGAGTTTGTGGAGAAACACAAACTTCGAGTCAGACAATAAGTTTGGTATGAATAATCCCCTATCATCTTTTGTCATAAATAAATATCTAGTGAGACCACGCCACTTAGCGGAATGGGTTTTTCCCTTACTAGTATCCAAAACTAAACATGCAAATCATTTACTATGCTCCTGCACCCAAAATGATTAGTCTTAACATAATATGAAATAAAGCCATAAGTCATATATATTGGATATCGCCCATTTGTTAGATATCCCATCTAAAAGCAATTTATTAGATTTTCCATCTAAAATCAATTTATTAGAGTTCCGCTCTAAATTCTTTAAAATGACTATTCGTCATAATTTAATAGGACTATCCATCTCAAATCCATTTAAAATAAATGCCGATTATCCCTCGTACATTGTTTTATAAAATATGGTGTGGGCTATCCACCGCACACTCCGTAGTTTTTCTAGGATGACTATGAACCCTTGGGTGCCAAATCCCGAGGCTAACCACCTCTGGCAAAACATTCTTTACTTTAGAAATTTGATGTGGGCTATCCACCGCACATTCCATGGTTTTCATAGGTTAACCAAGAACCCATTACTTGGCCAATTAAAGCATCATGATTCCAATGATTATTTATAAAAATTCATGATCCACATGATTACTTATTTTCCCCAGGTATACCACCTGTTTAACTTATTCCCATTGGTAACGCCAATTAGGTTAAATTAAATATAAACACATTGATAGCCCCAATGTATATTTTCGAAAGCATATTTCTGTTTGTAACCCCAAACTATGTATCGAAAACATAAAACCCACCCAGGTGTCCCCATGGTTTAATAACATCCAATTCATATAAGGATCCCCCTTACATATTCAACACGACAAATATTTTATGCTATAACCCTTCGAAGTAACCCCTTCAAATTAGCAAAATTTACTTGAGGAAAAAAATGATTTAAAAACAGCCATTTAAACCACTTCGAATGAAGTCCCATTCGAAAACAAATAAACGTCCGGAGTTAGCCCCTTCAGAAGCCTTCCTTTTGAAAGCACCACAAAACCATACCTTTCGACCCCGTCGAAGGTTTCTTTTCGACCTAGTCGAAAGAATCTACCTTTCGACTTTGTCGAAAGCTTGGGGTATCCCCCCTATAAAACCATTTATAAACCTTTCGAAAGCAATGAAACCTTTCAAAGACAAAACCTTTTGAAAACAAAAACCTTTTGAAGTCAAAACCTTTCAAAGTCAAAACCCTTCGAAACCAAAACCTTTCAAAACCAAAACCTTTCGAAATCAAAACCTTTTGAAATCATTGAAGGTAACCCCTTCAAAACTTAAAACCTTTCGAAAACAATGAAGTGTTGGTGTTTGAACCAACCCTTTGAAAACAATGGAGAGAGGCGACAAGTTTTAGAAAATAAAAGGTAACCTTTGACTCCATCTAGGTCGAAAGGTTTGGAAGTGGCAACTATGCTTCCGACCCTGTCGAAAGCTATACCTTTTGACTTTGTCGAAAGGTTTCATTTAAAACAAGAAAGCAAACCAATCGAAACCTTTTTCTTTTAAACCATTTGATAACGTCGAAAGCTCTTTGTCGAAAGCAAGCAGGCGTATTTTCCTTAAAACCAAAACAAAACATCATCTCTTTCGAAAGCTCTAATCTTTCGCCCCTAAACCTTTCGACCCCTTTCAATTCACTATGTACCAGTCGCCTGATACTATATGCATTGAATTTTCATCTAGTCGAAAGGTTTGATACCATTCGACCTTGTCCGAAGGTCTAGAATGAAGGCGGAAACCCTTGCGGAAAGAGTCGAAATAGTGAAAATTGTACTTTAAAACGGTTCTTTTGTACCCCACCTGCCTTATTTGTCTAAATCTGATTGATTGCCAGAATTGTATATTCAAAATTGCTGCCGATTTTCCTTATTTGGAAATTTAAATAAATTTGAAAAAACCCCTTTCTCCTTTATAATTATATAAAACATTTAAGTCTCATTCCTTAAATAATTTTATATAACTATTAAAACACCATAGAAAAATCTAGAAAAATTACAGAAAATCAATTAATATATTATCTTCAACATATTAAAATTTTAAAGCATATGAAGATCAAAACAACTTGGAATTCAACCAAAACCGAACAAAAACATGTTAATTAGCCCATTAACATTTAAAATACCTATGTCTTATCTAAAAAAAGGTTTAAATGGTTATATTTTAACCAAATCACAAACATGAATCGGGTATAACCCATAGCCGATCCAAACCAAGAAAAATGAGATGATAAACATGATTATTCACCTTGATTAGTTGATTGGAGAATGAGATAATTTCCTAACTTTAATTCCTTAGCTTTTTCTTCAATTTATCTCTTTCTGGAGCTTTTGATGGCCGGCCGAAAGTTGTTGAGGAGTTATGAATGAGAGAGTGAAATTTTATTAAAGTGGAGGAAGAAATTTATACTAAGAAATGTAGCCCAATTTCCAAGTTTACCCCTTAGGAAATTCCTCCTTCTTAATTTAGTTAAGTCTTATTTTAGTTCATTCATTAAGACACGGCCATTGGATTTACTAATCTCATCACCCTAATTATTCACATTATTCTATTTAATTTATTCAATTAAATATTCCGAATAATGTTAATTAAAATTCAGGGACATTACAATTACATATATCATTACTTACATATCACTCTTCCTTAACCTTAAAAAACTTTAATGGATTAAACCATTTTAAGCCTAAACTACTGAGTGGTGTCAGAATCATCCATGTCATAACATGATTTGTAATCTTAATGCATTTTTACTAGTCATGTTATAAAATTTAGCATTATTTCATAATATGACATTGCATGATATCATCTTTTCAAAAACCATTACTTTACATACCACTCTTCCTTATTTTTAACTTAAACTACCTAGTGTTGTCATTTTCATCCAAAATATATCATAGTTTGTAATCCTAAGGTTTTTTTTACTAACCAACATGATAGACAACATTATTTCATAATATGACATTGCATAGTATCAACTTCATAGAAATCATTACTTTATGTATTGCTCTATGAAAATCCTAAAAATGTTTATTGATTAAAACATTTTAAACACAAGATACTTAGTGGTGTTAGTTTCATAAAAATTAGCTAGATTTGTCATTGTAATGCATATTGTTAACCAATATGATAAAATTCAACATTATTTCATAATATGACACCATGTAGTTTTAACTTTACAGAAGCCATTACTTTACATATCACTTTTTGATAATCCTAAAATACTTTTATGGATTGAATCATTTTAAACATAGGCCACGCGGTAGTATTAAATCCAAAATATAATGAGATTTGTAATCCTAATGTCTTTTTACTAACTATTTGATAAATTCAACATTATTTCATAACATGACTCTACATAATATCAACTTTACATAAATCATTAGTTTACATATTATACTTCCTTAAAAAAAGGTGGAACCCAGTGCACGAGGCTCCCGCACGATATCGGGCTCTGGGGAGGTCGATAATGTACGCAGCCTTTCCCTCGCATTGCGAAGAGGCTGTTTCCGGGACATATTATACTTCCTTAATCCAAAAAAATCTTTTATGATTTAAATCATTTTAAACACAAGTTACTGAGTGGTGTCAGTTTCATAAAAAATATAACATGATCTATATCTTAATGCCATTTTACTAACCAACAACAACTAAGCCATTATTCCCAAACAAGTT
This sequence comes from Allium fistulosum, assembly GCA_030737815.1. Lineage (NCBI taxonomy): Eukaryota > Viridiplantae > Streptophyta > Magnoliopsida > Asparagales > Amaryllidaceae > Allium > Allium fistulosum. The sequence goes on along the minus strand of JASFAW010000015.1, from coordinate 14,282,497 downwards.
GGGATCGGCTAGAGATGGAAACCAAAACTAAATGAAAAAATTAATTTAAAAGTTATAATAATAACAATAGCAATAGCAATAATAAAATAAAGTCAAATAATTAAATTAATAATAATAACTAAGTAAAGTAAAATAAAATAAAAATATATATGTATATATATAAGAGGAAAGATAATAATAATACTAATAGCGATAATGATACTAATAGTAATATTGGTCAAAGACCAAACCTACGTCTTAGGCTCATGTTTCCTAGTCCTATAATCTAAAACTTATAAAACTCAACGCTCATGGTTCTGGTATGTGAATCGCTAACTTCGACTCGCTCCGATCCGTCACTAGCTCTTCGGCTATACCCCAATCCTTCAAATCCCTTTTTATTACTTTCTCCCATGTCAACCTTGGTCGACCTCTACCTCTCTTTGAGCATTCAACGCGTCCTATAATTCCAACACGCACAGGTGCCTCGGGCGGCCTTCGTTGAAGATGTCCAAACCATCTTAAGCGATGTTGAATTAGCTTCTCCTAAATTGGTGCTACTCCAAGTTTATCACGTATATCATCATTTTTAATTCGGTCTCTTCTTGTATGACCGTAGCTCCATCGTAGCATACGCATCTCTGCTACGCTTATCTTTTGGATGTGTTGGCTTTTAGTAGGCTAACATTCTGCACCATACAACATCGTAGACCTGATTGCCGTTTTGTAGAACTTTCCTTTAAGCTTTTGTGGGACCTTCCTGTCACAGAGAGTCCCAGACGCTTGTCGCCATTTCACCCATCCCGCTCGAATTCTAAAACTAACATCTTCATCAATCTCACCATTATACTGCAACATTGATCCTAGATATCGAAATGATTCCTTCTTGGGAACTATTTGTCCAGCCAGAGTGACATCTCCATCTTCCGACCTGACACCGCTGAACCCGCACTTCATATACTCTGTTTTAGTTCTGCTAAGCCTAAAACCCTTTGATTCTAAAGTCTGTCTCCACAGCTCCAGTTGTCTATCAACCCCAATCCTACTTTCATCAGTTAGCACAACATCATTAGCAAATAGCATACACCAAGGAATCTCACCTTGTATACCCTTCGTAACCTCATCCATCACTAGAGCAAAAATGTAGGGGCTCAAAGCTGACCCTTAATGTAATCATATGTTAATGGGAAAGTCACCGGTTTCACCATCGCATGCTCTGACACTAGTCACAACATCATCGTACATATCCTTGATAAGTGTAATGTACTTTGTTGGGACTCTCTTCTTTTCCAGGGCCCACCACATCACCTTTCGCAGTACCTTGTCATAAGCTTTCTCCAAATCGATAAATATCATGTGTAGATCCTTCTTTTGCTTCCTAAACCTCTCCATAAGTTGTCTTATCAAGAAAATCACCTCTATGGTCGACCTCCCAAGCATGAAGCCAAATTGATTTTTTGAAACACTTGTCATTCTTCTTAGTCTATGCTCAATGACTCTCTCCCAAAGCTTCATTGTATGACTCATAAGCTTAATTCCTCGGTAGTTTGTGCAACTTTGGATATCTCCTTTATTCTTAAAAATTGAAACTAATATATTTTTCCTCCACTCATCTGGCATCTTGTTTGATTTGAAAATTTTATTGAACAACTTAGTTAGTCATGTTATCCCTGCATCTCCAAGGCATCTCCACACCTCAATGGGGATGTCATCAGGCCCCAATGCCATTTTACTAACCAATTTGATAAAAATTTATCATTGTTTCATAATATGACACTACATAGTATCAACATTATAGAAATCATTACTTTACATATTACTCTTCATTAAGTCTAAAAATAATTTATGATTAAATAACTTTAAATACAAGCTACCAAGTAATTTCATCCAAAATATAACATGATTTTTAATTCTAATTGCTTATGCTAAACGATTTGGTAAATTCATATTTTGTAATATGACACTTCATAGCATCAATTTTAGTCAAATAATTACTTTACATATTACTCTTCGATAATCCTTAAACTTTTTTACGGATCAAGTCATTTTAAACTCAAGCTACTGAATGGTGTCATTTTCACCCAAAATATAATAAGCTTTGGCATCTTAATGCCTTATTATTAGCCAGTTTGATAAAAGTCAATTTATTTTATAATATGACACTGTATAGTCTCAAACTTTACAGAAATCATTATTATACCTTTTCTCCTTCTTTAGGCGAAATATCATTATTTGGTTCTTCAGTCTCTTGTTCTTGTTCTTCATTTATTTTCTCAGAACCATGTGTTAAAATTTCTAAAAAAAGTATCAGTAAAATACTAGAACAGTTATTGTAAAACAAATCAGTTACTATGTGGTACCAAAACTTGTTTTCTTTGATTAATTCTAGTTTTCTTTTTATTCCTGTACTATTTCTTCTTTCTGAATTTCTTTTGTCTCTTCTACGGTGTTACTTAATGCATCAACTTTGAAGTTCGGGTTGGCGACCACAATGTAGTTCGTGTCGTGGAATTTTAATACATTGTACTTGGAAACGATGAAGTTGGAGAAGAATAGGTAGAGCACGTTGCTGCATAACTAACGTGGAATATCAAATCCTAATCACTTACACTTTCAGATCCTTCAAACAGCACAGACTATAAGGTTGAACTGCATAATTCCGCATATTATCATTGCTTCTCTTCAAAAGGATAGAGATCCGATCATATATACTTCTCAAGATATTACGTCAAGTCTAATAGGTCGGTTTAGTTGAATCTTCTAAAAGAAAAAAAAAATGGAGCAAGTAAAATTTAGAAGACAGCACTATACAGAAACATAAGACGCAAATTAAATGAAGGGGAAAAAATTCAAAGATGGCAATCATTACCCCTTGGGGCCTCAGCACCCTACATCTGACAGTGTGACTTAACCGAACACTTGTAAATGACACGAGCCGAAATGAAAGCACATGGAGCTGTGAGAAAAGGCCAAAGTACAGGTACTGTAAATTTCATATAATAGCTTTCCACTCCAGGCCATAAAGCTGTGGGATCTTCTATGATGATATGATCATGAGTAACTGACTATATCTGAACCACAGATGATTGAAATCAACACTGCCCACGTATAAAAGCAGTGTGCATATGGCAATATAATCTAATTCGTAGCCATGCCCACACATTGTGTCTACATTCTCGCTTTATTGAACCTATGAATATTGCAACTTGATCGTGTCCCCAAACCAGAAAGGCCGAAGATTATGTGCTATACTGTGCGTTGACTTGATACCAAAATTAATTGATATGTTTTGCTTTTGTATTAAATCCAGAATTCCCTTTTCCCAAAGCATAATGATGATAATAAAAGAAAAGGAAACATACTGGTTGGTTGAAGATAATCCTTGTAAAAATCAAAACAGAAATTTCATAATCCAGGTGTACGTGGTGCTGAAAAACGGAAAGAAGATAAGACTAACAATAATTTGAATACATGACTTTGATTAATCAGTCAATAATGCACCACCAATAATGACATAAGACAAGTTTTCATTTTGGTAACCTGTCACTAGGCTCGTATCAATGATGCATTGAACGTGTGTGTGTATAACATGCACTTGTTGGTATAAGAATTAAACCCGTTCAGATTCACGTTACAACCATAATACTAATCGAACAGGAAAAGAAAAATCATCAGCTTATTTCACTTAATATTGGTCGCTGCATCATTCTTATTTACAAAACTGCCGTCGTCTTTTAAAATATGGTACTAACTTTATTAAACTTGGTTAATATGCGAAATAGGGTAGTTTTCTCTAAAAGATCGAAATGAAAATCCAATTGTACTATAAAATCATGATGTTTTGAACTTTTCAACGAAAGGACTTTAGCTACACATGGGAAATCAAAATACATGAAAGCCAACTTTCTAGAATTTGCTATTATTTCTTCTGTAAATCGCAAGTATTATCCATGGTGACCATTAAATATGCACATCAATAAATTTCCAAAATATATTATTTTGTGACTATAATACTTTTAAAAAAAGGAATGTTTCTTAAAATAAAAAAAAACGCTCATACTGTAACACGTTTTTAGAGTATTATTAATCCAATAAAAACGAAATATCATTTCTGTACAATTTCTAAAAAAGAAAAAATATGAATAAGAAAAACTTCAACCACATTTTTAAATGAAGAAAAGAAGTTTAAAATTTTAATTTGAAAGACACCGAATGTCATATTAATATAGCATCCTATAAAACAGATGTTATAAGAAGTATAAAAACTTAACATTATACATGTATAATGCTATATGAACTTAATATATATATAACTTAGCATTATATACGTGTAATGATATATTAATTTGACATTTCATTAACTGTGGAAAAACAATGATATTTTAGTTCAGCTACTGTAGTTCATCTGGTTTTAGTTTAATTTAGCATTCTTTTTATCCGATACTAGTTTAATATGGCTTTTTTTTATCTAATATATTATATTAACATAACATTTAGTGTTCTTCAGACTAAATTTTTATACTTTTGTCTTTCGAACTAAAATTGATTTCAGGTTTTCCTTTAAACTTCTTTCATCTTCTACAAATCAAGTCTGACTGCTCAATTCCTTCACAAGAAACACTATCTCAAACCCAAAGCCTATTCTACACAGCTTATTTCAAATTTCAAGTTTTAATACGGAATAGCCTATTATAGAAATAACAGATTGGGAAATGATGATCATGAATTTAGGATGTTTCTAACGATATGTGCATTTGAAAAATAATTAAATTCCTAAAATTCTTTTTTTTTAATTCAATTATTTTTATATAATATCATGCTAACACATAAAACAATATTATTGGAAGTACAATATTATTTTAAAATTCATGAAATTAGGGAAAAAATAATATAATTTCATAACGATTAAGCAGTCATATGTATATTCGTATTTGAATAAGAAATGCAAAACAATTACTGTATTTGCTAGATGCATCAATAGTTGCATTTGTTCGTCATACGCAAGATGCAACAAAAATTGCATCTGTTGCTCATATGCTAGATACGGTTTTGCTTGATGCAACAATAGTCGCATCAACTAGTTCATCTGGATGCATTAACCCTTGTATTTGTTGGATGCAATAATAGTTGCATCTACTAGATGCATTATTTAACTGCATCATCCAAATGCAATAATTATTTGCATCTGTTGTTGCATTTGGATGTAGTAATAGCTAAATCTACCATATGCAGCAATTGGTTGGGTTTGTTAGTTGCATTTTCTATTGCAACTAGATATGGTAATGGCTACATCTATTGGAAGCAACATTTAGTTGCATCCGCCGGGTGTAGCAATTAGTTGCGTCTACTAGCTGCATTGTTGCTTTATCTAGATCTAGTAATAGCTGCATCTACTAGATGTAGGAATTAACTACATCATTTACTGCATCTAGATGCAGCAATAGCTACATCAGCTTGATGCATCGGATAGTTGCATTTTCTAAATGCAGCAATATGTAATATCTCAGAAAAACATGAACATTTTATACATAAATATAAAGGTTATTTAAATAATTGAATTATGAGTTTAATATTAATTAAATGAGTTTAATAGCATTATTAAACTCCTTTTAATTAATAAATAATTATGGTAAACTCACTTTGTAAATTTATTTACAAAAATAAATAGTTCAAAGAAATATCGATAATGTAATCGAAAATCGTTTTATCGAATAAGTGGACAGTATGTGTTTGTGTTATTGATTCTATTGGACCTGCTGCTGCAATCGCCCAGCCCTCTCCAATCTCTCATAATCAGGTGCCTATGCCGAATAAGTGGACCTCCTTATTTAAGACATTGCCCAAAAATGTTGATACCTTTTCCCCTAGCACCTTCAACATAGTTGAGCTTGATGGTGTTTGTGTGCCTCCTGCCGAAGTGATTCAAGAGGGCATGAATTATTGGTCTGTGTTCTCAGTCGGTTTTTTCTTGGATTCCTCCCCTTCATATAAGGAAGTTCGTGATCAATGCAAACGCTTTGGAAATTGAAAGGCAGTCTCCAAGTCCAATATTTTAATACCATGTTCTACTTCAAATTTGCTAAAAGGGAAGATAGGCTTAGAGCTCTTGAGACTAGCCCGATTATCATTGAGGGGTAACCTTTTATTATCACACCATGGAATCTTGGGGTGGACAAAGCGAGGGAGAAGGTTCCCTCTATTCTAGTCTAGGCCATCTTTACTCATATTGTGTCTATCCTAAAGCCCTTGATTAGTCTGAACTAACTTGTAAGTCTAATAGGTGAATTAAAATGTTTTGGTACTAGTACCGAGGCCCGTAAGAGTTTGTTGTATACTAGAGCTTTTATTGAAATTCCCTTACTAAGCCATTGCTGTCAAAGTTGAAAGTTAGATTAGTTGAAGGGCATGATGTGGAAGTTGACGTTCAGTAAAATGGAAGCTGGATATTTGCTCTTCTTGTCAGTCGTTTGGTCATTCTGTAGACACGTTCAGTAAAGTGGGTGCCTAAGAATATGATTCCTTCTTCTACTACCTCTGTCCCTGTTATCTCTATTCCTAAAGTGAAAGCTTCCTTTGATGCACCGGCTTCCTCTGATGGTCTGGAGGTCATTTCTTTGCCTTCTGCTTCGACGGTTTCTGCTAAAGCCCTTTCTGGTAAACATTCTATTATTTGGCAATGTAGTGAGCATGCTTGGGTGCATGTTGATTCAGAAATGAGATATAGGCCTAACAGTGACAGTTTCCTTATGTTTGTCGGAGGTGAGAATGAGAAGCGTACATTGATTTATGATGTCGAGAGGGAACGATTGATCTTGTCAACTGTTGAAGAAGATGGTGAGCACAACAAGATTGTTTTAGATGATGACACCTGGGATAGGATTTATCTTTACTCATGTGTTTGGGTGCACATTGTGCTGAACCTGGCATCATTATTTTCTGGGTATTTGAATGTTATGCGGCATGTTTGTACTGTTGACTGTAGTAGTGAGGACGGGGATTGATTTCCATTGTATGTTAGTAGTTTAAGTGCTTAACTTCTGTTTTTAGTTCTTCTTTATTTGTTCTGGCATCTGTCCCGAACATCTGTTATAAAGTAAGCGGCAACTCTTTCGAAGCTTCTTTTAAAACAAAAGTAAGCGACAACTCTTTTGAAAGCTCTTTTTTAAAAACAAAGGCAAGCAGCAACTTGTTCGAATGCCTCTTTTTAAACAAAGGTAAGTTGATTGTTTCAAAAGCTAATTAGAGTGGTTTTATCCATTGGAAAGCATGTTTTCGGCACAATCCCTTCCGTCTTTCTCCAATGCACTACGTATCAATTTCTTGATACCATGTCATTGGTTTTAAATGGGTTTATTAGCGGATATATGGTGACGAAAGCCAGCAAATGGAAGTGGCGAAGTGGTAAATCAAAACAAAACTGATATTATGCCTTTCAAAGTAATTTCTTTTCACCTAACTTCACTATGAGAAAAAAATCAGACGACAGATGTGCTCCATTGTCTGAATGAATACCTATTTGTTGTCTTATTTTTGTGCCGTCTCATTACATATCAGACCACAGATATATACCGTCGTCTGATATGCACTAACACATCAAAAGAAAAAAACTATACGTTGTCTAATGTTATAGTATCATTTCAAAAAAATTCTATTAGACAACATATAAATATTGACTGATATGCATATCAATTACACTTATGTTATATTTGCAAAATGAAATAATGAATCACAATTTTATTTAAACAAATATTTTATTTCAAATCAAATTCAAATACAATACAACTTTCACTATACTTACATTTTCAAATACAATACACCTTTCACTATTCTTACATTTTCAAATACAATACAACTTTCACTATCACTCTCATATATACAACTTTTCTCTACACTCTCGTATATAACATTTTTTTTACTAGCACTCACTTACACTCACTCGAGTTTATTTTTGATATTGATCTTCATTTGCTTGCTCCAGCTTGTGTCCATTCATCTCTTATACCTATCAAATAAACAACACAGTAAAATGGAAAAGGAAACAAACCTAAATTGCAAAAATAAAATTTGAATATTAATATTGACTCAGTTTATGGGTTTGTTTTCTCTTCATGTTTTAGACGTGGCCGAACAAATATATATGTGCACAGACAACTTATGATTTGCACAATGTATCACTATGAATATCACAAGGCCAGACATAAATTAAATCTCACGGACTATTGCAAAGGTCAAGCCCGAAGGCTCAACACGGTGCAAATGTGCACAAGGTCAAGCCCAAGCCTCATCGGGCTCAACTCAAGTACACAAGGAAATGCAACTCAAACCAGAAAATCAAACCAGAAATATACAAACCAGAAAATCAAACTAGAAAATCAAACTCAAATGCACACTCAAGTATATACAATGTCACAGCAGCAATTCTACTAATGAACACATGAACAATTCAAAAGCAGCTCTAGATAATTCAAAATAAGGTACAAGTATGTATATATATAGTATGTACAAGTATGTACCGAGGACTTAAAAGTGTAGAAGTGCAGTTCAAAAAGCCATGTATAAGTGAAAAACAAGTACACTGCATATTTCATTTCAGTTCAAAATAGATTGCCAAACCATGGAGCATCAAAAGTATATGTGAGCAACACACATATACACATATACAAAATACAAAAGATGCTAACATTTCACACATATATACATACATATGTATGTGTGTGTATACATGGAAGTAACAAGCAAGAAGACTGCATATAGCAGTAACAAGCACACTTAGGTACCAAAATCAAAACGGTTTAGAAAAACAAGTTCAACTGGTTTAAGCAATCAATTTAAGCAATCACAAACCACATGTACCAGTTTAAGCATATTCAAAACAGTATCAGCATGTATATACAAGTATGAACATACAAGTGTATACAAGTTGATACAAGTATATACAAACAACTCACAAACCAGTTCATATATATAAGTATATACAAGTATATATATATACAAGTGTACACAAGTCAAAACAGTTCATATACAAAAACCAGTTCATATATACAAGTGTATACAAGTCAAAATAGTCTAAGCATGTACATACAAGTATGAACATACAAGTATATATACAAGTGCACACATATATAAACCGCAATAGGAATTATCCAAATAGAACAAGTGCACACATATATACTTACATATATATATATATATATGTGTGTGTGTGTGTGTGTGTGTGTGTGTGTGTATACATGGAAGTTCTATGTGATGAACTGATAGTGAAATGCATGAAATCTCAAAACAGTTTAAGCATAGTGCATGTGTATATACATACATATGGAACCATAAGCAAATATTCACACAACCAAGCATGGTGCAAACATATATGTATATGCATGTATACATAACTAGCAACAAGCAAGAAGACACTTCAAGCATTAACTAGTTCAACAACAACTAGCACTAATGCAACATGTTAGCATCAACTAGTTCAATAGTGATGATTTGATACAATAAGTGCAAATTCCTTTTCAATCAGAAATTTGCAAGCCTCAAGGGATAAGCAAACCAAACAGCAAGCTTTAGAGCACACGTAATATAAATATATACACATATGCATATACATGTATATATGTACAGAAATGTACCTTTAAAGATGCAAACATGAAGCATGTATAATGGTATATACATGACATGATGTAGATAAATAGGCAGTTACAAATTAGCATCAAAAGGAAGAAATCACCAAAATCAAGCAAGGCATCAAAAGGAAGAAATCAATTCATGCTATATCAAAAGGAAGAAATCACCAAAATCAGGCAAGGCAAGTCAAGACATCAAAAGGAAAAAAATCAATTCATGCTATATCAAACAACAGTTACAAATTAGCATAAGAAAGAATCATCAACCAAGATCAAGCAACAAGGTGCAAGCTCCACAAAGTAAATTGCAAGTAGAACCAGGTGCAAACTCAAGCAAACATCATGATGTAGATAAATATGCAACATATACATGTGCAAACATCATGATGGATACATAAATAGGCAGCATATACATATGCAGATGCAGTAATCAAGAGCAAGGGCCCAAAAAGCAAATGCACATAGAACAGGTTCACGAATACAAGCATTTTAGTAAAGAAATCAGAAATTTTGAAATGGAAATCACAATAAATAAATTAAAAAAATGAATCTGTTCAAAACTGAAAATCAGAAAATCGAAAAAATCAAGCCAAAGTCAGTAAAATCAATGTCCAAATTATATTCGAAATAGATTCAGGAATTTCGAAATGAAAATATAGGGACTCAAACCCTATAAGTTAACCCATATCATCATTGGCAAATTTAATCTAGTTCGAGCATAAAATTGAAAGGGGCAAAATTGCTAAACATACCAAATCGATAGCAATCAACTTGACAAAGAAAGCAACCATGCAGCAATCACAGCTAATCGAAGTGTGCGAGCATCAGAGAAAAAAGAGTATCATTCGCACTTCAAATTCCAAGCGGCGGTTTTCGATCTAGAAACCCTATATCAGAACGGAGAGGGAACCCGGCCATCAATTTATTGAGAGTGAGAGAAGAGGGAAGAGGGAACATGGTCGATTTTGTTCTGCCGATTTGGTTTTGAGAGTGAGAGAAGAGGGAACGTGGTCGATTTTGTTCTGCCGATTTGGTTTTGAGAGTGAGATTAAAGGGTTTTGTTGATTTAGTTTTGAGAGGGAGAGAAGAGGGAACGCAAAATATTGAGAGGGAAATAATTTAAGGAACGCGGCCACCAAAATATCAAAGGGAAAAGCCACCGAAATATTTAGAGGTAAAATATAGAGCCATATTTTTTTGATAACTTCAATCAGACAACAGATATATTAGAGGGAAAATATGCGACCACCAAAATATTTAGAGGAAAATATGGAGCCAAAACTAAATTTTTTGATAACTTCAATCAGACAACAGATAAGATGTTGTCTGAACGACAAGCACGAACATTGAGATTTCAGGAGTTATTCAAACAACAGAGTATTTTTTCCATATGTTGTGTGAAACAGTGGAAAATGTTAGGACAACAGAAAATCAACCTTATGTTGTGTGATCACCGTTGTCTGATTCACTTTGTGACACAGTGCTTGCCTAATTTGCCAAAATGTAATTGGTTGTCATTTCTTTATCAAAATCTTCTAAAAAGGCTACCGAATTCACAATTTAACCATTTAAAACATTTTAAGCTAATAAGCCCTTCCCCTTGATAAAACATATAAAACATTTAAATCCCTCAACTTAAATAATTTTACAACCATAGTAAAATACTTAAGAAAATTCCCCAAAAATCACAATAATTCACTTTTATTATGTTTTCTAACATATGTAAATTTCAGACCCAAAATCATTATATAATTGCATTAAATAATTTAAACCCAATATTAACTATTTTCTCTCATAGAAAATTCATAATTAATCCACAATTATCTAGAAAATTATGAAACTTGAAATCCACTTCTAAAATTATGTTCTTGAGCATATATCAAAAACGCAAATCATATGGATTTCATTTAATAGTTTTCCAATCTAAACTTATCATAAAATCTATATGAAACAGTATAAATCATCAACAAACATATATATTCACTTAAACTAACATAACATGGCATATTATTTGCAAAATAGTTCAGATCAAACCTTGAAACCAAAATCAATATCAAAAGTGAGATATAAATCAAATTATTCACCTTGGCTTGGTGTTATGAAGGTTAAGATTTGCCCTTTGATTGATTTGCTTAAGCTTTCTACTTGAATCCTAGCTTTTCTTCTTCTTGAATCTCTTAATGGTGGCTGACCGAGCTCACTAGTGTTTTAGTTTTATTTGTGAATGTTGAAATGAATAAGGAATGAAGGATAGAAGAGTTTAGAGTATAAGAACAAAGGCTATTCCTATTTTACCCTTACCATATTCCTCCTACTTACTTATGTTTATTCTTCTTTGCTAATACATTCATTATGACATAGCTCCTTATTAACTAACAAATCTCAATCCCTTAACTTTCTACATTATTTTATTTAATTTATTTAATTAAATGTCTTAAATAATGTTAGTCAAATTAGGGTCATTACACTAGTGCTTGTATGCATGGATTTAGGAGGTTATGGGAGGCGGGTCATTATAGTAGTGGACGATGTAGTGTCGTAGTATTGGTCTTACATTAGTGACCATGCACGACGGCTAAGTAGTTAATACCGGTATCGGGTACGTATCGGTCAAGTAACGATATGAGATAGTTTAAAATATCATGATAATATTGGTAGAATATCAGACTTGTTATAAATGATATTGTGCTGTGTTATAATGTTATATTGATGTTAAGTTTTCAAATATTTGGATAAATAATGCCAAATTACTATCAAAGACTAATTGCATATAGTTTACATACTGTGATCCATTTAGTGAGATATTCTATTAAATATAAATCGTAATATAGGCTCATAAAAACCGATAAATTCATATAATGTACATCTTTATTATTTTTCATTTTCATACTATATTTATTGTTTCTTCAATCATTTAATCATCTATATTATTTTTTCGAAATTTCCATACTTTATTTTCATTGTTTTCATCTTTACTTAATTTATCGAATAAGCAATGTTAATTTGGTACCAAATACTACTTTAGCTCTTTTCTTATCGATATGTCAAATAAATAATTTTAGTACCCTTTAACTGTTAGTTCTTGGTGCATGATAATAACTAATAAAATAAACTTTCATAAGCTAACTTACCAGTTAGAAATAGTGAACAAAAATAAAATAAAATGAGAAATAGCATATTCATGATCTTGTTTTTAATGGTAAAGTCTTCACAGAAAATAAAACATTTAAACTAATGGAACAAGTAAAGTTTTTTTATTGAAAGACTAACGAAGAAGACTAATACGGTATGGTTAATACTAAAAATTAGATCATTGGGATTTTCAATATGGTCTAGATATTGCCATTCAACATAGACAAAAAACAAATATTGAGAACGTAAAGATATCTATTTGTAAATATAAACAAATACAATAATGAACGATGTTCTTAAAAAATATCGAGTATTTTAGACTAAATACCGATGCGATAAATCGACAACTTTCGTGCAATATATCGATAACGGTATTTTAAGAAATTTTAAAAAATTATCGGCTTAGGAGCGATATGAGATATATCGACGGTATATCAACGAATATCATAACGGGTCTGGGACTTACTGGAAGATCCAAGACCCACTAACCTAGTGTGTGACATTTGAGCCACGTTCGGCGCCATGATGATTAGTATATGATAGACTTACCATGTATTGTGTAGCATTATAGTAGAAATGTGCTAACTTGTTTGATACAGGTGAAGATCTAGGTCAACGTATGATTTTATTACCACGTATACCATTTAGTATTGTACATGATATAGTAGCGTATTGATAATCTTGCAGATTTGTGATACAGGAAAATAGTTTGGTGGACATAATTCATCAATTTTTTAGATTCAAGGACGTGCTCTCAGTTTTTTAGTGAGAAGGACAAACTTTTCAACTAAATATAGCAGAAGGACAAAAATTCAGTGAGAATGACAGTGCTGCTATATAGTATCAGTTTTGTATTTACTGAATTAAAAGAAGGATATAACACTTATGTTTCAATTTTATCATGCAATAGTTGATTTTAACTTGTGGTAGTATTTTATTTTCAAATGATATGACTTAGTAGCATTTTGTACTTGATAGTTTTCATTTTGCATATTGTTTCCATATAATGATACTGTACAGTATCATTTTTACCCGTTGTGTCTGTAAGACTAAATTTTGAAGAAGCGGTCCTAAAGGCTTAAAAACTTTGAAAGTTTGTCCTTTAGACAAAATTCCCCGATGTGATATTACTTCTTCACCGGATTTATGTTGAACCCTCTCTTTATTGTCTCTTTTGTCATCTATTCTCTATGAAGTTTGACATAGAAGCGAGGATTCTGCCAGCTAGATGCAAGTTATGTTGTCATAGTTATTTACCATTATGATTGTATTTATCTGAGATATTAACATAGTCATCTATTCTCTTTTGTCTCTTTTGGGATATTAACATGATAGGCAATATATTTTCATTTTGAGATACGTTGTATATGAAATCTAATATAAAATTTGCACGATGTATTATGATATTGAATTTTATGTCGCTTAGTAACTATCTTTGTTGATATAATATATTTATTTCTTCCACTATGAGATTTACTATGATTGTAGATGTGATAGATATGCTCTATGTTGTGATTTTAGATTCTACCCTTAATAGAATGTCATTCGTGATACTTATGAAATCCGATTGTCTGTATATGTTAATTACAGATATCATGAATGGTGGTTCTTTACAAAAATGATAGTTTATAATCAATAGTGTAACAGTTTATATATTGGCATTCCAATTGGAATAGCGATAAATGGAAAATTGGAGCATATCTTATTTTCAAATTTAATACACGCACGGATGTTTCTCAATAACACGTTTCAAATTAGCTCTAGAATCAATAGTAAAAATATAGTTAGCCTCTCTTAAGTTTTGAATTTTCGTTGGAGAAGCATAGGAAGAGCGCATTGCTGCATAACTAACGTGGAATAATAAGGGTGAGAAGAAAAATATGTTTCAGTCAACTGCGAGCTGCAGCATCTCAAACTGTGCAGACATAAGCCTCACACTTGGCCTTCACCCCCTCCACACTTTATTTATTCATTCTACTTTCTATCATCACTACTTTCGTGAATTTCACTCCATTACTCTGACTTGCTCCTTACAGTTGTAATAGTGTCAGAATTTCCTTTCATTCATTTCTGGACATAGAAAATAGTAGCTGCACTGATGATCTATTATTACTGTTTCACAGTAAACCATGCTATTTCCGTATTTTGGTCGCGGACCATCTGTGTAATTAATAAAATACTTTCGTGTGTATATATATATATATATACTAAGAAACTCGATAAAAAGAATGGGCCCACGCCCAAGTAAGGTGGGTAACACCAACATGGGTAAAGTCAAAAAAAGCGCTATTTTGTTAACACTATATGAACAAGTGCTGTTTTTTTCACACTATGTGAACAAAATATCATTGTTCGTTGGTTGAAATCGAGTTTTATATGGAGTCCACTAATTTCAATCAATTAAAAGTCGTATGTTCCTACTAGGCCAACAAAATACTACTCATCCAAAACGTAGAAAATGGAAAACCGGGCCTGGTATTTAGATCAATTCAATGCCACGTCGAATCCACGTAGGTTGCCACATCATCAAGGCACAGTACATATTAATGGTCCCACACACTTACTGACGCCTCGCACAAAAGTTCGCGTGTGGCGCTGTCTGTACTTACCGCGCGGCACACACTCTCCTTTTTCATTTCCCAAATTACCCTCCATTTTCCCAGCCACCATTTGAATGTTGGTTTCCTGTTCCCCAAAATACCCATAATCCCACCTCTATACATACATTCCTTCTACCCCGTTTCAAAACAAAACAATTATTCTGCACTAAAAGAACACTATCCTAACAAACATAAATGGATTACTACCCGGATCCCAAAAAACCCGAGGCGGAAGAAGCATCAGATCGGTGCAAAATCGAGGAAGTAGCATTAGTAGTACCCGAAACAGACGATCCATCGCTACCAGTTCTTACATTCAGAGCGTGGTTCCTCGGATTAACTTCGTGCGCGCTTCTAATCTTCCTCAACACATTCTTCACGTATCGTACGCAGCCATTGGTCATATCTGCGATCTTAATGCAGATTGCGGTTTTGCCAATTGGTCGATTTATGGCCTCTGTTTTGCCTAAAAAGGATTTTACTGTTTTCGGAAAATGGAGCTTCAGTTTGAATCCGGGACCTTTTAATATTAAGGAACATGTGATTATTACTATTTTTGCGAACTGTGGAGTGTCGCAAGGAGGCGGAGATGCTTACTCTATTGGGGCGATTACGGTTATGAAAGCTTATTATAAGCAGAATTTGGGGTTTCTTTGTGCCCTTATCATTGTTCTTACTACTCAGGTATTCAATTCATTTGTTATTATTTTTCAGTTAATCTAGGAAAATGCATAGTGAGTGATTTCAGTAGTATTGTTAATTTTTAGTTGGGCAATTCTATTACCACCCCGGTTTTCACTTTACGCCCCACGTTTATAAAAGCTTGAATTCTGAAGACAGAATTACCCTTGGTGTTTTCAGTTGATCTACTAATGCATGTTATTTTCATCGCTCATGCCTGTCATTTGAAGATAATCTAACCCAAATTACCAGATAAATTCAGGCAAATTTCAACCTAACAGTTTAGAACAATCGATGCTAGTTTTCAGAAGTAATTCTGGTTTGCCTTTCAATCTCATTAACTTTAAAATATAAAATTTGAAACACTCGTAGTTACTAATTTCTTTTTCTAGAAAAGAACATAAATTAATATTTTTGCATTGCAAATCTGATATATATCTGATGTTAAAAATTTTTTGTGGTTGAGAGTGATTTTGAGGTTTGGGAGATACAGTCTTACAGATAAAATAAAACTTTCACCAAAGAAGAAGAACGATAATGATATGATAAATAAGGGCGAAATAGTAAAATCGATGGGTTTAAAAGTAGTTAATGGGGTGTTACTTTTATTTTAGGATTAGTGGGATGATTATAAGGCAATAATTGGGAGATGAATAGAATCAGCTTTTCAGTTTCTTTATTTAATTATTGCACAATTACATTTGGTTTTTTGTGATTGCATTGAACAATCTATTATTTGGACACCCAATGTCTTACTTAGAGTGATGAGTGATGCTGGAATTAATCAGTGTTTGATTTTGATGCAACAGTAAGACAAGATTTTGATAGGATTGATTCTAAAAAAAATTCAGTTGATAAGTATTCGTTTGATAATGCATGCTAATGTTTGTTTTGAGTGTAGATATTTTCCTACTTGTTTGTATTAATAGGCCACAAGATGCTGTTGTTCCTATTCCTTTGACTTATCTTTTTTGATTCCTGTGGAAAAGGATTGAATAATTGTTCTGCCTAACTTTACGCCTTACCCAATTAATTGAGCTAATTGTGTTTTGGAAGTTATAAAATATTGATATCAAATGAAAGAAAATCCTTTAACAAACATTAAATTGTTGTTAAACCCGATGATTTTTTGCGGAAATAATAATAACTGATGAATTTATGTACTTTGGTACTTTTAATTTTCTTCAAAAAATGAACTGCAAAGTAGAAATTCAGAAATTATTATTAACCGTGCAACTTCCAAAAATATAGCCGTAACGCTAAGAAATATATATATATAAAAAAATCTTTATTACAGAACCCTTTGTTTCTCATATGAATTAATTCCATAACTGTAAGGTTTCTACTTTTGAGCTATTTGATGTTGTCATCCTTAAAAGTATAATTTTTTTTATTAATAAGTCAGAAAAAGCTGTGTGTCAGTCTTAAAAAATGTAAATATAAATATATTTTTTATCAATTCTTGTTAGATGAGACCGTGAGATTCTGCAGAATATTAATTATTCTCTATATAGGATAAATTTTAGGAGGTTGGGTGTGAATCTAATAATTTAGGATAAAACACCAAAGTTTGAGACCTGTTAGTGTTTAGTTAAGGGCAAAAAGCTCTTACCTTTCAGTAAAATTTTAAAATAAAAGGGAAAACTAATTTGCAACATGACGTTGAACTAAATATTTCAACACTCATATTTCATATGATCAATGGATTCCTGAAAACAATGTAATATGACAGTGTCCCAGCGTCATAAATAACAAATATTGAATAAGAGTTACTGTAAAAAAAGAAAAAAAATTCTGCGGTATTGTTTAATAATGTTTGGTGAGTTAATGCTACATTTAAATGTGAAAGATAAATAGAAGGATACTTAAAACTGCAAACTACTGAAAACAATCAGAGAGTAAATGCACGTCTAACCTAGAAAACTTGTTGACTTTCGAAACGTTTACATTTTTTCAACTCAAAATATAAAATTCAGTATTCTGGACATACAGATTATTGGCTATGGATGGGCCGGAATGCTTAGGAGATACTTGGTTGATCCAGTTGAAATGTGGTGGCCTGCTAACCTTGCCCAAGTTTCACTTTTCAGGTTCATATATTTAATCATTTCCACTTCTTCTATGTTATAGCATACAGAACCTTAAAATATTCTAAAGTATATCATGCAACTTGTTAAATTTCAGAGCGTTGCACGAGAAAGACCTAAACTCAAAGGGACCAAGCAGAATGAAGTTCTTCCTCATATTCTTCGTAGGCAGTTTCGTATACTACATATTTCCAGGATACATCTTCCCAATCCTTACATTTTTCTCATGGGTATGTTGGGTATGGCCCAAAAGCATCACAGCCCAACAAATCGGTTCAGGCTATCACGGACTTGGTATCGGTGCATTCACGTTGGACTGGGCTGGAATCTCAGCATACCATGGTAGCCCATTAGTCGCACCATGGTTCTCTATAGTCAATATTGCAGCTGGTTTCATCATGTTCATATACATCATTGTCCCTCTTTGTTATTGGAAGTTCAACACTTTCGATGCTCGAAAGTTTCCAATGTTTTCAAACAAGTTGTTTACCAACAAGGGATTACCTTATGATACCACATCGGTTTTGACCCCACAGTTTGAATTGAATGAAGCTGCTTATAATAGTTATGGAAAGTTGTACCTCAGTCCACTCTTTGCGTTGTCCATTGGTTCTGGTTTTGCCAGGTTTACTGCTACGCTCACTCATGTGATCCTCTTCCATGGAAGGTATACTTTGTTAATACATTTCATACAAACAATCCAAGTAATACGAATAATAACAAAAGGAGATTTTTTTTTGATAATGCAGTGATATATGGAAGCAAAGTAAGTCAGCAGTGAGCTCTGTAAAGGAAGACATCCATGCTAAATTAATGAAGAACTACAAACAAGTGCCTCAATGGTGGTTCTTAATTCTACTAGGTGGGAGCGTTATTTTATCATTAATGCTATCATTTGTATGGAAAGAGCAAGTTCAACTTCCATGGTGGGGTATGCTTTTCGCATTTGCATTGGCTTTTGTTGTAACACTCCCTATTGGTGTTATTCAAGCTACAACTAATCAGGTACATGTATACATTACCATATTGCTATTTCAAAAATTTTGTAATATCACTAATGCATTAAATCTTTTATATTTTCTCGGTCATCTAACAGCAACCTGGGTATGATATCATTGCTCAATTCATGATCGGTTATGTACTTCCTGGAAAGCCAATTGCTAACTTACTCTTCAAGATATACGGCCGTATCAGCACTGTGCATGCACTGTCTTTCCTTTCTGATCTTAAATTAGGCCATTACATGAAGATTCCACCAAGGGCCATGTACATTGCTCAGGTGACCACTTCAGACTCCTATACTTTAGCAAGAAATCATTTTACTAATAGGAAAAATGGTTAACATTATCATTGTATGGTATTTAACTGTTGCAGCTAGTGGGAACTGTAATAGCAGGAATACTGAACCTTGGAGTAGCATGGTGGATGTTGGAAAACATAGAAAACATTTGTGACGATTCTCTCCCTGACAGTAGCCCGTGGACATGCCCAAAGTACAGGGTCACATTTGACGCATCTGTAATCTGGGGTCTGATTGGGCCAAGTCGGCTGTTCGGGCATGGAGGGCTGTACCGTAATCTCACCTGGCTTTTCCTGGTTGGTGCAGTACTGCCCGTACCCATTTGGGTGCTGAGCAAAGTATACCCGGACAAGAAATGGATCCCACTGATAAACATACCCGTTATCTCTTACGGATTTGCGGGCATGCCACCCGCCACACCGACTAACATAGCGAGTTGGCTGGTGACCGGGACGATATTCAACTACTTTGTCTTCAGGTACAGGAAGGATTGGTGGAAGAAGTATAATTACGTGCTGTCTGCTGCTTTGGATGCGGGTACGGCGTTTATGGGAGTGTTGCTGTTCCTTGCTTTGCAGAATAATAACATTAACCTGCATTGGTGGGGCTCGGATGTGGATCACTGCCCGTTAGCCAAATGCCCGACTTGGCCTGGAATTGCAGTGAAGGGTTGCCCTGTTTTCTGAATGCAGACTTTAGTTGCAGGGGCTCCCTTGAGTGTTTTTAAGTATTTATATTGATGTTATTTCTCTCTTTTTTGAAAAATTTAGTAGAGAATGGTTTTAGATTAGGCTTTATGAGAAACGAATATATTACATTGTGCATGGTAATGT
Organism: Allium fistulosum; assembly: GCA_030737815.1. Taxonomy (NCBI): domain Eukaryota; kingdom Viridiplantae; phylum Streptophyta; class Magnoliopsida; order Asparagales; family Amaryllidaceae; genus Allium; species Allium fistulosum. The sequence continues at coordinate 14,262,265 of JASFAW010000015.1, read as the reverse complement.
AATCTTTGGGTATCAAGTTTGGTATGAGAGAAAATATGCTGAACAAATTACTTAATGGAATGTATTTTTGTCTTGGTGGAAAACATGATTTGAAAACCTATTACCAATCACTAATTACCATAGACAAATTTTTGAAATACTTTTAGCTGAGTTTTGAGCGTGAAGCACTTGCATTTTCGGGAAAAGACGATATTTGAAATAGTGGTTTGCAATGGTGCCTTCCACTTCAAATATAATGGTGCACTAAGAATAATCATTTTTAACCTGTCAGTAAGCAAAATTTGTAGTAGTATAATCTATTTGAAAGCTACTACGTCTCATATCATGCATAAAAATATATGATAAATGTGAATTACTATTACAAATGATGATATCCACAACGGACTATAACACTGAGATTATGTAAAATATATTGATAATGATAATGGATGTGGAGCAATCAGTATTTGATTAAAACTAAGTGGAATATATGACCCATGATGCCTTGACCTGTTTCATGCACTCCAGTATAACGATATGAGATAAGTCGAAAAATATGATCACACGCTAGATGATAACCAATTACCTGCGATTCCTTTTTATTAGCAAAATCGATGAAGTAATCATTCCAATAGGATGGATCATGGATGTTAAGGCTTAATTAGGTTACAACTTAATATTTTATCCTTTAATCTTCGCATTAAACTTTCATTTTAAAGAAATGACTCACACATGGATTTTTTTTAATAGATACGTATTAAATAGACATTTAAAAGTTGAAACGCTTAATTGGACACTTGGTCACATTACTATCAAATAGCAGTCTAACTGAGAATCTTATTATTAAGTAGAAGTTAGAACACAAACTTCTATTTGGTAGGAGTTTGATTTCTAGAAGTCCTTAAAATAAACATTCAAAAACGGTAACATTTAATGTGTAAGTGTAATTTTACTAAATCAATCTAGAGTCTTCAGATTAGAAGACAAAAATATTTGATGATATGAACAATTGTAGATTTAATAACAAGAATAAAATTGTATCCAAAATTTTCCTTTATTAATGAATTTGAGCTGATACAGGAGAGATTACAATTTTGAAAAAAAGATTTCTAAATAAAAAAATATGTTTTCTTAATCACTTTATTTGCTTGATTACAATGGTTAAAGCTTATGCATTTATATAGAAGTAAGGTAGCTTGGAGAGAAAGAAACTTTGAAATTTTCCACTAAAAAATATCTCGTTCAAAATAACATCTAACTTTGACTTGGTAACAACTTGATTTGATATATTATGGTGAATAATTTCAACACTCTATCACAACCAATGTACAAATCTATAATCTCTCTTCATCAATCTCGACTCACCAACTCAACAAATAAAGGAATATTTCACTAGGTCCACGCCATTAGCTTCTAGCCAAGTTAATCAAGTTTGAACAATGTGTTTATACCTCAGATGTCGATTTGATGATAACAACCTTGATAATAAAATACATTTATATAAAATATGAATATTAATGTTTCGTCAAGTTATATAGTTTATAGTACAATATTATACAAGTATTGAATCGAAGATTGTACAGTATAAAAACTCAAAGAATAGACATGAAGACTCATGGGTATAAAGATCAAAATATAAAGATCTCAAGGCTATAGTATAGTATATAGAGTCATAAAATATTGTTAAAGTCTATAGTAGCAATCTTTAATCTCTATTTCTCATTTTCTTCTCCTTTATTTTTAAAACAAAATATATTTTCAAAAATATATTTAAAAATATTTTATAAAAGTTTCTCTATGTTTAAAATGTTTATAAACCATGTTTAAATTATTTTACAAAGCATCAAAATATTTAACAAAGCATAAAATTTTCAAAATGTTTAAAAACAAAAGAGTTTTCGATTTTCAAAGGGATATGCCGACATATGCCCAATAATTATGTCGACATACATGCCGCAAATTTGAAATTCAAATTTTGAAATAAAGTGTCTATTATTTGTAACTCTTCGTGAATGTACATGTCTATTTATTCTCTATAAATAGGGGGTTCAAACGAATTTTTTAACAACTAATTTCTTGTGTCTTCTCTCCTCTTACTTTGCCAAAATTTCTAGTAAGAAATTTATTCAAATCTCTTTAAATTCAACCAGAATTAATTCAATCTTCGTTGTATTGATTCTCTACTATTTATTATCTGATTTCAATCATCTCTCTCTCAATTCAAAATTAAAGTGAGGCTATAGGATCCTTTATAACCAAAGATCAAGAAATTATCTTTGAAAAAACCATCAAACTCTAGTTGTATTTACTTGGGTGTAATTTTAGCCCGTTCAAATCAATTGGGTGTGCTTGGTAGTCCGAAAATCCGAGTGGGTGTGCCTGTAGTCCATCCAAATCAAGTGGGTGTACCTGGAGCCTAAAAACTCAGGAGAGCGTCTCTTAGCCTAGGAATCAAGATTGGGTTTGCCTTCTGCCCATTTAAAGATTGGCATTTGAAAAAAAATCTGTACAAGCAATTGTACGGGACTGGATGTAGGAGAAATCCAATCCAGTACAAAATCTTTGATGTCATCTCTCTAACTCTCTACTTTACTTTATTGCATTTATTTTATCTATGTTTGCATCTATGATTGATTGTTGATATAATTCTGTATTGAAAATCTATGATTTAACATTTAATTTGAACGAAATTTAAAAAGGTTAACAAAAGTTAGAAAACACTATTTACCCCCCCCCCTGTGTTTATTTTGCCTTAAGATCCATAATTCCGCAACCCACCCAATGCTCAAACTTCTCTCTTGGAACCGACTTCGTCACATATCCAGATTGTCCTTTTTATGCATGTTTTCTAAATTTATCTTTCGATGCTCCTCTTCCAACATAAAGAAGAACCCAGGCACATCTATATGTTTGGTGCATGCACTGTAAGCCTAATTCTCCACCAGATGTATAGCACTATGACTATCTGAATGAATCTCCACAGTCTTCTGCATCATATCAAGATCGTCTAGAAACAAAAACAAGTACAACCCTTCCTTGGTTGCCTCTATAATAGCAACTAACTCCCTCTTAGTAGTCAACAAATCAACAATATATTGTAGCTTCGATCTCCATGAAATGTGCCCTATGCCAAGTGTAAACACATAGTTCGAATCGATTTCTGACTGTCCCTATCCGTAGCACAATCTGAGCCACAATATCCAGTAAAGACAAGATTCTTACCAACTCCTTCAAATAACAAGCCAACATTCGAAGTTCCTCTTAAATATCTAAGAATCCACTTCACTGCTTATCAATGAACTTTGCCCAGACTAGACATATATCGACTTATAACACCTATTGCATGAGCCAAATTTGGTTTGGTGTACACCATAGCATACATCAAACTCCCCATAACACTATCACATGGAATATCCTTTGTAGGGACTTTCTCCTCATCCGATGTAGGAGACATATCATGAGATTAAATAAATCGAGAGCCCAATAGAATAGCAATTAGTTTTGCCTTCTCCATCTCATATTGAGCGAGAAATTTCTTGATATACAGTGTTCGAGTGAGTCTTAAGTCTCTCTTCTGCCTATCTATGATAATCTCCATCCCTAGTATTCGTTATGCCTTTCCTAAGTCCTTCATATCAGACTTCCTTTCAAAAACAAAGCCGCTAAACCATCTCTACTTTTATTACCAGCCAATTTCCCTATCAACATTTCACTATGCAATCCGGTTATAACATCGGCCGAGGTAACGGTAGTCCTCGCATAGATCATGGAATTCACAAACATACCATACTCTAAACATAGTGATCATAACAGTATGACCGCCTATGCTTCATCCATAATATCTACCTCCACTGCCTTCAACTTCATCACCAAAGTGGTTAGGGTATCTATGTGCTCCGAAAGTGTGTTTTCGGGTTTCATCCTAAAGGTATAGAGCTACTGCTGAAGAACAATATGGTTTTCCAATGACTTATCCTGATATGTCACTGTCAAGGAATCCTATAGCTTCTTTGCCTCTATAAATTAAGAAAACACCATAATGATCTCATTTGAAAGGTGAAACTGAATGGTGGTAAGAGCCTCTTCTTTCTTTTCCTCTAATTCCTCAATTAATAGGCCTTTCAATCTATCCAGCCCTGAAACTACTTTAAAAGTCTTCTCCTTCTTAAGCACCACCTCCATCTTCAGCCTCCAAGTTTCAAAATCTTCTTTTATGTTGAATCAATTCACTGTATAATTATTCAAACTATCCTTGTATCCTGCCATAGCCAACTAACCTCGAATGACTCCCTAGCTCTAATACCAATTATAAGTGCAATTTTTAATAAATCAATTTAAAATCGCCGATTAGAAGACTAAAAGATCCGCTGATGTGAACAATTACAAATATAATAATGAAAATAAATTTGGACCTAATCTTTTCTTTATTAATGAATTTGAGTAGGTACAAGAGAGATTACAAATTAGAAGAGAAGATCTCTAGATTAAAAAATGCGTATTTTAGTCGCTTTATTTGCTTGATTACAATGGTTAAAGCCTATGCATTTATATAGAAGTAAGATAGCTTGGAGAGAAAGAAACTTTAAAGTTTTCTTCTAGAAAATATCTCCTCTAAAATAGATCTAACTTTGACTTGGTATAAGTATAACCATTTGATTTTATATATTGTGGCGAATAATTTCAACATTGTTTAAGTTTTGATAATTCCGCAAGCACCTATTGTCCGTATGCACGCACGTCGTTCAGTGTTGGAGTGGCATGTCACTAATAAAGCTCTCTTGGTTGTGAACAATATTTGCACTGGCGCTACGCAATGTTCTGCTCATCACTTGCACTATCCCTGTTCTTCGCACCGTTTACTAATGCAAACCCTTTTCTGTGTCAGCATTCCAATTGAATATCCCTTTATCACCTCTTTAAGCGGATACATACATGATCATGGCAACACTTCTTGTACCAAAAGGAGTTCCCAATGGTACATGCCACAATCTTATATATATATATCACATTTTTCACCATGTATCTTGCATGTGGGACTTTATTTGTTCAATCCACACACACCCATAATGTGAGCCATACCTAACATTATCTACTTTGGCAAGCATTTCCTTAAGCCTTCTTTTGAAGCATATTGAAGAAGCTCTACAGTTGGACCAGATTGCTTCCAAGTGTCTACAGATGGAAGTCTAGTATTTATAGAGGAACAATGGTCATATCTATTCGTAAAGAGATGCGACGAAAAGACACTTCTTTTAAAAGTTAAATTTTGAAAAAATTGGATTTTTATGTCGACATACATATATAGAGTATTTCGACATACTGTTTTTAAAAATTGAAAATACTTTAAAACATTATTTTGAAAACTCATTGTTTGTAAAATAGTTTGATACTTTGTAAAATCATTTAAGCATAGTTTATACATATATAAATCATAATAAAACTTAATAAAAATTTATATAATAATTTTGAAAATTTTAATATAATGTAAATAATACATATATAAAATCAATATAATTATAACTTATTAAAGTATAAACAAAAATTCAATGTATATATAAACTTAAAAACACTAAACTAATATCTTTATAAGTATAAGAGATTGAAAATCATTTTGAGAAATATTTTGAAAAGATTATTTTAAAACTAGGATATTTGAAAAACAATTTAAAACAAAATTAGAGAAGGAGAGAGAGATCAGGAAAGTGTTATCGAGGTTTTAACTTAAATTCTACGACTCTATAACTTATCTGGAATATCTTGAAATCTTGAACTCTTCAATACTCATGAGTCTTCATTCTCCAACTCTTGAAACTCTGTATCAGCATCTTGAATTTACTCTTGATACTGTATAGTCTTCTAAATCAATACCTGTCTAATATGCTACACTATATACTATATATAACTTCACAAAACATTAGCATTTATATTTTATATAATGTCTATAGTTGTTATTATCAAAACCAATACCTAAGGTACTAACAATCTCCCCCTTTTTGATGATGACAACTATGTATATAGAATATAATATAGCTCCGCCTAGGTTACAAAACTCACCCTTAATCTATGCCTAGATTTTATATATTTCTCCTCCTTTTTCATCAACAAAAATAACCACCTAAAACTATAACTCTAATACTAACTCTTAATCTAACTCCCCCTAAATAAAATATTATAGACTAATGACATATAATGATGATGAGAACGACTTATATTAGAACAATAAGTGATATTTAAAATGAGATAATGATGAAATGAAAATAATGATAAGAATGATAAGTGATAACACAAATCATTAATAGTAACCAAACCAATCTATATATTAATTCAATACTACACCATAATCCAGTCATATCTTAAAATGTACATATAAGTAAGTAAAACTAATGTTAAATTAAATTAAATACACACACCACACAATCAAGTACCATTTTAACGTGATTTCCTAATGATCGAGGATTTGTGAATAGGACAATATGGATAATGAAGGCAAAAGTTCCCTTTTTGTTCGACAAGATTTCCATCCCGATCGAAACATACTTAAATAACTATTGGATTCGTAGGATAATCCAATAGATATTTTTGCAAACTGCGAAGAATTCTACTTTGCTTCTCTTGTTCTTTGGACATACAAAGTTGTACAACTTGTATTTCAGTCAACATCTCCAGAACATTCTTCATTTCTCCTTCCAATTTAATAACATTGGCCATAGTAGTGTTCTAGAAGATGCCTTAGGTAGGAGAAGGGAAGGAAAATGATGAATTCTCTTCTCTAGAACTTCTGGGATTATTGGAGGCCATGGTTTATTTGTTTTAGAAGTTTAAAACAGAGAGAATACAGAGAAATGAAGAAGAAATTTGAAATTTGGTTATTATATAACCACCAATTTGAATTTTAGAGGGAAATTTAAAAAGCAAAAATTACCGTTATATGTCGACATAAGGGGATAAGATATGTTGACATATATGTTGTAATTTTGATTATTTTGTTTTTCTTTATATTTTGAAATTTTTACTTCATTATTTTTATATTTTCGATAGAGAAAAAATTCCTAACTAACAAAACATTAGAAATAGTAGGAGTTTTAGAATTACCGACATTGCCGATGCCAATCACATATCCTTTAGAGTTGTCTCCAAAATTCACCGATCCACCATCTTTGTGAACTATATTTTCAAAATATCTGGATTTCCAGTCATGTGTTCTGAGCATCCATTACCCAATATCCATTGTCCTTTAAGATATGTAGAGTTTGATCATTAGGTGTCTGTTCATCAAAAGTCATGTGACATATCTGCTCCTGCAATTCATACCTTTTCAAAAGATCACGTGATTTTTTATAATGAATAGATGCAAATTTATGAAATAACATTATGATGATTTAGCAAATTATGTTTTCTAAAATAGTGTTAAAATTTTATCAAAAATTGCTATTAAAACTTTTTCAAAAATCAGATTATGAATTCTTTGAAAACCAATGCTCTAATATCAAATGTGAGTCAGCGGAATAGAGACCTTAAGGCTAAATTAACACCAGAGGGGGCTGAATAGTGTTTAATGGATTATACGAATATTTTCCAAATTCTTTAAGATTCTACTTGGAATGATGTAATTTACAATCACAGAATCAAAGTGCAGATAAAAGTAAATGCAGTAAAAGTAAAAAGGAAAGAACGCACCAGGATTTTATACTGGTTCAGAGTGACCCTACATCCAATCCCGCACAATTCCTTGTATGGATTTCTTATCAACTAGTAAATGCAAATACAATCTCGATTTCAAGGCCACATGACACACCCTCGACCTCTGGGTAGAGTCACTTGATTTCTGGCTACAAGTACTCTCACTAGATTTACGGGCTACTAAGCACACCCAATTGATTTTATGGGCTACAGTCACACCTACAAGTATAGAAGTATGCTTCGATAGAGTTTTACAGACTCAAATCTTCGATCTTGATTATAGTTGATCCTATAACTCTTGAATAGCACTTTGATCTTGGTTTGTGTGAGAGAAATGAGAGAAATCAGAGAGTTGATGAAGGAGAATCAAACTAGTGATGATTGAATTTGATTCTGGTTGAATTTTAGCGGAGTTTGGATATATTTTGATTTAGAAAATGAGAGAGTGGAATGAGACCCACCTCCTCGACCCACAAAAATCGATACTAATACATCCTCGGTATTCACATGCCGGAAATCCAAGTGCCAGAGAGGCGGATTATCATGGGGTAAAGAAAATAAAGATAGAAGACAAAACAAAATAAAATCTCACATCGCATTCAACATTTAATTATACATATGAGTAGTACATGCAATTGCTCCATCAAAGTTCTACTAAGTACTAATCCAGCCAGGATAGTTGTAATTCCATATCCTTACAAGTGCTGGTAGATACATGATACATAATACATTGGAATTAATAGACAACTTCTACAAAGAACCCAAAATGCGCCATGCTCCTTGCTCCTTTCCAAAATGATCCATATTACCTACTACATAGCTGCCCGAAAAATGGGGCACGCAGAGTTTAAGGGAAAAGAAAAATAAACTTCGTGTCAGTCATGAGACTGGTGTGAGAAAAATACGGATATTTTGAAACTAAGAGTATCTCATAAGACCAAGCAACACATAAACACGGAACAGGTTTTTACCTTATGATAACCAAAACATTTGCTATGCAAAATCTAGGAGTATTATTTTTAATGACATTCTTTTTGTAACATCGCATATCTGGAGGCCAAAAGCTAAACGCTACAAATGCTGCAGTCATCTATAGTATTAACTTCCGGTAACAAAATACGGCAATGCTAATGGTATTCATAATATCAGAAGCACTTGAATATGAACAAAATCACAAATTTCCAAATATAATATTTTACTGATTAAATTTCAAAAAAATTAATATTCAAATTATTTACAAAAAGTCCCTTCTCCATTTTTTAAAATATATAAAACATTTAAGTCCCACACCCTAAATAATTTAATATACCTAACAAAACTCTTAGGAAAAATTTGAAAAAATTCAAGAAAATCACTTTATATATGTTTTCTAACATATAAATATTTTAGACCCAAACAATTAATTATTTACTCGTAAATAATTTATAACCTAAAATACCATTTTCTTTACTAGAAAATTCATATTAATTCCACGAAAATTCAGAAAAATCTGAAAATTGAAACCCATTTCCAAAATATTATTTATGATCTTCATAAAAATTCGCAAGGCATTTGGATGTCATTTAATAGGATTTTAATCTTAAAACATATCATAAATTCATTATGAAAAGCCATAATTCATCAACAAGTATATATATATATATATATATATATATATTCATTCCATCATTTAAAAACTTGGCAAATCATTACATATTCGGAATTCACCTTAAAACCGAAAACACAATCAAAATGAGATGTAAATATTATTCACCTTAGCCTTTGTGATTAAAGAGATTGAGATATGAATAGATTTGATTTGCTTAAGCTTCTTCCTAACTTATCTTCTTTCTTTTCCCCCTTTTTCCTTATTAATGGTGGCCGACCTTGAGTCTTCAAAATTTTGAAATGAAATGAACGTGTAAATTATACACGGCTAAGGTTTTGGAAGATATAGGAATGACCTCTTTCCTATTCTACCTCTCCTTTAATTCATTTTAAACCCTTATTTTAATTCATTATTAAATGGCACGGCTACACCTTAATTAAAATCAAATCTCAATCCCCTAATCAACACATTATTTTATTTCATTTAGCTAATTAAATATTCTAAATAATGTTACTAAAAATCCGGGGTGTTACAAACTCCCTTCCTTAAATAATTTCATCATCGAAATTGCAATAAGATACACAACAAATCAAACAAGAAGGTAAAACATATCATCAAACAAGTCAGGATAAGTATCTCTAATCCTGCTCTCAACTTCCCAAGTACAGTCCCTCTCATCGTCACTCTATTGGACTTTGACTAATCTGACCGTCTTGGTTCTAAGCCTCTTCTCATCTCTCGCAATAATGCGAACTGGCTTCCTCACTATGGTCAAGTCCGGTTTTACCACTAAATCATCTAGCACTGTCGGTGCAATAGTAGTCTTCGGGTCTCTGACACACTTCTTGAGATGAGAAACATGAAAAACACCGTGGACACCTGCCAAATTGCTTGGTAACTCAACCCTATATGCGAGTTTCTCGATCCTCTCAACAATAAGAAAAGGTCCAACGAATCTCGGTGATAACTTCCCCGATTTTCCAAACCTAACCACACCCTTCATTGGTGTCACTTTGACGAAAACTTGGTCTCCAACTGAGAACTCTAGATCTTTTCGTCTCTTATCTGCATAACTTTTCTGCCTAGACTTAACCTCCTTCATTCTAGCCTGAATGACCATGATCTTTTCTGCAGTTTCTCTGACTAAATCTGGGCCAAGAACCAACCTATCACCGATCTCTAGCCAACATACGAGAGATTTGCATGGCCTTCCATACAAAGCTTCAAACGATGCCATCCCAATACTAGTTTGATAACTGTTGTTATATGAAAACTCGACTAAATGCAGATGGTCTTCCCATGATCCCCCGAAATCTAGAACACAAGCTCTTAACAAATCCCCCAAGATTTTGTTAACCCTTTCTATTTGCCCATTTGTTTGCGGATGGTATTGAGTTTGGTTCCCAAAACTTCATGTAGACTCTTCCAGAACTCACTAGTGAATAAGGGATCTCTATCACTTACTATGCTACTAGGAATTCCATGCATTCTAACCACATTCCTCATAAACAACCTTGCCAAAACAGGTGTCGTTCTGGTTGACCTAACTGAAATGAAATGGGCACTCTTGGTCAATCTGTCCACTATGACCCATATACTATCATTTCCCTTGTTCGACCTTGGAAACCCGTCAATAAAATTCATGGATATAAAATCCCACTTCCATACTGGAATATCTAATGGCTGAAGCAACCCACTTGGTTTCTGGTGTTCGACCTTTGCCTGTTGGCAAATCATGCACTGCCTTACACACAATCCAATATTCTGCTTCATACCTTCCCAGAAGAAACTCCTCTTCATGTCCTGATACATCTTAGTACCTCCTGGATGAATGGTGAACTTCGAACGATGGGATTCCTCCAAGATTTCTTTCCTTATGTTTCCTACACTTGGAACACATAATCTTCCTTTCTTTCTCAACCACCCATTATGGTCAAGACTGAAATCTTTCAAGTCATCGCTCTCAGTTCCTTCTCTTAGCTTCCTGATCCGTTCGGCTAACACCGGATTCTCCATCTGTTTAGAAGAATTCTTTTCGATCAACACCGGTCAAACTTCCAAACAAGATAATACAATTGCATTTCCAATAGACCCAGCATCAGATCTCCACTGCACTCTGCAATCTGCAAATGCTTTCAAACCTTTCCACTCAGCAATCATCGCCAAAACTGCATTCTAATGTTTCCTGTTAAGTGCATCTGCAACCTTGTTGCCTTTCCCAAGTGTGTACTCAATCCCAAAATCATAAGCGACTATAAACTCTAACCACCTTTGCTGTCTCATGTTCAGCTCCTTCTGAGAGAACAAATACTTCAACGACTTATGATCTGTATATAACTCAAATCTTTCTCCCAAAAGGTAATGTCTCCACACCTTCAATGCAAAAATCACTATAACCAATTCTAAATCATGCGTCGGATATCTGACCTCATGTGGTCTAAGCTGTCTACAAGCAGAGGCAATCACTTTACCTCTTTGCATCAGCACAGCTCCTAGTCATGTTCCACGCACATCGGTATAAACCACCAAATCTTGATTCCCTTCTGGACCAACCAACATAGGCGCATGTGTCAATAAGTGTTTCAAACTTTGGAATGCTTCCTTACACTTATCAGTCCACGCAAACTTCACATCCTTTTTTGTTAGCTTGGTCATTGGTGCCGCTATGCGCGAAAAATCCTTAATGAACCTCCAATAATAACCAGCCAACCCAAGGAAACTCTTTATCTCAGTTACTGTCTTGGGTCTCTTCCAACTATTCACCGCTTCAATCTTAGTTGGATCTATTGACAACCCTTCCTTTGAGACTACATGACCAAGAAACTTCACTTCTTTCTTCCAGAAGTGACACTTCAAAAACTTTGCTTTCAGCTGGTGCTGCCTCAGCATCTCAAGCACCACTCTAAGATGAACTTTATGCTCTCTTTCATCCTTAGAGTATATCAAGATATCATCTATGGAAACCAATACGAACCTATCCAAGTGCTCTTGGAAAATCCGGTTCATCAAATCCACAAAGAAAGCTGGCGCATTAGTTAGTCCGAACGACATGACTAACCATTCGTACGACCCATACCTGGTCCTAAACACCGTCAAAGGTATACTATCCTCTGCCACCCTGAGCTGATGTAAACCTGTCGCTAAATCTAACTGCGAAAATACCTTGGCTCCACTCAACTGGTCGAACAATTCATCAATCCTGGGCAATGGATATCGATTCTTTATTGTCCTCTCATTCAACTTACTTTAATCAATACAAAGCCTCAACAATCCATCCGGCTTCTTAGCAAACACTACAGCTGCACCCCAAGACAAACTACTTGGCCTGATAAGACTCTTGCCTTCGAAATCCACCAACTTCACCTTCAACTCCCTCATCTCTGAAGAGGTCATCCTGCTTGGCGGTCTACTCACTGGTTCGACTCCCGAAACCAAATCTATTCGAAACTCAATGGCTCGTTTCATTGGCAGTCCTACTACAGGCTCAAACACATCTGCGAATTCTCTAACCACAAAAACTCGACTCAACTCATCTTTCGAATCCATAGCACTCAACAAGGCACACATCTCATCGTAAGAACCTTTTACAGTATAAGCAAACCTGTTACTACAATCTAGGTGTCTAAGCGATATTTTCCTATCCTGGCAAAGTATCCTAGCATCATACTCACTTAACCATTCCATCCCAAGAATGATTCTGAACCCTAAAAAATCAAACACACGCAAACTACAAACAATAGCATGACCTAACAGGTCAAACTCTAATTGGTCGCATCTCAACCCTAGAGTTGCATACCTTCCTATTGGATTCGCAACCCATAAGGAAGTAACTAAATACGTGGGTTCTAGGTTAAGCTTATCTATGAAACATCTAGATATAAAAGAATGCGATGCACCAGTATCAAATAGAATGCTAACAGACATTCATGAATCTGAAGCGTACCTCCCAAAACTGCCTTTCCCTTCTCCTGAGCTGTTGGCTTCGAAGTAGCAGGCTCCAATGCATACACTTTGCCCTTTCCATCCCTAGCGGGCTCCTTGCACTGGCTCTTATAATGGCCTATCTGGTCATAGTTGTAGCACCAGACACCCTTCTTTCCAACTACCTCCATTGCCTTCCCAGCACGACACTCATTGGCAAAGTGCCCTTTCTTGTCGCACTTGAAACAGACAATCTTAGACTTCCCTTTCTTAGCTGCTAAACCCTTTTGAGCACCTTTCTTAGGAAAGAACTTCCTCTTCCGACCCTGACCAACCGGGACTTCTTTAGCCTTACTCTTCTCTAGAGAATCAAGCAACTCCTCATACCTTGGGGCCATCTCCACTACAAAATCAGAAGGATCTCTAATATGAGGTAATGTAGCCCTAGCTAACTCAGGCTTCAACCCCCTGACAACTTCTCGTTCCTCTTTATGACCGTGTCCACGGAAGCATAACCATACTGGGCCAACTCCTCAAACTTTCTAGCATACTCCAGGACTGACATCTCCCCCTGCACTAACTCAGCAAACTTCCTGATCAGAGCTGACTGTGCCATTGCAGACATGAACCTCTCCTGGAACCTTCCCTTGAAATCTTCCCATGTCATAGCCTCCTCATCCACCGCCACCGTCACACTATTACACCAGAACAAAGAAGCTCCCTGAAGCTGTCTAGTGCCAACCTCCTCTTCTGCTCATCATTGAGCCCCAAATCTGCAAAAATCCTTTCGTATAGCAACAACCAATTTTCTACATCAATGGCATCCTCTGTTCCAACAAACGGCTTCCCTCCAAGCTTAATGTAGTCCCCACTCAACTTAGCATAGTCGTTGTGTGACGACCCGGAATTTTTGAGAAATTGAAATAGGAATATTTAATTAATTTTAAATATTCATAAGATAATTATTAACTTTAATTTCAAATATCATTAATTATTGGATAATTAATTGTTGAATTTAATTATCGAAATTGGTAAATTATTAAATCTGGAGCTTTAAGCCTGTTAAAAATAATTTAAAGGATTGTAAAAATTATATTGACAGTACTGAAGATAGTAAAAGTGTTGAAACTGAATTTGGAAGTGTTTTGTTCAGTTTTTAAAAATATATCGTTTAAACTGAAGTTAAAAATAGCCTTCCGAGGCACAGTCTCAGAATTCGACGAAACCAGATCCATTGGGTCTGTAATATTGAATTATTATTGGATTTCGAATTTCGTAGTGATCAGAAATGTTGTGCGAGCGTACGATATGTAAACGCGTTGGAATTTATTTCGAGAATTCAAAACCTATATTGTTGACTGGTCCAGATTTCTTCACATTAGAGCCTTCCTGATCCTTTTCCAATACGCTTCTTCGTTTAATAATTTAAAAAGGGGTAGATATTTTTCTTCGTTCAGAAAACAAAACGAAGCTTCTGCGAGAATCCAAATCTCGTTCGTTCCTTAATATGAAAGAAAATCATGGCTGCTATTCAAAATCAAAATTTATAGTTCGATTCGAAAGAATAAAATGGCCGCATCCTTTAAAACAAAAATAATAGCAGTTCGTTCCCTTTTGTTCGAAGACGAATTCGAATTCAAACCCTTCTTTTTCCTCTCCCACTCGTTCGTCTCAGAATGTTATTTTCCCCCTCCTGCTTCGATTAAGCAAATCGAGTTAGAGAAAAATGCGCTCGTTCGAAGATAATTAGATCGAGCTCCCTTCCAAGCAAGACGCGAAGTCAAAGACGTCGAGCATCGGGTGGAGCGTTTCAGGGTGGCGCGCGTTTGGGGGTCGCGTGCGATGTCGCGCGAGGCGAGGGAGGTGGTGTCTCGTTCGCGAGGGGTTGCGGCAGAGATTCAAGCGAGGCGTGGCGACATGAGTTCGGGGCTTCGATTTGGGGTTCTCGTTTGGTCGATGGGGAAAGAGCATGGTGATCTGGTTCGTGGTGGTATTCGGCGATTTCTAGGGTTTGATTGCTGCATAATTTTTCTTGGAATGGAAATGGAAGGTATCGTCAGTTTATTTATTTAATTTTATATATGTATACATCTTACAGGTAAAAAGAAAAAAAAATTATATATATTTGTTATAAACTGAATAATAGAGGGAAAAATATATTATAGGAATTTATACAAAAGATTGGATTTTTTTATCTATATAGATAGATTATCTTTATAAATATATGTGAAGTTTCACAAATAAAATAAAATAAAATAAGTATACATTTTAATCTACAAGTCTATTTTTAAATCCAAGGTTTAGATTTATTTGAAAGAATAAAAATTTATTTAAAATG
Source organism: Allium fistulosum (assembly GCA_030737815.1). Taxonomy (NCBI): domain Eukaryota; kingdom Viridiplantae; phylum Streptophyta; class Magnoliopsida; order Asparagales; family Amaryllidaceae; genus Allium; species Allium fistulosum. The sequence goes on along the minus strand of JASFAW010000015.1, from coordinate 14,246,759 downwards.
GAGTAAATTTATCTAAGGGAGGTAATTGTTCAATAAGTAAGAATATTAATAAAAATCATCTAAATGTTATATTAGGTCTGGAAGCGGGGAAAGACAGACCGGTTTGGATTGGTTGGAAATTTAAAAAGCAAAGGTGAGTTAATCTCACTCAGTTAAATTATAATTTAAATTTAATTGGTTAAATTTAAATATTGATGGATGTTTGGATTGATTGATTTGATTGATGTGCTATATATATATAGTAGTATATAGCAATATATACATATTGGCATATGTATATATTGGAGTTGTTGATATTCCCGCATTATATAGCGGATGAGACCCTATGCGCCGCATAATAGCGGATGATTTTATATAAACCCATATACCGCGATATTCCACTTTGAAGTGAAATTGGTATTGTGCTAACATCTGTGGATGTAGGGAAACAGGTTGGAGGGATCCAACTGGATTCCTCAAAATATTTAATTTTGTTTAAATATTCTGTGATATGATTGTTGATATCCTGTGATGATTTATATTGGATAATCTGGTTGGATTGAATTTCCCAGTATAATGAGTTATCAAAAGTAATTGAATTGGATTTTTGGAAAGAGTAAAATTCAAGTTAAATAATTCTAGTGAATTCGAATAAATTAAATAAGGAATTGTAAAAGAAATAAAGGAATTTCTAAATTCGAACAAATATGGGAAAAGAGGATTTTGAATTTAACAGGGAAGAAATAAATCTTTAACTAAAGTAATATTATTTAAAAATATAAAAGAATTGATTTTATTGGAATTTAAAGATTTAATTTAATTAAAATATTAATTGAAGAAGTTTGGAAATCCGAAATTGGTATTTTAGTTAAAAAGGTTTAACTCATAATAAAGAAATAAAATATGAAAGTTAATGTATTTGAAATAATTGAAGTAAATAGGGAAATTTATTTCAAAGTAAAGCAAAATGGAAATCAATTGGAAATTGATTTAAGTGTTTAAAAACTTGGATTTTTTAAAGGAGAATGAGATTTTAAAATTTATAAACTGGGTTTATAAAGTGAAATGGAATATCAGAGGATATTTGAAATATAAATTCAAGGTGGGAATTTATAAGGAATATGAATTGTTTTAAAAAATAAATGTTGATTTATTTTTAAAAGATGGAGATGAGAAGTGTATTTCTCTGGATAGCCAAGTACGTTTTCAAAGCAATTGTTAATATAAGTTAAAAGTTCTAATTGTGTTTTTAAAAGCATGTTTTAGAAAATTGATTATTTCTAAATGTTAATTTCCTAAGTAAGTATTTTCAAAAATCTATTATTGTAGTAATTATATAAAAGTGATTCGCTATTATGTTTTAAAAGGAGAAATTTAGTTTATATTATAAAGTGGTTTATTTTAAAGTATATATTTTTAATAAAGTATTAAAGTAGTTTGATTTCAATGTTATAAGATATATTTAAAATAAAGTGTTTTAAATTATTTTAAAATCTAAAAGTGTTTTGTACTTGGTGTTTCAGAGGAAATAAATATTTGGAAATGTATTCCGTAAGCGGAAACTGTTTGGAATTGTTTTCAAATGAGCTTTGAAAATTTGGAAATATATCTTGGAAAGATATTTGGGCAAATAAATAATGTGGGAAATTATTTATTGTGTGATGGTTGCTTGTGGATGTTAATTGATAGTTAAATAACTGACTATCAATATTGGCCAAATGCGCTGATCGTTTCGAAGAGACCGGGATCGAGTTTCCGTATACCGGGATTCTAGGTCTGGAGACTCGAATACCACATCGATTCGGTTTGTACGTTTCGTGAAAACGATTTCAGAGTCGAAGATGGAGCTGTGAAGTGCAAGGGCTAGTCGCTACTAATCCTGAGGATATTTCCAAAATGGATGTAGTAGGAATAGTGCCTTCGGTTCCGTTCGGACCCGGGACGGACTTGTATGGACAAATGCTTTCGTGACATCGTCAGGTGGACGATGGGCATTCTAAGGGATATATGCTATAAAGGTATCGTTTAGCCTCGAACCTCATCAACCGGGAATGACTGAAAATCAGGGGTTATGCAGCAAGGCTTCGTGGGTAGCACCCACTTGAGAGTAAGGTCATCCCTGTCTAGATGTCCCTTTTATTTCGGCTTAGTGTTGCGGTTGCTGATCCCAACCGTGGGGTGATTTTACTTGGAATTATCCAGTAAGGGATGATTCCGGCCTTGTGTTGCAGGGGAGCGGGCGTACTCCTCGGTACTGTGATCTAGGCCACTATCTGTGACAGGTGGTACCCCAGTGCCTAGTCATTCGTTGGAAATCCATTCTCCCTACGTGCCTTGTACGGTATTTGTTTGTATACCTAGTATGCTGGAATTTAATCATGTAACAATTTCAGCTATTTTAATAAGTATTTGTAAATAGACACTATTATAATATTAGAGGATTTGTATAAAAAGTGTTTTAGCTATCGTAAGGTAAAAACCCGGCATGTTTATTTGTGGCGTGGTCTTACGAGATGCTTTTATTTCAAAAGGATTTTTGAAACTTTAATAATCAATTTGAGTGTGATTTTCTCACGCTGGTATTCCAGACTGACTCGGGTATTGTTTTATATGATGCTCGGGTCAGACCGAGATAAACAGGTTCAGGATATGATGCTGTGGATCTCAGGAGATGAGCTGGATGGCGAGACGTATCTCCCATACTTGTTTATATATATGTATATTCCGCTGTGTTGATTGTTGTACTCTGTTGTATTGAGGACATGATATGGTTATTGTCCAGTTGTATGTTATGTGTTCTATGGTGTATACACTGATGCTATATTATATAAAACTGATATAGTTTTGATTTGTGTAAAGATCTGTTAATATATTATATTTTATTCCGCTGCGATGGTTAGATTCTGATGTTGTTTTCTATTTTTCTTCTTCTACCTCTTCTTCTTAACAAAAATGGTTCGATTTTCCGGGTATGGAAAGTCGGGTCGTTACAGTTGGTATCAGAGCTTAGGCTGGCGACAACCTTGGCTCTGGTGGGAATTTTGAGAGTATAAATAGATATGAGCGCGTATTTGTTAGTGAATATAAAATTGTTTTATATTGTGTTGATTGGTTTATTGAGTAGTTTATGGATTCTGGTTGATGTGTGGGACGCCACAACATTGATAGGGATCTCTAAACACTTGTATAGAACAATTCGACACAGTATTGTTTTAAAGTAGGGTAAATGAAATAATTTTACCCAAATTATTTTTGTATAAAAAGAAACGTTTTGTAAACTATTCTAGTTAATATATATGGTTTTTTGGATGTTAGAAGTGATAATATGGAATTATTATCATTAATATATGTAAACTTAACTAGAAATTGAAATTTATAACCAAAGCAAAGAATAAAATTTTATAATAAAATAAAATTTGAGATATAGATTACAAATGTAATTTATAAAATTGAAATAAACTTCATATACAAATGAGATTTGTACTTTAAAATAGAATTCCAGAGAAATGTGGAAAATAAATCGGAATGGATTTTAAGTTTGGAATTTTGGGAAAGGTTTGAAATTCCTTGAGATTTGGAAATAGTTTTCAAAGAGTTTGAGGAAATAATAAGTGGTATTATTTCAGGAATATTTTGAGTTGAGTTTGGAATCTGGAAAGATTTGAAATTTAAAAATATTTGAAATGGTTTAAAGAGATAAAAGCATATAATTCTCTTCCGGTCGCTGGGAAATAATTTCGGTGATGACTGCAGCATCATCGATGTTCATTTTCGAGTTTCCAAAGAGAAATTGCTACCAAACCGTGTTAAATTGGGATTGTTTGCAAAACTGGATTTGGTTTTGAAATTCAAAGAGATAGCTGAATATACAAAAGGAGTTTGGATGTGATTGATTTCAAAGGTGATTTTGAAATTTTGGGAAATTGTTAAAAACTCTGGAATCTTATTTTAATTGTTTATAGAAAAACAAATAAAAAGGAAATAAATATACTTGACTAAATTTAATGTATAATCCGGAATAAAGAGTAAAATGTGAATGGGATTGCTTTAATGGATTGAAGTGATGAAATAAACCAAATATTAGGTATAAATTGGAATAAATTACTTAATGGAGTAATGGATTATGGAAATAGAACCTTAATTGGCTGAAAGAAAGTTGATTTTGTAATTTGGATATGAAATGGGAAATGAACTTGGATTAAGTAGAAATTATTAATTGCAATCCGAGATAAAATACTAACAAATCGAGTGTGGATGATATAAATAAAGCTCGACACATATATTTTGGATGCTGTTAAGTGAAATAAATTGGAACAAAATTAACTTAAGTGTTAATGAACTCAAGTATAAATAAATGGAATATGACCTTGAAATATTATCCAAATGAGTTTGGGTTATGGAATTTAAATTGGTTAAATAGAAATTGAATTGTGAATTAATAAAATTGGGTAGTGAATTAAAAAAATGAATAGTAGAATCAGAATTTGAGTTATTAATTAAAATTCGACTTGGAGTATCAACACATTAAATATAAGTGGAAATGTGTTAAACAAAAATGAAAATTTGAATTAAAATAGAGATGGCTTGTATTGCAAACGAAAATTCAAGTGGGTATGAATGAAAATGGCCTTGGATATTATTCAATGAACGGAATATTGAATTTAGAATTAAAAAGGGACAAATTGAATGAATTGGTGCAAACTGCAATGAAAATGAACTTAAGTTGTTAACTTAAGTAAATGTTGGATGAAGACTGTACTCAAATCGAGGTTGTTGAAATCAATTGAGAATTAATTTTTGAATGAAATAGCCTGGATTGTTTTCAAGCTAAATAAATGGATGTGAATAAATTAAATGGACTGGGTTGAGTATTGTTTGGAAAAAAAAATGGGAATAAGGGTCGAAACATTTCATGTGCTTATGGAAGTATAGAGCATGCATTGTTTGTAGAATCCATGTTTTAGCAATTTAAATTTTAGTGAAATGTAAATAAACTTTGTATATTTGGCACTTACATGTTGTAATTGAGTTAGTACAGGTTCAGGGAAGTCGGTTGGCTGAATCTGATGGCACAACATGCTAAAATAAATAACCGCTTTGCTTTAAAAATGCTAAATTAAGGTACGTTTACGCAAAAATTCAAAATATGAAATATGAACTGCTTATATTGATATATATTGTGATTTCCGGCCTGAGGCCGATGTATATATATATTTGTGCATCCTGCGATATCGCAGAAGTCCCTCCGTACAAGGGGGACTTTGCCAAAATTTTTCGTAAATTTTGGGAGTTAGAAATTTTTTGAAATTTTTGAAAATTTCCATTAACGACAAATGATTTAAAATTGTTAAGCAAATGAAATTGAAATTGGATATTGGAATCTAATTCAAATGTGAATGTAAGGTGAAGCGAATTTGAAGGAACTAAAGAAGTGAAGTTTTTTTGCGAATAAACTGTTAATCGAAATTTAAATTAATTAGTAAGTGCAACTAATTAAATATTCGAGTGGAAGCCAAATTGAAATCAAATGGAATTGTAAAGGCAAAAGTGAATAAAAAAGGATATGAACTTCAATAATGAAGTGAAAATAAGTATAAGCAGTATGTAAAATATTTATATTGAACTTAAGAAGTATGGTGAGATTCTTAAGTAATTTGATATTGAGGAAGATTATTCTAGATGAATAATTGAATGACGATTAAAATTTGAAGTTGTGAATAAGTGGATAACAATCAAAAAGGAATGTGAATAAAAGAGAATTGATATAACTGATAATCAATTGGAATTTATAAGTAAGATGTACGTATATTATTTTATTCGCATAGCTATTTGGTCCAGATGTCGAACACAGAATTTCGAGATAGTTTTATCGATCCGAATTAGGATTTTTCACTCGATTTTCGACGGCGAGCCTGGATATGGATTGTTGATTGATTCTGGAAATTCTCTATCATAGTTTGTGACTATGCAAGGAGAATGACGGGTTCTGATCAAGAAACCAGATCTGAGTCTGCACTAGGAAGTCGGGTGGACGATACTAGTTCGGAAGTGAAATTGTGTGATCGATTGAGCGATCGAATGTGATATTGCGTACGGATGATATATGTGCATCGTACAGGCTTAAGTAAAGCAAATATTGAAAATTTGTAAAGAAAGGTATAAAATGACTTTGGAATTGTGATTGAATGTTATTGCTTAGTAGGATATACAGGTGTATAAAAGCAATGGATAAATTGGGATTTTGATTTTTGAAGATAAAATTTAATGGCCCGACAAAAGGTATGTATTTGAATTTCTGTATGAAATTTGATTGGGTTTTTGATCTAGCCACTTGGCTTTTTGTTTTCTTTTTGAGATTGGGAGGCCGTAGAGCCATTTTGTAGTTGTACCGAGCTAGCCGCGCAAAGGAGACGCTGGCAAAATTTTTCGGAAATTTAGGGAGTTAGAAAAATTTTGGAAAATTTTGATAAGTTAAAATTTAAATTCAAATTTAAATTTGAATTGATAAGTAGGTGGTATGGGTTGAACTTATGAATAAGTTTGGGAAGTTAAAAGATGATTAGTGTATCATTAATAAAAGATTGTTTGGGTATTGTTAAAACTGTTTGAATTTGGGAAATAGCTAACGGGATATGGATCGTTCTTCCTAACTAGTAATTTCGGGGACGAAATTCTTTTAAGGGGGGAGGAATGTGACGACCCGGAATTTTTTGAGAAATTGAAATAGGAATATTTAATTAATTTTAAATATTCATAAGATAATTATTAACTTTAATTTCAAATATCATTAATTATTGGATAATTAATTGTTGAATTTAATTATCGAAATTGGTAAATTATTAAATCTGGAGCTTTAAGCCTGTTAAAAATAATTTAAAGGATTGTAAAAATTATATTGACAGTACTGAAGATAGTAAAAGTGTTGAAACTGAATTTGGAAGTGTTTTGTTCAGTTTTTAAAAATATATCGTTTAAACTGAAGTTAAAAATAGCCTTCCGAGGCACAGTCTCAGAATTCGACGAAACCAGATCCATTGGGTCTGTAATATTGAATTATTATTGGATTTCGAATTTCGTAGTGATCAAAAATGTTGTGCGAGCGTACGATATGTAAACGCGTTGGAATTTATTTCGAGAATTCAAAACCTATATTGTTGACTGGTCCAGATTTCTTCACATTAGAGCCTTCCTGATCCTTTTCCAATACGCTTCTTCGTTTAATAATTTAAAAAGGGGTAGATATTTTTCTTCGTTCAGAAAACAAAACGAAGCTTCTGCGAGAATCCAAATCTCGTTCGTTCCTTAATATGAAAGAAATTCATGGCTGCTATTCAAAATCAAAATTTACAGTTCGATTCGAAAGAATAAAATGGCCGCATCCTTTAAAACAAAAATAATAGCAGTTCGTTCCCTTTTGTTCGAAGACGAATTCGAATTCAAACCCTTCTTTTTCCTCTCCCACTCGTTCGTCTCAGAATGTTATTTTCCCCCTCCTGCTTCGATTAAGCAAATCGAGTTAGAGAAAAATGCGCTCGTTCGAAGATAATTAGATCGAGCTCCCTTCCAAGCAAGACGCGAAGTCAAAGATGTTGAGCATCGGGTGGAGCGTTTCAGGGTGGCGCGCGTTTGGGGGTCGCGTGCGATGTCGCGTGAGGCGAGGGAGGTGGTGTCTCGTTCGTGAGGGGTTGCGGCAGAGATTCAAGCGAGGCGTGGCGACATGAGTTCGGGGCTTCGATTTGGGGTTCTCGTTTGGTCGATGGGGAAAGAGCATGGTGATCTGGTTCGTGGTGGTATTCGGCGATTTCTAGGGTTTGATTGCTGCATAATTTTTCTTGGAATGGAAATGGAAGGTATCGTCAGTTTATTTATTTAATTTTATATATGTATACATCTTACAGGTAAAAAGAAAAAAAAATTATATATATTTGTTATAAACTGAATAATAGAGGTAAAAATATATTATAGGAATTTATACAAAAGATTGGATTTTTTTATCTATATAGATAGATTATCTTTATAAATATATGTGAAGTTTCACAAATAAAATAAAATAAAATAAGTATACATTTTAATCTACAAGTCTATTTTTAAATCCAAGGTTTAGATTTATTTGAAAGAATAAAAATTTATTTAAAATGGAGTAAATTTATCTAAGGGAGGTAATTGTTCAATAAGTAAGAATATTAATAAAAATCATCTAAATGTTATATTAGGTCTGGAAGCGGGGAAAGACAGACCGGTTTGGATTGGTTGGAAATTTAAAAAGCAAAGGTGAGTTAATCTCACTCGGTTAAATTATAATTTAAATTTAATTGGTTAAATTTAAATATTGATGGATGTTTGGATTGATTGATTTGATTGATGTGCTATATATATATAGTAGTATATAGCAATATATACATATTGGCATATGTATATATTGGAGTTGTTGATATTCCCGCATTATATAGCGGATGAGACCCTATGCGCCGCATAATAGCGGATGATTTTATATAAACCCATATACCGCGATATTCCACTTTGAAGTGAAATTGGTATTGTGCTAACATCTGTGGATGCAGGGAAACAGGTTGGAGGGATCCAACTGGATTCCTCAAAATATTTAATTTTGTTTAAATATTCTGTGATATGATTGTTGATATCCTGTGATGATTTATATTGGATAATCTGGTTGGATTGAATTTCCCAGTATAATGAGTTATCAAAAGTAATTGAATTGGATTTTTGGAAAGAGTAAAATTCAAGTTAAATAATTCTAGTGAATTCGAATAAATTAAATAAGGAATTGTAAAAGAAATAAAGGAATTTCTAAATTCGAACAAATATGGGAAAAGAGGATTTTGAATTTAACAGGGAAGAAATAAATCTTTAACTAAAGTAATATTATTTAAAAATATAAAAGAATTGATTTTATTGGAATTTAAAGATTTAATTTAATTAAAATATTAATTGAAGAAGTTTGGAAATCCGAAATTGGTATTTTAGTTAAAAAGGTTTAACTCATAATAAAGAAATAAAATATGAAAGTTAATGTATTTGAAATAATTGAAGTAAATAGGGAAATTTATTTCAAAGTAAAGCAAAATGGAAATCAATTGGAAATTGATTTAAGTGTTTAAAAACTTGGATTTTTTAAAGGAGAATGAGATTTTAAAATTTATAAACTGGGTTTATAAAGTGAAATGGAATATCAGAGGATATTTGAAATATAAATTCAAGGTGGGAATTTATAAGGAATATGAATTGTTTTAAAAAATAAATGTTGATTTATTTTTAAAAGATGGAGATGAGAAGTGTATTTCTCTGGATAGCCAAGTACGTTTTCAAAGCAATTGTTAATATAAGTTAAAAGTTCTAATTGTGTTTTTAAAAGCATGTTTTAGAAAATTGATTATTTCTAAATGTTAATTTCCTAAGTAAGTATTTTCAAAAATCTATTATTGTAGTAATTATATAAAAGTGATTTGCTATTATGTTTTAAAAGGAGAAATTTAGTTTATATTATAAAGTGGTTTATTTTAAAGTATATATTTTTAATAAAGTATTAAAGTAGTTTGATTTCAATGTTATAAGATATATTTAAAATAAAGTGTTTTAAATTATTTTAAAATCTAAAAGTGTTTTGTACTTGGTGTTTCAGAGGAAATAAATATTTGGAAATGTATTCCGTAAGCGGAAACTGTTTGGAATTGTTTTCAAATGAGCTTTGAAAATTTGGAAATATATCTTGGAAAGATATTTGGGCAAATAAATAATGTGGGAAATTATTTATTGTGTGATGGTTGCTTGTGGATGTTAATTGATAGTTAAATAACTGACTATCAATATTGGCCAAATGCGCTGATCGTTTCGAAGAGACCGGGATCGAGTTTCCGTATACCGGGATTCTAGGTCTGGAGACTCGAATACCACTTCGATTCGGTTTGTACGTTTCGTGAAAACGAATTCAGAGTCGAAGATGGAGCTGTGAAGTGCAAGGGCTAGTCGCTACTAATCCTGAGGATATTTCCAAAATGGATGTAGTAGGAATAGTGCCTTCGGTTCCGTTCGGACCCGGGACGGACTTGTATGGACGAATGCTTTCGTGACATCGTCAGGTGGACGATGGGCATTCTAAGGGATATATGCTATAAAGGTATCGTTTAGCCTCGAACCTCATCAACCGGGAATGACTGAAAATCAGGGGTTATGCAGCAAGGCTTCGTGGGTAGCACCCACTTGAGAGTAAGGTCATCCCTGTCTAGATGTCCCTTTTATTTCGGCTTAGTGTTGCGGTTGCTGATCCCAACCGTGGGGTGATTTTACTTGGAATTATCCAGTAAGGGATGATTCCGGCCTTGTGTTGCAGGGGAGCGGGCGTACTCCTCGGTACTGTGATCTAGGCCACTATCTGTGACAGGTGGTACCCCAGTGCCTAGTCATTCGTTGGAAATCCATTCTCCCTACGTGCCTTGTACGGTATTTGTTTGTATACCTAGTATGCTGGAATTTAATCATGTAACAATTTCAGCTATTTTAATAAGTATTTGTGAATAGACACTATTATAATATCAGAGGATTTGTATAAAAAGTGTTTTAGCTATCGTAAGGTAAAAACCCGGCATGTTTATTTGTGGCGTGGTCTTACGAGATGCTTTTATTTCAAAAGGATTTTTGAAACTTTAATAATCAATTTGAGTGTGATTTTCTCACGCTGGTATTCCAGACTGACTCGGGTATTGTTTTATATGATGCTCGGGTCAGACCGAGATAAACAGGTTCAGGATATGATGCTGTGGATCTCAGGAGATGAGCTGGATGGCGAGACGTATCTCCCGTACTTGTTTATATATATGTATATTCCGCTGTGTTGATTGTTGTACTCTGTTGTATTGAGGACATGATATGGTTATTGTCCAGTTGTATGTTATGTGTTCTATGGTGTATACACTGATGCTATATTATATAAAACTGATATAGTTTTGATTTGTGTAAAGATCTGTTAATATATTATATTTTATTCCGCTGCGATGGTTAGATTCTGATGTTGTTTTCTATTTTTCTTCTTCTACCTCTTCTTCTTAACAAAAATGGTTCGATTTTTCGGGTATGGAAAGTCGGGTCGTTACACGTTGACAACTTAAGCTCCCAGAACTCCTCCTCCCCCTACTCCAGCAGCAACACCTGCCTGCACCATATTCACGAAGAACTGATACATGGCTTCCATTCCAACCCGCGGGACTCCAGCACCCACATTCTCTACTTGTGCCTGACCTTGACCTCTTCTCACATTAGGCCCGACATTCCTATCGGTGCCTTCCCCTCCTGGGTTAACTCTTCCTCTTCTTCCTTCCATATCTGTATTCAAACTCATGAAATATAGAAAATAACCTAACAATGATAGGAGACTAGAGATAAAGCGTATACTTATATATAGCAATTACAAGTACGTTACTATAGCGTTATCCCATACCCTAATCTTACTCTAATTCCTTAGGATTATGTTTTAAAAAGCATTTTTAGTTAAAGTTTTTCATAAACCTATGCTCTGATACCAAGTTGTAACATCTCATATTTAGAGGCCAAAAGCTAAGCGCTACAGATGCTGCAGTCATCTATAGTATTAACTTTCGGTGACAAAATACGGCAATGCTAATGGTATTCATAATATCAGAAGCACTTGAATATGAACAAAATCATAGATTTATAAAAATAACATTTTACTGATTACATTTCAAACCAATTCATAGTCAAATTATTCACAAAAAGCCCCTTCTTCATTTTTTAAAATACGTAAAACATTTAAGTCACATACCTAAAATAATTTTATATGCCTATCAAAACTCTTAGGAAAAATCTGGAAAAATTTCAGAAAATCACTTTATATATGTTTTCAAACATATAAAAATTTCAGACCCAAAAAATTAATTATTTACCCATAAATAATTTATAACCCAAAATACCATTTTCTTTACTAAAAATTCATATTAATTCCACGAAAAATTAGAAAAATCTGAAAATTGAAACCCATCTCCAAAATATTATTTATGATCATCATAAAAATTTGCAAGGCATTTGGATGTCATTTAATAGGGTTTTAATCTTAAAACATATCATAAATTCATTATGAAAAACCATAATTCATCAACAAGTATATATATTCATTCCAGCATTTAAAAACATGGCAAATCATTGCAAAATATTCAGAATTCACCTTAAAACCATAAACACAATCAAAATGAGATGTAAACATGATTCACCTTAGCCTTTGTGATCAAAGAGATTGAGATATGAATAGATTTGATTTGCTTAAGCTTCTTCCTAGCTTATCTTCTTTCTTTTTCCCCTTTTTCCTTATTAATGAGGACCAGCCTTAAGTCTTCAAAATTTTGAAATGAAATGAACGTGTAAATTACGCACGACTAAGGTTTTGGAGGATATAGGAATGGCCTCTTTCCTATTCTACCCCTCCTCTAATTCATTTTAAACCCTTATTTTAATTCATTATTAAATGGCACGGCTAAATTAAAATCAAATCTCAGTCCTCTAATCAACACATTATTTTATTTAATTTAGCTAATTAAATATTCTAAATAATGTTACCAAAAATCTGGGGTATTACACCTTTGAAAACACTTTTCAAGTAAACTTATATAATCTTAGCCGAAATTGTTACATTGATTAAATTTTTGCATAATAGGTTCTACAATCAAGTCCGAAGGCACTTATTGAAGAATGAATTTCCATATAATGGCAGGTAATGGACTACCTTCTATATAGTACATCTCTAGAGAGATGTACCGAGGATCAACACCTTTGAAACCTCTGCAGCTGGCAAGACCGGAATACCCGAAGACCCATCTGGTGTCGGAAATAGAACCGAATATGACATCACCCTGGTCGTAACTGACCTATCCAGGATCCCATAGCATACACAACATACTCGACATATAGAGAGTAATATAGAAAGGTCATGACCATACCCTAATGGTTGCGAACCACATAGCCTTAGAACACGCCCTGTTTAAGCCATTTCCGGGTGATGAGGCTCGAGGTAACGATTACCTTTCTCATAGTACACATTTCACTTGAATGCCACATTTCCAATTCCATCACACACTATTGATTTCCACAAATGTACAACCTTTGATCTCGTACGTCTCAGAAAAGGCTGTTAAGTATAAGAGAGTTTCCTCCTACACCACCAAATAGATGTACGTTTGTAAAATCAATGTATGTGCATTTAGAAATGCAATGTCACACATTCGTCCATACAAGTTATCCAGGAATAGGATAAACCGAAGGAATTCTCCTACTACATCCTGTCAGGAATCACCCCTAGGATTAGTAGCGAGAAGCCCTTGCATCGAAGATCAAATGAAGATACTACTACCACATATATATGATATAGGAAATTTCCCTCAAGGGTCAGTGACAAGCAGCCCTACATTCCATCTTCTAATTTATTATCATTTCATGTCTTCACTTCGAACGCATATATTGGTTCGAAGTGGCTTTCAGATAGGAATCACCCAAATCCAATCCCAATTCCTTCGAACCAATCATCGATAAAAGATGTTAAGTTTGAGAGTGATTATCATATCATTTATCAATATCTTTTATCAAATAAAATATCTCTTTTAGAGATATAAATCTTTAAATCATATTCTTTTCAAGTATATACAGAATCATTAAATCTCACTTTAACTTTGGAAATACCAAATCAAAATCATCTCTCATAAATCACATTGCAAAACCTTATTGAGTAAAAAGAGTCGATAGAAATTATACTAATTCTACTCTATATCAATTTCCGTATTCAACCTATATTATCCATCGAACAACGGTGGAATCACCTTTTAAATTCACATGGATAGTACGGGTTCCCTCCTCGGAATTTAATACCAAGTATAAGAAGATTATTTCTACACAATCCAAGTTGTATTAAATTTGCAAATTTGAATGTGTTATACTTGCCTCGTTTCCAACATTTCAACCTTGTCTATTCCTTGCCAGGAAAGAGGCTAGGTGAGCCAGGGCACTGGTTGCTCCTAAACATCTCCTTAGTTTAAGCACCATACATCCGGATCTCATGAATAGAAAAATACAATCTACTCATCGGCTTTTAGAGCCAAGATTAAATCATTTATTTATAACAGCTTTTCTTTTAACCATCTATTTAAACTCCTTTAAAAGTAAGTTTAAAACTTCCAAATCATCTTTAAAATAATTATTTATTTATTTTAAACTTTCCTAAAAGATTCGAGAAAGAGTAATTAAGTTAAAACCGTTGTTTGCAAAAGTTGCTAGAAAGTTGCGAAAAAAGGTTCCAAATAATTGTTTTAAGGCTTCTTTAATCAAAATAACTTTTTTATCAATTGGAAGTCCATTTTTATAACTCAAATCTCTTTTTTAAAATTTTTAATATATTTATAGAAATTATTTCATATTTTTAAAGAATTAAAAATATCCGTTTAAAGAATTTATCGCTTTGTTTTTCGAACTACCAGAGCGCGATTAATTTTGAAAACTTGTTTTGCTCATATTTCAAAATATACTAAATGAAATCTCGATCTCTTTCTTTTGTTTGAAAACTATGATTATAAGAGTTCGGAAAATTTTTATTCCAAAGAATTTCGATTTCGAATCCATCATAAATTGGTTTAAACTATTACGGCACGAAATTGCGAACTACCGTTACGCGACGCGCCTATTTTTGACTCCAATTTCAATTCTTTCAAAACTTCACCAAATTGAGTTTTAGTGATTATAAACCATTTATAAACCAATTTAAAGAGGTTTAATCATCTCGTAACACTTTTATAATTCATTTCGGAAAGTGATTTCCATTGTGTAATTTCGACGTGTATTAAACGTAAATTGTTTACACATCCGAGCAACCATATTTTCACAATCAAAACATGATGATCAAAACATAGCAACCAATCATTCCAAATATATCATATAATCATCCATATCATAATATAAACAGAGTTTTCTCATATTAGATTCAATCGAACTAACTTTAAAATGACTATAGCTTTGCTATTACTGAATCAGAGCTCACGAAGCTTGCACTAATGCTTCCTAGGGGGTTCGGCCTTGGTCTTTGGAGCTTGGATGCTCTCGTCCTATCTTGGAAGAGAGGGAAGGCTTGGTCTTAGGTGGTAGGAGGTGGTGGCCGTGGGTTTCAAGGGGAGAAAGGAGGAGTTTTTCTTTGGTTTTGAGGTGTTTGGATAATATATTTTTACTATATAAATTTAATTACTTTTTTCATTATTTTTCTCTATAAATTTCCTAAGGTAAGGCCATTAATGAAGAGTACAAAGGGGTGAAGAAGCTTAGGAAAATGAAGGAGGAAATGTGAATGGAAGTGAGGATCGATGGTGGGTATTTACAGACAAATGGAAGTGATAAAATATCATGATATTTAAATGCAAATACATCATTATTTCATCACCACCACACTCCTCCCTTATATTACTATTTCAGCCGAAGTACCTCCTTGTTTGGCTACTTAAGTGTTTGTATGATGGTAAGTTATGATCGACTTTGGTTGGAAAATATCATGATATTTTCTTTTATCTTTTATTTTTTTATTTGTATATATATGTGTGTTTTCATGTGCATGTGCATATGTATATTTATGTGCACATGTATATGTATATTTATGTGCACACACACACACACAGATATATATATATATATATACATGTGCATAAGTATGTCACAATGATCCATAACGTTATACAACTTTTCTACGTTGAATCGTTACGAAATCCGATTCCGATTTTCGGTCATCTTTTCACTTTTTAGTTAATATACATATCTTTGTAAACAAAGTTTGAAAATAATATTTCTATCATTATATAATAAATAAAAGAGATTCATTTGACTTTTAAAATAATTATTAAAACATATTTAAATTCAAAAATCAATTATTCAAAAATAGTGATATCATTAGTGATGTCATAAAGAAATTTTATTTTCAAAATAGAATAAATAAGTTTATTACATATTCTCACTCACACACACACACACACACACACACATATATATATATATATATATGAGTGTATGTATCCAGCTCCGTGCACGACTTTGGATGGCTAAAGAGCTGTTTATCGATAAAACGATTTTCTGTTATTTTATCGATATATCTTCTAGAGTATATATTCTTGTGAATATTCATTCAAATAAGATTACCGATATTATTTATTGTTCAAAACATCATTAATTATGTTTAAAAGTCTTATATTAAATATTTAAATTTTTTTTTGAAGTGATGAATTTCTGGGTCGTTACAAGAGATGAATAAGAAAATGATGATTAAAAATTCGTTTGGAAGTCTGGTATTTATAAAAAAAACAATGGTCATATTCATTCTTGATGATATACGACAAAAGGACACTTCTTTTGAAATTTGATTTTTGAGAAAATCGGCCACTATGTCGACATACATACATAGAGTATGTCGACATACTCTTTTTAAGTATTGAAAATACTTTAAAACATTATTTTGAAAATCATTGTTTTGTAAAATAGTTTGATACTTTGTAAAATCATTTAAGCATAGTGACAACAATCTAATCATATGCATAACTAATGAAATAACAATACGTGAAAAAATTTCATACATAAATTCATTCACAAATTCAATCTCCATTATGACAACAACAATACATGCAAAAATCTCACCTAACTTAATAAATAACAACAATCTAATCATGTGCGTAAGATCAACTAATTAACAAATCATGAAAAATAAGAATGGGACTATCATACAAATAAAATTACCCATATTAGATGCCCTAAAGTCCACCTTGAAACAATGAATCCTCTTCTTTTAAAATTCCTTGATTCTACGGATTGCTAATCTAGAATCAACGACCAATCACTATCAAATAGGTTTGTGTTTTAATTTGAATTTGATTTGAGATTTTGGGATGTTTTGGAGAATGGTTGCTGCCATTAGAAGGAAGAAGAAGAAGGAGAAGGAGAAAGAGAAAGTGGCGGCTCAAAAATGAATTAGAATTATATTAGAGTTTTGAGATTAGTATTTATATGCGTAAGATAAGAGAGAAAACTATGTAAGTTTCTCACTAGATCTTAGCCACACATCTCCAAACCCTAATCCTATGTTGTAGCCACCTCTAACCCTAGCCAAACTAGTGCCTGTCATCTCCAAGCATCATGGGTTGTTAACCCATTTAACCCAAATTAAATATTTACAATCATATTTAACCTATTTTGTTATCGATGTCTCATATCGAACAAGATATTCATAACTATTATCACTTTGGACTTATTGAATTTGCTAATGGTCAAAATTCCAACATCGTCTACATTCAACTCTATAGTCCAAACACAAAATCTTTGGTTTAATAATAAAAATTATTATTAGCTTGACTACTCTGGCAAGAGATTTTGACTTTGGGTTGGCTTGAGTTGACCGTGATGCTAACCGCATATAACCGAGAAGACGAATCCTCTTTTGAATAGTGCTTCACTTCCAATACTTCCACTCAACCTAGCTATAATCACTCGATGGATGTTGTGCCATGATTAGACTATAATTAAAGTAGAGCTTTCATATTAAAGATTTAAAGTATTCTCAAGTCGAAAGAACTGTGTCAATTATCCACATCGATTTTTTCTGTTTGACCTTAGTTATATTAACCAACAGAAAACTATCGAATGAGTCATTCCATAGTTATCCAGTAACTATTAGTACGTAACCCTTTGGTGCCCCCAGCAGGCATGGGTAGTACACTACCTAACATTTGAAGTGCGTTACATACTCTAGTCTCAACGCATACATCGCCATCCAGTCTTAATGCATCTTGACTAGGAACATTTAAAATGATATATTTATTTTTATTATGATAAATTACTCACGGTTACAACACTTTGTAACTACTATTACAAAACATAGCATTTATGGATTTTCCATTAAATATATTTTTAATTAAATTAATTAATATAACCATATTAGATTAAGTATATAATAGAAGGAAAATACATTTATTTCGAACAAGATTGGTCAACAAGTTAGATATATGTAACAAATCACATAATTGCCCCTTGGGCATACTCCTAACTCTATCAAATTAATACCGCATTTAATTAACACGCAAGAGGTATTATGACACAATAACATAAACATCAAACAATAATAAATATGATATATTATTACCTCATTTTGTAAACTGTTATTTAGATGAGATAATATTAACCTTGTGTCAAACATGACCTTATAGAAAGAAACTAACTCAACTTCACTCACAATTAATCGTACATTGTCCAATAAAGTTCAGTTACTCCTTATCGATGCATAATTATGTATCACATGGAGGAGTAACTTTTGAGATTGAACCTTTATTCATTTTTAGGTACATTCGGAACCTTTTCCAATACACTCACTCATTCGATCAAATCGAATCATTTCTATCGCATGTTATTTTATTTACTTATGTTTATACTCCATGAGTTTACCACAGATACACTACATGTGTTTCAAATACACATGTCCATTTCAGTGGTAACTCATTGGTAACTATGATGAAGTACATGGAACTGTTTTGGTATTAATAGACTTATGATTTTATACATCTATATGTATAATCCAAAGAGTTCATCAACTCTTATGATGCTCTCACTGAATGGATGCATAGCTCTTAATTATTTGAGATGAAATTAACCAGTATCATATTATTCATAATCATATAATAAAATTATTTCTCAAAACTAAGGCTTGGTCTATAATTCCAAAATAACTGTAAATAATATTAAATACTTATGTATTTTTCATTGCATCACTTTTGTTATGAAAACAAATACCAAATTATAGTTTTATTGCATAATGAATATTCATAGTATCCATATTGAAATATAGCCATGTCTATTCTTCAATCGATACAAAAGTAATCATTATTTCATAAATAATGTTTGGTACATTTTGCGGAAAATAATTTTCATAATATGATGCAATTAATAAGTGCTATATGACATGCTCCCACTATTTCCACCATTACTATAATAGCATACTAAATTCGAAGGTCCATCATTCACTTAATATAGATTTATTTCGCATATTGCAACTAGTTTATAATGGAGAGTTCTTTGAAAACTATCTTGAACCCATAGGAACAAATCTGAAAACAATTTCCTATACTAAAATACATTTTGGAATATAAATATTTCTTTTTCCAATGTTATGTATCAATCACTATTGTTACAATTCTCATTTTCGATGTTTCTTTATGAAGTAGAAGTGACTATTCACTCTCTTCATTCCAACTATACCTTAAATCACATTTACTCTTTTACATTCATTATTCTTTCTAATTGGTTGAACCATTCAAACGAATTCTCTTATTACAATATCATAATGAATCTTTACAAAAGAGTACTCGATCATCCTTAATATTTAAGGGCATCAAATTTGTTACCCTTTGCGTAAACTGATCAAACTGACATTTCAACAATCGAGATCTTAGATTTATCTTGTAGGTTTGGTCTAGTGTTACTGTTAACACATTACGATCCTTTCATAATCAATCAATTGAATAATTTATCTTGCACCAAGGTTTATTTGTTTTTTTGGATGAACTAGTTTCATCAAAATATTGTACATATAAACTTTGACCGTTCACTATATGGCATTTATACGTGAATGTATATTGATAAAATATCCATAGTCTTGTATTGCTTTTAATGTTCGAAATTCTAAGAATGCATTACATGGTCTGGACTAAATAAATGCGTAAGTGACCAAAATACAAAATTATTTAGTAGTTTTAATATCAGGCACTTGCATGGGTGTTGAAACGTTAACATGCAATAATCTTTTATTGGTAGGTATATGTTATATTTCTATTTGTCAATCTTCAATACATTTGTATATCTTAATTGATAAATTTTTTATCAATCTTATTAAATGCACAAATTTATCAATGTAGATTATTATAACTTTATATAGTATATGTTCTTACAATATTAGAAAGGTTAAATGTTATCATTTTAATTTTCTAATAAGGCTCCCACTAGCCTTTTATGTTTCGTCAAACCCTAAGTCGAAACATAGAAGTCTTTAGACTTCACTAGTAGGTGTTAGGACTCCCCTATCTTGGAATTTTGATCTTGAATATGCTCAACAAGTCATACCTCTACGGACGATGGATAACTCCTTATCGGTTGTATCATATACAACTCCTAACCCTTTAGTATTTTCTCCTAAATCCGTTTCGACTCTAAGCGTGCTCAACGAATCGAAACAAAATTATTCACTCGTATATACCATATCACGATGGCCTAACTATAGTATATGTACATTGAGTTTTCTCAACAAATACATATAGTTATCGTACCTCGTCTATTAAATATATTAATAATACTACACATAACAACCCTAGCTTGAGTCTGCTCAACAGCTAAGGAGTATGCAAGTAATTTATTAATATATATGGTAGACGACAACATCATATTGAAGATTCATAATCTTCAATATATTATATTGAGTGATATTGACTTATGAAATAATATAATTCCTATGAAGTACCCTTGTGATTCAAGTGTCGGACATATCGAAAATCACGATATACGTACGATTACGTATGTGTTTATTTCTTAAGTCCATTATGGGTTTCTTTAATGTTCCACTTTTAGTTTATATTAATTAAATCATATTTAATAAATTTTAATTAATTAACATTTTAATTAATTTTATATTGATATAACATTTATATTTGTATGTACTGTAACCTTTATAGCATAACACATATATCATATATATGTGTATATTATTTAATTAATTAACCTTTTAATTTATTTATTTAATTAAACTATTTTAATTAAATTATATTAATTTCAAACTTCAATTCATAAACATACATGTATACTTATGTTATTTTAAACAATTTAAAACAACATAACATATATCTCTATATATAATACATGCACTTGTTTATTAATCAATTAACTTATTTAATTAATTTAATTTTATTAATCTTATTAATAAAATTAAAATATGAAATTAATGTGAATTGTTTTTCAAACATTTTGAAAAATTATGTTATATTATAACTTTTATAATAAACATATTTTATTTTAAATTTAACTAATAAATTTAAAATCTTTAACTTTAATTTTCAAAATGATTTTGAAAATTAGCTCAAGGGCTGCTATAAGTTGGGCCTTTTTTATTAAGGGAAACCTTTGGGTTCACATCACCATTCAGGCCAGGTTGGTAACCATATAGAACAGGGTACTTGATTACCCAATTTCAATCCTAGACATTACCTTTCTAGACACTATGTTAAGTGGACAAGCTTAATTAGTTAGCCCTAATATGACTAATTTAGACCGCATAGGCTATAAGGCTCTGATACCATTGTAGGAACTAGACCAGCCCATAGTGGGAGAAATGAATGAATTTCAATTTTTTTTACCATTTTGGATCTTTAATTGGCCTAGGAAGTCTAAATTCCATTTAGAAATTTTCTAAATTTGGTTTAAATAAAATTATGTATTCTATTTAAATTAGTTAAAGGAAAGTTTTAATAAATTTAACTTTAAATGTATAGTGTATGTTATCCCGCCTTTTGGCAAGGCCGTGACACCAAAGAATTGACTGAAAACAGAAGGTAATCAGTCCCGACGACCGATTACCTACAAAGTTCACTATGGATACTGGTAAATTTTGTCTGAGTCCGGATCGAGCTACAATTAACATGACACGACAATCAAAGCTATGAAAGCCAACGTTCCAAATTTCAAGTCAATCGGAGTTCGTATGCTCAAAATATGATCGATGCAAATCTAACAAAGCCCTTAGTTCGTATCCATCAAGCGATGCGAGCAGAAGCGATGTGAGCAGAAGCGATGCGAACTCGACAGCCTTCAATAAATTCAAACTTGCATCGGTCATAACTCAAAATCTACAAGTCCAAATGCTACCAAATTTTCACAAGAGCTTGCGTACGACCTCAGGAATGTTCATGATCGATCTCGGCTCGATTGGGCAAGATTTGGATCGATACGAATCTCATTTGTATCGATCATGGATCGAGTCGAAACGACCAGGGATCAATCATGTGGGACCACCCACGTAATGGAAGGAGTCTTCCAAAGTTTGAGATATATATTTCCAGCCTACACCTATAAACAGCAGTCCAAGAGCTTCAGAAAAGGGATCTTTTGGCTCTTCTACGCCGTTACTCTGCTGAACTCCATTGTAACTTGGATACTATCAATTGGACTCTTGTAAATCAGTAGAGAATCATCAATAAAACAAAAACTCTTCAAAGTGGATGTAGGCTACAACGCCGAACCACTACAAATCTTGTCTTTCTACTACTTTCCTTTTAATTTTTTGAGTGTTCTTCATATTTAATTCTATTACATATAATCTATGTATGATCTGTGACTGTGATTTGGTGCTTTCATCTGCAATTGGGTGTTTGTGACCATTTTTGGCGCAAACAATGTATCAAATACATCTAACATCTATTCATGAGAGTTAATGTATAGGGAATGAAAACTTTCGTTTCTTTCCCTAAAATAAGAATTAATTAAGAGCATTAACTGCATTAAATAGAGGGGAAAACCTTTCATTTTCTCTCTTTAATTTGAATTGATTGATTCATTAAATATCATTGATTAGTAATTTATTCATGGCATGAATTATTACTGTGTCCATATATGTCTTCTAACTTTAGAAATTGACTACAAAGATTTTATTAAATTTATATATTGCAGTTTGGGACTTATTTAATTTTTTTTATTTATATAAGCAAACACACACACATATATGTATGTATGTATGTGTATGTTTGTATGTATGTATCATATACATATACATGTGTGTGTGCATGTGTAACATAACAATCCGTGTAGGGTAAAACATGTTCGTATGTAGATGTTGGGATTTACATCACAACTGACACATTAGCTCATTTTGAATGTATTGTATGTTGTCAAATATATGCATGAGAATATATACATATATGTATGTATGTAAATGTGAGTGTATGTGTGTGTGTGTTTATTGAATTAAACAGTTTATGCCATAATAAATTAATGTAATATAATTATATGGTAAAACTACAAGTTTTATTTAATTTTAGAAAATCTAAAAACCCATTTTTGGACTAGGAAATAATTTCTGAAACTTTTCCAATTAAAATAATATTTATTATTAAATAATTGATAACAATTCGAAATCAAATTAATACTTAAAAATATGAAATCATGTTGAAAACTTTTTCTAAAGGTACCTGATACAAATTTTGGGCTTAGGAAAATTTATAGAATTTTATCAATTGAAATTTTACTTTTAATTAAATAATTGATTGCAAGCTAAAAACAAATTAAATTTATAATAACATATTAAGTTTAAAAAATATGAAAATTTTTATGAAGGTACTTACTTGAGACAAATTTTGGGCTGTAGAAATATTTTTAGAATTTTCTCAATTGAAATTATATTTTTAATTAAATAATTTATTTCAAGATGAAAATAAATAAATTTTACAAAATATTATTTTAAGTTCAAAAATCTGAAAATTTTTCTGGACATACCCGAGAAAACTTTTGGGCTTAAGTAAATTTTTTAGAATTTTTTTAAATGAAATTATATTTTTAGTTACATAATTTATTTCAGGCCAAAAATAAATTAATTTAAAAAATTATTGACTTAAGTTTAAAAAAACTAAAAAAATTCTAAACTTTCCTAACATGAAAACTTAATTTTAAAAATTATAAAATTGATTTTCAATAACATATATTATTTTATATGAATTTATTGATTCATAGCCATTATTAATAATTCTATTTATATTTATAATAAAAATTATTCTCAGCACTTACACTTCATAATAAACATAAACAAGGTATTTGAAAACTTTCTGATCAATGTTATACAGAGCATATGAAAATATATGTTCTAATTTGAATTGTATGTGAATATCAGAATCATAAATTAATATGTATATAAATATAAACATATATATATATATATATATCAAACCTAAATTTATTTTAACATTCAACATCAGATCTGAAACATAAATCATAAGAAAGATCTTCAAATTTCATACACAAATTTAATCTCCATTGCGACAACAATAATACATGCAAAAATCTCACCGAACTAATGAAATAACAATAATAAAATCATGTGCATAAGATTAACTAATTAACAAATCATGAAAAAAAATAGGACCAGCATACAAATAAAATTACCCAAAATAGATGCCCTAAAGTCCACCTTGAAACAATGAATCCTCTTCTTCTAAAATTCCTTGATTCTACCGACTGCTAGTGTAGAATCAGCGACCAATCACTATCAAATAGCTTTGTGTTTTAATTTGAATTGGATTTGAGATTTTAGGATGTTTTGGAGAATAGTTGCTGTCATCAAAAGGAAGAAGAAGAAGTGGTGGTGGCTCAAAAATGAATTAGAATTAGATTAGGGTTTTGAGGTTAGTATTTATATGCGTAGGATAAGAGAGCAAACTATGTAAGTTTCTCACTAGATCTTAGCCGCACATCTTCAAACCCTAATCCTATGTTGTAGCCACCTCTAAACTTAGCTAAACCAGTGCCTATCATCTCCAAACATTATGGGTTGCTATCCCGTTTAACCCAAATTAAATATGTACAATAATATTTAATCTATTTTGTTATCCACGTCTCATATCGAACAATATATTCATAAATATTACAAATATATGTAACAATTTTATTTCTCAAATCGCATTCAAATTTCATAATTAATATTTCATAAATATTAATTAATTTATAACAATTATAAACTAATTATATTGTTTGGCCTAAAGAGAATTCATCATTTCGGTTGTGTGAATCTTGGGTGTAAATTCGACCAACGATTAACATCTAACTATTCGAATGTTAAAGTTCACACTTCACTTAGCAAGTAGTGTGACATTACGGCCAAATTTATCACTGACTTAGCTTTAGTAAATCTAATTTCACTTTATTAAGCGTTACCCGGTTGCAACAATTATTTACGTCAACTGTCTTTGTCAAAACTATATCACTTTGGACTAATTGAATTTGGTAATGGTCAAAATTCCAACATCGTCCACATTCAACTCTATAGTCCAAACACAAAATCTTTGGTTCAATAATAACAATTATTATTAGCTGAACTACTCTGGCCAGAGACTTTGACTACGGGTTGGCTTGAGTTGACTGTGATGCTAACCTCATATAACTGAGAAGACGAATCCTCTCTGGAATAGTGCTTCACTTCCAATACTTCCACTCGACCTAACTATAGACTCGATGGATTTTGTGCCATGATTAGACTATAATTAAAGTAGAGCTTTCATATTAAAGATTTAAAGTATTCTCAAATCGAAAGAACTGTGTCAATTATCCACATCGATTTTTTCTGTTTGACCTTAGTTATATTAACCAACAGAAAACTATCGAATGAGTCATTCCATAGTTATCCAGTAACTATTAGTACGTAACCCTTAGGTGCCCCCAGCAGTCTTGGGTAGTACACTGCCTAACATTTGGAGAGCGTTGCATACTCTAGTCTCAACGCATTCATTGACATCCAGTCTCAATGCATCTTGACTAAGAACATTTAAAATGATATATTTAATTTTATCATGATAAATTACTCACGGTTACAACACTTTGTAACTACTATCACAAAACTATGGATTTTCCATTAAATATACTTTTAATTAAATTAATTAATATAACCACATTATATCAAGTATATAATAGAAAGAAAACACATTTATTTCGAACAAGATTGGTCAATGAGTTAGATATATGTAACAAATTACATAATTTCCCATAGGTCACACCCCTTACTCTATCAAATTAATACTGAATTCAATTAACATGCAAGAGGTATTATGATATAATAACATAAACATCAAACAATAATTAATATGTATATATTATTACCTCATTTTAAAAATGTTTGATAATAATAAGAAAAAGGTTTAAATCATGCTTTAGCAATTTTAAATACAAATATGAAATATTTGTATGCACACACATAGATGTGTGCATGCATGTGCATGCGCGCGCGTGTGTATAAGTGTATGTATATAAAGATTAGACAAAAACTTTCTAATTAATTCAAAACAAACTTTCATACTACATTAAAATTTTCTAATGTATTTGTAAACTTATGTACACTTGAATTAGTTGAAAAAAATTACATATATACATATAAATTAAAGTTTTAACCCAAGTGAATTTTGTTTTAACAAAAGTAGAACACAACAAATTAAACAATATATTAACAATCCTTCACAGTACTTAAATAAGGACATTTGAGACAATAAACTTGGTAACAAATTTAGAATATTATTGTAATCAATTTTAAAGCTTAGATTCATTATAAAAATAGTGTTTTAATCATATGTATATTTCTATTACAATTTATTAGATTAAGAACACAATAATTTATTCAAAAAAATATTCAAATTGCAAGATTATTTTTCAATTCAGGGTGAAGTGACAACATGTGTATACATTGTTACTGTTTCAACATAGATGTAAATATTATGTACATACAAACTTTCTGATCTAAAAAATTACACTTAGATTTGAGAGTTTAAAACGTAGATCTATAACTAAAACATTGTTTTAATCATATACAACTTTCTGTTTTGATTTATCAAATCAAATCAAATCAAATCATTTAACAAACGATTCAAATTTCATAAACAATTTCAAATCAAATGACGCAATAGTTCATTTATAAACTACATTGATCATGTTATATTTAATAGAATATTTTAAATAGAATATGCCTCTCAGATCTAGCCAAAAGTCACATCTTAATTAATGATTTCTCCTCAGATCGCTAAGATCCACACCCAAACCACCTTTGTTTTAATTTAATTTGATGTCTGATGTGATGACCCGCCATTTCGGACAATTTAAGTCGATAATAAACTACACACGTCTAATTCAAATAGTCCAAAATACAGATTATCAATGGGGTTTGTAAAGAAAATAAGAAGTGAAGAGAACAGTACATAGAATTTTACATCGGAATGACAAAATATGATAATTACATAACAGTTCATGAAGCTTTTTAAAGTATATATTTAATTCATTTTACAATATAATCAGAGTTATACATTCAACAGACATAACAAAATAAAGCAGCAAAATAATACTAGTAAATACGCCTTCTAAACTCTGTCTTCATCTTCAAGAAACAAACGACTTCGAAATACTGAAACAACTCAGACTGACCTGAGCATAAAGGAAAAAATACACTTAAGTCGAGATTATACATTCTTATGTAAGTAAATTCAAATCAAGCAATAAGAGTACGATAACTTAAGAGATGTTACTAGATTTTCCATCTCCTAAGGTTCGTTTAAACTATCTATATGTAGTAAGATACGCTATATATATTTTTCTATCAGTAAGGTAAATATTAAAATAGCATTTAGAACTTACCCATATCCCACTTAACACATTTTTAAGCATGTAGTCTATGCAGGTCCTGTAGCACCATAAGTAATGTCGGTAGCTGTCAGTGAGTCCATTTTAGGTACAATAAAAACAAAATCATAGTGGTCTCGTATGGAATAATCGTATGACAAGGCATATAAGGTAATGCCCAAGGTAGGATTCTACTAGTTTATACTTTCTGGCGGGTTGCAACCCCTAATGGCCGACCGCGTCCATCTATCCAAAATCAAAGGTGCACCAATCAAGTTCAAAATCAAGATAGTAATACGATGGAAAGATGTCTGCTAAAGATAGCTAACCTATTGGCCAGGATAGGCTCCTATTTTAGTCATTTCAAATTGGCATAAGTGTCGTGGTCATCCATCAGCGTTCTCTTACTTCATTCCAGTAAACGATCGCCAATTCAACCTCTACATTTTAGATAACATCCACCGCATACATAACAGTTATTAAAGTGGTTCCAGTATTGATAGAGTGTATGCCAATATCCATCCCCGGACTCTTTAATAATCAATCGTTCAATGAATAAAAGTATGTTGTTTTGCTCATTTTAATTTTTACAATAAAATATGTAAAGAATTTCATAAAGTGTTCAACATAAAACGTCATTTATTTAACTTCAGGAATTCACAGAAAAAGTTTAGAAATTTCCAGAAAATTTTATTATTTTTAATAATTAAAATACTTCATATTTTACACTAATGAATTTATAAAATGACTAAAATTTGGATAAAAATTCCAAATCAAATTTCAAAGTTCTTAAAACAACTTTTTAGAATTTTCAGTAAAGTTTCAGATTTATCTAAATCAATTTGATAGTTTTTCCAAAATTTGAAACAGCTAATTTCAAAATTTGAATTATTAAATTTATTAGATGGCATAAATAAATATGATTCCCTTTATTAAATATTCCCAAAAAAACATGAAGGTTCTACAAAAACTTTCAGATCGAATAATGTATTTACAATATTTCAAAATTTCAATAATCCTATTTTCAAAGAATAAAATATAGAAAATAATAAATGATAAAATTTGGTTTAGGTTTCTTTACAAAATATTTTTCTTTTACCGAGATGAAGTTATAGAAAATATTTCAAGTTAAAATAACACTATTTTTCAAAATGCTTATTTCTTCATATTTAATTAAATAATTTATTCTGAAAAATCTACACGTAATTTTACTACCGAATTTTAGACTGTACTATGAAAAATATCATTTACTTTAACATATCAAAATCTTGAATTAAACACATTTATACATGAATTTTTTCAAATAAGGCCAAAACCACATTTAATTTAGATTTTCTATTCTAAGGCTAAAACCGTAAAATTTCAGTTTCAAATCTTATTATTTCGATTCCAAATGTCAATGGTGTTTAAATTATGCTATTCAATAATACAGTTAATTAACATAATATCCACAAACAATTAATGATGGCAATGTATTATTAACGGTGTCAATAGGGTGTCTTAATAATCAATAATTAGGAATGACATGAGGTAGTGAATTCAAAATCATCACAAAACATTCATTGCAACCATTCAACCATACAACCTTATCATACAACATTCAATTCAATTCATTTTCGATCTCCAATCAAAATAAACTTCATATATAATTTCCAAATAGTGAAAATTATATCTTATTTCATTGGAATTTCATTCCAACTTTATTTTTATCATAAAATGTTAAATCCAACTATTTATTTGAACGCATAGGTTTCAAGTTATTTCCATTAATTTCATTTCAATTAATTACTATATGTCAACATTAAATTCATGTCCACTATTTCAACAAGTGAAACAATATTCAATTCAGGTCAATTCAATAAAAGTTCTCTAATTCATGCAATCAATCTTAACGCTAAAACATATTTCACATAAACAAACCTATGTCTTCTCTTTTAATAAAACATCCATTCTATTCCTTATTAAAATTAATATTTGTTATTCCAGTCTATGTTTTAAATTACATTCAAACCAATATCATTAAATTATATCCTAATGTATGTTACCTTTTTATCTTATCGCAATCTTTGTTATTAATAAGAATTCAATTTAAGATTATAACTTATAGCCTAATATATTTTACATCAATAAAATCATAAAATTTAAATTTCTAACAATATTCAAAAAAATTGTTCAATTCAAAATTTTAAAATTGTTAAAAAAATATGGGTCGTAACAACCTCCTACACTCAAAACAGTTCATCCTCGAAATGGAAGGAGCAAAGAGTCTACCATTTTGATATATTTTACCAAAATAATCAACTTATAAAGCATTTATAATGACTTTTAGTTTTACTATAAGTTGAAATAATCAATACCCTATTTTCAAATTACCTTTTAAAATACTCTTATACAAGCTTAATGTCTTAAAAGGTTTATTATTGATTTCTCACTTTCGAGACCCAAAAATGAATGCCGACGATGCTGTGGTCATTACCAGAATTATTTTCAAGCGACTAGAGCGAGATCCAATGCTACTAATAGTCCCTTGAGGGATGTTACATCTATACTCGTTCTTACAGAATTTAGTCCATACCTTGATCAAATGTATGCCTAAAATCTCTAAATACTTGGTAGACCAATTTAACACCAAGTGAGATACTTGAAAAAACCTTTTTATAAAAAATGGATGTTCAATTTTTTTCCAAACATATCATACTATAAATAATAACTTCCAAGGCATTTCTTCTATACCATAAAAGTTCAAAACGAACAAATTTTTATATATAACTCTTCTATATCTCTCTAAATTTTATACTTGAAGAAAATTTATATAAATCTCATTTATAACAAAATCCATAATCTTCAAAATTTGAATACTTTACAAATTCATTTGTAAATTTCCTTACTTCACATATGATAAATCTCATTTATAAATACCACTTAAATATTCACCCTAGGCATCATCATAAATATATGTAAAATATTTGAAAATAATTATTAACATTATTACTTATATTTAGAAAGATAGCTATTTAAGTTATTAAGTCCATTATTTTTGAAAATTTGAGCAAAATTTCTTTTAAGGAAGGGGACAGACATAACAACCCAGAATTTCATAAAAAGCAATTTACAAAGAAACATACCGATACTTAACATTATTTAATACAATTAATGACAAATCAAAACTAAATGTTTGTTCAGGTTCACAACCTTCTGGATTGCTCAAAGATAGAGATAACCACCTAAGCATACCATTATGCTCATAAGTCTTGGTTATTACTTAAAAGATTATCTGAGCTATCTTAGAATAACACTGAAAGTTATTCCCTAAAATCTCCTAAGACAACACCTTAAAATTTCTTAAGCCATACGATGTACATGAATTATCCATTCACGATATCTTATCTGATCACTTGCTCGAGTACATACATTTCTTATCCAAACTAGTATAGATCACTTTAAGTTCTCTAGTGCGGACTTCGGTTCCCTTGATTGAATACCATTGTTTTCCTTACATAGTTATAACATAGATAGAAAACATTCGTACTAACTCAAGAACTTGTCTCAAGTACCTGCCGTTGACAATCTAGTGAAAATGCCTAGTCCAGACTGATGTAAATCACTTAGAAACCCTATACTCGAACTATAGATCAAGCACGGTCGTGGGAAAAATAATTTAAGTCCAACTTATGGTACTTACCCTATAGGATAACTTATTTATTCAGTCTTAACCCTAACTTTTTTAACACTTATTTATGAAAAAGGCATTACTTTTACTAATAAAATCATTTATGAAAACATTTCATAAGTATAACTTAACTTTAGACTCGTATAATACTCTACTATGTCCTAAGAGTATATACTAAATATCAGTTTAATTTTTTTTTCCTTTCAAATTCAGATGAAGGCCCACTAGTATCTATCAGTTTCTACAATTTAAATATATAAACAAAACATTGTTTTAAATAAGACAATGTTTATTAAAATCTTCTTTAATTTAATATATTTTAAATCTGGTTTATATTATTCATCCTAAGTTTAAGAATTTACATAACTTATATCAAAATTTGTTATAACTAAAACACATTATATCAGAAAAAAATTCAAGAACTTTTAGAATTAAATACCCGAGTTTTATTTTAAATATCACTATATATTAAAAAATCATTTTAATAATTATCTACTATCATTTGCTTTAGGTTCGCTTGGATTTAAACTCGTTTCATCGTACAATGAAAATGAGAATAATTTATTAAGTGCACTACAACGTTTGCCTGGGCAATCTTTTGATCGTCACTTAGAAGATTATTCAGATTATCACAAAACTGATTGAGACATTTCCCTAAACTATCCAAAGCAAAATTTCCTTTAAAAATATTTGTACTCATAAATATTTATAAATAATACCACCATA
Organism: Allium fistulosum; assembly: GCA_030737815.1. NCBI lineage: Eukaryota > Viridiplantae > Streptophyta > Magnoliopsida > Asparagales > Amaryllidaceae > Allium > Allium fistulosum. Next base: position 14,214,952 of record JASFAW010000015.1, on the reverse strand, counting down.
ATATTTTCAAATTCCTCTTTATTTATAAAATTTATCTTCTAAATCATAACTATATAAAATCACCTTTATATGAAACATTTCCTATTATAAATACCCTTTTTTTTATTTCCTAACTTTTATTCAAGATAGAATTGACTCACAATACCATAAAAAATCATACAAAGTAATGTCAATAAAACATAGGTTTTGTAAGGTTTACTTAACATATATTTGAACTTTACTTAGGTTACACTTAATTTCATTCTTTTAAATTACACTTTTAATTTTATGTTCTTTTAAGCTTACACTTTTAATTTTATTTTTACGCTTTTAGTATTATTGTTTACACCTTTAGTTTTATTTTTAAGTTCACACTTCTATTTGTATATATTAACAAAATCCATAAAACTAACTATTTTTTCCTTTAACTATTTTCAAAAGAAATATTTTCTTCTTTATATTTCAAAACATTTACAAATCTTGTATATAAAATCATTTTAAAATTGTTTATAAATTTTAAAGCTATTATATAAGAAATAATAAGTAAGCTCTCATATATATAATACACTTAACTCATAATAGTGCATTCCATTACCCTATCTCTTAATGAATTTACCCCAACAGCTTAGGTGTTTTCTCAACCAAAGCTCTGATACCAACTGTGACGACCCACCATTTCAGACAATTTAAGTCGACAACTACACATGTCTAACTCAAATATTCCAAAAGACAGATTATCAATGGGGTTTGTAAAGAAAATAAGAAGAGAAGAGAATAATATATAGAATCTCATAGCGGAATGACAAAATATGATAATTACATAATAGTTCATGAACCTGTTTCATAATATACATTTAATTTCATTTTACAATATAATTAGAGTTACACATCAACAAACATATCAAAATAATGCGGTGGAATAATATTAGCAAATACGGTCTTCCAAACTCCATCTTCATCTTTAAGAAACAAACGTCTTCGAAATACTAAAACAACTCAGATTAACCCGAGCATAAAGAAAAATAATACACTCAAGTCAAGACTGTACATTCCTACGTATGTAAATTCAAATCAAGCAATAAGAGTACAATAACTTAAGAGATGTTACAGGATTTTTCATCTCCTAAGGATCCGTTAAACTATCTATATGTAGTAAATACGCTATATATGTAATATCTATCATTATGGTAAATATTAAAATAGCGTTAAGGTGTTACCCATATCCTCCTTAACACAATTGTACGCATGTAGTCTATGCATGTCTTATAATACCACTAGTAATGTCGGTAGCTATCAGTGAGTCCCCTATGGATACAATACAAAACAAAATCATAGTGGTCTCGTATGAAATAATCGTATGACAAGGCACGTAGGCAATGCCCAAGGCAGGATTATACTAGTTTACTATTTCTAGCTGGTCGTAACCCCTAACGGCCGACTGCTTCCATCGATCCAAAATCAAAGGTGCACAAATCGAGTTCAAAATAAACACATTAATACGATGGAAAGATGTTCACTAAAGGTAGCTAACCTATTGGCCAGACATAGGTTCCTGTTTTAATCATTTCAAATTGATACAAGTGTCGGAGTAATCCATCATTGTTCTCTTACTTCATTTCAGTAAACGTTCGCCAATTCAATCTCCACATTCTGGATAACATCTACCGTGTACACAATCATTAAAATGGTTCCAGTATTGACAGAGAGTATGCCAATATCCGGCCCCAGTCTCTTTAATAACCAATCGTTTAATAAATAAAAGTATGTTGTTTTGCCCATTTTATTTTTTACATAAAATATGTTAAGAATCTCAGAAAGTGTTTAACATAAAAAGTCTTTCGTTTTACTTCAAGAATTCACAGAAAAAGTCTTAGAAATTTACAGAATATTTTTTTTAATAATTAAAATACATCATATTTTACACTAATTAATTTATAAAGCCTAAAAATTTGCAGAAAAATTCCAAATTAAATTTCATAGTTCTTAGAACACCTTTTTGAATTTTTAGTAAAGTTTCAAAATTTTCCAAATCAATTTGATAATTTTTCCAAATTTTCAAATGATTAATTTCAAAGATTGAATTATTAAATTTATTAGATGGCAGAAATAAATATGAGTCAATCTATTAAATATTCTCCAAATAATATGTAGGTTCTACAGAAAACATTTTAGGTCAAAATAATGTATTTACAAAATTTCAAAAATCCTATTTTCAAAGAATAAAATATAGAACATAATAGATGATAAAATTTGGTACAGGTTACTTTACAAATTTTTTTTTTACCGAGATGAAGTTACAGAAAAAATTTCACATTAAAATAACACTATTTTACGCCTATTTTTTCATATTTAATTAAATTATTTATTCCAAAAAATATACACGTAATTTTACTATCAAATTTTAAACTATACTTTGAAAAATATTAATTATTTTAACATATCAAAATTTAGAATTAAACACATTTATGCATGAAATTTTTTCAAAAAAGGGCAAAACAACGTTTAATTTAGATTTTCTATTCTAAGGCTAAAATAGTAAAATTTCAGTTTCAAATCTTATTATTTCAATTCCAAATGTCAATTTTGTTAAAATTATACTATCCAATAATATGGTCAATTAACATAACATGCACAAATAATTAATGATAACGAGGTGCAATAAAGTATTAATAGGGTGTCATAATAATTAATAATTGGGAATGAAATGAGAGAGTGAATTCAAAATCATCACAAAATATTCATAGCAACACAAACGTTCATAGCAACTATTCAACCATACAACCTTATCTAGAGATATACGACGCTCGGGAGGTAACTCTGATCCTTGTGCATGGAGTTCAGATCCGGCTTCTTCGGGAAGATCTCTGTGGAAAACCCATTATGCAAACGTACCTTAACTGTTTTGATTGTACTCCTAATATGCTATTGAATGTAACCAATGTAACTATTACAGATATCTCCTGATTTATATTTCCACCCTAGACATTATATATTATATCACCTTACGTACTTATTAGATGGTTGTTCTTTTGATGGGATAACCGTTATGGCATTCCATGCAATCTCAAAAGTACTATTATATTCTAGCTAGATATTTTTTGAGTTTCTCATACCAGACTTATGTCTGACGCTTGGTTTTTTTCCCTAAATTTCTCGCAGACTCTTTCGAGTAGTTTGAGAAAGGCAGGTTTTCGTTGATGTTCTTTGGAGCTCGAGAAACCAAGCTGGATGTTTCACCTACCGTAGTATTCATATTTCCACTGCATTACTATATTATACATATTAGCGTTTGCGAGGACAAACATTTATAACTATATAGGCTGATAATGATACTTAGGTTTTGTAACTCCGGAATTTCTGTACCGGATTAACCCTTTGTACTGTTCTTTTGATATTTTATATTACTATTCCGCTAATTAGATACTGATGTTATGTTCTCTTCTTTCTTGTTCTATTACTTTTTCATTTTATTTTACCCTAACCTTTTGCCTTTTCAACACTTGAGTGCTCGGCATGTGAATACCGTGGGTGTATCAGTGTCGACATTTGAAGTTTGAAAAGTCAGGTCGTTACACTTACCTTTGGTGGGGTATGACTCATTAAGAGATAGGGTAATGGAATGCCCTAGCATGAGTTAAGTGTATTATACATATGAGAGCGTATTTGTATTTGTTATAAGCGAGTACCTTAAAGGTAATTATAACCATGAAAATTAAAAATCTTATATAAGATAACTTATATAAGTGTGAATTATTAAAGTATAGTTCAATTAATGTAGGGATTAATGACATCTATTCTTTATCCCTTATTAATTTGTTTAGCCATGCTCGGCCAGTTTATGAGCATTGACTATTGTTGGTTGATTGTTGATTTATGCTTGACCAATTTATGGGTAGTTTCACCTTTTCACTACATGAGTTGGGTAGACAATAAGTGAAGATGCATTGAAATGAACACCTTGTGAATTTAGTTTCATGGTTTGACTATAAGGCGTTCGGTGGTAATGTTGGGTTAAAAGTTGAATTTAATAAAAGATGTTTATTTAATCTTAGGAAAGATAAGGAATTTCGTAAAACAAACATTTGTGAAAAGAATTTATGTAAGGAAGTAATTTTATATAAGTATGGTTTGTGAAATATGGCTTATAAAGGAAGAGGAGTTAAACTAAGAATTTATGAACTTAAATCCCAATGTCCTTGTAAATGTTTTTCAAAATTTTGAGGAAAATAATAGTAGTATTATTTGAAAATAAGTATTTGGGAAATAGGTTTATGAAATTAACATTATTGTACTTAGTAATGTTTATTAAGTATCTAATTCCAGTTTTGAAATGAGTTGGTTAAGTCCGAAAGGCATGAATTAGATGTACTAAACTCACTTCTATAGCTTGAAAATAATTCTGGTGATGACTTCAGCATCATCGGCGTTCATTTTCGGGTTTCTAAGTGAGGGATGCTACAGAGTTGTTTTAGTAAAACAGATTTTGACTTGAGTCTGAAAAGTATGATTTGTTATACAAAAGATACATGTATGTATTATTATTTCAAAGTAATTTGAAATAAAACATGGTGATTGGTTCTAAAGTTTTTCTTTGGTAATAAATTTGATACGAACATTTTATAAAAGTTTTATATGTAGGGTGCCCGAGTGGTAGTGGCATAGCCCAGGATAAATGATGACACCTTTTCATGTTTTCCCTTTTGATAAAGTGTGTTTAATAAATTATTGAAATTTGTTAAGCTATTTTATGGACACATATAGCCCATGTATGGTATGTGCATCTTATTATGATGTGTTTTTTGGTGGTTTTCATTTGTTAAAATGAAACGAGATTTTTCAGCGAATTTATACAGTCAGAAACTTCCGAATTGTTATAGAACTTAAAACAAAAGTGTTTTGTGAAGATATAAAAGTTGAGTTTATGTAACAATTAAATTAAGAAGGTAGTAAGTTAAAACAAGTTCTAAATTTGTTGAACATACTTGTTAAGTAAAACAAATTTGATGATTTGTATATACTCTAAGGATGTTATGAAGTACTTACAAGTATGAACTTAAGTTGTAAAATGTTGATAAACTTGAAGTTATGTTTTATGAAATGGTTCATAAATGATTTTAGTATTAATGAGACTTACTATTTGTATAAAAGAATGTGATAAAAGATATTGGTATAGTTAATGCTATCATGCCTTTTGGCAAAGTTGAAATATCATCGATTTGACCAGGAACGGATGGTCGACAACGTGAAGAGCCAGTTACGTACAGTACTACAGACGATAGTCACGCAGATTCGAACTAGGACCCAATTGAAGTGTAGCTAGCATGAAGTAACTAGCCTGACCCCGTGAAGTTATATTTCAATTTAGGATTCGATTGAAGATCATATGCTCAAGCTATGGATAAAGCAAGGATTTATTTGGATCGATTAGAGAACGATCCAGGAAATAGTTTAAGTCATCAGAGAATATTCAATATCTCGATAACCATGAAGCTAATTCATGTAAGACTTTTAGAGCATCAACAAAAAGGAAAGGAGAGCATACAATAATGATCGCACATCCCAAAGTGGAAGTGGGAGGATGGCCAATCGTTATGCACTGGTCATTTTGGATGATCCATCAAAACGATCGGTATACTTTAGTGTGCAGTCCAGCTTCGACCAAGATCGATCCATATCGCACAATCTGCAACTTAGAATGATCCCATATTTTAGGAGCAACATTAAGAGACAAGTGGAACCCCCCACGAATGATCGCATAGTGATTGGAGCCAATATAAACGATTGCCTAACATTAGGCCGATGTTACTAGTCATCAAGTTATCATGGTCGATCGATATGATGGGCCGTTCTGGATATGGAGAGCCTTCTTGCCAAGTTTCAGTCTGATCTATGCATGCCCGCTCCTATAAATACAGCAGGCATTACTTCAAAAAAGGGGGCTTTTTCTTCCAACTATGGAGGCTCTACCATTTTCATTCTTGAACCTTGGTTAATGGATCCTAGCAGATCTAAACATCCTTGTAATTGTAATCCAGTGCAAGATCAATAAAAACATGAAGTAGATGTAGGCAAAGATTGCCGAACCACTATAAAAATCTGTGTGTTCATTTACTTTTTCTATGATGTTTTTTGGTGATTTCACTGAGAAATTGTTGAATCTTAGGTTTTGATTCATGCCAAGACGATCTAGGCGATAGAAGAATGATACAATATACGACAAATCTACGACTACAAATCAACCACACAAGAAGGCGACTAGACTCGAAGATCGTATATCAAGTATGAATATTTTGTTTTTAGAGTCTAAGTTAGTTCATATGTTAAAATCTATCCTCAAGTAGTCCACACTCCATCACTTATAAACAATGTTTATTTAAATTAAATTTAAATTGCTTTTCATACTAACTTTTATAAATATACAACTGCATATAAACAATCGACTGAACCTGTGCATAATTTTTTTATAAAATGCACAGCTTAGCCGATTGAATGCACTCAGTCAGTCGATTAAATCTGTGCACATATGTATGTACGTATATGATTTCAAATCCACTCGACTTAATATCATAAACCAGTCGGCTGACCTGGTTCCGACTGCTATTTTTATGAACAGACACTTCTTTTCATGAATGGTTATCTTCTCTACAGAGGGTTGCATCCATTGCTGTTTTGATAAAACCTTTCACTAGATGTTGTAACTCTCTGACTACTATAAATAAGCATGAATTTCAAGATCAATTTACTCAACTTTCTTGCTTTACTTGAATCATCTTTTCTGAATTTACTACTCTCTTGAATTCAAATATCTATTGCTTACAAACATAATTCTATATTTCTTAAGCAATCTGAAACTTCCTTACCTTCATATACACACAGTTACACATATATACTTGAGAAAAGGATTATAGGAAGGGTGTACTTCAATTGACAAATCTGTGTTGTTAAAAGAACACAAAAGGTCAAGACAGTCAATCTACTTTGTATTCAAGTCCTGTTCGGTTGCTCAGGCGGGAAAATCCTGTTTGGTTGCTCAAGTGGTCAAAGTCATGTTCGGTTGCTCAGGTGGTGTAAACCTATTCCTCCGGGTTAAGTGAGGGTTGCTAGTTTAAATCCAGAAGGAGTCTGGGACTGGACGTAGAACTGGAAGTTCGAACCAGTATAAAAATCTCTGGTGTCATTTTACTTACTGCTATTTTTATTCTATAGTTACTTTCCGCACTAGTTAATAAGTTTAGTATATATTCCATATTACACGATCCTATAGCATAGTCACTTTCATTTTGTATCATAGTAGGGTCATCTTATAACCGTAACACAGTTATCTGATATTTTAATATGGAAAACAACACTAGCACAAGTTTCTTTGAAGGTTAATCTACTACACAACCACCACTATTTAACGGGTTGAACTATAACTATTGGTCTACTAGAATGAGAATTTATATGCAATCTAATAGTTATGAAACTTCAAATATTACCCAAGAAGAATATACCATACCTACTACAGAATATTCACAATGGTATAACACACAAAAACTGAATGCTACTGCAAATGCCAAAGCCATGAATATATTATATTATGCATTAGACAAAAATGAATTTAATAGAGTAAGCATGTGTACTACAGCTTATGAAATTTGGTGTACACTTAAAATTACACATGAAGGTACTAACAAGGTAAAGCAGTGTAAGATTTCTATGCTCAAAAATCAGTTCCAGAATTTCAAAATGAAGCAAGATGAAACAATAAATGAAGTGTACTCTATATTCCAAGATATATATCATTCTCTCTTAGCATTAGGAGAAAAATATACAGGCTTTCATACTGTTTCAAAAATCCTCAACTCTTTAACGGATGAGTGGGAACGAAAGGTCTTAGCGATCGAAGAAGCTAATGACATTTCAACCATTATACCAGAGGAGTTGATAGGAAATCTAATGTCTTATGAAGTTAATCTCCAGGAAAAACGAGTACAGACACAAGATAAGAAGAATATAGCATTCCAAGCAGTTCAGATGAGGAAGATATGGCGTTTATTGCTAAGAATTTCAAAAAGTTTTTGAAATTCAGAAAGAGCAACAAATTTAGAAACAACAAGAACAACTTCAGCAGTAATAACAACAACAAGAAGCCGTCGTCTTCTGCTCTTGAATGTTATGAATGTCACAAGAAAGGGCACGTCAAGAAAGACTGTCCTGATCGAAAGAAAGATAAATTTAAGAATAAGAAAGACATATTCAAAAAGAAAGCCTTCTCTATTACATGGGACGATTCAGAATCATCTTCGTCATCAGATAGCGACATAGAATCCGATTCTGGACAAGCCAATGTCTGTTTTATGGCCATAAATGATGAGGTAAGTGATCTAATTTTTGATGATTTAATGGAAATAAACTTTGAATTACTTGACAAACTAAGAAACATCAAAAGAAAATATAAAGAAACTCTTGAAAAATTAAATAGGACTGAAATTGAGGTAGATATGTTAAGAGATGAGAAAGAAATTTTAGAAGAAGAACTTGAAACTTCTCAAGAATCTTGTTCTAATTCGACATCTCAACTCTCTATGTTAAGTCAAGAAATAGAAACTCAAAAGGAAAAGAATGATGCTCTTTTAGTTGAAAATCATGATCTTAAAGCTAATATTAAAATATTGGAATTAGATATTTCTAGTCTTAAAACAAAATTAGATGATATTACTAAAAATGTCTCTAATTTTAACAAAGGTAGAGAGAATCTTTCTAAAATTATAGAAAATTCTCAGACAGTTTCAAATGAAAGAGGACTAGGATATAAGCAAGTTTCAAAAAGTTTTCCAAAGAAAAAGAATTCATTATATAACAATTTCAAGAAGAATAATAATACTATTGTAAAATCAATTTCAAAAGTTCCAAATTATTCTAAATCAATTAAGATTTAGGTTCCTAAAATAAATAATTCTTTGATTAGAAACAAATATATAAAATCTTTTATAGAAACTGTTCACAAGAATAAAACTTTTATTTTTAAAAGGAATTCTAAACCCTCTTGGGTTTGGTTTCCAAAGTCCTAACTTTTTAGGACCCAATTAAAAAGGTGGGTACCACTGTTAAACCTATATTTTGCAGGTACCACTTAAAAAGAGAGGAAAATGGATATTGGACAGTGGTTGCTCAAAACACATGACAGGAAACAAAGAGATGCTAACAAATATTACCTACTCAGATGAAGGTTCTGTCACTTTTGGAGACAATTCCAAAGGTTATATCATCGGCAAAGGCGATGTGAGCAATAATGGTATATCTAATTTTCCTCTTATTACAAATGTCTTACTAGTTAAAAATTTAAAACACAATTTACTTAGCATCAGCCAACTGTGTGACAAAGGATTCAATATATCTTTTTCTGAAGATAAGTGTAGCATTTTTGATCAAAATAAAAATCTTATTTTTAAAGGTTTTAGAGATAAAAATATATATGTTTTAAATATGAATATAAATCTCAACACTAATATGTGTTTAATAGCCAAATAAAATGATCCTTGGTTATGGCACAAAAGATTTTGTCATATTAATTTTAAAGCTATAAACAAATTATCTAAAAATGAATTAGTAAAAGGTTTACCTAAATGAATTTTAAAGTAAACAATATTTGTGATGCTTGTAAATTAGGTAAATTATCAAAATCATCCTTTAAATCAAAGAAAAATATTTCTACTTTACAACCACTTGAGTTATTTCATTTGGATCTTTTTGGCCCAACTCAAGTTCAATCCATAAACCATAGCAAATATGTGTTTGTTATAGTAGATGATTTTTCAAGATATACTTGGACTATTTTTATGAAAAATAAAAGTGATACTTATGAAAATTTCAAAATCTTTGCTAAAAGAAATCAAAATCTCAAAAATTAAAAAATTAAAAACATTAGAAGTGATCATGGAGGTGAATTCGAAAATGAAGCTTTTGAACATTTTTGTAATAAAAAGGGAATTTACCATAAATTTTCTTTTCCTAGAACACCACAACAAAATGGAGTTGTAGAAAGGAAAAATAGAACCTTACAAAAATGTACAAGAACTTTATTAAATGGAAGCACTCTACCAAAACATTTTTGGGCAGAAGCTGTAGCGACTGCTTGTTATGTTCTGAACCGTGTTTCCATCCGACCACTAACAAAACACACTCCATACGAACTTTTTCATGAAAGAAAACCAAATATTTCATATTTTAAAGTTTTTGGTTCAAAATTTTTCATTTTAAACACAAAAGATCAGCTTGGAAAATTCGATCTAAAATTCGATAAAGGAATTTTCATAGGATATTTGGAACGAAGTAAGGCTTATCGAATTTTTAATAAAAGAACTAAAACAATCGAAGAAACACTTCATGTTTCCTTCGATGAAAATTTTGAAATTAATAAGAATCTATATGATGATGAGATAATAACTAAGACGGTCACAAATATGGTTACTCAAACTAAGTTTGAAGAAGATGAAAACATTGTTCATAATTTTGAAGAAGATGAAAACATTATTTATAATGAAAATGAATTAAGATCTCCTCCTAGGATTTTACGAGATCACCCAGTAGAGAATGTCATAGAAGAAATTAATTCACATGTCAGAACTAGAAATCAACTTAATCAAATGGGCCATGTAGCATTCCTTTCTAGCATTGAACCTAAAAATGCCAAAGAAGCCTCTACATATGACTATTGGATTATAGCTATGCAAGAAGAGCTAAACCAATTCGAACGAAACGAAGTTTGGGAATTAGTTCCTAGACCGAGTGATCAAACAGTCATCGGTACTAAGTGGGTCTTCAAAAATAAAGCAGATGAACAAGGAAATATAACTAGGAATAAAGCAAGATTAGTTGCATAAGGATATAATCAAGAGGAAGAAATTGACTATGAAGAAACATTTGCTCCAGGCGCTCGACTAGAAGCAATTCGTATCTTACTAGCCTTTGCATGTTTTCATAATTTTAAACTTTATCAAATGGATGTTAAAAGTGATTTTTTAAATGGTTATATAAAAGATAATGTTTATGCTGAACAACCTCCTCCATTTTCACATGAAAAATTTCCAGACCATGTCTAAAAACTCAAGAAAGCTTTATACGGTCTAAAACAAGCACCCCATGCTTGGTATGAACGTCTTAAAAGCTATCTTATAGATTCTGGTTTTGAAATTGGGAAGGTTGATCAAACTCTTTTTATTAAACGAATAAAACAAGGATATTTTAATTATTCAAATTTATGTTGATGGTATTATTTTTAGTTCTACAAATGATAAGTTATGTCAGGAATTTTCTAATTTAATGACCAAAGAATTTGAAATGTCACATATGGGAGAATTATCATATTTTCTTGGATTACAGTTAAACAATTAGATAATGGAATTTTTATCAATCAAGAAAAATATTGTAATAATCTAATTAAATGCTTTGGTATGGAAAATACTTCTACCAAACCAATTCCAATGAGTACAACAATACATCTCGATAGAGATGAAGATGGCAAGAGTGTTGACCAAAAACTATATCTAAGTATAATTAGATCATTACTTTATCTAACTGCTAGTAGACCTGACATAATGATGAGTGTTTGTTTATATGCTCGATTTCAAGCAAATCCTAAAGAATCACATATGCGAGCAGTGAAACAAATATTACGTTATCTAAGCAAAACCAAAGATTTCAGACTTTTCTATCCGAAAGAATGTCCTTTCGAGTTAGTATCATACGGTGATGCTGATTTTGGAGGATTTCGGACAAATAGAAAAAGTAAGAGTGGAACTTGTCATTTTATTGGACAATCTCTAGTATCTTGGTTTAAAAAGAAACAAAATTGTGTTTCCCTCTCGACTTGTGAAGCAGAATATATTTCAGCTGCTTTAGCATGTGCTCAAGTCATTTACATGCAACAAATACTTCAAGATTTAGGAATAAAGTTATCTAAATCTACTATTTTTTGTGATAACACAAGTGCAGTAAACTTATCTAAAAATCCAGTAAATCATTCACGAACAAAACATATTGACATCCGTCACCTTTTCCTTCGTGATAATATTGAAAAGGATATAGTCAGATTAGAATTTGTGTCTTCTGAAAACCAGCTGGCTGATATATTTACAAAACCATTAAATGAAAATATTTTAAAAAAATTAAGAAGAGAACTAGGAATTTTATCGTTAAAAGATTTATAACTAATTTCTCTATTTTACTTAAGATTTTTTTTCAAAAATAAAAATATTTTTCAAAAATGGAGCTAGCAAGACTCGATCTTTGGTCTCACAAGTAGAAGTCTCATGCATTTCCATTCTGCTACATATTGTTTCACATCTGAAACTACATTTCAACTCTCCTTATTTTTTCTAATTTTCTATTTCAGATTTCAATCTACAACCCTACATTACTTTTTACTTTTTGACCAACCATTTCTTTTCTAGTTGATATTAATTTTACAACTAAATTAGTTTTTATTTTTGAAAACTTAGGCCTTATAACAACCATCATTTGTTAAGTTTTCATATCATCTTTTAAGTAATTTATCAAGCCCTCAAAATCATGTCTTCACAAGAAACATCAGAATTTTCCTCCATTGATTATTCTTCTCCTAGTTCCGGCTCTATTAATTTACCCACCCCTACACCAATTTACGAACCTGTTCCAATAGTTCCTCCTGGTTATCATACAGGGTATACACCTGAATCGAAGCGAGTTCATAGGAACCTTGGTTTTGACTCTCCATTTATTGCTCGACAAATAGAAGGTATACATCATTATCAACGAGAATCATTAAGTATACAAAGAGAAATGTACTATGAATAGAATAATTATGGCAGGAGACTGAGTTTACTCGAGAAATTTGCTCTCAAATTTTGTGGTTCCCCTCTGTCAAATAATTATGTGCATCAACCATCTCCTCAGCGGCCACTGTTCGTCGATGGAAATTCTATCGGTTTAGAAAACCGTCGAACGAATTTAAAAAATAACCGCAAGCGCACGGTGTACGAATGTAGCACGTGGCGAATACGGGTCGATCCGTAGGGAATTGATGATTTTAAAATTCTATTCAATCAAATTAAACCAAAGTCGAGTGATTGTTAACTAATTAAAAGAAAGTAAAAACAAACTAAAACTATGGAGAATAAAAAGATGAGTTTAAAGAGCAATTAAGAGGCAAATCCCCTCTCATGATCATATAAATCAACATAATGAAATTATGATCTCTTTTTGATCATTTGTGAGTTTAGTTGATGCATTTATCATAAGCATGGCCTAATTGTGTTATTAATTAACACACTTAAACCATCAAACTTTAATGCACCCTCTAACCCATTTACTAACTTCAATGAAAATGATATGAAATTAAAAGTAGAATCTATTTTAAGCATGGTTTATTAACTATTGAATTAGAAATATAAACCATCAAATTTTGATTCTAAATCCACTTCCATTACCATGATCATATGTAGATGAAAAGGTAATTAATGATTCATATGACTAAGCATAGCCTATTTGTTTTGAACAATATAAGCTATCAAACTCAATATTAAACACAAAACCACACAAACATCTACTTTCCATTAAGCACAAAAGAGACATAAAAGAAATTATGTTGCATCTACATGATTCAAGAGAGCTTCATCACCCCTAAATTGAAGGGATTAGCCTCTCATTTTTGTTATCAAATCAACAAATGTAGAAAGCAACATTAAACAAACAAGAGGAAAAAGAGAGAAAAGGAAAGGAAAAACTAATCTAATTGCATGAAATAAGAGAGATCTACACTACAACATGAAAGGAAAAGAAGCATGTAAAAGAAAAGAGAGCACTAATTAACATTAAAAAAATGAAAGTTACATGAAATAAAAATATGGCTAAGTAGCCATGAAAAGAGAAAGAGAGCTTTGAGTTTTATTTTTGAGCCTAAATTAAACTAAGAGAGACTAAGGGAGAGAGGTTAAGGTTACATGAAACATAAGGGGTATATATACAAGTGTTAAACCCTAATTCATTATTTTGGGGAATGCCCAAAATACCCTCTTAGGAAGTGTGGAGGCCAAGTAATCATTAGCTTCAAATAATCCTCATTTAAGTGTACATGAAGCCATTAATTCCATAAGCATGTGCATTAGCCTCTAATTTGTACATTAAGGTAGGTGGGTAGGTGGGGTCCTCCATTATCTTCACTTTGAATTATTTCCATCTTCATTTGTTCTCTTCACTCTTGTGCATGCATATATCATCATGTAACCACTTGTATATGAAGCCAAATTCCTATAAAAATATAGAAATTTCTAATTAAATTTTTTCAAATTAATATATGCACAAAAATGACCATTTTGCCCTTGGATGAAGATGAATATGTGACGATTTGAAAATAATATGAATTTTGGTTTAAACAAGTTAAAATACCCGATATGATCATTTATTTAATTTAAATAGATTAAATATGGTGGTAAAAATATACACATTTATGTGAACATCAAATACCCCCACACTTATCTTTTTATTCGTCCACGAATAAAGGACAACTAAGATAAATTCATTTTCGTAGGGAGCACGATTGCATTGAGCATATGCAACAAGCCGTTAAACCTCTGGGTGTCCCCAGTAGGACGAGTGTTGTCTCGTGAGGGTTTTCAGCGGATACTACCCACAAAATCCAAATGCAGGATGAAAATATTTACAAAATGCAAGATTTATTTACAAAGATGTGAATGCAAGTTTTTGAAAATATTTACGAATGAAGGATTTACTTTTAAATTAACACAAATAAGTTAAATATAGGTTTGGTCGTTATCTTGAAATTTAAGTCATTTACTCGTCAAAATTTCCAACAAAAATTAAGTTATCATAACAAATAGACTATAGTTTTAACTCGTTGTTTCGGTTGATAACAAAGTGTAACCATGAAATAGATCCTTAGTTGATTATCAAAGTTTATCAAAGTGGTATTTTTATTTCTTTTCAATAACAAATCAAATCAAATAAGTAAAAATAATGCTATCATTTCAATTGCTTGCTCTCTCATTATTTGTAAGAAAAACTACACACCTAGCTCAGGTAAACTGAGGCCAGATATACCACCCATGCACTGCCTTTCGGGCTTATGTGAGGGGAGTACAGAGCATGGCGAGTGCACACACTTTCGTGCATACACCTATCGATCGTAGGTGGTTTTTATTAAGTCTGTTCCTTTTTTTTACATGTGTTCCATACATGCATAACCGTGAGGACTTTTAAATGAGTATGAAAGCACATAATCAAAGATTCCAAGTAATTCACCCATGCATAACCGTGAGGACTTTTAAATGAGAGTGAATACTTTGGATGTTGTTATTTTTTTATTTTATTTTTCTTAAGAGAGAGAGTTTTGCAAAATCATCTTAGCACCATTTAACTCAAAAGACAAAAAAATGTTATATCCTTTACTGTAAATCAACCACTTTTTAAAACAAAGATTTTCAATTAGGACGTATTTCATAATCAACACGTATGAATCTTCCTATATACTAGTTAAACCATTATTATTTGTAATCAAACTTCATTTTTATTTTTGTTAAGACGAATAAATTTTCAAAAATTTCAATTTAATGAACCAAAACCATATATTTATCCTATAGTGTTTCTTTAAAAATAAATCAAAATGATTTTTTTAAAAAAAAATCTTTTTTTTAGATTTTTTTTTTGGAAAGAAAAATTGAAAAATGATGATGAGTATCCCCCCACACTTGATTTTGACCGTGTCCCCACAGTCAACCCAAGTGGAAGGAGAAAGAAGAAAAATAAAAATAAAAATCCTATATTTACATGAAAGGATGATTATTTACAAGAGATGAGAAAGTATGCCGTCAAAAAGTAAATGAAACGGTCTTCCAAAGACCGATTCATTTGTCTCGTCAGGTATGCGAGACACAGCTTAAACTCAAAAAACCAAACCGTAAAAGATTTCGAAGTTGAATGTTGATTTGGAAAAACAAATGTCGTTTTGTTAAAAACCGTACGAGTTGTTTTATTTTCGATGATTTTTGGGGTAGATATAACAATTGATTGAAATTCTAGTTTATTTTCACCAAATTGAAATTCAAGTTTGTCATTGAAAAATTCTTCAAAATTATTGATTTCAAAATCAAAGTGGTGATTTAAATCCTCCCCGTCAAAATTTAACAACTCGTCTTCGAAAAGTCCAAAGAATTCGTATTAATTAAATTCGTCTTCCTTTGTTGGATTATCAACAACTTCATTGCGTATCTCAAGTTCAAAATCCAAAATTGTTGTATTCAAATTTTCAGAAAAAGGAAGATCGAAATTTAAATCGAGTTTCTCACCCTCAAAAGAATTGAAATCCAACTCAATTACCGTGTTTTCAACAACTTCGTTAAGATTTTCGTTTTCAATTTCAAAAGTTGTTATTTGAAAATCGTCGATTTGGGTAAAAGATGGATTATTGTTTGACTCGTCACACGTTGGAATTTGATTTTGTTGTTCACGTTGTTTCATATAAGTTTCAAACAACGAATCCGTGTGATCATCGTAAATTTCATTCATTTGTTCAACAAAATCCAATTTATAATTATTAGCTTGAGGATTTTCGATTTGTTGAGAACAAAAATTCTTATTCGTAGCGTGGTTAAG
This sequence comes from Allium fistulosum, assembly GCA_030737815.1. Taxonomy (NCBI): domain Eukaryota; kingdom Viridiplantae; phylum Streptophyta; class Magnoliopsida; order Asparagales; family Amaryllidaceae; genus Allium; species Allium fistulosum. The sequence continues at coordinate 14,198,344 of JASFAW010000015.1, read as the reverse complement.
ATTATTCCCATTGCCAAATTCGTTTGAAAAGTTGTTTCCATTTTCATTTTGAGTTTGAAATTCATTTTGGAGTTCGAAATTGAATTGGCATGGGTTATAATCGAAATCGTTTGAGTTTTGAATTGAATTCAAATTTTGAAATCCTTAACTCGAGTTATTACACAAATAAGAATTACACAAATCATTTATCTCTTGATTTTGTTGTGTAGAGAATTCAAGTAAAGATGAAATGCAATTTTCAAGAGTCGAGGGTTGGTCATCATTTTGAAAACTTTGTTGTTCAAAATTCGAATTGTTTAAAGAATAGTTGTCGTTAAAATATCCATACGAATTTGGAGTGAAATCATATGGATTATATTGATTTTTACAACTATTGTAAAATTCAAGTGAATATGGAAATTCGGACATTTTCAAGAATGTTTTTGGTTTTTTTTTATAAAGGAAAAATATTTACAAAAAAAAATTATTTTTCAAAAGGGGAAATTGATTTTTTTTTGTTTTGGTTTTTCAATTTTTTTTGTTTTTTTGAAAAGGTTTTATAATTTTTTTTTGAATTTTTGGTTTTTCTAATTTTTTTTGGATTTTTTTATTTTTCAAAGGAAAAGGATTTAAAAATTTCAAGGGAAAAGGAATATTCACAATTTTTTTAGTTTTGGATTTTTTTTGATTTTTTTTGTTTTTTGTTTTTAAATATGCAAGAACTAATGCAACTAAATGAATGCAAGGTTTAATTACAAATGATTTATCCTAAGTTAACCCAAAATTGTATAATTATAAATTGTCTTAAATCAACAAGATAGTTCTCAGCCAGGTAACGGGCAGGAGTTATCGGTGCACCACGAATCACCGTAGCATTGCAGCCGAAGGTTTAAGTACTTTCAGAGGAACAACCACTATAATATTTACGAATCACCGTAATATTTATAAATGGATATTACTCTGCCGTAGCCTAGACACCAAGAAATTAAATTGTTCAAAGAAGACAACTTGTCAATATATAATTAAAAGTTATTGATGTCTAATCGTTATTACTAATCAAAATCTAAGATGAAATGCAAAACTGAAATTAAACGTGAATCTAACGATGCAACTACGAATGGAATTTTGGTTTTTGAAATTTTTTTTATGCAAATGCAAGCAAACAACAACGCAAGATAAATAAAAACAATAAATATAGCAAGCAAGGGGTTTATTTTCTTCTCCTTTTTTTTGGCAAGCGGGCTATCTCCTTCTACTTCGGCAACCTGAAACAAAATCAAGATATATACACAAGTATTATTTCTTTTTTTTAATTTTTTTTTAAACTTTTTTTTTTGAAAAGGAAACTTAAAAGTAGGTTTTTACTTAAAAAAAAATTTTCTAGGATAAAAGCAAAGAGAACAAACCCTTTTAAAAAAAAATTAAAGTAGGGCCCGGCCCAACTCACTTAAACGACATAAAGCACACCCAGCTTTCTTAATCAAAAACAAACGAGCACATCTGCAATTCGTACTCGCAATTTCCAATTCCTTAATTTTTCGAAAATCTTTCCCACCAAATTTCATACCTAAAATAAGTCGATCATTAGAAATCAAAAGCTTTTTTTTTTGGTGGAGTTGGATTGCGAATCGTTCATGGCTTGCTGGTGATTGGTTTCAGGTCGTCGAGGGGTGGGGCAATCAATGGACGAGGTTTGTTTCGGGGTTGCTTTTGGTGATGGATTGCGACATTGTCGATTGTCGAATTGGGTGTTTGCGTGGTGTCGATTAGGGGGGGTTGCGAGTTCGAAAGGATGTCGAGGCGATTGAAGTTCAGTTCGTTCACGACTTTGGGGTTCGATGTCGATGGTAGGTTGTAATGTGCAGTTATGCAGTGAAGATGTTTGCAGGGATGAGGAGGATGTGGTTTGAAAGGAGATGGTGGCAGCGATTTGTTGAGAAACTGGTAGGGACGGAGGCAGTTCTGAAGGGAGTTGCAGTGTGATTTGGGGGTTTGGGTTTGCAGGTTGGGTCAATTGTCGCGGCGTCGAAGTCTTTGGGGATTGGCGATTTGGATTGGTGGAAGTAATAGGTTCAGGCAATAGATGTGGTTCAGGTAAGTGAGTTCTCGATTGAATTTGGCGATTGTGTTACTGGCTGGCTTATATGTGGGTAGTGAGTTATGATGGCAGAAATGCAGTAGAAGGCAATTGTTTTTTTTGCAAGGAGCAGTATGCACTGCAGTTTTGTGTGATGTAGAAGATGAAGTTGTTGGTGAATGAATATTGGGTTAGTGTTGATGGTGGTATATCAGTGTGAATGTCGGGTTAGTGTTGACGGTAATTGAATTGGTTGTATCACTGTGTAGGGACAGTTTGAAATAAGTCTGGAAGTGACTGTAGTATGAAGAGGATGGTATGGTTTGGATGGGGAGGTGACTGGTGTTGATGGCAAAGTATGGGATGTAGTTGTTGCTGTTAGTAGTGTAAAGGCAGGGGAAGTTTGAGATGTCATTGAGAAGTGTGATGTGCAGGACTGTGAGTAGTGGATTTTGATGTTTATATGGTTGTGGTGTGTGACAGATTGCAGGAGGTGCAAGACAGCAGGTGTGTGAAGTTGGAGTTATGTATTGGTGGTTGTTGAATTGTGGAGAGCAGTCTTTTTTATGGAGTTGCTGTTTTGGATGCAAGTTGTATGGAGACTGTGGAAGTTGATGTAGCAGTTGGTATTGACAAATGAAGATGGTGGAAAGAAGTGAAGAGTAGTTTGTTTCAGGTGGTCAGGTAAGTGGGGAGATATGGTCAGTGGAAGAGGAGTGGTAGCGGCAGTGCACTGTTGATATGGTATTGAGAGGTGAAGACTGATGTTTGGAGTATGCAGTGAGTTGTGACAGGAAAGAACTTGGTAGCAGATGTTGTATATGTAGTTACGGGTAGCACTGTTCAGGCAGACTGTGATGGGTATGCGGGAAGCAGGATGGTGAAGTGAAGAGTTTTTTTTTGAACAGAAGTGAACTGATGTAGATGAAATGGCACTGAAATGAAGGAAACAGGGAGGTGCTTGTGGTGAATTAATTGTGGAGGATAGTTGTGATATGCACTGGCGAGCAAGTTGACACAGAATAGTGTTTGGCAGTGTGATGAGCAAATGAAATTGTATATGTATCACAAAGTTGTAAGAAGGAAATTGCAAATGTAATGCAAAATTAAATGGAAATTTTTTTCTTTTTGAAATGAAATTGTGTATGTTTTTTTTATATAGAAAATGCAAATGCTATTGAAAAAAAAAACTAGCAAACTACAAACAACAAAATCAAAATGCACACAAACACACAATTTTTTTTAAAATGCACAAACACACAAAACAAACACGCGAAAATCAAACAAAAATAATTCGAAGAATAGAAAATCAAAATCAAAACAATTCCCCGGCAACGACGCCAAAAACTTGTTCGTCGATGATAATTCTATCGGTTTAGAAAACCGTCGAACGAATTTAAAAAATAACCGCAAGCGCACGGTGTACGAATGTAGCACGTGGCGAATACGGGTCGATCCGCAGGGAATTGATGATTTTAAAATTCTATTCAACCAAATTAAACCAAAGTCGAGTGATTGTTAACTAACTAAAAGAAAGTAAAAACAAACTAAAACTATGGAGAATAAAAAGATGAGTTTAAAGAGCAATTTAGAGGCAAATCCCCTCTCATGATCATATAAATCAACATAATGAAATTATGATCTCTTTTTGGTCATTTGTGAGTTTAGTTGATGCATTTATCATAAGCATGGCCTAATTGTGTTATTAATTAACACACTTAAACCATCAAACTTTAATGCACCCTCTAACCCATTTACTAACTTCAATGAAAATGATATGAAATTAAAAGTAGAATCTATTTTAAGCATGGTTTATTAACTATTGAATTAGAAACATAAACCATCAAATTTTGATTCTAAATCCACTTCCATTACCATGATCATATGTAGATGAAAAGGTAATTAATGATTCATATGACTAAGCATAGCCTATTTGTTTTGAACAATATAAGCTATCAAACTCAATATTAAACACAAAACCACACAAACATCTACTTTCCATTAAGCACAAAAGAGACATAAAAGAAATTATGTTGCATCTACATGATTCAAGAGAGCTTCATCACCCCTAAATTGAAGGGATTAGCCTCTCATTTTTGTTATCAAATCAACAAATGTAGAAAGCAACATTAAATAAACAAGAGGAAAAAGAGAGAAAAAGAAAGGAAAAACTAATCTAATTGCATGAAATAAGAGAGATCTACACTACAACATGAAAGGAAAAGAAGCATGTAAAAGAAAAGAGAGCACTAATTAACATTAAAAAAAAATGAAAGTTACATGAAATAAAAATATGGCTAAGTAGCCATGAAAAGAGAAGAGAGCTTTGAGTTTTATTTTTGAGCCTAAACTAAACTAAGAGAGACTAAGGGAGAGATGTTAAGGTTACATGAAACATAAGGGGTATATATACAAGTGTTAAACCCTAATTCATTATTTTGGGGAATGCCCAAAATACCCTCTTAGGGAGTGTGGAGGCCAAGTAATCATTAGCTTCAAATAATCCTCATTTAAGTGTACATGAAGCCATTAATTCCATAAGCATGTGCATTAGCCTCTAATTTGTACATTAAGGTAGGTGGGTAGGTGGGGTCCTCCATTATCTTCACTTTGAATTATTTCCATCTTCATTTGTTCTCTTCACTCTTGTGCATGCATATATCATCATGTAACCACTTGTATATGAAGCCAAATTCCTATAAAAATATAGAAATTTCTAATTAAATTTTTTCAAATTAATATATGCACAAAAATGACCATTTTGCCCTTGGATGAAGATGAATATGTGACGATTTGAAAATAATATGAATTTTGGTTTAAACAAGTTAAAATACCCGATATGATCATTTATTTAATTTAAATAGATTAAATATGGTGGTAAAAATATACACATTTATGTGAACATCAGCCACCTTATTCTCCAAATTCATGGGATCGTTCTACTATTCAACTGGCATAAGAAATTACTAAAATCGAGCCGGAGGAATGTACGACTCCCAAGTCTTCTAGATCCTCTAAATGATTCTCTTTATTTTACTTGTTTCTATTGTTATTTTATTTATTTATTTTCAATATATGATTATATACTGCTTTTTCCTTGCAAAATAAAGCTAATTCAGTTTTGTCATTATTTTCAGTCGACTGGTTCAACCCTTACATTCGATTGAATGTTGTTAGAAAAATAAAAATTTTCCTATAATTCAGTCGACTGACTACATAATTCAGTCGACTGAAATTCCTAAAAATACACTATATATTCTCGGGAATGATTCAGTCGACTGAACCTGTTTTTCATCATTTGTTTAAGTCATTCAGTCGACTAAATCTGGTAACCGGGTATTTTTATACAAATGGACATTTCATTTCTACTATATACATTATAAAATCAACCAACTTTTCATTACTTACTCTATCCTTTCATTCTCTATAACTCTACCTCTCCAAAACCCTCAAATTTCTACATCAATTTCGATAATCTTTCTCTAAACCCTAAACCCAAAATGCCTCCAAAAAGAGCAAGACCTTCATCCTCCACTACTGGACCATCCGAATCTCAGATTAGAGGTTGGCTACATAGTGAAAAAGTAGCTCAACGATTGGACAAGATGAAAAACTCAAGGATTTTCGAAGGCTCTTTCATCAAATATCCTGATTTTTCTCCTACGTAATCCAAGACCTTGCTAGCATAAGTGGTTTGGAATCCTTGCTTGATTCCACTGCCAATAGCTTAAAGATAAATCATCTTCTTATTAAGCTCTTCTACGCAAACCTCAACTTGGATCACCATAATATCCAAAACCCCAACGATTGTGTATGGATCATCATTTGCGGAGTAAAGATATTCTTGCCTCTTGCTCGACTTGGAAGGATTCTCCAATGCCTGTTCGAAGGAGAAGAATTAAGCGACATTGAAGTAAACATGGACTCTCGAGATAGAGTTAGCCATCTTCTTCTCTCCGACGACTTAAAGGAACTCAAAGCAATATCACTTCAACAAAAAGCTAGAATTATGCATCGCACTCTAACTCACACCATTAATCCCTGAACCGATAGCTAAGAAAAGGTATATAGGCGCGATTTTCAATAGCTATATGCTATTTGGGGACAATGTTCCGTTAACTGGGCTAAGGTAATTCTCGATTAATTTCTAACTTTTAATCAACGCCGTATGACAACCATTCACTACGACGCATATATCATCAGAATTATTCGTCATTTTGAGATTGCTCTCCCCGACTCGGACTATTCCGCAATTGGTTCCCTAAACACAAAAACTCTAAGCCTCACGGGACTCCCAAAGTAATATCGAAGTCATACTATTATAACTTTCGAACATTGGCTAGAGGACCAAGCGGCCGGTCAACCTCAACCTTCTTTAAGACAACATGCTCCCCAAGTTGAAACAACAACCTCTTTACAACCACAACCTCTACGGGAATTCAATGAAATTCAAGAAATTGGACCACAAGCTCAACCACGAGAAGCTTTAACAATTTTCTTTAGAAATCAAAAGCTTTTAGATAATCGCCTATCTCGTGTCGAGAAAACCGCCACCAAGGTAAATAAAAAGCTAAATCACATTAAGGGGTTCTTGAATAATATTTGGGAAGTACTATCTTGTGGACAATCTTTCTCCACATCCGTACATGTACCTACAGCTCCTAGAAAGCGTCCTCAACCATACTTCACTTGGTCAACTTCAGAGGAAGGACGAGAAGGAGAAGAAGAGGGAGAAGAAGTAGGTGGTCAAGGAAGTGATTCTAGTGGAGATGATGAAGAAACTGAAGGGGATGATGAAGAGGGAGAGGAAAGCTTAAATAATGACGGTAAGGGTAATGAGTAAGTAGCTTACTTAGTTTTTATTCTCAATATTTTGAAACAATGGTATGGAACGATGATATGTTCCTTATGTAATTTGTTCTATGTCATGTAAATGAATTTCTATTGTTATGTATATGCTCGTATGATGATCTATTTTATATATATGCTCTTATGTTATTATGTATATGCTCTTATGTTGTTAAAAAAAATTATGCCTATAATGCTCTTAGATTACATCTCTCCTTTTTGTCGATGACAATGGGGGAGAAGCAATGTTGTACTAACAAATTTCATGCAGGATTAAGAAAAATTTTGTCTCGAAATTATGGGGAGTTATTTAAAAACTTTTGTCGAGATTTTGCTCATATTTCAATATATCATATAGAGTTGTCATCAATTAAAAAGGGCGAGAATGTTGAATCTCAGGTTTTGAATCATGCCAAGACGATCTAGACGATAGAAGAATGATAGAATATTCGACAAATCTACGACTACAAATCTATGACACAAGAAGGCCACTAGATTCGAAGATCGTATATCAAGTATGAATATTTTTTTAGAGTCTAAGTTAGTACATATGTTAAAATATTTCCTCAAGTAGTCCACACTCCCCCACATATAAACAATGATTATTTAAATTAAATTTAAATTGCTTTTCATACTATCTTTTATAAATATACAAAGGTCAGTCGACTGGCTGCATATAAACAGTCGACCGAACCTGTGCATATTTTTTTTAATAAAATGCACAGCTCAGTCGACTGAATGCACTCAGTCAATCGACTAAATCTGTGCACATATGTCTGCACGTATATGATTTCAAATTCAGTCGACTAAATATCATATACCAGTCGATTGACCTGGTTCCAACTGCTATTTTTATGAACAGACACTTCTTTCCACGAATGGTTATCTTCTCTATAGAGGGTTGCATCCATTGTTGTTTCGATAAAACCTTTCACCAGATGTTGTAACTCTCTGACTACTATAAATAAGCATGAATTTCAAGATCAATTCACTCAACTTTCTTGCTTTTACTTGAATCATCTTTTCTGAATTTACTGCTCTCTTGAATTCAAATATCTATTGCTTACGTACATAATTCTGTATTTCTTAAGAGTCTGAAACTTCCTTATCTTCATACACACACAATTACACATATATACTTGATGAAAAGATTATAGGAAGGGTGTACTTCAATTGACAAATCCATGTTGTTAAAAGAACACAAAAGGTCAAGACAATCAATCTACTTTGTATTCAAGTCCTGCTTGGTTGCTCAGACAGGAAAATCCTGTTCGGTTGCTCAGGTTGTCAAAGTCATGTTCGATTGCTCAGGCAATGTATACCTATTCCTTCGGGTTAAGTGAGCGTTGCTAGTTTAAATCCAGAAGGAGTCTGGGACTGGACGTAGAACGGGAAGTTCGAACCAGTATAAAAATCTCTGGTGTCATTTTACTTTACTGCTATTTTTAATTTATAATTACTTTCTACACTAGTTAATAAGTTTAGTATATATTCCATATTACACGATCCTATAGTATAGTCACTTTCAGAAATGAATTCTCGGTTCGATTGGATCTCATCTTCTACTGGTGAATTTTCATGTTCGCGAGATAGATCCAGCTTTTGATCGACAAGTTTCCTATTCTACTCAGATTTGAAAGAGATCTAGATGGAAACTATTCCCTAAGGCCATAAAAGCCAAGTTTACCTCCCTTGCAGAAGAAGGGAATCATGAGATTAGTGACCAATTAGCCATGTGTTTCACGAAAGTGCATTCATGATCAACTTTTAAAGGATATGTGAATGATCGCCTATCGGCTATGACCCATACACACTTAATGAACGATCGTTCATCACGAATCCATATGCTCCATCATCTTTAATGATCGTTCCCTACAGTGATTCACATTATTCATTTCACCAGCTTCGATATAGCCGATTGTTTCTCTATGCGATTGTTTCCTACCGATCGTTCTTTACGATCATTTTCATACGATCGTTCCAGTTATTCCCCTCACCAATTGATTCTATACGATCATTTCTTATACGATCGTTTCAGTGGCCAACTTAATCGATCTTTCCGAGATCACTGAATACAACCGATTGTTTTCTATTAACATATCCACCTACTGAACCGATCATTTATATCTTGAGTTCTTCAGAACAAGTATCGTATGTTACTATGGAGAGGTATGGATAAATGAGATACAAAATTCATTGAAGCTTGGTGTTACACGTGAATTTTGACAAGTATGAAACCAACCAAATTTTAGTACCCCTGCACTGGCCCAAAGCAAGACTCGGGTAAAACCATGGTTTTCCCCAAGCTAACGCGAAAGTGACTCCGAATACTGATCACCCGGCCTTCGAATTTATGGACTCCAAGCAAACCAACAATTGACTCCAAGAAACTAGCAGATTTTCTCGAGCATGCATACATTATTCGCGAGCATAACAAGTAGATGTAACAAAAGGACATATCGGATTAACGATGACAGACACATCCGACTCCTATCAATAAAGAACACTAACGATCAATTTAACCACCCGCAGTCGACTTCCAGTTGAGAAGGGCTTGGACAAATGGAACATCGAGCATACGACATCGCTTCACTTATTAATGAAATTTATTCCTATCTCTTTTGAATTATTCCTATTTCAATTTCAATTTTGTTGTGAACTATGACCAACTTGAACTAAACTACTTTCAAAACGATGCAGGTGACCAAGTACTTAGAGTTGGCCGCCAGCCAATCTCCGCAGACCGTGATCGAAGCTGTGGAGTTTTTATCAAGACAAACGTGATTCGACCGTTCATCAGCTACCCTATTCCCCTGACTTGGGGCCAAGGACATGGAATGAAAAAACCTAACAAGGTCAGAATCCAATAAAAAGCGAACAAGACTGACAGTCCACTCATCAACCTTCACATCCGACTTGAAGTGGCCACGATTGACTGCCTACTCATCAAACACCGCTCTCAACAAATGGACACGATGGTGGCCTGAAACGAATGCGACTTAACTGTCCACCCACTAACTCTCTACCTACATTTTCTAGGAAGAGTACGAAGCAAATTGAACAAGACCTGATTATCCAACCCCAGCATGGATGTGATCCAACCATCCATCCCTTACCTCCTTCCTCGACTTGATTGGAGGAGCTACAATCACCAAGTGGACGTGAATCGATAGTCCGTTTGTCAAGTTTCGTCATGGATGTTGGGCGCAGAATTCCATTCCATGGGTGAACGATGTTCTACCATTCATTCGACAACTCTTACCTCGACATGACAACTGAAGTACAAACCAAAAAATATGAATTTGATCCAGCCGTCCATTGAAAAACTCTAATTCCCCGGAGTGCGGACTGGAGTATAAATAATTCGGGTAGAAAAACGACTGCGCACGAGAAAACTCTAAGTCTCCGGAGTGCGGAGTGGAGTATAAATGATTCGGGCGAAAAAACGACTACCCACGAGAAAACTCTAAGTCCCCGAAGTGTGGACTAGAGTATAAAAAATTTGGGCGGAAAAACGACTGCCCACGAGAAAACTCCAAGTCCCTAGAGTTTGGACTGGAGTACAAACAATTCGGGCGAAAAAACGACCGCCAACGAGAATACTCTAAGTCTCCAAAGTGCGGACTGGAGTACAAACATTTCGGGCGGAAAAATGATCGCTCACGAGAAAACTCTAAGTCCCCAAAGTGCAAATTGGAGTACAAACAATTCGAGTGGAAAAATGACTACCCACGAGAAAACTCTAAGTCCCTGTAGTGTGAACTGGAGTATAAAAAATTCGGGCGAAAAAACGACTGTCGATGAGAAAACTCTAAGTCCCTGGAGTGCGGATTTGAATATAAACAATTCGGGTGGAAAAAAGAATGCCTACGAGAAGACTCTAAGTCCCCAGAGTGCGGACTGGAGTATAAACAATTTTGGCGGAAAAACAACTACCCGCGAGAAGACTCTAAGTCCCCGGAGTCCGGACTGGAGTATAAACAATTCGGGTGGAAAAACGACTGCCCACGAGAAAACTCTAAATCCTCAGAGTGTAGACTGGAGTATAAACAACTCGGGCGGAAAAACGTCTGCCACAAGAAAACTCTAAGTCCCCAGAGTGCAGACTAGAGTATGAACAATTCGAGCGGAAAAACGACTGCCCATGACAAAACTCTAAGTCCCTGGAGTGCGGATTGGAGTATAAACAATTCGAGCGAAAAAACGACTGCCCATGAGAAAACTCTAAGTCCTCGAAGTGCGGGCTAAAGTACAAACTATTCGGGCGGAAAAACGACTGCCCATGAGAAAACTCTATGTCCTCGGAGTGCGGACTGGAGTACAAACAATTCGGGTAGAAAAACGACTGCCCACGAGAAAACTCTTAAGTTCCCGGAGTGTGGAATGGAGTATAAACAATTCGGGTGTTAAAACGACTGCCCACGAGAAAACTCTATGTCCCCGGAGTGCGGAATGGAGTATAAACAATTCGAGCGAAAAAACAACTACCCCCGAGAAAACTCTAAGTCCCCGGAGTGCGGACTGGAGTATAAACAATTCGGGCGGAAAAACGACTGCCCATGAGAAAACACTAAGTCCTCAGAGTGCGAATGGTGTATAAACAATTCGGGCTGAAATACGACTGCCCACGAGAAAACTCTAAGTCCCCAGAGTGCGCACTGGAGTATAAACAATTCGGGTGTGACTGACTGCCCATGAGAAAACTGTAAGTCCCCGGAGTGCGGACTGGAGTATAAACAATTCAGGTAGAAAAAAGACTGCCTACGAGAAGACTCTAGGTCCCCGCAGCGCGGACTGGAGTATAAACAATTCGAGCGGAAAAACGACTGCCCACAAGAAAACTCTAAGTTCCCGGAGTGCAAACTGGCGTATAAACAATTCAGGTAGAAAAACGACTGCCCACGAGAAAACTCTAAGTCCCCGGAGTATGGACTGTAGTATAAATAATTCGGGTGTGACTGACTGCCCACAAGAAAACTATAAGTCCCCGGAGTGCGGACCAGAGTATAAATAGTTCGAGTGTGAACCGACGCTCATAGAATAACTCCAAAGTCCCCAGAGTGCGGACTGGAATGCAAACTCCATGAATAGATGAGTGGATTTCGACCGTTCTATAATCCAGTAATTCCAACCTGAAATCGACAAGAGGAATACAAACTGCTAAAAACCAGAATACGCGTGACCCGGTTTTCTATCCACTAGCTTGATCCCATGATTCAACGGAAAAGAGTATAAAGCTAAAGCGAACATAACTTGCCTTCTTACTTATCAATGTATGCCCCAGACTTAGGGGCATGAGAGAGAAACAAGATGAATGTGAATTGACCATTCATTGATCAGCTTTAAGTCTTTTGGAGATTAGGTGGGAGTATAAACATGACTGGGATGAGGCTTGACCGTCCACACTGTACATTTATAAACCTGAGACCGAGAGTAGAAGTGTGATCGTCTAAGGAATGACTGTGATAGCTCAATACTACGACTCATATCCAGTGCTTACAACGACTTGAGGCCATGACCGTAGGGAGGCCTTGATATGGATTAATCAAATCAGTGTTCAATTCAACAAGCAACAATAACCAAGTGCATGAAATGAAAAATGTTATAGTTCAGATATTTGAACATGTAAATGCAGAAATCATATGTAAGAACAAAAGAACTCTTATTCACATGGAACCGGTTGTACATCACACAAGTCTACTCAAAATACAAAACAAAAGTGAAGGGCCACACCCAAACAAATACAACCAACGGAAAGAGAAATGATTATCTGAATTATTTATAAGTCCGAAGATAACTTTTTGGATTTTATATCCTTCTTTTGCTTCTTCAGAGTGGTTCCCTCTGAACTACCATTCGATTTCCTCTTTGACCCTTTGCTGCCTCGGCTTTTCTTCGAAGGAGTCTCCTCAGCTATATGGATCGAGGTGGTATCATCTTTGGAAGTAAGAGGGATGGCGGCATCTTCAGCACCAAAAGCATGTGGAACGTCATCCGGAGGAATCACCCCTCCAGGAGGGATCGTCTGAAGTGGGGAAGGAATCGGTTCATTTGGGACTGACTCAACAGGCTCACCCTTTATCTTCCTTTCTGAAAAATCCTCTCGTTCAATCCACTCTTTCATACTGAGCCCACTAGTGGGATCAGATGAACCTGTGATCACGAATCCACGTTAAAAGGGATTTCATGGTGCGGGCCGCTTCCCTCCTTGAATAACGCCTCTATGAATTAATCGTCAAAAACAAAGGCATCTTCGTGAGCGCTCCTAGTGGCTACCGAGTTCATAACTTTAACAGATTCTGTCGTGGCCGTTTGCGAGTCTAGTTGAGGCTCTTGTGAAGGGAGAGGAGCAATGCCTGACGGATCCAAAGCTGAGAAAAAATAGGCAAAAAGATTAGAAATATCAATCGATAGCACCCCAACTTTGTGAAAGATGGGAAAAGTCGACAGAATACCTTCTTCGGTATGAACTCCTAGTTGAGCTGGAGCATCCTCAGAATTACGCTCAAGAATTAGAGATAGATGTGGTTTGTTTGGATCATACCCGGGGATTGTTGAGGAGCTCACCGTAGAGCTAGACATGGCTAGAGACACCGGGGGCAGTTCAACTGTGATGGCAAAATGCGCCGATCCAGATCCTTCATCTACTTCATGCGAAGGAGCAACCACTGACTCTTTCTGAAGAGAAGTCTGAATGTCATGTAATATTTTGGGTTCATCGCCCAATAGCACTTCGCTTTCAAGTTTGTCTACATCGACGTCTTCTGAGCCACAAATTTTCTTCTCTTCCACGACAAGAAATTCCCAAGCGCAATGGAGCTGGTAAGGATAGTCTTCACCGAGCCATGTCAAATTCCTATGCTTGAGAACATTAGCATTGTAGAGAACAAGAAGCGGGTCAAGCTCATTCATTATATCTTCTATGACCTTGCCTTTGGTCGCTTCTGTTTCATGTTGAATGAGCACGTCGACATTTTTAGACTTTCTAATGGCCACATCTCTCTCAAGCCTAACACGAACCGACTCTTCGCAAGAACCTTGAGCGATCTTCTGAGCATCATCCTTTTCTTTAATCGCATATTCAAGCTTGGCCTTGAGCTTGGCTATTTCCTTCACGACCGCAGACTCATTGCTCCGAGCCGCGTCTCGCTCGAGCGCTATCTCCTGGTTCCGGTGATGCAATACTTGAACCATATCGAGATGACTGGTTTTCATCTCCTCCATAGATTTCATGGCGGCATCAACTTTTCCTTCGGCATCAATTAAGGCGGTTCTAGAGGCCTCCAGCTGATTCGTCAGAGTGTCGATGATTCTTTTGTCCTGTGCCTCTTGTCGTTTTAATTTTTCGATTTCTGCCGCATGCTCAAAGGAAACTTTTGACATTTTTTCCGCTGCCTTCATCCATTCTTGATATTGCATATGGATATCGGTGACGCAATCGATAGTCATCTTTTGGACATCATTTGGAACCCTCTTCAAATATAGGAGGAAAATAGAATCCTTCAAAGCATAAGTTCAGAAATTCCTCTCAAAGTTGGGCCATACGAACATTTGGATAAATTTGAAGATCTTCAGAAGCAGCTTCAACTCTGGTACTTTCTTTACCCGGCCTGTGAACAACAGTGTATTCGCTATGGCGGCGATCGCTCGGCCATTGAGACTGAGATGGATACAAGGATTTTAGAGGCATTGGAGCGGTGAAGGGCCGCAAGGGGGATTAATGGGCAGGTCCCTATGCTCAGCTGGTCTTTCAGGACCTTTTCGAGGAGGAGATCTTGATCTTGATCTGTTTACATTCTAAGATGGCCTATCCCTGTCGTCTCTCTCTTGATAACCCCGATCGCGGCTGGGGTGATAGCTAGAATCATAATAATCCCGACTGCCGCGGTAGGAGCCAAATCACGATCTTGATGACTTATGTTGTACATCCTGCAGAGAATCGAACATGCTCCTCTTCCTCACCATTGTTTCTATGAAGAAAAACATATATCAATCAACTTTGAGTATTAGAAAGTGCAAGTCAAGTACAGTGCGGTGTTGTACGGTGCAAGTGTGTGTAAGTGTCCTAGTGTAACCCCCCGACAGACTAGGTGCAGGAGCTTTGCTCATCTGTGTAACCTCCCCTCTGGAAGCAGGGAGCTCCGAGCCAATTCTGTTGGGAGACTCTGACCCTCCAATGCTCACGTCAGTGAAATGGTAGGCATCGAGATCAGGTGGAATTGGAAGATCGCATAAAAGGTCTAGTGGTAGATTCATCGATGACTTAGATTGGTCAGAGAGGCGACTCCTTGGAAGCCTGTGTACGATTGTTTTCTTTTTTCTCTTGACCGCGACCGGGGATTGTGAGACTTGAGAGGATCCGACGCCGAACCCCGGATTAGATTTATCACCATCATGACCAAGTGCATCTTCACCATGTCCTCCAGCATCAATATCAGTAGACTCTTGAGTACTTGTGACTAGGGGCACCACGAGACCGGATTGACTATCTCTTTGACCAACTGCGGTCCATGATCTGATCCCAGCCGCCATGGCAGTTTTAGTTAGCCCCACGCTGAGGCCCTCCTCTATCAAACCAAAAGTGAGGAGACATTCTTCCCTATGCAAATATTCGATATTTCTATCCTCAGATGGAGCGTTCTTCAAAATTGAGACTGCATCTTCGTAAATCTCGCCGCTAGGCTGGGTAACAACACCTCTAAATGATTAACATTGTCAGAAGGCAACTTAGATATTATTTTCCTATGTTATTGTGGAATTAGTGGGTAACACTTGCGCCTTCCTAGCCACTGTCGAGCGAAGCCAGGCGGGCAACGAACAAAGAACCATTCGCTCTTGAAGGCACTTAACTTATTCCATATGCCGGTCGAAATTTGGCATCTCTTTGCCGACTCAAGGAATGTGAACGAGAGACTCCCTGTCCGCTGTTTGAAAGTGAAAATAAACTGGATGTCTTCGATAGTGGGAGGACATTGCATGAACTCCATAAATACCATATAAGTGCAGTTAAGGAGCTCATAGCCATTTAAATGAAGTTGTGCTGGAGCTATCCTTAGATAACACAAGATCTCTCGGATATATGAGTTAAAAGGCGAGATGCATCCTGCCCAACACATGAACTTGTTACATTCTGTATACCTTCGGGAGGTCGATGAGCTCTATCATTTCATGATGGAACCAACAAGTCGTCGAAGGGAATTCCATGCCTAATGCAGATCCTTTGAAGGGCGTCTTCTTTAATTTTTGAAGCCATTCAATCAGGAGGATTTTCGAGGATGATTCCGTCCTCTAAAGTATCAGGGACAGGTTCAATAACTTCTGGCGGAAAGACAAGAACAATTTTAGAAAGATCAAGTTGAGGACCCGATCTTTTCGGCTGTTCTAAATCGTGACTAAGCGGCAGACTATCAGACTCAGTCGCCGAACTAGACTCTACATCGAAATTAGTCCTATGCGAAGATGATCCGGCTAGCATGGTTGTGGAGCGCCCGAAACGTCTAGCATCCCTTGCTATCAAACTTAGTAAAAGTCATCATTAGATGAAATAACCTGTACCCCTAGTGCATAGTGAGTGCTAGTGTAGTGTGATAAAGTGCTTTTCAGTGTAGTGATAAGTTGTGCAAAGCTGAAGACAAAAAATGACAACAAGACTTAAAAATTTGTTCAGAGAGACCGTCATTCCTCACCGTCTCAACTGTCCCTGCATGTTATCGGGAAACAATGCAGCTTGAGTTTCATGGACGATCGTTAGCCAACAAAAATCTGATTATCGTCTAAGTTACAGATGTGTTAAAGGCTTTCGTTTGTGACATTTGTTCTAAGGCAATTTGCTACCAGTCAGGAAGTTCAACACAAGTCTAAATGTTTGTCCAACTACGAGAAACTGGAGCTCGTGGCTTAGTTCAAGTTAATCTATTTTTATTCCATTTTGTGAGAAAAGAGAGGCATGGTTCATATGTAGAGTGAAAACACTTAGTTCAAGTTCAGACTGCTCATTCTAGTATCATATAGGTCGATCATTCTAGGTGTTATGAAGGCCGAACGTTCAGGAATTAAGATATATGTCGATCGTTCCCTGAGTCAATATTTGCCAATCGTCCAACATCAATCCTACCCAATGATCGCTCTTATGTCCAAGGCATAGCCAGCAGACAATTTTCGAGCTCCAGTAACCCAGAACTTCACTGACCATCCACAAATAATCGCGTATGGTAGATCATACAACACTTTCATGCTCGCTACTTCATCTCCTTCAATAAATGATCGGTAATGATAGCATTTCAACCATTTCTTATCAAGGCGCAACTGACTGACTCCTAAACACTTTATCTCACACGATCGTAAGTAAAGAAAGGAAAAAGGATCCATGTCAGCTGTCATAGGTTCAAAATTGTTCTAAGAATTGTGCAGCAAATATAGGAGTCGTTCTACCTAAGTTCGAAGTCTAAAGAAGAGGGATTAGAAGTCGATTCGAAGTCAAATCTGGAGGAGGATGGTGATTACTGTTTGGATCAGCAGAAGAAAAAGGGAAAGTGGCTCGTCGCTTCTTTGCTTCAAGACGAAAGTATAGAGAGTAGAGTGAAGGAAGAATGCCTAAGTATCAAGCCTTATATAAGAAATGGGCTTGGCCGATCAATTTCACTCTGGAGGATTAGGCCTATCGTTTAACATCCGAAAACTATGCCGATCAGTCTCCAACTTGTATGTCGACCGATCCATTCCTATGCTACATGCCGATCGTCTTTTATTCCATCCCTACGCCGATCGTCTTTTATTCATTTCACAACCTAACATATGACGATCGGTTTCCATGATCACAAGTGGTTTGAAATTTGTTTTTAACAAAGAAAAATTGTAAAAACAGGTTGATGGATGAAAAGAGGAATGATGAATGACCGTGTAGATTTGACTGCAATCGCGAATACACAGATTATCATAAAAGTTGGCGACGAACTGTGAACGTTCGAATGCATCCCGGAGCCAACCACATAAACATGTATATAAGTATACATAGGAACAGTTTTAAAGTTCAGCCTTTTGAAACCAATGGAAAACGTAATCACACCTGAAACTTTCAAGTTCGAGAATGGATCAGATAATAGAAGGCTCATAAGTCCCACACGACCAAATTTGTATATGCAAGCAGAACACGACATCGGATTTATACTATTGAAGTCGATAGAGGAATGGTAATCAATCAGGAAGCTAAATAGACTTCTTTACGGCAATTCAGACTTTTTTCGATTCGAAGCACGTCATGTTACCCACAAGATGTACTTAGGGTGGCAAATGTTATTCCGCCTTTTGGCAAAATTGAGATATCATCGATTTGACCAGGAACGGATGATCGACAGCCTGAAGAGCCAGTTACGTACAGTACTACAGACGATAATCGGGCAGATTCGAACCAGGACCCAATCAAAGTGTAGCTAGCATGAAGTAACTACCCTGACCCCGTGAAGTTATATTTCAATTTCGGAGTCGATTGAAGATCATACACTCAAGCTACGGATGAAGTAGGGATTTGTTTGGATTGACCAGAGAACGATCCAGGAAACAGTTCAAGTCATCAAAGAACATTCAATATCTCGAGAACCATGAAGCCAATTCATGTAAGACTTTAGAGCATCAGCAAAATGGGAAGGAGAGCATACAATAATGATCGCACATCCCAAAGTGGAAGTGGGAGGATGACTGGTCGTTATGTACCGATCGTTTTGAATGATCCATCAAAACGATCGGTATACTTCAATGTGCATTCCATCTTCGACCAAGATCGAACCATATCTTACAATCTGCAACTCAGAATGTCCTATATTTTAGGAGCAACATCAAGAGACAAGTGGAACCCCCCCCCCCAAGAATGATCGCATAGTGATTGGAGCCAATAAACACGATTGGCTAACATTAGGCCGATGTTATTAGTCATCAAGTTATCATGGTCGATCGATATGATGGGTCGTTCTGTATGTGGAGAGCCTTCTTGCAAAGTTTCAGTCCGATCTATGCATGCCCTCTCCTATAAATACAGCATGCATAGCTTCAGAAAAGGGGGCTTTTTCTTTCGGCTACGGTGGCTCTGCCATTTTCATTCTTGAATCTTGTATTAATGGATCCTAGAAGATCTAAACATCCCTGTAATTGAAATCCAGTGCAAGATCAATAAAAATATGAAGTGGATATAGGCCAAGATTGCCGAACTACTATAAAAATTTGTGTATTCATTTACTTTTTATGATGTTTTTATTTTCATTCATTATTTAATCTCCATGAGATTCTATGAGTGTTGATGCCCATTTTCGGCATCAACAGTTAAGAAACCAATAGGATAAAACATAAGTTGTACATAGATCATTTTATTCGTATGACTATTCTTGATCCAATATTCAAATACGTGATTTTGAGATGATTTACATCGGTCTGAACAAGGACTTTTCACTGGATTCTTAATGGGGAACACTTGATACAGATTCTTGATATTATCCCAAAGTTTTCTATCGTAGTATATGGAAATGTAAGGAGAATGAGGGTTTCTAATCAGGGAACCTAATTGAAGTTCGCACTAGAAAGGTTAAGTGATCTATACTAGTTGGGAAGTGAAATTTATGCGATCGAGCAAGTGATCAGATCAGATATTGCATACAAATGGTCCATGTACATTGTACAGGCTTTAATATTTGCATATATATATGTTTTGTTGGCTTATGGTGAGTTTAGGCGATGACTCTTCGATTTTCTTTGAGGTCGCACGAATAGCCTACTAAGTAATAAGCTTAAGCTGTTGTGCATACGGTACGCTCAGTAGGGTGTTTATCATCCTTGTGCAATGAGAAGATTTTGAACTTGAGCAAAAAATGAGTTTTATTTGCTAGTGATTAAATACTATTAAGTATTGCTATGTGATTGTTTCTTTTGTTGCTCTTGTCGGAATTTCAAGGATGAAATATTCTAAGTGAGGGAGAATGTAACGACTCGGAATTTCAGACACTTCGTATTTAAAATTCCGAACTATTTAAATATTTGAATCTTGGATTTAATGTTATTAAATTATTTAATAAGCTTATTAACCCCCTTTTAAATCATAACTAATGATGGTAAACTTGTTTTGGAAAAATGTGTACAAAAATAAATACTTTGAAAAAATATCTATAATGTGACCGAAAATTGTTTTATTGATAAGAAACTTTTTAACCGTTAGAAGTTGTTCAAAATTTTTTTGCGTACACTTATTTGCTTAGAAAGTTAATAAAATGAAATAAAAACTTACCATTTATGGAAATAAACATTTTGGATGATGTCATGTCTGATGTCCTTAAAGATATTATGAAAATAAGCTTTTAAGGAAAGACTTAACTCTTAAATGTTATGTAAAAGAGAAGTGATGGGAGGTGAGCCTTACATGACATGAGTGGGGGCTGAGAACAAGCTTATGCAACACCATTTGAAGCTTATAAAAGGAAGGGCACACCCTTGATAATAAATCAAAAATATTACAAAGCTTGAAATGAAGGTAGGGAATAAAAATGGTGGAAGTGCTTAAGCACTAATCTACTAATTTAGCCTTTTTAAGTCTAAACCAAATCATCTCCAATCTCTTCTAAAAATTGGCTATAGGCCTAAAACATCATGGGAACCATGAATACCAAGTCAAAGTGTAAGAAAGGTGAGAGGAAGAGGAGGTTCTCAGAGGGGCCGTGAGTAGTGGAAAAGGAGGGGAGGTGTTGCCTTGGGTTGAAAGTGCTAAAATTTAGATCTTTAGGCTTTTGGTGATGGTAAGAGGTGGTTCTTTGACTCTTAAGGCTTTGTGCTTGTGTTTGGTTTGGATCCAAGTGAGTTATCTCACTATCTTATAAGTATATATTGTGTATATATATGTTGTGTTTGAATTATAATGTTAAAGGAACATTATCTAAGTAAAGCTATAAACTTTGGACCCTTCTTGCTTTTGAAAGCAAATGACAACTTTATATTATACAACATCACTTCTATTACCCTCTTAAACATTTGGCATGACCTTGACTTGATGTTTAAATGGTTGTTTGACTTGTATGTTGAATTGAAGTAAGTTTGAAAGTGTTTGAAGCGAGAATAGTCCTTATAAGTGCACTTCAATATCCCTTAACTTTAACTTGTATGAATTGGATATTTATGATCTTAACTTAGGATAGTTTGATTTGGTTTTGCTCTACATATATTTTTATGTATTTGAAAGTATATAAATGGTTTGTAGAGTTATAGAAATTTTAAACCAAAGTCGTGGAAGTTAGAACAAAACGATGGTTATAAATACATTTTGTAAATATAGCTTGTTTTTGAGAATTTTATAAATAAATGGGAAGATATTATTTCGGGTTTATTTCCATGGTTTTTAAGTAACTTAAGGTTAGTACTTACTATAAAAATTTAAAGTCTAAATTATTTGTTAAAGTGGTTAAAACTAGTCTAAAGATTGTGCTTTTCAATGTGTTCTTTAGCAAAGACTTTTAATAGCATTTTAAATGCTGTAGTAAGTCGCTTATGGTTTTAGGTATTTGAAAATGATATTTAAATTTGGTATTTTTCTCTAATCTTTTTTGAATGTTTTCTAACACATTTTGAAGTATTCTAAATTTAGTTTGAAGTTTAAATATATTTTAATAATTATATATGTATTTTCAAAGTAAAGAGGTTTTATAATATAAAACATGTTTATTAAATTATAAATTGGTTAATTTAAAGTAATATTTTACATAGATACTAAAAATCTATTTACAAGTATTTTTAAAGTTTTGAAAAAGGTAATTGAATAGGCTTAACACTAAAAGCCAACGATGTAGACTTCTCTATTTCTGAGAGTTAGGAGATGTCGAGTAGGGATATGAGCAATAGAGCTCTAACTTGTCGGTTTCCCTATTGGACGAGAATAGTTAAGTTGGAATGTCGAAAACATGCTTGTTGTTTACTTACTTTTTTAAAAGGTAATTAACTTTGGTTAACGGTAAAAGCCGACAAAGTAGACTTATCTATTTATGAGAGTTAAGGTTGATATCGAGTAGGAACAGAGAAGTAGAGCTCTAACCTATCAATTTTCCTCTTTGTCGAGGAATAGTTAAGTAGGGAATTTTGAAACGGGTTAATCATATTATTATCTAACTTTTTCATGCAAATTATTAGTACTTTACTTAACACTAAAAGTCGATGAGTAGACTTATCTATTTGTGAGATTTAAGAATGAAGTGTCCAAGCAAGACTTTGATGCAACCAGTGCTCTAACTTACCTGGCTTCACTCTTAGGCAAGGAATAGTATAAGTTGAAATGTTGGAAATGGGTTAAGTATGCGAACATTAATTTCTATAAGCAATTGTTTTAATTAGATAATCGATTAGTCGACTATTGAACTTAACCAAATATTATCTTAGATCTATAAAAGAATGTTTTTAAAGACGATATAAGTATGAAATGATTTGGGTTTGTTCTGACACGTGTTAATAACATTCACCTTTAACCCATATTGATTACACTTATAAATGTAAATAGATCTTTAAAAAGAATGTTTTAAAGATAAGCGTAAGTGCAATGGTTTTGGGTTTGTTGTGACAATATGTTAGTAACATTCATCATTAACCATTTTTGATTATACTTACGAATGTAAATAGATCTTCAAAAAGAATGTTTTAAAGATAAGCATAAGTGAAATGGTTTTAGTTTTGTAGTAACAGTGTTTAGGTAACATTAGTCTTAAACCTTTTTGAATGGATTTGTGATGACCCGCAAATCCGTACCCTTTGAATCGAAAATAAACCACACATGTCCAACCCAAAATGCACAGACTGACGGAAAGTCATGAGAAAGATTAGAAGAGAGAAGAAGAGAAGAGAAGAAAGAGAGAAGATAGAACCAAACAGAACAATATAGAATCTCAGATCGCAGCGGAATAACATATAATATCATATCAATGATCTTTACAAAACAGAAACTGTATATACATACATCAATCTGAGTTCAACAATCAATCATCAACCATCAGCCTGGACAGTTATAATAACCTGTCCTCACAATTGTCGATAATATAAAACAACTAAACAACGGATAATCAAAATAGATACGTGTATACGAAATGAAGATCTCCAGCTCTCCTACTGAAGCTCCAAAGGCACCAAATCTGAATCTGTAAATATACTCGGTTTGACCCGAGCATTGAAAAGGAAGAACGCCCGTATCAGTCTGGTAAACCAGCGTGAGAAACACACTCAACTGAATTTATTAAATTACCATACTTTTCCTTTTCAAAACAAAAGTATCTCGTAAGACACGCCCACACATAAACACGGACATGTTTTTACCTTACGATAACTAAAACCTTTCATATCAAATCATCTAATATTATACTAGTGTGTAGTATACAAATAATATTAAAATAGCTGAAATTGTTACCATTATTAAATTCCAGCATACTAGGATCTACAAACAAAATGGCAGGCACGTAGTGGAGTTTAGATTTTCATACAAATGACCAGGTGAAGGGACTACCTTTCGGCAGTACATCTCTAGGGGAATGCACCGAGGAACATCACAAAGGAACCTCTACCAACACAAGACCGGCCTACCTCTGTAACTAGGTAGTACCAAATATATCATCCTCCGGTCGTTACCGACCTTTTTCAAGGGCCCTCATAGCATACAAACCACAATAATCAAATACACGACGTCATAACGTGTAAAGATATATCTAGAAGAGGATGATCATATCCTACTTGGGAGCGACCCACTTAGCCCTGCTGCATCTAACCCTGTTTTGGTCATTTCCGGTTGATAAGGCCTGAGGTAATGATTACTGTTCACAAATCACATATCACATCACTTTGAATGACGCATGGCCATTTCCGTTGACTACTAATTGCCTTCCACAAAAATACAACCCTTGAGCTCATACGTCTCAACGAGGGTGTTAAGCAAAGAGAAGTTGCCTTCTCCGCCACCAACAAATGTATGTTTGTAAAAACCAATGTATGTAATCTTTAGAAATGCAATGTCAGACAAACATCCATACAAGTTGTTCAGGAACAGGAAAAACCGAAGGTACTTTCCTACCACATCCTGTCGGGAAATCCCTAGGATTAGTAGCAAATAGTCCTTGCATTGGATATTTCATAATGAAGAGACTACTGTTACTTGATGTATATTGGGATTTTAACCCAAAATGATCAACAAGCAGTCCTCCACTATGAAAATCCTGAATCACAATATCATCGATAACCTGCACAAATCGAATGCACATACGTTGGTCCGAAGTGGTTTTCAGATAAATCCGATCCTGGTCTCTTCGCACCAACAACGCAAAAGCGTTTCTCAACCTCACACAGAAACTACGTCTCATAGACTTATCACGTCTCCAACTTTTAGCTTGCTATCCTTCGGCCAAGAAGGAAGCTCGATAGATTGGAGTAATACTCCGCACTACACGAATCAACATCCTCAACAAAAACGGTAATCAAGCCTACATAGATGGCTACGTACTAAGTGTACGACTAAATAGTTCCCATATCAAGTCGAGGAACTAAAATGACCAAAATTTGATAGTCGGTTATTTAACTATCAAAGCAACAAACAAATATTTAGCACCATAAGAAATCACTAGGCCCTTTTAATTAATTATTTATGAATTTAATCACTTGCCAAATATTCACCTCAAATTATCTTTAAAAAGATATAATCCCAAAACCATTTCAATATTTCACTATTTAGAAAACATTTCCATATACTTATTTAATTAATAAGTAATTCACAATTCAATTTATTTTCAACACTTAGAAAATATGACATATACTTAAATCAAATTAAGTATATATTTTATTCTTTAAGGAAAACATTCTCTTAAACATACCTATTTGGGTCAAAACGAATGATGCGTAAAACATCGTTACGACAACCCAAAACCACTAGTATAGGGATTCGATAATTAGATCGATATATAAATCCCATATACTATACAAAACATTTCCTTTCGAAAATCATTTACTTTAACGATAGTGTTATAGTCCATGCTTTCCTCACTTCTTGAAAACGTCTATTTCAACAATGAATGTTGAAATCTATGTATTCGATACTTAACTCATTTTAAAACATCTTCAAATCATTTAACTCCATTTAAAAATCACTTTCCAAAACATTCATTAAATTTAAAAGATTATTCACTGTCCAAAATCGTGAATATAATCCTCTTATCCAAATTCAATATTTTTACACATTTATTAAAGAATTATCCACTGTCCAAAATTGTGAATATATCTTCTTTAATAAACTTTCGTATTTAACTTATCAAATTCAATTAATTTCGAATTTATAAAACAATGTTTATAAATCACATTTCTATTTTATAAAACTTCAATTTATAAAATCCCTTTATTTACCAATTCTATATATAACTCATTTACCTACCAAAATCCAAATTATAAGTAAATTCACTTATAATTCTCTTATTTACAAATTCATTCATTTTATAACTTCATCAATTAATAAATCTTACTTACATGTAAGTTCCATTTATAACTTCATTTTTAACACTTATAAAACTCCTTTATAATTCCATTATTTTTATTTATAAAATATCAATTTTATAAATCTTATATATAAACCATTTATAATAAGTCAAAAATCTCCATTTAAACGATTCTATAAAATAGTTAACTCCATATTTCAACAATCACATTCTCATTATATTTCACAAAAATCATAATTTTTATAACATAAAAATTATAACATTTATTTATTAAAATAAATCCATTTACTTAACAATTCAAAAATCATATATCTTCAAAATCACTTTGAAATCCTTATTAATTTGAAATCATCGCTTTAATATTTTAAATCTCCAAAATAAGGCCTAATGCTGCAAAAATGATAAACAAGGTGATCAAATCATTCATATCAATCTCAGCATCCAAAACATCATATATCACAGGATAACAACATATATCACAATATCTGTAAATAAAATCAACGCTGGTGAGGAATCCAGTTGGATCCCTCCAACCTGTCACCTGCAACAAATATATATATTAGAAAATGTGTACAATGTCCGCTTCGAGGCAGACGCGCGTACAAAAGGTCATCCGCTCATACACGGGAACGTATAGGGTCTCATCTGCTCCAATAGGCAGGAAAATATCCAAATACCAATCAGTATATATATATCATATATCATCCAAACAGTCATCAATCAGCATAAAATAAATTTATTCTCACTTATATTAAAATATCAGTGAGTCAGAAAGAGTGAGTTGTACTTACTTTGGTTCCAATAGCAGTTGTAGTGTTTTATTCCGAATAAAATTTAACAGGCGTTTAATTTTACCCAAAATTTACACTAGCTCCAACCAACTCCAAACTAGCTCTAAAATGTAGTGCTCGTCAATACGGACCCAACGCAATTTGTTTTGTCAAAAACGGACCTCGTATGAAGAAGTTATGGCATTTTAAGGTTTATACAAATTAATATATAAATTAATTACAAATTTTATTTTAATTTCGAACCCTAGATCTCATCTCGGCCGTCGATTCTGCATCTTCACATCAGGGTCGTGCATGATCTTTTCTTCCTCGTTCATCATCTTCACACGAAAAACCCATATACCGCCTTTATCAATCGAATTATCGAGCCTTCTACGTTCGTTGATAACATGATCAACCACCACCACCAGTTGCGCCTTCGTCTAGCGCCCCCACGGCCGAATCCTGGTTGAGCTCGGCTCCATCTCGACCTCGAAATGCATGCATGAACGTTGCGCCTTTGAGCAAGGATTGACGTCGATCTAATGCATTGTTTTTTATCATCACCGTTAATCTCGAAGATCTCGCGATGCTCTTCGACTTTGTAGTTGAACGTTTTTCGTGAATGTGAATGGATTGAGAGAGATTAAGGGGAAAAGAATTGAGCATTTTCAGCCATGGAATATATAAGATACGGCGGCTAGCCCTAGCTCTATTAGGGTTTGTGCAAATGTGAAAAAAAGTTGGCCTTTTATAGAAAATTTCGCGACACTATTCATCGCCAAAATTTTCAAACTCGAAATGAAGCGTGCCGCCTTGCGTTTATAATGTTTTACCCCCATTTCGAACATAATGGAATATATATCGGAGGCCAATTCGATCGTATTTGGAAGATAAGTTTTCGAATCGACTTATTTAAATTAAAAATTCACTTAAACAAATTTCTACGCGTTTCAGCTTCCCACGACTAAACCGTAAATCTGATTGACACGAAATTTGAAATCCTACAATAATATAACATTACGGATCCAATGAAATTAGTTTCATCGAAATCCGAGACAGTGTGAAAAATGACTACTTTTACACGTTAATTAAATATTAAAATATTCAATTTCTATAAATTTACTTTTAATTCAATTTTAAAAGTTCTCTAACATCATTCTAATTCAAATAGAATTTAATTCAACTTTATAAATCATTTTTATTCACATTAAATTCAAAATCAAATTATTTACACAATTTCAAATATTAAATTAACAATTTAGTTATCTAGTTAAATCACTATATTCGAAATATAAGTTATTTAACTTATAAATTTACTTTTGAATATTTAAAATCAATTAAATATTCGAATTTCGTATGATAGAAATTCTGGGTCGTGCATTATCCCCTACTTAAAAAAATTTCGTCCTCAAAATTACCAAGTAAGAAAACGTCACAAAATCCATTAACTTTTCAAAACAAATTTGTTAAAACTAGATATCAAATTCATTTAACTTTTTAACTTTTTCAAAATCCATTAGTTAAACTTCACAAAAAGTTCTCTTAGTTTTCAAATACATTTATAGTTATCTTTTCAAAGCCAACTAACATCGTATCAAATTATAACTCAAAATCAAATTTTTTTTGTTATCAAAAAAAATTTCCCAATTTTCCAAATTTTTTTTCAACGCCTTAAATTTTCAAAAACATTCGCCATAGTTTTCTTTGCGCGGTTCGATCCGAAAAAATCACAATATATATATATATATATATATATATATATCACAAATATACATCTCATCTTCGAGGATGAGGCATTCCGTAGGGAAAAAATATAAAAGTATGATATGTAATCCGAGACATGTACCTTATGTATTATTAGTGGGCATATACGGCCAATATAGCACGAAAGCGAGCTCCAAATGCGAAGCATATGCCATCCGCACCTACTAAACACTCAACAAATAAATGAGAAATATATATGGAAAGTAATATCAATATACAACATATACCAATATAACAACTATATATGCCAATATAGCAAATGCAACCAAAAGCAATAAATCCAACCATCAAACAACTATCATCCAACTAACGTCCAACAAACCAATATCTATCCAATCAATCCATCACCAAATCAATATACATTCATTACTCATTAATAATTCATTGAATTAGTTTTCAATTTAACCACGTTTGGCTCATTTACATTGGATTTTACTAACATTTATTCATTCATATTCAATTAGTTTACATTCACTAACTTACATTCATTTTAGTTCATTTCCAAATCAAATTAAATTAAATTCAATTCTATTTAGATTCACTTAATACCAATTTGAATTCAATTATTTAGCTTTCAATTTCATTAATTCAATTTCATATGAATTTCTATACAATCAACTAACATCCATCTAACAACCAATGCATATCCAACATTATCAAATTTATTTAATTTACTTTACTTTACACTCCAACATTCATATTTACTTCGTTTACCTTCAATTTGGTTTAACACATTTAATTAGCCTTAAATGAATTAACACTTACATTCATTATTCCCTATCAATTCATTTACATTTGATTGGTTAACATTCAATTTATATTTTATTTACTAATTTATTCCATTAGTCCAATTCATTCATTATTCACTTTATTAATTCATTTTGATATCAAATTCTACTTCATTCAACATCACTTAAGTTATGTTTCATTTCAACTTCATTTACACTTACCTCCACTATACAACTTAAGTTCACTTTAATTCAATTCAAATTCTATTTTATTTAACCTTTGTTTAAGTCAAATTCATATCACTATTCAAATTCAGATTTTGTTTTGCTTAATAAAATTGTTTAACCATTTTAACATTTGGTTTTACTTACATTTTCCCACTTTACAAGTTATACAACCTTTTTATTTAAACTTCCCAATTTAAATTATATAATCACTTAACCACTTAAGTTTAATTTCCATTTCAATAACTTATCTAATCCAATTCAATTTATTTAACTTTACTAAAATTAAATTTTTATTTCATATTATAAGTCCAAAACTCATTTTCCTTATATTCATCAATTTCAACTTGGATTTTAAATTCAAATTTGTTTATCAAAACAAAACTTCAATTTTCAATTTACTATTGGTAGCAAATCAATCACACAGAAACTCGAAAATGATACTGATGATGCTGCAGGCATCACCCTTATTATTTCCCAGTAACAGTAGTGAATTCAGTGCTTTATATTCTTTCAAAAATCCTTTTTATTTATAAATCTTTACTTATATAATTTCACTATTTTACTTCACTTATATAAGACCATTCCAAATATATTTATCTTATTTAGATTTATAATCATATAATCTATTTAAACTTTGAAAAACAACTTTCAAAATCAGCGGGATTCAAAATTTCAAATTCTTAGTTTAAATCCATTTTTATTTACAACTCATATTTATAAATATACTCATGTAGTTTCATTTCTTATATATAAGATTATTTCACAATTGTAAATTATATTAATTATAATTCCATACTTTATAATTCATTAGCTTATATACTTTATTCTTTTAGAATTGTTGTTTTTATTTAGATTATTCAAACAACTTGTATTAACTTATTATATATTTACATTTCAAACAACCAAACAATCAATTTATATTTACTTTCATAATTTCTGAAAAATTGCTCCTTTATATATAAATATAATCGAGGTAAAATTATTTCAATTGTAGCAAACAGTCATCAATTAGCATAAAATAAATTTATTCTCACTTATATAAAAATATCAGTGAGTCGGAAAGAGTGAGTTGTACTCACTTTGGTTCCAATAGCAGTTGCAGTGTTTTATTCCGAATAAAATTAAACAGGCGTTTAATTTTACCCAAAATTTACACTAGCTCCAATCAACTCCAAACTAGTTCTAAAATGTCTGCAACTTGTTTCGTTAAAAATGGACCTCGTATGAAAAAGTTATGGCATTTTAAGGTTTATACAAATTAATTTATAAATTAATTACAAATTTAATTTTATTTTCAAACCCTAGATCTCATCTCGGCCATCGATTCTACATCTTCACATCTGGGTCGTGCGTGATCTTTTCTTCCTCGTTCATCATCTTCATGCGAACAACCCATATGCCACCTTTATCACTCGAATTATCGAGCCTTCTACGTTCGTTGATAACATAATCAACCACCACCACCAGCTGCGCCTTTGTCCAGCGCCTCCACGGCCGAATCCTGGTCGAGCTCGGCTCTATCTCGGCCACGAAATGCATGCGTGAACATTGCGCCTTTGAGTAAGGATTGCCGTCAATCTAATGCATTGTTTTCGATCATCACCGTTGATCTCGAAGATCTCGCGATGCTCTTCGACTTTGTAGTTGAACGTTTTTCGTGAATGTGAATGAATTGAGAGAGATTAAGGGGAAAAGAATTGAGCATTTCGGCCATGGAATATATTAGATATGGTGGCTAGCCCTAGCTCTATTAGGGTTTGTGCAAATGTGAAAAAAAGTTGGCCTTTTATAGAAAATTTCACGACACTATTCATCGCCAAAATTTTCGAACTCGAAACGAAGCGTGCCGCCTGGTCTTTATAATGTTTTACCCCCATTCCGAACACAATGGAATATATATCGGAGGCCAATTCTGTAACGACCTGCTATTTCGAACCTTTCGCATCCGCACATGTCGGACTTGAATTGCTCAAAATATCAGATTGTTAATTTATATTTGACAAAACTCAGAATATACAGTAAATAAATCATTCATAGAATCACAGACACAGAGTATTACAACAATAAGCAGCAGAATAGATAAATAGTAGTTCATGAAGCTACTATATAAACAACAGAGTTAGAATTAAAATACAACAGAATATCTCAAATACAATATAGTCTTGAATACAAACGGATGACAAGTCTAAACAAAACAACTGGATAGCTGAAAGCTGAATAGATAGATCTTCAAGCAAAGCTCAAATCTCCAACGGTGAGTCTCAAATGTTGTGTCACTCAGTCTGACCTGAGCATAAAGCAAAACACAAAACACTCGAGTCAGGATTAACATTCTTATATAGTAAATTCAACTCAAGTGAAATGTCAACTGAAATACAAGTAACTGATAGGATGTTTGGGATTTCCATCCTCTAAGGATCCATGGAACTATCTACTATGTAGTAATATACGCTATTATAATATGTCTATGGTAAAGTAAAAGTATTAAAATAGTGTTAAGGCGTTACCCATATCCCCCTTAACACATTTTATATATTCCCGTAGTCTATACAATGCCGTACGCTCCACCAAACCGGTGGTTTACCCAGATGACACGACATAGGTACGGTACAAAACAAACTCGTAGAAGGCGCTTTTGGGCATGTGAACATGGCATTCAAGGCAATGCCAGGGTAGATTTACCAATTGCAGAACTGGGCTGGTGGTAACACATAGCAGCTACTACCGCCCACCTCGGAACACACTCCCAAATCAAAGGTGCACCCAATCAAATCACAAAGTAATAGAATGGTATCGAACAAGCATGTCCGATCGGAGGAATGACCTCACTTGGCCCAGGTGTAGCTCCTGTTTTAGTCACATCTAAGCTGACTCACGGGAGCCAGGGTCACGTCAATACCTTATACAGAAATCATTCGCCAAACCATCCTACTTCATTTCTGGAATCTCCACCACGTACATAGTTGTTAAAGTGGTTTTCGGTATTGGCAGAGAGTATGACAATATCCGATACCAGTCTCTTTAACCACCAAACGCTTATTTCACACCGTGGTCATTTCATTTCAAATAGTCCATACTTCATATCAAAATATCATATTCGTTTTAAAATCATATCAATTCGATATCATTATACACTTTAAATAATATCCATTTCCAGAATCGTAACACTTTCAAAATTATAACAGTTTTGAAACCATAGCACTTTTGAAATCATAACACTTTTGAGATCATACACTTTTGAAATCATAACACTTTAAAATCATAACATTTTAAAATCATAACATTTCCGACTTAAACAGTTTAGATATTGAAAATAGTATATATATTAAAATAGTTATAAATTATATTAGTTTATATATTAAAATAATTTAAATATTAAAATAGTATATATATATTAAAATTACTTTATATAATAAATTAGTTCCTCAAATTTCGCAAATCGATTCAAATCAGCTTAGATTCCAAAATTCATTTTAAATCAATTCCAGTTTAACCATTTCAATTTAAAGGTCAAAGATTCGATTCAAATTCTAAATAAACCGATTTCAAATCTAGGTTTGAACTATCACTTAAATTCCAATAAGATTCAAGTTTAAATATTCAAACATTTACAATATAAATTTCTTTTATATTCAACATTTACTTTAATTTTTTTCAAATTGGAAAATATTCACTTAATCATTTTTAATAACAATTTATTTAAATCCAAATTTATACATTTAAATCAATATTAAATATTCAATCTCAATTTTGTTAAAATTAAGAATATTCATTTAATCACTTTTTTTTTCAAATCAAGTTATAAATCATATTTTTTTCCAAAATCTCAAAATCAAAAAGTTCAAATAAATTTTTATTCAAATTCAATTATTAACCCATTTAAATTCCAAGTCAACATAAATTTCTCTTCCCAACCTCTATTAATAAAGTTATAGAAATTTATTTTTAAATTATTAATATAAATTTAAATAAATACTTAAACATATTATATACTAATTAAATTAAATTTTATTAAATTAAACCTTATTATTAATAATTTTATTTTATATTAAATCTCTTTTTATATAATTTAAAAATAGTAAAATTATATGTGAAATCTTAAAAATTATATTTTCAAAACTAACTTATAAATTTAAAATTTCCAAAACATATACTTTTAAAAATCTAAAATTTAGATATATAAAATAAATTTTATACATATTATATTTTAAGAATCAATATTGATTAAAAATCATATATTTCCTTTCAAAACTTTGGAAATCATTTTCAAAATATAGACCAACGGTGTCCATATATAATTTTCTATCCTATGGTCAAGTGATATAGATATTTATTATTTCAACCCGCAATTTAAATATCTACGGGTATATATCATTTCAACCCGCGATCCCAAAAATTTAAAATCAATGAAAATCGTTTGGGTTTATCATTTCAACCCATAACGATTTTCCCTTATTCTACAAGATCGTTCGGGTGTGTATCATTTCAACCCATAAGGAATTCTAAATTAACAGGGAACTTGCAGAGTGAGAACAAATAAAATAATGATATAACATATCAACAACAGGCATATATCATCAGTAACAAATTTAACAAAATATACACAACATGATATGATGTCTTATGTCCCATGTGAACAATTGCAGATAATAGCATATCATATTTAACAATTAAATAACTAGCAATCCAATTTTTTTAACAGCATATTTCAATTGTCATTTCAAGTGAAATCAAATTTACTTATTATAAGAATGTTAATCGTGAGTGATTGCTCACCTTTCGAAGTTAGAGGACAACGATGGCGAAGATGGTGACATGGACACGCACACGGATACAGACACGAGCAAATCAAAAAGTTGTTGCGACCAATTTTGGACGACCGCAAGATAAAAGCAAAGCACGATGAACTGGATTTGGTGAAGGTCAATTATATAAGAGAACATATATATATATATATATAAACTATAAATATATAAAAATCACATTAAAATAAAAATCTATACATTTATTTTAAATAAAAAATCAAGACAAACATTTTTTCCCATAAAAATCAATATTCAATTTAAACACATATTAAATTAAAATACCATATATTATAGTTAAAAATCAACATTCGAATTAAAACACGTATTAAAAATAAAATCTTCCTATTATATTTTAAAATCAATGTTCATTAAAACAAAATCAATATATCATATAATACTTAAAATCAATACACCATTTATAAAGCAAAAGCAAAAGAAGGCTGTATATATGCGACCTTGATTCCAGAAATATGCGAACTTGGTTCTAGAATCACTATATATAAAATATATATATATATACTTTTTTTTTCAAAACAAACAATTTATATATACTTACCAAAGCATGGGATTTATCAATAGGAGAGGAAAGGTGGTAGCTTATCCTGAAAATAGTAGATTTCGCATGAAGCTAAGATTCAAATGAAGAAAATATGATAGGCAACTAATGACAGAACATTTCACTCTATGGAAACAAAGATACCTGTGTATATATAAATACGTTTTTTCCTTAAAACAAGAAGCGGGCTGGGTAAAATACATGTATAAGATACAAAAATATATAAACTATATAACTCCTCCGGCAATCATAGTGGACTCCAAAATTATATATATGAAAGTATATAAAAGCAAACATATATACATGTACACTTAAAAATCAGAATTATTATCAATACATATATAAAACTATGCAAATAAACTTTTGAAACATACATATATACAAAACAAACGCAACATACATACATACATATACATATACATATACATATACATATACATACATATACATATATATATATATATATCAGCAAATATATATATATACGTGAGCATGTGCATGGTTTTCGGCATGGGAAAAATGAGCAAGTTCTTTATATAAACATCATACATATATAGATTTTAATGCCTGGATCCGCACAAGAGAAAGAAAGGAAGGGGTGCAAAAGGAGGTGGAAACACTTGGTTTGAGGATGAGCAGCTTTCTCATAGATGAACAGGCTACAAACAAATGCAACTTCTTCTAATATACGCGTATATATTTAATGAAGAGGGGAGGGCCGGAAAAGAAGATGGAGAGGAGCAGTTCTCGGCTGGCTGTTGAAGGGTGCTGTGGTCGGAAGGGGCGGCGGGTCGATCTGGTGGGGTGCTGAGGTCTTGCACGGAGGATGATGGAGAGAGAGAGGCTACGTGTATGATGGGGTTCGGTACTTCATAGAGGCTGTCGGGTGACTGCCGATGATAGGCTGTGGTGATGGTGTGGGGTTCGGTTGTGCTATGGTGCGGTGGCTGGAAAAAGTGAACGAAGATGCGGGCTAAATGGTCGAAGGGAGGGAGAGGGTGAGCACGGGTTGGATTCCCAAGCGAATAGCAAACACAAATGTATAACTTCCATTTTTTATAGCTAGAGGAAAATGAACAGAGGAAGGGAGGGTAAGAGACCGAAACATATGAACGAACCAGAATAATATAATTTGAACAGTGGGAATAGTGAAGGTCAAATACTGATTTCTGGGATTAAAAGCAAGTGACTGTTGATTTTCAACCAACACAAATAGACTCGAACGTATATCAATACGACTGTTCGTTTCACGGTTTCCGCGGCGTACCAAACACCGAAACGCACAAATGAATATACTGCGAAGATCAGCATGACGAGACAAATAGAACGGTATACATATATCAGCGATACGACCATCCTATCAAAAGTCGATATTCGCTGCCAAACGGCTGCAAAATTCGCTGAAAATAAGATAAACGGGGCTAGAGAAGTCCAAATTTGACAAAACGAACTATGACGTCTCACTTAGAAAATAGTTTACATTTTTATTACATAAAAATATTCAGGTTTTCGAAAACATTTTATTTACATCAATTCTAACTGATTTAAATGGAAATTGAAAACTAAACAATAAAACCAACTTTCATATTTTCCAATCAAAATTTACCATTTGCTACCTTTTAATAGGCGCATACCAAATATCAAATTTTCATTGTTAAATTTTATTGTTTAATTTTAAGCAAAATTCAGTTAATTACGTTATTAAAACCATTAAAATTTATGGGTCGTTACACTCTCCCCCACTCAAAACTTTTCGTCCTCGGAAAGGAACGAGATAGGAGAATAGAAACAACAAAGAAGAAAGGATAGATTTAAATATAAAATACCAGATACCACAACTAATTCCAAAACCATATAAATCTCATTTATTTTAAAATTGGTTTATATTCAATTAATTGATTTCAATTCATTTTATTTAATCAATCAAATTTATTGTGTTCACATTCGATTGGTTTCAATTTCATATATTTTCATTCAATTGATTTGTTTTCAATTTATTAACATTTATTACAAAAAAAATTCGCAACAAAATTTGTTTTATTTAACTCATTTTATTAAATCTATTTGATCAAACTATAGTTAATTCCACCCCTACATTCAACTTCAACTATTCTTAAGTTCATATTTATTTATTTAGATAGCATTTCCCATTTGTTATTCTATTTATTTCACTGACATATCTTGCAATATATGTTAAGTGTATTGCATTTATTATTATTCCCTAAATTTTTTATTTATGAATTCCCTAACAAATTCATTTTGGACATCTTATTTATTACATTAATATTGTATACTATTCAATTGCTTATTCTCATTAACATTTAACTATTTCTAGGTAAGTTATATTAAGGTTCTGAGTGTAATTAAATACTATACAAATTTACTTTTTTTTAATATTCTTATTAAGCAAAATCCCAGATAAGTTCTATTAATGTTTCCAAGTGGAATTGAACACCATACAAATTTACCCCCCCCTCCATTTTTTTCAACATTTCTGTTAAGCAAATTTAGTTTGAACATTTTATTACTTAAGTTTATCTTGTATAACTTCAATCTAATATTCATCCTAACATCTTAACTTTTTGAATATTTTAGGTAAGTTATATATATTAGAATGCAATTGATTATTATACAAATAAATTTTTCCTTGTTCAACTGTTTTAAGTTTTTTAAATTCTATTTTTCATTTTAGACTATCTAATTATTCAAAATTTTTGCTTTATTTCAACAGTTGAAAATCATTACTTAACACAAAACTTAAGAGTTAAATTTCCAGTTTCACTTCAAATCATTTCGAAATAAATATATACATATAATATTTTTTATATCTAATCTTACTCAAGAAAATTCAAATCAAATTCCTTTTCCAAAACAAAAGTGTAGCAAAGCTACAAGTAGTCTCTCCACTGTGAGACTCGAAAATGAGTGTTGATGATGTTGCAGTGATCACCGAAATTATTTTCCAGCGACAAAACAGGAGAGTATCGATTTTCTTCATTTGAAACTCTTTAGAACGATTTCCATTTGAAAAATACTTTCAAATAATATATTTTAGGACTTTGAAAACCAAATTTAAAATCACCGGAAATTAAATCCTCAAATTTTTTAATTTGAACTTATTTCATTTGCAAATCAGATTTAAAAACTATATTTATAAATTTATACAACAATAATTAATGGGTTGGGAATGTTGACAACACAGTAAATGATAATCTCATTTCCATCAACCAATTTATTGAACTATCCAGTTTCAGAAAATTATACCTTTATATATAAAATATAACCATACATAAAATTATATCATTTACAAATTTCGAAAACAATATCGTGTCAGTTTGCTTTGTTCAAGTGTTTTGGAATTCCTATCGATAGAGTTAGCTAGACGAATCGATCGAAACCTAAAATTCAAACCTAACAACTCAAACAACACAATATAAAACATTTTTACATTAATAACAAATACACTCCCTCACCCGATGACCCAAAATGGATTCTAGAACAAGGACAGGGATTCAAATTTAGAGAGACCTAAATCAAAGAGAATTTTAACAACGAAGATAGGCTCAAAGGAAGATAGATAGATTACAAAAGAGAAAAGATGGATAGACTTATATAAATTGCGGGCGACCTTAATCGGGTCAACTGAGATTCCCACGAATAAGATCGATGTAGAAATTAAATTTCCCGTTTGAGAGGAAGAGATGTGACTTCACCCAATATCAGGATAATCCCTGACTATCTGGTCGAGTCAAGATTGCTAGGCTGAGCGTCAAACGAAGGGATAAGAATGCCTATGAAATACTGAGGCAAACGACATTCAATCAGAAGAGAATTACCCAAGTCGTATACTGGAGAAACGATTCAGCTTTTCAAGAAATAACAGCATCAAAACCGAAGATGTAGAAATCTCCGGTGAATCGAGGCCTGTTGTAAGGTTGGCAGGACCGCCAATGGAATTAGACACACATAGGGACGAGATTGCCCATTGAGGTGGAAAGATGTGCTCGAATTTATTACAGGGATTGATAGAAATGAAGCTATGGGATGCTCCAGAATTAAGAAGAACATGAACAGGAAAAGACAAGAATGGATTCCAAAACAAAGGGGAGAGTTCCAAAAATCCAAAAGAAATCCGAATCAAAGAAGAAGAAATTCAAGCTCGAACGAAGGTGATTCTGTAATTAAATTTACTCTATATGCTAAGTTTTGCCTAAACCTGGCTCTGATACCACTTGTAACGACCTGCTATTTCGAACCTTTCGCATCCGCACATGTCGGAATTGAATAGCTAAAAATATCAGATTGTTAATTTATATTTGGCAAAACTCAGAATATACAGTAAATAAATCAATCACAGAATCATAGACATAGAGTATTACAACAATAAGCAGCGGAATAGATAAGTAGTAGTTCATGAAGCTACTATATAAACAACAGAGTTAGAATTAAAATACAACAGAATATCTCAAATACAATATAGTTTTGAATACAAACGGATGACAAGTTTGAACAAAACAACTGGATAGCTGAAAGCTGAATAGATAGATCTTCAAGCAAAGCTCAAATCTCCAAAGGTGAGTCTTAAATGCTGCGTCACTCAGTCTGACCCGAGCATAAAGCAAAACACAAAACACTCGAGTCAGGATTAACATTCTTATATAGAAATTCAACTCAAGTGAAATGTCAACTAAAATACAAGTAACTTAAAGGATGTTTAGGATTTACATCCTCTAAGGATCCGTGGAACTATCTACTATGTAGTAATATACGCTATTAAAATATGTCTATGGTAAAGTAAAAGTATAAAAATAACGTTAAGGCATTACCCATATCCCCCTTAACACATTTTATATATTCCCGTAGTCTATACAATGCCGGACGCTCCACCAAACCAGTGGTTTACCCAAAGGAAACCACATAGGTACGGTACAAAACAAACTTGTAGAAGGCGCTCTAGGGCATGTGAACATGGCACTCGAGGTAAGGCTAGGGTAGATTTACCAATTGCAGAACCGGGCTGGTGGTAACGCATAGCAGCTACTACCGCCCACCTCGGAACACACTCCCAAATCAAAGGTGCACCCAATCAAATCACAAAGTAATAGAATGGTATCGAAGAAGCATGTCCGATCGGAGGAATGACCTCACTTGGCCTAGGTGTAGCTCATGTTTTAGTCACATCTAAGTTGACTCACGGGAGCCAGGGTCACGTCAATACCTTATACAGAAATTGTTCACCAAACCATCCTACTTCATTTTTGGAATCTCCACCACGTACACAATTGTTAAAGTGGTTTTTGGTATTGACAGAGAGTATGACAATATCTGATTCCGGTCTCTTTAACAACCAAACGCTTATTTCACACCTTGGTCATTTCGTTTCAAATAGTCCATACTTCATATCAAAATATCATTTTCGTTTCAAAATCATATCAATTCGATATCATTATACACTTTAAATAATATTCATTTCCAGAATCGTAACACTTTCATAATTATAACACTTTTGAAACCATAGCACTTTTGAAATCATAACACTTTTGAGATCATACACTTTTGAAATCATAACACTTTAAAATCATAACGTTTTAAAATCATAACATTTCCGACTTAAACAGTTTAGATACTGAAAATAGTATATATATTAAAATAGTTATAAATTAAATTAGTTTATATATTAAAATAATTTATATATTAAAATAATTTATATATTAAAATAGTATATATATATATTAAAAAAACTTTATATAATAAAATAGTTCCTCAAATTTCGCAAATCGATTCAAATCAGCTTAGATTCCAAATTCACTTTAAATCATTTCCAGTTTAACCATTTCAATTTAAAGGTCAAAGATTCGATTCAAATTCTAAATAAACCGATTTCAAATCTTGGTTTGAACAATCACTTAAATTCCAATAAGATTCAAGTTTAAATATTCAAACATTTACAATATAAATTTCTTTTATATTTAGCATTTACTTTAATTTTATTCAAATTGGAAAATATTCACTTAATCATTTTTAATAACAATTTATTTAAATCCAAATTTATACATTTAAATCAATATTAAATATTTAATCTCAATTTTGTTAAAACTGAGAATATTAATTTAATCACTTTTTTTTTCAAATCAAGTTATAAATCATTTTTTTTTCCAAAATCTCAAAATCAATAAGTTCAAATAAATTCTTATTCAAATTCAATTATTAACCCATTTAAATTCCAAGTCAACATAAATTTCTCTTCCCAACCTCTATTAATAAAGTTATAGAAATTTATTTTTAAAATATTAATATAAATTTAAATAAATACTTAAACATATTATATACTAATTAAATTAAATTTTATTAAATTAAACCTTATTATTATTAAGTTTATTTTATATTAAATCTATTTTTATATAATTTAAAAATAGTAAAATTATAAGTGAAATCTTAAAAATTATATTTTCAAAACTAACTTATAAATTTAAAATTTCCAAAACATATACTTTTAAAAATCTAAAAATTAGACATATAAAATAACTTTTATACATATTATATTTTAAGAATCAATATTGATTAAATATCATATATTTCCTTTCGAAACTTTGGAAATCATTTTCAAAATATAGACCAACGGTGTCCATATATAATTTTCTATCTTATGGTCAAGTGATACAGATATTTATCATTCCAACCCGCAATTTAAATATCTACGGGTATATATCATTTCAACCTGTGATCCCAAAAATTTAAAATCAATGTAAATCGCTTGGGTTTATCATTTCAACCCGTAACGATTTTCCCTTATTCTACAAGATCGTTTGGGTGTGTATCATTTCAACCCATAGGAAATTCTAAATTAACAAGGAACTTGTAGAGTGAGAATAAATAAAATAATGATATAACATATCAACAACATGCATATATCATCAGTAACAAATTTAACAAAATATACACAACATGATATGATGTCATATATCACAGGTGAACAATTGCAGATAATAGCATATCATATTTAACAATTAAATAATTAGCAATTCAATTTTTTTAACAGCATATTCCAATTGTCGTTTCAAGTGAAATTAAATTTGCTAACTAGAAGAATGTTAATCGTGAGTGATTGCTCACCTTTCGAGGTTAGAGGACAACAATGGCGAAGATGGTGACACGGACATGCACACGGATACGGCCACGAGCAAATCAAAAAGTTGTTGCGACCAATTTTGGACGACGACAAGACAAAAGCAAAGCACGATGAACTGGATTTGGTGAAGATCAATTATATAAGATAACCTATATATATAAACTATAAATATATAAAAATCACATTAAAATAAAAATCTATACATTTATTTTAAATAAAAAAAAATCAAAACAGACATTTTATTTCCATAAAAATCAATATTCGATTTAAACACATATTAAATTAAAATACCATATATTATAGTTTAAAAATCAACATTCGAATTAAAACACGTATTAAAAATAAAATCTTCCTATTATATTTTAAAATCAATGTTCATTAAAATAAAATCAATATATCATATAATTCTTAAAATCAACACACCTTTCTATAAAGCAAGAGCAAAAGAAGGCTGTATATATACGTGAGCATGTGCATGGTTTTCAGCATGGGAAAAATGAACAAGTTCTTTATATAAACATCATACATATATAGATTTTAATGCCTAGATCCGCACAAGAGAAAGAAAGGAAGGGGAGCAAAAGGAGGTGGACACGCTTGGTTTGAGGATGAGCAGCTTTCTCATTAACGAACAGGCTATAGACAAATGCAACTTCTTCTAATATACGCGTATATATTTAATGAAGAGGGGAGGGCCGGAAAAGAAGATGGAGAGGAGCAGTTCTCAGCTGGCTATTTATGGGTGCTGTGGCCTATCTCCAATACAGATCGGGGCTGAAAGCCAAACTGGAAGGGGTAGCGGGTCGATCCGGTGGGGTGCTTGGGTCTTGCACGCAGGATGATGGAGAGAGAGAGGCTGCGTGTATAAGGGGGTTCGGCGCTGCATGGAGGCTGTCGGGTGGCTGCCGATGATAGGCCGTGATGATGGTGTGGGGTTCGGTGGCTGGAAAAGGTGAAGGAAGATGCGAGCTAAATGGTCGAAGGGAGGGAGAGGGTGAGCACGGGTTGGATTCCCAAGCGAATAGCAAACGAAAATGTATAACATCCATTTTTTATAGCTAGAGGAAAATGAACAGAGGAAGGGAGGGTAAGAGACCGAAACATATGAACGAACTAGAGTAATATAAATTGAATAGTGGGAATAGTGAAGGTTAATATCTCTTAAAAAAAATTTAGGGTTTTCCTCAGCCATGGGGGAAAATCTCTCCCCTCACAGAAATCTCTCTCATCTTTCTTCTTCTAAACATCTAAACAGACCACCTGAATCTCACATCAGAGAATCAAGCAATGGAATCATCATAGATAAAGATGGGTTTCAATTAGTTCAATCAAGATCACAAAAGAAACGACAAACAAAGAAGACAGATGGTCAGAGTTCAACCGTCCCTCCTCTAATTACAAGAAATCAATCGTATCAACCGCGGAAACCCATAAATTTATCTCTGAATAAAGCACAAGGGCAAAAATCTTGGGTTGAAATCGTTTCTGAGCAATCTAAAGAACTAAATAATGATGAATGCAATCTTGAAACTATTGCTCCTATCAAAATTAACAGTAAGAAATTTGGTTTGATAAAAGAATCTGTATGCAAAAGAGCAATTGATTGTTGGAGCAATTCGATTTTGGTTTATGTTGTTGGTACCAAACCGTATTATACATTTTTCAAAGCTTACATCCAACGTGTATGGAAACCTGTTGGAGAATTTGAAATTTTTACCAGAGAAAATGGGTTCTTTATTGTTAAATTCAAAGAAGTTCAAGATTGCAATTCGATCATTCAGAATGGCCCATACTTCTATATTGGAAAGCTCATCATAATGAGAAGATGGTCTGAGTCCCTAAAAATGGACAGGGATCTCCTTAGTACGATGCCGATATGGGTTAAGTTACCCAATGTCA
Source organism: Allium fistulosum (assembly GCA_030737815.1). Taxonomy (NCBI): domain Eukaryota; kingdom Viridiplantae; phylum Streptophyta; class Magnoliopsida; order Asparagales; family Amaryllidaceae; genus Allium; species Allium fistulosum. The sequence goes on along the minus strand of JASFAW010000015.1, from coordinate 14,155,079 downwards.
ATATCAAATTATGGGATCGTGAAGCGTTCAGTGTAATGGCCAGCATTATCGGAAAACCCATAAAAATGGATGCAGCTACAACCTTGAAAACGAGATTGAATTACGCTCGTCTTCTGGTGGAGGTATCTACAGATGATGAACTTCCTCAAGAAATAAATCTTACATTATACAATGGAGAAAACATCACACAAAAGATTGAGTATGAATGGGTACCACCGAAGTGTAGTATCTGTAAATGCTTTGGACACATTAGAGAACAATGTGTCACAGAACAAAGGTGGATACCCATAATTCATAATCAAAACAAAGAAATAGTCAATGATCAAGAAAATGATGTAGATACAACACTACAAGATTTGCATCTCAATGAGGAGACACTAAAAGAATCAAAAATTCAAACGAACAAAGATCGAATCAACCAGAAAGGTATCATCTTCAATCAAGAAACAACACCTCATTTTCTCACTGATCAAGATGACCAGATCCTTGCTTCGGAAGTTCATCATGCGGAAAAAATAAAAGAAAATTCAAAAGATAGTTCACAACGCAGCTCAAAGGAGGGTATCTGTAACGAAGAGGTCTTTAACTCTGAAATCCCCCCCATTTCAGAGTTATGTTTAATTACAAATAATCATGATACAGACACAAACAACATCCCGCCATCGAGCTCCAACCAGAGTCCAGAATATAACATGGAGAGTGAACCTCCATCAGATAATGCTGTAGAGGTTGAGGACAATGTTGGCATCCACTCAACCTTGCCTCGCAATGCTGAGGAGTTTGACATCTCTCGCATTCTAATCCCAGAAAGTTATATTGCATCTACATCTGATAATGTTATGGAGGAATCTGAAAAACAATTTGATATATCAGAATTACATATTCCCAAGACTAAAGCAATTGGTAAATACAAAAGCACAAGCAAAGAGAAGAAAGCTTTTGGACAAAAATACATATCAATCAATCCAGATTGGAATGAAATGACCACAAGACTTAAAGCTAAAAGATCAGAGAAAAAGAGGAAGGGTAAGGGTAGCAGTGTATCAGGTTCAATCTGAAACCCTGAATCTTTTATTTTATCCTTTTATTATTATTTTTTATGACTATCATGGCCTGGAATGTTAGGGGTATGAATTCCCCTGCTAAACAAACTGACATTTTAAATATGGTTAGAATTTACAAACCATAAGTAGTTGCCCTCATTGAAAACAAGATGGATGATACTAACACTGAGAAATTCTGTTTTAAACTCTCTAATAACTGGAAATCCATAAACAATAATGATTGTGGAAGTAAAGGTAGAATCCTTGTCATATGGGACTCTAATATTTGGAATTTGGTTAATGTTAATAAAGATATTCAATTTATTGACTGCAACTTCAAAAATGTTGGTGGTTTTTCCCTTCAAATTACCAATATATATGGTAGTAATTTTGAAAATGAAAGAAACAGTCTATGGTATAGATTAAAAGCTCTTAGTCAAAGCTACGATTTTCCTTGGATTATTTTGGGTGACTTTAATACTGTTTTTCATGCTAATGAAAAATTTGGTGGCAATAAAATCCCCCAAAATAAGCTTGAAAAAATTAATAAATTTTTACTTGAATCTGGGCTTATTGAACCTAATATGAATGGCAATAAATACACTTGGAAATCTGGTAAGGAGAAAAACATTCATTGCAAGCTTGATAGAGTGTTAATTAATGAAAATTTTTGTAATTCTTCTCCAAATTTATGTTGTTACTCTATTGAGCAAAATATAAGTGACCATACCCCTTTACTGATAAACTTTTTTCAAAATCAAACTAATAATTATAATAATCCTAAAGCTGCTCCTTTTAGATTTAAAAATGGTTGGGTCTTAAGCAATGATTATAATGGTATTATGAAAGATTGTTTTACTTTTTCAAATAATGGATCTTATCAAGTCTAGTTCAGCATGTTTCTTAAAAATACAAAAAAAAATCAAAAACTGGAATAAGGCTAACTTTAGTAAGAATGACTGTTTAAATAAATTAAGGGAGGAAGGGAAATTTTTACAAAAACTTGCTGATGATAACCCTGGCAATTCTGATATTATTGATAATTTCTTTTCTAATCAAGCTAAGCTTTCTCAAGAACTTTATATAAACTCTGTCAATCACAAGCAAAACGCTAAGGTTGATTGGCTTACTATGGGAGATGAGTGCACCAAATTTTTTCATGCAAAAATGAGCTGTAGGAAACATATCAATGATATAGGTAAAATCATTGACAGTAAAGGTGAGTGCATAAATGACTTTGAAAAGATTGTCAATGAAGCTATTAATTACTATTCTCAGTTATATTTCTCTGACTCAAATGAAATTAGTTTTCCTAACATTGTGTAAGAATGTGTTAAATGATAATGCTGCTGATATCTTATTAGCTCCTGTTAGTATAGATGAAATCAAAGCAATTATTTTTAATGCAGGAGATAATAAAAGTCCTGGTCCAGGTGGTTTCAATGCAAAAATTTTCAAAACTCATTGGGATAATATCAAAGACCATATTTCTAATGTAGTTAATGAATTTATGAATGAAGGTAATTTAATCAAAAGTTTTAATTATACTTTCATTACCTTAATTCCTAAAAACAAAAATCCAACTTGTATTGAGGATTATAGACCAATATCTTGTTGCAATTTTGTTTATAAAATCATTGCTACTGTTTTAAGTAATAGAATAAAGCTGTTTCTCCCCTTTTTAATTTCTGAAAATCAATGTGCTTATATACCTGGCAGACTAATTTATGAAAACTCTTTGCTAGCACATGAAATGGTCAGGAATTTCAATTATAAAAAAGGGGATAAAATGTGTCTCAAAGTTGATCTCCAAAAAGCTTATGACAAAGTTAACAGAAATTTTATTATCCATATCATGAAATGCATGAATTTTCCTGCTAAATTTTGTAGGTTAATTTTTGAATGCATTAATACACCCACCTTATCTATATTATTTCAAGGTAAACCTGAGGGTTTCATCAAGAGTAACAGGGGTATCAGATAGGGAGACCCTCTTTCTCCCTATCTTTTTACCTTAGCCATGGAATATTTTTCTATTCTTATTGATATTGAAACTATCAAAAACAATATTTCTCCAATAAATAGAGTACAACCATCCATTACTCACCTGATTTATGCTGATGATCTTATGTTGTTTTCTAAAGCTAACAAAGATAATGCAGAGGCTATTAGTGAGGTTTTGGAGAATATGTATAAATATGCTGGTCTTAAAATTAATGAATTTAAAACAAAGGCATATTTCAGCAAATATTGCAGGTATAAAAAAGAAGTTCTGGATGTTCTTAAAGTAAGTGAATGTAACAACCCGGAATTTTACAACAAGTATTTATCGTCAAAATGACGATTAAACTAGTTGTTGATTACTGTTGCAATTTTGAATCGATTGGAATTCTTTTTAGATTTGTATAATTCTTTAATAAAAGATTGGGTTAAATCCTTTAGTAAATTGTTGAACAGAAGTGGGCTTTAAAAATTGAATCGAGGCCCTTGTTTATCTGGATGCCGTGATAAAGATTGACCCGCTCCCCCCTATTGTTTCAAAAAACCCTAAAATTATTCAAATCGATCGAAAAGAAAAAATGGTGGCTGCTTCGCCCCTCTCCTTCGTCCCTCAAACTAGAGCTTCGTGTAATCGAAGGCGCCAGATCCAACAACATGATCGAACGACGCTCGACTTTACTCGTTTTCCTTGCGTGGTTGATCGGTCGACCTTTAAGCTGCCCTCGGCGGCGACGTCAAATTTGTGTTCTTCAAACTAAGGTGAGTGTCCATCACTCACATCTAATTCAAGCCAATCTTTTGAATGCAGTCGGTCTCTCTGTTTTTATGCGATTTTAAACTGTGTTATAGTTCGACTCCTTGTTTGTCTGGGTTTTCTGGCACTGTTGGTTTGCGAGGTCACTTTGACTTCGTTCCTTTGATCTCGTTTGAACGAAGTCGATTTTGTAGGTGTCTGCATTTTCTTGTTGGTTCGATTTTGGGTCACTCACAGCTTTTTTGATTTTCGGAATCGAGTTTGACAATGTTATGCTCGTCTTTGTTTATGCGATATTTTGATGCTTTGGCCAAGTCTTGAAATTTGACTTCTTTGTTCACTTTGAGGTGGGCCACGACTTGGTTATAACTGTGTTGATATTATGCTTTCGGCCTTGTGATTTCGGGGTGGGTTAGATGATGCTCACGGCTTTGAAATTTTCACTGTTTCTGTTCATCACTGTTATATTTGCATGTGTTTACTTGTACATGTTCATTCACGAGTTGTACATCTCTATAGTTGCATTCACTTCAAAGATGTTGATTCTGGTAATGTACATTGTTATCATTGGTTCATCTGGTCATTCATTGGCTCGTTTAGTCTGGGTTGATTTCATTTGCAATAGCTTGATGACCATTTGTTCATGTTGTATCTTCTGAAATTACTTGAACTCTGGTCTGTGGTCTTGGACCTTCACTTGAGTCATTTGAACTTTGGCTGGTAGACTTGACTTCTGTATATTTTCACGATTTGTTTACTTTCAAATTGTTCATCTCGACTTGTTTGCGTCTGCATTGAATTCGAACTTTTCTTTGATCTATTGTTTCTCGGTGGGGAGTCTGATACCTATCTTTTTGCATCATTTTGTACTTGCACAGTTTCAAGCATTGTCTTCATTGCATTCAGGTCTACTGTCATTACTATATTGAGGTCTTGTTCCTTGTTTCATTTGGTATTTCATCTTGAACCACGTCTGCCGCACTGATATTAGTCTCTGTAGTGTATTTATCTTTGTTCATCAGTTGTTGTTACTGTATGGTTGCATGCCTTAATTTTTGGCCCCTGTGAGCTTCGTCTCTGACCATCTTTGTTACATTGTTTCTCGACTTTGGATACTATTTTAAGAATGACTGGTCGTTGCTGCTGTATTTGTCATTGATACTGTCTGGTTGCATTCATTTCATGTTCTCATTGCACTTGTATTTCCTCGAGCTTGTGCTGTCTGGTTGATTGTACTTGAATCAGTGATTTGCTTCATTACGGTCTGGCCTGTCGTAGAAGAATAAATAGTTGAACTGGTCTCGTTGCCTTCACCTATGTACATTGGTAGATCTTGTCTTCACCTGTACCCTGGTCTCCACAGTAACATTCATGCTTGTAGTTGATTCTGATTTCACTGTACTTTGAAGTGTTTTTCTGGTTCACAAAGTTGCAGTCTTGTTTATTTGTGGCGTTTGTGTTGAATCTTGTTGTTCGTGTTATATTCACTTGCATACTGTCCCACTTGATTAGTTGAGCTTGCATTGTTCTTGATTTTGGGTTGTTTGTAGTGGCGAGGCAGTACACGCGTGCGTGTACTGCAGCCCTAGCAGGATTGACAGATTTAGTTGAATATTTCGATTGTTAAATGTTTTCGTTGGTTAAATTCAATAATTTTGAAGTGTATTTTGAGATGGTTCATTTTGATTTGAGTTGGATCCGTTTGCTATTTTGATTCATTGATCTTCTGAGTATGTCGTAGGCTGTATTGGCGAGGCAGTACACGTTAGCGTGTACTGCAGCCAATCAGCATTGATGTCTTTAAACTGACATTTCAATTGTTCAAATTACTTTGGATTGCTGATTTGTGGTTTAACACAATTTAGTGTTATATCTGCCGTTAACCGATTCTTTATCGAGGAGTTGGATATACGAGATTTCTGTGACCGTCATCTTTTGATATTTGATTATTATTGCTTCTATGCATTTATGACTGAGTTTGAATTAGACTGACCCGTGTATTATTTTCTTTTGAATTTAATACTCGGGTCAGACCCAAGTTATTTCAGGTTGTAGATTTCCTGCTTTGAGTTGCTGTTTGGGCTATGAAGACTTTTTATATCATTTGAAGTGGTCTTCGTCTTGTTGTAGTAGTTAGTGTGTCTGTTTTAAGATGATATGTACTCATGTATATTAGTCGATAATGTACTTGTATATATAAATTCTTGAGTCGACAGTTGTAGTTGTATCATATGTATTGTGTCAATTGTATTGTAACTGACATCAGTTATATATATGAGACTTCTTGTTTAATCTGTGTTCCGCATTTATATTATCTGTGTTATTATTATATTCATTGTCCTAAACTATTATGAACCGTCGTAGTTCGTTTTGTACTAGAATTGGGTATGTCGATGGGAGTAAATAAATAAGAGATGAAAAAAATAAAAAGTATATACCACTCCTATCGAGTTAACCAATATTAGTGTAAGGCTAACTACGGATGGCCGCTCCTATCCAGCCTTATTCTTCGTAATAATAGACAGTACTTCTTTTAATACTCTTTGTTATTATGAGCATAGAGGTGGGGCATCACATTTGGTATCAGAGCTTGGGGTTTATGGACATAATATAAAACATAACTTAGATGGAACATATGTTACAACTATTGGTCGATGTTTTATTTATGCTTTGAGTCAAAACTAAAGTTTTGAAATTTTGATGAAATTTTTAAATATCTTTATTTAAAAATAAAAGTGAAACTGTGATTTGTTGATTTGATTGATTTGGGTACTGTTTATCAGAGTGCGCAGCGGAAACAGTGAAACTGTCTTCGCTGAGTACAACTGATAATCTATTTGATTTAGAAATTGAAACAAATTTCAATGGTTGTTTACATAGCTGTAATTATTTTGTTTCTTTGAGAATTTCGAATCCGAATTGAGGATTCGAAGAAATTACAGTTATGTGATTTTTGTTGAAATTTCCGCTGGCTTTCTTTTGTACTAATCATCTATTGATTAGATTTTGCTGTTTTGAATTATCTTCATTGAAGATACATTCGAATGATTCTTTGTTCATTTTGTAGAATGTGCAAATTTGAGTTGCACGTTACTGCATTTATTTTACGTTGAACCGATGCTTGGTTATGAAACATATTTTGTTGCCGTTATTCTTATAACGGGATTTTCACATCGATGCTAAATTCTTGAAGCACGATGTTTTGTGGCATTTTTTATGAATGAAAATTTACTAGTGTTACATTTTGATGTAAATCATTTTGATGTGATTTTGACGTTTTAAAATTTATGTTGCTTTGGCTTCAGTAACCGTCAAATTTTAAAAGTAGATTTTCAAGCGGTTATTCCGCAATGCTGATTTTGAGATTCGTTCTACGATGTTTTGAGAAGTACAATTTCCTTATCGAAATTGTTACTGATTTGCTGCTTTAATCACGTGATTGGAAAATCATTTTAAAATGAAAATTGTTTTATAAATTTCTAACAGTTTGCGCTTTCAAAAGGATGAGAAAGCGACTTAAATGATTCAGCAAAATCGAGGATTATGACCCCTTTCTTTTACTGATTCGCTTAACTCTGGACTTGTCCAGTTGAGAATGTGAATTGTTATTTTTATAAAATAAATAAATAAAAAAAAATTGTTTTCAGAAATTTTACAGTTTGCACTTTCAAAAGAATGAGGAAGCGATTTAAACGTTTCAGCAAAATCGAGGACTATGACCCCTTTCTTTTACTGATTCGCTTAATTCCGAACTCGTCCATTTGAGAATGTAAAGTGTATTTTTTAAAAATACACAATTTTGCACTTTCAAAGAAACGATGAAGAGATTTAAACGATTTAGCAAAAGTGCGGAGTATAGAACCACACTTTTACTATTTCGGTTAATTCCGGACTCGTTAATTGAAATATCTGCTGTTTAGATGATTTTGATGATTTTGCACTTTCAAGGAAACGATGAAGAGAATCAAATGATTTAGTAAAACACGTGGTATGGGACATGTGCGTTTGCTATTTCGGTTAATTCCGGACTCGTTAATTGAAATATTTGATGATTTCGTGTTCTTTCGAGCCACTATGATGGACCTTCGGGTCATATGACGGACCTTCGGGTCAAATACCAGTACTAGACCTTCGGGTCACTCTGCGGACCTTCGGGTCAATTTGATGGGCGCCAAAATTATGTTGAGTACTTGGTAGGCTTCGGCCATTTGTTGATGCACGTGCGGCGAATTAAAAACTCGCCATCTGATGGGATCGATCCAAGCTTTTATGTTGATTTTCTAGTCTTCTTAATTGATTTCTAGATATTTGTTGTTTCCAATTATCTACAGGTAATTGGATATTTGTTGTTTCTAATTATCGCTTGTGATAATTAGATATTTGTTGATATGAGTTCTGATTATCGTTTTTGATAATCGGATATTTGTGTTTCTAATTATCGCTTGTGATAATTAGATATTTGTTGATATGAGTTCTGATTATCGTTTTTGATAATCAGATATTTGTGTTTCTAATTATCGCTTGTGATAATTAGATATTTGTTGATATGAGTTCTGATTATCGTTTTTGATAATCGGATATTTGTTGTTTCTAATTATCGCTTGTGATAATTAGATATTTGTTGATATGAGTTCTGATTATCGTTTTTGATAATCGGATATTTGTGTTTCTAATTATCGCTTGTGATAATTAGATATTTGTTGATATGAGTTCTGATTATCGTTTTTGATAATCGGATATTTGTGTTTCTAATTATCGCTTGTGATAATTAGATATTTGTTGATATGAGTTCTGATTATCGTTTTTGATAATCGGATATTTGTTGTTTCTAATTATCGCTTGTGATAATTAGATATTTGTTGATATGAGTTCTGATTATCGTTTTTGATAATCGGATATTTGTTGTTTCTAATTATCGCTTGTGATAATTAGATATTTGTTGATATGAGTTCTGATTATCGCTTTTGATAATCGAATATTTTTGAATTGAAATTTGATTATCATTTGTGATAATCGAATATTTATTGATTGAAATTTGATTATCAATTGTGATAATCGAATATTTGTTGATTTGAAATTTGATTATCATTTTTGATAATCGAATATTTTTTAATTGAAATTTGATTATCAATTGTGATAATCGAATATTTATTGATTGAAATTTAATTATCAATTGTGATAATCGAATATTTGTTGATTTGAAATTTGATTATCGTTTTTGATAATCGAATATTTTTGAATTGAAATTTGATTATCAATTGTGATAATCGAATATTTATGGATTGAAATTTGATTATCATTTGTGATAATCGAATATTTATTGATTTGAAATTTGATTATCGTTTTTGATAATCGAATATTTTTGAATTGAAATTTGATTATCGTTTTTGATAATCGAATATTTGTCGATTTGGAATTTGATTATCGTTCTTGATAATTAAATATTTGTTGATTTGAAATCTAATTGTCATTTTTAATAAGTAGATATTTGATGATTTGATGTTTTCTGATTATCGTTTGAGATAATTAGATATTTGTCGATTTGTTTTCCAACTATCGTTAGGATAATTGGATGTTTGCTGATATTAGTGATATGAGATTTTCTAGTCTCCAAATTGATTCTAGAGTGTGCTGATTTTATGGAATTGCTATTTTCTATCTCTCTCGGTTGATAGTTAAAATTTGCTGACTTTGCAGTTGGTGTTTTCTAGTTAATTGTTGAATAACTAGGTTTTGGCAGTTTTGCGATTTGTGATTGTGTTTCATAATTATCCTTGTTGATAATTAGATTTTGTTGTTTTCTAATTATCGTATCGATAATTGGATATTGCTGATAATTGTATTAATTGGATTTTGCTGTTTTCTAATTATCCGTCGGATAATTAAAATTTTGTTGAGAATTTGTGAATTTCTCTTATGAAGTTAAAAGATTTCTTTAGTGTTTGAATTCACGACCTTTATTTTTCTAACTTAACCAGTTTATGTTAGAAAGATAATTGTTGGTGACGGCCTTAATTATGAAAATTGCGGGGACGCAATTTTTATAAGGAGGGGAGTCTGTAACAACCCGGAATTTTACAACAAGTATTTATCGTCAAATGACGATTAAACTGGTTGTTGATTACTGTTGCAATTTTGAATCGATTGGAATTCTTTTTAGATTTGTATAATTCTTTAATAAAAGATTGGGTTAAATCCTTTAGTAAATTATTGAACAGAAGTGGGCTTTAAAAATTGAATCGAGGCCCTTGTTTATCTGGATGCCATGATAAAGATTGACCCGCTCCCCCTTATTGTTTCAAAAAACCCTAAAATTATTCAAATCGATCGAAAAGAAAAAATGGTGGCTGCTTCGCCCCTCTCCTTCGTCCCTCAAACTAGAGCTTCGTGTAATCGAAGGCGCCAGATCCAACAACACGATCAAACGATGCTCGACTTTACTCGTTTTCCTTGCGTGGTTGATCGGTCGACCTTTAAGCTGCCCTCGGCGGCGATGTCAAATTTGTGTTCTTCAAACTAAGGTGAGTGTCCATCACTCACATCTAATTCAAGCCAATCTTTTGAATGCAGTCGGTCTCTCTGTTTTTATGCGATTTTAAACTGTGTTATAGTTCGACTCCTTGTTTTTCTGGGTTTTCTGGCACTGTTGGTTTGCGAGGTCACTTTGACTTCGTTCCTTTGATCTCGTTTGAACGAAGTCGATTTTGTAGTTGTCTGCATTTTCTTGTTGGTTCGATTTTGGGTCACTCACAGCTTTGTTGATTTTCGGAATCGAGTTTGACAATGTTATTTTGCTCGACTTTGTTTATGCGATATTTTGATGCTTTAGCCAAGTCTTGAAATTTGACTTCTTTGTTCACTTTGAGGTGGGCCACGACTTGGTTATAACTGTGTTGATATTATGCTTTCGGCCTTGTGATTTCGGGGTGGGTTAGATGATGCTCACGGCTTTGAAATTTTCACTGTTTCTGTTCATCGCTGTTATATTTGCATGTGTTTACTTGTACATGTTCATTCACGAGTTGTACATCTCTGTAGTTGCATTCACTTCAAAGATGTTGATTCTGGTAATGTACACTGTTATCATTGGTTCATCTGGTCATTCATTGGCTTGTTTAGTCTGGGTTGATTTCATTTGCAATAGCTTGATGACCATTTGTTCATGTTGTATCTTCTGAAATTACTTGAACTCTGGTCTGTGGTCTTGGACCTTCACTTGAGTCATTTGAACTTTGGCTGGTAGACTTGACTTCTGTATATTTTCACGATTTATTCACTTTCAAATTGTTCATCTCGACTTGTTTGCGTCTGCATTGAATTCGAACTTTTCTTTGATCTATTGTTTCTCGGTGGGGAGTCTGATACCTATCTTTTTGCAACATTTTGTACTTGCATAGTTTCAAGCATTGTCTTCATTGCATTTAGGTCTGCTGTCATTACTATATTGAAGTCTGGTTCCTTGTTTCATTTGGTATTTCATCTTGAACCATGTCTGTCACATTGAACTTAGTCTCTGTAGTGTATTTATCTTTATTCATCAGTTGTTGTTACTGTATGGTTGCATGCCTTAATTTCTGGCCCCTGTGAGCTTCGTCTCTGACCATCTTTGTTACATTGTTTCTCGACTTTGGATACTGTTTTAAGGATGACTAGTCGTTGCTGCTGTATTTGTCATTGATACTGTCTGGTTGCATTCATTTCCTGTTCTCATTGCACTTGTATTTCCTCGAGCTTGTGCTGTCTGGTTGATTGTACTTGAATAAGTGATTTGCTTCATTATGGTCTGGCCTGTCGTAGAAGAATAAATAGTTGAACTGGTCTCGTTGCCTTCACCTGTGTACATTGGTAGATCTTGTCCTCACCTGTACCCTGGTCTCCACAGTAACATTCATGCTTGTAGTTGATTCTGATTTCACTGTACTTTGAAGTGTTTTTCTGGTTCACAAAGTTGCAGTCTTGTTTATTTGTGGCGTTTGTGTTGAATCTTGTTGTTCGTGTTATCTTCACTTGCATACTGTCCCACTTGATTAGTTGAGCTTGCATTGTTCTTGATTTTGGGTTGTTTGTAGTGGCGAGGCAGTACACGCGTGCGTGTACTGCAGCCCTAGCAGGATTGACAGATTTAGTTGAATATTTCGATTGTTAAATGTTTTCGTTGGTTAAATTTAATAATTTTGAAGTGTATTTTGAGATGGTTCATTTTGATTTGAGTTGGATCCGTTTGCTATTTGGATTCATTGATCTTCTGAGTATGTCGTAGGCTGTATTGGCGAGGCAGTACACGTTAGCGTGTACTGCAGCCAATCAGCATTGATGTCTTTAAACTGACATTTCAATTGTTCAAATTACTTTGGATTGCTGATTTGTGGTTTAACACTGCCGTTAACCGATTCTTTATCGAGGAGTCGGATATACGAGATTTCTGTGACCGTCGTCTTTTGATGTTTGATTATTATTGCTTCCGTGCATTTATGACTGAGTTTGAATTAGACTGACCCGTGTATTATTTTCTTTTGAATTTAATACTCGGGTCAGACCCGAGTTATTTCAGGTTGTAGATTTCCTGCTTTGAGTTGCTGTTTGGGCTATGAAGACTTTTTATATCATTTGAAGTGGTCTTCGTCTTGTTGTAGTAGTTAGTGTGTCTGTTTTAAGATGATATGTATTCATGTATATTAGTCGATAATGTACTTGTATATATAAATTCTTGAGTCGACAGTTGTAGTTGTATCATATGTATTGTGTCAACTGTATTGTAACTGACATCAGTTATATATATGAGACTTCTTGTTTAATCTGTGTTCCGCATTTATATTATCAGTGTTATTATTATATTCATTGTCCTAAACTATTATGAACCGTCGTAGTTCATTTTGTACTAGAATTGGGTATGTCGATGGGAGTAAATAAATAAGAGATGAAAAAAATAAAAAGTATATACCACTCCTATCGAGGTAACCAATATTAGTGTAAGGCTAACTACGGATGGCCGCTCCTATCCAGCCTTATTCTTCGTAATTATAGACAGTACTTCTTTTAATACTCTTTGTTATTATGAGCATAGAGGTGGGGCGTCACAGTGAAGGTAATCTTCCTATTAAATATTTAGGCCTTCCTTTATCTGCTAATCAAATCAAAGATAGTGATTGTTCCTATCTGATAGATAAAATTCAAAACAAAATGGAAACTTGGTCATGCAAGCTTCTATATATCCATTGCGGTAGAATTGAGTTAATTAAAACTGTTGTTTATGCCATTATTTTATATTTGTTTCAAACACACCACATCCCTATTGCTACAATTAAAAAAATTGAAAGCAGATGTGCTGAATTTCTTTGGGGAGGAAAATACCATAAAATCAGTTGGGACAAAGTATGCAAACCCAAAAATGAAGGTGGGCTTGGTATCAGAAATCTTAATGATCTTAGTTTAACTTGTCAATTAAATTTTTTTTGGAGATTTATAAGTGGAGATTCTTTATGGACCAAATGGATGACATACAAATATCTTAAAAAAGGTAATTTTTGGACAACTTTACCAAAAAATAATAAATCCAATGCTTGGAATCAAATTTTAAAATGCAGAGATTTAGGAAAATCTTTAATTCAAAGAAAATTCAAATCTAGTTGTGAACCTAGTCTTTGGTTCGATCCTTGGTTTCAAAATGATTCCTTTATTAATAGGGTAGGATGGGATAATCTTGTTATTTGTGGTGAAGCTAATGCTAATGTAAATGTCATAATTAAAAATAATCACTGCCAGCCTCATCTTCATCCAATTACTAATCCTCATAAAATTTTTATTACTAATATCCCTTTAGACCCTAATGCAGAATGTGATTATTGGGAATGGTTAGCTAGCATCAACGGTAAGTTTTCTTTTAAGAAATCTTGGGAGCATATTAGAAACAAGAAACCTACTGTTGATTGGCATAAGTGCATATGGAACAAGGCGAATAATCCTAAGATGGCTATCTGTACATATTTTGCTTTTAAAAACAGATTGCCAACTCTGGATATAATCAATAAATGGGGGAGAAATAATCTTTCACTCTGTTCCTTATGCAACTTAGCAAATGAAACTGTTACTCATTTATTCTTTGAATGCAGTTACAGTTATTACATATGGAGCCAAATTAGAACTAAGCTGAGCATGTACAATAAAAGCAGCATGGATCTAAATCAGATTATCATGGATATCTACAACCAATTTAGAGGAAAATCTCTTGAAAGAGATCTTGCTCACGTATTACTAACCACAGCAGTTTATCATATTTGGAAAGAGAGAAATAATCATACTCATAACAAGTCGAAACTGTCCAAAGAGCAAAGATGGCTAATTATAGAGAATGATAGCATAATTATTCTTCAGAAATCTAAGAAAAAGGTTAAAGACCAAACCAAATTTGATTTCCTTGCGGATTTGTGGAGCAAAGAGGCTGGTAGCAAGTACATAGAACATTATCTCCTCAATCCGAAGGTCTATCAAACTGATTTAAGCATTCATCAGCAATTTACTCAAGGTGCTAAAGAGCTTCAAACCACCAGACATCCTGAAGCTGGCGATAACAGCTACAAATCTGAGTCGCGATGACACCAAATCTGTAAATCTTAGCTCGAGGAACCAAAACTCAGACTTGAAAAACTACACCAACTCAAGCAAAGCTGACAGTAGTATGAGAAACAAGCTCAATCAATGTCTTTCGTATTGGGAAAGGGGAGAAAGCAGCAGAAAGGAGAAGACAAAGGACATCTAATTTCTCGCTTTCGAGAATATCTCATCGCCATTATTTAGTTTTGTATCTGATAAGAGAATTATGTCGGCAACCCTAGTTAGGGTTTGTTTGTAAAGGTGATTTCGGGTAGTAATGTTATATGCCCGATAACTTGTAAACTTGGGCTGGGCCCTTTTACCCTTCTTCAAAAAAATAGTGAAGGTCAAATATTGATTTATGGGAATATTAAAAGCAAGTGACTGTTGATTTTCAACCAGTAGGAAATTGAATGGTCACCGAACACAAATAGACTCAAGCGGATATCAATACGGCTGACCGTTTCATGGTTTTCGCCGCGTATCGAACACCGAATGTAACGCCCCACCTCTATACCCACGCTAGCCAAGGACACTACGGGGTAATGTCGTCAACTAGCACAGAGAATAAGGCTGTTGAGGAGCGACCATCCATGTAATTGCTTTGTGCGAGTACCGATATGCCAGATAAAAATAATACTTTTCATCTCAAGAGGAAATCCGACATATGGATACAAACTCAAAGCTACTACACAGTGGCTATATGGACTTTGGAAACAAATATAGAAATAAACATAACACAAATCAGTCACAGACAGTTCATATCACAAAGGCGGAAATAGATATGAATATAACACATGAAAGTGTACATCAGAGTAGTGGTCAAATAAGATCCACAATAATACAAAAGAATAGCATCACGTGCTATACAAAAGAATAAGTACACAACATAGAGTCTATATCTCAAATGTGTACATCCAAAAACTACTAATCTATGTAGTTAGCCAAAAGTCAGAATAATCCAGAAGAGAAGTCAAGCAGAACCACCTGTAACATCTCAGTCTGACCCGAGTATTATTTAAGAAGAAAATAATAAACGGATCAGTCTAGCTATAATTATCAGATAAAATGAGATAAGAAGAGATATAATAAAAACGTATGATAACCAAGAATGTCATACTGCGACAAGTCTACATAGAAAATCAACTAAAGGCATACAATATCTCAAGAATCTCATAGCATCAAAAGAATGTCATATTCTTTATTTAATTCACCAAGCCACAATAAAATGACATACTCATCAATGTTAATGGTAAAAGCTGGTGAAACATAAATTCCAGAAATCACAACAAGAAATCCAGAAATAACAAGAAAAGGATGGCCAATCCCAAACAGGAGCATGAAAGCCGGAACATTGACGAAGTGCAAACGGTATGTCCAATGAACTGGAAAGCCGAGACATTGATGTAGTACAAACGGTACATCAGATGAATCGAACATTGACGCAGTGCAAACGGTACGTCCAATGAATTGAACATTGACGTAGTGCAAACGGTACGTCCAATGAACTGGAAAGCCGAGACATCGATGTAGTACAAACGGTACATCAGATGAATCGAATATTGACGCAGTGCAAACGGTACGTCCAATGAATCGAACATTGACGCAGTGCAAACGGTACGTCCAATGAATCGGAAAAGACAATACAATTCAGAACATTGACGCAGTGCAAACGGTACGTCTAATGAATCGGAAGGCCGAGATATCGATGTAGTGCAAACGGTACATCAGATGAATCGAAACACATTAAAAGTACTTGGGTTGCCAGCCCACAAAGAAATGAGACGAAGCTCAATAAAATGAAGTACAGTCCTTCACATGGACAAAGAGACATCACACATTGCTAGTCTAAACCATAAAATGATCATCATCGATCATCAAGAAGTGTCGATTACACTAAGCTAGTAAATATAAGAGTTTAGCTTCATGTCCCATAACCACTTGCTTAACTCAAATATTTACGAACAGATTGTAGATCTGCACTAGAAAATTGTCACAAGAGTTTCAATCGAACAAGTCCATAAATTAACCGACGAAGTAAACGCAAGCGTTTCATACCACTTGTTTTGCTAAGCCGTTTAATTAGATTTTCTCATACGAATGAGGTAAATGTTTGTATATACTAATAGATTGGAAAACGGTTTTAAGAAACGAGCTTTGATATTGAAAATAGAGTTGAAATCATTTTAATGAAAGGGTTTTGATATTTAATACTAGTATAGAAAACCTTTATATTTTGAAGTGACAAATCATAGAAGTGATTGTAGAAACAATCAATCATAAAAATTCACATTCGAAGACGTGAATAAAATCCAAAGAAATCGATACCGAATCCATCAAAATGGATATGCCCAAAAATCCCGAAGAAAAGAAGTCATCAAAGTCGGTAATAAATGATAACAACAATAGGGAAACAACACGAATTGATTAAAGTTGGAAATTCAACAAAGTAGGCAATATAGGCATAATTGGCAAATAGGAGCAGGTCGGTCAACCGGACTCCCTGAGTCGGTTGACCGGACCAGAGACAGAAATTCTCGGGTAGCAGGTCGGTCGACTGGACTTCCTGGTCGGTCAGCCGGAGCCAAAATTCCTGCACTCCCAAAACAGAGGCAGGGAAGTGCTCAAGTAGCAGGTCGGTCGACCGGACCCTACATTCGGTCGGCCAGAGCCTGATTTCCAGCACTTCTTGCCCTATCAATGAATTCCAATTCTTTCCAAATCAAAAGCATTTGCACAAGAATAAGTGTTAGGAATTCATACCTAACAATCGAAGATAGTTATAGACTAAGATGTGAGATAAAAATCTCACCTTTAAACCCAAACGAATGAAGAAGAAGCTATGGAGCAATGGCAAGAGCAATTACTCTTCAATTACAACTCAAGAAGCTTCAATCTAAGCTTTAAAAGAAGAACATTCCCAAAGTTAGGTTTAGGAATTTCTGAAATTGGAAGGAGAAAGAGTTGGAGAAGAAGAAGGAGATGCTTACCAATGGGTTCTCTTTGAATTTGGAGCTAGAAGTTGGATTTGCTAATGAAGACTAGGGTTTTGAATTTCTATTTCCCATTCTCTTCCACCATTGTTGCTATAGAACAGAAAAGAGGAGGAAGTGAGAGTGAATGGGGAGGAGTGGTTCAGATTTGAGTATAAGTTGGCTAGTGGGATGAACCGAAACCCAAATCCCTAAGTGAAAATGGTCAAATTTTTGACTAGCTCCAAACATACCGAAGCTTATACTCAAAAAGGTCGCAAACGACATTTTGAACTCAATGGAAGTGGTCTCGAGTCCTAATTCGACTATTTGCAAAAAGTAGCTTTTTGGACATCAATCCGATTAACGATTCTATATTTAAACAAAATATTTAAATATTCAATCGTAGAATATGCGGGTTGTTACAGACTCCCCTCCTTAAAGAAATTGCGTCCTTGCAATACTTAAGAAGAAATTAAAGAGTAACAACCATAAAAGCATATCAACACAAAAGAAAATTTGAAATAAGAAGTTCACCATAAAGAGCGCAAAAGAGTAAGTCTGAAAGTTTTCGTTCGATGAATTCTCTAGATTTCCCAAGAGAAATCCTTGGGATTTGAGAACCATAGAACTCACACAAAAAGAACATCTTTATTTCTAAGGCGCTCAACCCTCGAAGAAATGATGCGAATAGGATTTTGCTCAAAAGTCAAATCTGGTGAAACTTCAATCCCTACAATAACACCAAGCTCAAGAATAAAAATCGGAAACCCTAAGGCATTTCCGTAGAAGAAAGACGTAAGAAAACGTCATGGATAGCAGAAAATTGAGCCGGTGCAACGGCGTAGTACAATAACGGTACGCCAGAGAAACGAGAAACTCGAATAATTTGGAACAACGGCATAGTACAATAACGGTACGCCAGATGAACCAAAGCTCAAATAATTCAGAACATCGACGTAGTGCAAACGGTACGTCAAATGAACCGAACACCATAAAAGAACACCGGACGCTAGTCCATAAAAGAAATGAGATAAAGCTCAATAAAATGAAGTATATCAAAACGTCCGATGGACTTGATAAAAAGATAATTCCATTCAGACATCATCAAAGAATCAACCCCTTGTTGTTTACAACAAAGTGCATTGGCAACACGGTTCCTCTTTCCGGGAATATACAAAGAATATCAAGATCATAAGATGCAAGGAACTCGATCCAATATTAAGTTCCTTATGAGAAAATAAATATTCCAAAGATTTATGATCGAGGCGGAGAACAAATTTCTCCCCCAAAAAATGATGATGCCAAACTCTTTAAAAGCGAAATCGATAGTCACGAGCACTAGATCATGAGTGGCATATCTAGTCTCAATAGGCATTAATGATTTAAAAGCAAAAGAAAGAGAACGACATCCAAACCAATACGATTAGCATTGGTACAAAAGATAAAGTCTTTGTTCCCATCGGGAATCACAAGAATAGAAGTATCGGAAAAGAATTCCTTCAAATAATCTTCTTTCCCGAAAAGCTAAAACTTTCAAAAATCACAATTATCTTTATGTAAAAATCTTTCTAGAAAAATTTGCATTTTACAAGTCAATATATTGTGTCAAATTGTCTCATCAAAGCGTTTAGGAGATTCCTATCGATAACGTTGATCAGGCGCATCGACCAGAATTCTTAAAGCACTCAATGGGCAATACAATCACAAAACCATCTTTCATATGATAAAAATATCTCTTAGAAGTTTTAAGAATATTCTTTGCTCATTGAAGAACAAAATCCAATTATACTTATAAATAAATCTTATGAAAAAGATTTGCAAAAATTTTAAATTGCTATTTCCATCCAAAATCAATAAATACAAGAATGGCCTCATCGAAATATTCATAGAATACTCGATTTACAAAATGGATGAAATAAACTGGATAAACTGAATGACATAATAAGTCATTCATAAGAATCATAACGAGTGCGGAATGCGGTAAATGGAATGCTAACTCCCGCAACTCGTAGCAAATGAAAATTGGTGGCAAGGTCGAGCTAAAAAAAAGACCTTATCACCACTCAAAAGATTGCTTAGGTGATAATCCTAAAGCGAACTCAAAAATACTGGAAAA
This sequence comes from Allium fistulosum, assembly GCA_030737815.1. Lineage (NCBI taxonomy): Eukaryota > Viridiplantae > Streptophyta > Magnoliopsida > Asparagales > Amaryllidaceae > Allium > Allium fistulosum. The sequence continues at coordinate 14,135,600 of JASFAW010000015.1, read as the reverse complement.
TTCTCAAACTACATGAATGAGAGAAATAACACTTTCCTCATCATGTGAGCTTAAAGAATAAAATGATGCCATCAAATTGGAATCAAAATCACAAAGGGAAAACAGAAATCTGCTTAACAGATTGAAAATGTCGAAGATGAATAGTCCACACGGGATAAAGGGTATGGCTATATAAAAATTAAGTCAATCCTTACAAAAATCAATTCCGAAGCCTAAGTAAAAATCAGCTCGGAAAGATAAATCACATAAAATAATTTCGACATTAATAAAAAGCAAATTGAGTGTTGTAGATCCACGAATCCGGATTTGCAATCCTCAAAGAAGTAATCAAGCCCAGAAATGTCTAAAGAAAAAGAATCACAAGTTCTTTTGATATAAAAATGTTGAGATGAAACCCATATAAAAAAGAACTCGAATAAGACAATCACAAAATAAATGTCATCAAGGATAGAATGGATACCTTTACCAAGAGAAGTGTCACTAGGGGCTTGAACAACATTTAGCTTTCCCTCTCTCTTGTTCGGAAGTTTGGGGCATGAAGATAAAAGATGTCCCGAACCTTTGCAATAACGACAGAAAAATGGTTTCGGGCACTCATTTGCATAGTGGTCCGTAAGGCCACAATTGTAGCATCGTCCATGACTAGAGGTAGGAGTCTTTGCTACCGAAGATTCTTGCTTCCCTTTCTTGTCGGGAATTGGATTGGGGCCTTTGAACTTAATAGGCCTTTTCATGTTGTTGTTGAAGTTTTGTTTAGCACCCACAACTTCAACATCACACTCTCTATCGGCCTCTTCAAGACGAAGAGCGATATCAATAAGCTGATCAAATGAAACCTCGAGTTTCAGGAGTAATGGCTTCTTAAGATTCTTATTCAAGCCATAGACAAATCTCTGGTTCTTCTTCAACGGGGTGTTAATGTATTCAACCCCGTATTTGGAAAGAGATTCGGAAGATGCGACGTAGTCCATCACAGAAGATTCACCTTGAACAAGGTCGATAAAACGCCGGGCCAAAGTTACTTTTTCAGCCTCCGGCACAAATTTCAATTCAAATCTTTCTCGGAATTGCTCCCAAGTGAGATCCGCTTCAACGATTTCAGAAATTAGAAGCTCATACCAATCCAATGCTCTTTCTTGGAGCATGCTAGAAGCCACTTGGACTCGGTAGAGATCAACAAGATTCATGCGAGAAAAGATGCGGTCGCATGATCTAAGCCAAGCTTGAATTTCAATGACACTCTCGGATCCCCAGAATGGCCTTCCACCCAAATCGGTGTAGTCTCTACACAAGCGTGCAAAACCGGATCTAGGATGAGTAGGCTCTGGAATGGGTCCGATAGCTTGAGCATTCTTAACAAGATCTAGAAGCTGCTGGGCAGACATAAATACTCCCTCTTGAGGAGTAGCACTGGATTGACCGACACTGGGACGGCCAGGTCTAACCATTTCTTTTCTTTTAAGAAAGAAAGAAAAGAGAAAAAGGTTAATCTCAGAATGAATATCAAACAAACTTAATTGATAAAACAAGGAATCATAAAAGGAAATAGGATAGAATGGTACGAAGACCCGAATCAAATCCTATGGCACGATTCCTAAGAAAGACTTAGGACATGATCCTTGCTAAATTATTGTACATTGTTCCGAAGTTTGGCTCTGATACCAAGCTGTAACGCCCCACCTCTATACCCACGCTAGCCAAGGACACAACGGGGTAATGCCATCAACTAGCACGGAGAATAAGGCTGTTGAGGAGCGACCATCCGTGTAATTGCTTTGTGCGAGTACCGATATGCTAGATAAAAATAAAACTTTTCATCTCAAGAGGAAATCCGACATATGGATACAAACTCAAAGCTACTACACAGTGGCTATATGGACTTCGGAAACAAATATAGAAATAAACATAACACAAATCAGTCACAGACAGTTCATATCACAAAGGCGGAAATAGATATGAATATAACACATGAAAGTGTACATCAGAGTAGTGGTCAAATAAGATCCACGATAATACAAAAGAATAGCATCACGTGCTATACAAAAGAATAAGTACACAACATAGAGTCTATATCTCAAATGTGTACATCCAAAAACTACTAATCTATGTAGTTAGCCAAAAGTCAGAATAATCCAGAAGAGAAGTCAAGCAGAAGCACCTGTAACATCTTAGTCTGACCCGAGTATTATTTAAGAAGAAAATAATAAACGGATCAGTCTAGCTATAATTATCAAATAAAATGAGATAAGAAGAGATATAATAAAAACGTATGATAACCAAGAACGTCATACTACGACAAGTCTACATAAAAAATCAACTAAAGGCATACAATATCTCAAGAATCTCATAGCATCAAAAGAATGTCATATTCTTTATTTAATTCACCAAGCCACAATAAAATGACATACTCATCAATGTCAATGGTAAAAGCTGGTGAAACATAAATTCCAGAAATCACAACAAGAAATCCAGAAATCACAAGAAAAGGATGGCCAATCCCAAACAGGAGCATGAAAGCCGGAACATTGACGCAGTGCAAACGGTACGTCCAATGAACCGGAAAGCCGAGACATCGATGTAGTACAAACGGTACATCAGATGAATCAAACATTGACGCAGTGCAAACGGTACGTCCAATGAATTGAACATTGACGCAGTGCAAACGGTACGTCCAATGAACTGGAAAGCCGAGACATCGATGTAGTACAAACGGTACATCAGACGAATCGAATATTGACGCAGTGCAAACGGTACGTCCAATGAATCGAACATTGACGCAGTGCAAATGGTACGTCCAATGAATCAGAAAGACAATACAATTCAGAACATTGACGCAGTGCAAACTGTAACGACCCGCATTTTTGACCGTTCAAGTCGACAATAATCCACACATGTCCAACTCAAACCGTTCAAAAAGGCAGATGGTTATTGGGGTTAAATAAGAAAAGGAAAGAAAGAACAGAAGCAAACTCAGAATCTTGCAGCGGAAGGAACAAGATATAATAATAAAATAACAGTTCATGAAGCTGTTAAATAAATAAATTTGATTATTATTATACATCATAAAACAAAGTTACATACATATCAGAGATAATACAATAATGCAGCGGAAAAATAATATGGTAGTAGAATACAAATGATGTAATACCAAACTCCGTCTTCGTCCTCCAGAATATACCTTCAACCTAATCTGAAATGCTCAGGCTGACCCGAGCATAATGAAAAGACAAAACACTCGAGTCAGGACTAAAATATCTCATGTAAGTTAAATCGAATAAGTAAATATGAGTGTGACGGCGTCGGAAATGTTTACGGGTTTTAGACACCTCCTATCCAGTGTTTAACGTGCGTGAATTAACTTAAGAGATGTTCGGGATTTCCATCTCCTAAGGATCCGTTAAACTATCTACTATATAATAGAATACGCTATATACAATAATGTCTATCATAAAGTAAAATATCAAACTAGCGTTAAGCCATGGCCCATTCCACCCTTAACACATTTTTATTCCCAAGAGCATATACAAGACCGTAGTTTCCCCAAAACCGGAAGTCACCAGAGGGCAATCCATACACTAAAGGTACAAACCAAAACGTAGTGGTCGCGAGTAGGATAATCAGTATGACAAGGTACATGAGGCGATACCAACTAGGATACTAGTAGTTGCCTGATACGGACTGATGTTGGGCATATCAGCTACTACCCCAACACCGCGAAACAACACTCCCAAAATCGAGGGGTGCACCCAAATCGAATCACAAAAGTAATAGACATGGTAACGAAGGAGTGTGTCCGCTAGAGATGGCGATCCTCAATGGCCAGGCGCGGCTCCTGTTTTAGTCATGTCAGGGGTCATCCAATATCGTTCTCTTTCTTCAGATCAACACGTTCACCAAAACCATCCACTTCATTCTGGATCAACACTCCGTGTATACTAGTTATTAAAGTGGTTTTCGGTATCGACAGAGAGTATGTCCATATCCGATCCCGGTCTCTTTAATAACTACGTATTATTACACCGATGGCTCTTTTACATTTCAAATCGATTCATAATTGATATCAAAATATCATATTCGCTTCAAAATCATTTTTCGCCTCAAAATCTGATTTCGATTTCAAATACATATTTGAACCACAAAATAAACAATTTCACTTCCAATATATTTCGAAACTTTAAATATTTCACATTTCAAAACAGTTCATATATTTATATAAGAATATAAGATTCGCTTTAAAATCATTTCGTATTCAAATTAGAATATTCTTTAAATTAAACATCCATATTAAGTAGTTTACTTAATTTATGAAACAATTCCAATTCAATAAACTTAGATTAATATTCGGATTTCAAGAATTCATTTAATTATTACATTCCAAATCAATTTCAGTTCAAATCCTATTCAAATCAATTTTATCTTCAAACTTAATTCAATAGTTTCAATTTAGTCCAATTCACAAATTTCTTTGAATTTCAATTAAATTCCAAATTAATTAAATCTCAATTTCAAATTAATTTTCAATTCCAACCTCAAACTTGAAATATCATTTCATATAGATTTTCTTAGAAATATTCAGAGTTTGATTAAAAGTCCAATCTTTTAAAACAAATCAACTTTCGAAAATTTACGCCGTATTTCAATCTTTTACTTAAAATCTAAACTTCAAATAATTAAACAATTTCATTTACCAAGTTTAAATTCCAACGTCTCGAGCTTCAATTCAAAATAATTCAATTTCCGTAAATTGGATTTTATTCTTAAAATCAATTCATTTAAATAATTTCAAAACAACTTTTAAAATCATTTAATTTAACCAACCCGGTGTCCGTATATAATTTTCTAACCTATGGCCAAGTGGATAATTATTTCAATTTTAATTTCAATGATGGACATATATCATTTCAATCCAAATAGATGTCATAGGTATATCATTTCAACATATTTCTTAATTTATTCGAAATAATTCAGTTTACAGTTTATATGCAATAAACAATATACATGATGATAGCATGATATATCAAAATAAATAAACAACCATATCAACCAATAGCATCCATCACAACCAATCAACCATAAAGCCAATAACATTCACAACAACTTCATAATTATCAATATCAGGAAATTTGATCGCAATTAAATTTTAACTTCAATTTGACTGTCAATTTAATTTTCAACGGTGAATTCAAATGACAATCTATATGACAATTAAATTTTTATCAAACAACGACAAATAAAATTCATATCACTTCATAATGTCATATTTAACTACCATAAATTATTTTAGTCAATTGTGAGCGTATAAATACTCACCTTGAGTTTCGATTTTTAAATCAAATCGAACAACGTTCGATTTAACCTAAAATTTTAACGAGCTCCAAATGTCTTCGGATCTAAACTACAGCGTAGCTCTCGTCGCTGCGATTCCAACGTCGCCAGATGTTTCGCTCGAAGCGGACCTCGTATGCAAAAGTTACGCTTAAATTAATATAACGATATAATTTAAAACATGATTAGCCATATAATAAAAATTAATTAACCGTTTAACCTTCTTCTTCTTCACGCGTAGAAACCCACTCACGCACGCCTCTTTCTTCCATACGCGCACAACTAGGAGCGACCGGACGTTGATCAGGGGATGCCATCGCGTGCGCCTCTCCTTGCTCCTACCTCCGCGCCAAGTTTCGCCACCCCATTCGCCACCGTTTGCACGCAAACCAAGAAAATACGCACGACTTCAAAGCAAGATCTGGACCAATCGATGACGAATTAGCACGAATCAACCATATGGATTTGAAGAGCTCGCCGAGATCTACACTTTTGCTTTTGGAATTTTTCGATTTCGTTGAACGGATTGAGAGATATTAAGGAAAGAAGTTCGAGCAATTTCAGCCATGGAATAGGTGGCGGCCATGGTTTGAAATTAGGGTTTCTGAAATGAAAAATGATAAAACTGTCTCGGTTTTGAGTGCGTATTTATAAAGTTAGGTCCAAAATCGTCCGAACTCCAAACGAGACGTGCCGCCAGGCGTTTATAAGGTTTTACCCCCGTTCCGGACGTAATGGAACTAGTCCCAAGGCCTAATTCAATCGTATGTGGAAGATAGCTTTTTGAAGTCGATTATTTTAATTAACGACGTTAAATTTCTACGCGTTTCAAGCTCGCACGACCAAACGACAAGTCCGATTGCTACAAAAATTGAAACCTTACAATAATTCACTGTTACGGATCCAATGAAACTGGTTTCGTTGAAATCCGAGACAGTTGTAAAAATGGCTATTTCTACAGTCTAATTTCAATATAAAATTCCCAATTTTAAATTATTAACTTTTAAATCAAATTTCAATTGTTCCCAAATTACATTTTTTTAAATTCACAATAATTAACAATCTTTTACAATGCAGTTTCCTGTTATAAATCCAGTATAAAAAATTACATTAGATTCAGCGTTCAATTATATTATAATTCAAATTCAAGTTGTTTAATTCCAATTAAATTCTTTTATTTCGATTTACACTTTCATTATTGAATCAGCCATTTACTTATACATTATTATCAATAATTTATAATTCATTTACTTATACATTATTGTCAATAATTTATAATTCATTTACTTTCATTTTCTTCAGCTATCATCTTATTTAAATTCACAGTAATATTAAATTACATTCATTTACGTTGATTTCAATATTATAACTTCAATATTAAATGTAACATTTTATTTATTTCGTTGTTTACAATCAAATTCAATTCGTTTCAATTACTTGTTACATTCAAATTTAAATCTTTACTTACGTTCAATTACAAGTTAACATCTTTATCGAATTATAGTTTCAGTTATTATTTGCTTTCAATCAACTGTAATATTAAGTTACATTTATTTATATTAGTTTCAATAACATAAACTTCCATTATTAAATCTACCATTTTATTTATTCTTTGTTTACAATCATAACCAATTTGGTTTACAATCAAATTCAATTCATTATTTACATTCACTACAAGTTAACATCCATATTTAATTTACAAATAAGTGATTTCAGAATTCAGTTTTGTATTTTAACTTGTAATTCGCATTTAACAACACAAAATTTTATTTCCTTCGGATTTTTATCCAAAATTTTCATTTTCATTCGTATTTTTAAAGTGTTAAAAATACGGGTCGTTACATTCTCCCCCACTTAAAACTTTTCGTCCTCGAAAAGGAACGGAGAAGGGGAAACCATCATTTAGATATAATTCATTCAAAATATTCTACTTATTTGCAAAATTTAGTTATAGGATTTTTTTTTCACAAAATTTTCTAACTCCCGGATTTTTGAAAAATTTCGGCAGCACCTCCTTTGCGCGGCTAGGACCGAAAAATTTCACAATGGTAATAATTGCATGATATACATCTCATTACAAGAATGAGTCTTCCCAAAACATGGGGAACACAATAATATACCACAACATAAACTGTAATCCGAGAACATACCTTTTATTTAGCGTTTATTAGCATTTTAACTTACATTTTGCATTAAGCGCAGAAGCGAGCTCCACAAGCGAAGCGCAACCCCTTTGCTACCTACTAAAATGCTCAATAACCAAGTTAGAACCATGCATATAAAGATAGATCGATATACTTATCATAAACAACACACATATAACATGTTTAGCTTCAAAACTGTAATTCCAATTCCAGGACAGCAAACGAATCTCAGTTTTTGGTCACTTAAACTATAAAATTTGACAATGGAATCTAAACAAAAGTTGTTGCATTCGTTTCAGGCTTTCCGGAATGTCCAAAATCATTGAATTCGGACCATCCGTTCAAAATTTACGACCGTTTTACTAAATAGATACGCCTCAGCCTAGCAATGAATTGCGCAGGTCAGCGACGTTCACTATCGTTTTTGACCCTCTAAATGATAGAAAAACACAAAACATTTAAAACAAAAGTTTTAACTTAAGTTCTCAGCTTTCCAGAAAGTGCAAGATCGTCAAAATCCGATACACCAGTAAAAAGTTATAGCGAGAATACTAAGGTGCTTCAGATTTCTACTTCGCACAGGCCAGCGACTAATATTGGTGTTTTAAACCTAGTGGATGAATGTAACGCCCCACCTCTATACCCAAGCTAACCAAGAACACTACGATGTAGTGCTGTCAATTAGCGCGGAGAATAAGGCTGTGGAGGAGCGACCATCCATGTAACTTCTTTGTGCGAGCACCGATACGTCAGATAGAATAGAATGCATATCTTTTAAGGAGGAAATCCGACATACCGGTACAAACACAAAGCTATCACACGGTGGCTATATATAATCTTCGGAAAACAAACATAGAAATAATCATAACATAAATCAGTCACAGACATCCATATCACAAAGGCGGAAGAAGATATGAATAAATATATAACACATGAAAGTGTACATCAGAGTAGTGGTCAGAAAGATCCACGATAATACAAAAGAATAGCAACACGTGCTATACAAAAGAATAAGTACACAACATAGAGTCTATATCTCAAAGGTGTACATCCAAAAACTACTAATCTAAGTAGTTAGCCAAAAGTCAGAAATATCCTGAAGAGAAGTCAAGCAGAAGCACCTGTAACATCTCGGTCTGACCCGAGTATTATTTATAAGAAAATAATAAACGGATCAGTCTAACTATAAATATCAGATGATATGGTATAAAGTAAATGGCATGGCATGAACATGAAATAACTATTACGACATACTACTATAAGTATGTAAATGACAATCAGCAAAAGATTAATCAATATCACAAGAATCTTCTCAAAGATAAGGTAGGGTATCATACCCTAAACTTGTATTCATAACAAGTCAATAACACATGAATTCACCAATGCACAAAAACTGATATCATATCAATGAAAATCATGAAAATTGGTGAAGCACAAAATTCCAGAAATCATCATCAGAAATCCAGAAAACACATAAAAAGGGGGGAGGCCTAACACATGAATGGGAGCATGAAAACTCACCTACGCGTAAACACATGACGAGAAGTTATCTCATGGAAGCTATCCATTAAATTTTCACACAGGAATGGCCCGAAGACCGTAGGAAATGTGATGGCGAAACATCACATAATCGGGGTATAGTCTCCCACGTAGACAAAGAGACATCGCTCAATCGCTAGTCTAAATCACAAAAATGATCGTCATGATCATAAGGAAGTGTCAATCACACCAAGCTAGTAAATATATGAGTTTAGCTTCATGTCCCATAACCACTTGCTTAACTTAAATATTTACGAACAAGCTGTAAATCTTCACTAGGAAATTGTCACAAAAAGGGTTCAATCGAACAAGTCCAAGAGCTAACCGACGAAGTGAACGCAAGCGTTTCATACCACTCGTTTTACTAAGTCGTTTAAGTCGATTTCTCATTCGAGTGAAGTAAAGGCTTGTATATACTAGTAGATTGAAAATCGGTTTGAGAAAACGAACTTTTGATATTTAAAATAGTGTTGAAATCGCTTTGATGAAAGAGTTTTGATATTTACTATTAGTATTGAAACCTTCATATATCTTTAAAGTGACAAGTCATAAAACGATTGTAGAACAAATCAATTCACGTTCGAAGATGTGAGTAAAGTCCAATGAAGTCAATCCCAAAACCATCAAAGTAGAAATTCTGATAAACGTTTTTCAGAAGAGATTGCCTACGCAGAGTAATACGGGGTTCGACCTGCCCGGTCAGGTCGCGGGGGTCCAGGGGGCAGCGCCCACGGCGGGGTGCGGGGCAGCGCCCCGTCACGGTACGACTTAATGAGGACAAGCGACCAAAGGATGCAGGACGACCTAATAGCCGAACGACTCAAGGACGCCGAACGAGGCTGAATGACTTAAGGAGACCGAACGACAAAAATGCCGAACGCTCTAATATGCCGAACGCTCAAATATGCCGAACCGACCAGAAGATGCCGAACGACTCAACAGCCGAACGACTCGAAAATGCCGAGCGTTCAAGAGACCGAACGACTTGAAGATGCCGAACGCTCAGGAGGCCGAACGCCTTAAAGATGCCGAACGCTCGAAAATGCCGAACGCTCGAAAATATGCCGAACGCTCAAAGATGCCGAACCGACCTAATATGCCGATCCGACCAGGACATGCCGAACGACTCAACAGCCGAACGACTCGAAAATGCCGAGCGTTCAAGAGACCGAACGACTTGAAGATGCCGAACGCTCAGGAGGCCGAACGTTCAGGAGGTCGAACACTCAGGAGGCCGAACGTTCAAAGATACCGAACACTTAAAGATGCCGGTCGACTAAATGATGCCGAACAGCTTAAATAGGCCGAACCGTTCGACTCAACGATGCCGAACAGCTCAAGGGGGCTGGAAAACTCGTCAAAACGCTCAAAAATGGTGTTTTTCGTCAATCCAATCCAAACCAAACGCAAATATTCATACAAATGCAATAGGGGATCATTCCCAACAGCCCAATGACAATTTAAGCAAGATGTGAGACTAAAAATCTCACCTTTTCACGGAATTTTGATGAAGATGGAGATTGGAAGCAAGGAGAAGCAATCCAAAGCTTGAATCCACTATCTTCTACTTGAATTTGGAGTTGAATCTCGGATTTGCAATAGAATTGGAGTTTGGAGTTTTAATTTCCACTTCCCACCACCATTTTTGATGAAGCTTGAATGTTAAAACAAAGGATGAATGAAGTGAGGAAGTGGGTTGGGCTGAACTAAGGAAGTGCAGTCCAAACCAAAGTCTCAAGCGGGAAAAGTGACGAAAATTTCACTATCTCCAAACATATCGAAGTTTACACTCAAAAAGATCGCAAACGTCATTTTGAACTCAATGGGGGTGGTCTCGAGTCCTAATTTGACCGTATGCAAAAAGTAGCTTTTCGGACTAACATCCGACTAACGATAAAATATTTAAATAAAATATTTAAAGATAGAATCGATAGATATGCGGGTTGTTACAATGAAGGTATTTATCAAAACATTCTAAACAAAAGATGTAGCACAATTTCTAGGCTTTTCGAAAAGTCTAAGATCGTCTCATTTCGTCTAGTTATTTAAAAGTTATGGTTATTTTCGTTTCAGCATATATTGGACAATTTTGGGTTTTTCCAAAATTTGCTTTTATTATTTCAAAGTACAAACCATCAAACTTTAAATTTTCTAAAGAAACAATCATAAACACAAAGTCGTTTATTTTCTTATTTATCCATGAAATACGTTTACATTCAATTTGTTTCCGATTTATTCAAGTTTGTTTCATTCACATTTTAAATTCAAGTCAATTTGCTTCAATTTAATTTGGATTCAATTATATTTAATTTCACTTTGCTTCAAATTTGAATTTAATTATTTTAAAATTTTATTCCATTTATTCAATTCCATTAACACTAATGAATTCTACTAAATCAATTACCATCCATCAAACAACTAATGCATATCAAACATTACCATCCATCCAGAATCTACACTAAATCAATTATACATTTCCAAGTCAATTTTTTTTTATTTCATACACTTCCAAGTTTATTGACATTTAGTTATATTCAACTTTAATTAGTTTCCATTTACAAATTTTATATTTCATTAATTTTAAATTTTATTCATTCACTTGTATATATCATTCATTTTACAGCTTAAATTTCTTTTATATTTATAACTATCAATAGATCTTCACATTTTATTATTCACTCTCACACTGGTATATTATTCCTCTACTTATCCTTATTAGCATTTTAAACTTTTTAAGTATTTGGTAAGTTATAGTTATGCAAATAGAATGTAGTTAAACAACATACAACCTCTTTTCATTCAAAGTTGAATTTTCAATTAATTAATTCTTAAGTCATTACTTAAATTTCATTATAATTTAATTTCACATTTACATTCACATATAGTATTTCCATTTTATATTAACATAATTGTGAATCACCTTTAAATGTTAATTTAAATTCCAATTATTTACTAACAATTTTATTTATATTTGCAAACCATTAATTAAATGCATATTTCATTATTCAAACCTACTTGTATATTATCCAATTAACAATTCATATAACATTTTTGAACATCTCAAATATTTTGGTAAGTTATATCTATGCTATAGAATGAAATTTAATACTATGCGAGTTTTACAGTTTCAATTTTATTTTAAATTCATAATTTCCTAATTCTAAGGATTTCTACTTCTATTGATATTTCACTTAGCTCTTAGGTTCATTTCTCATTTCACTATTTAGAAGTTCCGTAATGATTCAAGTATTTGTTTATCTCAATAGTTTGAAGTCATTAAATATTAAAGAACTTAAGAATTTCAACTCCGGTTTCAATTCAAATCAAGTTTGAAATAATATATACTTATATTAATATATATCAAGTCATACTATAGAGAATACAAAATAAAATTCAATTTTAATCAAAACAGGGTTTAGAAAAACTATTAAGTGATCTCCCCCACTTAGACTCTCGAAAATAAAGTCGATGATGCGTGCACTCATCACCGGAATCATTTTCTAGTGTCAAGAGGGGAGTATAACACTTACTTCATTTGAAAATCCTTTGAAAACAATTTCTAATCGAATATACTATCATATAATACTTATATTATACATTTCAAATTTTTGATAATAAATTTTCAAAACACCGGAATTTAAATTCTCCATCTTAATTTAAATTCATTTTTATTTTATTTCATTTACCATTTATATTCATTGTCAATCATATTTACAAGTTTCATTTCTTAAAATCATCCAATAGACAATAGTTAGAAATATTGACTAATCAACAATAAACGATGATAACCTAATATTATCATCTCCTAACAACCAATACAATCAAAATTTATAAATTTTCAAGATAAGTCTTTTATATATAGAATATAATCCAAAACAATATTATGTCGATCTGTCCTATTCGAGTGTTTAGAAATTCCTATCGATGCCTTGGCGTCCCAAGTACTAACCAGAATTCATAAATACTCAACGGAACAAATTAACACAATATAAAATCATTTTTATATCAAAATTACAAATACGCTCTCTCATATACACTCAACTCATTCATATAGTTTACCTCTATTTCAATGAGTTATTCCCCACTAGAGCCAAGGTAATCTAAACCAAAGCTCTGATACCAACTGTAACGACCCGCATTTTTGACCGTTCAAGTCGACAATAATCCACACATGTCCAACTCAAACCGTTCAAAAAGGCAGATGGTTATTGGGGTTAAATAAGAAAAGGAAAGAAAGAACAGAAGCAAACTCAGAATCTTGCAGCGGAAGGAACAAGAAATAATAATAAAATAACAGTTCATGAAGCTGTTAAATAAATAAATTTGATTATTATTATACATCATAAAACAGAGTTACATACATATCAGAGATAATACAATAATGCAGCGGAAAAATAATATGGTAGTAGAATACAAATGATGTAATACCAAACTCCATCTTCGTCCTCCAGAATATACCTTCAACCTAATCTGAAATGCTCAGGCTGACCCGAGCGTAATGAAAAGACAAAACACTCGAGTCAGGACTAAAATATCTCATGTAAGTTAAATCGAATAAGTAAATATGAGTGTGACGGCGTCAGAAATGTTTACGGGTTTTAGACACCTCCTATCCAGTGTTTAACGTGCGTGCATTAACTTAAGAGATGTTCGGGATTTCCATCTCCTAAGGATCCGTTAAACTATCTACTATATAATAGAATACGCTATATACAATAATGTCTATCATAAAGTAAAATATCAAACTAGCGTTAAGCCATGGCCCATTCCACCCTTAACACATTTTTATTCCCAAGAGCATATACAAGACCGTAGTTTCTCCAAAACCGGAAGTCACCAGAGGGCAATCCATATACTAAAGGTACAAACCAAAACGTAGTGGTCGCGAATAGGATAATCAGTATGACAAGGTACATGAGGCGATACCAACTAGGATACTAGTAGTTGCCTGATTCGGACTGATGTTGGGCATAGCAGCTACTACCCCAACACCGCGAAACAACACTCCCAAAATCGAGGGGTGCACCCAAATCGAATCACAAAAGTAATAGACATGGTAACGAAGGAGTGTGTCCGCTAGAGATGGCGATCCTCAATGGCCAGGCGCGGCTCCTGTTTTAGTCATGTCAGGGGTCATCCAATATCGTATTCTTTCTTCAGATCAACACGTTCACCAAAACCATCCACTTCGTTCTGGATCAACACTCCGCGTATACTAGTTATTAAAGTGGTTTTCGGTATCGACAGAGAGTATGTCCATATCCGATCCCGGTCTCTTTAATAACTACGTATTATTACACCGATGGCTCTTTTACATTTCAAATCGATTCATAATTGATATCAAAATATCATATTCGCGTCAAAATCATTTTTCGCCTCAAAATCTGATTTCGATTTCAAATACATATTTGAACCACAAAATAAACAATTTCACTTCCAATATATTTCGAAACTTTAAATATTTCACATTTCAAAACAGTTCATATATTTATATAAGAATATAAGATTCGCTTCAAAATCATTTCGTATTCAAATTAGAATATTCTTCAAATTAAACATCCATATTAAGTAGTTTACTTAATTTATGAAACAATTCCAATTCAATAAACTTAGATTAATATTCGGATTTCAAGAATTCATTTAATTATTACATTCCAACTCAATTTCAGTTCAAATCCTATTCAAATCAATTTTATCTTCAAACTTAATTCAATAGTTTCAATTTAGTCCAATTCACAAATTTCTTTGAATTTCAATTAAATTCCAAATTAATTAAATCTCAATTTCAAATTAATTTTCAATTCCAACCTCAAACTTGAAATATCATTTCATATAGATTTTCTTAGAAATATTCAGAGTTTGATTAAAAGTCCAATCTTTTAAAACAAATCAACTTTCGAAAATTTACGCCGTATTTCAATCTTTTACTTAAAATCTAAACTTCAAATAATTAAACAATTTCATTTACCAAGTTTAAATTCCAACGTCTCGAGCTTCAATTCAAAATAATTCAATTTCCGTAAATTGGATTTTATTCTTAAAATCAATTCATTTAAATAATTTCAAAACAACTTTTAAAATCATTTAATTTAACCAACCCGGTGTCCGTATATAATTTTCTAACCTATGGCCAAGTGGATAATTATTTCAATTTTAATTTCAAGGATGGACATATATCATTTCAATCCAAATAGATGTCATAGGTATATCATTTCAACCTATTTCTTAATTTATTCGAAATAATTCAGTTTACAGTTTATATGCAATAAACAATATACATGATGATAGCATGATATATCAAAATAAATAAACAACCATATCGACCAATAGCATCCATCACAACCAATCAACCATAAAGCCAATAACATTCACAACAACTTCATAATTATCAATATCAGGAAATTTGATCGCAATTAAATTTTAACTTCAATTTGACTGTCAATTTAATTTTCAACGGTGAATTCAAATGACAATCTATATGACAATTAAATTTTTATCAAACAACGACAAATAAAATTCATATCACTTCATAATGTCATATTTAACTACCATAAATTATTTTAGTCAATTGTGAGCGTATAAACACTCACCTTGAGTTTCGATTTTTAAATCAAATCAAACAACGTTCGATTTAACCTTAAATTTTAACGAGCTCCAAATGTCTTCGGATCTAAACTGCAGCGTAGCTCTCGTCGCTGCGATTCCAACGTCGCCAGATGTTTCCCTCGAAGCGGACCTCGTATGCAAAAGTTACGCTTAAATTAATATAACGATATAATTTAAAACATGATTAGCCATATAATAAAAATTAATTAACCGTTTAACATTCTTCTTCTTCACGCGTAGAAACCCACTCACGCACGCCTCTTTCTTCCATACGCGCGCAACTAGGAGCGACCGGACGTTGATCAGGGGATGCCATCGCGTGCGCCTCTCCTTGCTCCTACCTCCGCGCCAAGTTTCGCCACCCCATTCGCCACCGTTTGCACGCAAACCAAGAAAATACGCACGACTTCAAAGCCAGATCTGGACCAATCCATGACGAATTAGCACGAATCAACCATATGGATTTGAAGAGCTCGCCGAGATCTACACTTTTGCTTTTGGAATTTTTCGATTTCGTTGAACGGATTGAGAGATATTAAGGAAAGAAGTTCGAGCAATTTCAGCCATGGAATAGGTGGCGGCCATGGTTTGAAATTAGGGTTTCTGAAATGAAAAATGATAAAACTGTCTCGGTTTTGAGTGCGTATTTATAAAGTTAGGTCCAAAATCGTCCGAACTCCAAACGAGACGTGCCGCCAGGCGTTTATAAGGTTTTACCCCCGTTCTGGACGCAATGGAACTAGTCCCAAGGCCTAATTCAATCGTATGTGGAAGATAGCTTTTTGAAGTCGATTATTTTAATTAACGACGTTAAATTTCAACGCGTTTCAAGCTCACACGACCAAACGACAAGTCCGATTGCTACGAAAATTGAAACCTTACAATAATTCACTGTTACGGATCCAATGAAACTAGTTTCGTCGAAATCCGAGACAGTTGTAAAAATAGCTATTTCTACAGTCTAATTTCAATATAAAATTCCCAATTTTAAATTATTAACTTTTAAATCAAATTTCAATTGTTCCCAAATTTCATTTTTTTAAATTCACAATAATTAACAATCTTTTACAATGCAGTTTCCTGTTATAAATCCAGTATAAAAAATTACATTAGATTCAGCGTTCAATTATATTATAATTCAAATTCAAGTTGTTTAATTCCAATTAAATTCTTTTATTTCGATTTACACTTTCATTATTGAATCAGCCATTTACTTATACATTATTATCAATAATTTATAATTCATTTACTTTCATTTTCTTCAGCTATCATCTTATTTAAATTCACAGTAATATTAAATTACATTCATTTACATTGATTTCAATATTATAACTTCAATATTAAATGTAACATTTTATTTATTTCGTTGTTTACAATCAAATTCAATTCGTTTCAATTACTTGTTACATTCAAATTTAAATCTTTACTTACGTTCAATTACAAGTTAACATCTTTATCGAATTACAGTTTCAGTTATTATTTGCTTTCAATCAACTGTAATATTAAGTTACATTTATTTATATTAGTTTCAATAACATAAACTTCCATTATTAAATCTACCATTTTATTTATTCTTTGTTTACAATCATAACCAATTTGGTTTACAATCAAATTCAATTCATTATTTACATTCACTACAAGTTAACATCCATATTTAATTTACAAATAAGTGATTTCAGAATTCAGTTTTGTATTTTAACTTGTAATTCGCATTTAACAACACAAAATTTTATTTCCTTCGGATTTTTATCCAAAATTTTCATTTTCATTCGTATTTTTAAAGTGTTAAAAATACGGGTCGTTACACAAACGGTACGTCCAATGAATCGGAAGGCCGAGACATCGATGTAGTGCAAACGGTACATCAGATGAATCGAAACACATTAAAAGTACTTGGGTTGCCAGCCCACAAAGAAATGAGATGAAGCTCAATAAAATGAAGTACAGTCCTTCACATGGACAAAGAGACATCGCACATAGCTAGTCTAAACCATAAAATGATCATCATCGATCATCAAGAAGTGTCGATTACACTAAGCTAGTAAATATAAGAGTTTAGCTTCATTTCCCATAACCACTTGGTTAACTCAAATATTTACAAACAGATTGTAGATCTGCACTAGAAAATTGTCACAAGAGTTTCAATCGAACAAGTCCATAAATTAACCGATGAAGTAAACGCAAGCGTTTCATACCACTTGTTTTGCTAAGCCGTTTAATTAGATTTTCTCATACGAATGAGGTAAAGGTTTGTATATACTAATAGATTGGAAAACGGTTTTAAGAAACGAGCTTTGATATTGAAAATAGAGTTGAAATCGTTTTAATGAAAGGGTTTTGATATTTAATACAAGTATAGAAAACCTTTATATTTTAAAGTGACAAATCATAGAAGTGATTGTAGAAACAATCAATCATAAAAATTCACATTCGAAGACGTGAATAAAATCCAAAGAAATCGATACCGAATCCATCAAAATGGATATTCCCAAAAATCCCGAAGAAAAGAAGTCATCAAAGTTGGTAATAAATGATAACAACAAAAGGGAAACAACACGAATCGATTAAAGTTGGAAATTCAAACAAAGTAGGCAATATAGGCATAATTGGCAAATAGGAGCAGGTCGGTCAACCGGACTCCCTGAGTCGGTTGACCGGACCAGAGACAGAAATTCTCGGGTAGCAGGTCGGTCGATCGGACTTCCTGGTCGGTCAGCCGGAGCCAAAATTCCTGCACTCCTAAAACAGAGGCAGGGAAGTGCTCAAGTAGCAGGTCGGTCGCCCGGACCCTGCATTCGGTCGGCCGGAGCCTGATTTCTAGCACTTCTTTCCCTATCAATGAATTCCAATTCTTTCCAAATCAAAAGCATTTGCACAAGAATAAGTGTTAGGAATTCATACCTAACAATCGAAGATAGTTATAGACTAAGATGTGAGATAAAAATCTCACCTTTAAACCCAAACGAATGAAGAAGAAGCTATGGAGCAATGGCAAGAGCAATTACTCTTCAATTACAACTCAAGAAGCTTCAATCTAAGCTTTAAAAGAAGAACATTCCCAAAGTTAGGTTTAGGAATTTCTGAAATTGGAAGGAGAAAGAGTTGGAGAAGAAGAAGGAGATGCTTACCAATGGGTTCTCTTTGAATTTGGAGCTAGAAGTTGGATTTGCTAATGAAGACTAGGGTTTTGAATTTCTATTTCCCATTCACTTCCACCATTGTTGCTATAGAACAGAAAAGAGGAGGAAGTGAGAGTGAATGGGGAGGAGTGGTTCAGATTTGAGTATAAGTTGGCTAGTGGGCTGAACCCAAACCCAAATCCCAAAGTGAAAATGGTCAAATTTTTGACTAGCTCCAAACATATCGAAGCTTATACTCAAAAAGGTCGCAAATGACATTTTGAACTCAATGGAAGTGGTCTCGAGTCCTAATTCGACTGTTTGCAAAAAGTAGCTTTTCGGACATCAATCCGATTAACGATTCTATATTTAAATAAAATATTTAAATATTCAATCGTAGAATATGCGGGTTGTTACACCGAAACATACAAATGAATATACTGCGGAGATCAGTACGACGAGACAAACAAAACGATATACAGATATCAGCGATACGACCATCCTATCAAAAGTCGATATTCGTTGGCAAACGGCTGCAAAATTCGCTGAAAATAAGATAAACGGGGCTAGAGAAGTTCAAATTTGACAAACGAATTATGACGTCTCTCTCAGAAAATAGTTTACATTTTTATTACATAAAAATATTTAAGTTTTTGAAAACATTTTATTTACATCAATTCTCACTGATTTAAATGGAAATTGAAAACTACACAATAAAACCAACTTTCATATTTTCCAATGAAAATTTACCATTTGCTATATTTAATTAGGCACATACCAAATATCAAATTTTCATTGTTAAATTTTATTGTTTAATTTTAAGCAAAATTCAGTTAATTACGTTATTAAAACCGTTAAATTTTACGGGTCGTTACAAATTCGATCGTCTTTGGAAGATAGGTTTTCGAATCGACTTATTAAATTAAAAATTCACTTAAACAAATTTCTACGCGTTTCAGCTTCCCATGACTAAACCGTAAATTCGATTGACACGAAATTTGAAATCCTACAATAATATAACATTACGGATCCAATGAACTTGGTTTCATCGAAATCCGAGAAAGTGTGAAAAATGACTATTTTTACACGTTAATTAAATATTAAAATATCAATATCTATAAATTTACTTTTAATTCAATTTTAAAAGTTCTCTAACATCATTCTAATTCAAATAGAATTTAATTCAACTTTATAAATCATTTTTATTCACATTAAATTCAAAATCAAATTATTTACACAATTTCAAATATTAAATTAACAATTTAATTATTGAAGTTAAATCACTATATTCGAAATATAAGTTATTCAACTTATAAAATTTACTTTTGAATATTTAAAATCAATTAAATATTTGAATTTTGAATGACAGAAATTCTGGGTCGTTACAGAATTTGTGAAAGTACTTAGATCCTTAAAATGGATATTTTGAAGAAAATTATAAATAAGGAATCTTTTGGAGAAAGATGGAAAAAGCAAAGTTTTAAAGTAAGAAATCATGTTAATGATTTGTGAATATACTTATACCATTTAAGATAAGTATATGAATACCTTTTTAAGTATTGAAAAATGTACAAATGAATAGTAGAAATTGATAAATGAAGTTTTATTAGATAAAAGAAGTTTTACTAATAAATGAGCTTCTAATTATTAAAATGTTAATTAAACAAAAAGGGGCTTAGAAGTTGCATATGTGGCTTAATCCTGCTTTTTATGACTTGATCGTGCTTTGTATGTTTACTCGTTTACGAAAAATATTTAGTCATATACTTGGCACTA
This sequence comes from Allium fistulosum, assembly GCA_030737815.1. Classification (NCBI taxonomy): domain Eukaryota; kingdom Viridiplantae; phylum Streptophyta; class Magnoliopsida; order Asparagales; family Amaryllidaceae; genus Allium; species Allium fistulosum. The sequence continues at coordinate 14,115,091 of JASFAW010000015.1, read as the reverse complement.
AAAGCCGATGAAGTAGGCTTGTCTATCTGTGGGACTTAAGACTGGTGTTCGTGGAGGGATATGAGCAATAGAACTCTAATCTACCAGCTTCACCCTTGATTAAGGGATAACGTGAGATGAAAATATCAAAAACATGATAGGTATACGAGACTTGGTTTCCATATGTGATCGTCCTCATTATTGTTGAAACACCAAAATACTTCAATTCAATCTCGAAGAGAATAGGATTGGTAAGTGTTTAATTATCGAAAACCACTTCTAGACTGAGATACGTGTTCTATCGCTTGGAAGTGGATCTGTTCGAGATGTTGGAATCCATGTGTGGCTTTGAGATCTGTTTGAGATGTGGGAATCCAATTGGGGATTCTTGTGCTGTTCGAGTGATGAAGACTCGTGTGAAAGATACCGAACATGACATCGACATCGGAATTGGCTAAAGACAGAGTAGGGTGCACAATCTAGAGTTTAGCTAACTCACGATAGAATATTGTCAACTCCATATCTATAGTATACTTATTGATGTCGCGCACGGGAGCTAATAGTATTTGGTTCCATGTGATTCGTGTTTATGTTCAGGCATGGGTCTTTTTGTTTTCCTTATGGTATATTTTATCAAGAGACATATGTCGCTTGGAAGGTAACCTCTGATCCTTGTGCATGGAGTTTGGACCCGGCTTCTCCGGAAAGATCTCCGCATAAAAGCCATTATGTGAACGTACCTTAACGGTTTTGATTGTACTCCTAATATGTTGTTGAATGTAACCAACATAACCATTCTAGCTATTTCCTGATTTATTTTCTTCACCCTGGACATTATCTATTGTATCACCTTATATACTTATTAGATAATGGTTCTTTTGAGAGGATAATCATATGGCATTCCATGCGGTCTTAAAAGTACCATTATATGCTAGCTACATATTTCTTGAGTTTCTCATACCAGACTTATGTTTAACGCTTGGTTTTTGTTTTCCCTAAATTCCTCGCTTACTCTTTCGAGTAGTTTGAGAAAGATAGGTTTTCGTTGATGTTCTTTGGAGCTCGAAAAGATGAGTAAGATGTTTCACTTACCATGGTATTCTTATTTCTGCTACATTACTATATTGTTCATATCAACATTTTTTAGGGCATGCAGTTATAACTGTCCAGGTTAATGATGGTACTTAGGTTTTGTAACTTCAAAATTTATGTATCGGAGTAACCCTTTGTATTGTTCTTTTTATATTATATATTACCATTCCTCTAGTAAGATTCTAATGTTGTGTTCTCTTCTTTCTTGTTCTATTTCTTATTCCATTTATTTTACCCTAACATTTTTCCTTTTCAGTACTTGAGTGCTCGGTACGTGAATACCGTGGATATATTATTATCGACATTCGAAGGTCGAAAAGTCGGGCGTTACAGTGAATTCACTCACCATTTAATTTGTAACGACCCGATATTTTCAACCATTCGCATCCATTATAAGTGTATAGGTAGACACTCATGCCGGAGTTGAATTGCTTAAAATACCGCGTTGTAAATAAAATTTGGCAAATCTCAGAATATACAGTAAATAAATATAATCACAGATCACAGACACAGAGTAAAATAATGCAGCGGAAGTAAAAGAAATAGTAGTTCATGAAGCTACTATATAAATATATCAGAGTTACATAAGATACAACAGAAGAATAGAGTACAACAAAAGTCTCAATAAAATAACCAAGTACAAGCTGAGTAGAACAACGGAACTGAAATAGATAGGACATGACAAGCAGATAATCTCCAGCGATTCAAATCTCCAAGAGAGTGGAAATCCAAATCTGTGAATAACTCAGGCTGACCCGAGCGTAAAGCAAAACACAAAACACTCGAGTCAGGACAATATATACTTATATAATGTAAACCAACTCAAGTGAACTGTAATAAAGGTACAAGTAACTTAGAAGATGCTTGGGACCGCCCATCCTCTAAGGATCCGTTAAACTATCTACTATGTAGTAATATTCGATATTATAATAGTGTCTAAATAAGTAAAGTATAATCATATAGAAAATAGCGTTAAGGGGATGGAGAACCTTAACGCGGTCGGATCTTAAAATCATAATCGTAGTAAAGCTCGATATGGTAGGTGACACGGCACAACTAGGCAATGCCAGGGTAGATATACCAATTACGCACACGGACTGATGGATACGCATAGCAGCCACTACCGTTCCACCTCGAACAACACTCCCAAATCGGAGGATGGCCATCTAATCAATCACAAGTAAGAGTATAATATCGAAGAAATGTGTCCGAGAAGAGGTGCTACCTCACTGGTCCGAGATCGTTCCTGTTTTAGCCACCTTATGCCAACTCACGGGAGTTGGGTCTACGTAACATACCTTAAGAACGTCGCCACCATCCTACTTCATTCTGGAATCTCCACCGCGTACACAGTTGCCAAAGTGGTTTTCGGTAAGACAGAGAGTATGTCCATATCCGATCCCGGTCTCTTTAACAACCCAACGTTATTATAACCCATGGTTATAACTTTTAAAAACAATACTTTACTTCAAAATAAAATATCATTTCAAACCATATCTTTATCAAAATAAAGATTAAATCAATTCCAAACCATTTCCATATATTTAAATTTTCATATAATTTCAAAACTTCATTTCAAATCATTTTAATATAATAAAATATCATATCCTTACAAAACTTCATTTAAAATCATTTTAATAAAATAAAATATCCTATCAGTTCAAATCCAAATATTCAACTTTAAATACCTTTTAAATTCAAAGATATCGTTCATTTACTATCATTTCAAATCACCTTTAAATAGTTTATATTCCAATCAAAATAATTCATTTAAACCTTTTAAAAGTGTAATTATTATAATTTCAAATCAAGTATTCAATTTCCAAAGTTTCAAACCATTCTGAGTTCGTTTACTAAGTCAAAAACCCTAATTATTAAAATTTCAGCATTTCACAGCATTTAAAACAACTGCTATAAGTTATATTTGAAAACATTTTTAATTCAGCAAAGACAGCACTTAAAACTGCTGTTAAAACTCAGTTTTCGTTGAATTATAGTTCAAAACAGAAAAGACAGCATTTCAGAAGTGCTGCGGTAGTTCAGATTTCAAAACAAGGGTTAAATTTGGTTTCAGCAAAGACTGCAGACCACTATAGCATTTCCAGAGAATGCTATAATAGGCCTGAGTTCAATATTAGCCTATAAGTTCAATTACAGCAACTACAGCATTTCAGAAATGCTGTAATAGCTCTTTTTACACAATTTTAGTTCAAAACAGAATCTATAGCATTTCTGAATGCTATTAAAAGTAGATTTCAGGTGTTAGTGTATTTCCAGCAATTAAATAACTTCAATTTAAAACATATAAACATTTTAAAAATCATATTTTAACATTTAAAATGTTCATTTACATATCATTTAACATGTATCTTTTCACAATAAATTTCTTATAATTAAATCCAATTTTCAACAATTTACTTAATAAATTTAAGTGTAAAAGTTTCCAATTCTTCACATTTCAACAAATAACTTAACACTTCAAATTTAAATTACCATTTCACAAATTTAACTAAATTTCCAATTTTATTTAATTAACTCAAACCTTTAATTAAAACCAAATTTCACATTTCCAAGTCAAGTTATATTTTAAAAGATCACTTTTAAACATTCATTTATTTAACCACTTAAATTCATAGAAAAATCAATAATACTTTAATAAATCGCTTAAATTCAAATTTAATCAAATTATCATATTTACCATTTCCAAATAAAATTTAATATCCATTTTATTTATATAACCTAAATATCACTTTTAACCAAAATTCCAAATTTCCAACTTAAGTTATATTTCAAAAATCCAGTTAAACCATTCATTAATTACATTTTTAACACATAGAAAAATCATAATTTCTTTATTTTAAAACATTTCAAAATCTATTTAAATCAAATTTCATAAATTTATAATTTTTAAAATACTTAAAAATATCCAAAACACTTTATAAAATAACCACGGGCCTGTATATAATTTTCTAACTTAGGTCAAGTGATACAGATATGTATCATTTCAATCCGCAGTTAAAAAAAAAGAAAAATCCGGGTTCTATCATTTCAAACCCGCAATCCCAAGTTAAAATAATTTTAAATAAAAATCGTTCAGGCCTATCATTTCAGCCCATAACGATTTTTCCCTATTCTAAAGTCCGTTCGGGTATGTATCATTTCAACCCATAGTGATTCTAATCTACAGGGAACTTGCAATGGTGATAACAGATATAAATAACAGAATAACATTAAATAACAGTAACATATGATATAACAGGTATAATAACAGGTGTGAACATCATATGATAATAATATAAGCATATAAAACTTGATAATATATTTCTACAGATTCGCAGGGTGTCAATTTACTAGTTATATAGGTACGTATTGTCTGGTGAGAATAACTCACCTTTTTATGCTGGAGATATCAATTAGAATGACACAACGGATCCAGAAGGCACGACCTTTGATTTGAGTGGAGAAAATAGCCAAGATATCATCTTGTAAACAATACCCAAACAAGACAAAACAATATAGCACATGAATATACTTAACATAAAACAATGTTGAACAAATTGAAATACAAAGCAATAAAGACAAGACTTTGCCTTTACCATTCAAATGCTTGACCATAGGGGATCAAGTGCTCAGCCATGATGTGTTTGGGCTCAGGTTAGCATCATATAGGTCAGGTTTAGCACACCTAAGCATGGCAACATGAAGTGATGTGAAGGGTAGGAGATGCAACATGAAGAATATCAATGGACAAGGCAAATAGGTGAAGTTTTGGTCACAACAAGGCTCGACTTGGTCATTGCTTGGCTCAGCCATGCATGGTACAGGTCTGGACAGTGGAGGGTGATGGTGCAGCAGCAGCCAAAGGTCATGTAGTTGCTGGTGGTGGTGGTTCTAGAGGTGGCCAAGGCGATAGATGAAGGTGGTGGTGAAGCATATGTGGTTTAGGCATTGTTTGGAAGGGTTTTTGTGCAATTTTGTGGTGCTAACTTAAATGGATGGGCATGGCTTGTCATGGTCAGTGGAGGAGGAGGAGGTGCTGCTGTAGATGGTGGTGGGGCTGAAGGTGGAGAGGATGGTGGAGATGAAGGTGGTAGAGGCCAAGCAAAGCTAGAAGAGGAGGAAGGCAAAATCAATGGAAATTGTGAAGTAAAGAAGAGATAAAGGAAGAAGATAAGAGGAGAATGGAAGCCATATTTTTTTTAGGGTTTAGGAGCTTTGGAATTTCGTGAATGAGAGAAAAAAAAAGTGGCGGCTGAAGAAATGAGGAGATGTTGCCAATTGAATGAAAAGTTAGGTTAAAAAGTAGAAGGGTTAGAAAATAAAAGGGCCTTAGGAAGATAGAAAGTTTAAGGCCTTTCAAATTTCTTTAATTCATTTTTATAAGTTTATATTTCTGATAAAAACAGAAATTCCAGTTAAAAATTCGAAAATTTGATAAAATATAAAAATATATATAATATTTATTGATTATATAAAGTAGAATTAAGGAAAATAGTTAAAACAGTGAACTAGACTAGAAAATTTTGAAATTGAATAGAAAAAATTTTAGAAAATTCATATGAGCTTGCAATATATTTTTAAATATAAATAATATATAAAATAAAAATATATTCACAAAATAAATATTTAAAATTTAATTTACATATAATTTTTAATGAAGAAAATAGCAGAAAATAGGAAAACAACCTTTAAAAATGAAAAATAAATACAGTAAATTTTGGAAAAATACTATTATCAATTTAAAAACATAAAAAGACAAAATATACATAAAAAACATATTAACACATATTAAAACAAAATATAAGAAAGAAAATATGATTTAAAAAAATTTAAAATAGGCAAAATTGCACAAATAAACAAATTATACTAAAAATTGAAATGTACATAACTTTTACATTTTAACTCCGTTTTCAACGAAACGAAAAGTAGTGTTCAAGTTATTAAATCTATTTTCATAATAAAAGATAAAATTTATAATTTCAAACTATTAAAAATTTAAACTTAAAAGTCAAAGTTTGACTATTGACCAAAATTCACATTTTCAGGAAATATTAAATTTAGTCATATTTGGAATTCTAATCCACATCAAAGTCAAAGTTTATATTTAAAATAACAAAATTTATTCTTTTCATAAATAAAGCTTTTGAATCTGGAAAAATCAATTAAAAAAAATATTTGAAAAATACAGGGTTGTTACACTCTCCCCCACTCAAAACTTTTCGTCCCCGAAAAGGAACGAGGTACGGGAAAGCATAGAAAAAGATAGAATGAAATAGAATTAAGACAAGATGATAAGACGATTGGAATTACACCTGATAATTATTGTTATAGGTAAATTTAACAAGATGGAGGTGATCAAATCAAGAATATAAGCACGAAAAAGATCCTCTAGAGTCTGAATCTCCCTTTCACTTGACCGACAGTCTATGAATGGAAAAACAGTGTTCAGATCCAGATGAGTAACAAAGATTATCATAGATTACAGAAAGATTTCTAAATAGACTGGTATAAGCAATAGCCTTCCCATTCTGTAACAAGATAAGGGAAATAAGGACAACCAAAAGATAGTTTGGAAAAAACAAAACCAGATAATAAATTTAAAACCATACTACTTTGAAATCATAACAATTTAGGGATGTTTATCATTTGGAAATCACACTGCTAAAATCATAACACTTTGGACAAGTTATTCTTTTTTTTAAAAAAAAAACATAATACTTAGAAAATCATAACACCCTAAAAAAAGTAATCTTCATTTAAACCATTTTAATTCAAGGTCAAATAATATTCATTTTAAAGTTGTAACATTTCTAAGTTCATTTAATTATAAAAATTTCCAAAACATTGTATTTTCAAAATAGTAGTACTTATAAAATGCTACAGTAGATATATTAATATTTCAAATCAGTTCAATTCCAGAAATATTTATTTAGATATCATTTAACTTATGACTTATTAAACAAACTTTATGAATGGAATATTCAAATCAAACTATACTTCATTTATTAAGTTAAAAGTTCACTATTTTAGTTAGCTCTTAATTTAACACATAACCTAACACTTTATTTAAAATACCCATTTCATAAATAGATATTCCTTTAATAAGTTACACTTAAAATTTCATTTGAAAACCAAATTCTCAATTATCAAATTTTAGTGATGTTAAAATACATTTTAACTATTTAAATCATAATTATTCATTTTTCAAGACATATCTATTTCATAAATAAAATATTTATCATAGCAAATATAACAATCAAATTCCTTTACACATTTATTCATTTAGACATCAATTAAACTATGAATTCAAGTTAAATAAACTTTATTACAAAATGTCCAATTCCAATGTATTTTATTTTATCTATTCAAAGATACATTATTTATTATACAACATATTCGTTTCAGGAAATAACCATTATTAAAATTCCTAGGTTAGACTTAAGGTTCCATATTAAATCAAATTTGATTATTAAGTTATTTAAATAAAATCTCTTTAAATTCCTTTTTCACTATTTACCTTTGTTAATCTTTTATAACTAAAATTTAAGTGTATAACATTTATTATAACCACTCAAATTTTATTTATAAAATCATTTCTGTACTGCATATTATCCAATTACATTGTTAACTTCAAAAAAAATTTAAGGTAAGTTATATTTGAATGCAATTGTATTATACAAATAAAACTTTCCAATTCAATTATCTCAAGTTTGAATCATTTATCCAAATTTTTTATTTTTTCTTCTTATAATTGAAATTATTCTTCAAGATAAAATTTAAGAATTTGAATCTTCGAACATCTTCAAACCATTTGGAGATAAGTAATTATATATACATAATATGTTAAATCAAATTTAAATCATATATCTATATATATATTATAATCCAGTCATATTTTAGAAATTCAAATCAATCAAATTTTCCAAAACAAAGCTGTAGCAAGACTACAGAATGGTTTCTTCACTTCGAAACTCGAAAATGAACGTCGATGATGCTGCAGTCATCACCGAAATTATTTTCCAGCGATAAAGAGAAGAGCACTAAATTTTTAAACTTTAAAATCCTTTAGAGACAAATTTTTATTCAAAATACTTTAAATAATATCCTTTTAAAAATTTTAAACACAAGGTTTGAAACCATCGGAAATTAAATTCTTTAACTTTCTTGTTTTAAATTCATTTCAGTTCCCAAATAAATTTATAAACAACTATTTATAAATTCATTTGTAGAACAATAAATGATAAATCAAGTATTATCATTTCAAATTATCAATTTAAATCAATTTATTAAGTTCCATAAAATTATATATCCAAATTTATTTCATAAACCAAATTTTAAAATAATATTGTGTCAGTTTGTTCTGTCAAAGTGTTTTAGAAATCCTATCGATAGCGTTGATCAGACGAATCGATCGGAAACCCAAATCAACATCAACAACTCAAACAACACAATATAAAACAAAACATTAATTTACAAGTACAGTTCAAAATGTTTGGAAGATAGATTGGAACAAAAGACAAGAAGATTAAACAAAGTAGAGAGATGGGTAAGCTTAGATAAATCGCGGACAACCTTAACCGGGTCAACCGTGACTTAATGGATAAGATCAAATGTGGATTTTCTGGGGTAAATCTACCTTCGATCTCAAGAGATAGAGTTTGGAATAACAAAGATATTAGAATCTAAACCAAGGATAAATATAAATCTCTGGTTAATCGATGCTGATTGTAAAGGATTTTCACCCCTTTACAAGAAAAATAGAATATTGGCGAGACCGCCAATTTACTATAAAGATCATTCGAAGTGGGGTTATGTGATACTCCAAAATCAAAAGAAGATGAATAGTGAGGGACAAGAATGAATTTTGGAACCGCAGGGAACGTTCCAAAATTCAAAGGAATTTTGAATCAAGAGGAAAAGATTCAAACTCGAACGAAAGTGATTCTGTAAATAAATCTACTCCATATGCTGAGTTTTGCCTCAAAGCCAAAGCTCTGATACCAACTGTAACGACCCGATATTTTCAACCATTCGCATCCATTATAAGTGTATAGGTAGACACTCATGCCGGAGTTGAATTGCTTAAAATACCGCGTTGTAAATAAAATTTGGCAAATCTCAGAATATACAGTAAATAAATATAATCACAGATCACAGACACAGAGTAAAATAATGCAGCGGAAGTAAAAGAAATAGTAGTTCATGAAGCTACTATATAAATATATCAGAGTTACATAAGATACAACAGAAGAATAGAGTACAACAAAAGTCTCAATAAAATAACCAAGTACAAGCTGAGTAGAACAACGGAACTGAAATAGATAGGACATGACAAGCAGATAATCTCCAGCGATTCAAATCTCCAAGAGAGTGGAAATCCAAATCTGTGAATAACTCAGGCTGACCCGAGCGTAAAGCAAAACACAAAACACTCGAGTCAGGACAATATATACTTATATAATGTAAACCAACTCAAGTGAACTGTAATAAAGGTACAAGTAACTTAGAAGATGCTTGGGACCGCCCATCCTCTAAGGTTCCGTTAAACTATCTACTATGTAGTAATATTCGATATTATAATAGTGTCTAAATAAGTAAAGTATAATCATATAGAAAATAGCGTTAAGGGGATGGAGAACCTTAACGCGGTCGGATCTTAAAATCATAATCGTAGTAAAGCTCGATATGGTAGGTGACACGGCACAACTAGGCAATGCCAGGGTAGATATACCAATTACGCACACGGACTGATGGATACGCATAGCAGCCACTACCGTTCCACCTCGAACAACACTCCCAAATCGGAGGATGGCCATCTAATCAATCACAAGTAAGAGTATAATATCGAAGAAATGTGTCCGAGAAGAGGTGCTACCTCACTGGTCCGAGATCGCTCCTGTTTTAGCCACCTTATGCCAACTCACGGGAGTTGGGTCTACGTAACATACCTTAAGAACGTCGCCACCATCCTACTTCATTCTGGAATCTCCACCGCGTACACAGTTGCCAAAGTGGTTTTCGGTAAGACAGAGAGTATGTCCATATCCGATCCCGGTCTCTTTAACAACCCAACGTTATTATAACCCATGGTTATAACTTTTAAAAACAATACTTTACTTCAAAATAAAATATCATTTCAAACCATATCTTTATCAAAATAAAGATTAAATCAATTCCAAACCATTTCCATATATTTAAATTTTCATATAATTTCAAAACTTTATTTCAAATCATTTTAATATAATAAAATATCATATCCTTACAAAACTTCATTTCAAATCATTTTAATAAAATAAAATATCCTATCAGTTCAAATCCAAATATTCAACTTTAAATACCTTTTAAATTCAAAGATATCGTTCATTTACTATCATTTCAAATCACCTTTAAATAGTTTATATTCCAATCAAAATAATTCATTTAAACCTTTTAAAAGTGTAATTATTATATTTTCAAATCAAGTATTCAATTTCCAAAGTTTCAAACCATTATGAGTTCGTTTACTAAGTCAAAAACCCTAATTATTAAAATTTCAGCATTTCACAGCATTTAAAACAACTGCTATAAGTTATATTTGAAAACATTTTTAATTCAGCAAAGACAGCACTTAAAACTGCTGTTAAAACTCAGTTTTAGTTGAATTATAGTTCAAAACAGAAAAGACAGCATTTCAGAAGTGCTGCGGTAGTTCAGATTTCAAAACAAGGGTTAAATTTGGTTTCAGCAAAGACTGCAGACCACTATAGCATTTCCAGAGAATGCTATAATAGGCCTAAGTTCAATATTAGCCTATAAGTTCAATTACAGCAACTACAGCATTTCAGAAATGCTGTAATAGCTCTTTTTACACAATTTTAGTTCAAAACAGAATCTATAGCATTTCTGAATGCTATTAAAAGTAGATTTCAGGTGTTAGTGTATTTCCAGCAATTAAATAACTTCAATTCAAAACACATAAACATTTTAAAAATCATATTTTAACATTTAAAATGTTCATTTACATATCATTTAACATGTATCTTTTCACAATAAATTTCTTATAATTAAATCCAATTTTCAACAATTTACTTAATAAATTTAAGTGTAAAAGTTTCCAATTCTTCACATTTCAACAAATAACTTAACACTTCAAATTTAAATTACCATTTCACAAATTTAACTAAATTTCCAATTTTATTTAATTAACTCAAACCTTTAATTAAAACCAAATTTCACATTTCCAAGTCAAGTTATATTTTAAAAGATCACTTTTAAACATTCATTTATTTAACCACTTAAATTCATAGAAAAATCAATAATACTTTAATAAATCACTTAAATTCAAATTTAATCAAATTATCATATTTATCATTTCCAAATAAAATTTAATATCCATTTTATTTATATAACCTAAATATCACTTTTAACCAAAATTCCAAATTTCCAACTTAAGTTATATTTCAAAAATCCAGTTAAACCATTCATTAATTACATTTTTAACACATAGAAAAATCATAATTTCTTTATTTTAAAACATTTCAAAATCTATTTAAATCAAATTTCATAAATTTATAATTTTTAAAATACTTAAAAATATCCAAAACACTTTATAAAATAACCACGGGCCTGTATATAATTTTCTAACTTAGGTCAAGTGATACGGATATGTTTCATTTCAATCCGCAGTTAAAAAAAAAGAAAAATCCGGGTTCTATCATTTCAAACCCGCAATCCCAAGTTAAAATAATTTTAAATAAAAATCGTTCAGGCCTATCATTTCAGCCCATAACGATTTTTCCCTATTCTAAAGTCCGTTCGGGTATGTATCATTTCAACCCATAGTGATTCTAATCTACAGGGAACTTGCAATGGTGATAACAGATATAAATAACAGAATAACATTAAATAACAGTAACATATGATATAACAGGTATAATAACAGGTGTGAACATCATATGATAATAATATAAGCATATAAAACTTGATAATATATTTCTACAGATTCGCAGGGTGTCAATTTACTAGTTATATAGGTACGTATTGTCTGGTGAGAATAACTCACCTTTTTATGCTGGAGATATCAATTAGAATGACACAACGGATCCAGAAGGCACGACCTTTGATTTGAGTGGAGAAAATAGCCAAGATATCATCTTGTAAACAATACCCAAACAAGACAAAACAATATAGCACATGAATATACTTAACATAAAACAATGTTGAACAAATTGAAATACAAAGCAATAAAGACAAGACTTTGCCTTTACCATTCAAATGCTTGACCATAGGGGATCAAGTGCTCAGCCATGATGTGTTTGGGCTCAGGTTAGCATCATATAGGTCAGGTTTAGCACACCTAAGCATGGCAACATGAAGTGATGTGAAGGTTAGGAGATGCAACATGAAGAATATCAATGGACAAGGCAAATAGGTGAAGTTTTGGTCACAACAAGGCTCGACTTGGTCATTGCTTAGCTCAGCCATGCATGGTACAGGTCTGGACAGTGGAGGGTGATGGTGCAGCAGCAGCCAAAGGTCATGTAGTTGCTGGTGGTGGTGGTTCTAGGGGTGGCCAAGGCGATAGATGAAGGTGGTGGTGAAGCATATGTGGTTTAGGCATTGTTTGGAAGGGTTTTTGTGCAATTTTGTGGTGCTATCTTAAATGGATGGGCATGGCTTGTCATGGTCAGTGGAGGAGGTGCTGCTGTAGATGGTGGTGGGGCTGAAGGTGGAGAGGATGGTGGAGATGAAGGTGGTAGAGGCCAAGCAAAGCTAGAAGAGGAGGAAGGCAAAATCAATGGAAATTGTGAAGTAAAGAAGAGATAAAGGAAGAAGATAAGAGGAGAATGGAAGCCATATTTTTTTTAGGGTTTAGGAGCTTTGGAATTTCGTGAATGAGAGAAAAAAAAAGTGGCGGCTGAAGAAATGAGGAGATGTTGCCAATTGAATGAAAAGTTAGGTTAAAAAGTAGAAGGGTTAGAAAATAAAAGGGCCTTAGGAAGATAGAAAGTTTAAGGCCTTTCAAATTTCTTTAATTCATTTTTATAAGTTTATATTTCTGATAAAAACAGAAATTCCAGTTAAAAATTAGAAAATTTGATAAAATATAAAAATATATATAATATTTATTGATTATATAAAGTAGAATTAAGGAAAATAGTTAAAACAGTGAACTAGACTAGAAAATTTTGAAATTGAATAGAAAAAATTTTAGAAAATTCATATGAGCTTGCAATATATTTTTAAATATAAATAATATATAAAATAAAAATATATTCACAAAATAAATATTTAAAATTTAATTTACATATAATTTTTAATGAAGAAAATAGCAGAAAATAGGAAAACAGCCTTTAAAAATGAAAAATAAATACAGTAAATTTTGGAAAAATACTATTATCAATTTAAAAACATAAAAAGACAAAATATACATAAAAAACATATTAACACATATTAAAACAAAATATAAGAAAGAAAATATGATTTAAAAAAATTTAAAATAGGCAAAATTGCACAAATAAACAAATTATACTAAAAATTGAAATGTACATAACTTTTACATTTTAACTCCGTTTTCAACGAAACGAAAAGTAGTGTTCAAGTTATTAAATCTATTTTCATAATAAAAGATAAAATTTATAATTTCAAACTATTAAAAATTTAAACTTAAAAGTCAAAGTTTGACTATTGACCAAAATTCACATTTTCAGGAAATATTAAATTTAGTCATATTTGGAATTCTAATCCACATCAAAGTCAAAGTTTATATTTAAAATAACAAAATTTATTCTTTTCATAAATAAAGCTTTTGAATCTGGAAAAATCAATTAAAAAAAATATTTGAAAAATACAGGGTTGTTACATAATTTGTATAATGTTGTGTATATAATGTTTGTTGTATTAAAATATAAAATAAAATATATAACAACGTGAGTTATAACTTTTGGACCCCTCTTTGCTTTGAAAATCAAGCGACAACATTATAAGTAGTACAATCTCTCTTATACCCTCAAAAACATGTATCATGGCCAAGACTTGTTATTGACATGTTTGATTGTGTGTTGTGAATGTTTGAAGAGAAATAATCATAATAAATACACTTTGAAATCACTTGTATTTGACATATGTTAAATTAGTTAAAAATATAATTATATTGTGAAAATATATAATTGGTTAGTTTGGGAAGTTGTAGATATTATGAAACAAAGTTGTAATAGTTAGTTGCGAAAAGGTCACGATGGATGCACTTTGAAAACGCCTTGTGTTCAGCAATTTTTAAAGTCAACTTTGAAAGACATCCTAAGGGCTTCTTTGCATTTTTAATAAGTACTGTAAGTGTGCCTATTATTGGAAAAATATCAAAGTTTAAATATATTAATAATTGTTTATGAATTTTTAAAGCAAAGGGTTTAAATTATAAAACGTGCATTTTATGATTTTTAAATAAATTATAAAATAAGTATTTTTAATCAATAATTGAATTAAACTTTTTAAACCATAGTATAAGTATTTTTAAAGTACTTTTAAATATATATAGTTTCTAGAAAATTACTATAACGACCCGTAATTTTATCACTTTGAATTGGAATATTTAAATTTTAAATATTCAAATATAAGATTATTTTAAACAAATAATCATGTTTTGTATAATAAATAATAATTGTGAACTAATTTCTGAAATTCGTTTACAAAATAGATATTTTGGATTTTCGTCAAAAAGTGACAAAATTCGGTTTTCAATGAAAATGAGTTTTTCTCGAAATAATCATTTGAAATATTAAATAATACATTTTAAATGTTATATAATGATAATAATAGTTTTATAAATATATAAACTTGTTTTATAAAAATATACAAACTTCGTCGCATTTTGGTAGATCGTTGTCGTTTTTTACAATTGGATTTTAATATTATTTAAAATGGTTTTATAGCTCAAATAAACTTTTTTAAATTATTTAGAGATGATAAAAAAAATTATTTTCATGTCTTATTTACATAAATAAATAGTTTGATAAAAAATTGAAAATGTGACCGGAAAACGTTTTGTAAAAAATCGACTTTTTATCAAACAAAAATTGTCACAACGTCATTGCACCTTTGTTAACATGTATATGTACACATATATATAACATAAGACAAAATAACTAAAAAAGTTTACTTTTACTAAGCATGATTAGAAAATTCTAGAATATAATTAGTAAAAGTAAGTAAGGAAGATTTTTTTTCATAAAGCAAACATCAAATCATGTCATTTCGTGTCATTACTTAAGTGTTAAGAAGGGAGACAAAGGATAATGTGATGTGCTGATGGTAAGTGTTGAAAATAGTGATGTGAAGTTTAAAAGAAATATACAAGGGTGTTTTGGTAATTTGGTGAGAGGTTTATTTGGTAAATTATCATTTTTTACTTTTCCTATAAATACACATGCATAGCCCTCCATTTTCTTCACAAATACTCTCTTCTCTTCTTTATTTTCTTCTCCTTCCTAAGCTACTTTAATGGCTTCTCATCCTTAGAAAAATAATGAAGAAAATTATAGCAAAGAGAAATATTATATATTTAATAAAGAACCTTTCTTTTCAATATATATATATACCACATCATTTCAAGATCAAAACAAGTCCAAGTTCCTCCACTTCCCTTCTAAAACCCATGACCCACCCTAGTTCAACCATCAAGGCTAAGCACCACCCTCATCCAAGCTAAGGCCAAGCTTCCAAGTAGGCAAGGAGGAGATCCAGAGACTCCGGGGCAAAGAAAAGAGAAGGAAGTGCTACCGGAGTACCGCCAGATTTATTTCAAGAAGCTTAGAAAAAAGTTTAGTGAAGTGGAAACCAATAGTGAGTACTCGACATTCATAATTATTAAATAACATCTATAATTATTTCAAGTATGATAATATGACCATTTAATATCTTGATCATTTATATGGTTGTTTGAAAATTAGTTGATTATATGGTTGATAACTTGATTATGATAAATGTAACCAATAATGGAAAAATCATAATTTTCCAAAATAGAAATGGTTAATTAATTAACCATAGTTAATTCATGAAAAAATAAATCCCAATTAATATGTGTATGTGAGTTCTTTATGGTTTTGAATATAAAAGGATTGAAAAATGAATATATAATATTATAATATGGAATAAAGTGGAAAATGAGTTTTTAATGTAGTAAAAATAGTTTGAAACGATTTAAAATGATTTATTTTGGTATTTTGAACATTTTAACAAGTTTCGGCAAGGTTTAATGAAGTTTGAAAAATAGAGCCAAATGAAGGTCATCGCGTAGCAGCAGTTCGTCATTTTCCAACCTGAAAAGTTAAATCAACGTGTAGGATTCAATATAAGTCAAAATTCATTGAAATAAGAATTTTCTAGACCCATATAGGTATAGTTCTCAAACAAAAGAAGAAAAGCATGATTTCATTTAGTAGAGTTTGAAATATTTCCAAACCAAGTTTTCAAAAACATCATGTTTTGGCAGTTCGAAAACCAAAGTGGTAAATGCTTTAAGATTGATATTTTTAAATCGTTAAAAATACGAAATAAATTTTATAAATATGTTAAAATGTTTTAAAAGTGATTTGAGTTATAAAAATGGACATATATGAAATGGAATTAGTGGTTTTAACAAAGAAGCTTTAAAAACACTATTCGTAGCAGTTTTTGCGGCGGTTTCGGCAACTTTTGCAAATTATGATTTTAACTGAATTATTCTTTCCCAATCTTTCTAGTAACCTTTTCAAATGAATAATTAAGTATTTTGAAGATGTTTTGGAAGTTTTATAATTATTTTAAAGGAGTTTTAATAAATGGTTAAAAGAAAATTGTTTTAAACAATATTTGGAATTGTGTTAAGTAAACGAAAATCATCTCTAAAAGGTCATATAAAAGAGTTTAGAGTTGATCAAATAACTTGACCACCTTATGCGGAATAGATAGATGACCTTTAGACCTGAGCTTGGACAACCAGTGTCTTGGTTCGGCTCTAGCTATCCGGATTGGACCGATGAAAGGATAGTTAATTTGATATACTCGGACCACATTTTCTTAAGTTAAAAGAAAGGAGATTTGGAGTTTTTCAAAGTTAAACAAGATTTTAAAATAAGATTTTGGTGGTATAGAGAATACCCTAGTTAAACTCTGTATTAAATTCCGAGGAGAAACTCATACTATCCGTGTGAATTTAAAAGGTGTTTTCACCGTTATTCGATGAATAGTATAGGTTGAATACGAAAATTGGTGTTGAGTATAATTAGTCTTATGGATCCTTTTCTACTCAATACTAATTGACTTAGGTTTACAATAAATGACGTCTTAAATAACATTGTTTTGACCCATTTAAAAGTTATGATTTAAAAATAAGAAATCATTGTTAAGATTTAAATAAATGATTTGAAAATGTTTTCCTAAGTAAAAGGTGAAATGATTTGGAATTATTCCAAGATTAAAGTTGTTTAATCAAGCAGAGAATTTGATAAATGAGGCTTAATGATTTCATATACTCTTAAAAGAAAAAGGAATAGTTTTAAAGAATATATCTTTGAAAGATATTTGATTTGATAAAATGATAAATTGATTGGATGTTGTTTGATAATCACCTATATACTTAACATCTTTTCATCGATGATTGGTTCGAAGAAACTGGGGTCAAATTTGGGTAATTCCTATCCAAAAACCACTTCGAACCAATATATGCGTTCGAAAGTGAAGACATGTTGAAGACGATGGTTTTTTAAGACGGAGATCTTCATAATGTAGGGCTGCTTGCCACTAACCTCTGGGGTAATTCCCATATTATATATATGGTGGTAGTAGTGCCTTCGTTTTGAAAATCTTTAATTTGTAAGGGCTACTCGCTACTAATCCTAGGGTTGATTCCCAAATAGGAAGTAGTTGGAGGAGTGCCTTCGGTTTGTCCTTCACCTGGACAACTTGTATGGATGAGTCATTGCATTTCTAAAATCCATGTCCATTGATCTCTATAAATGTACATCTGTTTGGTGGTTAGGAGGTAACCCCTTCTATACTTAACACCCTTCTCTGAGACGTATGAGCTCAGAGGTTGTACTTCTGTGGAAATCAATAGTGTGTTATTAGAAATAAAAATGTGGCATTCTAAGTGGAATTTTCTTTGTGAAAAGCAAAGCGTGGCTTTGTGAAAAGCAAAGCGTGGCTTTGTGGAAAGAAAAGCGTAGCTTCATGAGCCTTACATCTCAAGAATGATACGGGATACTATGTGGTATGCAGGACATATATTTCAGGCTATCAGTTTTATTGATGATGGAGGAGTCCAATAGTGTCTGGACCCACAATGGTTTAAATGGGTAGGTATTGGAGGCACGACTGAGAAAGAGTAAAGCCACCGAAATACTCTGTTCCATCGTAGTGTAATAATGTAGTATGGAGGCTTGCTTAAGAAAAGTGAATAGTCATTGGGGACTAGGATTGTTACGCATGGATTTCACATCTTAGGAAATGGCCAATAGTTACCTATCATATTGGAAATCCAATTCCAATATGAGCTTTACGGTTTTGGTTATATTCCCAAAATCGCTATAATGCTTTGCAAACATTTCAGTTACCCCTTTGTATCATATACACCGTTTGACATTATCCGGGTATTGGTACCTTCTTTATATATTTATTTGAAAAGTGTTTTCAAACCAATGTCATTAATGATAATATCAAATTTATTTTTGCATAAAGTATTTGGGTTATCGTAAGGTAAAAACTCATCCGTGTTTATGTGCGGCGTGGTCTTACGAGATACCCTTCTTTTCAAAGGTTTTGATTGGCATCAATATAATCTATGACACTGTCATGTACATTTCGAGTTTTCTTGCGCTGGTTTATCAAGCTTGATCTGGGTATTTTTAATACTCGAGTCAGATCTGAGTAGTTTTAGATTTAGCTAAAGACGATTGGAATTTCCAAAAATGAGCTAGAGATCTTCCTCAACGTATGGACATATTTTATTTTTCCGCTGCATTTATTTTGTTGTTTTTCAGCATTTGTAAGGACAAAGGATTTATAACTGTCCTGGCTTAGACTCTGATATTGTATTCAAAATTTCCACTGTAAAAGGTTTTGTCGTTAATAATATATGATTATTCTATTCATGTGAGATTCTGTAACGACCCCGAAATTTAAATTTATTTAAATTAATAATTTATTGAATTTTTGAATTAAATAGAGTAATTAAATAAATTTTTGGATAAAAATTTGTAAATTTAATTAGAAAATTAGAGCGAGTTTCCCCGATTCAAATATGAGTGAATTTGAAAATAATAAATATATAGATATATATTTGACTTGAGTTTAAATTGTAAATAAATAATTGATAATAATAAATAATTAGAATTGATGGTTAATAATGGTTCGAGTTATAAAATGAGATAAACAAATATAACTACCTATTTACAAACAAATAAAATATAAATATGCTCAAAAGTGAACAAGTAAAAGAAAGCAAAGATATGCATGTAAACTAAAATAGAAACATATGTACTTGAGGCTATCATCTCCAGCCGAAAACAAAGAAATGCAAGGCAAGGGAATAAACAAAGTAATATGTACATAAGGTAATAAATGAAACATACCTCTAGCCTATCAAAGCATCTTCAGCATGGTCAAGTATCACCTCAGCCATACTTATTGAATAAATAAAGACATCACTTTGTACAACTACTTCTTTTTATATACCAACCTCATTCATATCAGCCTTCTCCTCTCAATTCATTCGAAACTGAAAAGAAATCTAAAATGAATACCATCCCAACTTTAAAACAATACAAATCAATGCAACTCAGGGATTTAAAGAAGGTCTCAGCAAGCAAATTAAAAGCAACTAAAACAAAACATTTCAAGCCTGAGTCTCCTCTGTTTCAAATCTGTGTCTAATAGCAGTCCCCTGTTTTCTTTCAAATTGAGGTGAGCAAACTTAAATTTTTAACCAGTTTCTTTTGATTTTCATGCCTGTGATGATAATGGTTTGGAAGTCTTGTATGAAGTTGTTTATATCTGCAAGTTTATATGTGTAAGGTGAGTAACATTCCCTTTAAAACAGTTTATATCCCTGATGTTACTTAAATGTTGTGATGGAGATTTTTTTTGAAATATGGTATGGGTATGGATATGAATGAGAAAGCAAGCTTGAGTGTATGAAATGCCTGTATGAATACAACATATGCCCCTCTGTTTATCTACAGGTTACAGATAAAATAAAAAATTCAAAATCTCTTTCTATGATCAAATTTAAGCATTGATCTTTAAATAAAAGATGATCGAAAGGTTATAATCTTATTCTTAAAAATAATCTCAACTATAAAATATTAGTAAATAATGAAAAATTGTGAAATTACAGATAAAATCCAAATATATGAAAAATTCAAATGTCACGAATCTTCAATTCATTTATATAACTTGAATCACTATTAGAAAATTGGATTTTTAAGATAGAAATGAGGATTTTTAATCTGGTAGATTGTTGGAAATTATGAGTTGAACAGAAAATCTATTTTTGTCAATTTTGGTTAGTTTAACAAATCTTAGAGGTTGAAAATTGTTGTATAGATAGTTTGTTAATGTATGAACATAGGAAAAATATTGAAAATTTTTTCTATTGTGTGAATTTGAAGAACGAGGCCGAGTTAGGGTTTTTGTTGAGTTTCTGAATTTGACTGTAAACGAGGTGAGTTCGCCATCACTTCGCGATCGAGTGTCACGAGCATTTGGGAATTGGAAGGTGGGCGTGTTGTCGTGGTGTGGCCAAAGGATGAGGGTCTCAGGTGGTCTTGGCAGCGGTGGCGAGACGTTTTGCCGAAGGAGTTAGTTCCAGTTTTTTTGGGCGATTGCCTAAAATTTCGAATTCGAATTTTTACTGGCAATTCGAATTTTGATTTCGAGCCTAGAGACAATTTGCGACTTGCGGTCGATGTTGGTGTTCGCCAGAGTGGCGTCGCCGCCTTGTGCACGTGCACGGGCACGTTATTGCGTGTCAGAAAGTTCTGTAGGTTAGCAACTCGAGTGATGCTCGAGGAAGACGATGCGTGCTCCGGGTTGAATCGCAAGGTTCTCGAGCTTGAAACACGCGAGCCTGGGAGCAGTTATTCGAGATTAAAACTTAAGCTAAAAAAAGAAGAAGAAGAGAATACGAGAGGGAAAGGAAGATGGATCTCGGGTTCGAGCACGAGAAAAGATGGAAAGGACTCGAAGCGGGTGGAAACGCGAGTTACTCGGAGCTGCTCTCGGGTATTCTATGGTTTGTCTCGAGTAGTTCTATGATGTCTAAAACTTGTTAACAGAAGAGTATATTTTTAAACAGTTTTAAAAAGGGGTTTAAACCCTAGTCTTTGAAATTTAAACAAATGAATTTGGTTAAAAACTTCTTATATAAGTTACTTTAAATGTAATAAATTGTTTCCTTAAACATTTAAATTAAGAAATCTTGAAATTCGTTTAAATTAAATTTGATTACGAAAGATTTCAAGTTATTTTCAATCTTAAATTAGAAATGGAATAAAAAGGAAATTAATTACTTGAAAGTTAATTACTTAATAAAAGTAATCATGGTAAATTAACTAATAATTTAAGTTTGATTTAATAAGTAATTAAGGTTAATTAATTTAAAGAATAATTAATTAATGAAATTTATTTATTAAGGTAATTAATTTGAGAATAATTAATTTAAAGCTAATTGATTTAAAATTAAGGATAATAAATTAAATGGTAATTAATTAAAGGTTAATTTATTAATTGAAGATAATCCATTAAATGGTGAAATTTATAATTAAAGATTAATTACTTAATAATTAAGGGTTGATGAATTTAAAATTAAAGGTTAATTAATTTGTTGTTAATGGTTAATTTATAAATGATTAAAGAATAATTAATCAGAATGATTTGTAATTAATTAATATTGATTAACCAGGATTAGTAATTCATAGGAAATTAATCTGATTTGAATAAATCGGACAATTAACTGACCTTACTTATGAATGTTTGGATTCTATTTAATGTGAATTATTTGATATCCCTGATATATGATGCTTTGTGATACACCCTGATTTATGTTGTGATCTGTAGTTTACTTACCTGTGATATATATCTATGACCTGTGAATGAACGATAAGCGTTATAGTTATATCGCTTATCAACTATATCCTGTATTTTGTTATGTGATGATTGATGTTGCACTATTGTGTGTAAAACCCCTAGACCACACTGTTACACACACAAATATGGATTTCACGTGGAAATCGGTTAAGTCACAGATAATTTAAATTTGATATTTTTGAAATTGAAATTTTAATTTCAATTGGTTTTGAAATTAGAAATTTGGGTTTAAAGTGAAAAGCTTTTGAAATGGAATTTCAAATATAAAAGTTATTTTGAATAACTTAATCGAGTTTTGAAATTTAAATAATTTGATTTAAATTTGAATTCAAGTTTGAAATTGAATCCTATGATTTGAAATTACGGTTAAAAATGTTATAAATGTGTTCATATGAATTTAAACCATTTTAAAAGTATTGTTTGAAAATTTGGATTTAACCCAAGAACTTTAACTCGTATGAATGAATCAGATTTCCAAATTGAAAACTGTTGTTTTAAAAGATAAAAGCTTTCAGATAAGAAAAGAAATTCCGATTTAGGTAAAGGAATTTCAAGATTGAATTGAAAAATGGATTTTCCAAAATATGAATAAATTCTTTTTGAAAGCTATGAATTAAATCTGTTTATTTTTAACAGATTTAAAATGATGATTTATTTAACCCATTCGAAATGAAATTGTTTTGAAAGCTATTAGTTAAATCTTTGATTTAAAGATTTAACAAATTAATTAAACTGAAATGGAAATTGATTTGGAAAATCTGTAAATGAATCTTTGTGAAATCAAGTGAACTTTGTGAATTGAATCTTTTTGTTTAAAAAGATTAAAATGGTAATTTGTTAAACCATTTGAAAAGAGAAGTTTGAGTTTAAAATTGTGACTTAATTCAAATCCCATTATCCATTTGTTTTGAATATTGCGCTCACTATTCGGGTTAGCCGGGAAAAGACAATTGTGTCATATAACCCATTCCGAATAGTGATACGTCGTATATGGATAGCATTTGAAGACCGGTGTTGAAGACCGGATATTTTTCGAAAATGAAAGGACAACCTGTCGAATGTCTCTGCACTGAGTCGCGCCGGTATAGAGATTTATATCACTCTTTTTGTGATGGGAAGTTCGGACGTGATTGAAAATTATCCGGATTTGCAAGGGCTTCATGAGAAGTGCCTTCGGTTCTATTCGAACCCGGAACAGACTTGTATGGATACATGTCTGACATTACACTTTGAGATATAAAGCCGATTTCTTTCAAATACATTTCTGTTTGGTGGCGGAGAATTTATTCTCTTAGCTTAACACCCTTCTCTGAGACGTACGAGCTCAGAGGTTATGTAGTTGAAATTTATCAGCGATATATCCCAATTTGGTAATGTGGCATGCTGAGTGTTACTGTGTGATGATCAGTGTTTGATCATTTGCGATATGATCATTTGTTTGATCTTATATCTTTGTGATCATAGGTTGATCATTTTTTTGACCCGAAGCATGGCTTTGTGACAAAGCGTAGCTTTGTGGACGAGACTTCGTCGAGCCTCACACCCCGGAAATGGTCGAAACAGGAAGGATGCAGCAAGGTTCTAGGGAGTAGCGCCCCTTAGTGTATGTCATTCCTTCTGGATAAAGGTGGTATCATGGTATGGAGCCCAGATACTTAACCTCTGTGGTTGCTGCAAATTTATTACTTTGTGGTTTGTTGGAAATCGGGGATCCTCGGGAAGATCGGTGACGATCGGGGGATGGCATACGCGTGTCAGTAGTTACCTACTTTTGCAGAGGTAACCCGGCCTTGTGTTGGCAGAGATCTAACCGTAATGTTAGGTTATTTCTCGGGTCGTCTATTCCAGGGACGTACCCATCGTGGAAAAGGAAGTTCCTTAGCCTGATCATTTGTTGGAAATCCATCTTCCAATACGAACTTTGTACGGTATTAGTTGTAGAACCTTCCATCTAATATGGTAGCTATAGTAGGCATAATATAATGGTACCTATGCTGGCTAAGATTTATATTCTACTTTCGAAAGGTTTTCTACACTATGCACTAATAATAATATCAAAAATGATTTGATTTTGCGTAGTAAGCATCTTTGACTAAGATAAGAAGAAATCTCCTCCAAGTCTGCGTTTGCATTGTGTGTGTGGTGGGAGGTCTTATGGTAGTTTCATTTTCCAAAAGCATTGCGAATTGACTTTAAAAATCTCTGCTATTTGTTTTTAAAGATAAACTGTTTTTGTTGCTCACACCAGTCCCATGACTGATCCGGAGTTTATTGTTTCTTTCCTAAACTCTGGATGCTCAAAATTTTTCTACACGAGCAGTCTAGAGTTTGGTTTTTCAGATAGTCAGGATTTGTAGATTTTGAGGAGCTAGTTCAGTCTTTGGATATGGACTGCACTTGCTTATCTTTGTGCATCGTTATTGAGAGTTCAAGCTATTTCTGGATTAGTGCTTTGAAGATGAAGATTATCCGCTGCTGGTGTTATCGTTTTCTATTCCGCTGCTATTTGTTGTATCATATCTCTGATGTATATTGATATTCATTGTATCACTCTGTTGTATCAGATATTGTATATCAATGTATTATTCTTTTATTCCGCTGTGTTATTTACTTAATGTTGTTATAAGCTCCGGCGAACCGGATTTGAACGGTCGAATCTACGGCATTCAAGTACGATGTGAAGTATGGATGTTGATTTTCGAACGCGAAAATCCGTATCGTTACATTTGGTATCAGAGCTAAGGTTGAACTTTAGCTCAGAAGTATAACACGTTAAGTAACTCGTTAGAGATAGAGTGAAGTAAACTCTAGAATGAGTAATCTCTCAAATATCCGTCTGAATGTCTCAGTAAATTCTCTTACTATCCACTGATAGTGAGTATGAGTACAAGAAGAGGACGAGATAGGGGACAAGGGAGTACGACTATCAATGGTCAATACCCTGCAACAGTGGAAATAACTTTCTCTATCAAATTTCTTTGATTCGTTCCCAAAATTCTTTTGATTTCTTCGTACCAGCTACAAGAAGTATCGGTGCGGTGATGCCCTACGAATCGTTGTAGAAGATCCTTACTTCTTATATTCATCAGTTTCTTATCAGCTTTTTAATTTAAACCTTAATAAATTTGAAACTGGAAATTTTAATTTGAGGTAAATTGATTAATAGAATATGAAGCTAAATTTGAAATTAAATCAATAAAGGATATCGTTTGAAAACCAAATTTTGAAATTCTATTGAAATTTCTTGTGAATACCGAAGTCCGAAGAGGGACAAATTGGTATGTATTCTGGGATATTCCGACTTGAGTTTGGAATTCATATCGTAAGTTTGAGGAATGATAGGAGATCGAATCTGTCAATCTCTGTGTTTTTTTCGTGCCTGTGAATTTCGAGGACGAAATTCTTTTAAGGGGGGAAGTTTGTAACGACCCCGAAATTTAAATTTATTTAAATTAATAATTTATTGAATTTTTGAATTAAATAGAGTAATTAAATAAATTTTTGGATAAAAATTTGTAAATTTAATTAGAAAATTAGAGCGAGTTTCCCCGATTCAAATATGAGTGAATTTGAAAATAATAAATATATAGATATATATTTGACTTGAGTTTAAATTGTAAATAAATAATTGATAATAATAAATAATTAGAATTGATGGTTAATAATGGTTCGAGTTATAAAATGAGATAAACAAATATAACTACCTATTTACAAACAAATAAAATATAAATATGCTCAAAAGTGAACAAGTAAAAGAAAGCAAAGATATGCATGTAAACTAGAATAGAAACATATGTACTTGAGGCTATCATCTCCAGCCGAAAACAAAGAAATGCAAGGCAAGGGAATAAACAAAGTAATATGTACATAAGGTAATAAATGAAACATACCTCTAGCCTATCAAAGCATCTTCAGCATGGTCAAGTATCACCTCAGCCATACTTATTGAATAAATAAAGACATCACTTTGTACAACTACTTCTTTTTATATACCAACCTCATTCATATCAGCCTTCTCCTCTCAATTCATTCGAAACTGAAAAGAAATCTAAAATGAATACCATCCCAACTTTAAAACAATACAAATCAATGCAACTCAGGGATTTAAAGAAGGTCTCAGCAAGCAAATTAAAAGCAACTAAAACAAAACATTTCAAGCCTGAGTCTCCTCTGTTTCAAATCTGTGTCTAATAGCAGTCCCCTGTTTTCTTTCAAATTGAGGTGAGCAAACTTAAATTTTTAACCAGTTTCTTTTGATTTTCATGCCTGTGATGATAATGGTTTGGAAGTCTTGTATGAAGTTGTTTATATCTGCAAGTTTATATGTGTAAGGTGAGTAACATTCCTTTTAAAACAGTTTATATCCCTGATGTTACTTAAATGTTGTGATGGAGATTTGTTTTGAAATATGGTATGGGTATGGATATGAATGAGAAAGCAAGCTTGAGTGTATGAAATGCCTGTATGAATACAACATATGCCCCTCTATTTATCTACAGGTTACAGATAAAATAAAAAATTCAAAATCTCTTTCTATGATCAAATTTAAGCATTGATCTTTAAATAAAAGATGATCGAAAGGTTATAATCTTATTCTTAAAAATAATCTCAACTATAAAATATTAGTAAATAATGAAAAATTGTGAAATTACAGATAAAATCCAAATATATGAAAAATTCAAATGTCACGAATCTTCAATTCATTTATATAACTTGAATCACTATTAGAAAATTGGATTTTTAAGATAGAAATGAGGATTTTTAATCTGGTAGATTGTTGGAAATTATGAGTTGAACAGAAAATCTATTTTTGTCAATTTTGGTTAGTTTAACAAATCTTAGAGGTTGAAAATTGTTGTATAGATAGTTTGTTAATGTATGAACATAGGAAAAATATTGAAAAAATTTTCTATTGTGTGAATTTGAAGAACGAGGCCGAGTTAGGGTTTTTGTCGAGTTTCTGAATTTGACTGTAAACGAGGTGAGTTCGCCATCACTTCGCGATCGAGTGTCACGAGCATTTGGGAATTGGAAGGTGGGCGTGTTGTCGTGGTGTGGCCAAAGGATGAGGGTCTCAGGTGGTCTTGGCAGCGGTGGCGAGACGTTTTGCCGAAGGAGTTAGTTCCAGTTTTTTTTGGGTGATTGCCTAAAATTTCGAATTCGAATTTTTACTGGCAATTCGAATTTTGATTTCGAGCCTAGAGACAATTTGCGACTTGCGGTCGATGTTGGTGTTCGCCAGAGTGGCGTCGCCGCCTTGTGCACGTGCACGGGCACGTTATTGCGTGTCAGAAAGTTCTGTAGGTTAGCAACTCGAGTGATGCTCGAGGAAGACGATGCGTGCTCCGGGTTGAATCGCAAGGTTCTCGAGCTTGAAACACGCGAGCCTGGGAGCAGTTATTCGAGATTAAAACTTAAGCTAAAAAAAAAGAAGAAGAGAATACGAGAGGGAAAGGAAGATGGATCTCGGGTTCGAGCACGAGAAAAGATGGAAAGGACTCGAAGCGAGTGGAAACGCGAGTTACTCGGAGCTGCTCTCGGGTATTCTATGGTTTGTCTCGAGTAGTTCTATGATGTCTAAAACTTGTTAACAGAAGAGTATATTTTTAAACAGTTTTAAAAAGGGGTTTAAACCCTAGTCTTTGAAATTTAAACAAATGAATTTGGTTAAAAACTTCTTATATAAGTTACTTTAAATGTAATAAATTGTTTCCTTAAACATTTAAATTAAGAAATCTTGAAATTCGTTTAAATTAAATTTGATTACGAAAGATTTCAAGTTATTTTCAATCTTAAATTAGAAATGGAATAAAAAGGAAATTAATTACTTGAAAGTTAATTACTTAATAAAAGTAATCATGGTAAATTAACTAATAATTTAAGTTTGATTTAATAAGTAATTAAGGTTAATTAATTTAAAGAATAATTAATTAATGAAATTTATTTATTAAGGTAATTAATTTGAGAATAATTAATTTAAAGCTAATTGATTTAAAATTAAGGATAATAAATTAAATGGTAATTAATTAAAGGTTAATTTATTAATTGAAGATAATCCATTAAATGGTGAAATTTATAATTAAAGATTAATTACTTAATAATTAAGGGTTGATGAATTTAAAATTAAAGGTTAATTAATTTGTTGTTAATGGTTAATTTATAAATGATTAAAGAATAATTAATCAGAATGATTTGTAATTAATTAATATTGATTAACCAGGATTAGTAATTCATAGGAAATTAATCTGATTTGAATAAATCGGACAATTAACTGACCTTACTTATGAATGTTTGGATTCTATTTAATGTGAATTATTTGATATCCCTGATATATGATGCTTTGTGATACACCCTGATTTATGTTGTGATCTGTAGTTTACTTACCTGTGATATATATCTATGATCTGTGAATGAACGATAAGCGTTATAGTTATATCGCTTATCAACTATATCCTGTATTTTGTTATGTGATGATTGATGTTGCACTATTGTGTGTAAAACCCCTAGACCACACTGTTACACACACAAATATGGATTTCACGTGGAAATCGGTTAAGTCACAGATAATTTAAATTTGATATTTTTGAAATTGAAATTTTAATTTCAATTGGTTTTGAAATTAGAAATTTGGGTTTAAAGTGAAAAGCTTTTGAAATGGAATTTCAAATATAAAAGTTATTTTGAATAACTTAATCGAGTTTTGAAATTTAAATAATTTGATTTAAATTTGAATTCAAGTTTGAAATTGAATCCTATGATTTGAAATTACGGTTAAAAATGTTATAAATGTGTTCATATGAATTTAAACCATTTTAAAAGTATTGTTTGAAAATTTGGATTTAACCCAAGAACTTTAACTCGTATGAATGAATCAGATTTCCAAATTGAAAACTGTTGTTTTAAAAGATAAAAGCTTTCAGATAAGAAAAGAAATTCCGATTTAGTTAAAGGAATTTCAAGATTGAATTGAAAAATGGATTTTCCAAAATATGAATAAATTCTTTTTGAAAGCTATGAATTAAATCTGTTTATTTTTAACAGATTTAAAATGATGATTTATTTAACCCATTCGAAATGAAATTGTTTTGAAAGCTATTAGTTAAATCTTTGATTTAAAGATTTAACGAATTAATTAAACTGAAATGGAAATTGATTTGGAAAATCTGTAAATGAATCTTTGTGAAATCAAGTGAACTTTGTGAATTGAATCTTTTTGTTTAAAAAGATTAAAATGGTAATTTGTTAAACCATTTGAAAAGAGAAGTTTGAGTTTAAAATTGTGACTTAATTCAAATCCCATTATCCATTTGTTTTGAATATTGCGCTCACTATTCGGGTTAGCCGGGAAAAGACAATTGTGTCATATAACCCATTCCGAATAGTGATACGTCGTATATGGATAGCATTTGAAGACCGGTGTTGAAGACCGGATATTTTTCAAAAATGAAAGGACAACCTGTCGAATGTCTCTGCACTGAGTCGCGCCGGTATAGAGATTTATATCACTCTTTTTGTGATGGGAAGTTCGGACGTGATTGAAAATTATCCGGATTTGCAAGGGCTTCATGAGAAGTGCCTTCGGTTCTATTCGAACCCGGAACAGACTTGTATGGATACATGTCTGACATTACACTTTGAGATATAAAGCCGATTTCTTTCAAATACATTTCTGTTTGGTGGCGGAGAATTTATTCTCTTAGCTTAACACCCTTCTCTGAGACGTACGAGCTCAGAGGTTATGTAGTTGAAATTTATCAGCGATATATCCCAATTTGGTAATGTGGCATGCTGAGTGTTACTGTGTGATGATCAGTGTTTGATCATTTGCGATATGATCATTTGTTTGATCTTATATCTTTGTGATCATAGGTTGATCATTTTTTTGACCCGAAGCATGGCTTTGTGACAAAGCGTAGCTTTGTGGACGAGACTTCGTCGAGCCTCACACCCCGGAAATGGTCGAAACAGGAAGGATGCAGCAAGGTTCTAGGGAGTAGCGCCCCTTAGTGTATGTCATTCCTTCTGGATAAAGGTGGTATCATGGTATGGAGCCCAGATACTTAACCTCTGTGGTTGCTGCAAATTTATTACTTTGTGGTTTGTTGGAAATCGGGGATCCTCGGGAAGATCGGTGACGATCGGGGGATGGCATACGCGTGTCAGTAGTTACCTACTTTTGCAGAGGTAACCCGGCCTTGTGTTGGCAGAGATCTAACCGTAATGTTAGGTTATTTCTCGGGTCGTCTATTCCAGGGACGTACCCATCGTGGAAAAGGAAGTTCCTTAGCCTGATCATTTGTTGGAAATCCATCTTCCAATACGAACTTTGTACGGTATTAGTTGTAGAACCTTCCATCTAATATGGTAGCTATAGTAGGCATAATATAATGGTACCTATGCTGGCTAAGATTTATATTCTACTTTCGAAAGGTTTTCTACACTATGCACTAATAATAATATCAAAAATGATTTGATTTTGCGTAGTAAGCATCTTTGACTAACATAAGAAGAAATCTCCTCCAAGTCTGCGTTTGCATTGTGTGTGTGGTGGGAGGTCTTATGGTAGTTTCATTTTCCAAAAGCATTGCGAATTGACTTTAAAAATCTCTGCTATTTGTTTTTAAAGATAAACTGTTTTTGTTGCTCACACCAGTCCCATGACTGATCCGGAGTTTATTGTTTCTTTCCTAAACTCTGGATGCTCAAAATTTTTCTACACGAGCAGTCTAGAGTTTGGTTTTTCAGATAGTCAGGATTTGTAGATTTTGAGGAGCTAGTTCAGTCTTTGGATATGGACTGCACTTGCTTATCTTTGTGCATCGTTATTGAGAGTTCAAGCTATTTCTGGATTAGTGCTTTGAAGATGAAGATTATCCGCTGCTGGTGTTATCGTTTTCTATTCCGCTGCTATTTGTTGTATCATATCTCTGATGTATATTGATATTCATTGTATCACTCTGTTGTATCAGATATTGTATATCAATGTATTATTCTTTTATTCCGCTGTGTTATTTACTTAATGTTGTTATAAGCTCCGGCGAACCGGATTTGAACGGTCGAATCTACGGCATTCGAGTACGATGTGAAGTATGGATGTTGATTTTCGAACGCGAAAATCCGTATCGTTACATTTGGTATCAGAGCTAAGGTTGAACTTTAGCTCAGAAGTATAACACGTTAAGTAACTCGTTAGAGATAGAGTGAAGTAAACTCTAGAATGAGTAATCTCTCAAATATCCGTCTGAATGTCTCAGTAAATTCTCTTACTATCCACTGATAGTGAGTATGAGTACAAGAAGAGGACGAGATAGGGGACAAGGGAGTACGACTATCAATGGTCAATACCCTGCAACAGTGGAAATAACTTTCTCTATCAAATTTCTTTGATTCGTTCCCAAAATTCTTTTGATTTCTTCGTACCAGCTACAAGAAGTTTCGGTGCGGTGATGCCCTACGAATCGTTGTAGAAGATCCTTACTTCTTATATTCATCAGTTTCTTATCAGCTTTTTAATTTAAACCTTAATAAATTTGAAACTGGAAATTTTAATTTGAGGTAAATTGATTAATAGAATATGAAGCTAAATTTGAAATTAAATCAATAAAGGATATCGTTTGAAAACCAAATTTTGAAATTCTATTGAAATTTCTTGTGAATACCGAAGTCCGAAGAGGGACAAATTGGTATGTATTCTGGGATATTCCGACTTGAGTTTGGAATTCATATCGTAAGTTTGAGGAATGATAGGAGATCGAATCTGTCAATCTCTGTGTTTTTTTCGTGCCTGTGAATTTCGAGGACGAAATTCTTTTAAGGGGGGAAGTTTGTAACGACCCCGAAATTTAAATTTATTTAAATTAATAATTTATTGAATTTTTGAATTAAATAGAGTAATTAAATAAATTTTTGGATAAAAATTTGTAAATTTAATTAGAAAATTAGAGCGAGTTTCCCCGATTCAAATATGAGTGAATTTGAAAATAATAAATATATAGATATATATTTGACTTGAGTTTAAATTGTAAATAAATAATTGATAATAATAAATAATTAGAATTGATGGTTAATAATGGTTCGAGTTATAAAATGAGATAAACAAATATAACTACCTATTTACAAACAAATAAAATATAAATATGCTCAAAAGTGAACAAGTAAAAGAAAGCAAAGATATGCATGTAAACTAGAATAGAAACATATGTACTTGAGGCTATCATCTCCAGCCGAAAACAAAGAAATGCAAGGCAAGGGAATAAACAAAGTAATATGTACATAAGGTAATAAATGAAACATACCTCTAGCCTATCAAAGCATCTTCAGCATGGTCAAGTATCACCTCAGCCATACTTATTGAATAAATAAAGACATCACTTTGTACAACTACTTCTTTTTATATACCAACCTCATTCATATCAGCCTTCTCCTCTCAATTCATTCGAAACTGAAAAGAAATCTAAAATGAATACCATCCCAACTTTAAAACAATACAAATCAATGCAACTCAGGGATTTAAAGAAGGTCTCAGCAAGCAAATTAAAAGCAACTAAAACAAAACATTTCAAGCCTGAGTCTCCTCTGTTTCAAATCTGTGTCTAATAGCAGTCCCCTGTTTTCTTTCAAATTGAGGTGAGCAAACTTAAATTTTTAACCAGTTTCTTTTGATTTTCATGCCTGTGATGATAATGGTTTGGAAGTCTTGTATGAAGTTGTTTATATCTGCAAGTTTATATGTGTAAGGTGAGTAACATTCCTTTTAAAATAGTT
Source organism: Allium fistulosum (assembly GCA_030737815.1). Taxonomy (NCBI): domain Eukaryota; kingdom Viridiplantae; phylum Streptophyta; class Magnoliopsida; order Asparagales; family Amaryllidaceae; genus Allium; species Allium fistulosum. The sequence goes on along the minus strand of JASFAW010000015.1, from coordinate 14,082,154 downwards.
TATATCCCTGATGTTACTTAAATGTTGTGATGGAGATTTGTTTTGAAATATGGTATGGGTATGGATATGAATGAGAAAGCAAGCTTGAGTGTATGAAATGCCTGTATGAATACAACATATGCCCCTCTATTTATCTACAGGTTACAGATAAAATAAAAAATTCAAAATCTCTTTCTATGATCAAATTTAAGCATTGATCTTTAAATAAAAGATGATCGAAAGGTTATAATCTTATTCTTAAAAATAATCTCAACTATAAAATATTAGTAAATAATGAAAAATTGTGAAATTACAGATAAAATCCAAATATATGAAAAATTCAAATGTCACGAATCTTCAATTCATTTATATAACTTGAATCACTATTAGAAAATTGGATTTTTAAGATAGAAATGAGGATTTTTAATCTGGTAGATTGTTGGAAATTATGAGTTGAACAGAAAATCTATTTTTGTCAATTTTGGTTAGTTTAACAAATCTTAGAGGTTGAAAATTGTTGTATAGATAGTTTGTTAATGTATGAACATAGGAAAAATATTGAAAAAATTTTCTATTGTGTGAATTTGAAGAACGAGGCCGAGTTAGGGTTTTTGTCGAGTTTCTGAATTTGACTGTAAACGAGGTGAGTTCGCCATCACTTCGCGATCGAGTGTCACGAGCATTTGGGAATTGGAAGGTGGGCGTGTTGTCGTGGTGTGGCCAAAGGATGAGGGTCTCAGGTGGTCTTGGCAGCGGTGGCGAGACGTTTTGCCGAAGGAGTTAGTTCCAGTTTTTTTTGGGTGATTGCCTAAAATTTCGAATTCGAATTTTTACTGGCAATTCGAATTTTGATTTCGAGCCTAGAGACAATTTGCGACTTGCGGTCGATGTTGGTGTTCGCCAGAGTGGCGTCGCCGCCTTGTGCACGTGCACGGGCACGTTATTGCGTGTCAGAAAGTTCTGTAGGTTAGCAACTCGAGTGATGCTCGAGGAAGACGATGCGTGCTCCGGGTTGAATCGCAAGGTTCTCGAGCTTGAAACACGCGAGCCTGGGAGCAGTTATTCGAGATTAAAACTTAAGCTAAAAAAAAAGAAGAAGAGAATACGAGAGGGAAAGGAAGATGGATCTCGGGTTCGAGCACGAGAAAAGATGGAAAGGACTCGAAGCGAGTGGAAACGCGAGTTACTCGGAGCTGCTCTCGGGTATTCTATGGTTTGTCTCGAGTAGTTCTATGATGTCTAAAACTTGTTAACAGAAGAGTATATTTTTAAACAGTTTTAAAAAGGGGTTTAAACCCTAGTCTTTGAAATTTAAACAAATGAATTTGGTTAAAAACTTCTTATATAAGTTACTTTAAATGTAATAAATTGTTTCCTTAAACATTTAAATTAAGAAATCTTGAAATTCGTTTAAATTAAATTTGATTACGAAAGATTTCAAGTTATTTTCAATCTTAAATTAGAAATGGAATAAAAAGGAAATTAATTACTTGAAAGTTAATTACTTAATAAAAGTAATCATGGTAAATTAACTAATAATTTAAGTTTGATTTAATAAGTAATTAAGGTTAATTAATTTAAAGAATAATTAATTAATGAAATTTATTTATTAAGGTAATTAATTTGAGAATAATTAATTTAAAGCTAATTGATTTAAAATTAAGGATAATAAATTAAATGGTAATTAATTAAAGGTTAATTTATTAATTGAAGATAATCCATTAAATGGTGAAATTTATAATTAAAGATTAATTACTTAATAATTAAGGGTTGATGAATTTAAAATTAAAGGTTAATTAATTTGTTGTTAATGGTTAATTTATAAATGATTAAAGAATAATTAATCAGAATGATTTGTAATTAATTAATATTGATTAACCAGGATTAGTAATTCATAGGAAATTAATCTGATTTGAATAAATCGGACAATTAACTGACCTTACTTATGAATGTTTGGATTCTATTTAATGTGAATTATTTGATATCCCTGATATATGATGCTTTGTGATACACCCTGATTTATGTTGTGATCTGTAGTTTACTTACCTGTGATATATATCTATGATCTGTGAATGAACGATAAGCGTTATAGTTATATCGCTTATCAACTATATCCTGTATTTTGTTATGTGATGATTGATGTTGCACTATTGTGTGTAAAACCCCTAGACCACACTGTTACACACACAAATATGGATTTCACGTGGAAATCGGTTAAGTCACAGATAATTTAAATTTGATATTTTTGAAATTGAAATTTTAATTTCAATTGGTTTTGAAATTAGAAATTTGGGTTTAAAGTGAAAAGCTTTTGAAATGGAATTTCAAATATAAAAGTTATTTTGAATAACTTAATCGAGTTTTGAAATTTAAATAATTTGATTTAAATTTGAATTCAAGTTTGAAATTGAATCCTATGATTTGAAATTACGGTTAAAAATGTTATAAATGTGTTCATATGAATTTAAACCATTTTAAAAGTATTGTTTGAAAATTTGGATTTAACCCAAGAACTTTAACTCGTATGAATGAATCAGATTTCCAAATTGAAAACTGTTGTTTTAAAAGATAAAAGCTTTCAGATAAGAAAAGAAATTCCGATTTAGTTAAAGGAATTTCAAGATTGAATTGAAAAATGGATTTTCCAAAATATGAATAAATTCTTTTTGAAAGCTATGAATTAAATCTGTTTATTTTTAACAGATTTAAAATGATGATTTATTTAACCCATTCGAAATGAAATTGTTTTGAAAGCTATTAGTTAAATCTTTGATTTAAAGATTTAACGAATTAATTAAACTGAAATGGAAATTGATTTGGAAAATCTGTAAATGAATCTTTGTGAAATCAAGTGAACTTTGTGAATTGAATCTTTTTGTTTAAAAAGATTAAAATGGTAATTTGTTAAACCATTTGAAAAGAGAAGTTTGAGTTTAAAATTGTGACTTAATTCAAATCCCATTATCCATTTGTTTTGAATATTGCGCTCACTATTCGGGTTAGCCGGGAAAAGACAATTGTGTCATATAACCCATTCCGAATAGTGATACGTCGTATATGGATAGCATTTGAAGACCGGTGTTGAAGACCGGATATTTTTCAAAAATGAAAGGACAACCTGTCGAATGTCTCTGCACTGAGTCGCGCCGGTATAGAGATTTATATCACTCTTTTTGTGATGGGAAGTTCGGACGTGATTGAAAATTATCCGGATTTGCAAGGGCTTCATGAGAAGTGCCTTCGGTTCTATTCGAACCCGGAACAGACTTGTATGGATACATGTCTGACATTACACTTTGAGATATAAAGCCGATTTCTTTCAAATACATTTCTGTTTGGTGGCGGAGAATTTATTCTCTTAGCTTAACACCCTTCTCTGAGACGTACGAGCTCAGAGGTTATGTAGTTGAAATTTATCAGCGATATATCCCAATTTGGTAATGTGGCATGCTGAGTGTTACTGTGTGATGATCAGTGTTTGATCATTTGCGATATGATCATTTGTTTGATCTTATATCTTTGTGATCATAGGTTGATCATTTTTTTGACCCGAAGCATGGCTTTGTGACAAAGCGTAGCTTTGTGGACGAGACTTCGTCGAGCCTCACACCCCGGAAATGGTCGAAACAGGAAGGATGCAGCAAGGTTCTAGGGAGTAGCGCCCCTTAGTGTATGTCATTCCTTCTGGATAAAGGTGGTATCATGGTATGGAGCCCAGATACTTAACCTCTGTGGTTGCTGCAAATTTATTACTTTGTGGTTTGTTGGAAATCGGGGATCCTCGGGAAGATCGGTGACGATCGGGGGATGGCATACGCGTGTCAGTAGTTACCTACTTTTGCAGAGGTAACCCGGCCTTGTGTTGGCAGAGATCTAACCGTAATGTTAGGTTATTTCTCGGGTCGTCTATTCCAGGGACGTACCCATCGTGGAAAAGGAAGTTCCTTAGCCTGATCATTTGTTGGAAATCCATCTTCCAATACGAACTTTGTACGGTATTAGTTGTAGAACCTTCCATCTAATATGGTAGCTATAGTAGGCATAATATAATGGTACCTATGCTGGCTAAGATTTATATTCTACTTTCGAAAGGTTTTCTACACTATGCACTAATAATAATATCAAAAATGATTTGATTTTGCGTAGTAAGCATCTTTGACTAACATAAGAAGAAATCTCCTCCAAGTCTGCGTTTGCATTGTGTGTGTGGTGGGAGGTCTTATGGTAGTTTCATTTTCCAAAAGCATTGCGAATTGACTTTAAAAATCTCTGCTATTTGTTTTTAAAGATAAACTGTTTTTGTTGCTCACACCAGTCCCATGACTGATCCGGAGTTTATTGTTTCTTTCCTAAACTCTGGATGCTCAAAATTTTTCTACACGAGCAGTCTAGAGTTTGGTTTTTCAGATAGTCAGGATTTGTAGATTTTGAGGAGCTAGTTCAGTCTTTGGATATGGACTGCACTTGCTTATCTTTGTGCATCGTTATTGAGAGTTCAAGCTATTTCTGGATTAGTGCTTTGAAGATGAAGATTATCCGCTGCTGGTGTTATCGTTTTCTATTCCGCTGCTATTTGTTGTATCATATCTCTGATGTATATTGATATTCATTGTATCACTCTGTTGTATCAGATATTGTATATCAATGTATTATTCTTTTATTCCGCTGTGTTATTTACTTAATGTTGTTATAAGCTCCGGCGAACCGGATTTGAACGGTCGAATCTACGGCATTCGAGTACGATGTGAAGTATGGATGTTGATTTTCGAACGCGAAAATCCGTATCGTTACATTTGGTATCAGAGCTAAGGTTGAACTTTAGCTCAGAAGTATAACACGTTAAGTAACTCGTTAGAGATAGAGTGAAGTAAACTCTAGAATGAGTAATCTCTCAAATATCCGTCTGAATGTCTCAGTAAATTCTCTTACTATCCACTGATAGTGAGTATGAGTACAAGAAGAGGACGAGATAGGGGACAAGGGAGTACGACTATCAATGGTCAATACCCTGCAACAGTGGAAATAACTTTCTCTATCAAATTTCTTTGATTCGTTCCCAAAATTCTTTTGATTTCTTCGTACCAGCTACAAGAAGTTTCGGTGCGGTGATGCCCTACGAATCGTTGTAGAAGATCCTTACTTCTTATATTCATCAGTTTCTTATCAGCTTTTTAATTTAAACCTTAATAAATTTGAAACTGGAAATTTTAATTTGAGGTAAATTGATTAATAGAATATGAAGCTAAATTTGAAATTAAATCAATAAAGGATATCGTTTGAAAACCAAATTTTGAAATTCTATTGAAATTTCTTGTGAATACCGAAGTCCGAAGAGGGACAAATTGGTATGTATTCTGGGATATTCCGACTTGAGTTTGGAATTCATATCGTAAGTTTGAGGAATGATAGGAGATCGAATCTGTCAATCTCTGTGTTTTTTTCGTGCCTGTGAATTTCGAGGACGAAATTCTTTTAAGGGGGGAAGTTTGTAACGACCCCGAAATTTAAATTTATTTAAATTAATAATTTATTGAATTTTTGAATTAAATAGAGTAATTAAATAAATTTTTGGATAAAAATTTGTAAATTTAATTAGAAAATTAGAGCGAGTTTCCCCGATTCAAATATGAGTGAATTTGAAAATAATAAATATATAGATATATATTTGACTTGAGTTTAAATTGTAAATAAATAATTGATAATAATAAATAATTAGAATTGATGGTTAATAATGGTTCGAGTTATAAAATGAGATAAACAAATATAACTACCTATTTACAAACAAATAAAATATAAATATGCTCAAAAGTGAACAAGTAAAAGAAAGCAAAGATATGCATGTAAACTAGAATAGAAACATATGTACTTGAGGCTATCATCTCCAGCCGAAAACAAAGAAATGCAAGGCAAGGGAATAAACAAAGTAATATGTACATAAGGTAATAAATGAAACATACCTCTAGCCTATCAAAGCATCTTCAGCATGGTCAAGTATCACCTCAGCCATACTTATTGAATAAATAAAGACATCACTTTGTACAACTACTTCTTTTTATATACCAACCTCATTCATATCAGCCTTCTCCTCTCAATTCATTCGAAACTGAAAAGAAATCTAAAATGAATACCATCCCAACTTTAAAACAATACAAATCAATGCAACTCAGGGATTTAAAGAAGGTCTCAGCAAGCAAATTAAAAGCAACTAAAACAAAACATTTCAAGCCTGAGTCTCCTCTGTTTCAAATCTGTGTCTAATAGCAGTCCCCTGTTTTCTTTCAAATTGAGGTGAGCAAACTTAAATTTTTAACCAGTTTCTTTTGATTTTCATGCCTGTGATGATAATGGTTTGGAAGTCTTGTATGAAGTTGTTTATATCTGCAAGTTTATATGTGTAAGGTGAGTAACATTCCTTTTAAAATAGTTTATATCCCTGATGTTACTTAAATGTTGTGATGGAGATTTGTTTTGAAATATGGTATGGGTATGGATATGAATGAGAAAGCAAGCTTGAGTGTATGAAATGCCTGTATGAATACAACATATGCCCCTCTATTTATCTACAGGTTACAGATAAAATAAAAAATTCAAAATCTCTTTCTATGATCAAATTTAAGCATTGATCTTTAAATAAAAGATGATCGAAAGGTTATAATCTTATTCTTAAAAATAATCTCAACTATAAAATATTAGTAAATAATGAAAAATTGTGAAATTACAGATAAAATCCAAATATATGAAAAATTCAAATGTCACGAATCTTCAATTCATTTATATAACTTGAATCACTATTAGAAAATTGGATTTTTAAGATAGAAATGAGGATTTTTAATCTGGTAGATTGTTGGAAATTATGAGTTGAACAGAAAATCTATTTTTGTCAATTTTGGTTAGTTTAACAAATCTTAGAGGTTGAAAATTGTTGTATAGATAGTTTGTTAATGTATGAACATAGGAAAAATATTGAAAAAATTTTCTATTGTGTGAATTTGAAGAACGAGGCCGAGTTAGGGTTTTTGTCGAGTTTCTGAATTTGACTGTAAACGAGGTGAGTTCGCCATCACTTCGCGATCGAGTGTCACGAGCATTTGGGAATTGGAAGGTGGGCGTGTTGTCGTGGTGTGGCCAAAGGATGAGGGTCTCAGGTGGTCTTGGCAGCGGTGGCGAGACGTTTTGCCGAAGGAGTTAGTTCCAGTTTTTTTTGGGTGATTGCCTAAAATTTCGAATTCGAATTTTTACTGGCAATTCGAATTTTGATTTCGAGCCTAGAGACAATTTGCGACTTGCGGTCGATGTTGGTGTTCGCCAGAGTGGCGTCGCCGCCTTGTGCACGTGCACGGGCACGTTATTGCGTGTCAGAAAGTTCTGTAGGTTAGCAACTCGAGTGATGCTCGAGGAAGACGATGCGTGCTCCGGGTTGAATCGCAAGGTTCTCGAGCTTGAAACACGCGAGCCTGGGAGCAGTTATTCGAGATTAAAACTTAAGCTAAAAAAAAAGAAGAAGAGAATACGAGAGGGAAAGGAAGATGGATCTCGGGTTCGAGCACGAGAAAAGATGGAAAGGACTCGAAGCGAGTGGAAACGCGAGTTACTCGGAGCTGCTCTCGGGTATTCTATGGTTTGTCTCGAGTAGTTCTATGATGTCTAAAACTTGTTAACAGAAGAGTATATTTTTAAACAGTTTTAAAAAGGGGTTTAAACCCTAGTCTTTGAAATTTAAACAAATGAATTTGGTTAAAAACTTCTTATATAAGTTACTTTAAATGTAATAAATTGTTTCCTTAAACATTTAAATTAAGAAATCTTGAAATTCGTTTAAATTAAATTTGATTACGAAAGATTTCAAGTTATTTTCAATCTTAAATTAGAAATGGAATAAAAAGGAAATTAATTACTTGAAAGTTAATTACTTAATAAAAGTAATCATGGTAAATTAACTAATAATTTAAGTTTGATTTAATAAGTAATTAAGGTTAATTAATTTAAAGAATAATTAATTAATGAAATTTATTTATTAAGGTAATTAATTTGAGAATAATTAATTTAAAGCTAATTGATTTAAAATTAAGGATAATAAATTAAATGGTAATTAATTAAAGGTTAATTTATTAATTGAAGATAATCCATTAAATGGTGAAATTTATAATTAAAGATTAATTACTTAATAATTAAGGGTTGATGAATTTAAAATTAAAGGTTAATTAATTTGTTGTTAATGGTTAATTTATAAATGATTAAAGAATAATTAATCAGAATGATTTGTAATTAATTAATATTGATTAACCAGGATTAGTAATTCATAGGAAATTAATCTGATTTGAATAAATCGGACAATTAACTGACCTTACTTATGAATGTTTGGATTCTATTTAATGTGAATTATTTGATATCCCTGATATATGATGCTTTGTGATACACCCTGATTTATGTTGTGATCTGTAGTTTACTTACCTGTGATATATATCTATGATCTGTGAATGAACGATAAGCGTTATAGTTATATCGCTTATCAACTATATCCTGTATTTTGTTATGTGATGATTGATGTTGCACTATTGTGTGTAAAACCCCTAGACCACACTGTTACACACACAAATATGGATTTCACGTGGAAATCGGTTAAGTCACAGATAATTTAAATTTGATATTTTTGAAATTGAAATTTTAATTTCAATTGGTTTTGAAATTAGAAATTTGGGTTTAAAGTGAAAAGCTTTTGAAATGGAATTTCAAATATAAAAGTTATTTTGAATAACTTAATCGAGTTTTGAAATTTAAATAATTTGATTTAAATTTGAATTCAAGTTTGAAATTGAATCCTATGATTTGAAATTACGGTTAAAAATGTTATAAATGTGTTCATATGAATTTAAACCATTTTAAAAGTATTGTTTGAAAATTTGGATTTAACCCAAGAACTTTAACTCGTATGAATGAATCAGATTTCCAAATTGAAAACTGTTGTTTTAAAAGATAAAAGCTTTCAGATAAGAAAAGAAATTCCGATTTAGTTAAAGGAATTTCAAGATTGAATTGAAAAATGGATTTTCCAAAATATGAATAAATTCTTTTTGAAAGCTATGAATTAAATCTGTTTATTTTTAACAGATTTAAAATGATGATTTATTTAACCCATTCGAAATGAAATTGTTTTGAAAGCTATTAGTTAAATCTTTGATTTAAAGATTTAACGAATTAATTAAACTGAAATGGAAATTGATTTGGAAAATCTGTAAATGAATCTTTGTGAAATCAAGTGAACTTTGTGAATTGAATCTTTTTGTTTAAAAAGATTAAAATGGTAATTTGTTAAACCATTTGAAAAGAGAAGTTTGAGTTTAAAATTGTGACTTAATTCAAATCCCATTATCCATTTGTTTTGAATATTGCGCTCACTATTCGGGTTAGCCGGGAAAAGACAATTGTGTCATATAACCCATTCCGAATAGTGATACGTCGTATATGGATAGCATTTGAAGACCGGTGTTGAAGACCGGATATTTTTCAAAAATGAAAGGACAACCTGTCGAATGTCTCTGCACTGAGTCGCGCCGGTATAGAGATTTATATCACTCTTTTTGTGATGGGAAGTTCGGACGTGATTGAAAATTATCCGGATTTGCAAGGGTTCATGAGAAGTGCCTTCGGTTCTGTTCGAACCCGGAACAGACTTGTATGGATACATGTCTGACATTACACTTTGAGATATAAAGCCGATTTCTTTCAAATACATTTCTGTTTGGTGGCGGAGAATTTATTCTCTTAGCTTAACACCCTTCTCTGAGACGTACGAGCTCAGAGGTTATGTAGTTGAAATTTATCAGCGATATATCCCAATTTGGTAATGTGGCATGCTGAGTGTTACTGTGTGATGATCAGTGTTTGATCATTTGCGATATGATCATTTGTTTGATCTTATATCTTTGTGATCATAGGTTGATCATTTGTTTGACCCGAAGCATGGCTTTGTGACAAAGCGTAGCTTTGTGGACGAGACTTCGTCGAGCCTCACACCCCGGAAATGGTCGAAACAGGAAGGATGCAGCAAGGTTCTAGGGAGTAGCGCCCCTTAGTGTATGTCATTCCTTCTGGATAAAGGTGGTATCATGGTATGGAGCCCAGATACTTAACCTCTGTGGTTGCTGCAAATTTATTACTTTGTGGTTTGTTGGAAATCGGGGATCCTCGGGAAGATCGGTGACGATCGGGGGATGGCATACGCGTGTCAGTAGTTACCTACTTTTGCGGAGGTAACCCGGCCTTGTGTTGGCAGAGATCTAACCGTAATGTTAGGTTATTTCTCGGGTCGTCTATTCCAGGGACGTACCCATCATGGAAAAGGAAGTTCCTTAGCCTGATCATTTGTTGGAAATCCATCTTCCAATACGAACTTTGTACGGTATTAGTTGTAGAACCTGCCATCTAATATGGTAGCTATAGTAGGCATAATATAATGGTACCTATGCTGGCTAAGATTTATATTCTACTTTCGAAAGGTTTTCTACACTATGCACTAATAATAATATCAAAAATGATTTGATTTTGCGTAGTAAGCATCTTTGACTAACATAAGAAGAAATCTCCTCCAAGTCTGCGTTTGCATTGTGTGTGTGGTGGGAGGTCTTATGGTAGTTTCATTTTCCAAAAGCATTGCGAATTGACTTTAAAAATCTCTGCTATTTGTTTATAAAGATAAACTGTTTTTGTTGCTCACACCAGTCCCATGACTGATCCGGAGTTTATTGTTTCTTTCCTAAACTCTGGATGCTCAAAATTTTTCTACACGAGCAGTCTAGAGTTTGGTTTTTCAGATAGTCAGGATTTGTAGATTTTGACGAGCTAGTTCAGTCTTTGGATATGGACTGCACTTGCTTATCTTTGTGCATCGTTATTGAGAGTTCAAGCTATTTCTGGATTAGTGCTTTGAAGATGAAGATTATCCGCTGCTGGTGTTATCGTTTTCTATTCCGCTGCTATTTGTTGTATCATATCTCTGATGTATATTGATATTCATTGTATCACTCTGTTGTATCAGATATTGTATATCAATATATTATTCTTTTATTCCGCTGTGTTATTTACTTAATGTTGTTATAAGCTCCGGCGAACCGGATTTGAACGGTCGAATCTACGGCATTCGAGTACGATGTGAAGTATGGATGTTGATTTTCGAACGCGAAAATCCGTATCGTTACAGATTCAATATTTCTTCTCTGTTCTATGTTACTTTCTTTTTACCCTTGATCAATCTGTCTTTCCGACACTTGAATTTGTGACCCATGAATACCGAGGATGTATTAGTGCCAATTTTTAGAGTCGAAAAGACGGGTCGTTACAATTAGTAAAAATTTCATTAAAGTATTAAAAAGCTTATTTATATAATATCTTTTAAATTATTTTAGAATTTTATTAATTATATTAACTTATAAATAAATTGATATACATATAAATATATACATCATTTCAAAAAGGTTTTTAGTAAATATATATATATATATAAGTTTAAAAAGTATGTTAAGTAGTTATAAATGTAGTAAGGGAAGTTTGGATTTTATCACTTAAGTTGAAATAAATTATTTTGAGAAGTTCAATTAAAAGTGTATTACCTTAATTAATGAGTGTGGATATGATATGATCTTTAAAATGAATGTCTTAAAATTAATGATAAGTATAAGAATGGTTTTGGGTTTGTAGTAAATAATGTTTTAGTAACATTTGTTTTTTAACCCTTGAATTATACTCTAAAGTGGAAAAATATTGTTAAATGTTATAAATATGATTAGATCTTTAATAATGGAATTTTAATGATAATAACAAGTATGGAATCTTTTGAAATAAAGATAGAAAAGTTATATGTTTAATTTATAAAAGAGAAGAGGTTTATAGTAACAATGTTTGAGTAACATTTGTTTTTAACCTCTTTGATTATATTTTAATGTAAGTATATCGTCGAGATAAGTATATAAATACTTTTGAAGTATAGAGAAGAGTATACATGAATAGTAAATACGTAAATAGTAAAATACATGAAATGACCCTCCTGATTTTGCTTAAATATTTTTTTTACATTCCTATAATTAATATTCTCAGAGTCATTTTCTTTTCAAACAATTCATCCAGGATCCAATATTTTCTACCAATATAAATATATCAGTTTATTCCTAAAGATATACACATACATATGAGGATGTATGTGTTCCTCTTGTTTAAAATCAGAGTATGTTTTTAATTCCATTTGTTAAACAAGAGCCTGCTGTTTAGTTTGGATTTGAAGAAATCTTCATATAGTTAATTATCTTGTTCTTTTGAATATTTATAATATGTTAACAAATCCTGTCCATATTTGGTCAAAGTACTTGGGATTCTCTTTTTTTCATAGTTCAAATATATTGATATTTGGCTAAGACCAGAAAATGATATATTCTCTTATCATTTTCCACTTATGTATTTTCTAGAAACTTTCTTATTTTGATTCAATCTATATGGCTTGTTTATTTCAATCTTAGCCTATATAACACATTGTAAGTTGAGTATTTGCATAAGATTTGCTGTGACAAGAATTTGAACTTAAAAATATTTAAAAGAATAATGTGCATTTCCAGATTGTGATAGTGCAAACCTGTCCAGATTGCATATCTGGTATAGCTTTTAAAAGTTGGTTCTGGTGAAACAATTGCTAAATAAACTAAAGCTTTTGAAATGTATTTTACATTCAAAATACCATCAAATATAGTCAACCAAAACTTCACTCATTTGAAGCTGGTTAACCCATGTGTCTTGGGTCTAACAGATACTTGTTCAAGGCAATGGCATTATATCTGAAGCCTTGCAAAATATTTGCTTTTCTCAAAACAATTCAAAAAGTGGTATTAAACTGGTTTACAAAATATTACAGTAAAAAGGATTTAAATCTTTATAAGTTTACCTCTAGTTAAATCCAGATTTTATTCTAAAAACTTAGTGCATTGCTATGTCTCAAGAATTGACCAATACATACTATAAATTATGCAAAACATTTGCTCACACACATATATGTATATTTCTTTTTCCCAGGCTTTCATATCTAATACTGAAGCATATTTTTCTGGTTTTCAACCCAGATATTTCTTTTAATATTCAAACCTTAATGCATAGCAATATTCAACAGATAAACAGCCAGTTCAATCAAACATAGCAAGTTCATTACATAACATCAAGTTCAAACACAACTGTCTCATGAATACATGTAGATAAAAATCATATTAGGCTCTTATTAAAATTAGCAAGCATGTTCATTCAATCCCTTTTCATTGCCATAACTTCACTTTCTACTTAGCTCCTGCATTTCCTGAAAGAGCATTGGTGGCTGCCTCATTTTTAAAATGAGACACCCCCATATGCCATGAGCAAATAAGGGTCAGATCCATGATCTGGTATGAGCAACATCAGTATATTCATGATATTAAACAACAGAGAATAAGAGTGTAATGAATTGTTATTTGAACGAATTTCTGCAATCACTTATTATATCATTGTGTAAATAAAGTGACTCAGGTATGATAACTCCATCCATTATTCCTATACCTGCATTCATAACCAGGCAAACATAATCATCTATTTGCAACATGTGCATTCACTAGAACAATCATGGTTCCATACCAACCAACCTAAGAAATATTCATATTCCTATCTCTTCATGTACAGGTTGTATAAATTCAGTTTAAATTCCTGCCTCATCTGCCATCAAGGAATCACAGGGACACATTGCAATGAACTAATTCACATCATTGCACAAAGATCTCAGGGCTTAAACAAACCATGTGCCAACTTGCATACATCAAATATAACAAGCATTCCAGCAGCCTTCTTGGCCTTCCCTTCCCTAGTTTATTTACTAGTGCATTGATTTAAATATTAGCATCAGATAGCTAAGTGAACTTGTCACTGCAAACATGGAAACACCCATAAATTTTTCTAGCATAATTTACTTAGAAATTAAGTAGTCAGTTAATTCCAAAAATGTGATATCCCGGAAATTTGAGCAATATCAATTTAATAATCTGTTAAATAATTAAATTGATATTGATAATCTTTGACAATAAAATTTGAATTTAATTTAATAATCTAATTAAATAAGTATTTAATTGGTGAATTTTATCTTTTAAAAGCTAATAAGATATTTTCTATTTGTAATATATATATATATATATATTTGTATATATTGTAAATAGAAAAGCTTTGGTAAATTGGAAATTTAGATTTAATTTAATATGAACTTTTCAAAGTTATTTAAATAAATAACCTCATAGCTTTAAAGTACTTTAGGTAAATGTTTAAATTGTTTAAGATATATTTTAACTTAAGCTTAAATATAAATAAGATTTAAGAAAAAGGTTTTTTTTATTTCTTTTTAAAATATTACTTGATAATATAATCTCTTATATAAATTATTTAAATTATCAAATATGTTATTTTCAAATAATAAGTATAATGTATTATTTTTATAAATATGAATGGATTTTAAAGACTATGGAATTGTTATTTTTAAAATTTAATAAATAGTTATATATGTATATATATAACTTAAATTTTAAATTGAATCTTAGGATTTAATTTGATTTGAATTTGAATTTAAAGTTGAAATTCAAAAGAATAGATATTTAAATTGTTTTGGATTTTAGAATATATGTATAAACTTTTATTTATAAATATAATTAATTTTGTTTCTTTAAAAAGTAATTTATATATAGATAAGTATTTAATAAATTAAGAAAAAGGCTTTTTATTTACTTTTAAAATATATAAAAATAAGTAAAATTACTTAAAAGACAAGTGTTAATATCTAAAGCCTTTGTTTTAACATGTGTAAATAAATGATCAACTCTAATGACAAATGTCCTTATTTATTTTCATTTTCTTTTATTTTTATAAAATCACAAATTTACTTATATATAAACATATGCATTTCTTCACTTCATTTCTTTCTATTTCCTTTTCAAAACAAGAGAAACTCAAACCTTTTTCTCAAATGAAAATCTGATAAATCAGTAATCAAACTCCTCAAACCAGAAATCAAAAATCAACAACCTGTAATTTATTTTCCAAATCAAGTTTGCAACTCAAATAATCAATCTGTAGTTCATTCTTCTGCAATCTGGAACTCCAGCCTACATTCTTCAAACCTGAGATAAGGAAGCAACCTGGAAATAAAATCTGAAATCATCTCAACAACTTAAAGTTTCCAGTAGCATGCATTCTTCAACAATTCAACTTTCAAGTTTTAAAAAGTTTTCAAAAGCAAGGCATTCCGGTTTTAAGTTCAAAACTGTTTCAAGTTTTTCAAAATATAAGGCTCTATTCATCTTTGTTTCAGGTGAGTAACATTTTATTTAGAGCTTAAATATAAGAAATCTGTTTGCATGTTAACTTCTGAAAGAAAGTATGTTTGTGTGTGTATATATATATATGTGAGTTTCTATGTATATATGGATGAATAGATATGTGTGCATGTCTGTTATCTATGACCCTCTGTTCTTTGTTTTTAAGCTAAGATTTTGATCAAAATTTATTATCTCCCAAACTAATCTCTGTTAGGACTTAAGTTTCATACAAAATATGTTTTCTTAATCATAGATTTAGGTTTAAAATTTTATTTAGGTAAATTTAATTTTTAGTTCTCTGGAAAACCAAGAAGAACAGTGCAAGTATAGGATATGTAAAATTTCAAACATCTAAATTCACCAATCCAGGTATATAAACTGAATCCTTATCTAAAAAACATGAATTTTAAAAATGAAATCATAATTTTTAGTTATAGTAATGAAGGTGCAGTTCTGGTTTTAACTAAATTTGAATTTTGGGTAACTCTGTTGATCTCGGAGGATTTGGAATGTTGTAGTTTTCAGTAATAGTAGTGGGATGATCAGGGATGGTAGGAAAATTGTCAGGAAGGTGTTTAATTCATTGAGGAGGTAGCAGTAGTTGATTCTTTTCTAGAACCCTAGTTTTATCTAGTCTTGATAATTTGATAACCACGGTATCTCTAGTCGATCGAATGCAAAAAGGGTTTTGAGAGATGAAAGCTTGGTCGTAAATGAGGGCGTGGCCGGAGTTGCAGAGTTTCTGGTGGTCGGAGGGTCGTGGTTGAGGCGTTGCCAGGTTTGGTCTGTGTTCCAGTTTTGGAGCTCGAGTACTTGATTTCGATTTCGAATGTTGATCGAATATTTGATGGTCGTAATCTGGTTTGTGGTTGATCGCCGATGTGGTGGAGTTGTCGTGGATGGTCGGAGGTGGTGGAATCTCTGGTGCACGTGCACGATGCAATGGAGATTTCTGGTGAAGTTGGGTGATAACTGGAAGTGGTACTCGGGGTTTTTCTCGTGTCATTTGGATTTTTGCTCGGAGTAATGGGGTAATCGACTCGAAGCAAATTAGTAAGGGCTCGGGTTAATTTTGGTTTCAAGTTTAAAACCTGATCTGTTTTAAAAATTTAAACTTGAGTTTAAATGGTTAAGTAAAGGTTTAAACAAGTCTTAAATCTAAATTTAAATCTGATTCAAGTATAATTTGAATCTCAGTTCAAAAATAAAATAAAGTTTTTAAAATTTAAAATATTTTAACAACCTTAAAATGTTTAGATAGTTGAATTTAAAAATGAAGTTTTAAATTGTAAGTAAGTTTAAATCTAAGTTTAATCTGGAATCAAATTTAAATCTGTATCTCAGATTTGGAATAAAAGAAAGTTTTTAAATTAAATTGTTTTAATAACTTTAATTGTTTAAAATGTATATTAAATGGTTAGAATTTAAAAGTAAATTGATTTAAATTCTTTAAGTTCTTTTATAAGATGAGTATTTCTTCAACATACGATTTTAAGAGTTTGTAAATGGATTTTAAACTTTGTTAAAGTTAAATTTTTATTCATTTTAAATCTCATATTTGAAATGGAATTTAAAAGTAAATTTGAAAGTTAAATGTTTTCAAATGTGTTTTGAATGATAATTATCATTAATAAGGAAATGTTTTTTACAAAGACTTAATGATTTGTGATAAATTAAATTAATAAGGTAAATTAAAATGGATAATTAATTAATTCAATTAATTAAAGATTTGGGATAATTAATTTGTAATTAAGGATTTAAATTAATTTAATTAAGGTTTAAGATTAATCAAATAGAATAATAAATTTGTAATTAAGGATTATAAATTAGAATATTAATTAATGATTAATTAATGAAGAAATTAAAGATTAATTAAGTTATAGTTAACATTAATTAATTAAATAATTAGAGATTAATTAATTGATTATTAAAGATAAATTAATTTGTAATTAATAATAATTAATCTAAGTTAATTATTTAAGAAAGGTAATTAAAGAGTTGTTAATAGTTAATGAAGGTCATTAACTTGAGATTATTTAATAATTAATTAATGTGATTAATTTTGATAATTAATTAGATTAATTAATTAAGGATAATCATTTATGGAATTATTTAAGTGTAATTACTAAATGAATGAAATTAAGGAATTAATTACTCATTGTAATTAATTGAATTTAATGTGATTAGTTTAAGTAATTAATTAAGTTTAATTAATTTAATTTAATCATTGGATGATTTGATAATAATTACTTAATATAATTAATGGAGAGTAATTACTTAATGAAGTAATTAATTGATAATTACTGGATGTAATTAATGGAAGAAGATTTAATAATGAAAGTAATTTGAGTTTAATTACTTTGAATAATTAATCAAGGGATTAATTAAGAAATTAATTAAGGTGTAATTAATTTAGTTAATAAAAGTAATTAAGGGTAGTTAATTACTAAATGAGATTAATCAAGAGTGATTAATAAATGTGGTTTAATTAAAGGTTAATTACTTAATGTAATTAATTTAATTAGAATAATTAATAATAAAAATGTAATTAAGAATCATTAATTAATATAATTAATGATGTAATTAAAAATTGATTAATTAAGAAATAATTAATAAATGAAGTGATTAATTAATGTAATTAATTAAAGATTAATGTAATTAATTAAGGATTAATGTTATTAATTATAGTTGATTAATTTAATTAATTATAGTTAATTAATTAAATGAAGTAATTAAAGGTTAATTACTATAAATGGTTAAGGATAATTAATTTGAGTAATTAATTAAAGGATAAATTACCTGAATGCAATTAAAGGGTAACTAGAGGATAATTAATGGATTTGTAATTAATTAATGGTTAAGTAAGTAGGATTTATAGAATGAAGTAATTAATTTAATTCACTTTAAATTAATTAGAGATGGTATAAATCATTACTTATGGATGGATGAATAATATTGAATGCTTTGCATTGTTTGATATCTCTGATGAGATATGTGCTGATTTGTGATATGGATGTTCTAGTTGAATTGTGATGATAATATGGATTATTTGCTTATATTGATAATGTTGATTATCTATTGTGATATTGTGAATTATCTATCTATGTGAAAATAGATAATGAATTGAATTGTTTTAACCTTAAAACAACTTGGCCTTAAAAGATACGTTTTGAATTGTTTTGCAGCTCCCAACCTTTTTTTTTCTCTTTGGTAAAATTTCCATGCCATAGATCTATAACAGTTGAGAGTATTCTCTATATATAATTTTAAGATTCTGGACCTTAACATTTCTGAGTAAAATGAAACAGTAAGATGCACATCCAAAGGCAAATATCTCAACAAATCAAAGATCACCAAAAATCAACCATAATAAAATCATATCAGATTTAAAAAGAAACATCCAAAAAGCATTGATAAAATCATATACATCAAAACCAGCAATATGTAAATGGCAATATAAAAAGTGACTGCCTCATCTCAGGTCTTAATGCCATGAATTTAGTGAGGTTACTCACCTAAGTTCTTCCTTCTCTTGATCCAGAAAATCCTTATGTATGTGTGTTTTCTCCTTCCTTTTAATACTTTCCTTTCTATCTTATTATTTTTGAGAAACTCTGGGTAAAATGTTTTCCTGGCCAAAACTGCCTATTTATACCAGTGTTTTCTCTTAGGGTTTTGTTACAACAAAATTCCATTTCTATCCTGACCATCTTTATGCATTTTGCATTTTCACATTTTCCTACTTAATGCCCGGCCACTTTAGTCCATTAAGTTAGTACCCCTTTTTTTTTCTTTCTTACTTTTCCAGAAAATGGCTATCTTTAATTATTACCCAAGTCATGCTAAATGTGTGATTCAGTTTTTATTTATGCTTTTATTCTTTTCTGGAAATCTCCTTTTCTATTTTTACCTACACAAGCATATTGACTTGTATTACATTTCATGTCATTTTGATGTTTCTTTTTTTTAATTTGCTTTAACAGTTTCTGCTCATAGAAAATATATATGTATATAGGTGTATATATTTTTATTTGATCTCTCTTGCCTTTCAGAAAATATACACATATATATATTTCCTAATTAAATGAATTAGATCTGGTAAAAGAAAACCCTATGCTAAGTAAGAATTACTTCTTTGCTCACATAAAATCTTTCTGCCTCTTTATTACTTTATTTAATTCCTTATGCTTCACAGAAAAATGTATATAGGCATATCTCCCATATTTAACTTGGTTAGGCCTAAGTTAAATTCCAATGTTTTAAATAAGAATTTTACTTTCTTATTTCAAATAAAAAATTTCTGTCTCTTTTTTTTTCAAAATAATACATGTGATAGGACAGAATAATTCACATTTCAAAATTATATTTGAAATGTTTTCTTTTCCCTATATATTATTATTATTATTATTTCCACAAATTCTTGGATTTCCCCTGTGCCATTTTCCAATGTGCATGTGCACACGTATCCTTGCACACTATTTAATCCCAAGAATTTCACCATATTTAAATCTAAATATTTCAAAATTAAATCATTTTATCAAAATGATTTTTCACAAAATTTTGGGGTATTACATTCAGCCCTCCTTTTAGGAATTGTGTCCTCACAATTTTCCTAGTACTTATAACAAGCATCATCTTATTTTCTGAAAATCTATCAAACATATGCATAAGCAAGCAAATTCAATCATGGCAACCATTCATATTAGATTTTCTAGAAATTTTAAACTTACCTTTAATCTGCAAAAAACTTAGGATAATCTATCCTAATCTTGTCTTCTAGCTCCCATGTACAATCATTAGGATCAAGACTCCACTGGATCTTTACCAGTTTCAAAGTTTTACTTCTTAATTTCTTTTCTTCTTTAGCTAAAATCCCCACTGGTTCTTTCTCATAAACCAAGTAAGGATTTATTTGAATTTGGGTAGGTTTTTCCAGAATTTCTTCTCTATCATGTACCCATATTCTAAGTTGTGACACATGAAAAACATTGTGCATTGCTTTCATTTCCTCTGGTAGTTCCAGTTTGTATGCTAATGAACCAATTCTTTCCAGAATTTTATAGGGTCCAACATACCATGGTGTGAGCTTGCCTCGCTTGCCAAATCTCAAGACCTTTTTCGTAGGTGAAACTTTGATAAAAACAAAGTCACCCACTACATATTCCACTTGCTTTCTCTTCCTATCTATAAACTTCTTTTGCCTATCTTGAGCTGCTGCAATTCTCTTCCTCACCAATTTAATTTTCTCTGTAGTTTCTTGTATGTACTCAGGTCCTAAAATAGTTCTTTCTCCTGCTTCCACCCAACACACAGGTGATAAACATGGCTTGCCATATAAGGCTTCAAATGGTGCCATCCCTATGGTGCTTTGATAACTGTTATTGTATGTGAACTCAGCTAAATGGAGATGGTCTTCCCAGTTGCCTCCAAAGTCCAGTGCACATGCTCTCAACAAGTCCTCTAAAACTTTGTTCACCACCTCAGTTTGTCCATCTGATTGTGGGTGGTAGGCAGTGCTTAAGCACAATTCACTCCCCATGGCCTCTTGAAAACTTTTCCAAAACTTTGAGGTGAAGATGGTATCCCTATCACTTACAATGGTTTTGGGTATGCCTTGCAATCTTACCACCTCTTTCATGAATATTTGATCCAATTTTGGGGCATTTCTTTCTGATTTTACTGGGATAAAATGTGCTACTTTAGTTAGCCTATCCACTATTACCCATATACTAGTGTTTCCTCTCTTAGATCTAGGCAGACCATCTATGAAATCCATAGATATATCCTCCCACTTCCACTGTGGTATACTAAGGGGTTGCAACAGTCTTGATGGCCTTTGTGTCTCTGCCTTGACTTGTTGGCAAGTCATGCACTTTGCAACATGTTTGGCCACATCTGACTTCATTCCCTTCCACCAAAGATTTCTTTTCAAATTTTGATACATCTTGGTACTGCCTGGGTGTATGGAGTACTTACTCCTATGGTATTCATTTAATATTTTCTCCTTCAATTCTATGTTTTCTGGAACACATATTCTATTTTTGTTCCTTAAATAACCATCTTTATCAACTTGATAATTTACTACTTCTTCCCTTTTTGATAAGAGCATTTTCTTTTCCAATAGGTTTAGGTCTTGTTCCTGCATTTTCCCAACCTTTAGAAGTAAATCTGATTGCAGAGATACCATACTCAATTTCCCTTTACTTTCATCTTCTTCAATTGGTACCATTTGTACCTCACCGTTTGCTTCAATTTTCAAATCAGTAAGTATAGACAAATCCTTAAACTCTTCCGTCATCAACATGGCTACTTTAGCATGTTGTCTACTCAAGGCATCTGCAACTTTATTTGCCTTGCTTGGTGTATAGAGTATATCTAGATCATAGGCAGCGAGGAACTCCACCCATCTATGTTGCCTCATATTCAAATCTTTTTGTGAGAATAAATATTTCAGTGCTTTATGATCAGTGTACAAGATAAATTTGGCATCTAACAAATAATGTCTCCAGAGTTTCAAGGCATACACAACTGCTGCTAGTTCAAGATCATAGGTTGCATATCTTGTTTCATGTGGCTTTAATTGCCTAGATGCATAGGCTACCACCTGGTATTGCTGCATCAACACAGCTCCTAGCCCAGAGCCACTTACATCAGTATACACAATTAAGTTTTCATTCCCTTCTGGCACCCTCAATACTGGTGCATTAATTAAAGCTTCTTTTATTTTGATAAAAGCTTGCTCACATTTTTCTGTCCATACAAAGGCTTGGTTCTTTCTAGTTAAATTGGTAAGTGGTGATGATATTTTTGAAAAATCTTTTATAAATCTCCTATAATATCCTGCCACCCCCATAAATGATCGAACCTCACTTACTGTGCTAGGCCTTTGCCATGCTTGGATAGCTACTACCTTATTGGGGTTTACTGAAATTCCTTTGGCAGAGATAACATGACCAAGAAAATGTACTTCTTCTTTCCAAAATGCACACTTTGAAAATTTTGCCTTTAAATCATTTTCTCTTAATCTTGAAAAAACTAAATGCAAATGATTTTTATGCTCTTCCACTGTTTTGGAATAAATCAAAATGTCATCAATAAAAATCAGTACAAACTTGTCTAAATAATCTCTGAATGTTCTATTCATTAAATCTACAAAATATGAAGAAGCATTTGTCAAGCCAAATGGCATAACCATAAATTCATATAAGACATATTTAGTGTTAAATGCAGTATACTTAACACTTGAGTCTTCAACCTTCATTTGATAAAATCCTGATGCTAAGTCTAATCTAGAAAATATTTTAGCTTCACTGAGTTGATCAAAGAGATCATCTATTCTAGGCAATGGGTATTTGTTCTTGATGGTTACTTTATTTAGTTCTCTATAATCTATGCACATTCTCAAAGTACCATAATGTTTTCTTACAAACACTACTGGAGCACCCCAACATGAATTACTTGGCCTTATAAATCCTTTGCCTTCTAATTCTTCCAACTGATTTTTCAATTCCTTCAATTCACTTGGCCCCATTCTGGTGGGTTTCTTGATCATTGGACTTGCTCCTGGAATGAGATTAATTTGAAACTCAACTAGTCTATGATGTGGAACACCCTTAACTTCCCCAAACACATCCAAGTATTCATTGACTATGGGAATTTCTTCAATGGTTAGTTCACTAAAATCTTTTTCTGAGTCAACTAAATGATATAATTTTCCTTCCTTAGCTACTTCACATAAAACTATGATCCTCTGGCCTCTAGAATTTTGCAATGATATGGTGGATGAGTCTAAATTAATTATGGCTTTAAATTGCCTTAACCAGTCTACCCCCAATATAACACCTATATTTGGGTAATTCAAAACATATAAATTGGAAATAAAAATATTTCCTCCTATGTTTTACTCCACATCCACACAATTCATGTACAAAACACTAGAACTCCCCAGTGGACTTTGTATAAGCAGTTGGGTTTCAACCAATATGCAATTTAATTTTAGCATTTTAACCAATTCATAGAAAATCAAGGAGTGAGTTGCCATAGTGTCATATACTACTGCTATGGGTATGGTGCAAATAGGTAGTATACCTACCACTTGACCATGATT
Organism: Allium fistulosum; assembly: GCA_030737815.1. Lineage (NCBI taxonomy): Eukaryota > Viridiplantae > Streptophyta > Magnoliopsida > Asparagales > Amaryllidaceae > Allium > Allium fistulosum. Next base: position 14,058,709 of record JASFAW010000015.1, on the reverse strand, counting down.
CTCAGCTCCACTCTCCATTGTGGATTTGCCTTTGACTTCCAAATTTGCTATTTTTCCTTGCTATTTGTACTCAGGACAATTCCTTTTCATATGCCCCTCTTTCCCACATAGGTAGCACTTGAAAGCTCCTCCTTTTAATTCTGGGCACCTTTGTGACGACCCGGAATTTTTGAGCATTTGAAATAGGAATATTTAATTAATTTTAAATATTATTAACTTTAATTTCAAATATCATTATTGATTAGACAAGTAATTGTTGAATTTAAATTATTGAAATTGGTAAATTATTGAATCTGGAGCTTTAAGCCTGTTAAAAATAATTTGAAGACTTATAAAAATTTATATAGATAATACTGGAAATAATAGACGAATTAAAATTGAATTTAACGGTCGTCTGTTCAATTTAAAATTTGCATCGTTTAAATTGTCGTTTAAAATAGCCTTCCGAGGCGCAGTCTCGGGATTCGACGAAACCAGTGCCGTTGGATCCGTAATATTGAATTATTACCGGATTTCAAATTTCGTAATTTTCGGAGCTACCGTGTGATCGTTCGAGATAGGAATGTCTAGACGAAAATTTAACGTTTAATTTAAAATATCTTCACCAGAACTTTCTCGTCTCCTTACTGTAGCCAGATGAGGATTCTTCCGCAAGCCACCCTACTCTTTGAATTACGCAGACCTATACTTTCCCTTCTCGTTTAAAATCGTGATCTTTCTTTCCTTCTTCCTTAAGCTCTTATCGATTGGGTAGGAACAATAAATACGATAAAAAAATTTAACGTTCCACTTCATAAATTACTTCCTCCCCAAATTTTTAATTCACGAGCCTTATATTCCTTTTCCCTTTCCGTTCCAGGAATTACCCTAGCTTTCACCAAAATTCAAATCGAAATCGAATGATGTCGAATTCTCAAAATGAGGGCTGCGTGCGATTGGAACTTGATTTTGAGACATTCACGACCTCGAAGGGAAATCTCGAGGTGTGCCTGCGTGTGATTTGGCAAGCTTGGGATCGCGAGACGATGTGAAGGCTGGGAAGATCATGGGTTCGTTGCTGCATCAGGAGAGTTTTCGACGAAGCTAGGTTCGCGACTCGAAATCGCGGTGCGTCCGAAGGGGTTGCCATGCCTCGAGGGTTGTTAGTGCGGCGGCAATTCGTGGGTAGGGCTGTTGCAGCTAGGGTTCCAGTTCGCGAGGAGGGGTGTCGCGATGGGAGGCGTTGGTTGCTGGAGGGGCTACTCGCGAGGGAGACTCGCGATTGGGGTTAGGTGGTGGTTCCATCGATCGGCGATGGCGATGTCGAACGTGGTCAAGCACGAGAGAGTGGGCAGTTTATGTTGTAAGGTCTGGCATCGTGAAGAGGACTATTGATTTGGGTTGAATTGCAAAATAGAAGGGGCAAAAGGTGAGTTAATCTCACTCAGTTAGATTTAAATTTAAATGGTTAAATTTAAATAATTGATTGAATGGTTGCACTGATTGAATATGCTATACTATATATAATAGTATATACCAATATATATATATTGGTATATGTATATATTGGAGTTGTTGATATTCCCGCATTATATAGCGGATGAGACCCTATGCGCCGCATAATAGCGGATGATATTTTATAAACCCATATACCGCGATATTCCACCTCGAAGTGGAATTGGTATTGTGCTAACGTCTGTGGATGCAGGGAAACAGGTTGGAGGGATCCAACTGGATTCCTCAAAATATTTAATTTTTGTTTAAATATTCTGTGATATGATTGTTGTTATCCTGTGATAATTTATATTGGATAATCTGGTTGGATTGAATTTCCCAGTATAATGAGTTATCAAAAGCAATTGAATTGGATTTTTGGAAAATATAAAAGAGTAAAATTAAGTTAAGTAATTCTAGTGAATTCGAATAAATTAAATATGGAAAAGAGGAATTTTGAATAAATAGAGAAATGTTGAATTTAAAGAAGACTTATGTGATGTTATTTAAAGGGATAAAAATTTATTTTAATTCAATGTTTAAATGTAATTAAAAAGAGAAGGAATTTGGGAAATCTGAAACTTGTGTTTCGGTTTAAAGATTTTAAATCATAATGAGAAATAAAATCTGGAAGTTAATGAATTTGGAAATAAATGGATTAAGTAAGAAAATTTATTTCAAAGTAAAATAAATTGGGAAATCAATTATAAATTGATTTAAATACTTTGGAATTTGAATTTTAAAGAGAAATGAGATTTGGGAGAGATAAACTGGGTTTGTAAAGTAAAATAAAATATCAGAGGATATTTGAAAATATAATTTCAAAGTGGGAATTTATAAAAGGATATGGGTTGGTTTAAAAATAAATGTTATTTTATTTTTAAAAGATGGGAGTGAGAAGGATATTTCTCTGTATAGCCAAGTACGTTTTCAAAGCAATTTTAATATAAGTTAAAAGTTCTAATTGTATTTTTAAAAGCATATTTTAGAAAATTTATTATTTCTAAATGTTAATTTCCTAAGTAAGTATGTTTTAGGAAACCTATTCTTTTTAAATATTTAAACTTTAAAGTAAGTATTTTTCAAAGATTTATTATTGTAGTAATTATATAAAAGTGATTTGGTATTATATTTTAAAAAGAGAAATTTAGTTTATATTTGTAAAGTGGTTTCATTTTAAATATTTCTTAAGTATATATTTTGTTAAGGTATTAAAGTAGTTTTTTTTAAATTTCAATATTATTAAGTATATTTATAGTAAAGTGTTTTAAGATTATTTTAAAATCTAAGTGTTTTGTACTTGGTGTTTCAGAGGAAATAAATATTTGGAAATGTATTCCTTAAGCGGAAACTGTTTTGAAATTGTTTTCAAATGAGTTTTGAAAATTCGGAATTATATCTTGGAAAGATATTTGGGCAAATAAATAATGTGGGAAATTATTTAATTGTGTGATGGTTGCTTGTGGATGTTAATTGATAGTTAAATAACCGACTATCAATATTGGCCAAATGCGCTGATCGTTTCGAAGAGACCGGGATCGGGTTTCCGTATACCGGGATTCTAGGTCTGGAGACTCGAATACCACTTCGATCCGGTTTGTACGTTTCGTGTAACGATTTCGGAGTCGAAGATGGAGCTGTGAAGTGCAAGGGCTAGTCGCTACTAATCCTGAGGATATTTCCAAAATGGATGTAGTAGGAATAGTGCCTTTGGTTCCGTTCGAACCCGGGACGGACTTGTATGAACGAATGCTTGCAAAACATCGTCAGGCGGACGATGGGCATTCTAAGGGATATGTTCTGAAAAGGTATCGTTTAGCCTCGAACCTCATCAACCGGGAATGACTGAAAATCAGGGGTTATGCAGCAAGGCTTCGTGGGTAGCTCCCACTGGAGGGTAAGATCATCCCTGTCTAGATGTCCCTTTTTATTTCGGCTTAGTGGTGCGGTTGCTGATCCCAACCGTGGGGTGATTTTATTCGGGATCATCCAGTAAGGGATGGTTCCGGCCTTGTGTTGCAGGGGAGCGGGCGTACTCCTCGGTACTGTGATCTAGGCCACGTACTGTGACAGGTGGTACCCCAGTGCCTAGTCATTCGTTGGAAATCCATTCTCCCTACGTGCTTGTACGGTTTTGATTGTGCCCAACTATTGTTGAAATGTGAGATGCAAGCATTTCAGCTAGATTATATTTTACTTTCTGTAGACACTATTATAATATCAGAGGATTTTGATATAAAGTGTTTTAGCTATCGTAAGGTAAAAACCCGACATGTTTATTTGTGGCGTGGTCTTACGAGATGCTTTTGTTTTCAAAGGATTTTGAAACTTTAATAATCAATTTGAGTGTGATTTTCTCACGCTGGTTTTCCAGACTGACTCGGGTATTGTTTTATATGATGCTCGGGTCAGACCGAGATAAACAGGTTCAGGATATGATGCTGTGGAGCTCAGGAGACGAGCTGGATGTCGATACGTACTCCCGTACTTGTTATTATTTTTCCGCTGTGTATTTAGTTGTATGTTATGGATGTTGATGTACTCTGATGATGTATTCTGATGTATTGTATAAACAGATAAATTTTGATTTGTGTAAAGATCTGTTGATATATTATATTTTATTCCGCTGCGATGGTTAGATTCTGATGTTGTTTTTCTTTTATTTTCTTCTTCTACCTCTTCTTCTTTTTACCCAAATGGTCCGGTTTTTCGTGTTAGAAAAACTCGGGTTGTTACAGTGGTATCAGAGCTTAGGCTAGCGATAACCTTGGCTCTGGTGGGAATTTTGAGAGTATTAATAGATATGAGCGCGTATTTGTTAGTGAATATAAAATGGTTTTATATTGTGTTGGTTGATTTATTTAGTGGCATATGAACCTTAGTCGGCACAGTCTGTACAACTGTATCGAAGGGGTTTCTAAACACTTGAATAGAACAGTTCGACACAATATTGTTTTAAATAGGGTGAATGAAATAATTTTGCCCAAATTATTTTGTATATAAAAGAAATAATTATTTGAAATTATTATAGTTATATATTTGGATGCTTGGTTGTTAGAAAATGACAATAATGAGTTAGTCTCATTATTGAGTAGAAATTGAAACTTATAACCTAAGTTGAAGAATAAATTTATATAACAAAATGGAATTTGAAATATAGACTAAATGAAATTTATAAATTGAGATAAACTTTATATACAAATGTGAATTACAAATGTGATTTATAATCAAATGAGATTAATTCATAAACAAATGAAATTTGTAAATGTAAATGGTAAAAGTGACTTATAACTTGAAATAAAATGTGATAGAATTCCAGAGTAATGTTTGGATATAAAAATTGGATGGATTTTTGTTTTAGGAAAGATTTAAATTCCTTTGGATTTAAAATAGTTTCAAAGGTTTTGGGGAAATAATGGTGATATTATTTCATGAATATTTTTGAAATTGAATTCATATCTGGTGGGATTTGGGATTTAAAAATGTTTGAAAAGTTTTAAAGTGATAAAAGCATTAAATTCTCTTTCGGTCGTTGGAAAATAATTTCGGTGATGACTGCAGCATCATCGATGTCTATTTTCGAGTTTCCAAAGAGAAATTGCTACCAAACTGTTTTAAATTGGAAATGATTGTGAATTGGGTTGGTTTTGAAATTCAAAGGGAAAATTGTTTGGTAAAAGCAGATTATTTTGGAAATTGGGGTTTGATGTGATATACCAGATGTGTATGAGTTATTTATGGATTCAAAATGATTTTGAAATAAAACCGGGCAATTGGATTCTGAAAATTCTATTTAAAATTTAAATGTGGAAATTTAAATGAATCAACAATATAAAGTATAGAATGAAGTTGATTGAAATAAGAAAGGAATGAAAGTTAAATTCTGGGATTATAATTATGAGATGAAATTAACTCAATGAGTAATATAAGCAGGTAGATAAAAGAGTTAGAGAACTTGAAGGTGAATGAATTGTAAAACTTGTATAAAATTGTATCCTAGAATTAAAATTTAATTTGAGTATATGAAGGTGAATAAAATATATTTGAATTTAACTTAAGATGAGTTAAATAAAATTGAGAATTGGAATTGAATTAAATGTAAGTAAGTTGAAATTGAATTGAATTGGATATAAAGGTAATGTAAAATGCTTATAATTGTGTAAAGAAATTCATATTCTTAAGTTCTTAAGTATAATAATTTGAAATTTGATTATAAAGATGAAATGGACTTAAATGAATAGTCCCAGGTCTTAAGTAAGTAAGTTAAAACTTATGAATAGAAATGAAATTGTAAGTCATAAATGGGAATTCATTTCTTTGAACCATTAAGAGTTATAATTTGAAATTGTAATTATCAAATGGAAATGACTAAGATGAGCAATCTTAATTTTTAAATAGATCCAAACTTGAATTATAAAATAAATTGAACTTAAGATAATTAAGTGAAGTGATATTTGGAATTAAAAAGCAAGTATTTAATTTTAACCAGTGGATGAACTAATTTGATAATAAATTAGTTAATGAAATTGAATTGTGAGTTAATGAAATTGGATTAAAATAGTGATGGTTTGAATTGCGAATGAAATCCAAATAAGTGAAAATAAATTGGAAATGACCTGGTTATTAATAAAATAATTCTAGATGAATTGAGTATGGAAATTAAAATTCATAATGATTGAGTGAATGAACCACTTATATTAAATAAATAAATGGATGGAATTTGATTAAATAAGAATCAAATGAAAGATGGAAATAAGACTTTAAAGGGTTGGCTAAATGGAAAATAAACTTAAGTTATTGACTTAAGTAAATGTTGAATGGAAACTGAACTCAACAGAAGAGTGGTTTAAATAAGTTGAGAAATAGTTATTGAATGAATTAACTTGGATTGTTTCCGAGCTAAATAAAATTCAATTTTTGGAAGTTGGAGATGAATTGAATTTAAGGAAAAAAAAAATTTGGAAATGAAGTAGTAAATTGAAATTCATATGGAATTGGGATTCGGTTTGAATATATACACTTCAGTGGTGAAGTAGTAAATAAATACAAGAAAAAAATTATATTCGACATAAGAATTGAAGAATGAAATTCTTAAGAAAATTTGTATTGGAAATATACTTGGTAATTTTGGAAAAAAATATATATATATATACTAAGTGAATAGTTGAATGAAGATTAAAATTGAAGTTGTGAAATGTGATAGTTGTGAATAAAGGGATAACAATCAAAAAGAAATGTGAATAAAGGAGAATTGATATAACTGATAATCAATTGGAATTTATACGTAAGATGTACGTATATTATTTTATCCGCATAGCTATTTGGTCCAGATGTCGAACACAGAATTTCGAGATAGTTTTATCAATCCGAATCAGGATTTTTCACTCGATTTTCAACGGCGAGCCTGGATATGGATTGTTGATTGATTCTGGATATTCTCTATCATAGTTTGTGGCTATGCAAGGAGAATGACGGTTTCTGATCAAGGAACCAGATCTGAGTCCGCACTAGGAAGTCGGGTGGACGATACTAGTTCGGAAGTGGAATTGTGTGATCGATTGAGCGATCGAATGTGATATTGCGTACGGATGATATATGTGCATCGTACGGGCTTAAGTAAAGCAAATATTAAAAATTTGTAAAGAAAAGTATAAAATGACTTTGGGATTGTGATTGAATATTATTGCTTAGTAGGATATACAGGTGTATAAAAGCAATGGATAAATTGGGATTTTTGATTTAGAAGATAAAATTTAATGGCCCGACAAAAAGGTGTGTATTTGAATTTCTATATGAAATTTTGATTGGGTTTTGGATCCAGCCACTTGGCTTTTTGTTTTCTTTTGAGATTGGGAGGCCGTAGAGCCATTTTGTAGTAGTACCGAGCTAGCCGCGCAAAGGAGACGCTGGCGAAATTTTTCGGAAATTTAGGGAGTTAGAAAAATTTTGGAAAATTTTGATAATTCAAAATTTGAATTCAAATTTAAATTTGAATTGATAAGTAGGTGATATGGGTTGAACTTATGAATAAGTTTGGAAAGTTAAAGATGATTAGTGTATCATTGACAAAAGATTGTTTGGGTCTTGTTAAAACTGTTTGAATTTGGAAAATAGCTAACTTGGGAAATAGCTAACGGGATATGGGACATTCTTCTTAACTGGTAATTTCGGGGACGAAATTCTTTTAAGGGGGGAGGAATGTGACGACCCGGAATTTTTGAGCATTTGAAATAGGAATATTTAATTAATTTTAAATATTCAAAAGATAATTATTAACTTTAATTTCAAATATCATTATTGATTAGACAAGTAATTGTTGAATTTAAATTATTGAAATTGGTAAATTATTGAATCTGGAGCTTTAAGCCTGTTAAAAATAATTTGAAGACTTATAAAAATTTATATAGATAATACTGGAAATAATAGACGAATTAAAATTGAATTTAACGGTCGTCTGTTCAATTTAAAATTTGCATCGTTTAAATTGTCGTTTAAAATAGCCTTCCGAGGCGCAGTCTCGGGATTCGACGAAACCAGTGTCGTTGGATCCGTAATATTGAATTATTACCGGATTTCAAATTTCATAATTTTCGGAGCTACCGTGTGATCGTTCGAGATAGGAATGTCTAGACGAAAATTTAACGTTTAATTTAAAATATCTTCACCAGAACTTTCTCGTCTCCTTACTGTAGCCAGATGAGGATTCTTCCGCAAGCCACCCTACTCTTTGAATTACGCAGACCTATACTTTCCCTTCTCGTTTAAAATCGTGATCTTTCTTTCCTTCTTCCTTAAGCTCTTATCGATTGGGTAGGAACAATAAATACGATAAAAAAATTTAACGTTCCACTTCATAAATTACTTCCTCCCCAAATTTTTAATTCACGAGCCTTATATTCCTTTTCCCTTTCCGTTCCAGGAATTACCCTAGCTTTCACCAAAATTCAAATCGAAATCGAATGATGTCGAATTCTCAAAATGAGGGCTGCGTGCGATTGGAACTTGATTTTGAGACATTCACGACCTCGAAGGGAAATCTCGAGGTGTGCCTGCGTGTGATTTGGCAAGCTTGGGATCGCGAGATGATGTGAAGGCTGGGAAGATCATGGGTTCGTTGCTGCATCAGGAGAGTTTTCGACGAAGCTAGGTTCGCGACTCGAAATCGCGGTGCGTCCGAAGGGGTTGCCATGCCTCGAGGGTTGTTAGTGCGGCGACAATTCGTGGGTAGGGCTGTTGCAGCTAGGGTTCCAGTTCGCTAGGAGGGGTGTCGCGATGGGAGGCGTTGGTTGCTGGAGGGGCTACTCGCGAGGGAGACTCGCGATTGGGGTTAGGTGGTGGTTCCATCGATCGGCGATGGCGATGTCGAACGTGGTCAAGCACGAGAGAGTGGGCAGTTTATGTTGTAAGGTCTGGCATCGTGAAGAGGATTATTGATTTGGGTTGAATTGCAAAATAGAAGGGGCAAAAGGTGAGTTAATCTCACTCAGTTAGATTTAAATTTAAATGGTTAAATTTAAATAATTGATTGAATGGTTGCACTGATTGAATATGCTATACTATATATAATAGTATATACCAATATATATATATTGGTATATGTATATATTGGAGTTGTTGATATTCCCGCATTATATAGCGGATGAGACCCTATGCGCCGCATAATAGCGGATGATATTTTATAAACCCATATACCGCGATATTCCACCTCGAAGTGGAATTGGTATTGTGCTAACGTCTGTGGATGCAGGGAAACAGGTTGGAGGGATCCAACTGGATTCCTCAAAATATTTAATTTTTGTTTAAATATTCTGTGATATGATTGTTGTTATCCTGTGATAATTTATATTGGATAATCTGGTTGGATTGAATTTCCCAGTATAATGAGTTATCAAAAGCAATTGAATTGGATTTTTGGAAAATATAAAAGAGTAAAATTAAGTTAAGTAATTCTAGTGAATTCGAATAAATTAAATATGGAAAAGAGGAATTTTGAATTGAAAGTATGGTGCGGATCGTGCAATATGGAATAGTATAAAAGCAGTGCGGAATAAAAGAACAATTAGAAGATAATAGTAAATAATAAACGAGCACACCAGGAATTTTTATACTGGTTCGTACTTCCCGTTCTACGTCCAGTCCCAGATTCCTTCTGGAATTTCACTAACAACAATCCTCACTTCACCCGGAGGAACAGGTTTACAACAACCCTTGAACAGCCGAACAAGGGACCTGAGCAATAGAACAGGATTTTGCCTCAACAGCCGAAGAGGACTTCACACGCCTGAACAGCAGAACAGGACTTCAACTTATACAAAAGGTATTTGACACTGTGTGTTCTCAATAACACGAATTTGTCTCTTGATAGTAAAATCTTCCTATAATCTTCTCCTTTAGGATATATAGTGATGTGCTTTGAGAATAGTGGAAGATAGAGTGATCAAACGATCAGAGAATATAATCAGTTTGAGTGCAGTTTGAAAATATAGAATAGATAGGAATTCAAGAATATTAAAATTAGATTCAGTTTTTTTGTTTGTTGAATTCTGTAATCTATTTATAGTGTATAAAGAGTTGCAACTATAGATGAAAAGTTATATTGGAAAGAACAGTTGCAACCATTGATTTTGAAAGAGTTTCTCTTTGGTGAAGAGAAGTGTCTTTTCACAAAAATAGCAGTTGTAGAAATTCAGCCGTCTGAAAATAAATTTCAGACTTCTGAAATTTGAAGCGTGCAAAACAGAGAGTAAATAGGCTATTTTTATCTATATTCAGACGTCTGAAATAACAGAAACAGACGTCTGAATATTGTTAAAAAATTGAATTTTAATTTCAGATTCAGACGTCTGAATAGGTCATTTCAGACGTCTGAATTTAGCCTAAAATTGAGTTTTATTCTTTGGCGCTGGTGTGTATTTATATATATCTGAAGGAGAGATTTTCACAATATTTTAATTCTAAACAATGACCCAAAACAACATATATGCAGCATGAAGATTATATGAATCCAGTCTTGTGGCTATTCCTGCAAAAAATATGTTAGTAAATAATGTATATAGTTGTCGTTTGTCAAAATACACAATAGACATCGAAACCGAGGTCTTAACATTCTCCCCCTTTTTGACGATGACAACTATATACTAAAACTCCCCCTGTCAAAAAGAATTAACACCATTTTATCAACTATATACTAAAACTCCCCCTGTCAAAAAGAATTAACACCATATTCTCCCCCTTTGTCATTGCAAAAAGGTAATCAGTAATTTTACAAGATAGATCAAAGTAGACATAAATTAAAGAAGTTGCAAAAGATAGTTTAAGATACATAACAAACAACATAAAAGAGCAGAAAAAAAATCAGAATCTAGGACTGGAGTCACTTCCAACTTCATCATCATCATCACCACTAATTCTATTCTCTGAACTTGATGACCATTGAAAAGGAGTGGGGTTGAAAACATCGGTAGATGAAGAAGTTGAACAACCAATACGTTCCCAAATTTTGTTAAGAAAGAATTCAGACGTCTGAAATTTTACTTTTTACAAAAAAATAGAGATACACATAATATAAAAAGAATATATAAGAAATTATTTATCCGAGTCACTTGGAGTTTTACATTCTTCTGGTTCGACCTTGGTTATCTCCGTGTATGGTCGCAAGGGAGACCAATATGGTTGACGTTCCCAAGAGTTTTGTGGAACCGAAGGAGTTTGTGGACTTGGCTCCCATGAATTCCATCCAGATGACGTTATTTGTTGAGATGTTAAAGGTTGAACTACATCTTTCTTAGGAGATGTACCACAGAATTTCAAAGCCACTTGTTCAATAAAACTAAGTCGTTTGGAATTAACTTTTTGTTCGTAATACATCTCTCGTTGTAAATCCAACTGTTCTCTTTGGTAATGATGCATCTCTGATATTTTCTCTTTGGTTGATGGAGAGCCAAAGAAAAGAAACCGTCGAGATTTCTTTTTTTCAGGAGTATAGCTAGAACGTTCACGAGAAGGACAAGGTCTATTTTTCTCATGAGGTGTTGGAGTTACTAAAATTTCAAGAGATAATGTAGAATAAGATGATGGAGAATCATCGGATTCAGAAGCCATGGAGAGAAGTAATATGAACAAGTTGATTTTCATTGTAGAGGGAATTTTCTATTAGAAAACAGAAAATAGAAATGACTTTGATGAAAAAAAAGATTAGAATTGAACAGTTTATAATAAGATAGAAAGTTCATATATAGTATAAAAGGAATGGCTGAAACTCATTTGTTAGTAATATCCGTCTGTTAAAACAAAAGGTAAAAATAGTAAAAAGGATATTAGCCAAAAAAATTTTTAAATAATATAAAATTTATCAGAAAAAAAATCAAAATTTTTGAAGAGACACAATACCAAGTTCTCGCCTTAGTTTTACAAAAATATTTTCTAAAAGAGGTTTTGTAAAAATATCAGCTAACTGATTTTCAGAAGAAACAAAATCTAAAATAATTGTCCCTTTTTCAACATTATCACGAAGAAAATGATGACGAATGTCAATATGTTTTGTTCGTGAATGATTAATAGGATTTTTAGATAAGTTAATAGCACTAGAGTTGTCACAATATATAGTTGAATTTGATAAATTTATATTTAAATCTTTGAGTGTTTGTTGCATATAGATTACTTGAGTACAAGCCAAAGCAGCAGAAATATATTCTGCTTCACATGTAGAAAGAGAAACACAATTTTGTTTCTTACTAAACCAAGATACAAGTGATTTTCCAATAAAATGGCACGTACCACTTGTACTTTTTCGGTCTGTTCGAGAACCACCGAAATCAGCATCACTATATGAAACTAATTCAAATGGACATTCTTTAGGATAGAATAGACCAAAATCCTTTGTGTTTGTTAGATAACGTAGTATACGTTTCACTGCTCTTAAATGTGATTCTTTTGGATTGGCTTGGAATCTAGCACACAAACAGACACTCATCATTATGTCAGGACGACTTGCAGTTAAATATAGTAATGATCCAATCATACTTCGGTATTGTTTCTGATCAACACTTTTGCCATTTTCATCTTTTTCAAGATGTGTTGTTGTACTCATAGGAGTTGGTTTGGCAGAAGTATTTTCCATTCCGAAGCGTTTGATTAGACTATTACAATATTTTTCTTGATTAAAAAATATACCATTCGGTAATTGCTTAATCTGTAGACCAAGAAAGTATGATAATTCTCCCATATGGGACATTTCAAATTCCTTAGTCATAATATCCGAAAAATCCTGACATAATTTTTCGTTGGTGGAACCAAATATGATATCATCAACGTAGATTTGAACTATTAAAATATCCCTTTTTGAATGTTTAATGAATAATGTTTGATCAACCTTTCCAATTTGAAATCCCGAAGAGATTAGATAGCTCTTAAGTCGTTCGTACCAAGCACGTGGTGCTTGTTTTAAACCATATAGAGCCTTCTTAAGTCTATATACATGATTGGGATATTTTTCATGAGCAAATAAGGGAGGTTGTTCAACATACACATTTTCTTTAATATATCCATTCAGAAAGGCACTTTTAACGTCCATCTGATAAAGTTTAAAATTATGAAAACACGCATAGGCCAGTAGTATTCGAATTGCTTCTAGTCTTACTACAGGAGCGAATGTCTCTTCATAGTCGATACCTTCTTCCTGATTGTATCCTTGAGCCACCAATCTTGCTTTATTTCTAGTGATATTTCCTTGTTCGTCCGCCTTGTTTTTGTAAACCCATTTTGTTCCAATAACAGTTTGATTACTTGGTCTAGGAACTAATTCCCAAACTTCATTGCGCTCAAACTGATTTAGTTCTTCTTGCATTGCAATGATCCAGTATTCGTCGGTAGAAGCTTCCTTTGGGTTCTTTGGCTCGATAGTAGATATGAATGCTACGTGGCCCATTTGATTTAATTGATTCCTAGTTCGAACGTTTGAATTAATTTCTCCAATAATGTTTTGAACAGGATGATCCCGTAAGATATGTGGTGGAGACTTTAATTCATTTTGAATATTATTGTTCTCATTAGGATTATCAATTTCGTTTTCATTTATTTTAACATTTTCAGATTCTGTATTTATGATGTTATCATCATCATCATTATTTATACTTGTTATTTGTTGAAAATTTTCATCAAACGATACATGTAGAGTTTCCTCAACAGTATTTGTTCTTTTATTAAACACTCGATAGGCCTTGCTTCGATCCGAATATCCTAGGAAGAAACCTTCGTCAGATTTCGCATCAAATTTGCCAAGCTGATCCTTAGTGTTTAATATAAAACATTTTGAACCAAAAACTTTGAAATAGGATATGTTTGGTTTTCTGCTATTAAAGAGTTCATACGGAGTATTCTTAGTGAGAGGTCGAATGGAAACCCTGTTTAAAACATAACAGGCAGTTGCTACAGCTTCTGCCCAAAAATGTTTTGGAAGTGTGCTTCCATTTAACAAAGTTCTTGCACATTCCTGTAAAGTTCTATTCTTTCGTTCTACAACTCCATTTTGTTGTGGAGTTCTAGGAAACGAGAAATTATGAGAAATTCCTTTCTTTTTACAGAATTGTTCAAAAGCTTCATTTTCGAACTCTCCTCCATGATCACTCCGAATATTCTTAATTTTTAATTCCTTCAAGTTTTGGATTCTCTTGACGAAAATTTTAAAGTGATCAAAAGTATCACTTTTATTTTTCATAAAAATTGTCCAAGTATATCTAGAAAAATCATCGACAATTACAAACACATATTTGTTACGATTTATGGATTGCACTTGTGTTGGTCCAAATAGATCCATATGAAGTAACTCCAGTGGTTGTAATGTCGAAATGACCTTTTTAGATTTAAATGATGATTTTGTTAATTTACCTAATTGACAGGCATCACAAATATGATCTACTTTAAAGTTCATTTTTGGTAACCCCTTTACTAAGTTATTTTTAGATAACTTATTAATGGATTTGAAGTTAATATGACAGAATCGTTTGTGCCATAACCAAGGATCATTTTCATTAGCTATTAAGCACATATCTGAATTATGATTGACTTTCATATTCAGAACATATATATTTCTGTTTCTATTACCTTCAAATATGAGATTTCCACTGTGATCTAAAATGCTACACTTATCTTCGGAAAAAGAGATTTTGAATCCTTTGTCACACAATTGGCTGATACTCAACAAATTGTGCTTCAGGTTTTTAACAAGTAAAACATTAGAGATAAGAGGAGTATTAGAGTTACCGAAGTTGCTCACATCGCCTTTGCCGATGATATAACCTTTGGAATTATCTCCAAATGTGACTGAGCCTTCATTTGTGTAGGTAATATTTGTCAGCATACTTTTGTCTCCAGTCATATGTTTAGAGCAACCACTATCTAGAATCCATTTTCCTCTCTTTTTAAGTGGGACCTGCAAAAAATAGAATTAAGACCATTGGTACCCACCTTTTTATAGGGTCCTAAGAGTTAGGTCTTAGGAAACCAAACCCATTCGGGTCCGGTATTCCCTTTGTAAATATAATTCTGACTTTTATGAACAGTTTCCAAAAAGGATTTTATATATTTATTCCTAATCAAACTATTGTTTGTTTTAGGAACCCATATTTTTATGGTTTTCGATATCTGTATCCTTTTTGGTTTATGTATAGAAGCTTTCAGTTCTTGATTTCTTTTAGATTGAACCGATGTGGATTTTGATTTAACAAACTGTCTCCAATTATTTTGAGGAGCTATTTGTTTCTTAATATATCCTAGTCCCTTTTTACTGGTAGAAGGCTGAGAGTTTTCAATTATCTTAGATAAATTTTCTCTCCCCTTATTAAAATTAGAGATATTTTTAGAAATATCTTCTAATTTAGCCTTTAATCCAGTATTTTCCAGCTCAATCAGTTTGACTTTAGATTTTAGCTCATGATTTTCAGAAGACAAAGCATCGTTCTTTTCTTTTTGAGTTTCAATTTCTTGACTCAAGAAAGTTAATTGAGAATCATTATTAGAAGATGAAAGTTGAATTTTCTCTAATTCCTCTTCTAATATTTTCTTCTCGTCTTTAAGCATATCTCTTTCGAATTCTGCTTTGTTCTTTTGTTCAACAGCTTCTTTATACTTTTTCTTGAGATTTTTCATAGTACTAATTAATTCATTATTAATTTCAACCATATCATCGAAGGTAAAATTTGATACCTCATTTTCAGTAGCCATGAAGCATATATTAGCTTGTTCATTTTCGCTTTCACTGCTACTATCAGAAGACGAAGAGTCTGAATCATCCCAAGTGACAGAGAATGCTTTCTTCTTGATCTTGTCCTTCTTAAACTTGTTGTAATTCAATTTCTTCTGGTCTGGACAATCTTTTTGCATGTGTCCTTTCTTGTGACAGTTGAAGCATTCTAGAACTGATGAAGATGGTTTATTAAAGTTCCTTTTTCCATTGTTTCTATTTCCCTTTTTGTGCTTGAGAAACTTTTTGAAATTTTTAGCAATAAATGCTAAATCTTCATCATCTGATTCTGATTCATCTTTTTCAGCATGGAAGGCTATATTCTTCCTGTCTTGAGTTTGAACTCGTTTTGCCTGCAGATTGACTTCATATGACATTAGATTTCCTATTAATTCTTCTGGCTTCATTTCTGAAATATCGTTAGCTTCTTCAATTGCCAAAACTTTTCTTTCCCATTCGTCAGTTAGAGAGTTTAGGATTTTTGAGACAACATCTGCATCTGAATATGTTACACCAAGTCCGATCAAGGCATGATGGATATCTTGAAATCTAGAGTACATATCATTTATGGACTCGTCTTGCTTCATTCTGAAATTTTGGAACTGATTTTTGAGCATAGATATCTTGCTTTGCTTGACTTTGCTTGTTCCTTCATGAGTTGTTTTTAATGTTTGCCATATTTGATATGCAGTGGTGCATATGCTAACACGATTGAATTCATTTCTATCTAGAGCACAAAACAACATGTTCATAGCCTTGGCATTTAGGGTAGCTTCTGCTTTTTGGGCTGTCGACCAAGTAGTATATTCAGTGGTTGGTGCAGTGTATTCGGCTTGTGTGATATTCCAAGCATCAAAACCATTAGCCTGCATATAAATACGCATTCGTGTCGCCCAATAGTTATAATTTAATCCATTGAAGAATGGAGGTCGTCCAGTGGCTTGTCCTTCTATGATGCCAGAGTTAGTGATAGTGACAGGATTTGGAATAGCGTTGTTATCCATGTTGGCCATATAAGCAGATTATCAAATAACTGTGTTACGGTTATTAGATTCTTGCTCTGATACCAAATGAAAGTATGGTGCGGATCGTGCAATATGGAATAGTATAAAAGCAGTGCAGAATAAAAGAACAATTAGCAGATAATAGTAAATAATAAACGAGCACACCAGGAATTTTTATACTGGTTCGAACTTCCCGTTCTACGTCCAGTCCCAGATTCCTTCTGTTATTTCACTAATAACAATCCTCACTTCACCCGGAGGAACAGGTTTACAACAACCCTTGAACAGCCGAACAAGGGACCTGAGCAACAGAATAGGATTTTGCCTCAACAGCCGAAGAGGACTTCACACGCCTGAACAGCAGAACAGGACTTCAACTTATACAAAAGGTATTTGACACTGTGTGTTCTCAATAACACGAATTTGTCTCTTGATAGTACAATCTTCCTATAATCTTCTCCTTTAGGATATATAGTGATGTGCTTTGAGAATAGTGGAAGATAGAGTGATCAAACGATCAGAGAATATAATCAGTTTGAGTGCAGTTTGAAAATATAGAATAGATAGGAATTCAAGAATATTAAAATTAGATTCAGTTTTTTTGTTTGTTGAATTCTGTAATCTATTTATAGTGTATAAAGAGTTGCAACTATAGATGAAAAGTTATATTGGAAAGAACAGTTGCAACCATTGATTTTGAAAGAGTTTCTCTTTGGTGAAGAGAAGTGTCTTTTCACAAAAATAGCAGTTGTAGAAATTCAGCCGTCTGAAAATAAATTTCAGACTTCTGAAATTTGAAGCGTGCAAAACAGAGAGTAAATAGGCTATTTTTATCTATATTCAGACGTCTGAAATAACAGAAACAGACGTCTGAATATTGTTAAAAAATTGAATTTTAATTTCAGATTCAGACGTCTGAATAGGTCATTTCAGACGTCTGAATTTAGCCTAAAATTGAGTTTTATTCTTTGGCGCTGGTGTGTATTTATATATATCTGAAGGAGAGATTTGCACAATATTTTAATTCTAAACAATGACCCAAAACAACATATATGCAGCATGAAGATTATATGAATCCAGTCTTGTGGCTATTCCTGCAAAAAATATGTTAGTAAATAATGTATATAGTTGTCGTTTGTCAAAATACACAATAGACATCGAAACCGAGGTCTTAACATGAATAAATAGAGAAATGTTGAATTTAAAGAAGACTTATGTGATGTTATTTAAAGGGATAAAAATTTATTTTAATTCAATGTTTAAATGTAATTAAAAAGAGAAGGAATTTGGGAAATCTGAAACTTGTGTTTCGGTTTAAAGATTTTAAATCATAATGAGAAATAAAATCTGGAAGTTAATGAATTTGGAAATAAATGGATTAAGTAAGAAAATTTATTTCAAAGTAAAATAAATTGGGAAATCAATTATAAATTGATTTAAATACTTTGGAATTTGAATTTTAAAGAGAAATGAGATTTGGGAGAGATAAACTGGGTTTGTAAAGTAAAATAAAATATCAGAGGATATTTGAAAATATAATTTCAAAGTGGGAATTTATAAAAGGATTTGGGTTGGTTTAAAAATAAATGTTATTTTATTTTTAAAAGATGGGAGTGAGAAGGATATTTCTCTGTATAGCCAAGTACGTTTTCAAAGCAATTTTAATATAAGTTAAAAGTTCTAATTGTATTTTTAAAAGCATATTTTAGAAAATTTATTATTTCTAAATGTTAATTTCCTAAGTAAGTATGTTTTAGGAAACCTATTCTTTTTAAATATTTAAACTTTAAAGTAAGTATTTTTCAAAGATTTATTATTGTAGTAATTATATAAAAGTGATTTGGTATTATATTTTAAAAAGAGAAATTTAGTTTATATTTGTAAAGTGGTTTCATTTTAAATATTTCTTAAGTATATATTTTGTTAAGGTATTAAAGTAGTTTTTTTTTAATTTCAATATTATTAAGTATATTTATAGTAAAGTGTTTTAAGATTATTTTAAAATCTAAGTGTTTTGTACTTGGTGTTTCAGAGGAAATAAATATTTGGAAATGTATTCCGTAAGCGGAAACTGTTTTGAAATTGTTTTCAAATGAGTTTTGAAAATTCGGAATTATATCTTGGAAAGATATTTGGGCAAATAAATAATGTGGGAAATTATTTAATTGTGTGATGGTTGCTTGTGGATGTTAATTGATAGTTAAATAACCGACTATCAATATTGGCCAAATGCGCTGATCGTTTCGAAGAGACCGGGATCGGGTTTACGTATACCGAGATTCTAGGTCTGGAGACTCGAATACCACTTCGATCCGGTTTGTACGTTTCGTGTAACGATTTCGGAGTCGAAGATGGAGCTGTGAAGTGCAAGGGCTAGTCGCTACTAATCCTGAGGATATTTCCAAAATGGATGTAGTAGGAATAGTGCCTTCGGTTCCGTTCGAACCCGGGACGGACTTGTATGAACGAATGCTTGCGAAACATCGTCAGGCGGACGATGGGCATTCTAAGGGATATGTTCTGAAAAGGTATCGTTTAGCCTCGAACCTCATCAACCGGGAATGACTGAAAATCAGGGGTTATGCAGCAAGGCTTCGTGGGTAGCTCCCACTGGAGGGTAAGATCATCCCTGTCTAGATGTCCCTTTTTATTTCGGCTTAGTGGTGCGGTTGCTGATCCCAACCGTGGGGTGATTTTATTCGGGATCATCCAGTAAGGGATGGTTCCGGCCTTGTGTTGCAGGGGAGCGGACGTACTCCTCGGTACTGTGATCTAGGCCACGTACTGTGACAGGTGGTACCCCAGTGCCTAGTCATTCGTTGGAAATCCATTCTCCCTACGTGCTTGTACGGTTTTGATTGTGCCCAACTATTGTTGAAATGTGAGATGCAAGCATTTCAGCTAGATTATATTTTACTTTCTGTAGACACTATTATAATATCAGAGGATTTTGATATAAAGTGTTTTAGCTATCGTAAGGTAAAAACCCGACATGTTTATTTGTGGCGTGGTCTTACGAGATGCTTTTGTTTTCAAAGGATTTTGAAACTTTAATAATCAATTAGAGTGTGATTTTCTCACGCTGGTTTTCCAGACTGACTCGGGTATTGTTTTATATGATGCTCGGGTCAGACCGAGATAAATAGGTTCAGGATATGATGCTGTGGAGCTCAGGAGACGAGCTGGATGTCGATACGTACTCCCGTACTTGTTATTATTTTTCCGCTGTGTATTTAGTTGTATGTTATGAATGTTGATGTAATCTGATGATGTATTCTGATGTATTGTATAAACAGATAAATTTTGATTTGTGTAAAGATCTGTTGATATATTATATTTTATTCCGCTGCGATGGTTAGATTCTGATGTTGTTTTTCTTTTATTTTCTTCTTCTACCTCTTCTTCTTTTTACCCAAATGGTCCGGTTTTTCGTGTTAGAAAAACTCGGGTTGTTACAACCTTGGTTTGATGTGTCCTTCTTTTCCACAATGATGGCAAACCAACTTCTTCTTAGTATCATTAGCTTTAGTGTTTATGTCCTTTTTGTTGTCTTTCTCCCCCTTCTTTTTATCATAAGGGTGATATCTTCCCTTATTCCTCTTGTTGTTGTTGCTCTTAAAATTCCTATACTTCTCTCTTTCCTTGTCATGTTGTTCCAATTTCAATGCTAGATCTATTACTTGATCAAAGGTCCTATCTACATATGGTAGCATAGCTCTGCTAAGTCCTGGGTTCAAACCTCTAATGTACCTATCATTTTTGGATGCTTCATCTGCCACTAGCATTGCTCTATATTTGGATAATCCCTCAAATTTTTGTGTATACTCAGTAACATTCAAAGTTCCCTGTCTAAGTCTGATAAATTCTTCAAGCAAAATGGTCCTGGCTGATGTTGGTACAAATCTTGCCTCCAATATCTCCTTGAATTGATTCCAAGTGATTTCATTTTCAATTCTCCCAGCTATGATCACCTCCCACCAGCCTAATGCTACTCCTTTTAGTTGTCTTGAAGCTACTTGCCTCCTCCTCTGATCATCAGCTGCATGTCATTGAAAATTATATCCAGTGTTCTCAACCATGCTTGAATTTCCATCACATTCTCAGTCCCTTCAAAACTTTTGCCTCCCAAATTGGTGTAAGCCTTCAGAAGTTTTGAAAGTTCCTCATGTGGGTTCTCAGGCCTATGCCCAATTCCATCCCTTAAAACTCTTACAAACTCTTGCATATCAAGCATCTGTGGTGCACTTGTCCCTGCATGATGTGATCCCCTTCCTACCATGGTTTGCTAACCAAATTATGGGCAAATAGTATTAGTGTACTGTAAGTATTTTCTATGGTTAATATTTTCCTATCTAAATTATTTCATCCAAAACAACCAGTTATAATACATTTCTATAGTACTCAACAATCAATGCAACCATTTGCTCTGATACCAACTGAAATGACCCTCCTGATTTTGCTTAATTTTTTTTTACATTCCTATAATTAATATTCTCAGAGTCATTTTCTTTTCAAACAATTCATCCAGGATCCAATATTTTCTACCAATATAAATATATCAATTTATTCCTAAAGATATACACATACATATGAGGATGTATGTGTTCCTCTTGTTTAAAATCAGAGTATGTTTTTAATTCCATTTGTTAAACAAGAGCATGCTGTTTAGTTTGGATTTGAAGAAATCTGCATATAGTTAATTATCTTGTTCTTTTGAATATTTATAATATGTTAACAAATCCTGTCCATATTTGGTCAAAGTACTTGGGATTCTCTTTTTTTTTCATAGTTCAAATATATTGATATTTGGCTAAGACCAGAAAATGATATATTCTCTTATCATTTTCCACTTATGTATTTTCTAGAAACTTTCTTATTTTGATTCAATCTATATGGCTTGTTTATTTCAATCTTAGCCTATATAACACATTGTAAGTTGAGTATTTGCATAAGATTTGATGTGACAAGAATTTGAACTTAAAAATATTTAAAAGAATAATGCATATTTCCAGATTGTGATAGTGCAAACCTGTCCAGATTGCATATCTGGTATAGCTTTTAAAAGTTGGTTGTGGTGAAACAATTTCTAAATAAACGTGTAACGACCCGCAAATTTCAGTTGTTTTATTTATTTAATTAATTAAATTTTGTGAAATTTTAAACAATAAAATTTTGAAATATAAATTTGATATTTGGAATGCGTCTAATTAAACATAGCAACTGGTAAATTTTCGTCCGAAAATATGAAAATTTATTTCGCGCGTAAATTTACTTCAATTTAATCAGTTAAAATTGATGATAATAAAATGTTTTCCAAACTTAAATATTTTTACATAGAAAATTTGTAAATCATCTTCTGAGTGAGACGTCATCTTTCGTTTCGTCAAATTTGGATGTCTATTACTCCGTTTACCTTAATTCTGGCTGAATAGCAGCATTTTCGGTACCGATTATCGACTTTTGATCGGATGATCGTACCACCAATATTTGTATACCGTTTTGATCGTCTCGTCATGCTGATCTCAGCGGTATATTTATTTCTTTATTTTGAGGTCCGGTACGCGACGGAAATAATAAAACGGTTCGTTGTAACGGTACCAAAAATTTCTGACTTTACTCCTTACTTCGGTTCAAATTTCTAGCGTGCTCCTACATTTAAAGCCTCTGAACAATTCAACCTATTTCAATTCCTACCCTACCGTTTCTCCTCAAATAAATTAAATATATTACGTTGATTTGGTCTTTCCACGTTCCTTTTTTTTTCTTTCTGTCCTTTTGTTTCCTTTTGAACTGTTCAATATTTAATTTATAATAAGTGGCTTTAGTACCTTACTTTCTTTTGCAACAATTTGTTCTCTTTCGTTTGTTGCCTGTACCTTTTCCATTTGAGTCTTCAATTGTTCTTTTGAGAAGATATAAAATATTATATCTAGGTTTATAATGTGACAGTCACCATCTCCATTTTCCACACCTACACTTGAGAACCGCAAGCTTTCAACCGGCCTCACCACCTACACTTCAACCGAGACCAGCCTCGAAACCCACATCTCCAAACATCTTCCCCATCACGTCGATTAGCGTGCAGCCATACCTCCCTCCACCCACCACGTGTACAACAGCCTACCCAAGATCATCCTCCAACCTGAAGCCATGGCCATGCCTCCTACTTTCCAGCCTCTCACTCATCCAACCGAAGACGCCACCACCTCCTCTTCCTCTCTGGCCGAAGAACTTCCCAGCCGAGCCTCGCCCTGGCCTGAAACCCACCATAGTAGCCGCTTATGCCTTGCCTTCCCCTGAACCGAGCCTCCACCTACCAGCAGCTCTCACATCTCCTCAGACCCGTGTGCGATCCAGCTCCGCCTTCTCCGATGACTTGCTCCTCTCACTTCCGGTTCGCTCGTCCTTTTACTTCGTTTACTGAGGTATATATGTTATAATTTATAAAGTTTATGTGTATGACGTTATAAGTATTTAATTGGTAATTATAGCTTTAGCATAACAATATTATGAAATATATGCTAACAGTATTATGGAATATATGTAGTAGTGCAAGTCTGGCGTTTTATTCTAATTTATACCTTTGTTTTCTTATAAATTTTTCGGTCTGATATTTCATGAGTTATATACTTTTTATGTTGAATAAACTCAGTTTCAAACTTTATGTTGTGTTATATAAAAGCTATATATATATTTTAGTAGTTATCTATATTTAGTTCATTCTTTAGTATGTATTTTTATGTTAGTATGTATATATATGTATATAGGGTGATCAAGGGTTGGTGTGAAATCTGTTGTGGTTATATTAGTTTGTATAAGTTCGTATAAAAATGTTATATATATATAATGTATATATATATATATATTGTTTAGTTGTATTATTCTAGTTCATAAGTTATATATGATGTTGAGTTATAGTAGTCTGTATATAAGAGAATCTGTTATTCCATAAAACCTGTATGTTTTGTTTTAAAAATATGCTTGAGCCTGGTTGCAGTCGTGGTTTCGGCTGTAATGTATATTGATTTCAAATAGTAGTATTATATTTTTATACGAATTATATAGATTATATAAAAGTTTATAATCTGTTATACTATATGTTTATAATATGTTTCTTCTATATGTTGCGTTGGTTATATAAATATATATCAGAACTAATGTTTGTCTATATATAGTTTTCTTTGTTCCTATGATGCAAGCTTATGTCCTTTATATATATATTATAACAGTTTTTTTTTATTTTAGTATAATCTAGTTTGGATTATATATATGTTTGAGTACTTTAGTTAAATAATATATTTGCAGTATGAGTTGTATCTCCAGATTTGTACTTTATATATATATAGCCAGTTGTTTGTAAAGTATGTAAGTTAAGTATAAAACTATAATTTCATTCAACATAGTGGCATTTCTTGTTTGAATAAATAATGTGTTCTGATTTTATCTATAAGGTTCAATATATATAGTAATATACATATTTTTGATTTCAAAATATAATATGTATATATATTTGATTTTAATACATGAGTTTTATTTTAAAACAATGATTTTAATTATATCTATATATGTATTTTCATATTTGTTTAAATTCAATATTTATTTCGTGGAAATAATAATAATTATTATATATATATAGCTTCTGTTCTAATTCGATTTCGTCAATTCCTTGTGATCAGCTTTGATCGTCAAACTCGTGCCCATCATGCTTTCTTTGAAATTCGGGTTTGGAATCATAACCTGTCGCATAGTCTAATCTCTCTAGCCTCGAAAGGTGAGCAATCACTCACGATTAATATTCTTATATTTATTAAAATTTGATTTCAATTGAAACGTCAATTGAAATATACTGTTGCTAGTTATTTACATTGATATATACACTGTTATCTGTATTTGTTCACCTGTGACATCTGACACCATTATCTGTTATTTATATTGTTGATATATGCCTGTTGCTGTTGTTATTTTATTATCATCACTCTGCAAGTTCCCTATTAGTATAGAATCACTATGGGTTGAAATGATACATACCCGAACGATCTGTAGAATAGGAGAAAATCGTTATGGGTTGAAATGATAAACCCAAGCGATTTTCATTGAATTGAATTTGGGATTGCGGGTTGAAAAGATATATACCCGTATATAAAATTTTAAATTGCGGATTGAAATGATAAATATCTGTATCACTTGACCATAGGATAGAAAATTATATACATGCACCGTTAGTCTATATATAAATGTTTTGAAAATGATTTCTATGGTTTTGAAAAGAAATATATGGTTTCGATAAATATTGATTTTTAAGATTCATCAAAGTTGATTAAATAAAGTTGATAAATAATATGTTTAAGTATTTATTTAATATCTATATCTTCGAATATAGAATTTATAATTGATTGAAATTATATTTATTTAAGAATTATACTAGAATAAGTTGATTTGAAATGTATTGAATTTGAAAAATTTAAGAAGTGATTTACAACTTGAAATCTGAGAGGTGACTTAAATGGATATTTCAAACGTAAATATTTGAATGAGATATTTTGTTTATTTAAATTGTAAATTGAAATTGAATTTAAATGTTATGGAAATGATTAAGTTAATATTTCAAAACTAAATAATTGTAAAGGGAATCTGATATGTATATAAATTTATCGAATTTAGTTTTGAAATGATGAATATTTAAAGCTTTTAAATATATTAAAATTGAAATGACTTATTTTATGGTTCAGATATGTATTTGAAATCGATAAATTGAAATGGTTTATTTAGAAGCTGAATCGAGTTGAAACTAATGATTTGAGATTTGATTAAATTAAAATTTTGGAATTCGAGTTAATTTGAATCGATTTGTGAAATTTGAGGAAACTAATTTATTTTATAACGAAATTTTATTATCTAAACTGTTTAAAAAGGAAAATGTTATGATTGCCAAAATACTGTGATTTCCAGACTATGATTTCGAAAGCATTATAACTTTGGAAAGTAATATGATTTTGAAAATGGATATTTGAAGTGAAATGATATCGTATTAAATTGGGTTTTGGAAATGATAATGATTTTGGTTTAAAGTATAAACTATTTTGAAACGACCACGGTGTTATAATAACGATTGGTTGGCAAAGAGACCGGGATCGGATATGGACATACTCTCTGTCGATACCGAAAACCACTTTGACAACCGTGTACGCGGTGGAGATTCCAGAATGAAGTAGGATGGTGGCGGCATTCTTAAGGTATGTTACGTGGACCCAACTCCCGTGAGTTGGCATAAGGTGGCTAAAACAGGAGCGATCTCGGACCAGTGAGGTAGCACCTCTTCTCGGACGCATTTCTTCGATATTATACTCTTACTTGTGATTTGACTTGATGGCCATCCTCCGATTTGGGAATGTTGTTCGAGGTGGAACGGTAGTGGCTGCTATGCGTATCCATCAATCCGTGTGCGTAATTGGTATATCTACCCTGGCATTGCCTAGTTGTGCCGTGTCACCTACCATATCGAGCTTTACTACGATTATGATTTTAAGATCCGACCGCGTTAAGGTTCTCCATCCCCTTAACGCTATTTTCCGATATGATTATACTTTACTTATTTAGACACTATTATAATAGCGAATATTACTACATAGTAAATAGTTTAACGGACCCTTAGAGGATGGTTATCCCAAACATCCTTTAAGTTACTTGTATTTCAGTTGATATTTCACTTGAGTTGGATTTATTAATATGAGAATGTTAATCCTGACTCGAGTGTTTTGTGTTTTGCTTTACGCTCGGGTCAGACTGAGTGATACAGCATTTGAGACTCACCTTTGGAGTTGGAGCTTCGCTTGGAGATCCAGCAATCTATCGATCCTGCTCTCAGTTATTCTGTTGATTCCAGTGATGTATTTAGATCTTGTATTTGATTATTGTATTGAGACATCTATTGTATTCGAGACTTCTGTTGTACCTTGTCTAACTCTGTATATATATTGTAGCTTCATGAACTACTACCCTTTTGTTTCCGCTGCATTGTTGTTATATTACTCTGTGTCTGTGATCTGTAATTATTTTATTTACTGTATATGCTGAGTTTTGCCAAATTTTATTTACAACGCGGTATTTTGAGCAATTCAACTCCGGCATGAGTGTCTACCTATACACTTATAATGGATGCGAATGGTTGAAAATACTGGGACGTTACATGTGGTATCAGAGCTTTGGTTTTAGGCAAAACTCAGCATATGTAGTAAATTCAATTACAGAATCACTTTCGTTCGAGCTTGAATTCCTTCTTCTTTGACTCGGTTCCTTTGAATTTGGAACGTTCACTTCGGTTCCAAAGTCCATTCGTGTCCCCCCATTCGTGTCTTTTGATTCTGGAGTATCCCATAACTCCACTTCAAATGATCTCTATAATAAATCGGCGGTCTCGCCAATCTTCGAATAATTTGTACTGGGATGAAACTCCTTTACAATCGGTATTGATTCACCGGAGATTTCTGTATCCTCGGTTTACGATGCTGCTATCTTATGCTATACCCGAATTGTACATCTGGTAATCGAATGTCGATTTGCTTCAGAATTCTACATCGATCTTATCTATGAAGTCACGGTTGACCCGGTTAAGGTTGCCCGTGATTTATACAACTTTATCCATCTTCCTATTTGAAATGCAATCATCTAACCTTCGTTTCGAGCCTATCTATTTTAGATTAGAATTCTCTTTGATTAGAGTCCCTCTATATTTGGATCTCCATCCTTGTGTTGAAATCCAATTCTGGAATCATCGTGTGAGGGAGTGTTGTGACGACCCGACTTTCCACTCCCGGAAAATCGCATCGACAGTAAGAAAGAAAGGGGTGAGAAATAGAAAAGAGAAGAAGAGAAAAGAAAACAACAACAGATACTCACAGCGGAAACGAAACGAAATATAATATATCACATAAATATTACATAGTATCATATACATCATCTATCAGAGTTACACAGATTACACATCTCATACTAGACAGTTATAAACATCTGTCTAGTTATTACATCTCAACACAATACAGATCAATACAAAAATCAACACAGCGGAAAACTACTATCTATATCTACAACGCCGAAGCCTCCTGCTCCATTGCTCCTCCAGATTACTCGTCAAAGCTAAACCTGAATCCCTTGGCTACTCGTAAAAATTTGAGTACCCAAGAGTTTATAAAACAGAAATAAACAACTTGGGTCAGACATGGGTCTGGTGTGAGTAACAGGTTAAACTTGTTTAACTTCAAAACCTTTTGAAAGAAAAGGTATCACGTAAGACTCCCCACCAATAAATATGGGTAAGTTTTTACCTTACGCTAACCAAAACATTTGATAGGAAATTCGATTGTATTATAATAGGTCTAGGGTTTTCAAATAAATATGAAATAGCTGGAATGCTTACATCTCACGTTCCAACATAGTTGGGCACAACTAAAACGTACGGCACTTATTGGAGTTTGGATTCCATCAATGGCAGGGCTACCGGGGTACCGCCCGTCACAGTACGTGGCCTAGATCACCGTACCGAGGATCACTCCCAATCCCCTGCAACACAAGGCCGGAACATCCCTTACTGGATAATTCCCGCACAAGATACCTCACGGTTGTCATGATTCAACCGCACCACTAAGTCGAAAATAGAAAGGGACATCTAGACAGAGGTCATCTTGTCCTACTTGGGTGCTACCCACTAACCTTGCTGCACCTCCCCTGTTTTAGCCATTCCCGGTTTGTGAGGCTTGAGGTCACGATTACCTTAAAACAGAATACATCTATCTTAGAATGCTCATCGTCCACCTGACGATGTGCTGAAAGCATTCAATCCATACAAGTTCGTTCCGGGTTCGAACGAAACCGAAGGCATTATCTCGTTACACTCGTTTTGGAATCACCCTCAGAGTTAACGACAATAACCCTTGCACTCTGAATCTTCATCTTCACTTGATTCACTTGGATTTCACGACCTAACGTAAATTTGGATCGATGTGGTATTCGGGTCTCCAGACCTGGAAATCCGGTATACGGAAACCCGATCCCGGTCTCATCGAAATCCAAAACGTATCTTTTAAGGCCAAGTTGTTTTAAAGGTTAAAACAATTTAATTCAATTATCTTTATACACTTAGAAAGATAATTCACAATAGATAATCAACATTATCAATATCATCAGATAATCCATATTATCACAATTCAACTAAACATCCATATCACATAGCATATATCTCATCAGAGATATCAATCAAATGCAAAGCATTCATTATTATCATCCATCCATAAGTAATGATCTATATCATCTCTAATTAATTTAAAGTTAATTAAATTAATTACTTTTATTTTATAAATCCTTCTTACTTAAACATTAATTAATTATAAATTAATTAATTATCCTCTAATTACCTTTTTCAATTAATCATCTTTGATTAATTATCTTTTAATTACCTTCAAGTAATTTATCTTTAATTAATTACTCAAATTAATTAACCTTAACCACTTATAGTAATTAACCTTTAATTACTTCATTAATTAATTAACTATAATTAATTAAATTAATCACTATAATTAATTATATTAAACCTTAATTAATTACATTAATTAATCACTTCATTTATTAATTATACTTAATTAATCAATCTTAATTACATCATTAATTATATTAATTAATGATCCTTAATTACAACTTAATTATTAATTACTTTAATTAAATTAATTACATTAACTAATTAACTTTAAATTAAACAACATTTATTAATCACCTTGATTAATCTTCAATCAGTAATTAACTACCCTTAATTACTTTCATTTACTAAATTAATTCTCCTTAATTAATTTCTTAATTAATCCCTTGATTAATTATTCAAAGTAATTAAACTCAAATTACTTTCCTTAATACATAACCATCAATTAATTACTTCCAGTAATTATCTTATTATTTACTTCCTAAATAATCATACCTTAATAATTACATTAAGTAATTATTTATCAATCATCTCTTGATTTTTCTAAATTAATTAAACTTAATTAATTAACTTAACTAAATCAAATTAACTTAATTAATTACAATAAGTAATCAATTCTTAATTAAGCAATTCCATTTAAAACGAATTCTATAATTGATTATCTTTAAATTAATTAATCTTAAACTTTAATTAAATTAATTTAAATCCTTAATTACAAATTGATTATTCCAAATCTTTAATTAATTGAATTAATTAATTATCCATATTAATTTACCTTATTAACTTGATTTATCACAAACCATTAAGTCTTTGTAACAACATTTCCTTATTAATGATAATTATCATTTAAAACACCTTTGGAAACATTTAACTTTCAAATTTACTTTTAAATTCCATTTTAAATAGGAGATTTAAAATGGATAAAAGAAAATTTAACTATTACAAAGTTTAAATCCCATTTACACACTCTTAAATCATATGTTGAAGAAATACTCATCTTATAAAAGAACTTAAAGAATTTAAAACAAATTTACTTTTAAATTCCAACCATTTAGTATACATTTTAAACAAATAAAATTATTAAACAATTTAATTTAAAACTTTCTTTTATTTCAAATTTGAGATACAGATTTAAAATTGATTCCAGATTAAACTTAGATTTAAAATTCTGTTTAAATATTGCTTTACAAATTTAAATCCAGTTTAAACTTTAAACAGACAGTTGTGAAGCTTGTCGACTAAAAGTGCTCGAGTCCACCTAAATTACTTCGAGTCGTAGCTCTGAAAACTTCGAGCTACTCAACTGAACAACCCGAGTACGACTCGAGAATGTCCTCTTCCCCAACACTTAAGCATTCCAGAAATAATCCTAACCTTTGCAAATTCTTCGAGTCGAATACTCCTCAGCTTCGAGTAAAAACACAGTTCTACTCGAAATACATACAAGCCCTTCATCCCCAAAACATCAGCCAACAACCCATGCACGCCGTGCACCTGCACCACCATCGCCATCAACGTTGACCACTCGCGACCCCATATGCAAGTCGGCGATCACCTACAGATCTAATTCCGATCATTAATTCGTCACAACAAATCCTAAGTCGAAAATCGAGCTTCACAACAGATCCTGGAACCAAATCTATGTCAAAACAATGCCTCAAATCCTCGTCGCCGATCATAAGAACGTCTGAAACTTCGTCCACATCACCACAAATCTTCCACGCATCCATATCCCTCGTCTCGAACCACTCGATCTACCAGAGGAGAAGCACGGACCCAAACTTCCTGCTTGACCCAAAATTAGGTTTAGAACTTAGATCGCCATACTCCTGTCGCCACAGTGATTAGATACCTCACCTGACATTTTTGCCGTACCACCATATGCTTCCTCTACCTCTACCCAAGATCCCGATCCCCCTAAACTTTGTAGCCATCAGAATTTGCTTAGTAACCCATTTTCAGCTAATCCCAACATTCACATTTATTACTTCATTTAAAATTGTGATTTGGATTTTAAAAATCATATTTTACTAGGCCAGTTCAAGTTATATTCTTGAATCAAAGAATTTCAATCATTGGTTTTTAACATGTTTGTGATTCAATTCCTTATTTTACTGTAAAGCTTGGTTTCCAGACACACACTATATATATAAACATGTTTTAAACTATTTTTAGATCCTAGTTCATGTTTAAACAATCTTAATTTGAATTAAAAAGACAGCCTACCAGAGATCAAGGAAGAAGCTTTTGAGTTCAGATCAAAAATTTAAAATCTGAACTAAGAACAAAGATATTTAAAACAACAATCATGCAGGCTTTTAATCATATACATATGCATATGCAACACATTCATATACACAGATAATATATGTATATACACATGCAAACATTAATCATTTCAGAAAATCTAACAAGCAACAGATCAGTTATTACTTAAGATTTTTAAGTTGATGTTTACTCACAGATTTGAAAAGGCAGAGCAGAGCATCTAATTATTATAGCAAACACACTATAAACATTCACATCAGAAACTCATTTATACTTGCAATACTTATTCATTTCAACTATATTAGCAAGCAACCATATTTTACTTTAAGTTTTTAAAAGTTACTCACCTTAAACAAAGATGGAACAGAGGCAGAGCCTTATCTTTGAAACTGAGAAACTGTTTTGAACTTTAACTTGTTGGATTTAAAACTGCATGCATGTTGCTTCCAAGTTGAACAAATGAAGGCAGATAGACTTGAGGTGGTTCCAGATTGCAAAATGAATGCAGACAGTTTTCTTAAGTTGATTCCAGATTGAAAAAGGCAGGTAGGCTTTAATGTTGAAAAGAATTGCAGACTGATTGTTTTGATTTAATCTCAGGATCGAAGGGTATAGGTTTTGAAATTGATTTGAGATTGTGGTTTTATGAGGAGTTTAGAATATTGAAAATCATATTTACAGGGTATTGATTTTTGGTTTGAGGCAATTTGATTTGTATAAGTTCAAATCTGAAAGCTATATTGATTTCAGATTTTCATTAGAGAAAGAGTTTTGAATTCATCTTGTTTTTAAATAGAAAATAGAAAAAGAAATGGAAAAGGGAAGATGTTTGTTTATATAATGTAAATTAGGATTTAATAAAATTTAAATAAAATGAAAATAAAAAGATGACACTTGTCATAAACATTAGCTAATTAAATTACACATGTTATAATGAGTCATTAGATAAAGACACATGTCTCTTAAGTAATTATCTTATTACTATTTATTTTAAAGTAATTAAAAAGCCTTTTTCTTATTTAATAAATACTTATCTATATATATATAAATCATTTTAAAGAAACAAAACCAATTTTATTTATAATTAAAAGTTATACAATTTTCTAAACTCCAAAACAAATTTAAATATTTATTCCATTGAATTTCAAAACTTAATTTCAAATTCAATTTAAATTAAATCCTAAGATTCAATTTAAAAGTTAAGTTATATATATACATATATAACTATTCATTCAATTAAATAAAAATTCCATATTCTTTAAAATCCATTCATATTAATAAAAATAATACATTATACTTATTATTTGAAATTAACATATTTGATAATTTTACTTAATTTATATAAGAGATTATATTAATCAAGTGATATTTTAAAAAGAAACAAAACAAGCCTTTTTCTTAACTCTTATATAATTTTAAACTTAAGTAAAAATATCTTAAGCAATTAAAGTATTTTAAAACTATAAATTTACTAATTTAAATTACTTTGAAAAGTCATATTAAATTAAATCTAAATTCCCAATTTACCCAAAGCTTCTATTTACAATATATATAAATAAATATATATATTCAAATAGAAAATATCTTATTAACTTTTAAAAGATAAAATCACCAATTAATTCAAATCTTATTATCAAAGATCATCAATATCAATTTAATTATTTAACAGATTATTAAATTGATATTGTTAAAATTTCCGGGATATTACATTCCTTCCCCCTTAAAATAATTTCGTCCCCGAAATTTAAACAAAGGTAATTTAATAATCTTATTAAAGATTTTAAATTTTAAAACACAAGCATATACTATCAACCATATGCTAACAACCATAGCAACCAATTCATCCAATCAATCAAATCTAACTATCTAGACAAAATTCTAGATAGAATTCCTCGAGTTTCCCCAAGTATATATATATACCGGGATACTCGCTCTACAACAATCTAAACTACTAAGCTATAGATCTCCTACTCATCTAGATCTACAGAACTAAACAGAATATCAGACTACAGACGAGTCTGACTCAACAACTAAACCTTCCAGAATTGCTGATTCTAAAACCAGAGATAGATCTTACACGTACCCCTCAGAGATACATAAAACTCAATGAATCCCAGTCATCCAAACTGACCATTCAATTCTGAAGACCAAATACTTATCCAAATCAGAACACAGAAGAGATCCAAACATAACTTTACTTCACAACATCAGTATTTTCCAAACTTACTTCTCTTATCCAGAGATATACTCCAAACTGCTTTCGCTGCTCAATTCTGATCTGAGGTAGAACACAAGCACAGACTGGACAACTCATTCCAGAAATAAGGTTCACTGATCCATAAATAAAACTCAGATACTTCATCAAAACTTGAGTTGCTGCACCAAACTCTATCTCTAGGAAAACATCCTTCAACTAGACTGAACCACTGGTATCACTCATGGAATCCAGTCGATAAGAAAACTAAATCTTCATATGCAGACAAACTTCTGACTTCTCTGAAGATACTCAGAAAAACTCTGATAACCCAAGAGAACCCTCAAACTATCGCAAGTCACTTTTGCGATCAACCCAGCCTATTTCCAAAGAAAACTGTTCCTCTTAACAAATCAGAACAGCCCATACTTAACTATCCAATCCATCGAAGAAATGGATGCACCCTGCTGCTTCTGAACTTCACCTTCAGAAAAACTGCTCAACCAGAAAAACTTCCTGCCATCACAGAACACTCCAAGCTGCACTGCTACCACAGATGTCAAAGATTCCTAACCAAAGCTCTTCGAGAAACTCGAACTCCAAACCAAACAGAAACACCATGCTGAACTCAGCCTCAATCACCGAAACAGACACACTTCCTTAAACTTGTTCCAAAGAAAACATCTTCGGGAACATCCATCGTCACTGCATCTCATCACACAGCTACTATTACCTGAGGTATCAAGATACCATCACTTGCTTCTGTTCAACCGATAGATCCAAACTCTACTCATCCAACTTTACAGATAAACTCCGAACCATAACAGGTTTCTTTCAGAGATTCGATGAAATCCTTTATCACAGCAAAACTTACTCGAGACAGTATTGGTTCTACAGTCTCGATAAATACTTCCAACCTTAATTCCAACCATTGGTAGTCGTGTTTCATACACTACTACCCTGTCTACCTTTATATCTTATATTGGAGAACCTGTACGGGTAACCCAACAATATAGGTAGAATATATATATATAGTTATATAAAAATTACAAATACGCTCTCTCACGATAGATACCACTCCAGAGCTAGGTATTCACTCAACCAATAGCTCTGATATTCACTTAACCAAAAGCTTAGGCATTCGCTCAACCTAAGCTCTGATACCACGTGTGACGACCCGACTTTCCACTCCCGGAAAATCGCATCGACAGTAAGAAAGAAAGGGGTGAGAAATAGAAAAGAGAAGAAGAGAAAAGAAAACAACAACAGATACTCACAGCGGAAACGAAACGAAATATAATATATCACATAAATATTACATAGTATCATATACATCATCTATCAGAGTTACACAGATTACACATCTCATACTAGACAGTTATAAACATCTGTCTAGTTATTACATCTCAACACAATACAGATCAATACAAAAATCAACACAGCGGAAAACTACTATCTATATCTACAACGCCGAAGCCTCCTGCTCCATTGCTCCTCCAGATTACTCGTCAAAGCTAAACCTGAATCCCTTGGCTACTCGTAAAAATTTGAGTACCCAAGAGTTTATAAAACAGAAATAAACAACTTGGGTCAGACATGGGTCTGGTGTGAGTAACAGGTTAAACTTGTTTAACTTCAAAACCTTTTGAAAGAAAAGGTATCACGTAAGACTCCCCACCAATAAATATGGGTAAGTTTTTACCTTACGCTAACCAAAACATTTGATAGGAAATTCGATTGTATTATAATAGGTCTAGGGTTTTCAAATAAATATGAAATAGCTGGAATGCTTACATCTCACGTTCCAACATAGTTGGGCACAACTAAAACGTACGGCACTTATTGGAGTTTGGATTCCATCAATGGCAGGGCTACCGGGGTACCGCCCGTCACAGTACGTGGCCTAGATCACCGTACCGAGGATCACTCCCAATCCCCTGCAACACAAGGCCGGAACATCCCTTACTGGATAATTCCCGCACAAGATACCTCACGGTTGTCATGATTCAACCGCACCACTAAGTCGAAAATAGAAAGGGACATCTAGACAGAGGTCATCTTGTCCTACTTGGGTGCTACCCACTAACCTTGCTGCACCTCCCCTGTTTTAGCCATTCCCGGTTTGTGAGGCTTGAGGTCACGATTACCTTAAAACAGAATACATCTATCTTAGAATGCTCATCGTCCACCTGACGATGTGCTGAAAGCATTCA
Organism: Allium fistulosum; assembly: GCA_030737815.1. Classification (NCBI taxonomy): domain Eukaryota; kingdom Viridiplantae; phylum Streptophyta; class Magnoliopsida; order Asparagales; family Amaryllidaceae; genus Allium; species Allium fistulosum. The sequence continues at coordinate 14,022,852 of JASFAW010000015.1, read as the reverse complement.
ATCCATACAAGTTCGTTCCGGGTTCGAACGAAACCGAAGGCATTATCTCGTTACACTCGTTTTGGAATCACCCTCAGAGTTAACGACAATAACCCTTGCACTCTGAATCTTCATCTTCACTTGATTCACTTGGATTTCACGACCTAACGTAAATTTGGATCGATGTGGTATTCGGGTCTCCAGACCTGGAAATCCGGTATACGGAAACCCGATCCCGGTCTCATCGAAATCCAAAACGTATCTTTTAAGGCCAAGTTGTTTTAAAGGTTAAAACAATTTAATTCAATTATCTTTATACACTTAGAAAGATAATTCACAATAGATAATCAACATTATCAATATCATCAGATAATCCATATTATCACAATTCAACTAAACATCCATATCACATAGCATATATCTCATCAGAGATATCAATCAAATGCAAAGCATTCATTATTATCATCCATCCATAAGTAATGATCTATATCATCTCTAATTAATTTAAAGTTAATTAAATTAATTACTTTTATTTTATAAATCCTTCTTACTTAAACATTAATTAATTATAAATTAATTAATTATCCTCTAATTACCTTTTTCAATTAATCATCTTTGATTAATTATCTTTTAATTACCTTCAAGTAATTTATCTTTAATTAATTACTCAAATTAATTAACCTTAACCACTTATAGTAATTAACCTTTAATTACTTCATTAATTAATTAACTATAATTAATTAAATTAATCACTATAATTAATTATATTAAACCTTAATTAATTACATTAATTAATCACTTCATTTATTAATTATACTTAATTAATCAATCTTAATTACATCATTAATTATATTAATTAATGATCCTTAATTACAACTTAATTATTAATTACTTTAATTAAATTAATTACATTAAGTAATTAACTTTAAATTAAACAACATTTATTAATCACCTTGATTAATCTTCAATCAGTAATTAACTACCCTTAATTACTTTCATTTACTAAATTAATTCTCCTTAATTAATTTCTTAATTAATCCCTTGATTAATTATTCAAAGTAATTAAACTCAAATTACTTTCCTTAATACATAACCATCAATTAATTACTTCCAGTAATTATCTTATTATTTACTTCCTAAATAATCATACCTTAATAATTACATTAAGTAATTATTTATCAATCATCTCTTGATTTTTCTAAATTAATTAAACTTAATTAATTAACTTAACTAAATCAAATTAACTTAATTAATTACAATAAGTAATCAATTCTTAATTAAGCAATTCCATTTAAAACGAATTCTATAATTGATTATCTTTAAATTAATTAATCTTAAACTTTAATTAAATTAATTTAAATCCTTAATTACAAATTGATTATTCCAAATCTTTAATTAATTGAATTAATTAATTATCCATATTAATTTACCTTATTAACTTGATTTATCACAAACCATTAAGTCTTTGTAACAACATTTCCTTATTAATGATAATTATCATTTAAAACACCTTTGGAAACATTTAACTTTCAAATTTACTTTTAAATTCCATTTTAAATAGGAGATTTAAAATGGATAAAAGAAAATTTAACTATTACAAAGTTTAAATCCCATTTACACACTCTTAAATCATATGTTGAAGAAATACTCATCTTATAAAAGAACTTAAAGAATTTAAAACAAATTTACTTTTAAATTCCAACCATTTAGTATACATTTTAAACAAATAAAATTATTAAACAATTTAATTTAAAACTTTCTTTTATTTCAAATTTGAGATACAGATTTAAAATTGATTCCAGATTAAACTTAGATTTAAAATTCTGTTTAAATATTGCTTTACAAATTTAAATCCAGTTTAAACTTTAAACAGACAGTTGTGAAGCTTGTCGACTAAAAGTGCTCGAGTCCACCTAAATTACTTCGAGTCGTAGCTCTGAAAACTTCGAGCTACTCAACTGAACAACCCGAGTACGACTCGAGAATGTCCTCTTCCCCAACACTTAAGCATTCCAGAAATAATCCTAACCTTTGCAAATTCTTCGAGTCGAATACTCCTCAGCTTCGAGTAAAAACACAGTTCTACTCGAAATACATACAAGCCCTTCATCCCCAAAACATCAGCCAACAACCCATGCACGCCGTGCACCTGCACCACCATCGCCATCAACGTTGACCACTCGCGACCCCATATGCAAGTCGGCGATCACCTACAGATCTAATTCCGATCATTAATTCGTCACAACAAATCCTAAGTCGAAAATCGAGCTTCACAACAGATCCTGGAACCAAATCTATGTCAAAACAATGCCTCAAATCCTCGTCGCCGATCATAAGAACGTCTGAAACTTCGTCCACATCACCACAAATCTTCCACGCATCCATATCCCTCGTCTCGAACCACTCGATCTACCAGAGGAGAAGCACGGACCCAAACTTCCTGCTTGACCCAAAATTAGGTTTAGAACTTAGATCGCCATACTCCTGTCGCCACAGTGATTAGATACCTCACCTGACATTTTTGCCGTACCACCATATGCTTCCTCTACCTCTACCCAAGATCCCGATCCCCCTAAACTTTGTAGCCATCAGAATTTGCTTAGTAACCCATTTTCAGCTAATCCCAACATTCACATTTATTACTTCATTTAAAATTGTGATTTGGATTTTAAAAATCATATTTTACTAGGCCAGTTCAAGTTATATTCTTGAATCAAAGAATTTCAATCATTGGTTTTTAACATGTTTGTGATTCAATTCCTTATTTTACTGTAAAGCTTGGTTTCCAGACACACACTATATATATAAACATGTTTTAAACTATTTTTAGATCCTAGTTCATGTTTAAACAATCTTAATTTGAATTAAAAAGACAGCCTACCAGAGATCAAGGAAGAAGCTTTTGAGTTCAGATCAAAAATTTAAAATCTGAACTAAGAACAAAGATATTTAAAACAACAATCATGCAGGCTTTTAATCATATACATATGCATATGCAACACATTCATATACACAGATAATATATGTATATACACATGCAAACATTAATCATTTCAGAAAATCTAACAAGCAACAGATCAGTTATTACTTAAGATTTTTAAGTTGATGTTTACTCACAGATTTGAAAAGGCAGAGCAGAGCATCTAATTATTATAGCAAACACACTATAAACATTCACATCAGAAACTCATTTATACTTGCAATACTTATTCATTTCAACTATATTAGCAAGCAACCATATTTTACTTTAAGTTTTTAAAAGTTACTCACCTTAAACAAAGATGGAACAGAGGCAGAGCCTTATCTTTGAAACTGAGAAACTGTTTTGAACTTTAACTTGTTGGATTTAAAACTGCATGCATGTTGCTTCCAAGTTGAACAAATGAAGGCAGATAGACTTGAGGTGGTTCCAGATTGCAAAATGAATGCAGACAGTTTTCTTAAGTTGATTCCAGATTGAAAAAGGCAGGTAGGCTTTAATGTTGAAAAGAATTGCAGACTGATTGTTTTGATTTAATCTCAGGATCGAAGGGTATAGGTTTTGAAATTGATTTGAGATTGTGGTTTTATGAGGAGTTTAGAATATTGAAAATCATATTTACAGGGTATTGATTTTTGGTTTGAGGCAATTTGATTTGTATAAGTTCAAATCTGAAAGCTATATTGATTTCAGATTTTCATTAGAGAAAGAGTTTTGAATTCATCTTGTTTTTAAATAGAAAATAGAAAAAGAAATGGAAAAGGGAAGATGTTTGTTTATATAATGTAAATTAGGATTTAATAAAATTTAAATAAAATGAAAATAAAAAGATGACACTTGTCATAAACATTAGCTAATTAAATTACACATGTTATAATGAGTCATTAGATAAAGACACATGTCTCTTAAGTAATTATCTTATTACTATTTATTTTAAAGTAATTAAAAAGCCTTTTTCTTATTTAATAAATACTTATCTATATATATATAAATCATTTTAAAGAAACAAAACCAATTTTATTTATAATTAAAAGTTATACAATTTTCTAAACTCCAAAACAAATTTAAATATTTATTCCATTGAATTTCAAAACTTAATTTCAAATTCAATTTAAATTAAATCCTAAGATTCAATTTAAAAGTTAAGTTATATATATACATATATAACTATTCATTCAATTAAATAAAAATTCCATATTCTTTAAAATCCATTCATATTAATAAAAATAATACATTATACTTATTATTTGAAATTAACATATTTGATAATTTTACTTAATTTATATAAGAGATTATATTAATCAAGTGATATTTTAAAAAGAAACAAAACAAGCCTTTTTCTTAACTCTTATATAATTTTAAACTTAAGTAAAAATATCTTAAGCAATTAAAGTATTTTAAAACTATAAATTTACTAATTTAAATTACTTTGAAAAGTCATATTAAATTAAATCTAAATTCCCAATTTACCCAAAGCTTCTATTTACAATATATATAAATAAATATATATATTCAAATAGAAAATATCTTATTAACTTTTAAAAGATAAAATCACCAATTAATTCAAATCTTATTATCAAAGATCATCAATATCAATTTAATTATTTAACAGATTATTAAATTGATATTGTTAAAATTTCCGGGATATTACAAGTGTATTTGTAATTAATATAAATAGTTTATGTTTATAGTGTGTTGTTTGAGTTGTTGATGTTGGTTTGGATTTTCGATCGATTCGTCTGATCAACGCTATCGATAGGATTTCCAAAACACTTGAACAGAGCAAACTGACACCATATAATTTTCAAATCTAATGAATGAAATAAATTTGTATGATTATATTTTAAATATATAAGAAAATTTTCTGGAATTAAAAGTTAAATAATTTGGTTGTTGAAAATGATAATATTTGATTATCATTTTATTGTTTTGTAAGTCATTGACTATTGCAAAAGGACTATTGTTTATAAATTTATTTGTAATTGGAATGAATTTAAATTGAGAATTTAAGAATTAAATTTCTGGTGATTTCAAACTTTGTTTTAAAAAGTCTTAAAATGTATATTATTTAAAGTATTTTCGAATAAAAAGGTTTTCAAAGAATTTTAAATGTTTAAATCAGTGCTCTTCTCTTTGTCGCTGGAAAATAATTTCGATGATGATGGCCGCATCATCGACATTTATTTTCGAGTTTCGAAGAGGAGAAACCATTCTGTAGCTTTGCTACGGTTTTGTTTTGGAAAAGAAAAAAATATATATTCAATTTGAATTTCTTCAGTATAATTTGATGTATATATATACAAGTATCTGATTTTAAAATTTAATTAGATTTGATATAAATATATTATATATATCTCTAAATTGTTTGAAGTAAATCGGAGATTTAAATTCTTAAATTTTAGATTTTAGATGATTTCAATTATAAACTAAAGTCAAAATTCTTGGAAAATAGTTAACTGAGAATAACTAAATTGAAAAATCTTATTTGTATAATACTCAATTACATCTCAACATAACTTACCTAAAATTTTCATAAGTTAAAAATGTAATCGGATAATATACAATATAAAATGACCTTTATAAATAGAATTTGAGTGGTTATAATAAATGTTATACACTTAAAATTTAGTTATAAATATCAATTGAAATAAATAGAATTATAAGTTAAGTAGATAATACGATGAGACAAATAAATTTGTTTTGAAGGAATTAATAAATTGAAATTTGATTAAAGTATGGAAATACCTTGAATTAAAAATCAATTACTGAATATAAGTTAATTTAAATTGAAATTTATATGGTTTAAATTAATTTATATGGTTTAAATATATGTGATAAGGTATATTAAGTGGAATAAGGTTAATAATAATTTAGAAATAAAAGAATTAAATTTGTTGAATACAACATGAGTATAATAAATGATTATACAAACAGATTGATTTGGAAATTTTAAATTAAGAATGACTAGATAATAAGATAATGAATTTAGGAATAAATAGATTAATATAATTTAGGTGAACTCTAAGGGATTTAACCAAAATGTTGGATATTAATTAGTTTAATTTGAATTTTGTATAGTTTTAAAATTTTGTTGTTATTTTGTTTCAAAGCTATTTTTCTTTCTGGTTGTTTCTATTCTCCTACCTCCTTCCTTTTCGAGGACGAAAAGTTTTGAGTGGGGGAGAGTGTAACGACCCGCAAATTTCAGTTGTTTTATTTATTTAATTAATTAAATTTTGTGAAATTTTAAACAATAAAATTTTGAAATATAAATTTGATATTTGGAATGCGTCTAATTAAACATAGCAACTGCTAAATTTTCGTCCGAAAATATGAAAATTTATTTCGCGCGTAAATTTACTTCAATTTAATCAGTTAAAATTGATGATAATAAAATGTTTTCCAAACTTAAATATTTTTACATAGAAAATTTGTAAATCATCTTCTGAGTGAGACGTCATCTTTCGTTTCGTCAAATTTGGATGTCTATTACTCCGTTTACCTTAATTCTGGCTGAATAGCAGCATTTTCGGTACCGATTATCGACTTTTGATCGGATGATCGTACCACCAATATTTGTATACCGTTTTGATCGTCTCGTCGTGCTGATCTCAGCGGTATATTTATTTCTTTATTTTGAGGTCCGGTACGCGACGGAAATAATAAAACGGTTCGTTGTAACGGTACCAAAAATTTCTGACTTTACTCCTTACTTCGGTTCAAATTTCTAGCGTGCTCCTACATTTAAAGCCTCTGAACAATTCAACCTATTTCTATTCCTACCCTACCGTTTCTCCTCAAACAAATTAAATATATTACGTTGATTTGGTCTTTCCACGTTCCTTTTTTTTTGTCCTTTTGTTTCCTTTTGAACTGTTCAATATTTAATTTATAATAAGTGGCTTCAGTACCTTACTTTCTTTTGCAACAATTTGTTCTCTTTCGTTTGTTGCCTGTACCTTTTCCATTTGAGTCTTCAATTGTTCTTTTGAGAAGATATAAAATATTATATCTAGGTTTATAATGTGACAGTCACCATCTCCATTTTCCACACCTACACTTGAGAACCGCAAGCTTTCAACCGGACTCACCACCTACACTTCAACCGAGACCAGCCTCGAAACCTACATCTCCAGACATCTTCCCCATCACGTCGATTAGCGTGCAGCCATACCTCCCTCCACCCACCACGTGTACAACAGCCTACCCAAGATCATCCTCCAACCTGAAGCCATGGCCACGCCTCCTACTTTCCAGCCTCTCACTCATCCAACCGAAGACGCCACCACCTCCTCTTCCTCTCTGGCCGAAGAACTTCCCAGCCGAGCTTCGCCCTGGCCTGAAAGCCACCACAGTAGCCGCTTATGCCTTGCCTTCCCCTGAACCGAGCCTCCACCTACCAGCAGCTCTCACATCTCCTCAGACCCGTGTGCGATCCAGCTCCGCCTTCTCCGATGACTTGCTCCTCTCACTTCCGGTTCGCTCGTCCTTTTACTTCGTTTACTGAGGTATATATGTTATAATTTATAAAGTTTATGTGTATGATGTTATAAGTATTTAATTGGTAATTATAGCTTTAGCATAACAATATTATGAAATATATGCTAACAGTATTATGGAATATATGTAGTAGTGCAAGTCTGGCGTTTTATTCTAATTTATACCTTTGTTTTCTTATAAATTTTTCGGTCTGATATTTCATGAGTTATATACTTTTTATGTTGAATAAACTCAGTTTCAAACTTTATGTTGTGTTATATAAAAGCTATATATATATTTTAGTAGTTATCTATATTTAGTTCATTCTTTAGTATGTATTTTTATGTTAGTATGTATATATATGTATATAGGGTGATCAAGGGTTGGTGTGAAATCTGTTGTGGTTATATTAGTTTGTATAAGTTCGTATAAAAATGTTATTTATATATATAATGTATATATATATTGTTGAGTTGTATTATTCTAGTTCATAAGTTATATATGATGTTGAGTTATAGTAGTCTGTATATAAGAGAATCTGTTATTCCATAAAACCTGTATGTTTTGTTTTAAAAATATGCTTGAGCCTGGTTGCAGTCGTGGTTTCGGTTGTAATGTATATTGATTTCAAATAGTAGTATTATATTTTTATATGAATTATATAGATTATATAAAAGTTTATAATCTGTTATACTATATGTTTATAATATGTTTCTTCTATATGTTGCGTTGGTTATATAAATATATATCAGAACTAATGTTTGTCTATATATAGTTTGCTTTGTTCCTATGATGCAAGCTTATGTCCTTTATATATATATTATAACAGTTTTGTTTTATTTTAGTATAATCTAGTTTGGATTATATATATGTTTGAGTACTTTAGTTAAATAATATATTTGTAGTATGAGTTGTATCTCCAGATTTGTACTTTATATATATATATATAGCCAGTTGTTTGTAAAGTATGTAAGTTAAGTATAAAACTATAATTTCATTCAACATAGTGGCATTTCTTGTTTGAATAAATAATGTGTTCTGATTTTATCTATAAGGTTCAATATATATAGTAATATACATATTTTTGATTTCAAAATATAATATGTATATATATTTGATTTTAATACATGAGTTTTATTTTAAAACAATGATTTTAATTATATCTATATATGTATTTTCATATTTGTTTAAATTCAATATTTATTTCGTGGAAATAATAATTATTATTATATATATATATATAGCTTCTGTTCTAATTCGATTTCGTCAATTCCTTGTCATCAGCTTTCATCGTCAAACTCGTGCCCATCATGCTTTCTTTGAAATTCGGGTTTGGAATCATAACCTGTCGTGTAGTCTAATCTCTCTAGCCTCGAAAGGTGAGCAATCACTCACGATTAATATTCTTATATTTATTAAAATTTGATTTCAATTGAAACGTCAATTGAAATATACTGTTGCTAGTTATTTACATTGATATATACACTGTTATCTGTATTTGTTCACCTGTGACATCTGACACCATTATCTGTTATTTATATTGTTGATATATGCCTGTTGCTGTTGTTATTTTATTATCATCACTCTGCAAGTTCCCTATTAGTATAGAATCACTATGGGTTGAAATGATACATACCCGAACGATCTGTAGAATAGGAGAAAATCGTTATGGGTTGAAATGATAAACCCAAGCGATTTTCATTGAATTGAATTTGGGATTGCGGGTTGAAAAGATATATACCCGTATATAAAATTTTAAATTGCGGATTGAAATGATAAATATCCGTATCACTTGACCATAGGATAGAAAATTATATACAGGCACCTTTAGTCTATATATAAATGTTTTGAAAATGATTTCTATGGTTTTGAAAAGAAATATATGGTTTCGATAAATATTGATTTTTAAGATTCATCAAAGTTGATTAAATAAAGTTGATAAATAATATGTTTAAGTATTTATTTAATATCTATATCTTCGAATATAGAATTTATAATTGATTGAAATTATATTTATTTAAGAATTATACTAGAATAAGTTGATTTGAAATGTATTGAATTTTAAAATTTTAAAAAGTGATTTACAACTTGAAATCTGAGAGGTGACTTAAATGGATATTTCAAACGTAAATATTTGAATGAGATATTTTTGTTTATTTAAATTGTAAATTGAAATTGAATTTAAATGTTATGGAAATGATTAAGTTAATATTTCAAAACTAAATAATTGTAAAGGGAATCTGATATGTATATAAATTTATCGAATTTAGTTTTGAAATGATGAATATTTAAAGCTTTGAAATATATTAAAATTGAAATGACTTATTTTATGGTTCAGATATGTATTTGAAATCGATAAATTGAAATGGTTTATTTAGAAGCTGAATCGAGTTGAAACTAATGATTTGAGATTTGATTAAATTAAATTTTTGGAATTCGAGTTAATTTGAATCAATTTGTGAAATTTGAGGAAACTAATTTATTTTATAACGAAATTTTATTATCTAAACTGTTTAAAAAGGAAAGTGTTATGATTGCCAAAATACTGTGATTTCCAGACTATGATTTCGAAAGCATTATAACTTTGGAAAGTAATATGATTTTGAAAATGGATATTTGAAGTGAAATGATATCGTATTAAATTGGGTTTTGGAAATGATAATGATTTTGGTTTAAAGTATAAACTATTTTGAAACGACCACCGTGTTATAATAACGATTGGTTGGCAAAGAGACCGGGATCGGATATGGACAAACTCTCTGTCGATACCGAAAACCACTTTGACAACCGTGTACGCGGTGGAGATTCCAGAATGAAGTAGGATGGTGGCGGCGTTCTTAAGGTATGTTACGTGGACCCAACTCCCGTGAGTTGGCATAAGGTGGCTAAAACAGGAGCGATCTCGGACCAGTGAGGTAGCACCTCTTCTCGGACGCATTTCTTCGATATTATACTCTTACTTGTGAATTGACTTGATGGCCATCCTCCGATTTGGGAATGTTGTTCGAGGTGGAACGGTAGTGGCTGCTTTGCGTATCCATCAGTCCGTGAGCGTAATTGGTTTATCTACCCTGGCATTGCCTAGTTGTGCCGTGTCACCTACCATATCGAGCTTTACTACGATTATGATTTTAAGATCCGACCGCGTTAAGGTTCTCCATCCCCTTAACGCTATTTTCCGATATGATTATACTTTACTTATTTAGACACTATTATAATAGCGAATATTACTACATAGTAAATAGTTTAACGGACCCTTAGAGGATGGTTATCCCAAACATCCTTTAAGTTACTTGTATTTCAGTTGATATTTCACTTGAGTTGGATTTATTAATATGAGAATGTTAATCCTGACTCGAGTGTTTTGTGTTTTGCTTTACGCTCGGGTCAGACTGAGTGATACAACATTTGAGACTCACCTTTGGAGTTGGAGCTTCGCTTGGAGATCCAGCAATCTATCGATCCTGCTCTCAGTTATTCTGTTGATTCCAGTGATGTATTTAGATCTCGTATTTGATTATTGTATTGAGACATCTATTGTATTCGAGACTTCTGTTGTACCTTGTCTAACTCTGTATATATATATTGTAGCTTCATGAACTACTACCCTTTTGTTTCCGCTGCATTGTTGTTATATTACTCTGTGTCTGTGATCTGTAATTATTTTATTTACTGTATATGCTGAGTTTTGCCAAATTTTATTTACAACGCGGTATTTTGAGCAATTCAACTCCGGCATGAGTGTCTACCTATACACTTATAATGGATGGGAATGGTTGAAAATACTGGGACGTTACATAAACTAAAGCTTTTGAAATGTATTTTACATTCAAAATACCATCAAATATAGTCAACCAAAACTTCACTCATTTGAAGCTGGTTAACCCATGTGTCTTGGGTCTAACAGATACTTATTCAAGGCAATGGCATTATATCTGAAGCCTTGCAAAATATTTGCTTTTCTCAAAACAATTCAAAAAGTGGTATTAAACTGGTTTACAAAGTATTACAGTAAAAAGGATTTAAATCTTTATTAGTTTACCTCTAGTTAAATCCAGATTTTATTCTAAAAACTTAGTGCATTGCTATGTCTCAAGAATTGACCAATACATACTATAAATTATGCAAAACATTTGCTCACATACATACATGTATATTTCTTTTTCCCAGGCTTTCATATCTAATACTCAAGCATATTTTTCTGGTTTTCAACCCAGATATTTCTTTTAATATTCAAACCTTAATGCATAGCAATATTCAAAAGATAAACAGCCAGTTCAATCAAACATAGCAAGTTCATTACATAACATCAAGTTCAAACACAACTATCTCATGAATACATGCAGATAAAAATCATATTAGGCTCTTATTAAAATTAGCAAGCATGTTCATTCAATCCCTTTTCATTGCCATAACTTCACTTTCTACTTAACTCCTGCATTTCCTGAAAGAGCATTGGTGGCTGCCTCATTTTTAAAATGAGACACCCCCATATGCCATGAGCAAATAAGGGTCAGATCCATGATCTGGTATGAGCAACATCAATATATTCATGATATTAAACAACAGAGAATAAGAGTGTAATGACTTGTTATTTGAACGAATTTCTGCAATCACTTATTATATCATTGTGTAAATAAAGTGACTTAGGTATGATAACTCCATCCATTATTCCTATACCTGCATTCATAATCAGGCAAACATAATCATCTATTTGCAACATGTGCATTCACTAGAACAATCATGGTTCCATACCAACCAACCTAAGAAATATTCATATTCCTATCTCTTCATGTACAGGTTGTATAAATTCAGTTTAAATTCCTGCCTCATCTGCCATCAAGGAATCATAGGAACACATTGCAATGAACTAATTCACATCATTGCACAAAGATCTCAGAACTTAAACAAACCATGTGCCAACTTGCATACATCAAATATAACAAGCATTCCAGCAGCCTTCTTGGCCTTCCCTTCCCTAGTTTATTTACTAGTGCATTGATTTAAATATTATCATCAGATAGCTAAGTGAACTTGTCACTGCAAACATGGAAACACCCATAAATTTTTCTAGCATAATTTACTCAGAAATTAAGTAGTCAGTTAATTCCAAAAATGTGGACATTTTGTCTTGATCTCAGTAAAAATATAAGAATATTTTCAACTATAAAAGAGGCATGGCATGTCTTGTTATATTGATCTGCAAGCCTTTATGATTGAATCAGATTCATGATCTAGCTCAATCATATTTTTAGCTTGTGAGCACTTTTTTTTTATTTGATTAAGGGCTCAGCACCTAGAAAATTTCTATTGCACCCTTAATTTCTTTCTTCTCAAGCCTCAGCACTTATACCAAGTATAATGCAGCTCCCAACCTTTTTTTTTCTCTTTGGTAAAATTTCCATGCCATAGATCTATAACAGTTGATAGTATTCTCTATATATAATTTTAAGATTCTGGACCTTAACATTTCTGAGTAAAATGAAACAGTAAGATGCACATCCAAAGGCAAATATCTCAACAAATCAAAGATCACCAAAAATCAGCCATAATAAAATCATATCAGATTTAAAAAGAAACATCCAAAAAGCATTGATAAAATCATATACATCAAAACTAGCAATATGTAAATGGCAATATAAAAAGTGGCTGCCTCATCTCAGGTCTTAATGCCATGAATTTAGTAAGGTTACTCACCTAAGTTCTCCTTCTCTTGATCCAGAAAATCCTTATGTATGTGTGTTTTCTCCTTCCTTTTAATACTTTCCTTTCTATCTTATTATTTTTTAGCAACTCTGGGTAAAATGTTTTCCTGGCCAAAACTGCCTATTTATACCAGTGTTTTCTCTTAGGGTTTTGTTACAACAAAATTCCATTTCTATCCTGACCATCTTTATGCATTTTGCATTTTCACATTTTCCTCCTTAATGCCCCGGCCACTTTAGTCCATTATAGTTAGTACCCCTATTTTTTTCTTTCTTACTTTTCCAGAAAATGGCTATCTTTAATTACTTACCCAAGTCATGCTAAATGTGTGATTCAGTTTTTATTTATGCTTTTATTCTTTTCTGGAAATCTCCTTTTCTATTTTTACCTACACAAGCATATTGACTTGTATTACATTTCATGTCATTTTGATGTTTCTTTTTTTTTAATTTGCTTTAACACTTTCTGCTCACAGAAAATATATATATACATAGGTGTATATATTTTTATTTGATCTCTCTTGCCTTTCAGAAAATATACACATATATATATTTCCTAATTAAATGAATTAGATCTGGTAAAAGAAAACCCTATGCTAAGTAAGAATTACTTCTTTGCTCACATAAAATCTTTCTGCCTCTTTATTACTTTATTTAATTCTTTATGATTCACAAAAAAATGTACATAGGCATATCTCCCATATTTAACTTGGTTAGGCCTAAGTTAAATTCCAATGTTTTTAATAAGAATTTTACTTTCTTATTTCAAATAAAAAAAAATTGTCACTTTTTTTTTCAAAATAATACATGTGATCCGAGGATAGAATAATTCACATTTCAAAATTATATTTGAAATGTTTTCTTTTCCCTATATATTTTTATTATTATTTTTTTCCACAAATTCTTGGATTTCCCCTGTGCCATTTTCCAATGTGCATGTGCACACATATCCTTGCACACTATTTAATCCCAAGAATTTCACCATATTTAAATCTAAATATTTCAAAATTAAATCATTTTATCAAAATGATTTTTCACAAAATTTTGGGGTATTACAATACATGAATAGTAAAATACAAGTATATATCTTTTATAGTAGGAAATTAAATATATACAGGAGTTTAATTAATAAAGGATTTTAACTAACAAAGGAGTTTAGATAATAAATGTGTATTTTTAATAAATGAGTTTATAATAAATGAGTTCAATTAATAAAGGAGTTTAATTAATAAATGAAGTTTAATTAATAAATAAAGTTTAATTAATAAAGGAAGTTTATAAGTGAAGTTTTAATTAATAATGGAGTTTAATCAATAAGGATGTTTAATTACTTGAAAGAAGTTTTATTAGATAAATGAGTTTTACTAATAAAATAAGTTTAATTGATAAAGGATTAGTTAAGTAAAAAAGGGATTAGAAGTCGTTTACGCAATTTGATCGTGCTTTGTGTGTTTACTTGTTTGTGGAAAGTATTTAGTCGTGTACTTAGCACTAAAGCTGAAAAAATAGACTTGTTTCTATCCGTGAGAGTTAATAATGATGATTCAAGTAGGGTGTAGAAGCAATAGTGCTCTAACCTACTGGGCTTCACTCTTGACTGATAGATAGCGGAAGTTGACAAGGTTTGATACGTGATAAGTATACAGACTTGGTTTCTATATGCGATCGTTCTCATTGTTGTTAAATATGACCAAATTAACTTTAGAAGTACTTAGACGAAGTAAGGGAATTATGAGGTATAATTATTCACTCGGTGATAATATAACTTATGTATAAACACATCTTGCTCTTCAAGGACAAATGATAGGGAACTCTGTCTAGATAGGAGTAGATCTCTACCCTTATGTATTATCTATTTATTTCTGAAAGAACCGGGGTTGAGTTAACCAAAAATCTATCGATTGGTTTTGAAGCGCCCGGTAAGTGAGGGAGTGTACTTATATGAGATGACTCAAAACCATAATCACTTTAGAACCATATACGTGATCTATCTCTTGGAAGTGGATCTAGTCGAGATGCTGGAATTTGTATGGAGATTCAAGGTCTGTTCAAGGTGCTCGAACCCGTGTAGAGGTTCGTGATATGTTAGAGATGCTAGAATCCATTTGGAGATTCGTGATCTGTTCAAGTGAGGCTCGTGTGTTGAGATGCTGAATGTGACTTCACCATCGGTGTATGTCTAAAGACAGAGTAGGATGCATGATCCTGGATTTAGCTAACCCATGGGGTATATTGACTCCATATTTAGAGTAGTATACTTATCGATATGTTGCGTGCGGGGAGTTGTTGATACTTGGTTCCACGTGGTGCATGATAGTGTCCGGGTGGTGGGCCTGTTGTGTTTACCTTATGGAATATTTTATCTAGAGATGTACATCGCTCGGAAGGTAGTTTCTGATCCTTGTTATGGAGATCCACTTCAGCTTCTAAACTAGTGGCATCTTCGTGGAAAATCCAATACACAAACTCACCTTAGCGGTTTTGCTGTATACCTATTGAAAAATGTTGTGGTGTGATTAATGTAAGCACCAACAACTATTTTCTAATTTACATTCTTTACCCTAGACATTATCTATTATATCACAATATGTACTTATTAGATGGTTTGGCCCTTTAGAGGGGAATAACAGTTATGATGGTTTCTAAAGGTACTGTAATGCAAATTTCTTGAGTTTCTCACACCAGATTTTTTTTGACCCGTGGTTGTATTTTTCCCTTATTTCCATGATTACACCTTCGAGCAGTCCGAGAAAGGAAGGTTTTCCTTTATGTTCATTGGGCTCTTAGAGAGGAGCTGGATGTTTACTTACCATAGTATTCTTATTTCTGCTGCATTACTGTATGGGTGTGGTGTGTGTGTGTGTGTATCAGCAATTGTAAGGATAGAGTTTTATCACTATTCAGGCTGATGATAGTTCTTTAATTAGTAACTCTGAAATGATATGTATATTAGAGTAACACTACGTACTATCTTTTGATATTATATGCTATCTTTATGCTGTGAGATTTTGATGTTTTTGCTCTCCTCTTTCTTGTTTTTTTCTTCTCTTATTTTTCATTACCCTAATGTTCTGTCTTTCTAGTACTCAGGTGCTTGACATGTGGATATCGTGGATGTTTTAGTGTCAACATTCGAGGGTCGAAAAGGCGGTCGTTACAGTTTGGTATCAGAGCTGAATGTTAAGCAAGAACCTCGGCTTTGGTGGGTATAACTCATTAAGAGATAAGGTAATGTAATGCCCTATTATGAGTTGAGTGCATTATATATATGAGGGTGTATATGTATTTATTATATATTAGTTATATATATAAGTATAGGTTGATAATGTAGTTGATTAATGTAGGGATTAATGATGTCCATTTATCCTTCATTTATTCGCTTAATCATGTTCGGCCGGTTTATGTGCATTAATTGTTTTTTTTTCTTTAACCAATTTAAAAGTAATGTACCTTTTACAACATGGGTTCAGTAGATAGTAGTCATGGGAACATTGAAATGAACACCCTATGAATTAAGTTCCACGGTTTGACTATAAGGCATTCTATAACAATGTTGAGTAAAAAAAGTTAACTTTAATAAACATGTAACGACCCTTATTTCTAATTATTTTACATTATTAAATTTAATATAATTATTGAACAAAAATGGTTAGAAATCTAAATTTAACGATTTATTAATGTTGAAATTTTTAAATAACAAAATTCGATAAGATAAAAGATGATAACTTATATTAAAAAGTAAATTAAATGATATTGAATTATAAGTAGTTGGTAACAGAAATTGAAATAATCATGGTTAAGTTAATAAAAAATCGAATAAATGTTTATTAAAGGTAAAAGCATAAGTTTATTTATATGAAATTGTATTTTCGATAAGTATAAATTTCAGAAATAAGAAAACATTTATTTGGTAAGAAATGAATAACCTTTGCTGTATATAATAATTGCAAAGATGTTGAATTACTGTAAAATGGAAGTAGTCGTTTTATTATTTGAATTCGTTTTAAAAGCAAATTTTATAAGTTAAATAACTTATATTTCAAATATAGAGATTTATTAGATAATTAAATTATTTAAATTTAATATTTGAAATTGTTTAAATAATTGAATCTTAAATTTAATATGAATGAAAACGATTTCAAAAGTTGATTTAAATTCTATTTAAATTAGAATGAAGATTGTTAGCTTTTAAAATTGAATTTAAAAGTGATTAAATTGATTTTGGAAGCTACTCGTTTTAATTAACGTGTAAAAATAGTCTTTTTGGGCACTGTCTCGGATTTTGACGAAACCAGTTTCATCGGATCCGTAAGTGGATTATTATAGGATTTCAAGTTTTGTAGCGATTGGACTTAGCGTTTGGTCATGCAAGCTTGAAACGCGTAGAATATATTTCTAGAACTTTAATTCACATAATTTGATTTTTGGAAAGCTATCTTCTGATGATGGAACTGGCTCCCGATACATATTCCATTATGTTTGGAATAGGGGTATAACATATAGAACGCCAGGCGACACGCTTCGTTTGGAGTTTGAAATTTTCACGGATGAATAGTGCCACGAAAATTTTCTATAAATAGCCTTTAACTTTCTTTCATTTGGTTAAAACCCTAAACCTAAATCAACAGCCGTCATTAAAACGAACACAATCCAATGGTCGACGTTGATCGGAGCCTCTAGGGGCCGAATTTGCCTTCGACTTCAACTAAGGAAATGTTGAGCTCAACGATACGAGCTTTACCAATGGTTGGATTATCGAATCATCACTCGACGTGAACGAGAATTTCTCATGTTCACTACCGCATTTTTGGGTTTTGAGGCGACATACGCATGCATGCGCGAGGCTACAGGCGGTGGAGGGCAGGGCATTGGGGCGGCGCGGCGGTCGGCGTTCGTCGAGGTGGTGGTATGATCGTTTAAGCGCGGGGGAAAAAATAAAATAAAATAAATGAACGAAGCTCGAACCTAGGAGGAAGACGCACTGTGAAGGAATAGAGGAAGATAGGTTAATTTAAATTTTAAGTTAATTATTTTAGTTAATTATAATCTAATTATATGAATGTTAATATTCATAACTTTCTCGTACGAGGTCCGTTTCAAGCGCGACAAGTTCCATTGGGTTCGTATCGAAGTCGTCTATGACATAGAGTTGGATTGGGATTTATTTGATTCCGAAAAAATTCCAGTTCAAATAAAGGTGAGTGATTAAACCCACTCATGAATACTAAAATATTTCTGATGTTCATTAAATTGAAATCATGAAGTGATTTAATTTTATTGATTGTTGTTTGGTAATTTAACTGACATTGAAATTGACATAGAAATTGAACTGTTAGAAATTTTGAATTAACAGTTAAATTGAAATTGGAATTAAACTGCGAGTTAAACTTCTGATATTGATAACTAGTTAATTGTTGTGATTTATTAGCTGTTTTGAATGTTTGTTGTGATGGATGGCTATTGGTTGATATGCTAGATGATTGGATGTTTATTTATTTATATATATCATGTTATCACCCTGTATATTATTTGACAGCATTTAAACTGTTATTTGAATTATATTGAATAAATTAAAAAATATGTTGAAATGATATATACCTATGACACTTTGATTTGGATTGAAATGATATATATCCATCCTTGAAATCAAAATCAAAATAACTGATCACTTGGCTATAAGATAGAAAATTATATACGGACACCAGATTGGTTAAGTTAAATGGTTTTGAATTCTTCAATTTGGATCTATTTGAATGATTTTGTTTTAGAGAAAGATTTTTTTTTTAGAATTTATGAGAATTGAATTAATTTCGAATTCGAGTTTTGAGATGTTGAAATCAAAACTGGTTAAAAGAAATTGTTTTAAAGAATTAAATTTGAAATGTGAAGTTGTAATCGACATATGACTTAAATTATGGAAATTGAATTGTTTTAAAGGTTTGAACTTTTACTTGAACTTCGAATTTATCTAAATAAAAGTGAAATAAATGGATATTTCAAATTTGAGCTCGGAATTGAATTATTTTAAAGATTTGAACCTTAAATTGAACATTGAAGTTTAACTTGATTTAAGTGATTTAAATCGGTAAATTGAAATTGGACTTGAAATTTATATAAATTAAAATGGTTTAAAATAAGAATTGAATTGGAATTTGAACCATTGAATCGAATCGTTGAATCGAATTTGAAGTTAAAATGAAACATTTCGAAACTGAAGTTGATTTGAATTGAAATCGAAATTAGAGTTGATTTGAACTGAAATCGAAATTGAGTCGAGATTGAAGTTGATTTGAATTGGAAGATTTGAAATTAAATTAGTTTGATTGAAATTTGGACCCGAGTGCAGATTTATTGGAAATGGAAAGAAATAGTTTTAAATTTGAAACTATTTTACTATAAACTATTTTAAAATTCATTTTTTTTAATTTTAAAATTATTTAAAATTTCAAACCATTTCAATATATAACCCATTTCAATAGTCAAACCATTTTATATCAAACTATTTTAACTATTTAACTATTTTAACTATTTTAACATTTAAATTATTCAAACTATTTTCTAAAAATTCAAACTGGTCAAAGTAGGAACTGTTTATATTTAAACCGTGGATTTGAACGCGAAATTAGTTAAAATGAAGTTATAACCTAAGTTGAAATTTGAAACGATTCTGGAAGTGAAATTGAGATATTGGAGTGAAAATGATTTTCAAGTGAAATTGACATATTTTAAGTAAATATGATATTTTGAATGAAATGATCTTTTGGAGTGAATATGATATTCTGATATCAAGCATGAATCGTTTTTGAAATGAAAAAGAACCAACCGGTGTGTAAAACGACGTTTAGCTGTTAAAGGGACCGAGGCCGATTATTAGCATACTCTCAATCAATGTTGGAACCACTTTAACAACTGTGTATGTGGAGGAGACTCTGGAATGAAGTGGTTGGATTTGGTTTACGTTTGCTGGATTTGAAGAAAGAGAACGATGATGGATAGCCCCGACACTTGTGTCAATTTGAAATGACTAAAACATGATGGCTTGAACTAGGCCAAGTGGGCTAGCTACCCCCTAGCGGACACATATTCTTCAATTTTTCTTATGGACTCGGTCCATACTATTAACTTTGTTGTTGATTTTGATTGCTGCACCTTGATTTGGGATAACCTCCCTTTGAGTCGATATGGGATGGGTGGACGCGGTGGGCGGTCATTGCAGCAAAGCCTTACCACCAGCTTGGCGACTCGAACTGCTAGCATACTAGGCATTGCCTCACGTGCCATGTCATACTTTTATCCTTATACGTGACAACTACAAGTTTGGTTTAGTGTTGTCGTATCACGGTGCATCCCTATCTACCGATGTTATACTAGTTGTGTTATATGCAAACTTCCGAGAATGCTTAAAAACACGTTAAGGGGGATTAATGTAAAGCCTTAACGCTAGTAAAAATATTTATTTTATTGATTAAACATTACATATATCGTATTCTACTATATGTAGCTATTTTGACGGATCCTTATGAGATGGAAACTCCTGTAACATCTCTTAAGTTATTGCACGAAGTTTTACTTTATGCTCGGATCAGCCCTAAGTATTTCAGTGCATTGAAGATTTTATTCGAGGATGAAGACGAAGATTGGTATATTATCATTACTGGTATTATTCCACCGCATTGTTTGTTCCGCTGCATTCTTCTATTTTTCTGTTGTTATACTGATAGATGTTGTAAAATTTTAATCAAATGTATAGTATAAACAGCTTCATGAACTATTTATTTGATTATTATATTTTGTCATTCCGCTGCGAGATTCTGTGTTGTTTTTCTGTGTTGTTTTCTTCTTTTCTTATTTTTCTTAATAAAACCGCATTGATTATTTGTGTTTCAAATTGTTTTGAGTTGGACATGTGTGGTTTATTGTCGACTTAAACCTTCCAAAATGTAGGTCGTCACAGTTGGTATCAGAGCTTCGGTTTAGTGATGATCTTAGCTTTGTTGGGGTTGGACTCATTAGAGATGGGTAGTTATACCCTAAAATGAGTTTGTTTGAGTGTGTGTGTCTATATATATATATATATGAGAGCTTGTACTTGTTAGTGTTATAAAATGTTTTATATCGTGTTTGCTTATCTGTTGAGTTGTTTATGAATTCTGGTCGGTACATAAGGCGCCATGTTATCGATAGGGGTTTCTAAACACTTAAACGAGGCAAGTCGACATAATATTGTTTTAAGATTGGGTAAATGAAATAATCTTACCTAAATTATTTTTTATATATAGAAAGAAATAATCTTCCATAAATAACCATGTAGGTTTATGATAATATGAATTTATTTATGGATGTTTATTATTAGGAGATGATAATATTTAGTTATCATCGATTATTGGTTGAATTAAACTAAAAACGAATACTTTGTGAACTCTACTTCACGAAGTGTTCGATAATTAGACTGAATTGAAATCTAATTACAATATTGTTTGCAATAATAAAGATGCAAATTAATGAAATGTTTTCATAATAAGGTAATGGAATTGTATAAGTCTATTTATAATATGGCTTATAAATAGAAAGGATTTAAAAGCTGAGAATTTTAGAATTTAAAATCCTGTTGATTTTCAAAAATTGTTTTCAAAGCTTTTAGAAGTAATAATAATATTATTTTTGAACTGATTTTAACTAGAATTATATTTTAAAAAGAATTTTGAAAGAAATGGAAGCATTGAACTCACTTTAGTTGCTGGGAAATAATTTTGGGGATGACTACAGCATCGTCAGTATTTATTTTCGAGTTTCTGAGTGAGAATTGCTACCAAAAGAAATTTTATTTTGGTTAAAATAAAGTTATTTAGATTTTTAAAGGGTATAATTTGATATATAAAGTAAATATGTATGATATTATTTCAAAATGTTTTGAAATGTAAAATCGGGTGTTCGAATTTTGAGATTTTCAGCTAAGCAAGGTCATAATATGATGTATGTGATTTTTTAAGGTATTTGAACTTGAATAAAGTAATGTTTATCCTAAAAGTGGTAATAAATAATTTAAACTTTAAGTTTGAATTATAAAATGAATGGATTTATAAAATAAATTGAATATGAAGTGAAAAGGTTATAAAACCAAGTTTGAAAGTATTAACTTTAGCAAATTTTGTTTTATGGATGTTTATAAACTTAAGTATTGAGTTATGAAAAAAAAACTAATTTTAGTTTAAGTTAAAAGAATGAATTTAGACTAAAAATTTGAGAACTTAAATCCGTGTGCTTTTGAAATTATTTTCTAAGATTTTGAAAATAATATTAGTATTATCTAGAAATATTATGAATGGAAGTTGTTTCAATGGGATTTTAAAAGGAAGTAAGTCCTGTACTTCCCTCTTCTGTCGCTGAAAAATAATTTCGATGATGACGACTGCATCCTCGACATTCATTTTCGAGTCTCAAAGTAGGGGAGGCCACTTAGTAGCTTTGCTACGCATTTGATTCAATAAATAGATTTTGATTTAAAATTTCTAAATATGATTTGATATATATAAAAGAAATGAGTATATATATTATTTTAGAATGATTTGGGAAGAAACTCGGTGTTTAGTTCTTATGTTCTCTGTAAATTAATAATTTTCACTTATTGAAATGAAATGAATTAATGAAATGATTTTTTTATATAGTCTAGAAATGATTTGATATGAAATGTGTTAAACATAAAGTGAAACAATTGAAATTTAAATAAATTGAATGTAAATGAAATAGATGTGAATAAATTGGAAGTAAATCAATTAGATGTTAATAAAGAATGGATGTTAATAAGAGATGATAAGTGTATAAATGAACTGTTGACATTGGATAATGTAAATTGATATAGTTTGGATTAATCAGATGAATATTAATCATTGAATGGTTTCTTTTGTTGCAAATCATTGTTATAACCGTTTTTGGTTACATATGATTGTTATGTTGTATATTAGTGCTTGTGCTTATGATTCGAATTAAGAATACATGTTATATAGTTCTATTAAACTCGTGCATGTTTCCGTATCTTATTATATGTGACTAATATTCAAATTGAGTTGAGATAGGTACATATGAAGACCGTTTGGACGAAAATGCGATTTGACTTGCTTTTGCTCACTAAATATGAGCGAACTCACTCGTATTAATAATAATAAGGTACATATCTCGAATTACATACCGTACTTTTATATTTTTTCCTACGGGATGCCTCATCATTGAGATGAGATGTATATTTGTTATATATATATGTGATGTAAATTTTTCCAATCGAGCCGCGCAAAGGAGACGCTGCCGAAAGTTTCCGTAAATTCGGGTGTTAGTAAAATTTTGAGACTTTAAAAATTTATAACTTGTTTTACAAATAAGTCGATATCAGAGTGGCATAGCGGAAGCGTGGCAAAGGTTTTGCAAATAAGATTTTAATGTTTTATATGTTGATTATTTTGAGTAAAATATATCAAATGTTAGATTCCTTACTTCCCTTTTCGAGGACGAAAAGTTTTGAGTGGGGGAGATTGTAACGACGTGTATTTTTAACTATTTTAAATTATTAAATTTAATATAATTATTGAACAAAAATGATTAGAAATAAAAATTTAATGATTTATTAATGTAATCTATTGGATATGAACTTAGATAAAAAATTAAATAACAAAATTAAATAAGATAAAAGATGATAACTTATATTAGAAAGAAAATTAAATTATATTAGATTGTATGTAGTTGATAACAGAAATTGAAATAATCATTGTTAAATTAATAAAGAATCGAATGAATGTTTATTAAAAGTAAAAGCATAATTTTATTTATATGAAATTATATTTTCAATAAGTATAAATTTCAGAAATAAGAAAACATTTATTTGGTAAGAAATGAATACCTTTTGCTGTATATAATAATTGCAAAGATGTTGAATTATTGTAAAATGAAAGAAGTCGTTTTGTTATTTTAATTCGTTTTAAAAGAAAATTTTATAAGTTAAATAACTTATATTTCAAATATAAAGATTTATTAGATAATTAAATTGTTTAAATTTAATATTTGAAATTGTTTAAATAATTGAATCTTAAATTTAATATGAATGAAAACGATTTCAAAAGTTGATTTAAATTCTATTTAAATTAGAATGAAGATTGTTAACTTTTAAAATTGAATTTAAAAGTAAGTTGATTTTGGAAGCTACTCGTTTTAATTAACGTGTAAAAATAGTCTATTTGGGCACTGTCTCGGATTTCGACGAAACCAGTTTCATCGAATCCGTAATAGTGGATTATTATAGGATTTCAAGTTTCATAGCGATTGGACTTATTGTTTGGTTGTGCGAGCTTGAAACACGTAGAATTTATTTTCAGAACTTTAATTAATATAATTTGATTTTTGGAAAGCTATGTTCTGAATATCATGGAATTGGCTCCCAATATATATTTCATTATGTTCAGAATAGGGGTATAACATATAGAACGGCAGACGGCACACTTCGCTTGGAATTCGAAATTTTCATGGATGAATAGTGCCATGAAAAGTTTCTATATATAGCCCTTAACTTTCTTTCATTTGGCTAAAACCCTAAACCTAAATCAACAGCCGCCATTAAAGCGAAATCCATCCAACGGTTGACGTCGATCGAAGCCTCTAGGGGCCGAATTAGCCTTCAACTTCAACTGGCGAAATGTAGAGCTTGGCGATACGAGCTTAACCAACTGTCGGATCGTCGCTCGACGTGACCGAGAATTGCTCGCGTTCACTGCTATGATTTTGGGTTTTGAGGCGATGTACGTGAAATTGGTCAAAGTGGGAACTACTTATATTTAAATCGTGGATTTAAATGCGAAATTGTCTAAAATGAAGATATAACCTAAGTTGAAATTCGAATCTATTTTGGAAGTGAAATTGAGATATTGGAGTGAAAATGATTTTCTAGTGAAATTGACATATTTTAACTAAATATGATAATTTGAATGAAATGATCTTTTAAAGTGAATATGATATTTTGATTTCAAGTATGAATCATTTTCAAAATGTAGAAGAACCACAAGCTGTGTGTAAAATGACGTTTGGTTGTTAAAGAGACCGTGGCCAATTATTGCCATACTCTTTCTCAATGTTGGAACCATTTTAACAACTGTGTACGTGGAGGAGAATCTAGATATGAAGTGGTTGGATTTGGTGTACGTTTGCTGGATTTGAAGAAAGAGAATAATGATGGATAGCCCCGACACTTGTGTCAATTTGAAATGACTAAATTAGGATAGCTTGAACCAGGCCAAGTGGGCTAGCTACCCCTAGCAGACACCTATTCTTCGATTTTTCTTATGGACTCAGTCCATACTATTACCTTTGTTGTTTGTTTCGATTGGTGCACCTTGATTTGGGATAACCTCCCTTTGACCCGATATGGGATGGGTGGACACGGTGGGCGGTCGTTGCGGCGATGCGTTACCACTAGCCTGGCGACTCGAACTGGTAGCATAGTACCTTGGGTATTGCCTCACGTGCCTTGTCATACTTTTATCCTTATACGAGACCACTACGAGTTTGGTTTAGTGTTTTCGTATCACGGCGCATCCCTATCTATCGACGTTCTACTGGTTGTGTTATATGCAAACTGTACAACAATGCTTAAAAACGCATTAAGGGGGATTAATGTAAAGCCTTAACGCTAGGAAAAATATTTATTTTATTGATTGGACATTACAGATATAGCGTATTCTACTATATATATATATATGTATATATTGACTGATCCTTATGAGATGGAAAATCCGGCAACATCTCTTAAGTTATTGCACACACGTTGTACACTGGATAGGAGATGTAAAACCCCGTAAACATCTCTGACGCTATTACACTCCTGTTATATGTGATATTGATTTAACTCACATGAGAATTTTTTAGTTCTGACTCGAGTGTATTGTTTTACTTTATTCTCGGGTCAGCCTTGAGTATTTCAGTGCATTGAAGATTATTATTCTGAAGGATGAAGACGAAGATTGGTATATTATCATTACTAGTATTATTCCACCACATTGTTTGTTCCGCTGCATTATTCTATTGTTCTGTTGTATATATAACTCTGATAAATGTTGTAAAATTTTAATCAGATATATATTATAAACAGCTTCATAAACGGTTTATTTGATTATTATATTTTGTCATTCGGCTGCGAGATTCTGTGTTGTTTTCTTCTTTTCTTATTTTTCTTAATAAAACCCCATTGATTATCTGTGTTTCGGATTGTTTTGAGTTGGAGATGTGTGGTTTACTGTCGACTTAAATCTTCTGAAATGTGGGTCATCACAAAGGATATTTATTATAATCTAAAAGAAAAGCAAGATATTTTGAAATAAATATTTGTGGAATGATTTTATATAAGAAAGTGAATTTATATAAAAATGTTTTATAAGATATGGTTTATATATAAAAAGGATTTGAACTGAGAATTTGGGAACTTAAGCTCCGGTGTTTGAAAACTGTTTTTTTTTTGAGAAAATAATAATAGTATTATTTGAAAGTATTTATGAATAGAAATATTTTACAAATAATTTTAAAGAAGATAGGAAGTATTGAACTCACTTCTGTCACTGAAAAATTATCCTGATGATGACTGCAGCATCATTGGCGTTCATTTTCAAGTTTTTAAGTGGGCGATGCTACCATAGCAGTTTGTTACAAAGTTGTTTTAGTAAAACCATTTTGATTTAAATCCCGAAAGCATGATTAGATATCCAAAGGATATATGTGTACATTATTATTTCAAATGATTCAAAATGAAATCTGGTGTTTAGTTCAAATAATTTCTCTAAGGAAATTCGATATTGAAATACAAAAGTTGAGTTTTTATAACTCGTAAATTTCGAAGTATTGAAATTTAAATAAGTTTTCATTTGTTGTAATAAAATGGAATTTTTCGTCAGTTTTAGTCAGTTGGAAACTTCCAGATTGATATAGAAGTTGAAGCTAAGAAATTTGATATTGAAATAAAAGTTGAAGTTTTATAACTCTTAACTTGAAATATAGTAAGTTAAAACAAGTTTAAGATTTATAGAACACCCTTGTTAAGTAAAATAATTTTGAATGTCTTGTATATACTCTTAGGATGTTGTAGAGTATTTTACGAGTAATGGACTAAAGTCTTGAAATGTTTAAAAAAAATGAAATTGTGTTTTAGTGAAATGTTTTATAAATGAAGATAAGTCTTTATAAAATGTAAAACTTAAGCAATGTTTTATGAAGCAGTCCATAAATGATTTTAATATTAAAATTAGAAATACTATAAGAATAAATAAAATGAATGTGATTTAAAATGTAAAATAATTGGTGTAGTTAAGAACCAATAGAATGAAATGCGTAAGTTGCACATAGATTATTTTATTCACATGACAGTTCTCAATCTATGATTTGAGTACATGATTTCAGGGTGATTTACACTAGTCCGAACAAACATTTTTCACTAGATTCTTGATGACGAACGCTTGATGCCGATTCTTGATATGATTCTGAATTTCTTATCATAGTATATGACCATGTAAGGGTAATAGAGGTTTCTAATCAAGGAACTTGATCGGAGTCCGCACTAGAGAGGTCAAGTGATCTATACTAGTTTGAAAGTGAAATCTATGTGATCGAATGAGTGATCGGATTTGATATTGCGTACGAATGTCATATGTACAACGTACAGGCTTTGGTATAATTAAATATTATGTTTTGTTGGCTTATGGAGTGTTTGGGGAATGACTCTTCGAATTGTTTGAGGTAGTATGAATAATCGGTTAAGTAATAACCCTAAGCTGTTGAGCAAAAGGTATGCTTAGTAGATTGTTTATCGTACTTGTGTGATAAGAGGATTTCTAAACCTGGGCAAATAGTGAGCTTTGTTTGCTAGTAATTGTAATACTATTAAGTATTAATGTGTGATTGTTTCTTTGATTACTTGTGTTGGAATTTCGAGGACGACATACTCGAAGTGGGGGAGAATGTAACAACTTGAAATTTCGAACACTTCGTATTTAAATGTCTAAATTATTTAAATATTTAAATCAAGATTAAATTGATTTAATAATTAAATAATGATAATAAATTTGTTTTCGAAATTTGTTTATAAAAATAAATAGCTCGAATAATTATCGATAATGTGACCGAAAATCATTTAACGATAAATAGCCTCAAAACGCGTGAAATTATCATCCCAGGCACTATCTTGAATTTTGAGAAACTAGTGACATTAGGACTGGAATAATGATGTGATGTACGCCGACGAGTTTGGTAGCGATCCGACGTCCTGTGTGATCGTACTAGCTCGAAACACATTGCGATTAATTTGAGAAATTAATATATATATATATATATATATATATATATATTCTAAAAACCCCTCCACCACGTTCCCTTACTCCTCAATTTTCTTTCTTTCTTCATCTTCAGTAAACAAAGAAATGCACAGCCGCCTCCTATAAAGAATTGTAACGAGCGCTACGGGCATCA
This sequence comes from Allium fistulosum, assembly GCA_030737815.1. NCBI lineage: Eukaryota > Viridiplantae > Streptophyta > Magnoliopsida > Asparagales > Amaryllidaceae > Allium > Allium fistulosum. The sequence goes on along the minus strand of JASFAW010000015.1, from coordinate 13,994,220 downwards.
AGGAGCTATGGTTGGATCCGTTGCACTCGGGATGGTGAGAGCTTCAAATCTGTGGTGTCGAAGTTAGGTGCGCTATCCTTTGTCATGATCGACTTTTATGGCCGATACTAGGGTTAGGGATGATCGGAGGTTGAGTCGGAGTTTGGCCAAGGCAGTGGTTGCGTAGTGTTCCTCGTCCGATGCTGCACCTAGGGGTTAGGTCGATGGGAGTGCAACAATGCCTCGAGCATCGTGGCTTTATAAAGTCACATGGAAATTTCCAGGTCGCATTTTCCTGGGAGAGGCCGAGCTCTTCAAGGTGGAGGCATTGTGGAGTATGCATGAAGTGAAGCGTGATGGAATTGGTCGTTCGACGTTTCGTGGTCTGTAGGTGGAGATATAGGTGCGGAGATGGGTGTTTACGTGCATGTTTCTGTGTACAGGCAGGAGCAAAATTGAATGGGTAAGATTATGACATGGAGGTAATTAAATTTAATTAAGTTGGTTAGTTAATTAATTAATTTATAAAATCTGAAGTCTTATTGAATTCGTATCTTTTACATACGAGGTCCAATCGAGACGCTTCCTTCGCCGTTGCACTCATACCAAAATTATCTATGTTTTGGTTTGTTTTGGACTTGTGTGAGTTAACTCACCATTTAATTTGCATATTATACAATGCTTGTTCAGTTGAAATACAAAATAAAATAGATAACAATCCAAGTTACAACTTTTAGCCCCCTCCTCGCTTTGGAAAGCGAGTAACAAAATTGTATGTGGTATAATCTCTCTTATAAACCTCTAAAACATGTATCATGGCCAAGACTTGTAGTTTACATGTTTGATAGTGTGTTGTGAATGTTTAAAGCGAAATAGCTGCTATAAACACACTTTGAAATTCCTTGTATTTGACATTTGTTAAATTGGTTTAAAATATGATTATATTGTGAAAATATATAATTAGTTGGTTTGGGATGTTAAAGAAATTGGGAAACAAAGTTGTAAAAGTTAGAAGCGAAAAGGTCATGATGGATGCACTTTGAAATGCCTTGTGTTTGGTGCTTTTAAAATCTGTTTTGAAAGACTTGTCACTTTAAAAATATAAAGGTTTCAATACTAGTAGTAAATATCAAAATCTGTTTTGAAAGACATCCTAGGGGCTTCTTTGAATTTTTAATAAGTACTATAGATGTACTTATTATTGGAAAAATATCAAAGTTTAAATATATTTTAATAATTGTTTATTATTCTTTAAAGTAAAGAGTTTAAAATATAAAACGTGCTTTTTATGGTTTCCAAATAAATTATAAAATAAGTATAAGTAATAATTGGATTAAATGTTTTAAACCATAGTATAAGTATTTTTAAAGTATTTCTAAATATGTATAGGTATTAGAAAATCAGTTAAAGATTTTATTAAAGTATTAAAAAGCATATTTAACATAATATCTTTAAAATTATTTTAGAATTTTATTAATTATATTAGCTTATAAATAAATTAGTATGCATATAAATATATACATCATTTTAAAAAGATTTTTAGTAAATATATATATAAGTTTTAAAAAGTATGTTAAGTATTTATAAATGTAGTAAGGGAAGTTTGGATTTTAACACTTAAGTTAAAATAAATTATTTTGAGAAGTTCAATTAAAAGTGTATTACCTTAATTAATGTATTGACATGTTGATCTTTAGAATTAATGATAAGTATAAATATGGTTATGGTTATAGTGAATGGTGTTTTCATAACTTTTATTTTTAACCCTTATTAATTATACTTAGGAATATAATTTGATATTTAATAATGAATATTTAAAGATAATTATAAGTGAATAGTTTTGGATTTGTAGTGAATAATGTTTTAGTAACATTTGTTTTGAAACCTTTGAATTATATTTAAAGTGGAAAAATATTGTTAAATATTATAAATATAATTAGATCTTTAATAATGGAATTTTAAATATAATAACAAGTATGGAATCTTTGGAAATAAAGATAGAAAAGTTACAAGTTTAATTAATAAAAGAGAAGGGGTTTATAGTAACAATGTCCGGGTAACATTTTTTTAACCTCTTTAATTATAATTTAAAGTAAGTAAATATTGTTAAGTGATTTTTGAATATACTAATACCATCAAAATAATTATATGAATACTTTTGAAGTATAGAAAAGAGTATACATGAATAGTAAATACATGAATAGTAAATACATGAATAGTAAAACACAAGTATATATCTTTTATAAAGGGAAATTAAATCTATATAGGAGTTTAATTATTAAAGGAGTTTAATTAATAAAAGGGTTTAATTAATAAAGGAGTTTAGTTAATAAAGGAAATTTATAAGTGAAGTTTTAATTAATAAAGGAGTTTAATGAATAAGGAGGTTTAACTAAATGAAAGATGTTTTATCTGATAAAAAGAGTATTACTAATAAAAGAAGTTTAACTAATAAAGGATTAATTAAATAAAAAAGAGGATTATAAGTCGTTTATGTGACTTGATCATGCTTTATGTAAGTTGATCATGCTTTATGTGTTTACTTGTTTACAGAAAGTATTTAGTCATGTACTTAGCACTAAAGCCGACAAAGTAGACTTGTTTCTATCCTTGAGAGTTAAGAATGATGATTTGAGTAGGGTGTAGAAGTGATAGTGCTCTAACCTACCGGACTTCACTCTTGACCGATGGATAGCGGAAGCTAAGAAGGTTGAAACGTGATAAGTATATGAGAGTTGATTTCCATATGCAATCGTTCTCATTGTTGTTGAATATAACCAAATTAACTTGGGAAGTATCTAGAAGAAACACGGGAATTGTACTATATGGTTATTCACTCGATGATGATATAACCTACGTATAAAATCGACATGCTCTTCTAGGGAAAATAATAAGAAAATCCGTCCAGATAGGAGAGGATCTCCACCCTTAAATATTTTCTGTTTATTTTTGAAAGAACTAGGATTGAGTTAACCGAAAATCTATCAATTGGTTTTGGAGTACCTAGTAAGTGGGGGAGTGTACTTATATGAGATGGCTTGAAACCGTAACCACTTCGAAACCATATACGTGTTCTATCTCTTGGAAGTGGATCTATTTGAGATGCTGGAATCTATATGGAGATTCAAGATTTGTTCGAGATGCTTGAACCCATGTAGAGGTCCGTGATTTGTTCGAGATGCTAGAATCCATTTAGGGATTCATGATCTATTCGAGTGTGGCTCATGTGTTGAGATGCTGAACGTGACTTTCCTATCGGTATATGACTAAAGACAGAGTAGGATGCATAATATCAGATTTAGATAAACCATGGGGGTATATCAACTCCATATCTATAGTATGGTTATCGATATGTTGCGCGTGGGGAATTGTTAATACTTGGTTCCACATGGGGCATGAAAGCATCCATGGGGTGGGCCTATTGTGTTTACCTTATGGTTTATTTTATCAAGTTATATACAATGCTAGTAAAAGCCTATTGTGTTTTTGATACTTTTCATGGAGATCTGCTTCAGCTTTTAAGGTGGCGGCGCCTTCATGGAAAATCCAATATGCGAACGCGCCTTTAGCGATTTTTTTTTGTATAACTATTGAATATAGTTGTGGTGCGATTAATGTAAGCACCAACAACTATTTTTTTATTTATATTATTCATCCTAGACATTATAGTATGTATATATAAGCAACTGAAAGGATAGACTATTATAACTGTCCAGACTGATGATATTACTCTGATTAGTAATTCTAAAATCCTATGTATATTAGAGTAACATGGTGTACTATGTTTTGATATTATATATTACCATTCCACTATGAGATTATGATGTTTTTGTTCTCCTCTTTCTTGTTCCTTTTCTTTTCTTCTTTTTCTTTACCCCATCGTTCTATCTTACTGGTACTTTGGTGTTGGCACGTGAATAGCGTGGATGTACTAGGTTCGAAAAGATGGTCGTTACAATAAACTCTACTATATGGCAAGATGCTTAAATATGGAAAAGATTCCAAATATATTATCAAAATATGTTTTTGATAGTTCTACCTAGAGGGATATGATCCATCGACCGCAGGTATGTCTTCAAAAAGAAGACCTGTGCAGTTGGAGTATAGTAAGCAATATTGATGAAGAATAGCCTTATAAATTTTAATTGTTGAAGTTGGCATAACAATTCATCAGTCAACCTGCTTAAGTTAATTCGGACTCTACCACAAAATTATCCCACAATATGACTTTCAATTTTGGTACATGTGACTGAAATTTTGAATAGACTGTTTGCACATTAGTAGGAGCGATAACTGAGTTTTTTAAGTGTTGGGTAAGATCTAAGAACTGATACGACAGTATAGTTCGACAAGCACTATAATTGAGCAAATATTTTGACTGAAGAAGTATATACTTGTAGGAAAGAATATTAAGAGGTACTAAAATATTACTAAAACTATAAGTAAGGACAATACATGGTTGACCACACATAGGAGAGGGTAGGGCTTAACATAATTGAAAACTGATTGCAAATTAAACGAGGAAGGTTTAATAAAAGAAGAGAAAATGTTTCTATTCTTTCCTTAGAACATTAGTATCTCATTCATTTTCATTTCAAATTTTTTTTTCTCCTTCTTCCCTCATACATGGTTTCCTCCTTCCCATTCATAGATGAAATTTCCACCAAATATCATAAAACTAAATTAAAGTGATTTATTCGATTCTAGCAACATCAGGTGGTGATTCAAGCAATCTAGGAGCCGATTCACAAATCAAAGTGTTACGAAGGGCGGGATCTATTTAGATTTAATTCTACCTCATATCATTCATTCATAATGTTTAACCTTGACCCAAGTTTATATATATGTAAATGTATTTTTAACCACAAATTAGATTTAAGTCAAAATTATTTATGCGTGTCATTTATAAAATATGAAATCAATTTCATATACACATTTGAGAAAATTTGATTATCAATGTATATTTAATGTTGGTTAAAGTGAAACACTATACACACACAGACGTATATATATGTATATATATATATAGGACAAGGATCGACTACACCTTTAATCCCCCTCGATTTCCATAAGTTTTAATTTAAATAATAGTACTTTCTCTCTTTTTCCACTACACTATATTACTTAATTCGGAACTTGTAGTGGAAATTAGAGGGAATTGTGGTGTAGCCAAATTAAGGTGTAACTGATCTTTGGCCATATATGTACGTATGTATGTATTTCATAAATTTGATTTATTTAAAATAATGAATTTAATGTTTAAGAATTAGAACTTTATATAGCTATCTTCATGTTATATGAAATAGTAAAACACATAAATTGAAACATTTAGATAAGTTAATCTTGATTTCAAACTAACATATGCTTTAATGTTTAATTATTCAACCAAATATGCTTAAATTTGAATTTATTAATTGATTTCCAATTATAATTTATATATAATTATGCACACACACACATATACATATACTCATGTACATACACACATAAAAACCTTATTTTGTAATTCTGTCTCAATATGTGTATGTCTAAACCTATATATATGTGGTATTATTAATATGTGTATTCAAACCATATACATATATTATAGTATATATAAACACATGTGTAAATTTAGCCATTTATATTATGCATACAAATTACCTTGTTTATATGTAATCATAATATATATGTATATACAATGGATATGTACATATCCCAATATCTATATGTATATATAGTTAAACACATATTCATTTTATTAGTATATTATCTTATCATATATATATATATGTCCATTTTGGAATATACACCAAATGTAATAATACGACTTTTCAAATAATAAAAGGTACAAAACAAAATTCCCAATTAATTGCACACCTATGCCACATTTATGACCTCTTGTTTATACTCATAAATAGGAATACAATTTTTCACCTAACTAATCAATAAAAAATAAAAATCCCAATTAATTACACTCTTGTCACATTTATGATCTATTATTTCACGTGCCAAAATTTTATTATATTATGTTACGAATATATATATGATTATTCAAAACAATCACCAAAATAATTTGACTAATATGATCAATCAAATACATATAAGATGTAACGACCCGCCTTTTCGACCGCAATTGTTGACACCAATACATTTATGGTATTCACATACCGAGCACTTAAATGTCGGAAAAACAGATTGTTAGGTAAGTGAAAAATAAAAATAAAAAGAACAAGAAAGAAAGAACACAACATCAGAATCTCATAGCTAAACGATAATATAAAATGTGACGACCCGACTTTCCACTCCCGGAAAATCGCATCGACAGTAAGAAAGAAAGGGGTGAGAAATAGAAAAGAGAAGAAGAGAAAAGAAAACAACAACAGATACTCACAGCGGAAACGAAACGAAATATAATATATCACATAAATATTACATAGTATCATATACATCATCTATCAGAGTTACACAGATTACACATCACATACTAGACAGTTATAAACATCTGTCTAGTTATTACATCTCAACACAATACAGATCAATACAAAGATCAACACAGCGGAAAACTACTATCTATATCTACAACGCCGAAGCCTCCTGCTCCATTGCTCCTCCAGATTACTCGTCAAAGCTAAACCTGAATCCCTTGGCTACTCGTAAAAATTTGAGTACCCAAGAGTTTATAAAACAGAAATAAACACTTGGGTCAGACATGGGTCTGGTGTGAGTAACAGGTTAAACTTGTTTAACTTCAAAACCTTTTGAAAGAAAAGGTATCACGTAAGACTCCCCACCAATAAATATGGGTAAGTTTTTACCTTACGCTAACCAAAACATTTGATAGGAAATTCGATTGTATTATAATAGGTCTAGGGTTTTCAAATAAATATGAAATAGCTGGAATGCTTACATCTCACGTTCCAACATAGTTGGCACAACTAAAACGTACGGCACTTATTGGAGTTTGGATTCCATCAATGGCAGGGCTACCGGGGTACCGCCCGTCACAGTACGTGGCCTAGATCACCGTACCGAGGATCACTCCCAATCCCCTGCAACACAAGGCCGGAACATCCCTTACTGGATAATTCCCGCACAAGATACCTCACGGTTGTCATGACCAACCGCACACACTAAGTCGAAAATAGAAAGGGACATCTAGACAGAGGTCATCTTGTCCTACTTGGGTGCTACCCACTAACCTTGCTGCACCTCCCCTGTTTTAGCCATTCCCGGTTTGTGAGGCTTGAGGTCACGATTACCTTTTAAAAGAACACATCTATCTTAGAATGCTCATCGTCCACCTGACGATGTGCTGAAAGCATTCAATCCATACAAGTTCGTTCCGGGTTCGAACGAAACCGAAGGCATTATCTCGTTACACTCGTATTGGAATCACCCTCAGAGTTAACGACAATAACCCTTGCACTCTAAATCTTTATCTCGAATCTGAAAGTACTATCTCCGTCAACTCATTACGGAATCACCCACAGAGTTATACTGACAAAGAATCGTTCTTACACCTCGAGTCTTCACTTGCTCCATTTGGATTTCACGACCTAACGTAAATTTGGATCGATGTGGTATTCGGGTCTCCAGACCTGGAAATCCGGTATACGGAAACCCGATCCCGGTCTCATCGAAATCCAAAACGTATCTTTTAAGGCCAAGATGTTTTAAAGGTTAAAACAATTTAATTCAATTATCTTTATACACTTAGAAAGATAATTCACAATAGATAATCAACATTATCATTATCATCAGATAATCCATATTATCATAATTCAACTAAACATCCATATCACATAGCATATATCTCATCAGAGATATCAATCAAATGCAAAGCATTCAGTATTATCACCCATCCATAAGTAATGATCTATATCATCTCTAATTAATTTAAAGTTAATTAAATTAATTACTTTTATTTTATAAATCCTTCTTACTTAAACATTAATTAATTACAAATTAATTAATTATCCTCTAATTACCTTTTTCAATTAATCATCTTTGATTAATTATCTTTTAATTACCTTCAAGTAATTTATCTTTAATTAATTACTCAAATTAATTAACCTTAACCACTTATAGTAATTAACCTTTAATTACTTCATTAATTAATTAACTATAATTAATTAAATTAATCACTATAATTAATTATATTAAACCTTAATTAATTACATTAATTAATCACTTCATTTATTAATTATACTTAATTAATCAATCTTAATTACATCATTAATTATATTAATTAATGATCCTTAATTACAAATTAATTATTAATTACTTAATTAAATTATTTACATTAAGTAATTAACTTTTAATTAAACAACATTTATTAATCACTCTTGATTAATCTTATTTAGTAATTAACTCCCCTTAATTACTTTATTAACTAAATTAATTACTCCTTAATTAATTTCTTAATTAATCCCTTGATTAATTATTCAAAGTAATTAAACTTAAATTACTTTCCTTAATACATAACCATCAATTAATTACTTCAAGTAATTATCTTATTATTTACTTCCTAAATAATCATACCTTAATAATTACATTAAGTAATTATTTATCAAATCATCCATTGATTAATTATTCAAATTAACCTTAATTAATTACAATGAGTAATTAATTTCTTAATTACTTCCATTAAGTAATTTTATTTAAACAATTCCATAAATGATTATCTTTAAATTAATCTAATTAATTATTAAATTAATCACATTATTTAATTATTAAATAATCTCAAATTAATGACCTTCATTAACAATCATTTAACTACTTTTCTTAAGTAATTAACTTAGTTTAACCATTATTAATTTCAAATTAATAATCTTAATAACCAAGTAATTAATCTTTAATTATTTAATTAATTAAGCGTTAATCATAACTTAATTAATCTTTAATTACTTTATTAATTAATCATTAATTAATACTCAAATTTATAATCCTTAATTACAAATTAATTATCCCAAATCATTAATTAATTGAATTAATTAATTATCCATATTAATTTACCTTATTAATTTAATTTATCACAAACCATTAAGTATTTGTAAAACATTTCCTTATTAATGATAATTATCATTCAAAACATCTTTGAAAACATTAATCTTTCAAATTTACTTTTAAATTCCATTTTAAATAGGAGATTTAAAATGAATAAAAGAAAATTTAACTATTACAAAGTTTAAAATCCATTTACACACTCTTAAATCATATGTTGAAGAAATACTCATCTTATAAAAGAACTTAAAGAATTTTAAAACAAATTTACTTTTAAATTCTTACCATTTAATATATATTTTAACAATTAAAGTTATGCAAATAATTAAATTCAAAAACTTTCTTTTATTACAAATCTGAGATACAGATTTAAATTAAATTCCAGATTACATTTAGATTTAAACTTAATTCCAATTTAAAACTCAATTTTTAAATTTAATTATCTAAACATTTTAATGGTTGCTAAAATATCTAAATTTCAACAACTTATTTCATTTTTGAACTTAGATTCAATTTAAACTGGCATCAGATTTAAATTTAAATTTTAGACTTGTTTAAAACCCTTACTTAAATCATTTAAACTCAATTTAAAATTTTAAAACAGTTTAGTTTTTAAAATCTGGAACCCAGACTTTTACCCGAGCCTTTACAATTTTACTTCGAGTCGCCTCTCCACATCACTCGAGCCAAACGACGAAACTCCCGAACAATCACTTCATTTCCCCGAGAACGAACTCAAGGCCATTCTTCGTCCCAACATCACACTCACACATGCACAAACCTACACGCGTGCACGTACACCGTTGATCGGAGCTCCTCCGATCGACACTGCAACCTCCGACAAGTAATCCCTGATCATCTCAACAAAGACAACCACCCAGAACAACGTTTCTTCACGAAATTCAAAATCGAGCTAAACCATTCTTCCAGGAACCAACACCTGATCACCAGAAAACTCCTCGTGCCACCCATCCCGACCACCAGAGCTCAAACGATCTCGCCTGAACCAGCACCCCATTCCCATGCTTCGATTCTCTTGGGTCCGATTGACTCCGATGCACCCATGACGATGAATTTACCTTGTCAACATCATCGACTGAAACAACCCATTAAGCCCTAGATCGACATCGCAGAGCCGCCACAACCACGAATAAAATCAATCACTATTTTTGCCAAACTTGTCAACCCCTACGCCACCTCCAGAAGTAATTCCGACCATCCTCGTCACTCCGATCACCCACCATAACTTAAAACCCATTTTCTGGTCAACTGAGAAATGCAAACTCAAAACCCAACTAAAATTCTTGATATTCATTTTAAAAATCATATTTCAAAGTGTAAATTTATATTACATTCCTGAAATAGCAATTTACAGGATTTGATTTTAACATGATTAAAAGAATTTCACTGTCTTTCTATTTCTTTCCAGATAATATCCAATTAACTCACTTTAATTCATTTTTTTAAGATAAAATCTATGACTAAACAACATTTAATGTTCGAAAACTAAATCTTATTAGAAATCAGAGGAAGAAAAATGAATTTTATTCTAAACTTTAACACTCTATAATCAAGAACAGAGAAGAGCAAGAACACATCAGACATGCACATCAAAACACATTCATACATATAAATACTACACTTATAAACATTCATGCAGAGCAACATTCATCTCAGAAATACACAAACACAGATTTATATTTATTTAATCTTTAACTTTATAATGTTTACTAGAAAAAGTGTTACTCACCAGGCAAAACAGAGACAGAGCCTTTATATTTTGAAAATCTTGAAACTGTTTTGAACTTTAAACTGGAATGCCTCTTTTGATTAAAAACTTGAGTTGTTGAGCTTTAAACTTGTATACTTGCTAAAGAAACTTGCATGCAGGTTAGATCCCATATTTTATTTGAAAGCTTTAAATCTACATGCATGCTTGTTTTCCAGGTTGAAGAAAATGAAATGCAGACAGGTTGCTTTGAATTGTTTCCAGAGATGAATAGAATGCAGAGCTGATTGTTTGAACATGATTTCGGATTTGAAAAGAATGCAGCAGCTTTGATCTTTGATTTTTAGTTTGAGAAGGGTTTGAGAAAATTTTGGTTACTGATCTGATTTTCAGATTTTATTAGAGAAACAGTTTTTGAGTTTCTTGTTTTGAAAAGAAAAATAGAAAGAATGAAATAAGGGAATGCATATGAATATATGTAAGTGAATTTGTAATTTATAAAAATACAAGAAAATAAAAATAAATGAAGACACTTGTCATTACATTAGCTAATTAAATTACACATGTTAAAATGAGTCATTAGATAAAGACACATGTCTTTTAAGTAATTATCTTATTTCTATTTATTTTAAAGTAATTAAAAAGCCTTTTTCTTATTTATAAAATACTTATCTATATATATAAATCATTTTAAAGAAACAAAACCAATTATATTTATAATTAAAAGTTATACAAATATTATAATATCCAAACAATTTAAATATTTATTCTCTTGAATTTCAAAGCTTAAATTCAAATTCAATTAAATTAAATCCTAAGATTCAATTTAAAAAGTCAAGTTATATATATATATACATATATAACTATTTATTCAATTAAATAACAATTTCATATTCTTTAAAATCCATTCATATTAATAAAAATAATACATTATACTTATTATATGAAATTAACATATTTGATATTTAAATAATTTATATAAGAGATTATATTATCAAGTGATATTTTAAAAAGAAACAAAACAAGCCTTTTTGTTAACTCTTATATAATTTTAAACTTTAAGTAAAATTATCTTAAGCAATTAAAGTATTTTAAAACTATAAATTTACTAATTTAAATAACTTTGAAAAGTCATATTAAATTAAATCTAAATTCCCAATTTACCCAAAGCTTCTATTTACAATATATATAAATAAATATATATATATTCAAATAGAAAATATCTTATTAACTTTTAAAAGATAAAATCACCAATTAATACTAATTTAATCAGATTATTAAATTAAATTCAAATCTTATTATCAAAGATCATCAATATCAATTTAATTATTTAACAGATTATTAAATTGATATTGTTAAAATTTCCGGGATATTACATTCCTTCCCCCTTAAAATAATTTCGTCCCCGAAATTTAAACAAAGGTAATTTAATAATCTTATTAAAGATTTTAAATTTTAAAACACAAGCATATACTATCATCCATATGCTAACAACCATAGCAACCAATTCATCCAATCAATCAAATCTAACTATCCAGACAAAATTCTAGATAGAATTCCTCGAGTTTCCCCAAGTATATATATACCGGGATACTCGCTCTACAACAACCTAAACTACTAAGCTATAGATCTCCTACTCATCTAGATCTACAGAACTAAACAGAATATCAGACTACAAACGAGTCTGACTCAACAACTAAACCTTCCAGAACTGCTGATTCTAAAACCAGAGATAGATCTTACACGTACCCCTCAGAGATACGTGAAACATAATGAATCTCAGTTATCCAAACTGACAATTCAATCCTGAAAACCCAATACTTATCCAAATCAGAACACAGAAGAGATCCAAACATAACTTTACTTCACAACATCAGTAGATTCCAAACTTACTTCTTCTATCCAGAGATATACTCCAAACTGCTTTCGCTGCTCAATTCTGATCTGAGGTAGAACACAAGCACAGACTGGACAACTCATTCCAGAAATAAGGTTCACTGATCCATAAATAAAACTCAGATACTTCATCAAAACTTGAGTTGCTGCACCAACTCCATCTCTAGGAAACATCCTTCAACTAGACTGAACTACCGGTACTACTCCTAGAATCCAGTCGATAAGAAAACTCAACCTTTAGATGCGGACAACTCCTGACTTCTCTGAAGACACTCAGAAAAACTCTGATAACCCAAGAGAACCCTCAAACTATCGCAAGTCACTTTTGCGATCAACCCAGCCTATTTCCAAAGAAAACTGTTCCTCTTAACAAATCAGAACAGCCCATACTTAACTATCCAATCCATCGAAGAAATGGATGCACCCTGCTGCTTCTGAATTTCACCTCCAGAAAAACTACTCAGCCTGACAACTTCCTGCCATCACAGAATACTCCGAGCTGCACTGCTGACACTGATGCCAAAGATTTCCTATCCAAAAGCTCTTCGAGAAACTCGAACCCCAAACCAAACAGAAATACCATGCTGAACTCAGCCACAACACCGAAACATACACACTCCCTTAGACTCGTTCCAAAGAAAATATCTTCGGGAACATCCATCGTCACTGTATCTCATCATACAGCTACTATTACCTGAGGTATCAAGATACCATCACTTGCTTCTGTTCAACCGATAGATCCAAACTCTACTCATCCAACTTTACAGATAAACTCCGAACCTTAATAGGTTTCCTTCAGAGATTCGATGAAATCCTTCATCACAGCAAAACTTACTCGAGACAGTATTGGGTCTACAGTCTCGATAAATACACTTCCAACCTTAATTCCAACCATTGGTAGTCGTGTTTCACACACCACTACCTTATCTACCTTTAAATCTTATATTGGAGAACCTATACGGGTAACCCAACAATATAGGTAGAATATATATATAGTTATATAAAAATTACAAATACGCTCTCTCACGATAGACACCACTCTAGAGCTAGGTATTCACTCAACCAATAGCTCTGATATTCACTTAACCAAAAGCTTAGGCATTCGCTCAACCTAAGCTCTGATACCACGTGTGACGACCCGACTTTCCACTCCCGGAAAATCGCATCGACAGTAAGAAAGAAAGGGGTGAGAAATAGAAAAGAGAAGAAGAGAAAAGAAAACAACAACAGATACTCACAGCGGAAACGAAACGAAATATAATATATCACATAAATATTACATAGTATCATATACATCATCTATCAGAGTTACACAGATTACACATCACATACTAGACAGTTATAAACATCTGTCTAGTTATTACATCTCAACACAATACAGATCAATACAAAGATCAACACAGCGGAAAACTACTATCTATATCTACAACGCCGAAGCCTCCTGCTCCATTGCTCCTCCAGATTACTCGTCAAAGCTAAACCTGAATCCCTTGGCTACTCGTAAAAATTTGAGTACCCAAGAGTTTATAAAACAGAAATAAACACTTGGGTCAGACATGGGTCTGGTGTGAGTAACAGGTTAAACTTGTTTAACTTCAAAACCTTTTGAAAGAAAAGGTATCACATAAGACTCCCCACCAATAAATATGGGTAAGTTTTTACCTTACGCTAACCAAAACATTTGATAGGAAATTCGATTGTATTATAATAGGTCTAGGGTTTTCAAATAAATATGAAATAGCTGGAATGCTTACATCTCACGTTCCAACATAGTTGGCACAACTAAAACGTACGGCACTTATTGGAGTTTGGATTCCATCAATGGTAGGGCTACCGGGGTACCGCCCGTCACAGTACGTGGCCTAGATCACCGTACCGAGGATCACTCCCAATCCCCTGCAACACAAGGCCGGAACATCCCTTACTGGATAATTCCCGCACAAGATACCTCACGGTTGTCATGACCAACCGCACACACTAAGTCGAAAATAGAAAGGGACATCTAGACAGAGGTCATCTTGTCCTACTTGGGTGCTACCCACTAACCTTGCTGCACCTCCCCTGTTTTAGCCATTCCCGGTTTGTGAGGCTTGAGGTCACGATTACCTTTTAAAAGAACACATCTATCTTAGAATGCTCATCGTCCACCTGACGATGTGCTGAAAGCATTCAATCCATACAAGTTCGTTCCGGGTTCGAACGAAACCGAAGGCATTATCTCGTTACACTCGTATTGGAATCACCCTCAGAGTTAACGACAATAACCCTTGCACTCTAAATCTTATTCTCGAATCTGAAAGTACTATCTCCGTCAACTCATTACGGAATCACCCACAGAGTTATACTGACAAAGAATCGTTCTTACACCTCGAGTCTTCACTTGCTCCATTTGGATTTCACGACCTAACGTAAATTTGGATCGATGTGGTATTCGGGTCTCCAGACCTGGAAATCCGGTATACGGAAACCCGATCCCGGTCTCATCGAAATCCAAAACGTATCTTTTAAGGCCAAGATGTTTTAAAGGTTAAAACAATTTAATTCAATTATCTTTATACACTTAGAAAGATAATTCACAATAGATAATCAACATTATCATTATCATCAGATAATCCATATTATCATAATTCAACTAAACATCCATATCACATAGCATATATCTCATCAGAGATATCAATCAAATGCAAAGCATTCAGTATTATCATCCATCCATAAGTAATGATCTATATCATCTCTAATTAATTTAAAGTTAATTAAATTAATTACTTTTATTTTATAAATCCTTCTTACTTAAACATTAATTAATTACAAATTAATTAATTATCCTCTAATTACCTTTTTCAATTAATCATCTTTGATTAATTATCTTTTAATTACCTTCAAGTAATTTATCTTTAATTAATTACTCAAATTAATTAACCTTAACCACTTATAGTAATTAACCTTTAATTACTTCATTAATTAATTAACTATAATTAATTAAATTAATCACTATAATTAATTATATTAAACCTTAATTAATTACATTAATTAATCACTTCATTTATTAATTATACTTAATTAATCAATCTTAATTACATCATTAATTATATTAATTAATGATCCTTAATTACAAATTAATTATTAATTACTTAATTAAATTATTTACATTAAGTAATTAACTTTTAATTAAACAACATTTATTAATCACTCTTGATTAATCTTATTTAGTAATTAACTCCCCTTAATTACTTTATTAACTAAATTAATTACTCCTTAATTAATTTCTTAATTAATCCCTTGATTAATTATTCAAAGTAATTAAACTTAAATTACTTTCCTTAATACATAACCATCAATTAATTACTTCAAGTAATTATCTTATTATTTACTTCCTAAATAATCATACCTTAATAATTACATTAAGTAATTATTTATCAAATCATCCATTGATTAATTATTCAAATTAACCTTAATTAATTACAATGAGTAATTAATTTCGTAATTACTTCCATTAAGTAATTTTATTTAAACAATTCCATAAATGATTATCTTTAAATTAATCTAATTAATTATTAAATTAATCACATTATTTAATTATTAAATAATCTCAAATTAATGACCTTCATTAACAATCATTTAACTACTTTTCTTAAGTAATTAACTTAGTTTAACCATTATTAATTTCAAATTAATAATCTTAATAACCAAGTAATTAATCTTTAATTATTTAATTAATTAAGCGTTAATCATAACTTAATTAATCTTTAATTACTTTATTAATTAATCATTAATTAATACTCAAATTTATAATCCTTAATTACAAATTAATTATCCCAAATCATTAATTAATTGAATTAATTAATTATCCATATTAATTTACCTTATTAATTTAATTTATCACAAACCATTAAGTATTTGTAAAACATTTCCTTATTAATGATAATTATCATTCAAAACATCTTTGAAAACATTAATCTTTCAAATTTACTTTTAAATTCCATTTTAAATAGGAGATTTAAAATGAATAAAAGAAAATTTAACTATTACAAAGTTTAAAATCCATTTACACACTCTTAAATCATATGTTGAAGAAATACTCATCTTATAAAAGAACTTAAAGAATTTTAAAACAAATTTACTTTTAAATTCTTACCATTTAATATATATTTTAACAATTAAAGTTATGCAAATAATTAAATTCAAAAACTTTCTTTTATTACAAATCTGAGATACAGATTTAAATTAAATTCCAGATTACATTTAGATTTAAACTTAATTCCAATTTAAAACTCAATTTTTAAATTTAATTATCTAAACATTTTAATGGTTGCTAAAATATCTAAATTTCAACAACTTATTTCATTTTTGAACTTAGATTCAATTTAAACTGGCATCAGATTTAAATTTAAATTTTAGACTTGTTTAAAACCCTTACTTAAATCATTTAAACTCAATTTAAAATTTTAAAACAGTTTAGTTTTTAAAATCTGGAACCCAGACTTTTACCCGAGCCTTTACAATTTTACTTCGAGTCGCCTCTCCACATCACTCGAGCCAAACGACGAAACTCCCGAACAATCACTTCATTTCCCCGAGAACGAACTCAAGGCCATTCTTCGTCCCAACATCACACTCACACATGCACAAACCTACACGCGTGCACGTACACCGTTGATCGGAGCTCCTCCGATCGACACTGCAACCTCCGACAAGTAATCCCTGATCATCTCAACAAAGACAACCACCCAGAACAACGTTTCTTCACGAAATTCAAAATCGAGCTAAACCATTCTTCCAGGAACCAACACCTGATCACCAGAAAACTCCTCGTGCCACCCATCCCGACCACCAGAGCTCAAACGATCTCGCCTGAACCAGCACCCCATTCCCATGCTTCGATTCGCTTGGGTCCGATTGACTCCGATGCACCCATGACGATGAATTTACCTTGTCAACATCATCGACTGAAACAACCCATTAAGCCCTAGATCGACATCGCAGAGCCGCCACAACCACGAATAAAATCAATCACTATTTTTGCCAAACTTGTCAACCCCTACGCCACCTCCAGAAGTAATTCCGACCATCCTCGTCACTCCGATCACCCACCATAACTTAAAACCCATTTTCTGGTCAACTGAGAAATGCAAACTCAAAACCCAACTAAAATTCTTGATATTCATTTTAAAAATCATATTTCAAAGTGTAAATTTATATTACATTCCTGAAATAGCAATTTACAGGATTTGATTTTAACATGATTAAAAGAATTTCACTGTCTTTCTATTTCTTTCCAGATAATATCCAATTAACTCACTTTAATTCATTTTTTTAAGATAAAATCTATGACTAAACAACATTTAATGTTCGAAAACTAAATCTTATTAGAAATCAGAGGAAGAAAAATGAATTTTATTCTAAACTTTAACACTCTATAATCAAGAACAGAGAAGAGCAAGAACACATCAGACATGCACATCAAAACACATTCATACATATAAATACTACACTTATAAACATTCATGCAGAGCAACATTCATCTCAGAAATACACAAACACAGATTTATATTTATTTAATCTTTAACTTTATAATGTTTACTAGAAAAAGTGTTACTCACCAGGCAAAACAGAGACAGAGCCTTTATATTTTGAAAATCTTGAAACTGTTTTGAACTTTAAACTGGAATGCCTCTTTTGATTAAAAACTTGAGTTGTTGAGCTTTAAACTTGTATACTTGCTAAAGAAACTTGCATGCAGGTTAGATCCCATATTTTATTTGAAAGCTTTAAATCTACATGCATGCTTGTTTTCCAGGTTGAAGAAAATGAAATGCAGACAGGTTGCTTTGAATTGTTTCCAGAGATGAATAGAATGCAGAGCTGATTGTTTGAACATGATTTCGGATTTGAAAAGAATGCAGCAGCTTTGATCTTTGATTTTTAGTTTGAGAAGGGTTTGAGAAAATTTTGGTTACTGATCTGATTTTCAGATTTTATTAGAGAAAGAGTTTTTGAGTTTCTTGTTTTGAAAAGAAAAATAGAAAGAATGAAATAAGGGAATGCATATGAATATATGTAAGTGAATTTGTAATTTATAAAAATACAAGAAAATAAAAATAAATGAAGACACTTGTCATTACATTAGCTAATTAAATTACACATGTTAAAATGAGTCATTAGATAAAGACACATGTCTTTTAAGTAATTATCTTATTTCTATTTATTTTAAAGTAATTAAAAAGCCTTTTTCTTATTTATAAAATACTTATCTATATATATAAATCATTTTAAAGAAACAAAACCAATTATATTTATAATTAAAAGTTATACAAATATTATAATATCCAAACAATTTAAATATTTATTCTCTTGAATTTCAAAGCTTAAATTCAAATTCAATTAAATTAAATCCTAAGATTCAATTTAAAAAGTCAAGTTATATATATATATACATATATAACTATTTATTCAATTAAATAACAATTTCATATTCTTTAAAATCCATTCATATTAATAAAAATAATACATTATACTTATTATATGAAATTAACATATTTGATATTTAAATAATTTATATAAGAGATTATATTATCAAGTGATATTTTAAAAAGAAACAAAACAAGCCTTTTTGTTAACTCTTATATAATTTTAAACTTTAAGTAAAATTATCTTAAGCAATTAAAGTATTTTAAAACTATAAATTTACTAATTTAAATAACTTTGAAAAGTCATATTAAATTAAATCTAAATTCCCAATTTACCCAAAGCTTCTATTTACAATATATATAAATAAATAAATATATTCAAATAGAAAATATCTTATTAACTTTTAAAAGATAAAATCACCAATTAATACTAATTTAATCAGATTATTAAATTAAATTCAAATCTTATTATCAAAGATCATCAATATCAATTTAATTATTTAACAGATTATTAAATTGATATTGTTAAAATTTCCGGGATATTACATAAAATATCAAAATAGTACAAAGTGCTACTCCAAGATACATAGCATTTCAAAGTTACAATCCTAGGTACTATCATCAACTTGAACAACTATAATAACCTATCTCAGAAATGCTGATATATATACATACCAGTAGTACAGTAGAAATAAAATACAACTGTAGGCGAATGGAAGCTTCCAGCTCGTATCTTGAACATCCAAAGAATATCAACGAATACCTGCCTTTCTTAGACTACTCGAAAAAGCACCTAAGGAATTAAGGAAAAGTTAGAACCACAAGTCAGAGATAATTCTGATGTAAGAAACTCAAAAAATACGTACACTGTATAACAATGACTTTTGAGATCATTTGAATCACCGTAACGATTTTCCCCTAAGGGAACCATTTAATAAGTAAATACAATAATATAATAAATAATGTCAAGGGTGTAGAATATAAATAAAAAATTGTTGTGCTGCTTGCATCGCATAATATAACAAGATTAGAAGTACAACTGAAACCGCTAAGGTACATTCACATATGGATTTCCATTGGAGGTGCCCTCGGTACATTGAGGTGGGCCCCCTAACAAGGGTCAGAAAGTACCTTCCAAAACCACGTATATCTCTAGATAAAAATATCACAAAGATAAACATAGCTGGTCCATTCCCGAACACATGATACAGAATATCATCAACTCCCACGCCTCAGTCGAAAACATCTCTAGATATTTAGAGTTGATGTACCCTTAGGTTAGAAACCCACTGGCTATGTTCCTACTTTGTTTTCTAGTTAGTTCCAATGGTGAAGTCATGTTCAGCATCTCTCACATAAGTCTTCATCACTTGAACAAATCACGAACGCTAACCCTGACCTCTCCCTTGGACTTAACCTTAGGACAGACAATCCAACTCTATAGCATTTTCTTGAAATGTTAACACCGACCTCTACTTTGGACTTAACTTTAGGATAGACTGTTCAACTATATATCATTCCATTTCACAACCACTTCCAAATCATATAACTCGTATATTAGTTTTAAAGTGGTTTTCGGTAAGTAACATGTAAATATACTTATCCAATAGGATTAAAAATGATCGCATATGGAAATCAAGTTTCGTATACTTATCACTATTTTCGACCTTCTTAACTTACACTATTCCTCAGTTATTTGTGAAGCCGGTAAGTTAGAGCATTTTTTGTTTCCAAGCCCTACTTGAACATCATTCTTAGGTCTCACAGATAGAACAAGTCTACGTTGTCGGTTTTGAGTGCTAAGTATAGGATTAAATACTTCCCATAGACAAGTAAACACATAAAGCATAATTAAGTAACACAAGCGACTTCTAATCCCTGTATTTTCAAGTAACACTCATTTGTAAACACTTGCATACATTTATAAAAGATATTTATATTATACTACTACTTAACTATTCATTTCAACTCTTCCCAATACTTCAAAATGTATTTATATTCTTATTTTAAGGCATAAGGATATTGTAACGATCCGTAATTTTTAACATTTCAGATAGGAATATTTAATCTATCTAAATATTCAAATTTGATTCAAATTTAATAAATAATAACAAAATCAATTGTTAATAAAATGACTTGATTTTTAGTGACTTATTTCTAAATGAATTTATAGGATTTTCCATAATTTTTAATTTGGAAATTATTTAAATTTTCATTTGACGTATTTTTCGGCAAACATTGGTATTCTTGTAATTTTACAGAATAAGATAATCAGTGTATTTTATTACTGTTTTGTGATCGTTTCACATTATTGTGCACGATCGGATTATTTTATGTCGTTCGCTGTTCGTACGCGAATGAAATACTATGTAGTGAAGTGCTGGAAATCATTTTATAAACAAAACCGTACACAAGACTATTCTTCACTTTTTCCCTCTTTCCTTTTTATTTTCCCTCTCTTCTTTTACAGTAAACCAAAAATTAAACATCCACCTTCTAAAATCAAAATATAAAATTAGGGTTCACTAAAAATCATAAATTGGATTCGTTGAGCATAGGCTTCGAATCTAAGTAGGTTGTTTGGTGTGAGGCATCGATTCAAGATGCTCGACATGGTAGATGACAACTAGGATTTTGATTTCAAGGTGATTAAGGCAGAATTAGGCTAAATGGAGGATGCCATCGCGTTTATCGTGTGAAGGAGCACCATTTCAGTTTGGAGGCATGTGGCTTGACATAGCAAAACACAACATGTAGCACACGTGGGGAGGTCGTCCAAGTCATGATGCCATGGATGGTTTGAGCTTCAAGTGGTTGGGTGCATTTCGGAGTGCACGAGACATGGAGTTTGTTGCAATAGTCGGTGGTCGATTTCATGTACCGGAGCTCAAGTGGTGGAGGAGAGAAGTGGTTGTGTGGTGATTGATATGCGCTTGCACATATAGGCATGTATGGGAGCAAGTTTGATTTGGAGGAGAAGGATACGTAGGGGTAATTAAAATGTGATTAGTGAATTTATTAAATTATTTAATTCAAAAACTTATAAAATTAATGACTTCTTCATACGAGGTCCAATCGAGACGCGGTCTTTTGCATTATGCTCGTAGGAGCATTCGCTGCGCGTTGAAATTGATTTCATCGAGCTTAGAGCAAGTGGAATTTTGGGCTAAAATCGAACGTCGTTCGAATTTAGATCAGACTGGAATGCGTAAGCATCAACTGAAATTTTGGTGAGTTAACTCACCTTTGATTAATCACTATATGACATATAGTAGATATAAATTATTGTTTTTGTGCTTGAATGATTTTTGGATTTGGTTTGGTTGAATTTCCACTTTGAAAAGCAAAAGACATTTAAAATGAAATACAAAGAATTTTCTAGAGGAATCCGGATTTTTCACCATTGTTGATTTTAGTTTCAGTTATATACTTATTGCATAAATTGTTGAATGTCAAAACCTAATAGTTTGGCCATATTGGATATGATTTTGATATGTTGAAAAGTTGAACTTTTTTAGTCGTAGGTCTATGGAAATACTTGTTAAGTGCTATGGTAGCTCTAGGCTTCATTATAATATTTTAAAATACTATGGATTGTTGTTTGGTTTGAAAATGGTTTTGTTTTGGGAAAATGATTTAAATATGATTTTGGAATTTTCTATGGTATTATTTAGAAATGGTTTTTGAACTTCTCTATTTTACTCTAACCTCTTTGGAAATATTTTAAAACATATGTCGGGAAGTATTTGTCTTACAGAAAAGTTAATATAAAAGTGAATATTTATTTTAAAAGGAAAATAAAGAGGAATTTATCTTTTATAATAAGGTGGTTGTGTTTTAAAAAAATAGAGAAATATTTTAGAATAAATATTTGTGAAACATTTTATATAAAATGTTGTATAGAAAGATAGATTTATAAATGGTATTTTATAAATAAAAGAATAGCTTTTTCAATGAATTTTTATAAAAAGGAAAAATTATATCATTTTGATAAATTGGAAAATAAATCACATTTGTGAATTTATAGTGGTATATGGAAGGATCATTTTATTGAAAGTCTTTGGTCCGATCTTGAAATCGAAGATTTGCGATAAGTATGTGAGATTTATAAATAGAAATGAATTTATAAAAGGAGTTTTATAAATAGGAAGGAGATATATAAAAGGAGTTTTATAAATATGGAAGAGATTTATAAAAAGGAGTTTATGAAAGGAATGTGATTTGATTTCTATAAATGATCATTGTAAATTATGGTGGTATAGAAAGTATTCTTTACATACCTAACACCAAATTTTGAGATAGGAAAACTAGTCCCTATCCTGAGAATTAATAATGTATGTCGAGACATGGAGAGTTGTCTAACTTGTCCGACTTTATTGTTAATCGAGGGATAGCACAAATTTGAAATTGGGAAGTTATGGCAAGTATATTTGGTCTAATTTCCATATGATCTATTTACTTACACCAAAAGTGTTTTGGGTTTATTGTTATCTATGGTTTAAATGACATTTGTTTTTAACCTAAATAAGTATGGTTTTTGAATTGGAATCTTTCTAAAGACTTTGTGAATATACTTATACCGTTGAGATAAACATAGGTTACATTTTCTAAGTATTGAAAGTGTAGTGTTTTGTGAATATACTTATGTCATTGAGATAATATATGGTTACATTTTCTAAGTATTGGAAGTGTAGTGTTTTATGAATATACTTAAACCATTGAGATAAGTATATAAATACTTTTCTAACTATTGAAAGTGAAATGATTTTTGGATATATTTATACCATTGAGATAAGTATATAAATACTTTTCTAAGTATTGAAAAGAAATAGAGAGGGTTTGTGAATATATCTTTGTAAAATTAATTTGATACAAGTATTTACAAAGTGGTTTTAATTAATGAAAATATTAATTAAAGAGGCTTAGTGGTTGATTATATGATTAATCATGTTTGGTTTCCATGTGAAATAAAATCTCTAATTTAATTGACTGTTTATTTGATAGTTAAACAACTGGGTATTAATTCTTGGCCAGTTTAGAAACTATCTTTTGTTTGTTTGGAGGTCTCGGGATCCGATAAGCATTAGTTATCCGAAAAGCACTTCGAACTGACATAAGCATTCGAATTTGTGACAACTTGAAGATGATAGAATCGAAGACAGAGTTCTTTGAAGTGCAAGGGCTATTTGCTACTTGTCCCAATGATGCAGTCTTCGGTTTGTTCATATCCTGAACAACTTGTATGGATGAATGCTGTCATTGCATTGTTGCCTTGAGGACAGTGTTAGCATTCCAAGCGGGATTTGCTAAAAAGATAAAACGTAGCCTCAGGCCTCACACCCGGTAGTGACAAAAACATGGGATATGCTTAAGGGCTATGTGGTTCACTACCATTAGGGTATGGTCATCACCTATATTTGGATTGATTTTCTCATATTATGTATGCTTGCAGCCACGAAAAATGTTTGTCAAAGATAACCGGGGTGATGAAATATTCGATACTATCCAGGAAGAGGTAGGTCAACCCATGATTCGCAGGGAGTTAGCTAAGGCTCTCGATATATTTTTCTAGAGGTGTACTGTGACAGGCGGTACTCCAGTAGCCTTGTCATTGATGGAATCCATTTTCCAACAGGTGCCTTACGGACTTAGTTTTATACCAAATATGCTGGAATGTGAGATGTAAGCATTTCAACTATGCTATATATTTATTTAAGCTTTAGACATTATTATAATATAACTAGATTTTCTAATGAAAATGATTTGGTTATCATAAGGTAAAAATTCGTCTGTATTTATGTGCGGCATGGTCTTACAAGATACCTTTATTTTGAAAGATTTTATAACATTAAAATACATATGATTTGTATTTCTCATGCTGGTTTACTAGACTGATCCGGCGTTATTTTCTTATGATTCTCAGGTCAGCCCGAGTATATTTCAGATTTAGTTATGAATGCTTTGGAGCTTCAGGAGATGACCTGGATGCGTCGAAGATGTATTCACATATTTCTTTTATTTCCGCTGCATTTGTTGTTTTGTAGTTATCAACTTTTTTAAGGTCAAACTGTTATAACTGCCCAAGTAGATGATAGGTTAGTTCACTCTGATTGATGTAGTATATTACAGTTTTTTTGTAAAGATCATGTGTATATTATGTATTACTCGTCATGATGTGAGATTCTATTCTGCTTTTATTTTTTTTCATCCCAACAACCTGTCTTTCCGCCACTAGGATGCTTGGCACGTGAATACCATGGTGTATTAGTGTCGAGTTTTCAAGGTTGAAAAGGCTGGTTGTTACAAATATTCACAAATCACTTAACAAGATTTTCCACTTTAAAAGTATATTCAAATGGGTTAAAAACAAATGTTATTGTAAATCCAAAACCATTTTATACATGTCATTATCTTTAAACATGCCTTTTAAAGATCTACTTATTTTCAAAAGTATACTTATTGAAAAGGCTGGTTGTTACAAATATTACCATCATTTCTTCCACCAACATCCCTTCTATCTACATTCCTCCGATCACGATCATTCACATTCCTAGCTCGACTTCGATCATCATCATTTCTATAACAATCTCGACTCACACTTCTATGATCATTATCGACACTTCTCTCTCGATTGGAATGTGGTGAAACTCTACTTCCCCCATGGTTAGATTCAGGTGAAACCCTTCTCCGATTTTGATTCATCTCCAACATCATCTTCTCTAATCGACCAATCCCTTCATTAAGCTTCTCACTAAAGTTTTCGTTTATTCTTTACTCCATTTCATCAGCTTCTTCTCTTCTATACAATGCTTCTATGTTCTGATGGCGATTAGCTCTTCTCGATGGCATGATTTGAAACTTCACAAACACTTCAATTCTCGGTGTGAACAAATAGGATGCACGGCCTTCAACTTCAATCTTTGGCGCGCAAAGCTTCCACGCAAAATTCAAACACCTTTCTTCTTTCGATCCAAAATGATATGGATCAAAATCTTCACTCTTGTTGCGACTTTGTGATGAACGCGATGAACAACCAACTTCTCTAAATGATGTACGGCTTCAAATAACTTCTCAATCTCTTCGAATAAATTGGCTCCAAGACTCGGCTTAGCTATGATTGGCTAAGTCTAGCTCCGATACCAAATGATGCAGCAGCGGAATAACAAAACGATGATTTTGTGAAAGTAGCAATCGATGGAATGAAGAATACTGAATGGCCCAAATTCGTTGATCCGAAGATACCGAATTCTATCTATCTTCGTCACGTTGATCGCGCACGATACCGTGAAAGAAGATCTGCAATTCTTCAGACGTTGATCAAGCGCACTTGATATCGTGAATTGGCTTCTACGATCGTTGATTCGAGCGCACTCGAATGTCGAAAGAGGAGATACAAGATCACACTCAACTACCAGTTTAATGAAAGCACAAAGCTAACAAACAAGAGTTTTTATTCAAAATCAACCAACCTTTACAAATGGCACCACTGGCCTATTTATAGTCTTACATTCCAAAACAAAACACAGTTTCAACACAACACTTAGGTCGTGAACGACCTACGACCTAAAATAGTGCGACCTAAAAAACAGGCGACTTACGACCTAAAAACCATTCGACCTAAAAAATATTACAACATAAGCAAATACAACACAACACTTTACAACACATAGGTCAGGAACGACCTAACTCTTCTTCAACATCTTCAGATTGAACTGCGGCTTCAGTAGCGACTTATGAGATAAGGCTTTCCGACCTAAGAAAGTGAGCGAGGTAAGGACTTGAGTGACTTAAGAAATACTGCTTCGTGCTCTTCACTCGACCTAAGAAAGGTAGCGACTTAAGAAAATGAGCTTCATCGACCTAAAGAAGGTACGACTTAAGATAAGTCGTGGGCGACCTAAAACTCCTGGAGCGACTCAAGTATTTGCGACCTAAAGAATGTTGTCGTAGTAGTTAGGTCGGTATCACTAGGTCGTTGCTTGTTGAATTTAGGTCGGCATTCCTGATGTATTGCCTCATCTCTCCAGTTAGGTCGCGGACGACTTAAATCATCTTTCTCGTTAGGTCACGGACAACCTAAATTTACCGAGCGACCTAAATTTTCTGAGCGACCTAACTCCCTTGGGCGACTTAGAGCAGATGCGGTCGTGTGCGCTGCATCATTCTGCCCCGGTTGACAAAAAATTCGACCTCGAATTTGCACCTTCCCTTTCTTAAACAAGCTCATCTCCATGATATGGAATCAAATATTTGACATTGAAAACATCAGAATTATGAACATTATCCGGCAATCTCAACTGATATGCATTCTCATTGATTTTCTTCAAAATTTCCACTGGACCGATTTTTCGAGCTTTCAACTTATTGTACGTTCCCACTGAAAAACGATCTTTTGTCAATACGGCGTAAACCAAATCACCTTCTCTGAAATTCACATTCCTTCGCTTCTTATCCGCCAGTTGTTTATACTTCTCATTTGACGCGAGCAATCGTTCATGAACAGTTTTGTAGCATTCCTGCAACTCAGTCACAAAATCACTAGCCCGCTTAACAACTCCCTTCTGATATGGCACTGTCGTCAAATCCAATGGACCCTTCGGACTTGTTGAGTATACAACTTGAAACGGACTAAAACCCGTACTACGGTTAACAACGTGATTATGTGCAAACTCTGCCTGACATAATTTCATATCCCAACTCTTCAAGTTATCCTGTACAAGACATCGCAACAAATTTCCCAATGATCTGTTTACCACTTCTGTTTGCCCATCTGTTTGCGGATGATAAGCGCTGCTAAAATTCAGCTTCGTTCCAACCATCTTCCACAAACTTAACCAAAAATGGCTTAAAAATCTAGTATCCCGATCTGAAACGATAGATTCAGGCAGCCCATGTAATCGATATACTTCTTTTAAGAATAACTGAGCAACACGGACGGCATCAGCTGTCTTTTTACAAGCGATAAAATGAGCCATCTTGGAAAATCTATCTACCACAACAAATATAGAATCATTTCCTCGCTGAGTTCTAGGCAAACCCAAAACAAAATCCATGCTGATATCAACCCACGGTCTAAGAGGCACAGGTAGTGGCATATACAATCCCGCATTCGTCGTTGTCCCTTTAGACACTTGACAGATATGACATCTCTCCACAAATCATTCAACTTCCTTTCTTATAGTAGGTCAAAAATATGATTGCGAAATTAACTGTAATGTACGGTTGTTTGCGCCAAAATTGGTCACAAACCCCGAATGTTGTGAAAGCACTAGTGTATGAATATAAATCAACAATATTCACACACAAATCTCAAATCTAAGCAAACAGAGTATCACAATTCAGAAATAATGAGCATAAACACGAGATTTATAGTGGTTCGACAATCTTGCCTACGTCCACTCTGAAGTTGATGATTTTATTGACGTTCACTTGATGATTACAATTTCTTCTGATGTAGTACAACTGATTTTATGATCATAATCTGAATCTAAGGAAGCAGTGGTGATTCTGAGTAATTCTGGCATAGTCTGGGCGCTCTTTTGCTCCTAGAACTGTCCGACCCCTTTTCTGAATGACCAGGGGATCTATTTATAGGTGTAGGAGGCTGATATTTCGCCTAAATTGAAGGGAGACCAGTTCTGGCATGTGAGGGGGCACACATGCCCGTTTTCAGGAAATCCAGGCCCACTTCGGGATCGATTCGAACTCAACTTCGAATCGATCAAGATCTGCTCCGATTGAGATGAAATTTGGCATGAACATTCCTTAGGTTGTCAGCAAGCTACTGTGAAAATTTCATAGCATTTGGACTTGTAGATCTCGAGATATGATCGATTCAAGATTGCATTTCCGTTTGATGTCCTCTGTTCGAATCGATCCCCTTCGAATCGATAGGGTCGAATCGATGCTGGTGCGTGTGCATGGTGATGTGGCGCGCGCGCTTCTCGGGTTGACCCATCTTTTTCTCCGAGTTTACTGGGTCGAATCCTGGGTTTTAGCCGCGTTTACTTGGTGGACTCGAGATGTTGGATTCGAAGGTTCGCCTCCTTCGAATCGATGGAACCGGTACTTGTTCGAATCGATCAGGATATGCTACTGTGGATCGATTCGAAGTTGTCTCAACATGGGGATTCGAAGGTAATGGAATCAAAGCACCCTTAATCGTATGGATTCGAAGGTCTTCTACCTCGCTGGATTCGAACTGAAGGCATGCTTGATGGAGTCGAAGCTAAAGTACTTCTCATGAATTCGAAGCAATTAGGGGAAACTTGTTGGATTCGAACATGTGGCTTTGGGTGATGGATACGAAGTTTGGCCGTATGATCGATTCGAACAAGATGGTTTTGGGACTAATGTGTGCTCGATGGATTCGAAGTAGATGGATTCGAACCATATGGAGACGAACTCAAGGCTATGTCCTTCACTTGCGTCGATGATATCTTGGGCGTACGAACTCGGATTGACTCGAAATTTGGAATGTTGCTTTTACTAGCCTTGCTTGACATGTCTTATCAATTGTAGCCTGATCCGGACTCGGACAAAATTCATCGATATCCATGGTGAACTTGTGATGTAACTGTCCTACAGGATGGACTGTCATTGATTTCTAGTCAACTTTTTGATGTCACGGCCTTGCCAAAAGGCGGGATAACATTTGCCCCCCAAAACATGCCTTGCGATAGGAAGGTGTGTTTTGTAGTTCCATAAGTTGGATGTTCATATCATGTTGATGACCTGTGGTACAACCTGCGAAGAGTTTGACAGTTTTATATGACCTTAAATGACGACCGTTCGCGATCTAGCCATTTGAGGTGGAATGCGACCGTTCGCGATCTAGCATTTCTATATGGCCCCAAATGACGACCGTTCGCGATCAGGTCATTTGAGGTAGAATGCGACCGTTCGCGATCTAGCATTTCTATATAGCCCCAAATGAGGACCGTTCGCGATCAGGTCATTTGAGGTAGAATGCGATCGTCCGCGATCTAGTTTTTTTTTGTATGACCTCAAATGACGACCGTTCGCGATCAAGCCATTTGAGGTGGAGTGCGACTGTTCGTGATCAAGCATTTTTATATGACCTCAAATGATGACCATTCACGATCAAGCCATTTGAGTTGAGGGGTGTCGTACGAGGCGAGTTGTGACCGTTCGTGGTCGGATGTCGTACGAGGCAGATTGTGACCATTCGAGGTCGGGTGCCGTTCGGGGCGAATTGTGACCGTTCGAGGTCGGGTGCCGTTCGAGGCGATTTGAGACCGTTCGAGGTCGGGTGCCGTTCGGGGCGAATTGTATGTGCCCGGGGAGGACTTAGCATCATCGATACCAGGTTTCACGTTCGGGTGAATTCACGGATTGTTTGTTGCAACGGTTTATCGCCATCTCAGAGCATGCCTAGGGACCGTTCGCGATCTTGTACATGTGTAAGTAGCTTAGCCGTTATGAAATCACAAGTAGCATTTTTTCATTGAGAATAAGTTTTTAGCAGAAATGTTAAACAAAATCAAGTTCAAATGTTCGAATCAAGATGAAACAAAAGCAAAGCAAGGATGTCAAAGTGTAAACTCCCATAACGATATGGTTAATAGTCATTCAGAGCATGCCTATGGACCGCTCGTGATCTCGCACATGTGTAAATGACTTACCCCTGTTGGTGAGAGGTTTACGACTTGTTCATCGTTATTTCAATTAATTGATAACCATATAGTGTCCCGGCTCAGGGGCACTCCTAGCTGATGTAGACGGTGGTCGCTCTGGCTCCACTACTGGAGCTCGCCTTCTCACATACTGAAGTAGCATACCGTTCCTGATGTGCCCTTCCACCTCATCCTTCAGATGTCTACAGTCGTTAGTGTTATGACCGTTCAGTTCATGGAACAAGCAATATCTGCCTGATTTCCTCTCGTTAACAGTGGGGTCCCTTCGTATTGGCCTACGGTAGGGAACTTGCTCTCGTGTATCTCGGTAGATTCGCTCCAAACTCTCATTCAGCTCTGAGTAGGTGGTGAATCGTGGCTCTCTCCGCAGTTGCTTTGGCCCATCACCACTATCCTCAGCCTTTCGTTTTCCTTTATCCTTGCCTGAGTCCTTTTCGAGAGGCTTTTTGTCTTTAATTGCATAAACTTCTATTCCCTCTCCTTCTTCTCTTTCAGCATTGGCGTCTTCCAATCGCAAAAACTTTTCTGCCTCGTGATAGAATTCTCCTAGGTCCATAGGCGGATCCTTAGTTAGTGAATTTTTGAATTCTGTGCCGTCAGCTACTCCGGACACAGCTGCCATCATAACCATGGATGGATCTGGCCGATCCACCGCTGCCGCTGCCGCATTGAATCGCGTTAGGAAATTCCTCAAAGACTCCCCAGCTTTTTGCTTTAGCGTTGCCAAACTCATCACGTTCTTGGGTCTTGAAATGTGAACCCTGAATTGCCTCATAAATTTCTCAATCAAATCGGTCCATGTCCCAATGGAGCCGCTCTCTAGCTGTCTGAACCATAAAGCTGCTATGTCTATCAAATACAATGGAAAGCACCGGGCCATGACTTCCTGTGATGCCCCCAGCACTTCCATGTGCCTTATATACCTCGTTAGATGGACCGTAGGATCCGTCCTCCCATCATACCTTTCCACTGTTGACAGTTTGAATTCTGGTGGCTTCCTAGCCAACCTAATCGCATGAGAAAAGGGACTCATGTTCACGTCTTCAAGATCTCTGTTTACTAATCCGCCTCTCATGGCTCGCCTGACCATCTCTGCCAATCTATCGTTGTCTCCAAGCTGTAGTCCTCGTTCACTATCTTCGATCTGCCCCCTGAGTCCGTGTGAGCTTTCGGGTGTATGCCCCCCTGGCTGAGCGTTCATCCCTCTATTGCTGCCAGGTTGCTCGGATGTCCTTGTCTCTCTTCCCGGGTTCGGATCAACATGCTCTAAGTGTGTGCCCCCAGCTCCGGTGCTGCGCTCGATGGTCCTGCTCCGTTTTGGACTCTGGTTGCTCCTTGATTTTGCGCTCCAAGTTGTCCAATCTGTTGAAGCAAATTCTGGATCATTTCCTCTTGTCTCTTCATCATTGTCTCAATCTCATCCCTGGTGACGAAGATCGATGCTTGGTTTGCTCCTGAGGAAGCCTCTTGACTCCCTTCGTGTTGACTTCGCTCTGGTCTCTGCCTTCTACTTGTTTGTCGGGTCATTGTCTTTCAAATCTCCAAGCTTTCAGATCTGAACTTCAAATTTTGTGTAGCGAGTGCTAGTCCTTCTCAGTGAAAGCACCAAAGTGTTTGCGCCAAAATTGGTCACAAACCCCGAATGTTGTGAAAGCACCAGTGTATGAATATAAATCAACAATATTCACACACAAATCTCAAATCTAAGCAAACAGAGTATCACAATTCAGAAATAATGAGCATAAACACGAGATTTATAGTGGTTCGGCGATCTTGCCTACGTCCACTCTGAAGTTGATGATTTTATTGACGTTCACTTGATGATTACAATTTCTTCTAATGTAGTACAACTGATTTTATGATCATAATCTGAATCTAAGGAAGCAGTGGTGATTCTGAGTAATTCTGGCAGAGTCTGGGCGCTCTTTTGCTCCTAGAATTGTCCGACCCCTTTTCTGAATGACCAGGGGATCTATTTATAGATGTAGGAGGCTGATATTTCGCCTAAATTGAAGGGAGACCAGTTCTGGCACGTGAGGGGGCTCACATGCCCGTTTTCAGGAAATCCAAGCCCACTTCGAGATCGATTCGAACTCAACTTCGAATCGATCAAGATCTGCTCCGATTGAGATGAAATTTGGCATGAACATTCCTTAGGTTGTCAGCAAGCTACTGTGAAAATTTCATAGCATTTGGACTTGTAGATCTCGAGATATGATCGATTCAAGATTGCATTTCCGGTTGATATCCTCTGTTCGAATCGATCCCCTTCGAATCAATAGGGTCGAATCGATGCTAGTGCATGTGCATGGTGACGTGGCGCGCGCGCTTCTCGGGTTGACCCATCTTTTTCTCCGAGTTTACTGGGTCGAATCCTGGGTTTTAGCCGCGTTTACTTGGTGGACTCGAGATGTTGGATTCGAAGGTTCACCTCCTTCGAATCGATGGAACCGGTACTTGTTCGAATCGATCAGGATATGCTACTGTGGATCGATTCGACGTTGTCTCAACATGGGGATTCGAAGGCAATGGAGTCGAAGCACCCTTAATCGTATGGATTCAAAGGTCTTCTACCTCGCTGGATTCGAACTGAAGGCATGCTTGATGGAGTCGAAGCTAAAGTACTTCTCATGGATTCGAAGCAATTAGGGGAAACTTGTTGGATTCGAACATGTGGCTTTAGGTGATGGATACGAAGTTTGGCCGTATGATCGATTCGAACAAGATGGTTTTGGGACTAATGTGTGCTCGATGGATTCGAAGTAGATGGATTCGAACCATATGGAGACGAACTCAAGGCTATGTCCTTCACTTGCGTCGATGATATCTTGGGCGTACGAACTCGGATTGACTCGAAATTTGGAATGTTGCTTTTTCTAGCCTTGCTTGACATGTCTTATCAATTGTAGCCTGATCCGGACTCGGACAAAATTCATCGATATCCATGGTGAACTTGTGATGTAACTGTCCTACAGGATGGACTGTCATTGATTTCTAGTCAACTTTTTGATGTCACGGCCTTGCCAAAAGGTGGGATAACAACGGTCTCTCCCCACATGACCTTCCTCATGTAACTCTTTCACAATCTTCATTCGTAGACTACCTTCTGGTATACATAACCTGTTACCCTTGAATAGAAAACCATCCACTAACACATACTCATCCGTCTTTCCTTCATTGACTTTATCTACACACTTCGCAAAGTAAGGATCATCAACAAACATTTCTGGCAACACATCAAACCCCGTTACTTCAACTTTCATTGTAGTCAGCAAATGATTCCTCCGACTCAATGCATCTGCCACTCTATTCGTAATTCCCGATTTATGCTTCACCACAAACGTAAATTGTTGTAAGTATGCAATCCACGAAGCATGCCTTGCCGCAATCTTGTCCTGTCCCTGCATATGCTTCAACGCCTCATGATCAGTATATAAAACAAATTCTTTATGAAACAAATAATGCCTCCAA
The DNA here is from genome assembly GCA_030737815.1 of Allium fistulosum. Taxonomy (NCBI): domain Eukaryota; kingdom Viridiplantae; phylum Streptophyta; class Magnoliopsida; order Asparagales; family Amaryllidaceae; genus Allium; species Allium fistulosum. The sequence goes on along the minus strand of JASFAW010000015.1, from coordinate 13,960,096 downwards.
TGTTTCATAGCTTGCACAATAGCATAAAATTCCACATCGTAAGTATTATATCTCATCTTTGTTGCTGATAACTTCTCACTGAAATATGCAATAGGATGTCCTTTCTGACTCAACACCCCTCCAATTCCAACCTTCGACGCATCAGTATGTAATTCAAACAACAACTGAAAATCCGGCAACACTAGAATCGGTGCTTTCGTCAAAAGTCCTTTGATTCTCTCAAAAGAAAATCCTGCTTCCTCCGACCATGAAAATTGCTTCCCTTTCATACAATCAGTAACTGGTGCCATCACGCTACTGAAGTGTGGAATGAACCTTCGGTAGAATGACTCCAAACCATGAAAGCTTCTAACTTCTGTAATCGTCCTGGGTTGTGGCCAATTTCTGATTGCTTCAACTTTATTCTGATCCACCTGTATGAAAATAAAACACTATGTGTCATGAACACGCATTTCTTCATCGCAGCATAAAATTGTTCCTGTCGCAGTATCATCAATACTTCTCTCAGATGTTGCAAGTGTTCTTCTGAGCTTCTACTATATATCAATATATCATCAAAATACACCACCACGAACTTCCCAATGAATGGTCTAAAGATTTGATTCATCACCCGCATAAATGTACTTGGTGCATTCGAAAGACCAAACGGCATAACCAGCCATTCGTACAACCCCTCACGTGTCTTGAACGCTGTTTTCCATTCATCCCCTGGTCTGATTCGAATTTGATGATAACCGCTTTTCAAATCAATCTTCGAAAAGATAGTAGCCCTGCTCAACTGATCCAACAAATCATCAAGTCTCGGCATCGGAAATCTGTATCTCACTGTAATCTTGTTCAGTGCCCGACTATCAGTGCACATCCTCCACGTCCCATCCTTCTTTGGTACTAACAATGATGGCACAACACATGGACTTAAACTTTCCTGCACACGCCCCTGTTCAACCAATTCTTCCACTTGCCTTCTCAACTCCTCATGTTCTTTTGGACTCATTCTGTAGTGTGGTCTATGAGGTAACACAGCTCCTGGAACCAGATCAATTTGATGTTGAATGTCTCTCAACGGCGGTAACTCCGTTGGTAGCTCCTCAGGAAATACCTCGTCAAGTTCTCCCAGCACTGGTTTCACTTCTTCAGGGATCTCAACCACTTCATGACTCTCAGGTCCAATCAACAAGAATACTTCAGGCTCCTCTTCTACCTCCTTAACAAACTCCTTTAATGATAACAACGTTTTCAACTCTTCAATCTCCTCCAACTTGCTTTCTTCGGGTTGTCGCTTCTTAGGAATTAAAGTAATCTTTGTACCCTCAAACATGAAACTGTAGCTGTTAGTACGTCCATCATGTTGCACAACCCTGTCATACTGCCACGGTCTTCCCAACAACAGATGACATACATCCATGTCCACAACATCACACCAAATTTCATCCTTGTATTTCTTCCCAATTGAAAAATCAACACAAGCTCGTCGCCCAACTTTCACCTCCCCACCTTTCCTCAACCAAGCTAACTTGTAAGGTTTCAGATGCTTCTCCATCTTCAATGATAACTTCTTCACAGCTTCTGTAGAGATAATATTATCACAGCTTCCCGCATCAATGACAAACTTGCAAACCCTTCCTAAGATAGTGCATGTTGATTGAAAGATGTTACTCCTCAATCAGCTAGTTTCCTCCTCCTGTTTTGGTGTTAAACACGACCTCTTCATCATCAATGAATACCCTTCATCTCCCGACACATTTTCTTCCTCCTCATCATGTAGTGAATTAGAACATTCAGCCTCTACCTCATCTTCCTCTGCCTCAGCAATCATAGTTCTCTTCTTCTGTTTCGGACATTCGCTGCTCTTGTGACCCACTTCTTGACAATTATAGCATTTGAAATTGGTGTTGACCTTTGGCTTAGCCACTTCATGAACAACAGGCTTATTCGATGCCTTAGGAACATTAGAACTACTACCCGCTCCTTTGTTCTGCCCTGTAAAACTTGGAAACACACCTCCCCCACGTCTTCCTTGTTTCTCCCAAGCCAACGCCTTTTGATGTGCTTCTGCCATAGATCTAGGGTCGAACATGTTCACCATATCCTGGATCTGTGTTCTAAGTCCACCCACAAACCTAGCGGTCAATTGTTCTTCTGTCTCCATGATGTCATTTCGAGCAATCAACTGGTAGAACTCATCTGCATAATCAGTAACAGCTTTCGTCCCTTGCCTCAGGTTTTGTAATCTTTGATACATTAATGATTGGTAATTGTAGGGTAAGAAAGTAGCCTTCATCAATTTCTTCATCTTTTCCCAAGCAACAATCTTTGACTTTCCTATCCGTTCTCTAGTAAGTTTGGTTTGCTGCCACCATGCCATAGCTCTCCCCCTCAAACTAGTAGCAACCAACTTCACTTACGATCCTCCGGAACCTCCTTGAAGTCGAATATTTCCTCAACATAAGCTAACCAATCAAGAAATTCCTCGACCTGCATACCTCCCTTGAATTCCGGTATTTCAGTTTTCATCCCAGACTCCCACTTGTGATCATACTCCGACTGATTCCTTCCTTGTCCTCGCCCTCGTCCATGAACACTACCACCATCAAACTCCTCTTCAAAATCTGATGTCTATCCCGACCACCAACATCTCTATTACCATCATTTCTTCCACCAACATCCCTTCTATCTACATTCCTCCGATCACGATCATTCACATTCCTATCTCGACTTCGATCATCATCATTTCTATAACAATCTCGACTCACACTTCTATGATCATTATCGACACTTCTCTCTCGATTGGAATGTGGTGAAACTCTACTTCCCCCATGGTTAGATTCAGGTGAAACCCTTCTCCGATTTTGATTCATCTCCAACATCATCTTCTCTAATCGACCAATCCCTTCATTAAGCTTCTCACTAAAGTTTTCGTTTATTCTTTGCTCCATTTCATCAGCTTCTTCTCTTCTATACAATGCTTCTATGTTCTGATGGCGATTAGCTCTTCTCGGCGGCATGATTTGAAACTTCCCAGACACTTCAATTCTCGGTGTGAACAAATAGGATGCACGGCCTTCAACTTCAATCTTTGGCGCGCAAAGCTTCCATGCAAAATTCAAACACCTTTCTTCTTTCGATCCAAAATGATATGGATCAAAATCTTCACTCTTGTTGCGACTTTGTGATGAACGCGATGAACAACCAACTTCTCTAAATGATGTACGGCTTCAAATAACTTCTCAAACTCTTCGAATAAATTGGCTCCAAGACTCGGCTTAGATATGATTGGCTAAGTCTAGCTTCGATACCAAATGATGCAGCAGCGGAATAACAAAACGATGATTCTGTGAAAGTAGCAATCGATGGAATGAAGAATACTGAATGGCCCAAATTCGTTGATCCGAAGATACCGAATTCTAGCTATCTTCGTCACGTTGATCGCGCACGATACCGTGAAAGAATATCTGCAATTCTTCAGACGTTGATCAAGCGCACTTGATACCGTGAATTGGCTTCTACGATCATTGATTCGAGCGCACTCGAATGCCGAAAGAGGAGATACAAGATCACACTCAACTACCAATTTAATGAAAGCACAAAGCTAACAAACAAGAGTTTTTATTCAAAATCAACCAACCTTTACAAATGGCACCACCGGCCTATTTATAGTCTTACATTCCAAAACAAAACACAGTTTCAACACAACACTTAGGTCGTGAACGACCTACGACCTAAAATAGTGCGACCTAAAATACAGGCGACTTACGACCTAAAAACCATTCGACCTAAAAAATATTACAACATAAGCAAATACAACACAACACTTTACAACACATAGGTCAGGAACGACCTAACTCTTCTTCAACATCTTCAGATTGAACTGCGGCTTCAGTAGCGACTTATGAGATAAGGCTTTGCGACCTAAGAAAGTGAGCGAGGTAAGGACTTGAGCGACTTAAGAAATACTGCTTCATGCTCTTCACTCGACCTAAGAAAGGTAGCGACTTAAGAAAATGAGCTTCAGCGACCTAAAGAAGGTACGACTTAAGATAGGTCGCGAGCGACCTAAAACTCCTGGAGCGACTCAAGTCTTTGCGACCTAAAGAATGTTGCCGTAGTAGTTAGGTCGGTATCACTAGGTCGTTGCTTGTTGAATTTAGGTCGGCATTCCTGATGTATTGCCTCATCTCTCCAGTTAGGTCGCGGACGACTTAAATCATCTTTTTCGTTAGGTCACGGACGACCTAAATTTACCGAGCGACCTAAATTTTCCGAGCGACCTAACTCCACTGGGCGACTTAGAGCAGATGCAATTGTGTGCGCTGCATCACTCGACCACCCTCCTCTTCACTTTATTGTTCACGACAATGATACGCCAAGGGGTGTTGTGCTCCTTTTCTTCAAGCTATGAGATGTTATTCCTTTTCCCTAGGTTGTACTAAGACCCTTGCCAAAGTTTGGAGAAGTTTGGGCTTCACTTGATATGGTTTGAGAAAGTTAAAGAGGAGAAAAGAAGAGAATGAAGACACAAATTTTGTTGTTTTATTTTTGCAAAGCTTTTGTGAACCATTAGTGTGTAATTACAAGTGTATTCCAGAGTTCACAAAACTCCCCCAACCTTCTATGATCGACCACCAAGGAGCCTTCCCCTCACATGTTCCTCTTTCCACATTATCTCCTAAAAACAAATATCTTTTATTATTCACCAAAATATCTTCCCCCTTAATCACTTTGTTAATCTCCTACAATTAAAAATTAGTTATCCATAACTCAAAAAATATTTTTAGTTGCTAATTAATTGCACACTAATATATTAGATATATCCAAAAAGTTTGAACAACTTATATCAAGTAAAAAGCCGTTTATTAATAAAACAATTTTCTACCACATTATCGATATTTCTTCGAACTATTTATTTTTATAAACATTTTTCAAAAATAAGTTTAACATCATTAGTTATTAATTAAAAGGGGTTAGAAAGGTTATAAATCCAATTTAATCACATTTAACTAAGATTCAAATATTTAAATAATTCAAATATTAAAATACGAAGTGTTTGAAATTCCGAATCATTGCATAAGATATTATAAAATTTTAATATAATTTTTAGATCTAATGCTACTTAATAGATTTCATAGGCCTATCTAGATCCAAATAAGAATTTTTCTTTTTGAAATTTACCTATTTCGTGAGCTGTGCGACGGACCTAGTTCCTTTAATAGAAAATGATATTAAATCTTTTATTTAAATATGTAAATTTTGGTGGCATTTTAGAAGGTAGATTCTAAGATGTTTGATTTAAATTTCATAGTAAAGAAATATGAAGAGAAATGATAAGTTAAAATGTAATAACTGATGTTAAGGTGAGAAAAAGAACTAAATTTAAGGAAGCTAAGAAATGATAATTTATTCCACTCAAAAAAGTTAAACCCAAGATCTTAGAATATACTAAATCATGGAGTTATTAAATGGCAAGGTGCCAAGGCTTAGTTATGTCAAAAATTCATTAGTACATGAAGGGTTCTAAGGCTTGGGAATTCTTTTGGGTTCAATTCATGAATTATCAACTCTAGTGTGAGTAATAATATCAAATGGATGTAATTTTAATGAATGAATCGTCAATGTGAAACAAAACTATTACAAGTACTAGAAGGGCTATGAAACTTAGTAAGTACATTGCTAGAACGTATTTAGGGTGCTTGCATTCAATCTTCTAAGAGAATTAGGGTGAATTATGTCAGGGTGGCTCCTAAGGTGGATGAGTTGCCACTGTATCAGTGACGTTATTCGAGTGAAAATATGAACTAGTAATAGATAGACCTTAGAGATAACTAAATAAAGTTAAGGATAACTTTGAGACTGGTACCTAAATCAGATTCTAGGTGACGCATTTGATTATGATTAATGATTATGCGACATGGTTCATAAAATGTTGAAAAGTACAAGGTATACTTATGTTGAAATGGATGAACGTATGACATGGTTCATAACTATATGTTAAGTATATATTACACTTATATTTGAAATGATGCTTATGTGTTTATGATATAATGTTTTGATGTTACGAGACATGATGTATTTGTTTGTTAATGATCTAGTGAAAGGAAAACCCATCACACAAGGCAGTGTAGTCTTAATATAAGTTTTGTTTAGGGAAATGTATTACTTATACCAGACTATATGTCTAACCCATTTTTTATTATCCATGAACGCATGGGTATCCATTCAATTAGGCCAAGTTTATGAGATAAGCAAGGTTTTGTTACACCCGTTCTTACCAAGAACCGCTCTAAGAAAACATGAAAGAACCAGTCGAAGATCGCAACAAAGACACCAAAGAATGAGGTCAAGCATCGAATTTTGGGAACACAAGGTACACCAAGCTGAGTTGACTACACCTACATTCTTTCAAATGTATATAGGGACAGGTCTGCATAGTCACATACCGAGCGTAACCTAGACAGCACTATATAGAGCCCAAAGCACTCCAAAAGGGCTGTAAGTAAGGTCGCTCAAGATGTGCTTCAACATAGATTCAGTTTATGGAAAAATGACAAAGATGCGCACCAAATCAATCCTCAGAATGGGATAAAAGAGTGCTACTCCATATGGATCCGATATATTGTCAGGTCAAGAGCAACAAATGTATAGACAGAGCAATGAGGTTTGAACACCAGGCAACATTCACCTTTCCACTACTTCATATACTTCACCCCATAGCAACAAAACTGGTCAGGACAAACACAGTTGTGTCAATGGGTTGCAACCAACATTCCTGTAAAAAATACCAAAGTGGACAAGACCAATTGAAATTTGGATTCTACCGCCCTAATTTCGGATATTCCAGCCCTAATTTTGAAAAACCCCACCTTTATTCATAATCCCCCCTAAAAACACATCAGCAATCCAATCACTTAAAACAAGTAATACAGATAGATGACACCTAGCTGGATCTAAAGGCAAAGATGCAATGGCAAGAAGGAAATTCCAGTGATCCGCATGCAATTTACAACTATAAATAGGAAAATCATTGTAGATGGAAGAGACTTTTCTTCTGACAAATTTTCCTTTTTAGAAAACGTTTAAGGTTCTATTGTACTAACCACCGTGGAATTCTATACCAAATTAACGAAAAAGGAAGAAAGTGAAACTTTTCTCATGGACGTAGGATTCCTTCAAATCTGAACCACGTAAATATTCTATCCTCTACTATTTTCAGTCATCTTGTTATTTAGCTAATATTTGCATTTTATTTACTTGTATCTGAACAGTAGGTCAGATAGATTTAACATTTTAACAAACTGTTTGTGTCTAACTACTTGGTTGTGTAAGCATTTAGCAACACAATCGCCACCTCACGGTAAAGTTAATACCAATTAAATCTACTAATTCAAATTTATCAGAGTAATTAACACTAATTACTCAAGACATAATTAGAAGTTGAAGGACAAAAATGTTTCTCAACATTCTTTGGTGCTAGAAGGAGGGTTCGAACCTCCACCCTTGTTTTTTTTTCATGTCCAGTAAAATAATACATCTTGAATTATGAATCCTATTGATTCCTCTGTTCCCCTAATTTATGATCCTTTCATGTGGCGCCAAAGGCTGTCCCTAAACCACTTATACTCTCAAAAACCCATGATGAGGCGAGAGCTTCAACTGAGGCTCCGGCAGATTCCATCCCGGCAGCATTACAATCCTTCTTAGACCAAATGAATCAGGGCATGGAAGTATTTGAGAAAACCATAACCTAACATGCTAGTCACAAGCCACCTTCACCTCCTCACTCCATAGCTCACAGTCATCATTCTACAGTTGCACCGAATATTCAGCAAGAGAATGATAATGGAACTCCCGTTAATGAGAACGATGATGCTGGATTAAAAATTGACACCAGACTAAAAAGCAAATCCAGGCTAACCCCAGAATAGAACCAAACCCGCCAACATAAACCCTCTGCTCTTGGAGAAACTGACCCAATCTATAAGAAGTGATGAGGACACAATATCCGGTGGTAACTCATCCCAACTCAACTTAAGAGAATACGAGATCCAACAGCTTAGAAACCGGGTGGAACAGTTGGCAAAGATTTATCAGTGGAATACTGGGAAGAGAATAGAGGAAGGAATTTACATCTTTTTTTTAGGCAAACATCGAAGTTGATTTTCCCAACAATTTCAAAGTCCCAGCGATCGACAAGTTTGATGGGACTACCAATCTTGAGGATCACCTAAGCACCCTTAAATACTTAATGGACATCCTAAAGGTCAGGAAGATGGCTCGATGTAAATTGTTCCTTGTTTACTTGTCTAACGTGGCCTTACGATGGTTCAGAAGATACAGATTAGGATAGGTTGGATCATGGAGGCATTTATCTACTAATTTCTTAAGATAGTTTAACTCAGGAAGAGAAGCCTCACTAGACATCCATAACATGTCCTGTGTGAAACAATGAGAGAATGAGAGTTTGCATGGTTTCATCAAGCGCTTCAAGATAGAAGCCCTCTAAATCGGGGTGACCAACAAAGAAGCGTTATTGATGGCGGCACACTCTGAGATAAGATGAGGAACTACCATGTAGGACAAGAATAATAGGAAGTCTTATCGAAGCATGAAGGCCTTTTATGAGAGGGAAGCTGGCTACATCAGAATGGAAGAAGTCGGATCCGTATCATAATCACAGGAAATCTCTACTCCTGATTATGATAGAAAAATGGGGGCAGACGGATACCGCTCGCCCGCAAATCGACAAAAAGAGCCGAACCTCACAACAGAAAACCCCTCACTCATTCCCTTGGCTAGATATTCGAGATGACCAAAGACGAGCTAGCATATGAATTACCGAATAAAGGCAAGAAGCCAGAATAGAACAAAGGCAGAGCATACTACAGATTTTATAGAGCATATGGTCATCACACTGATAATTGCCGACACCTAAAGGAAGAGATAGAGAAATTGATTGAGAAGGGTTATCTGGACAGTTTCCAAAGAGAATATGGATAGAACAAGACCAACAATCTAACTCCAGAACCTAATGAACATAAAGTTGGCAACCCATCTAATTTGATAGCTTCAACTCATGGGGGACCGCACCTCGTAGGGAAAAGTAAGAAGGCACAAGGGATATACGTGCAGGAAGGCAAAACCCAGAAAACATTCTTCCACATCAAACAATAACCCACACTTGAGATAACCTTCACAGCAGCTAATGCGGTAGGGATTGTGTTCCCACATCAAGATCCACTCATCATTAAGGTGCAAATATCAAATTGTACCATTAAGAAAGTCTTTGTTGATATAGGAAGCTCAGCAAATGTCATCTTCAAATATGCCTATGATCAGACGAAGTTACCATTCGAAATCTTGAAGACCAGCCCTGAACTAATCTTTGGCTTCAATAACACTACAACTGTTCTAGTAGGGTCGGCACGTTTACTGGTCATGGCTAGAAATGCCCCCATTAAACAAGTTGTTCTATGCGAGTTTCTTAATTATCGATCAACCTTCACCCTACAATGCTTTCTTGGGAAGACCTGCTCTGGTCAATCTGGGGACGATCTTTTCTCAAAAGGATTTAATTATGAAATTGAGTACCCTAGCTGGGATAGGGTCAATCAGAGGGGAACAGTTGTTAGCTAGGGAATTATATCATGCAACTTTTAACTATAGCAATAAAGGTGTCCATATTATCTTGTTGTTTCTTCTGATATTCGTATACATACAACTGAGATTAAATCTAAACAGACAACCATGGAGGTATCAAGTACACAAACTGATTCTGTGACAAGTAACTCTGTACCCCTAAAACCCAAAAGAAAGGAGAAGGGAACATATATGCACATGATTGGCACTGACGAATATAATTCAGTATATGCACAATATTTCTCCAAAGATGGCACAGAGACAGGCGTCCTTAGTAAGCTCTCCCCCGGAAGCAGAACCAGAAAGTGAAATAGATCCAAGATTAGGGGCAACAAAGAAGGAACTGAAGCCAGTAGACAATACTAAAGACATACAGATAGATTTAGAGGATCCCATAAAGATGTTGAAAATAGGGAAGAACCTTAATATAAAATCCCAAAACTAACCGGTAGACTTTCTAAAACGGTCAGCAGATGTGTTTGCTTGGACCCATTCAGACATGATAGGGATAGACCCAGCTGTAATTTGTCACACACTGAACATCTACCTGGATGTGCATCTAGACAGACAAAAGCAAAGAGCTCTGGACCAAGAAAGACACCGCTCTGCATAAAGAGGTTAAGTAATTAAAGGAGAATGGGTTTATTAAGGAAGTATACTAATCTAAGTGGATTGCCAACCCAGTACTTTTGAGAATGCATAATGGGAAATGGAGAACCCACATAGATTTCACTGATCTCAGCAAGGCCTGCTTGAAAGATAGTTTTCCCTTATCCTGGATCGACCAGCTAGTGAATGCAACTAGTGGGCATGAAATGCTCTCATTTATGGATGCCTATTCAGGGTACAATCAAATAGCTATGTTTAAACTCGATCAGGAACGCACTAGCTTCGTAACATATAAATGGTTGTGCTGTTATAAAGTCATGACGTTCAGACTCAAAAACACACGGGCAACTTAACAAGGGTTAGTCAACATGATATTTGTTGAACAGACTAGGAAGAATGTGAAAGTATACGTAGATGATATGTTAGTCAAATCAAAGGCAGCATTAGATCATGTCAGAGACTTGAAACAGACCTTCACAGTCCTAAGATAGTATCATATAAAGCTAAATCATCTGAGATGCACTTTTTCTATACATTCAGGCAAGTTTCTAGGATGTATATTAAGCTCACGAGGCATCGAAGCAAACCCTGAAAAAATCGATGCCATACAGAAGATGGAAATCCTAACGAAACCAAAGGATCCGATGAGCGTAAATGGCAGAGTAGCGGCCCTGAGCAGATTCATATCTAGAGCTATAGACAAATGCATTCCATTCTTTGACCAAGTAAAGAAGGGACGAAACTTTGTGTGGACTGAGGACTATGAATCCACATTCCATAATCTAAAGGACCATCTGGTCAATACTCCTATACTATCAAAGCTGGTAATAGGTGAGGATTTACATATCAATTTAGCTATAACTGATCAGGTTATTAGCGCTATAGTGGTACAAGAGGATAAAGGTACCAAAGCCCCATTTATTTCATAAGCAAGCGATTACCAGCTGCAGAGCTGAACTACTCTCGAAAAGCTCGCATACAACTTGCTTCCTCCAGCGAGAAAGCTGCTACCCTACTTCCAAGCACATCCCATCAAAGTTCTTAAAGATAAACCTATTAGACAAATACTACAAAAACCAGAGACGTCAAGTCACCTGCTAAAATGAGCAATGGAACTCAATTAGCATGGCACAACCTACTGTCCTAAGAAGGCCATCAAAGGTCAGGCACTCGTTGACATTATTGCAGAATTCACATTACCAACCGAACCCCAGACAGAAGAAGAGGCAAACACCCTACAGTTTTGACATCTGTTTGTAAATGGAGCATCAAACCAACAAGGAGCAGGAATCAGGTATGTATTGAAAACACTAAACGGGCAAAAGCTATATGGAGCAATGCAGCTCATTTTCAGTGCAACCGGCGATATAACAGAGTATGAGGCTCTCCTTGCAGGCCTATGGATGGCCCAAGTAATAAAGGTAACACAAGTCAAAGTTCATAGCGATTCTCAATTAATCGTGAATCAAGTGTAGGGTAGTTACAAAGTAAAAGAACCCACCCTAGCCAAATATTCAAGGCTGTCTAAGAAATTATTAGAGTAGTTTGAGCAATCTGAGATATAGAAAATCCCTCATGAAAGCAACTCATCTGCCGACTCTTTAGTGAAACTGGATAGCATGAAAACAACCAATGATATGAAGGTGGTACCTATTGGACATCCGGCGGAGCCAAGCATAATAGAATCAAATCAAATACTAGTCCGGATCCGAGTTCGGTAGGCCGATGTTCAGGGCACACAAGATCAAGAGACGACAGAAGGCCAAGAGCAACCTACTACATAATCCTTACTGCAATAAGCTAAAGAAGACAACTGGATGACTCCTATCAAATGATATCCCTTGAGTGGGATCTTACCCTAAACAAGAATAAGGCCCAAAAGATAAGATACCAAGCCTGTACTATTCCTTTGATGGCATATTATACAAGAGAGGGTATTCTACCCCTTATCCTAGGTGCGTTTTCAAGGAAGAGAGCGTACGAGTCATGAGGGAATTGCATGAAGGACAATGCGACGATCACTCTGGGGGAAACAAATTAGCAAAGAAGGTGTTAAGACATGGCTACTACTGGCCTACTGCGCTTCAAGAGGCAAACGAATTTGTGAGGAAGTGTGACAAATGCCAACGGTTCACCAGTATTCCCAAGTTGTCATCTCATGAGCTTACCCCATATGCAAGTACATGGCCATTTGACATATTGGGTATAGATCTAATAGGACCGCTTCCAATGTCGAAGAGTGGAGCCAAATATGCCATAGTGCCATAGATTACTTCCCTAAATAGATAGAGGCAGAACTCCTAGCCAAAATTACTACAAAAAAGATAGTCACTTTTATAAGAAATATAATCACTAGGTACGGGATACGTCACAAGATCATTTTCGATAATTGTACTAAATTGGAAAGCAAGGAGTCCATGGAGCTTTGCATGAAAACGACATAATAAAAATTTTCTCCTCATCCGTACACCCACAAGAAATGGATAGGTTGATGCTGTGAATAAGACCATCAAAAAACTATTCAAGGAAAGGCTACAAAAGGCTAAAGGAAAGTGGAAAGAGGAACTACCTTCAGTATTATGGGCTTACCGAACGTCGACCAGATCTCCTATAGGGCACACCCCTTTCTCGCTAACCTATGGATATAAGGCCATGCTACCCATCGAAGTAGAAACCCTATCGCATTGAAGAATGTCATATACCATAGAAAAGAATAAGAAATTAAGAGAGGTGCCCTAGACCTCATCCAAGAAAGACGGAATGAAGCAATGGTAGTAGCGGCCAAATATCGGCAAAGAATGGTAAAGAGTTACAATGCAAGACCTAAGGAAGGAAACTTTTGCAAAGGAGCTTGGTGCTGCAGCAAGTAATGGCCAATGCAAAGGATTCAATGGATGGAGCGTTAGGACCAAACTGGGAAGGCCCACTGGTTATAGTGGAAGTTCTGACAAATGGAGCATACCATTTATCTAGGCCTAATGGCAACCTAGTCCCAAGAACGTGGAATTCAAAGCATCTCAGGCCTTATTTTGTGTAATGCGGTTGACATAAAGTACACGGTAGTATTATATTAAAAAATATAATGATAAACTGGATGTAGCGTGATGTGCACGTAAATGTGCATATATTTGCATCCATATTTTATCTCTTTTTATTTAAATAAACATCATATTTAGGCATTTGTACATGTTAAAACCAAAATTCAATTATTTTCAAACCATCATATTTTCATCTTCATTCAGGGGCAAAATGGTCATTTTTGTGCATGTGTAAATTTGAGAGTTTTTACTTAGACATTTTTGATGATTTTTATAGGAATTTGGATACATATGGAAGAGGTTTATATGAAGATACATGCATGCACAAATGAATACAAAGGAATGAAGAGGGAAATAATTCAAAGTGAAGATCATGGAGTACCCCACCTACCCACCTACCTTAATGTACAAATTAGAGGCTAATGAACATGCTCATGGAATTAAGGGCTTCATGTACACTTAAATGATGATTAGTAGAAGCTAATGATTACTTGGCCTCCACCCTTCCTAAGGGGTATTTTGGGAAGCCCCCTAAAAATAGAATCAGGGTTTTATGCATGTATAAATAGCCCTCTTATGTACATGTAAATGATCATCTACTCTTTCATAGAAATGAAATACAGAAGTTGTAATGGCAATGTTCTACGAAATAAAAATGGCTTCCAAGCCTCTTTCCTCTCTCTTTTCTACATGCTTTTCTTTGTTTTCATGTTAATGCTTTTATTTATGTTCTTTCTTTTCTTTGTTAGTAGAATAGTTTTACATTCATGCCAGTAGTGTAGCTTAATTCCTTTTGTTGTAAGTAGTTTAATTACATTCTCTTCTTTGCTATTTTTCTATATTCTTGTTTTTTAATGTTGAAATTTACTTGTGTTGCTTCAATGCCACAAATGAGTAGCTAAACCCCTTCAATTTAGGGGTAATGAAGCTCTCAAATATTATGTAATTTCAACATTTTATGATTTATGATCTCATTTGGTTTATGCTTCATGAAGTGAGTTTTGATGCAAGTTTATACAAGTGGGTTTGATAGCTTATATTGCTTATGCAAATGAGCTATTCTTATTCAACATAAACACAATTTGCATCATCATTTGCTAATCCATTTTTGATTGTAAAATTAAAGTAAAAATGAAATTTGATGATCTATATAACTAGTCACAATAGTAAATACATCATACTTAAAATAGCTTTTGCTTTGGCTTCATTTTCATGAGAATTATAAGTGGTTTATTTGTTGTATTATAGTTTGATGGTTTGAGTTATGTTAATTAATAACATAAACAAACCATACTTATGATAAATACAACAATATTTCACTTAATATCAAAGCTAGAGATCAAAAAGTGTTTGTTTGTTGATTTACAAAAATATGAGAGTGGATTTGCCTCTAAATTGTTCTCTAGTTCAATAGTTTTTAAATCAAATTTTAATTCTAGTTTTAGCTTCATTTTATCTCTGGTTAACGATTTCTCCTCCATTTGGTTTAATTTTATTGAATAGATTTTTAAACTCTAACAATTCCCTACGGATCGACCCGTATTCGCCACGTACTACAAAGTGTATGTCGTGCACTTGCGGTTATTTTAGTCTGAAATTTTTTCGGCAAATTTCTAAACCGATAGAAATTTTGTCGATCAACATAGCGATATTATATGGCTCGGATTGGTATAAAATCTTTGTACCTCTCTTAACAAAACCAAATACACAATTATAGGCCACTGCCAAAAGTCACTGGTTCGGTGAAATGCTAGAACAATAGGCGAAAACAACAATCACAACGCCGAGAATGGTGATACTAGCCCTACATATTGGGATTTGCATCAATGCGAGTCCGCCTTCTTAGCCAAAATATTTTTGCTAGACAGGATGAAAATTTTCCTTGATCCGGTATAAATTTTTCTATGATGACAATCATAAAGATTGATTATAGGAATATTAGACTGCCTGAACCAGTATAAAAAACGTTTATGTCAGATAATTCGACTACCACACTGGACGTATGGATATTAGATGGCCAGAAACCAATATAAAAAAACCATGCGCATATGATAATGGGTTGTACATACATGTGACAGCCCATAGTTTAAGCATATATATATATAATTTAAATATTTTGTAAAAGAAAGCTAGTTAGTTGAAAACAAAATTTTTCTTTTTCTCTGAAAAACAATTGTGTGTAAATAAGTATGCATGCCCTTGTGCATGTGCACACTGTTCCAGCATACTACCTTAGCAAGGTAAATTAGTGAGTAAAGGCCCTGTAGGTAAATGCAAAGTAAATGAGTGCATGAGCTATTAGTGTAGCTATATTAACCTAATTATAATGCATAAGTAACATAGGCAGTTTTAGTCCTGATTCCCATAAATTAAAATGAGCATAGCTGCATGTATGGGTAGAAAATGCATGAATGTAAGTTGTGCAAAATAATTGATTGACACACACACAAATTTAGTTAGACACATAAGTTTATATACATGATTAAAACCAGAAAAGACAAACAATGCCCGAGCCAAAGTCATGCATATAATGTGTGGAGAAATTTGCCAAAAGTGGTTAAGACAAGGGAAAAGGGAGAAATGGTGGGAAAAGGAAAGTGGAGAGGGTGAACTATGGGCGAAACTAGAAATGGTGATGGGATTTCTAATGAAAATAAATTACTTAACTAACCTTAAAACCCTAGTAACTCCCTTATATACAACATTATCTCCTACGGTTACATGTTAGAACCAGAAAACAAAATATAGAAAAAAAAGGAAAATAGGCAGCAGTTTAGAAAATCAATGGCAGACCTGAACCAAGATTTGGGAAGGAGAGCTTTGGTGAGTAAACCCTCACTTGGCAAGGCATTAAGACCTATGAAAGGCAGCCATTTAACCTTTAGTTATTTTAATTTCTGTTTGATGCTTTGCTTGCATTTTAGTTTAACAATTTTCTGTTGTTTCTGAGATTATGTGACTTGTATTGCCTTGTTGTCACTTAACCTATGCTTATTTATACATGATAAATTTAATGATGGTATAATAACTGATTTATTTATATGTTATGAACTTGAGAAATGTTTTTAGTTAAAGCACAAATTAATGAGAAAAGTAAGGTGCAAGGCAGTAAGAGGAAGGGGTCCTCTGGCTTATGTCTTGCAACTGAAAATGTGGGTTAGGGTGCAATGGAATTTCCATGTGTTGAGTCTTAATCCATCATTGATTGTTCTCTGGAAATAAGGTTGAGTAATAAGTGAACACACTTAAGTGTGTAGGATGACTGTAAGAACCTTATTACTGGGGAACCACAGTAGGTTCCAAATTAGGACCAGCTGCTTGAGCATTCTTTACTAAATCAAGAAGCTGTTGAGCGGTCATAAAAACTCCATCCCGGGGAGTAACAGTAGATGGTCCAGCTCTGGGACGACCTGGTCTAGACATTCTCTTCTTTAAGAAAGAGAGAAGAAGAAATGTTATTCTCCAAATAAATATCAAGCAAATCTTGATAGATAAAACAAGGATACATAAAAGGAAATAGGATGAATCGGTACTAAGACTCGAATTAAATCCTAAGGCACGACTCCTAAGTTGGACTTAGGATGATGATCCTTGTTAAGTTATTCTACATTTTTCCGAAGTTTGGCTCCGATACCAAGCTGTGACGCCCCACCTCTATACCCACGCTAGCCAAGAACACTATGGTGTATTGCTGTCAATTAACACGGAGAATAAGGCTGTTGAGGAGCGACCATCCGTGTAATTTCTTTGTGCGAGCCCCGATATGTCAAATAGTATAGCATGCATTTCATTTAATGAGGAAATCCGACATACCGATACAAACGCAAAGCTATCACACAGTAGCTATATATAGTCTTCGGAAACAAACATAGAAATAAACATAACACAAATCAGTCACAGACATCCATATCAAAAAGGCGGAAAAAGATATGAATATATAACACATGAAAGTGTACATCAGAGTAGTGGTCTGAAAGATCCACGATAATACAAAAGAATAGCTACAAGCTACACAAAAGCATAAGTATACATCACGGAGTCTATATCTCAAATGTATACAACAAAAAATACTAATCTAAGTAGTTTGCCAAAAGTCAGAGTAATCCCAGAAGAGAAGTCAAGCAGAAGCACATGTAACATCTCGGTCTGACCCGAGTATTATTTATAAGAAAATAATAAACGGATCAGTCTAGCTATAAATATTAGGTAATATGATGTAGAATAAGAAACATGGTATAAATGTGTAACAACCATAATGGCATACTATGATAAGTATGTAAATGAACATCAACAAGAGATCAATCAATATCACAAGAATCTTCTCAAAGATCCAAATCCACAAAAAGGTAATGACACACGAATTCACCAATGCACAAAAATTGATAAAACATATCAATGAAAATCACAAAAATTGGTGAAGCACAAATTCTAGAAATCAACACACGAAATCCAGAAATCACAAAAAGGGGAAGGCCTATCACATGGACGGGAGCATGAAAGCTCACCAACATATGTATCACATGAACGAGACGCTATCTCATGGTAGCTAACCATTAATTTTTGAACACACGAATGGCCCGAAGACCATGGGGCGCTACCCCACATATGTGAGTAGAAACATCACACAAACGGGGTCTAGTCTCCCTCGCAGACAAAGAGACATCGCTCAATCGCTAGTCTAAATCACAAAAATGATCGTCATGATCATCAAGAAGTGTCAATCACACCAAGCTAGTAAATATACGAGTTTAGCTTCATGTCCCATAACCACTTGCTTAACTTAAATATCTACGAACAAACTGTAGATCTTCACTAGAAAATTGTCACAAAAGGTTCAGTCGAACAAGTCCAAGAATGTAAAGACCCAAAAGTCGACCTTCGAAAATCGGCATCCGTACTTCGCTTGTACTCAAAATGCCGTAGATTCAAATGCCGAATCTGGTTCTCCGGAGCTTATAACACCGTTAAGTAATTAACACAGCGGAAGAAAAAGAAAACAATGATATCATATACAACTCCAATGAATACAATATCCAGAATGATATACAACAATGATATCAATATGATACAACAATATCAGAGATATGATACAAGAAATAGCAGCGGAAAAGAAAATAGATAACACCAGCAGCGGATAGAATATCTCCAATAGAATGCTCCAATCCATAGCTAGCGGAAAGCAAGGTCAGTCGTCCAAGGACTGACTAGCTCCAGATAATCTACTCAACCTGAATATTTGAAAAACCCAACTCTAGACTGCCCGTGTGGAAAATAGTGGGCACCCAGAGTTTAGGAAGGGAACAATAGACTTCGGGTCAGTCATGGGA
The DNA here is from genome assembly GCA_030737815.1 of Allium fistulosum. NCBI lineage: Eukaryota > Viridiplantae > Streptophyta > Magnoliopsida > Asparagales > Amaryllidaceae > Allium > Allium fistulosum. The sequence continues at coordinate 13,941,492 of JASFAW010000015.1, read as the reverse complement.
CTGGTATGAGCAAACAAAAACAGTTTATCTTTAAACAAACACAAAAGGCTTTTAAACATTGAAACCCGCAATGCTTTTTTGAAAATGAAACTACCATAAGGCCTCCCGCCACACACACAATGCAATCGCAGAATTGGAGGAGATTTCTCCTTATGATAGTCAAACATGCTTACTACGCAAAATCAAAACTCTTTTCATATTATTACTAGTGCATAGTGTAGGAAAACATTTCGAAAATATAATATAAATCTTAGCCAGCATACAACCATTATTGTATGCCTACTATAGCTACTACGTTCAATAGCAGGTTACTGCCACATTCCATAGCAGGTAATACAACTAAAACCGTACAGGGTTCGTATTGTTTCTTTGGATTTCCAACAAATGATCAGGCTAAGGAACTTCCTTACCGAAATAGAAACGCCTCTGGAAAGACGCCCCGGATCCTAACCGGATCTCTGCAAACAAAAGGCCGACGCTACCTCACGCTCTAACCGAGCTGTAACTTGGTAACTAACACACGAGTCATGTCATCCCCCGGTCGTCACCGACCTTTATCCGAGGGCCCTCGATCATAAAGCAACAACCACAAAGTATAATAACTGTGCAGCATCCACATAGGTAAAATATCTGGGCTCCATACCATGATATCACCTTTTATCCAAAAGGAAATGACATACCCTAGGGGCGCTACCCCTACAAACCTTTGCCGCAACATTCCTGTTTTGACCATTACCGGGTTGTAAGGCTCGACGAAGTCTCGTCCACAAGCTACGCTTTTCCACAAAGCCACGCTTTTCCACAAAGCCACGCTTTTTCACAAAGCCACGCTTTTTCACAAAGCCACGCTTTTTCACAAAGCCACGCTTTTTCACAAAGCCACGCTTTTTCACAAAGCAACGCATCATCAGCACTTCGTATGCCACATTACCAAATTGGGAATGTATCACTAGTAACCATCAACTACATAACCTCTGAGCTCGTACGTCTCAGAGAAGGGTGTTAAGCTAAGAGAATAAATTCTCCGCCACCAACAGAAATGTATTTGATAGAAACCAGCTTTACATCTCAAAGTGTAATGTCAGACACACATCCATACAAGTCTGTTCCGGGTTCGAACAGAACCGAAGGCACTTCCGAAGAAGCCCTTGCAAATCCGGATAATTTCTAATCACGTCCGGACTTCCCATCACTTAAGGTGCTAAAATCTCTATACCAGGGATCAGCCGATGCAGAGACAATCAATGGTAATCCTTTCATTTTCGAAAGTATCCGGTCTTCACCACCGGTCTTCAAATGCCATCCATATACGTCGTATCATTATTCGGAATGGGTTATATGATACAAAGGTCCTCTCCCGGCTAAACCGAATAACGAGCGCAATTAAAAAATCATATGGATACTGGGGTCTTAGTTAAATCACAGCTTTAAAGCTTAAAACTTTCCATTCGAATGGTAAAACAAATTACCATTTCCAATCTTTTAAACAAAAAGATTCATTTCAAAAACCTTCAATGGTTAAACAATTTCCACACTTTTTGTAACGACCCGGCTTTTTCTCCACAGAAAAAGTCGTATCATCATGAAGAAAGAAAGGGATAGAAGAAGAAAGGGTAGAAAAGAAGAAAATTTGAATCTGTAGTTAAGTTTGCCTTTGATCTCCTTTTTGTTTTGAATTTCCAGACTTTCATTTCTTCTTTCTTTGATTTCCAGGTTTTATTCTTTCTTTAGATTCGAATTATTTTTAGTAGAGAATTGATGAAAAGATGAACTTAAACTGAAAAGTGAAAACAGATTTTTTTTTGAATTTGATTTCTTTTTGCTTTGAATTTAAACTTGCTGTTGATTTCCTTATTTGATTGCATGTCTTCAAATATTATATTTCATTCGTTTCCGCTGTGAGATTCTTTTGTGTTGTTGTTTCTTCTTTTCTACCCTTTCTTCTTCTATCCCTTTCTTTCTTCATGATGATACGACTTTTTCTGTGGAGAAAAAGCCGGGTCGTTACACTTTTAATCTATTAAACAAAAAGATTCAATTCACAAAGTTAACCCCATTCACAAAGATTCATTCATAGATTTTCAAATCGATTTCCATTTCAATTTGATTAACTCGTTAAATCTTTAAATCAAGGTTTAACTTATAGCTTTCAAAACTCGTTTCCAAAGATTCATTCATAGCCTTTCAAAACAATTTCATTTCAAGTTAGATTAACTCATCCAGTCTTTGAAATCAAAGACTCATTTCATAATTTTCAAAACATTTCAATTCTATTTCAAACTTGAAACCGTTCAACACAATTTGGAAATCCTTTCTTAAAATGAAAGCTATTATTATTTGAAAACAAGTAGTTTTCATTTCGGAAAAAATCCAGTTATATTTACACGAGTTAAAACCCTTGAATTAAATTCAAATTCTCAAATCAATACCTTTAAAATGGTTTAACCCATATATAACTTGTACATCATCTTTAATCCTTAGTTTCAAATCATAGAATTCAATTTAAAACTTGAATTCAAATTTAAATCAATTTATTTAAATTTCAAAACTTAATCAAGTTATTCGAAATAACTTTTATCTTTGAAATTCCATTTCAAAAGCTTTTCACTTTAAACCCAAATTTCCAATTTCAAAATCAATTGAAATTAAAATTAAAATTTCAAAAACATTGAATTTAAATCATCTGTGATAACCGATTTCCACGTGAAATCCATATTTGTGTGTGTAAGAGTGTGGTCCAGGGGTTTTACACACAATAGTGCAACATCAATCATCACAGATATATCGATAAGCGGTATAATCCACAACGCTTATCTTCATTTACATATTCATAGATAAAATAAATTTATCAGTCACAAAGATTCACTATTACAATTCGATGTGGGTTTCGGATAACCAACTGGAATCCGACTCCTTGTCGCATCGAAATTCAAGTGCCGTTTTCGGGTCAAGGGTTTCATATTCACATAGTAATATCTCACAGAAACAGAAATCACAACATAAATCAGGATGTATCACAAAGCATCATATATCAGGGATATCAAACAATCAAGTCATCCAATAGAATCCAAACATCCATAGATAGGATCAATTTAATTATCTGATTAAATTAGATCAGATTTATTACTTATGAATAAATCACTAATCCTGGTTAATTAACATTAATTAATCTCAACCATTTTGATTAATTATTCTTTAATTATTTATTAATTAACCATTAATAATAAATTAATTAACCTTTAATTATAATTCATCAACATTTATTTATTAATTAATCAACCTTAATTAATTAATCACATAATTAATTATCCTCTAATTAATTATTCTTTAATTACTTGGTTAATCAAACTTAAATTATTAACAAATTTACCTTAATTACTTTTATTAAGTAATTCACTTCAAATAATTAATTTCCTTCAACAAATAGATTAACTTTAAACTTTAAAAGTTAATTAACCATTAAAACATTCTTTACATTAATTAACTAACCTTTAACATTATTTAGTTTATGTAAAATAAACTTTCAAAACAACTCCATTTTTAAAACCTTTATTTAATCTCAGACATAAACAACACTTATTATTTAAAAGTGTTTTAAACAAATTATTTGGATAGAACTTGATTTAAGTTTAAAGTTTAAAAACTGTTTTAAAACAAAATCAACAGACCCGAGCCAATGCCTGGAATACTCGAGCCCAACCCCGAGACACTCGCAACCCACTCTTGCTTCGAGTAACTCGAACGAAAAACTCAAGACATACCTGGGGAAACTGCTTCTTCCCTAAATTATATATACGAGCCAATATACAGTGATACTCGTGCACGTGCACGACGTGGCGCCGCCGCTCTGGCGAACTCCACCAACAACGGCAAGTTGCGAATCCTTCCTATACTCCAAATCAGGTCTCGATTCGACAACATCCACTCTAAATCGAAAATAAGTGTCTCGATCGAAATCTGGAACTCATCAGAACTCTTCACCCAAACCTGGAAGTTCGCCGATCACACAACCTCGTCCACCAGAACCCCTGAACTTCTGGCCATCCCTTCGTCAACATCTCACTTACCACCTCCCAAGATCGCATCGAACTCGATCGCCTACAGACGTCGAACGAATCAAAGATTTTCAGCTTTACAAAACTAGGTTAAAAAAATTTAAACGGTCGCCGTCGCCACCGCCATCAATGAGGACACCTCCAATCATTTTTCTTCGACACCCCGTAAGCTTCTCCACCTCCTCGAGAAACTCCGGCCTCCCTAGTGCCTTCGATCACCGCAGTTTGACCAAAAACCATTTCCCGTTCATCGACAAACTGCTCTTGAACCACACGCCTAAAAATCGTCAAACAAGGCCTAAAAATCCTATTTCTTAATAAGGATTCGAGTTATATGATTGAAGTAGCAAATCGTTGCATTCGAATATTACCGAAAATTGAAACCTCCCTGTAAAAATAATTTTTCTCGATGCTTCAAAATACTTAGCTGCTAGAACTATTTCCAGATCTTAATTGAAGTAAAAACAAACTCGTTTTAGTTTAACTTCAGAGTCCAATGGTGATTAAACGAAGTGATGTTGGATTTCCTAATGATTTTCTATCCTGAAAACCAAAAAGAACAGAGAACAAGAGTACACAAACATGTTTGTATCTGTAGACCGAGTGAAAGCTGAAGAGAACACTCAAACCAAACACTATTTGAACCATGAACCATTCACACATATTTAAATTCAACTTAAATCTCGAAAACAAGTCATTTACTCACCGCATCAAGGTCAACCACAGATTCAAAATGTAAATGGTAGTTTGCTCACCGTGATTTAGGAGTGAACAGAGCTTATTCTTTGAACCAGGTTTTGAAAATTGTAAGCTGAAACCTTTCTTTGATTCTCTTGTTTTCTTCGATTGCTTTGATGCTTTTATTTGAGATGTTTATTTGTTTACAAGTGATATTATCTCCGTTTGAAATGAACGAACTGAATTGAGAACAGTTGATATATGAGAAAAAGAAGTGTATAGGGTATTTCATATTGTTTGTACAATAGGGTAACACATTATTTTGGCTTGTACAAATATATCAGAGATATTTTTCATTGCTTGCTTGTTGACTCGGCTGAAAATCTTCTTTTTTATGCTAGAGGATATGGCATTTAATGCATATGTACCCTATGTTCCTATACTTACCTTGTTATATTTTCATTTTATACTTTGTTTTTAGCTTTGCATTTCTTAGGCTGAGATGATTTCGACCATGCTAGAGGTAGGAGCATTAATGACTCGTACAAAGTATATATATTTTAATTTGTTTGTTCATACTTTATCTTTGACAAAGCTTACTTTGTGGTGGCTGCAGCTATGTTTTGGTGGGATGGAATGATTTGTATATGTACTTCTTTTACTTGCCTTTGCAAGCTTGTCTCGGTTGAAATTATTGTGGTGGCTAAAGACACTTATATTTGTTTTATACTTGTGCTTTTTGTTAACTTGTTTCCCTTGGCCAGGTTGCCCTTTTCCTTTCATGTAAAAATATAAAGTTGTTATTGTCATTTGTTAATGTGTTCCTTTTGCAGCCTATATACTTATCTTTATATTTTTGTTTTATTTGTTCTAATATTTTATTACGATCGGGGAAACTCGCTATCAATTAATCCATTTAAAAATTTATTTTACAAACTTTTATTCAAAATCCAATAAATTATTAATTTAAATTAAATAAAAATCTGGGGTCGTTACAAAGAATTAACCGACGAAGTGAACGCAAGCGTTTCATACCACTCGTTTTACTAAGCCATTTAATTAGATTTCTCATCCGAGTGAGGTAAAGGCTTGTATTTACTAATAGGTTGGAAAACGGTTTAAGAAAAGAGTTTTGTAATAAAATAATGTTGAAATCGTTTTGATGAAAGAGTTTTGATACTTCATATTTTAAAGTGACAATCCACAAAATGATTGTTGAAGCAAATCGAATCACAAAAACTCACATTCGAAGACGTGAGTAAAGTCCAAAGAAATCAATTCCAAAACCATCAAAGTAGGAATGCCCGTGAGAACAAACATGGCCGAGCTAAAGTGTTGCGCGACCTAACATAGCCGAGCTAAAGAATGCAAGCAGGTCGAGCGACTTAAGTTAATGGCTGAGCATGCGACCTAACGAGGCCGACCTAAGTTGCAAGCGACCTAAGGAGTTAAAGCAGGTCGAAACGTTGAGACCTAAAGTAATGAGCGACCTAGTGGTTAACGAGCTAGGTAGAAAACAGGTCGAGAGACCTAAAGGGAACGGCGCGACCTAATGACGCGACCTAGCGAGGTGAGCGGCCCAGAAGCCAGTGACCTAAAGCATAACAGGCCGAGCGACTTAAGGGTGAACGACCCAAGTAGTTAACGACCTAAGCCTTCACAAGATGTAGCATCCTATCACGTGGCGCGACCTAGTGGTTGCTTGTGCCACGCAACCTAAAGTGGAACGAGTTGACAGGGTCGAGCTATCATGGCCGAACGACCTAAATGGTACACAGACCGAGCGACCTAAGTGATCGGACAGGCTGAGCGACCTAGCGACCTATGGACTAGTGAACGACCTAATGGCCGAACGACCTAAAGTCTAACGACCTAAGGGGAAACGACCTATATGCCGTATGTGACTTTCCCACGCCAGAGCGACCTAAAGTGGAACGAGCTGTTTTGCAGGCGTGACTTTCCCGAGGCCGAACAACCTAAGCCCAGTATTGCAAAAACACACGAAAATTTGGGATTTTCAACAATTCAATCCAAACCAAGTGTAAATGTTCATGCTAAAGTAATAGGAACTCATTCCTAACAATCCAAGATAGTTATAGACAAGTATGTTTCTACTCACATATGTGGGGTAGTGCCCCATGGTCTTCGGGTCGTTCGTGTGTTCAAAAATTAATGGTTAGCTACCATGAGATAGCGTCTCGTTCATGTGATACATATGTTGGTGAGCTTTCATGCTCCCATCTGTGTGATAGGCCTTCCCCTTTTTGTGATTTCTGGATTTTGTGTGTTGATTTCTGTAATTTGTGCTTCACCAATTTTCATGATTTTCATTGATATGTTTTATCAATTTTTGTGCATTGATGAATTCGTGTGTCATTACCTTTTTGTGGATTTGGATCTTTGAGAAGATTCTTGTGATATTGATTGATCTCTTGTTGATGTTCATTTACATACTTATCATAGTATGCCATTATGGTTGTTACACGTTTATACCATATTTCTTATTCTACATCATATTACCTGATATTTATAGCTAGACTGATCCGTTTATTATTTTCTTATAAATAATACTCGGGTCAGACCGAGATGTTATAGGTGCTTCTGCTTGACTTCTCTTCTGGGATTACTCTGACTTTTGGCAAACTACTTAGATTAGTAGTTCTGGTTGTATACATTTGAGATATAGACTCCGTGATGTATACTTATGCTTTTGTGTAGCTTGTAGCTATTCTTTTGTATTATCGTGGATCTTTCAGACCACTACTCTGATGTACACTTTCATGTGTTATATATTCATATCTTTTTCCGCCTTTGTGATATGGATGTCTATGACTGATTTGTGTTATGTTTATTTCTATGTTTGTTTCCGAAGACTATATATAGCCACTGTGTGATAGCTTTGCGTTTGTATCGGTATGTCGGATTTCCTCCTTAAATGAAATGCATGCTATACTATCTGACATATCGGGGCTCGCACAAAGAAATTACACGGATGGTCGCTCCTCAACAGCCTTATTCTCTGTGCTAGTTGATAGCATTACACCGTAGTGTTCTTGGCTAGCGTGGGTATAGAGGTGGGGCGTCACAGCTTGGTATCGAAGCCAAACTTCGAAACAATGTAGAATAACTTAACAAGGATCATCGTCCTAAGTCCAACTTAGGAGTCGTGCCTTAGGATTTAATTCGAGTTTTCATACCGATTCATCCTATTTCCTTTTATGTATCCTTGTTTTATCTATCAAGATTTGCTTGATATTTATTTGGAGAATAACATTTCTTCTTCTCTCTTTCTTAAAGAAGAGAATGTCTAGACCAGGCCGTCCCAGAGCTGGACCATCTACTGTTACTCCACAGGATGGAGTTTTTATGACCGCTCAACAGCTTCTTGATTTAGTAAAGAATGCTCAAGCAGCTGGTCCTAATCAGGAACCTACTCATCCTAAGTCTGGATTTGCACGCTTGTGCAACGATTATACCAACTTGGGTGGGAAACCTTTAAAAGGTTCCGAAACTATTATTGAGGTCCAGGCTTGGTTAAGAACATGCGATCGAATCTTTTCTCGCATGAATCTTATCGATCTTCACCGTGTTCAGGTGGCCTCCAGTATTCTCCAAGAGAGAGCATTGGATTGGTACGAACTTCTTATTTCTGAGATAAATGAAGCGGATCTCACCTGGGAGCAATTCCGGGAATGCTTCGAATTAAAATTCATACCAGAAGCAGAGAAAGTGACATTGGCTCGACGTTTCATAGACCTTGTTCAAGGTGAATCCTCTGTGACAGATTATGTCGCATCCTTTGAGTCACTGTCTAAATATGGGGTTGAATACATCAGCACCCCATTGAAGAAGAACCAAAGATTCGTCTATGGCTTAAACAAGAATCTCAAGAAGCCATTACTTCTAAAATTGGAAGTTTCTTTCAACTCATTGATATCGCTCTTCGTCTTGAAGAGGCAGATAGGGAAAGTGATGTTGAAGTTGTGGGTTCCAAACCAAACTTCAACAACAGGAAAAGGCCAAACAAATCCAAAGGCCCTTATCCCAATAAGAAAGGGAAACAAGCAACTCCTACTGCAAAGACTTATTCCTCTAGTGATGGGAAATGCTACAACTGTGGTTCTAGGGACCATTTTGCGAAAAAGTGTTCAAAGCCCCATTCTTGTCGCTATTGTAAAAGTCCGGATCATCATATGCATCTATGCCCTAAGCTTCAAGGCAAGAAGGAGGGAAAGTTAAACGTTGCTTAAGCCCCTGGCAACACATCTCGTGGTAAAGGTATGTCTCATTCTGTCCTTGATGGCATTATTATATTTCATGATCAACCTATTCGAGTTCTTTTTGATACGGGTGCATCCCATTCTTTTATATCAAAGGAACTTGTCGATACTTTTTCCTTAAGTGTTGTTGCTTTAATGACTTCTTTAAGAATTGCGAATCCGGTCGGTGGATCCACAACTCTTAGTTTGCTTTGTAAAGATGTGGAGATTATTTTGTGTGATTTTCCTTTCCTAGCCGATTTGCATGTCATGCGTTATTTAGGCTTTGGAATGATTTTGGGTATGGATTGGCTTAACCGGTATGAAGCTCATATCCTATGTCCTGAGCGGACTATTTATCTCCGACATCCACAATCTGTAAAGCAGATTTCTATTATTCTTAAAGATTCGGATTCAACTTTGGCTGCATCTTTATATTCTTTAAACCCTCACGATGATGATAATGATGATGAGGAAGATGCCATTTCTCTTATTCACGTCGTTCGTGAATTTTCCGACATATTTGAGCCCGTTTAGGACTACCACCTAAGCGAGCAATTGAGTTCAAAATTAATCTTATACCTGGAGCTCAACCTATTACTCGTCCTCCTTATCGCATGTCCAATAAGGAGAATGAAGAGATGCGCAAACAATTATCCGAATTGGAGACGAAACAATTTATTCGCTCTAGTTCCTCGCCTTGGGGAGCTTCAGCAATTTTCGTGAAGAAATCTGATGGTACACTTAGGCTTTGCGTCGACTACCGCAAGCTTAATGATCTTACTATTAAGAATAAATATCATTTACCTCGGATTGATGATCTATTTGATCAACTTAGTGGTGCTAGAGTCTTTTCGCAATTGGACTTGGCTACCGGTTTTCATCAGCTTCGTATTGCAGAGGATAGTATTCCTTTGACTTCGTTCCATACTCGATATGGATCTTATGAATGGCTGGTTATGCCATTTAGTTTAACGAATGCTCCAGCTTATTTCGTTGACCTTATGAATTGAGTTTTTAAAGATTTCCTCGATCGGTTTGTTCTCATCTTTATTGATGATATTCTTGTGTATTCTAAAACCGAGGAGGAACATGAAAAGCATCTTCGGATTATATTGGAAAATCTTAGGAGCAATCAATTAAAAGCAAAATTTTCTAAATGCCACTTTTGGCAATCTAATGTGAAGTTTCTCAGTCATATTATTTCCGAATCCGGAATATCAGTGGATCCTTCAAAGATTGAAGCGATTCAAAATTGGAAGAGACCGGAGAGTGTAACGGAAGTCCGTAGCTTCCTTGGATTGGCGGGTTATTACCGTCGTTTCATTAAGGACTTTTCTAAAATTGTCGTCCCCCTTACTGGCTTAACAAAGAAAGGTGTTAAATACATTTGGTCGGACAAATGTGAAACTTCTTTTCAGAAATTAAAAGAACTCCTTTTTGATGCTCCTATTCTTGTTATTCTCGAAGGGAATCAAGATTTTGTTGTTTATACCGATGCTAGTCGCGTTGGTTTGGGTGCCGTTCTTATGCAAAAAGAACGTGTTATTGCTTATGCTTCTAGGCAATTGAAGCCGGCTGAGACTAGATATGCCACACATGATTTAGAACTCGCGGCATTATCTTTTGGGAGAAAAGTTTATACTTTCAATCATAAGTCCTTGAAATATTTATTCTCACAAAAGGAACTTAATTTGCGTCAACAGCGTTGGCTCGAATTTCTTACATCTTATGATCTTGATATTCTATATACTCCCGGAAAGGGAAATCGAGTTGCCGATGCACTTAGTCGCAAGCAACAAGCGGTTGTTTCCATGATGATATCCGAATGGAATGATCTCGAGGTTTTATCCACTTGTTAAATTCGAGATCGTGTTTCCGATTTATGTTCATCTCTTGTTTTATGTAGCCTTGAAGCTCATCCTTCTCTTTTAGACCGCATTCTTGAAGCTCAAAGGCTAGATCCCGAATTGGCTCTTCTTGGCCAAAATATTAAGGATAAAGTCGACATTGAAGGTTTGAAAGACTTTGATATTGGTTCTCGAGGCCGCATTCGAAAATTTGGTAGACTTATCGTACCAAATATTAGTGATCTTCGTAAAGATATTCTAGAAGATTCTCATCGCTCTAAATATTCCATTCATCCTGGTAGTAGTAAAATGTACGCGGATATGAAGCGACTTTATTATTGGGAGGGAATGAAATTTGATATTGCTAACTTTGTTAAGTGTTGCATGACTTGCCAACTTGTCAAGGCCGAACATCAAAGGCCCGGTGGGTTATTGTAACCATTGGAAGTTCCAATTTGGAAGTGGGATCAAATTTCCATGTATTTTATTGATGGCCTTCCCCGTTCTCGTTCGGGTCATGATAGCTTATGGGTGATCGTTGATAGACTTACTAAATCCGCCCATTTTATTCCTGTTTGGTCTAATCGGACCGTACCACTATTGGCCAAACTCTTCATTAAAGAAATTGTTAAATTGCATGGAGTTCCTACTTCTATTGTTAGTGATCGAGATCCATTGTTTACTAGTGGATTCTGGAAGAGTCTTCAAAAAGCTTTGGGAACGAAGCTTAATTTTAGCACCGCTTATCACCCCCAGTCCGATGGACAAACCGAGCGTGTGAATCAAACTCTTGAAGATCTTCTCCGTGCTTGTGTTCTTGACTTTGGTGGAAGTTGGGAAGATCATATTTCACTTGTTGAATTTTCTTATAATAACAGCTTCCAATCTAGTATTGGTATGGCACCTTTCGAGGCACTCTATGGAAGGCCATGCTGATCTCCTTCTTGTTGGCTTGAGGCCGGTGAGAAGCTGGTCTTAGGTCCAGATTTTATTCGAGATTCCATAGAAAAGAATGATCTTATTCGTCATAGGATGAAAGAAGCCCAGAGTAGACAAAAATCCTATGCCGATAATCGAAGAAGGAAATTAGAATTTTCTGTTGGAGATCTTGTATTTATTCGTGTTTCCCCTATGAAGGGCGTTGTACGTTTCAGTCGATCGGGAAAGTTAGCGCCTCGATATATTGGGCCATTTCCTATCACTGAACGTATTGGTTCCATGACTTATCGCCTTTCATTACCGGCTCAGTTTTCTGCCATGCATGACGTGTTTCACGTTTCTCAATTACGGAAGTACCTTCGGGATTCCGATTCAATTCTTGAGCCCGGTGTTGTGGAAGAGATTGAAGTTTCGCCTAATTTAACTTATGAGCAACATCCTATTCGAATTATTGCTTCGGAGGTCAAACGACTTCGAAATAAAGATGTTCCGCTTGTTAAAGTTCAATGGTCCTCAAATCCTAAGGATTTCTCTTGGGAATCTAGAGAATTCATCGAGCATACACATCCGGACTTACTTTCTCATGCTCTTTAAGGTGAACTTCTTATTTCAAATTTCTTTTGTGTTAATATGCTTTATGGTTGTTACTTTTTATTTCCATCTTATATATTGCGAGGACGCAATTTCTTTAAGGAGGGGAGTCTGTAACAACCCGCATATTTATCAATTTTATATTTAAATATTTTATTTAAATATTTTATCATCAGTCGGATTTTTGTCCGAAAAGCTACTTTTTGCATACGGTCAAATTAGGACTCGAAACCACCCCCATTGAGTTCAAAATGACGTTTGCGATCTTTTTAAGTGTAAACTTTGATATGTTTGGAGTTAGTGGAATTTTCGCCACTTTTTCACTTATGGCTTTGGTTTGGGCTGAACCTTTTTTGTTACTTACTAACTCAGCTCAACCCCCTCTTCTCTTCATAACTTGATTCTATTTGCTTAAACATTCAAGCTTTATCAAAAACGGAGGAGGGAATGGGAAATTAAAACTCCAAGCTCAAATTCAATTGTAATCCATCATTCAACTCCAAATTCAAGAAGAAGACATTGGATTCAAGCTTCTTTTGTTGAGATTGAAGAGGGATTGATTCTTGTTTGCTTTAGGCTTCATCTTCATTGATTTTTGGTGCAAAGGTGAGATTTTTATCTCACATACTTGTCTATAACTATCTTGGATTGTTGGGAATGAGTTCCTATCACTTTAGCATGAACATTTGCACTTGGTTTGGATTGAATTGGTGAAAATCCCAAATTTTCGTTTGTTTTTGCAATATTGGGCTTAGGTCGTTCGGCCTCGGGAAAGTCACGCCTGCAAAACAGCTCGTTCCACTTTAGGTCGCTCTGGTGTTGGAAAGTCGCATACGGCATATAGGTCGTTTCCCTTTAGGTCGTTAGACTTTAGGTCGTTCGGCCATTAGGTCGTTCACTAGTCCATAGGTCGCTAGGTCGCTCGGCCTATCCGATCACTTAGGTCGCTCGGTCTGTGTACCATTTAGGTCGTTCGGCCATGATAGCTCGCCCTTGTCAACTCGTTCCACTTTAGGTCGCGTGGCACAAGCAACCACTAGGTCGCGCCACGTGATAGGACGCTACATCTTGTGAAGGCTTAGGTCGTTAACTACTTGGGTCGTTCACCCTTAAGTCGCTCGGCCTGTTATGCGTTAGGTCGCTGGCCTCTAGGTCGCTCACCTCGCTAGGTCGCGTCATTAGGTCGCGCTGTTCCCTTTAGGTCGCTCGACCTGTTTTCTACCTAGCTCGTTAACCACTAGGTCGCTCATTACTTTAGGTCGCAACGTTTCGACCTGCTTTAACTCCTTAGGTCGCTTGCAACTTAGGTCGGCCTCGTTAGGTCGCATGCTCAGACATCAACTTAAGTCGCTCGACCTGCTTGCATTCTTTAGCTCGGCTATGTTAGGTCGCGCATCACTTTAGCTCGGCCTTGTTCGTTCAAATGGGCATTCGTACTTTGATGGTTTTGGAATTGATTTCTTTGGACTTTACTCACGTCTTCGAATGTGAGTTTTTGTGATTCGATTTGCTTCAACAATCATTTTGTGGATTGTCACTTTAAAATATGAAGGTTTCAATACTAGTAGTAAATATCAAAAATCTTTCATCAAAATGATTTCAACACTATTTTATTACAAAACTCTTTTCTTAAACCGTTTTCCAACCTATTAGTATATACAAGCCTTTACCTCACTCGGATGAGAAATCTAATTAAACGGCTTAGTAAAACGAGTGGTATGAAATGCTTGCGTTCACTTCGTCAGTTAATTCTTGGACTTGTTCGACTGAACCTTTTGTGACAATTTTCTAGTGAAGATCTATAGTTTGTTCGTAAATATTTAAGTTAAGCAAGTGGTTATAGGACATGAAGCTAAAGTCATATATTTACTAGCTTGGTGTGATTGACACTTCTTGATGATCATGACGATCATTTTTGTGATTTAGACTAGCGATTGAGCGATGTCTCTTTGTCTGCGAGGGAGACTAGACCCCGTTTGTGTGATGTTTCTACTCACATATGTGCGGTAGCACCCTATGGTCTTCGGGCCGTTCGTGTGTTCAAAAATTAATGGTTAGCTACCATGAGATAGCGTCTCGTTCATGTGATACATATGTTGGTGAGCTTTCATGCTCCCGTCCGTGTGATAGGCCTTCCCCTTTTTGTGATTTCTGGATTTCGTGTGTTGATTTCTGGAATTTGTGCTTCACCAATTTTCGTGATTTTCATTGATATGTTTTATCAATTTTTGTGCATTGGTGAATTCGTTTGTCATTACCTTTTTGTGGATTTGGATCTTTGAGAAGATTCTTGTGATATTGATTGATCTCTTGTTGATGTTCATTTACATACTTATCATAGTATGCCATTATGGTTGTTACACGTTTATACCATGTTTCTTATTCTACATCATATTACCTGATATTTATAGCTAGACTGATCCGTTTATTATTTTCTTATAAATAATACTCGGGTCAGACCGAGATGTTACAGGTGCTTCTGCTTGACTTCTCTTCTGGGATTACTCTGACTTTTGGCAAACTACTTAGATTAGTAGTTTTTGTTGTATACATTTGAGATATAGACTCCGTGATGTATACTTATGCTTTTGTGTAGCTTGTAGCTATTCTTTTGTATTATCGTAGATCTTTTGGACCACTACTCTGATGTACACTTTAATGTGTTATATATTCATATCTTTTTCCGCCTTTGTGATATGGATGTCTGTGACTGATTTGTGTTATGTTTATTTCTATGTTTGTTTCCGAAGACTATATATAGCCACTATGTGATAGCTTTGCGTTTGTATCGGTATGCCGGATTTCCTCCTTAAATGAAATGCATGCTATACTATCTGACATATCGGGGCTCGCACAAAGAAATTACATGGATGGTCGCTCCTCAACAGCCTTATTCTCCGTGCTAGTTGACAGCATTACACCGTAGTGTTCTTGGCTAGCGTGGGTATAGAGGTGGGGCGTCACAATTTCCATTTCAATTGGATTAACCCATTAAATATTTAAATTAAGATTTTTAACTTATAACTTTCAAAACTATTCACAATTCAAGTCTTTTATAATATAAAAGATACACCTTTTAAAATCTTCTTTGATTTCAAGATAAAGCTTAATCATCTTCACAAAGGTTAATTCATAGTTTTTCCAAACTATTCACAATTTCATTTCAACTTGAAATGTTTCGATACAATTTGGAAATCTTTTCACTTTATGAAAGCTATTATTATTTGAAAACAAATAGTTTTCGTTTTGGGAAAAACTAGTTACAATTACACAGGTTAAAGCCATCCAAGTACAAATCTTGGATTTAAATTTAAATTTCCAAAACCATATTTTAAATGGTTAAAAAACCCATATAAACACCTTTTATAACTTGTACAATCTTTTAGACCATAGTTCCCAAATCATTGAATTCAATTTCAAGTATTGAATTCAAAATTTAAATCAAATGGTTTAAAATCCAATTTTTAATAAGTTATTTAAAATAACTCTTATTTTTGAATCTCATTTTCAAAAACTTTCAATTCCAATTCCAAAACTTTTTTTTTGACTCAAAAATTCAATCTTTAGAATTGTTAAAAATCTGTGACTTAACTGATTTCCACGTGAAATCCACATTTGTGTGTGTATTGTGCAGTCCAAGGGTTTAACACTATAGTGCAACAACATTCAACCGTCACAGATCAAATATAACAATATAATTGATAAGCGGTATAAACTATAACGCTTATCTTTCATTCACAGATCACAGATATATATATATATATATATATATATATATATATATATATATATCACAGATAAACAAATTACAGATCACAACACAAATCAGGATATATCACAAAGCATCACATATCATAGATATCAAACAATTCAACATCCAATATAATCCAAATATCCATAAGTAGGATTAATTTAAAGTCAGATAAATTTCTATAAATTTTTTTTACTAGTTATGTTAAATTAATAATCAATTAATTTCAAATTTATTTCAAAACAACAAATCAAATTTTCAACGAATTTCCAAATTATTTCCTTTTTAAAATAATTTCTTTATCTCTTCAAATCTATTTAAAAATCCAAATTTTTAAATAAATTCTTCAACTTATAAATAATATTATTAAAAATCCCTTTACTAAGCCCTTTTTCCCAAAATTTGAAATTTTATTCAATATGGTTTAAAAATAAAACATTTATCTTTTAAAACTCTTTTTAAATTTATCCAATTCTCAAAAATAAATTCTTAAAATTTCAAAAATCCAATTTTTATTTATTTCCGGTATCTAACGATACCAAAAATATATTCGGCTAAACCGTAGCCTTCAACAATTTCAATCACAAAGATAATCACACAGAGATTATAAATAATCAACACACAACATTGAAATAAATTCAAATGTTTGAGGAATCCTTTTGGATCCCTCCAACCTGTTTCCCTGCATCCACAGATGTTAGCACAATACCAATTCCACTTCGAGGTGGAATATCGTGGTATATGGGATTTATAAATATTATTCGCTATTATGCGGCGCAATAGGGTCTCATCCGCTATATAATGCGGGAAATCAACTCCAAATACATATATAATACCAATTCCACTTCAAGGTGGAATATCGCGGTATATGTTTTTAATATAATAACCTCCACTTAATATGCGGCGTATAGGGTCCATTTCAACACATCCAATAACAATCATCATCCAATCAAACAATCAAGCAATTTTAAATTTAACTATTTAAAATTTAATTCGAAACAAATTCGATTGAGTGAGGAGTTCTCACCTTGCTTCCAATAACAGTTGTAGTGTTTTATTTTGAATAAAATTAAACACGCGTTTAATTTTACTCGAAATTATCACTAGTTCCAATCGACTCCAAACCAGCTCCATTGCGTAGTGCTCGTCAATACGAATCCGATGCAAGTTGTTTCGTGCGAAACGGACCTCGCATCAAAAAGTTATGCAATTTAGAAGTCGTACGAATTAATATATAAATCAATTTCACTTTAATTTATTTTAAAACCTACATCTTAATCTGGTCGTTGATTTTCTTTGGACTAGATCTGGCCGTGTGTAGCTTTCTTCCTCTATCAGGTAATTACACGCACACCCAAACCCATCGGTCATCGCTTCATCACCAATTAATCGCGCCACCACGATCCACTTGAAGACGATCGGACCACCTCACGTCGAAGCCCCCCACACGTGCCACCATCGGCTAGAAGATTGCCGAGCTCGGTCGCCCTAGGGCGTGGAAAAACGTGTCCGACTGGTAGGCGAACGCGGCCTCCTGGCGACCACCTCGAAGCTCCGATTTAGATCACAACCGTTGGAATTGAAGTACTCATCATCCTCTTCGATTTTGTAGTTGATGACTTCGTCTAATTCTGCGTGGATTGGGAGGATTTGAAGGATGATCAACAGTAGATTTCGGCCATTAAAAATATAAGTGACGGCCGAAGAAAGAAAATAGGGTTTCAGCCCCCATCTCACGCATATATACGTATATAAATAATATTAAATTCATTTTAAAACGACTTTTTCAAGCGAACTCCAAATCACAGGTGTCGCCTAGTGTTCATAAGGTTTTACCCACATTCCGAACACAATGGAATAGGTATCGAGAGCCAATTCGATCATATGTGCGAGTTACGGAGATAAACGATCAATTTTAAATTAAATCGGTTAAACTAATTTCTGTGCGTTTCAGCTTGCCCCGGACAAACCGTAAATCCGATTGACTCAAAATTGAAATCTTACAATAATTTCACATTATGAATCCGATGAAACTGGTTTCGTCGAAATCCGAGACTATTTGAAAAATGACTATTTTCACTCATCAATTAAATATTAAAATAATCAATTATCACAATTTAACTTTTAATTCAATTTTAAAAGTTTACAAACATCATTCTAACTCCAATATGATTTAATATAACTTTATAAATCATTTTTATACACATTTAATTCGGATTTCAATTATTTCTGGAATTTCAGATATTAAATTATCGATTTAATTATCCAATTAAATCTCTATATTCGAAATTAAATTTATTCGACTTACAAATCTTACTTGTTAATATTTAAAATCAATTAAATATCTTAATTTCAAATGACAGAAATTCTGGGTCGTTACAGTATTACCGAATGTCCCATCCCAAATGGTATTACTAATACGTTTATTAAGATTTCTTGCTACATAGAATTGAAATCATCACCAAATCACATAAAAATATTTCATCACCATATCATAATAAAATACCAATCAAATCCATATCAACGGTGAATCATTCATATAATTCAATTCAATGTGCAAAAAGAGAATGCACAGAAAAGCATTATAAACAAATTGTTCAATTAAATATACAACAACAAATATATATTAATTATAAATCATTAATAAATATTCTTTTCTAACAAAAAAAACACCTAGAAATAAACAATTATTAAATATATATTCTCTTTTCCATAAATTTACTAAATCTATAACCTTTTATAAATTTTATTAAAGATTTACATTCCAAAATAACTTTAGAGAACTCGTTGCTTTTTTTAATTAAAATTTTACAATACTAAACATTCTTTTAGTTATTATTATTATTATTTGTATATAAGTTATTAATATATATATATATATATATATTAGATATCAAAATAAAATGAATATAAATGCTTAGCTGGCCTGTAAATATGGAATGCTACTAATATACTCAAAGCATTAAAATATGCATGTGGCCATGTGATCAAGTCATGTGCACTAAGAAATATATTCAAGAAACTATAGTAAAGGTGAAATATTTGTAATTATACTTGGAACAAGATGACAAAATGAAAAATGAACCAATATGTAAACACGCTATTTAACACGCAAGACAAAGAATATAGTATAAAATAGATTACTCTTTTTTTAATCATTAAATTTACATGTATTGAATTAAGATAGGTATTTATACACCATTCGTTATTTATATGTTACAACTAACATAAACTTTTTTTTTTCCAGAGAAAATAAATATATAGAACATGAACCAAAAGCTGCCAACAAGCTTGGCAGTTAACTAAAGCGAGCATAACCGACAGATGGAAAATTAAAAGAAATAAATAAAAAAGAAAACCGAATATACAACGGGACAAAGGCAAAAGCGAACACGCGAACCAACACCCAACAGAAACTGGAGTAAAACCGAAGAAAATAAGATCCGAGACCACACGAGCAGCCTCAAAGCCAATGAAAAGCGGCCATAATAGGACGATCGCAACCAAGAACACCAAGAGAAATCAAACAATGCCAAGCGAAGAGGGTCACGGGCCGAAGAAGATGCCAGAGACACCTGGCCCTGGCAAACAAGCAACAACATGAGATAGAAAAGGAGGGGGGACGGGAGCGTGGCCGAAGAGCCCACGTCCCAAATGCCAGAATCAACCAATGCCTAGTCTAGAAGCAGAATGGACAAAAGAAATAGAAAGGAGACCCACAAGTCTCCTCGAGCGGGAGCCCACGTGTCTCCTGAAAGGTCTACCTCGGAAGGCTAGGAAGACATCATTCCTGACACACCTAATAATGGACGGGGGATCCATGGGGGTACTATCAAAGATTGCCTTATTCCGCGCGCACCAAAGGTGCCAGCAGATCAGACAGGGAAGCAATCTGAAAACAATCGAACGAAGAGATTTACCTGAAGCCTCAGCCCACCAGATTGACTGAAGATCAGAGGGAGAAGAGGCTAAGACACGAACTCCAACGAGATTGCCGAAGTAATTCCAGCACGTTCTGGCTGAGAGACCAACAAAAAAAAATGGGTCAGGGATTCCGAGCTCCCACCGTTGCAGCATCTACAACGGGAGACCAAGGGGATGCCGATCTTTTGGAGATTCTTGTCTAGTGGTAATCCATTGTGAAGGATACGCCACATCAACAGAGAAACCTTGGGTGGAATACGAGAATCCCAAATAAAGGGAAAAAAGGTTGAATAGGGCTAGAAGAGCGAATCGACATCCAGGATTTCCGAACGGAGAACGAGCCACCATCCCAGCCCGTGAGCCCGCCATGAGAGTCAGAGAGCAGCTTAACTGATTGCATATGCTTCCAGGTCTCGCTAGCATAGGACGGACAGCCAGTGAAATTAGTGCCCGCAAGCCTGTGGTACTTAGCACGGAGAAACGATGCCCACAAAGAGTCATTTGCCCCAAACCTGTTCCACAGCTTACAAGCAAATGCCGCACAAAGGTCCTGCGGGTTACGCAGGCTCAATCCACCTTCATTCTTTGGTCGGCAGATGGCGTCCCAAGAAACCCAGTGGTGACGGCGGGTATCGTTCTTGGAACCCCAAAAGAAGGACGAGACCAATGACCGATAAGACCGAAAGAAGGAAGAGGTGGGGGTCATAGCGGCGAAGACATGGGTTCCCATCGAGTCAAGAACCGACTTGATGAGAACAAGTCGACCGGCTTGGGACAGAAGAGAAGCATTCCAGCGAATAATCTTGTTTCTCACTTTATCGGTCAAGGGATCGAAGATAGCGTTAAGTTTTCTACCTCGGTAAAGGGAGATACCCAGATAAGGAAAGGGAGGGAAAGTTTCCGAGAAACTAGATATGGTCTCGATCCATGAAGCACGTGAAGGGGGCAAGTCCTTACCATGGACAAAGCAGCTTTTTGAAGGATTAACGAGTTGGCCCGAACACCTCTCGTATTGGTGTAGGAAACGAAGTAGCCGTCGGATAGAGGAGCGGCTACCATTGGAGAAAATGACAATGTCATCAGCAAAGGATAAGGAAGAGATAAGAGGGCATCCCCTCGGGATTCCAAAACGCTGGATCTGACCGTAGATTGTCAGGGACTGAAGACCGCGAATGAAAGCCTCTGCCGCAATGACGAATAAAGAAGGCGATAGAGGGTCTCCCTGACGCAGGCCCCTACCCCCCTTGAAATAGCCAAAAGAAGAGCCGTTAATGAGCATAGAGAACCAACAGTTCGAGATGAGCCTCCACACCAAGTCAATAAGGATTTCCGGAAACCCGAAAGCTCTAAGGACCTTAAGGATGAAAAACAAGGACAAGCGATCGAACGCCTTAGCCATGTCAAGTTTTAAAACCACATTAGAACCCCTAACTTTCCGATCTAGTTGGGAGATTAGTTCCTGAGCTAGGAGGACGTTGTCAGTGATTAAACGCCCCTTAACAAACCCCGCTTGAGAGGGAGAGATAATGCGTTCAAGGATAGGGGCCAAACGACGGGCCAATATCTTAGAAATAACTTTATTC
Organism: Allium fistulosum; assembly: GCA_030737815.1. Taxonomy (NCBI): domain Eukaryota; kingdom Viridiplantae; phylum Streptophyta; class Magnoliopsida; order Asparagales; family Amaryllidaceae; genus Allium; species Allium fistulosum. The sequence goes on along the minus strand of JASFAW010000015.1, from coordinate 13,919,862 downwards.
GAGAAGTTACAAAGACTGATTGGACGAAAATCCGTGCAAGACCGCGGATTTTCGCACTTAGGAATAAGAATTAAATTGGTGGAAGTCCATCCAGAGGGAAGAGACCCACCGGCGAAGAAGGATTGAATCGCTTGGCAGAAATCAGACTCAATAATAGTCCAAGCAGTCCTATAGAAGACTCCATTGAAACCGTCCGGACCGCAAGTGCTATCTTTGTTCAGGGCAAAGACACACGCTCGAATCTCGTCCGGAGAAGGAGGGTCCACGAATAGGTTGCTGTCCGGAGGGAGCACCATGGGGGGGATGAAGGCCATTAGGGCCGGATCGTGAACTGATACAGAAGGAGAGCCCAAAAAGGACTGGAAGTGGGACAAAATGGTATCTTTGACTTGCTCGGAGGATGAGGCCAAAGATAGGCCAGGACGCAAAATCTCACGTATAGTGAGTAGATTATTCTTCTTACGAATAGATGAATGAAAAAACTTAGAATTCGTATCACCATGTATAAAATAGATTACTCACTCACACTTAAACGCATACAACACACACCAATAATCACTTATATATATAAATTATACGCATACTTCTCCTATGTTAATGTTCAAGTCAGATATACAAGTTAATAAATGAAACAAGAGGGCACAAGGAAAGTTACAATAACAAATAGAAACACACATATGTATGAATATGTATATGTATATGTATATATATGTGTATGTGTATGTATATGTATGTATAATGATTATAAGTTCTCGAAGCTTGCCCATGCATAGGCATGTGCTTACCCACAAAATGGAACCAATTTCATATTCAAATAGTTTATCTTATAAACATACTTCTTTGTTGATATAACAGTTAGGTAGAATATAAAATGGTTGATGTTCTCTTTAAATAAAATATGAGTAGACTAAAATTCAAAATATGGATACATAGAGCAAGACAATGTGAAAAACTTAGCATAGGAGAAATAACAACTTGGTGTGGTATAAACGCACTGACAGTCATATATTATATAAAAATACATACATACATATATATATATATATATAGACATATAAGTATACATGTAATTATTTTAACTTGTATAAATGATAATTTAAATATATCATTTATAGATGTAAACACTTATATATATACATATGTACATATGTACACATACATACATACATATATGTATGTATATTGGATGTAAATATGGGCACCCTACTCTTGCACTAACTCACAGTCCAAAAATACAAGCTCACAATTGAAACCAGGTATGCCACAAAGTGCAACAACCTAAAAAAAGATGAGAGTTGAGTTTAATTCAGTAAAGAGTGCACAAAATAAGTACTTAAGCAAAACAATGAAGATAGAAGTACAAACTAGAGCGGCTACTAAAGAAATACCAAGAGAAGTTCCTTCAAAAATCAACTCAGTAAATGGATGTACCAGGCAACTAAGACAGTAAATGCATTAACATCTCAACATGCACACATAAACTCTTTGAAACACACACTAAAGCGCACACCCTGACACACACCAGTGCACGTAAACATCTACTGAGACACACACGCACTCAGCTCACAAAAACACACGAGAATGCCGAAGACCGGTCGCCTCCATAGGTCGACCGGTCGAAGGTCTTCTTTGACCATTTATCATATGCTAACGGTGATACACCTTCCTCTACACTCGATACGTTTCAAACTTGATGTATAATTTGTTCAATTCCACGCAGCAAGCTAATTCATATAAAAAAAGGAATTAATGGGATACGAACAAAGGTTTGTAACTGGTAAACACTTACTTGAAGACCACCCTTTTCTCTTGCGTGTGCATGCACTCAACTCGCAATTGTAACCAACTCGATATTGTGCCAAGGATGCTAAACGATGTATAGGTCCTTGTATTTGAATTTCGTGATTTAAACTAATTATGATTTGATTATTTAATTTACAATGTGGTGATGTTTTTTTCTTGAATGGCTTCAAGAGCAAGAAAATATATCTTGTGGAATGAGATTTACGTGAACAAATAAAGAAAGAAGAGAAATCTAGATTTAGAAAGCTCTAGATTTAAGAATTCGGGCTGCTAACTAACGTTTGGGCCATGCAAATGAAAATGTGTTTATTTATATTTGTATTTTTCTTTTACTTCTAAAATTAACTTCCATTCCATTTTTGATAGTCACAAGTTTCTATTTCAAATAACACCTTTTACATATTACTATCATATTTCAATTACCTTATTTTTATAAAACATTGTTTACATATTTTTAACTTATTTTTAATTTTAAATATCACATTTTCCATAATTTAAAATCCCTTATTAAATAAATTCCAAACCAATTTACCAAATAAATCACTAAAATCTAATTTAATTACAATAATTAAATTTAATTAATTATTACTTAACAATCGGGTTGTTACAAATGATACACTCAATTAGACCTCGACGGTTTAGATCGATTCCTACCCATTTCGTCCTACGATTGAGATTTGAAACCCAAAATTATAAAAGGGAAACATCTTCTTCTTCTCTTTAATGAATCTGTACAAACTCGCTATTAGAGACAGTTTCAAGCTTTCTGCCTTCCAGTTTTCAATAGTTTCTGCTGGTTTCTCAAGAAAACGCCATTATCAAGTGTTTCCATGCTTATATTTTACCCTTTATTTGATTAGTCCATGTCCTCTTTGCTCTTTGAAAATAAATAAGAAGCTTTTGCATTCTCTTTTTTTATGGAAGGCCCGTGAGGATCTCATAGTTGTTTGGAAATTCTTATTTGAGAGCATACACTTGAGGGAATATGACATGTTTATACAAGCACTATAGCGAGTTAAGATAAAAATAGGGGTAGGGGTTTAAGACTAGCTTTATAGCTTCCCCTTCTTTGGCGAGTAGTAATTGATGAGTTGTGCTTCATGCTTGTGCATATCCCCAAAAGTGGTTTGGCAACTTTGTTGTCCAGGCAACTTGTCCCAACTAGACTATCTTTTGAACTTTTAGATGTTCGCCTAGGTTGAGTTACTCGTTGCTTGATTCTGAGCCTCATCGATGTAGGTCCACTCTAATGGAGGCAGTAGCAAGTTTTTAGGTAGCCAAGCCACATCGAGGTAGGTCCACTCTAGTTGGCCGAAGCGAGCAACACTATAGATACAAGAATCGAGATTACTACTGGGTAGTCGCACCCACCTTTGCACTAGTACTCGGTTCCATTCTTAGGAGAATGGGAAACATCACGCATAAAGGAATCAACATCACTACAAGGGTGGTCTTGCCATCTATGAGCCGGTGTCCAGATCTCAGACGGGAGTATTGTTTGGCTCGTGCATTCTCACAAAGCATACACGATGAATGAATGAATCAGGACTGCAACGTTAGGTGGTTTCGCCATCTATGTGTTGATGTCCCCAGCATGGATAGGAGCAGTGTTAGGCTTGCGCATCCTCACGGACCAATAAACCATAGGCGCATGAATCAAACCAAAACATGGGTGGTCTTTCCATCTAAGCGCTGATGTCCTCGGCATGAATGAGAGTGTTGTTAGGCTTGCGTATCCTCATAAGGCGGTTTTATTATTGTGGCTCTACTCTGGCATGGACAGAGGCACTATGTGCTCATTCCATCTTGGGGTGGTTGCTCGTATATCCATTATCTTATTAATTGATAGAGTTGTGAGAATGGAGTACCCTGTTAAGGTTCTACTCGAGGTTTTGTACTACTAGAGTACAAGCAGTAGATCTTTAATCCAATTTACTTTATCTTTGGTTAGGTGCTTCTTTAAGGTTGACTTGGTAGTTTTATCGATCGCCTCCCCTTGTTAATTTGGTTGAGGGTAGGCAACAGATAAGAAGCATTTCTCGATTTTATTTCTTTCAATAAATCAAAGGAACCAACTGCTTTTAATTTGAGGGCCATTTCGGTCATGATCTTCTTAGGTAGTGCGAAATGATAGATGAAGTTTTTGATGACGTATTTGAGGACCTTGCCGTAATGAACTCAGTGAGTGGTTCTGCTTCGACCTATATAGTGACGTAATCGATGGAGACTATAGTTGAATATATTCTCCGTTTGCATTCGAAAGTTCTTCGATGAGGTCGATCCCCTTGTGTCAAACTGCCACGGGGATATCATAGGAGTTTACTAGATAGGGAGACCCTCGGGAAAGTAGCGAACCGTTGGCCACGATCATATTTCTTAATCGATCCTGGTGCCACTTCTTGCACCTAAGTTATCTCAATACTACCCTCCACCACTACCATTAACTAGGTATCGATCAGAGTTGATCCAAAGGTGTATTAGGGGTGGTTTGTTAAGGTAGTTCCTGAATTTATATGCATGAACACATACACAACCACTACTCTAAATCAATCCATATACACATATATACATACAAAATAAAACAAACCAAATTACTCAATCATTCTAACATGTAGATCAATTCATAATTAAACTGTTTCTCAACACACCGATGTGCATATATAAATCTTCTAGTACATATATATACGTACACACACACACATATATACACACACATCAAAACCCACTTACAAATGGTGAATACTAGCTAGAATTTGCAAGGAGATTACTATTCCCTCTTGCCTATTTTCTAAGAGTCTTTAACCACTTAAATTCTTACATATGCATTTAACTAACTCTAATTTTGAATATACACTCATGTGAACGAAACTAACTAAAATTAAGCCTCTTTCGAAGCTTCTATGAAAATCCCAATCTTTAACAACCAAATCATTCTTTCATCAATGAATTAATTATAAACATCTCTTAAATATTCAACTTAGTAAATGTATGTATGTATGCATGAATGTATGCATGTGTATATGTATGTATGTATGTATTGCAACTTATTTTTATCTCTAAATCATTTCAAGGCAAGGCTAGTTTATTAAAAATATCTCCTTCACTCACTTCAAAATTATATTCAAGTAGTTTTAAAATAACTAAGCGGTCATAACCTCTCTACCATGTCATCCACATGAGCCACTATAAACTATTTCAAGTTACTAATCTACTTAATGCTTAATAACTTTCTCAAATAATATGTTTTGAGCTTCATATCCATAAGCTACTTATGTAAATATACTATATATCATTAACATATTCATCAACATACATATGTTGCCTTGGGTCAACAGGTTAAAGTGAAGCATTTATTCATTGAAAATGTTTATATAACTAATTAATTAATTAAGTAGAAGGATATTTTTGTCATTTAGCAGTGCCGTTTTTCTTCTTTTGAATGCATGTTTAAAACTCAAAAATCATCGAATTAATGGCATCAATTCTTTGTTTTCTTATTTCAGTCAATAATTTTAACCTTTTTAGTTCTACAGGAAAAAAACAAAATTCAGAGTTGAGATTAGGATCCAATAATTTCTTTGGCAAAGAAGATATGGAAAAGTACGGTTGGATAGACATTTGAGCCTCAAAACGCTTTATGAACTGTGACTTCTTTTATGAATTTTTTTATATTTACTATCTTTTTGAAGATCACCAGCTTCGTTGTACATGCCCAAAGTTGTGAAACCGTAACATTTAGTTTTTGTAGTTCAAATGTTTGATGAAAGGACTAATAAGTTCTAAATAGCCATTGTATTACAATAAATGACTGGATGACTTAGGAAGTATTAACATGGGAACAAAACATATCAATGCAAAATGGTTTTAATTTGTATGAGTTTGGTAGTGGATCCATTTTCTTTATTTCTTTGAGATTTAAAACAATATGGTTTCTCACTAAGAACAATCACATTTCATGCATGGTTGCTTTACTTATGTATTGGACCGACATTTTAGTCTGGGTGCATCAAGTATATAGATATTGTTTCTCAATATTTTGATTCTACATAAATTTTCCCCTAAAAAATTAATAGTTTGTTTAAAGTGTAATTTTCTTGATTTGTTAATGCTTTAGTACATTATTAGGTTTAATAGTTTTATCAACTACCCATCACTTATCTTCATTACTAATAATGCAGTTATATTAACATTTTCTATTTATTTATATAACAAAAAAATTTAGCTAAACTTTATGTAGATAGTGTAACTTTGTTGCAAGGTCCTTTCATAAGTTATGTTGAAAAAGATCACGTATATTTGATCACAAACATATACTTAAATCTTGCATTTGCTTGGAAATTATGGGGATAATGGATCACTACATGCCAAAAGTTTGGGGTTAAGCTATAAAAGAGTAAATACCACACTATGATGTTAGTATGTTAGTTTTTCATTAGTACCTAATAAAGAATTCATAAACAATACCATTTCCATTGTAATTTAATTGGAAGTGAAGACTTTTATTCAATACACAAAATACCCTAAGTATTCAAAAATTACATACTAAAGGATATATTTACTCAAGGTCAATTTGGTCAATAGAAAAGGAACGGTTACTTCCATTATCCCTAGTCGCCTCTTTCTCTACTATAAATGTTTCCATTTTAGTTTCCCATTTAACAGTAATTTAAAATTTAACAGTAATTTAACAGTAATTTGGAATAAAGAAGAATTCAAAATTGTTGAAGAAAATATGATTATAATAAAAGACTATTCAAATTTATGGTTTTAGAAATTGTAAATTTGAGATAATTGGATAATAAGATAATGAATTTAGAAATAGTTGAGATTGATTTTAGTGAAATCAAATGGATTAAATCAATTATTGAATATCAATTAATTTAAATTAAATTTATATGGTTTAAATTAATTGTTATTTTGTATTTCAAAATCTGTTTCTTTCTGGTTGTTTCTATTCTCCTACCTCGTTCCTTTTCGGGGACGAAAAGTTTTGAGTGGGGGAGAATGTAACGACCCGTAAAATTTCAACTGTTTAATAACGTAATTAGTTGAAATTTTGCGAAATTTCAAACGATAAAATTTTGAAATAAAACTTTAATATTTGTAATACGTCTAGTTAAACATAGCAACTGGTAAATTTTCGTCCGAAAATACGAAAGTTTATTTCGCGCGTAAATTCACTTCAAATTTAATCAGTTAAAAAGCGTTGAAAATAAAACGTTTCAAAACCAAAATATTTTTACATAGAAAAATTCTAAACCATCTTCTGAGCAAGATGTCAGTTTGTCGCTTTTACAAATTCGGACATCTTTGGCTCCGTCGATTTTATTTTTCAGTGTTTTTCTTGCATTTTTCGCTGGTTGAAATTTCGAATTTTTATAATTCAATCGTACCATTGATATCTGTATACCGTCTTGATCGTCTCGTCGCACTGATCTGTACGGTATATTCATTCGTGTGTTTCGGAGTTCGGGTAACGACGGAAATCGATGAAACGATCAGTCGTACCGGTTCCGCATTCGAGACTTTTGCTTTCTTTTGTCCTTTCAGTATCTACGTAGAATTAAATAACCACTTGTTTAATATTCCCAGAAATATAACAGGTGACCTTTGGTTTAATTGGTTTCAAATTTCTCTGGTTTCGTTTCGTTATCTCTGTCTTGATGAACAAAAATTTTATTTAGTCTTCACCCTGGCTTTCGAAAACAAAAGGGAATGGAATATATAAGGTTCGTATATAATGGCTTTTGAATGCTGCTCGTTCCCCTTTCAAATTGAAACCCCATCCTTCTTTTGCTCGGTCGAAACTTCTTATACCCATCCCCATGTCGGCCTGCCTCACCTGAGCATCACCGAAACCCCATCTCCCCTCCTTACTTACTCCATCTTATTGCCGACCACGCCGCAGCCATTAGGCCTCCATCCACCACCGTGTTGTTCCACCATCCCTCCGACAACTCGCGTCCCACCCCACAACCGCCACGTCACCGTCTCCAACCCATTGGCTGACAACCCACCGAAACCCAAACTACAGCCTCGTCCTTCCATTCACCATCTCCTGAACCCATTCGCCACCATTCCCTAACCCATGTTTTTCATCCCCTGACCGAAGTTCTGTCCGAGTCCTCCCATCCTCTGCCCGAAGCCAACCCATCGCCACCACCCCTCTCCAACCTCGCCCTCTCCGTGATCTGACACCACCCACGCCACTCCTCCACCCGCCAAACACTAAGTAGTCGAGCCTCCACCTAGTAGCCGAAGCCACCCCTGTTCGCTCGTGCTCCTATATACATAAAGTAAGTAATATTTTATATATTATAGTGATATGTAATATTTTATATACAGGTATAGGTCATGCTGTTTATATACAGTGACAGGTATATATTATATTTTAAGGACTAGTATTATATATGCGGTAGTATTTTCACTAGTATAATCATTCCATGCTCTGTTGTATGTATATTAGGATACTATTAGTTTATTTTTATTTTTCCAGTGAGAGTTATATAAGTTCAAGTTGCTATATATATTCGAATGTTAGTTGTAATATATCTATCGTTTAAATACTGTTTTAAATTTCTAGGTATACAATGCTTATAGTATATATATTATATAAGATATGATAGTATATATATAAATGGTTGCTGAAGGTTTTAATTTTTTTTTTCTCTTTGAGAACTAAAGTGTTTGTATATAATAATTTAACAATGTTTTGTATGGTTTAGTTTATATAAGCTATATCATAACTAATGTAGTTGTATGTTTACAACTGTATACCGTAAGTAGTTTATATATAGTTTTATCTAGCTTTGGTGTAATAGAACAAATGAGATAATAAGATATATACATAAGGATAAAGTACAGATAAATTTTCGTATAGCATTGTAAATGTTCTATCTATATAGGGTGACTTTGTGCATACCTATGTGTCTTTTACTGGGTCTGTTGAGTCTTAGTATTTATAAGTTCATATATATCTTTATATTAGTGTTTATAATATATGATGATACGAAAAGTTGAATATATTGTATACATATTTGGTTTATTAATAACGTCCTATACGTTTAGATATATAGGAATGTTTTTTCTCTGTTTTGGCACTTTGCTGTGATACTCGTGAGTATGGTATATATTAGTTAAGCAATTTATTTTATAATATGTTTTAAAGAGTATATATATAGACAGTTATATAAGATTTTGTTTTATGTTTACATAAGTCGGTATAAGTTGTATACTAGTCTGCTCGTATATTTGTCAGTGTTTGTTCGATATATATATACCTACTGTTTTAAATATGATAAGTATATTAGTGGATATACAGTTTTATTTTTTTTTCTTTTAAATGTGTATAAACTTTACACTATAATAATGTATATGAGTTTGATTTGATAATAATTTGGAAGCTATATTATCTTAGTATTTGTCTGGAATTGAAATATATAAATAAATAATATAATAATTATGTATGTATTTTCAGTTTTTATATATAAAAAAAATGATTCTGATTGATTCTCATCGGTTTCCACTTTACCAGCTTTTGGCCTATCGTGCATGTTCTTCACCGAATTCGTGCCAATCTCGCCTTGCTTTGCAATTCGTGCTTGGATTCGTAGCTCGTGTCCATTTGTCGAACCATATCTAACCTCGGAAGGTGAGCACTCACTCACGATTAACGTTCTTTTAATTATTAAATTTGATTTTAATTGAAACGACAATTGAAATATACTGCTGTTAGTTAATTACACTGTTATATATGCTATTGCCTGTATCAGTTCACCTGTGTCATCTGACACCATTATCTGTTAATTATTTATGCGATGATAATACAGTTTGGCTGATAATTGATTGATTGTTGATGTTTATATTGGACGTTAAATTGTTTAATGTTAAAATGATAAATAGTATGAAATTGAACTTGATATAGAATAATTAAATGTAAATTTGATTAACTGACATTTGTATAATATGACCCCTTTAACTGTTGAATTTATTGACACGTAGGATTTGTTTAATTACATTTTGAACCACTGAATGTATGTTGTTAAATTGATGATGTATGAAATTGTAAATAGATGACAAGTGAAAAACCGTAATGTGAAATCTTTAATCTACATGAAATGATAGTGTAGATTCTAGAAATAATTATATTAATTCGTACAAATAACAATGCGAATTAATACGGTTATTTCGGGATTATTTGAATTGATTATTGGATTGTTATTGTTTGTTGTTATTGCTTGTTTATTTACTTTGACACCATCCCAGTTATCACACTGCAAGTTCCCTTTGTTATGCTTTGATTTTGAATTGAATTGGAATCGGGTTGAAATGATAAATACCTAAATTGAACTTTGACCGAGGATAGAAAATTAAATAAAACCCGATTGGTCAATAATTTGATTTAAAAATAAACGAAGATTTTATTTGAATAAATAATATGGTTTTGAAATGAAGTTGAAATTTAAATTTTAATGAAAGGAAAATGTAAATATTTAAAATCTGAAACAAAATATTAAAAATGAAATTGATGAAAGAATGTTGTTTAATTTGAGAAATTATTGAATTAAGTTTGAAATTATAATTAAGTTTGAAATTGTAATTAAGTTTAAAATTATTAAACTTTGAAATGATTTAAATAATTAAGTTGGAAATTATAATTAAGTTGAAATTATTAAACTTTGAAATTATTTAATAATTAAAGTTTTGAATTATTTAATAATTAAATAAGATTGAATTATTTAATGATTGAATTGAATTGAATTCTTTAATAAGTAAAATTGAACTTTTGAATAAGTGAATTTACTTCGTAAATAAATGAAATTGAGTTCTTTATTAATTAAGTTTTGGAAAATATTTAAGTAAGTAAATAAGTGAAATTGAATTTCTTTAACAAGAAATAAAATGTGATTTATTGAAATTAATGTAAGACTTGAAATTTAAAGAATTTGATTTGACGAATTTAATTTAATTCAAAATGGTAAGTTTTGATTTAATGAGGTCGAACTTAAGAAATTGATTTAATGATTTGGAAATTTAATAGAAATTGTTTTGAATGATAAATTTACTTAATGAATATTGAATGAAATCGATAAATGATTTTGGAATTGATTTAAATGTTAAATTGAATTTATTTAAATGATTTCGGAATGAATCTTATATACAAACTTGAATCAATATTTGAATTGTTTTAAATAAAGATTGAAATTGTATTATGAGATTTTGAAATGATAATTTGGAAGTTTTTGAAACGTAAATATTGGAAATTGATTTTGAAAGACAAATGAAATGTTGGTTTACGAATTGAAATTGAAATTGAATTTGATTTGTTTTTGAAATATATTAAATGACCAATCGGTGAAATAATTTCGGAAGTTATTAAAGAGACCGGAATTCGGTTATGGATATACTCTCTATCTAAACCGAAAACCACTTTAATAACTATACGCGGAGTGATGATCCAGAATGAAGTGGTTGGAATGATGTTCGTGATGATTGAAGAAAGAGAACGATAATGGATAGCCTTGACACTTGTGTCAAATTGGAAATGACTAAAACAGGAGCTGTGCCGGGCCAATGGAGGATTAGCTACCTCAAGTGGACACACTTCTTCGAACTACTTATACTTATTGTCGATTGGTGCACCCTTGATTTTGGGAGTGTTGTCTCACGGTGTTGCGGGCGCTGCGGCGTTGCGTTCTCACCAGCCCGGATCAGGCGAACGGTAGTATCACTACCTTGGGTATAGCCTCATGTGCCTTGTCATACTTGTATTCCATTTATGCGCGACCACTACGAATTTGTTTTGTACCTTGAGTATATGGATTGCCCTCTGGTGACTTCCGGTTTTGGGGAAACTACGGTCTTGTATATGCTTGTGGGAATAAAAATGTGTTAAGGGTGGAATGGGCCATGACTTAACGCTATTTTGATATCTTTTATATTACTGATAGACATTATCTACTTATCGTACATTACTACATAGTAGATAGTTTGACGGATCCTTAAAGGATGGTTATTCCAACATCCTTTGAGTTACTTGTATTTCAATTGCTATTTCACTTGAGTTGGATTTATTAATATGAGAATGTTAATCCTGACTCGAGTGTTTTGTGTTTTGCTTTACGCTCGGGTCAGACTGAGTAGTTCAGCTTTTGAGACTCACCTTTGGAGTTGGAGCTTTGCTTGAAGATCCAGCCATCTATTCTGCTTTCAGTATTCGATGATTCCAGTGATGTATTCTGATTCGTATTTGACGTATCGTATTACTCTTCCGTTGTATCTGGTTTAACTTTGATGTATCGTTTTACTCTTCTGTTGTAAACTCTGATGTATTTATATATTCATATAGTAGCTTCATGAACTACTATCTCTTTTATTTCCGCTGCACTTATTACTCTGTGTCTGTGATCTGTGATTATATTTATTTACTGTATATGTTCAGTTTTGCCAAATTTAAATTAACAACGTGGTATTTTGAGCAATTCAACTCCGGCATGAGTGTCTACCTATACACTTATCATGGATGCGAATGGTCCAAAATGGCGGGTCGTTACAGTTGGTATCAGAGCTTTGGTTGCTCTAGGCAAAACTTAACATATGGGGTAAATGTATTTACAGAATCACTCTCATTCGAGTTTCAATCTCTTCCCTTGACTCAATTCCTTTGAATTTTGGAACGTTCCTCTCGGTTCCGAAATTCATTCGTGTCCTTCACTATTCGTCTTCTTTCAATCCTGGAGCACCCCATAACTCCATTCTTAATGTTATCTATAATAGATCGGCGGTCACGCCAATCTTCGAATGATTTGTAAAGGGGTGAAACTCCTTTACAATAGGCATTGATTTACCGGAGATTTCTGTATCCTCGGTTTACAATGCTATCTATTCCCTGCTATACCTGAATTCCATCTCTTAAGATCGAGTGTTGATTACCTCGGAATTCAGCATCGATCCTATTCTTGAAGTTACGGACGACCGGTTAAGGTTGCCCGTGAATTTAATAAACTTACCCATCTCCCGATTCTGTTATTGAATCATCTTATCTTTTCTTTCGAATTTGTCTTCGAATCAGAATTCTCTTTGATTTGAGTCCATCAAATTTTGAATCCCTATCCTTATTTTGAAAATCCATTCCTATATCGTCGAGCAAAGAAATGTATTTCTAAATTTATATTAAAAATGTTGTTTTTAAATTTGATAAACAAAATAGTTTCGAATGATTATATTATATATAAATATAAGTTTTCTGAAATTAAATTGTTAATGAATTTGTTGTCTGAAAATAATAATGTTTGATTTTCATTTATTGTTTTGTAAACCATTGACTATTGCATAATATAAATAAGTGAATTTATAAACTTAAGTTATAAATTGATTGAAATTTGAAATGAATTTAATTCAGAAATTTGAGAATTTAGTTTCCGGTGATTTCGAACTTTGGTTTTTAAAATTTTAAAGTATATTATTGGAAGTATTTTCGAATAGAAATCGTTTCCAAAGAATTTTAAAATATTGAAATCAGTGCCCTTCTCTTTGTCGCTGGAAAATAATTTCGGTGATGGCGGCCGCATCATCGACGTTCATTTTCGAGTTTCGAAGTGGAGATACTATTCTGTAGCTTTGCTACGGTTTTGTTTTGAAAAATATTTTGATTTGAATTTCTTCAGTATATTTTGATTTACATATATATAAGTATCTTATTTTAAAAAAATTTAATTTGATTTGATATAAATATATTATATATATCTCTAAATTGTTTAAAGTTAATCGGAAATCAAATTCTTAAATTTTGTTAAAGGATGATTTTAATTATAAATAAAACAAAAATTTGGAATAAATATTTAAACTTGAATTATTGAATTGAGAAAATTTTATTTGTATATTGTTCAACTGCATTCTAATACAACTTACCTAAATCATTCAGAAGTTGAATATGTAATTGGATAATATATAATATAAATTGAATTTGTAAATAAAATTTGAGTGTTTATAATAAATGTTATACACTAAATTTTGATTATAAAGATGTTAATAGCGTTAGATAGGATAATAAGTAACACTCAGATTAATAATGAAATAAATTTGTTTTGAAAGAATCAATAAATTTGTTTTGAAAGAATTAATAAATTGAAATTTGATCAACTTATGAAAATACCTTGAATTTAAAAGCAATTAGTGAATATAAATTAATTTAAATCGAAACTTTATGTTTTAAATTAATTTATATGGGTTAAATATATGTGAGTAGATATATTAAGTAGAATAAATTTAACAGTAATTTGGAATAAAGAAGAATTCAAAATTGTTGAAGAAAATATGATTATAATAAAAGACTATTCAAATTTATGGTTTTAGAAATTGTAAATTTGAGATAATTGGATAATAAGATAATGAATTTAGAAATAGTTGAGATTGATTTTAGTGAAATCAAATGGATTAAATCAATTATTGAATATCAATTAATTTAAATTGAATTTATATGGTTTAAATTAATTGTTATTTTGTATTTCAAAATCTGTTTCTTTCTGGTTGTTTCTATTCTCCTACCTCGTTCCTTTTCGGGGACGAAAAGTTTTGAGTGGGGGAGAATGTAACGACCCGTAAAATTTCAACTGTTTAATAACGTAATTAGTTGAAATTTTGCGAAATTTCAAACGATAAAATTTTGAAATAAAACTTTAATATTTGTAATACGTCTAGTTAAACATAGCAACTGGTAAATTTTCGTCCGAAAATACGAAAGTTTATTTCGCACGTAAATTCACTTCAAATTTAATCAGTTAAAAAGCGTTGAAAATAAAACGTTTCAAAACCAAAATATTTTTACATAGAAAAATTCTAAACCATCTTCTGAGCAAGATGTCAGTTTGTCGCTTTTACAAATTCGGACATCTTTGGCTCCGTCGATTTTATTTTTCAGTGTTTTTCTTGCATTTTTCGCTGGTTGAAATTTCGAATTTTTATAATTCAATCGTACCATTGATATCTGTATACCGTCTTGATCGTCTCGTCGCACTGATCTGTACGGTATATTCATTCGTGTGTTTCGGAGTTCGGGTAACGACGGAAATCGATGAAACGATCAGTCGTACCGGTTCCGCATTCGAGACTTTTGCTTTCTTTTGTCCTTTCAGTATCTACGTAGAATTAAATAACCACTTGTTTAATATTCCCAGAAATATAACAGGTGACCTTTGGTTTAATTGGTTTCAAATTTCTCTGGTTTCGTTTCGTTATCTCTGTCTTGATGAACAAAAATTTTATTTAGTCTTCACCCTGGCTTTCGAAAACAAAAGGGAATGGAATATATAAGGTTCGTATATAATGGCTTTTGAATGCTGCTCGTTCCCCTTTCAAATTGAAACCCCATCCTTCTTTTGCTCGGTCGAAACTTCTTATACCCATCCCCATGTCGGCCTGCCTCACCTGAGCATCACCGAAACCCCATCTCCCCTCCTTACTTACTCCATCTTATTGCCGACCACGCCGCAGCCATTAGGCCTCCATCCACCACCGTGTTGTTCCACCATCCCTCCGACAACTCGCGTCCCACCCCACAACCGCCACGTCACCGTCTCCAACCCATTGGCTGACAACCCACCGAAACCCAAACTACAGCCTCGTCCTTCCATTCACCATCTCCTGAACCCATTCGCCACCATTCCCTAACCCATGTTTTTCATCCCCTGACCGAAGTTCTGTCCGAGTCCTCCCATCCTCTGCCCGAAGCCAACCCATCGCCACCACCCCTCTCCAACCTCGCCCTCTCCGTGATCTGACACCACCCACGCCACTCCTCCACCCGCCAAACACTAAGTAGCCGAGCCTCCACCTAGTAGCCGAAGCCACCCCTGTTCGCTCGTGCTCCAATATACATAAAGTAAGTAATATTTTATATATTATAGTGATATGTAATATTTTATATACAGGTATAGGTCATGCTGTTTATATACAGTGACAGGTATATATTATATTTTAAGGACTAGTATTATATATGCGGTAGTATTTTCACTAGTATAATCATTCCATGCTCTGTTGTATGTATATTAGGATACTATTAGTTTATTTTTATTTTTCCAGTGAGAGTTATATAAGTTCAAGTTGCTATATATATTCGAATGTTAGTTGTAATATATCTATCGTTTAAATACTGTTTTAAATTTCTAGGTATACAATGCTTATAGTATATATATTATATAAGATATGATAGTATATATATAAATGGTTGCTGAAGGTTTTAATTTTTTTTTTCTCTTTGAGAACTAAAGTGTTTGTATATAATAATTTAACAATGTTTTGTATGGTTTAGTTTATATAAGCTATATCATAACTAATGTAGTTGTATGTTTACAACTGTATACCGTAAGTAGTTTATATATAGTTTTATCTAGCTTTGGTGTAATAGAACAACTGAGATAATAAGATATATACATAAGGATAAAGTACAGATAAATTTTCGTATAGCATTGTAAATGTTCTGTCTATATAGGGTGACTTTGTGCATACCTATGTGTCTTTTACTGGGTCTGTTGAGTCTTAGTATTTATAAGTTCATATATATCTTTATATTAGTGTTTATAATATATGATGATACGAAAAGTTGAATATATTGTATACATATTTGGTTTATTAATAACGTCCTATACGTTTAGATATATAGGAATGTTTTTTCTCTGTTTTGGCACTTTGCTGTGATACTCGTGAGTATGGTATATATTAGTTAAGCAATTTATTTTATAATATGTTTTAAAGAGTATATATATAGACAGTTATATAAGATTTTGTTTTATGTTTACATAAGTCGGTATAAGTTGTATACTAGTCTGCTCGTATATTTGTCAGTGTTTGTTCGATATATATATACCTACTGTTTTAAATATGATAAGTATATTAGTGGATATACAGTTTTATTTTTTTTTCTTTTAAATGTGTATAAACTTTACACTATAATAATGTATATGAGTTTGATTTGATAATAATTTGGAAGCTATATTATCTTAGTATTTGTCTGGAATTGAAATATATAAATAAATAATATAATAATTATGTATGTATTTTCAGTTTTTATATATAAAAAAAAAATGATTCTGATTGATTCTCATCGGTTTCCACTTTACCAGCTTTTGGCCTATCGTGCATGTTCTTCACCGAATTCGTGCCAATCTCGCCTTGCTTTGCAATTCGTGCTTGGATTCGTAGCTCGTGTCCATTTGTCGAACCATATCTAACCTCGGAAGGTGAGCACTCACTCACGATTAATGTTCTTTTAATTATTAAATTTGATTTTAATTGAAACGACAATTGAAATATACTGCTGTTAGTTAATTACACTGTTATATATGCTATTGCCTGTATCAGTTCACCTGTGTCATCTGACACCATTATCTGTTAATTATTTATGCGATGATAATACAGTTTGGCTGATAATTGATTGATTGTTGATGTTTATATTGGACGTTAAATTGTTTAATGTTAAAATGATAAATAGTATGAAATTGAACTTGATATAGAATAATTAAATGTAAATTTGATTAACTGACATTTGTATAATATGACCCCTTTAACTGTTGAATTTATTGACACGTAGGATTTGTTTAATTACATTTTGAACCACTGAATGTATGTTGTTAAATTGATGATGTATGAAATTGTAAATAGATGACAAGTGAAAAACCGTAATGTGAAATCTTTAATCTACATGAAATGATAGTGTAGATTCTAGAAATAATTATATTAATTCGTACAAATAACAATGCGAATTAATACGGTTATTTCGGGATTATTTGAATTGATTATTGGATTGTTATTGTTTGTTGTTATTGCTTGTTTATTTACTTTGACACCATCCCAGTTATCACACTGCAAGTTCCCTTTGTTATGCTTTGATTTTGAATTGAATTGGAATCGGGTTGAAATGATAAATACCTAAATTGAACTTTGACCGAGGATAGAAAATTAAATAAAACCCGATTTGTAACGACCCGGAAATTTCGATCCCGAAAATTCCAGATAGTTAGGAAAAGAAGAAAGAGATAGAAGAAGAAACAGAAAATAAAACACAGAACCTCACATTCGCAGCGGATCAAAATATAATATCAAATAATAGCAGTTTACAAAAGAATACTATATCTATCAATTTTGCATTTATAATACATCAGAGTTACTCTCATACACAACACTGAGTATATACAAATCAAATATATCTCAGATAAACAGAAATAATAGTCACAGCGGGAACACTCCATACGTCCTGCCATCCAGCTCATCTCCTAAGCTCCAGAACGTCCTTACCTGAAAATCTGTAATACTCGGTCTGACCCGAGCATTACAACAAAGTAACACCCGGGTCAGGCTGGAAACCAGCGTGAGTACACCCATCTAACATGGAATACAAAGTATATAACTATATAAACCCGGTGTCACTTATATCCATTTACAACTTCACAAGTTGTTATAGACATCACTTATCACACACATCAATTTCTAAGTACTCAAAACGTAGATTATATGGTCCAGTTTTCTTAAATCATTTCATTTCAGCTTATTTATTTCACATACAATTCTATGAAGATTTGAAGTGGTTTCGGGTATTCACTAATACCCGACTCCGGTCTCTTCAAATCCAATTGCCATCTAAACCCAAGTTATTCAATGAAGTATAATTCAACTTAAATTACCCGATAACACTTTTACACAACAATTCATACTTGATAGATAACCACACAATTACTGTCCATCCAACATATCATATCACATAGCAATTCAATTCAGAGATATCAACCAATCCAAAACACTTATCATCATTCGATCATTCATACGCAAGATTTATCTCTTACATTAACTACACCAATTAATGATCCTCCAATTACTTTCATTTGTAAATTATTCTTAAGTCTCATTTAATAATTAACCTTTAACTTAAATACATTCGTAAATCAACTACCCTTAATTACTTCATTAATGAAACCAACTCCTTGATTAATTACATTAATTTATCATTTAATTACACTAAGTAATAAACGCTTAATCACTCCCACTAAGCAATCCTCTTTTAATTACTATTCACCAAGGAATCTCCCTTAATTGATTACATCTAGTAATTAACCATCACTAAGTCATTACGCTTTATTAATTACATTAAGTAATTATACTTAACCATCATCAAGTAAGTCTCTTTAATTGATTAAACTTAACTAATTAACTACATTAACCACATTAACTTAATTAATAACATTGAGTAATAAATCTCTTTAATTACTTTCTTAAGTAATTACTCTTAATAATTCTTTAACCTTAGGTAATTAACCTCTAGTTACATGTTACTTAATTATTCATTAATTAATTAATCTTGATTAAAATTACTTAAATTACTTATCTTAGTAAATTGAGTAATTATACCTTAATTACTTTAGTAAAATAAACATGATTAAATTTAGATAAATCGTTTATTACATCAACTCTTAACTTAACACTAACCAACAATATTCATCAATTAATAATAAACTTTGTATAACAAATACTTCAAGTATTTAGGCTGATTCACGTGGAAGCAAAACCCGAGGCAAACACTTGGTTTACCCGAGTAACACTCGTGTATTCCTTCCCTGTTTCCCGAGTTCCTCCCCTCTATTCCTTCTCGCGTACATTCTTCCTCTTCTACCTGTTCTTTTCTCCTTCCTTTTTTTTTTTTTTTTGGTTAAGTTAAAAATTTAAACTACAGACATCAAACGCCACCACATAATCTTTCGTTCAACCCAAAAAAAACCCCCCTTGTGCACGTGCACCATCACCGGAGACACCTCCGTTCACTGATGAACCTCCTCGCACGCCATTCATCACCATTACAACAAACTCGAACCATCAAAACACTAGCATTTGTGACAGATCAAAATCGAGTTACTCGGCTGAAAAAAAGTTGGTTCCAGGAACTACTACCGAACTTCCCTAGACCCCGCTCTCCGACCATCAGATGATGCGAAACTCCGACCACCTCAACCCCGATCATCCACGAACCTATTCCACTTGATTTCGTCGAACTCGATCACCCTGAGATTATACATAGACCCTAAATCCAACCTCAACCCAAACTAGGTTTACAAACAAATTCCCAACGCCGCCGACGACACAGAAGACTATCATCCTTCCTGTCATTTTTGCCTAACTCTCTGAACCTTCACCTAACTCCAACCAAAATTCCGGTCATCCTAACGCTTGTGACCATCAGAATTTGCCCAGTATCCCAAAAACAGTGCAAACCCGACATTTACTTCTTTTCAAGTTTAAAAATTATGATTTAGATCTTAAAAATCATGTTTTGGTTTAGAGGTTCAGATATTATCCCTGGATTGTTAAATTAACATACTTTAATTTTTTCGAAAACCATATTGTCCTGTTCAAATTTAATTTCCAGACAAATTCTCTCTTTAATTTCACTTAAGTAAACTTTAAAGTTAAACCTTAAAATCAAACAAACAAATCCTGTTAAAGTACTAGGTACAAACAGTAAGTAGATCAAGAAGCATTAGATTGTTTGGTTTAGTATCTAAGCTTGAACCAAGTTCAGGCAGAAGCAAATTTTTCAACCTGTGTTCATCTAAACATTCATATACCCATGTACAGAACTCCTCCAACCAGTATATATTCACACAAGCACATTCATTGTTTGCAACCAGAATCTCATTTGAGATTTTGTTTTTAAGGGAAGAGGTTACTCACCTGATTTTTGTCTTTGAACAGAGCTCACATCCTAGTTTAAAGAAAACAACTTGATCTTCTTGTTTTGTTGCTGTTGATTGTTCCAGTTTTAAGCTTTGATGGTTTTTTTCCCAGACTTCAAAATGATGATACAATTGATCAAGTTAGATTTAGTTCAGGTTGTAGCTTGTATCTATATATTTTTTTTTTCCTTCTCAGTTTCTTTTTGATGGACGCACTGAAAATATAAGATGATACATAGGGGAAATATACAGGCTGAAGACATGATGCAAGAGATTTTTTTCTTCTTATGTACTTGAAATATTTCTTTATACACTTGGCCAGAGATTTCTATCTCAAATTGGTGGCTGAGGACATTCTCGAATTGACTTTAGTTTGCTATATTAAATACTTATGTCCTTTATGTTTCTTCATTTTGCTTTATTTTATTACACTACTTGTTTCATACTTATCTCTCTATTGTTTGAATACTTGCATATAATCTACTGTCTTCTTATGCAAGCTATAGATATTTTTTTTTATATTCTTGATTGAATATGTTTACTTTATATTATACTTACTTATCTTATCTATATATTTGTTTATACTTTATTTTTACCTTAAATATTTATTTCTACATACTTTTATATTTATTATCTTGTATATTCACATGTATATATTTTATTTCCTTAACAATTTTATAAGTATATTTTGCTTGTATTTTATTTCACTTCTTATAAATTTACTTCTATTTCAACTTAACTATTTAATTCTATTCTAATATGTTGTTAAATTTTTATCTATCTGTTGCTTTATATATTTTTTTATAGTCAATCTTATATATATTTATTTCATAAATTCAAATTATTATTAACCATCAATTCTAAATTTTAAAATTACTTATTTATATATTTTATACTTATGTCAATGTATATATACTTTTATATCATATATATTTCCATTTATTACACATTTAAATTCAAATCAAAAATATATACATATATATTACTTCAAATTTACTCATATATGCTCAAATACATATATATATATATATATATATATTTACAATATTTCTAAGTTTAAATGATTTATACAAAAATCTATTTGAATTCGGGGAAACTCGCATCGCTTCATCGATACATTTCACAAATTTAATTCAAAAATTCATTTAATTAACAACTTAAATTTAATAAAAATCTGGATCGTCACATCCCTCCCCCCTTTGAATCTTTTCGTCCTCGAAAAGGAACGAAGCCAGATTTATTTAAAATGCTTAAAATCAGATAAATTTCTTTGATCATTTTTAAAATACTTTAAAAATCTGTATAAATTTCTAAAATGGTTTTTATAAATACTTTTATAACTCGATGTTTCGACAAGTCCATCCTTGTCCTCACAGAAATTCGGTCATACGTTGATCAGGCGTACGACTGAAAATCTATAAGTGCTTAGCAGACCCGTTTCCAACATCCAGTGAAAACATTTTGAAAAATAATTTTATTGAAAATATATGAAATAGTTTTGAAAATAGAGAAAATATCTTTAGTGAGAATGCTCTGGAAATCATCACACCCATCCATGGTCACAGTTACATCCTGGGTTACGTTGCCGTCGCAGCAAAAGTCCATGTAACTAATTACACCATAGAACCCACGACAGATCGCAGTTACATCCAGGGTTACGTTGCCGTCGCAGCAAAAGTTCATGTAACTGTTGGCTCTCAGCGGCACACACGATTACGCTGTCAAAATGAAACTTCTCCACTCCCACATAGGTCGCAGTCTACCGATGTAAAATCAAGCATAGACTGTTGGCTCTCAGCGGCACACACGACTTTCGCTATGTAACCATAGTGTCGCAGTCTACCGATATAAAATCAAACGCAGACTGTTGGCTCTCAGCGGCTCACGCGACTTTCGCTATGGTCTGCAGTAGATCGCAGTGACATCGAGTTACACTGTCGTCACAGCATAACCCAAATGCCTCTGTGGGCACCAGCCCCTCGACTTTCGCTACACAAATAATCCTCAGGAACTAGTTTTGTCCGGACTCCTCACAGGATCAACTTTAGAACCTCCCCCTTTGAGGCTCAAGGCAGTACCACCCTGTGGCACTCCTGAGAAGTTCATTTTAAGGGAGCGCCTTTTTCCCCAGAGCCACTCTCAAAACACTTTATACTATACACATATAGTATTTTCCAAATCATACACCTAGTATGAATCTCATATAAATGCTTTTACACAAAATCGATTCTCAAAATCGATAATTCACAAATCAGGCTTTCCCAAATCCCAATATTGATTTTATCCAAAAATCAAAAGCCTTTTCCAAATCCAAAGGTTCCCAAAACCTTTTTCTCAAAACCATTTCCATAAAATCTTTTATATATATATTCATATATATAATTTTCTTGGGAAATCTTTAAATCACTTTATACTTATATAAGTTTCCTTTGTATACTTCAAAACTTTCAAAAACCTTTTTCTTCTGGCAATGGATTCAATAAGGGGAGTTTTATCATATATAACAAAGATACGTAACTTTGTTTATTCCCAATCAAATATTCAAATTTGATTACTTTATAAAGTCACTTGCCAAATTTCTTACTTTTATTATAAAGTAAACTTTAACTCAGAAAAATATTCAATTTCCACTTTATTTCCATAAAGTAAATTTCTACCATAGAAATATAAATTTTAAATTTATTTTATTTTAGTTCCTCATATATTCACAAATATATTTTCCATTTCAAAAATCATCTTATAACCTTTTATCTATAACTTCAAAATCAAATTTCCACCTTTATTCATTGTCAATTTCTCAAAATATACCTTCAATTTCAAAAATCTTTTCAGTTTTTATCCACAAATTTCCAATGCCAATTTCATTCAAACCCGTACGATGTTCCCATATCATCCGTACATAATATCCATCTGATCGCTTACTCGATCACACAATTTCACTTCCAAACTAGTATTGTCCACCCGACTTTCTAGTGCGGACTCAGATCTGGTTTCTTGATCAGAAACCGTCATTCTCCTTGCATAGTCACAACTATGATAGAGAATATCCAGAATCAATCAAAAATCCATATCCAGGTTCGCCGTCGAAAATCGAAGGAAAAATCCCAACTAGGATCGATAATACTATCTCGAAATTCTGTGCTCGAATCTGAATCAAATCACTATGCGAATAGAATAATATACGTACATCCTACGTATTTAACTTCATTAATTATTAACCAAATCAATTTCCTTTCTATTCACATTCACTTTAGTTTTCATTCACTTATTCACATTTGCTTTAATCCCCACTTGGATTATCACTTCACTTCTTATATCAGTCGGGTATTTAATCACGAACAGTTTGAACTCCGCCCCATTTATATTTAGAAAATAACTTGAAAATTTTGAAAAATAGATAAGTAGTTGAAAATAATTATTAGTTGAAAAATAGATGGTAAAATAGTTAAGTAGTTGTAAGATGGTTGAAAAATAGTAATTATTTATAAAACAGTTGAAAAAAAACAGTAATCAGTTTATAAATCAGTTATAAAATTGTTAAATAGTTCCAAAAGTAATTGTAAACAAGCTTAAGACAGTTTTAGGTTTAAAAAGAAAAGTTGTATGGTAAATAGTTTGGAAAATTAGATTTATATTAAAACATTTTATTTTGAAAATAGTCCAGAGTCAAACTGTTCAACTTCCCAATCTCCATTTCAATCAATTTCCCATTAAATTGATCCAGTCCCAATTCAAGTTGAATTATCCACAATTCCAATCAAATTCCATTTTGAACTAATTCAATTTAAATCTCAATTTTAAACCATCTCGAATTATATAAATTCGAGTTAAATTTCCAAATGTTGATTTATTCCCTTAATCCAATTAACATTTATTTTCAAATCAATATCTTTAAATAATTTTATTTCTGAGTTCAATTCTCAAAATTCCATTTTAAATTATCTTTTTTAACTTATTTCAAAGTTCAAATAATAATTCAAACCCCTTTTTAAACAATTTAAATCTTTGAGATTCAATTTATTACCCAAATTCAATCTTGGAACCAATCCTTAATCATTTCAGTTTACATGTTCATTTTAAACATTCAAATCTTAATGTTCAAAGTGATCCTCATTTCCGCAAGTTTAATTTTTTTTTTCTTTAAAATCAAAATTACTTAAGTAATTCCAAAATAAAGTTTAATTCCATTAATTCCAATATTGGAATAGATATCACCTCAATCTATCATCCAATTTATTTAAAACATTCATCATCCACTACCCATTCCAGATATCAAACCTATTTGAGATCACATATAGTTCCCTACCAAATCAACCCATTTAACTTTCCTAAGTTAAATCTCAATTTTATCTTGAAATTTCCAATTCAGGTTGTTTGTTCCAAACTTATTTAACTTCCTTTAAGTTAAATTCAGTTTAATCTTGTCAAACTTACTTAAATTTGAATTCCCACTTCAAATTTTAAACTTCACACTAATAAATCTTATAAGTTCAAAAACTTATCACCTTGGGATTTCGCATTACATTCCAAATTTAAAACTCAACATTTAGAGTTTATTTCAATCCATCTTTGGTATCCATATATACACATTTATTTCTTAGCCCACCAGGCTATACTTTAAAATTTAAACCACCTTTGATTTTAATTTAAGACAGATCTCTTTTTAAGTTTTCAAACAACTTCTTACTTTTAAAATAAGATCACATTCAAGTATATTCTAACAATATTATTTATTCTTTTCTCTTAACACTTTGAAACAATTCAAATGTTTCTAAACTTAGGTTTAAACTTCACAATTTAAATCTGTTCCAATTTACAAGTTATACTCATCTAAGTTTATATCCTTAACACATTTTATTAACACACATTCCACAACCATTTAAGATAATAACCAAGATTGTCATATCTGGAAACCAATTCATTATCATCTTTTATCCTGAAATCATTTCTACGAATTCAGGATTTTAATTTCAGTTTGGATCCATTTCAATTTATCTCCATCCAATCACAATTTATAAGTCATACCTATCTAAAACATTTCATTATTAACTTATTCTGAAACTTTTCCAAATTCCAGATTTAATTTCAGTTTGAATCCATTTAAAACTTACCTTTATTTAATTTCAATTTGGTCGTATTACTATTACCACTTTATTTAATTTCAATAATTTAACAACCAATTACCTTAACATTTATTGGTTAAGGAATATTGCTTTATATATATCAAAATATATTCTTATATAAAATCATTTAAAATCTTTATATATGAAAATAACAAGTACGCTCTCATATATATATACACTCAACTCATCCTAGGGTAGTATTGACCCTATCCCTGATGAGTAAACCCACCAGAGCCAAGGTTCTCGCTTAACCTTCGCTCTGATACCAACTGTAACGACCCGGAAATTTCGATCCCGAAAATTCCAGATAGTTAGGAAAAGAAGAAAGAGATAGAAGAAGAAACAGAAAATAAAACACAGAACCTCACATTCGCAGCGGATCAAAATATAATATCAAATAATAGCAGTTTACAAAAGAATACTATATCTATCAATTTTGCATTTATAATACATCAGAGTTACTCTCATACACAACACTGAGTATATACAAATCAAATATATCTCAGATAAACAGAAATAATAGTCACAGCGGGAACACTCCATACGTCCTGCCATCCAGCTCATCTCCTAAGCTCCAGAACGTCCTTACCTGAAAATCTGTAATACTCGGTCTGACCCGAGCATTACAACAAAGTAACACCCGGGTCAGGCTGGAAACCAGCGTGAGTACACCCATCTAACATGGAATACAAAGTATATAACTATATAAACCCGGTGTCACTTATATCCATTTACAACTTCACAAGTTGTTATAGACATCACTTATCACACACATCAATTTCTAAGTACTCAAAACGTAGATTATATGGTCCAGTTTTCTTAAATCATTTCATTTCAGCTTATTTATTTCACATACAATTCTATGAAGATTTGAAGTGGTTTCGGGTATTCACTAATACCCGACTCCGGTCTCTTCAAATCCAATTGCCATCTAAACCCAAGTTATTCAATGAAGTATAATTCAACTTAAATTACTCGATAACACTTTTACACAACAATTCATACTTGATAGATAACCACACAATTACTGTCCATCCAACATATCATATCACATAGCAATTCAATTCAGAGATATCAACCAATCCAAAACACTTATCATCATTCGATCATTCATACGCAAGATTTATCTCTTACATTAACTACACCAATTAATGATCCTCCAATTACTTTCATTTGTAAATTATTCTTAAGTCTCATTTAATAATTAACCTTTAACTTAAATACATTCGTAAATCAACTACCCTTAATTACTTCATTAATGAAACCAACTCCTTGATTAATTACATTAATTTATCATTTAATTACACTAAGTAATAAACGCTTAATCACTCCCACTAAGCAATCCTCTTTTAATTACTATTCACCAAGGAATCTCCCTTAATTGATTACATCTAGTAATTAACCATCACTAAGTCATTACGCTTTATTAATTACATTAAGTAATTATACTTAACCATCATCAAGTAAGTCTCTTTAATTGATTAAACTTAACTAATTAACTACATTAACCACATTAACTTAATTAATAACATTGAGTAATAAATCTCTTTAATTACTTTCTTAAGTAATTACTCTTAATAATTCTTTAACCTTAGGTAATTAACCTCTAGTTACATGTTACTTAATTATTCATTAATTAATTAATCTTGATTAAAATTACTTAAATTACTTATCTTAGTAAATTGAGTAATTATACCTTAATTACTTTAGTAAAATAAACATGATTAAATTTAGATAAATCGTTTATTACATCAACTCTTAACTTAACACTAACCAACAATATTCATCAATTAATAATAAACTTTGTATAACAAATACTTCAAGTATTTAGGCTGATTCACGTGGAAGCAAAACCCGAGGCAAACACTTGGTTTACCCGAGTAACACTCGTGTATTCCTTCCCTGTTTCCCGAGTTCCTCCCCTCTATTCCTTCTCGTGTACATTCTTCCTCTTCTACCTGTTCTTTTCTCCTTCCTTTTTTTTTTTTGGTTAAGTTAAAAATTTAAACTACAGACATCAAACGCCACCACATAATCTTTCGTTCAACCCAAAAAAAACCCCCCTTGTGCACGTGCACCATCACCGGAGACACCTCCGTTCACTGATGAACCTCCTCGCACGCCATTCATCACCATTACAACAAACTCGAACCATCAAAACACTAGCATTTGTGACAGATCAAAATCGAGTTACTCGGCTGAAAAAAAGTTGGTTCCAGGAACTACTACCGAACTTCCCTAGACCCCGCTCTCCGACCATCAGATGATGCGAAACTCCGACCACCTCAACCCCGATCATCCACGAACCTATTCCACTTGATTTCGTCGAACTCGATCACCCTGAGATTATACATAGACCCTAAATCCAACCTCAACCCAAACTAGGTTTACAAACAAATTCCCAACGCCGCCGACGACACAGAAGACTATCATCCTTCCTGTCATTTTTGCCTAACTCTCTGAACCTTCACCTAACTCCAGCCAAAATTCCGGTCATCCTAACGCTTGTGACCATCAGAATTTGCCCAGTATCCCAAAAACAGTGCAAACCCGACATTTACTTCTTTTCAAGTTTAAAAATTATGATTTAGATCTTAAAAATCATGTTTTGGTTTAGAGGTTCAGATATTATCCCTGGATTGTTAAATTAACATACTTTAATTTTTTCGAAAACCATATTGTCCTGTTCAAATTTAATTTCCAGACAAATTCTCTCTTTAATTTCACTTAAGTAAACTTTAAAGTTAAACCTTAAAATCAAACAAACAAATCCTGTTAAAGTACTAGGTACAAACAGTAAGTAGATCAAGAAGCATTAGATTGTTTGGTTTAGTATCTAAGCTTGAACCAAGTTCAGGCAGAAGCAAATTTTTCAACCTGTGTTCATCTAAACATTCATATACCCATGTACAGAACTCCTCCAACCAGTATATATTCACACAAGCACATTCATTGTTTGCAACCAGAATCTCATTTGAGATTTTGTTTTTAAGGGAAGAGGTTACTCACCTGATTTTTGTCTTTGAACAGAGCTCACATCCTAGTTTAAAGAAAACAACTTGATCTTCTTGTTTTGTTGCTGTTGATTGTTCCAGTTTTAAGCTTTGATGGTTTTTTTCCCAGACTTCAAAATGATGATACAATTGATCAAGTTAGATTTAGTTCAGGTTGTAGCTTGTATCTATATATTTTTTTTTTCCTTCTCAGTTTCTTTTTGATGGACGCACTGAAAATATAAGATGATACATAGGGGAAATATACAGGCTGAAGACATGATGCAAGAGATTTTTTTCTTCTTATGTACTTGAAATATTTCTTTATACACTTGGCCAGAGATTTCTATCTCAAATTGGTGGCTGAGGACATTCTCGAATTGACTTTAGTTTGCTATATTAAATACTTATGTCCTTTATGTTTCTTCATTTTGCTTTATTTTATTACACTACTTGTTTCATACTTATCTCTCTATTGTTTGAATACTTGCATATAATCTACTGTCTTCTTATGCAAGCTACAGATATTTTTTTTTATATTCTTGATTGAATATGTTTACTTTATATTATACTTACTTATCTTATCTATATATTTGTTTATACTTTATTTTTACCTTAAATATTTATTTCTACATACTTTTATATTTATTATCTTGTATATTCACATGTATATATTTTATTTCCTTAACAATTTTATAAGTATATTTTGCTTGTATTTTATTTCACTTCTTATAAATTTACTTCTATTTCAACTTAACTATTTAATTCTATTCTAATATGTTGTTAAATTTTTATCTATCTGTTGCTTTATATATTTTTTTATAGTCAATCTTATATATATTTATTTCATAAATTCAAATTATTATTAACCATCAATTCTAAATTTTAAAATTACTTATTTATATATTTTATACTTATGTCAATGTATATATACTTTTATATCATATATATTTCCATTTATTACACATTTAAATTCAAATCAAAAATATATACATATATATTACTTCAAATTTACTCATATATGCTCAAATACATATATATATATATATATATATATATTTACAATATTTCTAAGTTTAAATGATTTATACAAAAATCTATTTGAATTCGGGGAAACTCGCATCGCTTCATCGATACATTTCACAAATTTAATTCAAAAATTCATTTAATTAACAACTTAAATTTAATAAAAATCTGGATCGTCACACGATTGGTCAATAATTTGATTTAAAAATAAACGAAGATTTTATTTGAATAAATAATATGGTTTTGAAATGAAGTTGAAATTTAAATTTTAATGAAAGGAAAATGTAAATATTTAAAATCTGAAACAAAATATTAAAAATGAAATTGATGAAAGAATGTTGTTTAATTTGAGAAATTATTGAATTAAGTTTGAAATTATAATTAAGTTTGAAATTGTAATTAAGTTTAAAATTATTAAACTTTGAAATGATTTAAATAATTAAGTTGGAAATTATAATTAAGTTGAAATTATTAAACTTTGAAATTATTTAATAATTAAAGTTTTGAATTATTTAATAATTAAATAAGATTGAATTATTTAATGATTGAATTGAATTGAATTCTTTAATAAGTAAAATTGAACTTTTGAATAAGTGAATTTACTTCGTAAATAAATGAAATTGAGTTCTTTATTAATTAAGTTTTGGAAAATATTTAAGTAAGTAAATAAGTGAAATTGAATTTCTTTAACAAGAAATAAAATGTGATTTATTGAAATTAATGTAAGACTTGAAATTTAAAGAATTTGATTTGACGAATTTAATTTAATTCAAAATGGTAAGTTTTGATTTAATGAGGTCGAACTTAAGAAATTGATTTAATGATTTGGAAATTTAATAGAAATTGTTTTGAATGATAAATTTACTTAATGAATATTGAATGAAATCGATAAATGATTTTGGAATTGATTTAAATGTTAAATTGAATTTATTTAAATGATTTCGGAATGAATCTTATATACAAA
This sequence comes from Allium fistulosum, assembly GCA_030737815.1. Classification (NCBI taxonomy): domain Eukaryota; kingdom Viridiplantae; phylum Streptophyta; class Magnoliopsida; order Asparagales; family Amaryllidaceae; genus Allium; species Allium fistulosum. Next base: position 13,889,237 of record JASFAW010000015.1, on the reverse strand, counting down.
CTTGAATCAATATTTGAATTGTTTTAAATAAAGATTGAAATTGTATTATGAGATTTTGAAATGATAATTTGGAAGTTTTTGAAACGTAAATATTGGAAATTGATTTTGAAAGACAAATGAAATGTTGGTTTACGAATTGAAATTGAAATTGAATTTGATTTGTTTTTGAAATATATTAAATGACCAATCGGTGAAATAATTTCGGAAGTTATTAAAGAGACCGGAATTCGGTTATGGATATACTCTCTATCTAAACCGAAAACCACTTTAATAACTATACGCGGAGTGATGATCCAGAATGAAGTGGTTGGAATGATGTTCGTGATGATTGAAGAAAGAGAACGATAATGGATAGCCTTGACACTTGTGTCAAATTGGAAATGACTAAAACAGGAGCTGTGCCGGGCCAATGGAGGATTAGCTACCTCAAGTGGACACACTTCTTCGAACTACTTATACTTATTGTCGATTGGTGCACCCTTGATTTTGGGAGTGTTGTCTCACGGTGTTGCGGGCGCTGCGGCGTTGCGTTCTCACCAGCCCGGATCAGGCGAACGGTAGTATCACTACCTTGGGTATAGCCTCATGTGCCTTGTCATACTTGTATTCCATTTATGCGCGACCACTACGAATTTGTTTTGTACCTTGAGTATATGGATTGCCCTCTGGTGACTTCCGGTTTTGGGGAAACTACGGTCTTGTATATGCTTGTGGGAATAAAAATGTGTTAAGGGTGGAATGGGCCATGACTTAACGCTATTTTGATATCTTTTATATTACTGATAGACATTATCTACTTATCGTACATTACTACATAGTAGATAGTTTGATGGATCCTTAAAGGATGGTTATTCCAACATCCTTTGAGTTACTTGTATTTCAATTGCTATTTCACTTGAGTTGTATTTATTAATATGAGAATGTTAATCCTGACTCGAGTGTTTTGTGTTTTGCTTTACGCTCGGGTCAGACTGAGTAGTTCAGCTTTTGAGACTCACCTTTGGAGTTGGATCTTTGCTTGAAGATCCAGCCATCTATTCTGCTTTCAGTATTCGATGATTCCAGTGATGTATTCTGATTCGTATTTGATGTATCGTATTACTCTTCCGTTGTATCTGGTTTAACTTTGATGTATCGTTTTACTCTTCTGTTGTAAACTCTGATGTATTTATATATTCATATAGTAGCTTCATGAACTACTATCTCTTTTATTTCCGCTGCACTTATTACTCTGTGTCTGTGATCTGTGATTATATTTATTTACTGTATATGTTCAGTTTTGCCAAATTTAAATTAACAACGTGGTATTTTGAGCAATTCAACTCCGGCATGAGTGTCTACCTATACACTTATCATGGATGCGAATGGTCCAAAATGGCGGGTCGTTACATGGGTAATGGAAAGATTGAGAAAATCGAGATACCAAGACGTTGTCAATGGAATTATAAAGTATGCAAATGTTAAAGGAAAATTATTAGAGTTGAGTGAAATATAGGATGACTAAATTAGGGAAAAGAATTCGATAATTCGGGGTTACCTTAATAGATTGGTGTGGTTATTTTCTTGGTCTTTAAATAGTTTTATAAATGTTTTCATATATGAATTTATCAATGTATACCATGTAAAAGCTCATCAACAATAGTTACTTATGCAATAGTTTCATTGATAGGCATGTGAGGTTTGTTTGGAATTCAATTAGAGAAATTCAAAAATATTGTTTGCACTCAAGCAACACCTGTATTTATTACTATGCATATCTGATATGCTTGAATTGATGTATGGCATGGATAGAAAACCATAAGTTTATCTAGACTATAGATTTATGCCCGTTATATTGAGATTACATAGTAATTATATTTTCTCTTTGACTGTGAAATAGTTGAGAAATTTTACGGATATATAAATTAGAACTAATGGGAATAGAGTGACTATTTCTTTAAATGTTTGAAGCACATCCTAAATTGTTACAACTCCAATCCTACCTCACAATCCCTAACAACAATTAACCTCTTTTTGGTTGTTTCGAAAATTTCCATATCTTATCCTTATGAGGCTACATCAGATAAATGGCGAGAATGGCTATCTTGACCACCATACTGCAATTGCAGGTACTTATTAATCACACTCTTTATCATTTAAAGCGGTTGGAAAAATTCAAAACATCTAGATTTTTTACTAGGCTGTATGAAAGGTTGTGAGACAACATAAATAAGTCATTTTGTATGAGAACAAAAATAACTTCGTATTTTATTTTATGCACAGGTCATAAGTCATAAGTATACTTGCGAACAGGTCGTGCAACTAGGAGATAATGGACATACTATAAGTTGTCATTTGCAATACTGTTTGGTAAAATATTAACTAGAATTAATTTATATAGTGAACTTTATGAATATATCCTCGCATGAATTTCTATGCATCGTTCTAGAATAGAAGAAGTTCATTGAGCATGTCGAATGGACATGTCATAGTACTAGTCAAGTTAAAAAACAACCTTCATCATTTACTATATTTCTCAAAATACATCTTTTAGCTTTAATCCAACAAGCTACATATGTATATATATTCTCTATTATTAGCATATTCATCAATATACATATCAAGTTATAAACCAATTTTTATTGCTTACCAATATTTCTTCAAATCACAAGTTTTTTCTTGCTTCAGTCCAACAAACCAATTCCCTAAGCCTATTCTATATCATCAATCTTTTCTTTGCAATCAATAATAAGTTACTAATCAAATTTAATGTTTACTAACCGTCTCTAGTGACAAGATTAAAGTTTTAAAATAATGAGATAACTACATATGCATGTTTCATCTCATGAACATAGCTTAATGTAACCCATATCCATATCGTATCTCAAGCATTTACTTCATGAACATACATACATACAAACATATTTATATTGAAAAGCATATATATATTTAAGTAAATACAAGCATAGAGATTTAGTTTTACGCATTAAAACCAAGTAATGAACACTAAGAAGCTCCATCCTTTTTCTCCAAAGCTTCTAGTAAAAAGTTGGCAACAACTTTATTCTCCAAATCTCTTAAGATGAAAAGGGGTTTCTCTAAGTAATCTAGCTAGAATAATGGTGATTTTATTTTCATTAATCAAAATTCATTTGAGGGAGTATGGATGAATCTAGGGCAATAAAGTCCATGTTCCAAACATGAAAGCCTCTTGAAATATTTTGTAGTATGAACGGGAAGAGAGAAACAATCGTCCGATTTTTGACCAATCGGCTTCCACACAAATCTAGACGTTAGGATGAAGATGGAATGGTTTAGGAACTTGGGAGCATTCTTAGAAGAACATTGGGATAAGCCCCAAAGGGATAAAGTGCCTAAAATAGGCACAAAAAGATCTCAATACTGACTACACTTAGGTCGACACTGACATGTTTTTGGGTACTATATAAAGCTCTGGAGCTATGACCTAAGAATTATTAGTCAAAGTGATTATCCCGGGGCCCATTTTTAAAGGAGTAGGCGAACAACTACAAAGAAGCTCTGAAGAAAAGGAAAAGTGCTGAAGATATTAGAACCTCTCGACAACGACTTGATTTTTAAGAAAAAAGTACTTGGAGATTTATGGATCAAAGGTAGAAAACAAAGTGGAGGGAGATGGCACGATCTGCCATCATAAAATCAGATCGGTAGCGATAACTTTCTATCAGTATCTAAATAATTTTACTGGCCAAATGACTTCGTCCCCTCTCCTACATTATTGGATTTGAAGTTAGACTTGGTATTTCAAGATTCGGCGATTTTTCTATAAATAGCACGCGTATAGCAACTCAGAAAGGACTTTTGGCACTTCATCTTCTCTACCCTCTCCCTCTACATGATCTTGTCATAAAGAAAGCTACCTTTTGGTTTTCTAGGTTGTTAGATCAGTAAAACCCTTGTACTTGTGACAAAAATCTCTAAGAAATAACATTAAAGCGGATGTAAGCCTCAGATTTGCCGAACCATTACAAATATTCTCGTGTCTCTTACTTCACTTTGCTATTCATAGTTAGATCTCTATTATATAATTTTGTTTTGGGGTGTTATTCCACTTTTAGCTCAAAATTTTTGGTGCTTTCACTGAGAACAAGCTTCTCAGACATAGATCTAGCTTCCTATTGTGGATTGGAGTGTCCAAGAGTTAGATCCAGAAGGTTTCCATCTAAAGATTTGAAGGAATTTCATATTGGAATCAATGACACCAATAAGCAAGACTGGATGATTAGGAGAAGTTGGTGGTGGAGATGGTGGAGCTTCTCATCATAACAAAGTTACTAACCAGTTGATAGCAGCGTTGCTAGGATCATATGCTCCTTAGGAAATGGTCATAATGGTGAAATTTATAAGATGACGGCAGAGTTGAATCAAAAGATGGAGGATAATCACAAGGCACTTCCTGAAAAGAAGGATGCTAGCATAGACTTGATGACCCGACAATCTTAAAGGATCAGGGGGAGTAGAAGAAAGGCATCACCTGCTAGATCTAAAGAGGAGAACTCTTCTACTTTTGATCAAAATAGAAGAGATGGAAAGAAAAGGTAGAAGGAATAGACTATTGGAGCAGTAGGGAGGAGCACTGGAGGGACTAGAAGGACCCTGCTAAGGGAATTCAGATCGGTATCAACTAGAATTAAGTTGGTACTAACCTGATTTAAGGCTTTTAGAGGGACAGGAAGCCGAGGCTGCCTACGTATTTGATTCTAAGGATGATTTGTAGCATGCTAATAATGAGGATGTACTGGATGTTGAAGCTTAGGATATTGGTGTTCAAACAGCCACTGCAGGGCCAATCAAATGTCAAAGAAGAACCAAAGTAGTGGTTCTCCCAGAGACTGGAGAATCAAGACATCAATGAACAATCCTAGACCATTTGTGGGGTCAAACACTCGGCCCTACTTTTGATAGTCGTCCTTTAGAGTACCAGGTTAGTGAGGAGCATATAGCAGACATGATTAAGTTGTTGTTAAAGGAAAATAAATGGAGAAAGAATGATGAATGAGGTTCTGCACCTAGTAGAACTCCATTCATGAGGAACATTTTAAGATAAGAGTATCCCACGAAGTTTACGATACCTACCATGTCATTGTATAACAAGACTACTGACCCCAGGCAACAATTGTTCAAGTATGAGTGGCACATGGATGGTGCCATGGATATGGATGCAATTCAATGTAGGTGTTTTTCAATCTTTTTAGATGGGACTATATTGATGTGGTTTACTCGGCTCATGCTGAGATCCATCTCGAGTTTCGATGAGTTAGCGAAGAAGTTCTTACAATAGTTCAGGCTCCACGTTGCTTGACCTAAGGACACGATGTTGTGAGTATGCGGATTAAGGATCTTAAGGCTAGAATTAACACTAGAGGGGTGGTGAATAGTGTTTTAAGAAATTTGTTAATCTTTTTGAATTTATCTTAATTTGTTAACAATGTATTCACTAATCAGACACAGATATGAACACATAATCAAACACAGATGCAAATATAAAGTAAAAGAAATAAAGGAAAGAACACACCGGATTTTATACTGGTTCGGAGTTACCCTAAATCCAGTCCGGCAACACAAGTACGGATTTCATTTCAAAAACAATTCTTACAAATACAACCCTCGGTTTCAAGGCTACGAGGTACACCCTCCAGAATCACAATCCTCTGGGTAGAGATACTTGATTTCCGGGGCAACAAGTTCACCCAATTGATTTCCAGGGCTACAATCACACCTTCTCTCGCTCAATTGATTACAAAAAGTCTATAACTCAGATTAGCACTTGGATCTTATAGAGATAGTGGAGAGAATCAAAACCAGAAATTATCTAGTTAGTTTCGATATTGATTTCAGCAAAGTAATGGTGTAATTTGTAAATAAGAAAGTGGAGAAGAAGAAGAAGAGAAGTTAAATCAGAGAGAAAAGTGATTAAAATTCGTTGAAAACACCCTTTATTTATAGTAGATCAATAGCCATATCCATTGGTGAAGGGATGTGGCGAATAGACACTTCTTTTAAAAAACAATTTAACTGTCACCATGTCGACAAGGGTACATGTGACCATGTCGACATGCCCTTGTAATTTTTGGTGATTTGTTTTTCTTTGAAAATAATTTCTATATTATATTATATTTATATTTAAACTTTAAAATATACTTATATATAGTTATAATACATAAATAACTATAGAGAACAATATTAAAATATATATAATAATTTTCTATACTTTATATTTAAATCTTAAGTATAAATATATAAAACAGCTAAATATATTAATATCAGAATTATAGTTTAAAAACTTAGGATAATAATTTAAAATCAAAGATATTTAAAATTAAGGATATTTTTAACTAAGGATATTTTTTAGGCTAAAATATATTGAAAAACCAGGACAGATGATTTTGGTTTTTAAACCGGAATATTTAAAATCATTTTGAAAAACAAGCTATATATATTTTGAAAATCATTTTGAAATAAAAGTAAGTGGATACAAAAAGATGTTCCACTAGATTTTTCGTAGGTTCCATCCTACTTAGGGTTCCATCCCTTTAACGAGCACGAAGTGGATTCCATTCCATGAATAAAATAGATTTTAAGATGTCAGTGCCTTTCTATGAGTTTTAACAATATTCCTAACTATATAACTTATCTTGGAAACTTTGAACTCTTGAAATTCTTGATACTCATGAGTCTTGAATCTTGATATCTTCAATCTTTGATCTTGAATCTTTATACTGTACAGTTCTTCATTCTTTAGTACCTGCAAACATATCTATATATATCTACACAATAATGTTAGTATTATATATTTTATAATCTAATTCTAAGTAAGGTTGTTGTCATCAAAACCAACTCCTCAGGGACTAACAATCTCCCCCTTTTTGATGATGACAACCTTTGTTTATATAATATCACTTCTATCCTAATACTTCTAATAACTCCCCCTTAATCTATGCCTAACTATCCTATTTTATACTTCTCCCCCTTTGTCATCAACAAAAACCATATAACTCCCTAATACTATATAACTCTATATAACTCTATATAACTCCATATAACTCTATATAATTCCATATATCTTTATATAACTCCCCCTGAAACTAAGACTACATTACTTTTGATTATAATAATAGTGTTATCATACATAATCAATACTTAACTTTAAACTAAACTCTTAATAACTACTTTTCTTAACTAATAAACTATATATTCAAAAGATACGAGAATATACGAATAAGAGAATACAGTTTATTATATAATGTTATATTTACATGTGTGTAAACTATGTAAACAGATATACATGTGTTTTTCATATAAACGACTATATATACAATGATACGAACGAAAGAACGAAAGAAAGAACACTAAGGAGTATTCTTGACAATAGGGGACTTATGAATCGAACAATTAGGATAGTGGAGACAGAAGTTTCCACGCTGTTCGACAAGGTTTCCATCCTAATCAAAACATACTTCACCAACGTAAACTACGGTGTCGTCATCTTCAACTTGCACTTCATGAATAGGTGCGTCCTCTTCTTCCCAGGGTGCTTCTTCCTCTTCCATTGGCTCTTCTTCGCTGTCCTCTTGTGTATGGTTACTAGAAGACTCTTCTTCGATCAAGATCGGGTTCGCTTGGTTATCCATTAGGAACTTCTGCAAATTTCTAAGGATTCGACCTTGCTTCTCCTATTCTTTACTCATCCGAATTTGTTTGACTTGAATCTCAGTCACCATTGGCAAAATATCCTTTGTAGTATCCTCTAATTTTATCACACGAGCGTGAATGGAGCGTTGAAGAGGGCCGGGAGTAGGAGAGTGAAATGAGAAAGTCGAGTTTATGTTTGAATTTGATGGAGAAGCCATTATTTTCTTTGTTTCAGAAGTTAAACCAGAAGAAAATGAGAGAGAATGAAGAGAAAGTCGAAATATGGAAGAATATATAACCAACTTTTCAAATTTTGGTGGGAATTTTAATTTTCAAAAAAAATATCGTTATATGTCGACATGGTGGGATATGGGGTTGTCGACAGGGGTATTTTAATTTTCGCTTCTAATTTATTTAATATACTTGTTATATATTTATGTTTTATATTTCAGTTATTGAACAAATACCTAATTCTCTTCTTAATTTAGTAAATATAGATTCATTTAATGGTTTTGTTAAGATATCAGCAGTTTGATTCTCAGAGTTTATATATTCGAGAGTAATTACTTCTTTAGTTATATTATCTCTAAGAAAATGATGTCGAATATCAATATGTTTAGTTCGAGCATGATGAGTAGGATTTTTAGATAAATTTATTGCACTAGTATTATCACAATAAATTGGCGATTTTGAGATATTTAATCCAAAATATCTTAAGGTTTGTTGCATATATATTACTTGAGAACAAGCCAAAGCAGCAGAAATATACTCTGCTTCAGTTGTTGATAGAGATACTGTATTTTTCTTTTTACTAAACCAGGAAACCAGAGAATGTCCCAAAAAGTGACAAGTTCCACTTGTACTTTTTCGGTCTGATTTACATCCAGCATAGTCAGCATCACAGTATGATATTAAATCAAATGAATCATTTTTAGGATAAAATAATCCATAATCAGAGGTGTGTTTAATAAATCTTATGATACGTTTTACAGCTTTTAAGTGAGTTTCTTTAGGATGAGATTTATATCTTGCACAGAGACATACACTATGCATGATATCAGGTCTACTAGCAGTGATATAGAGCAATGATCCGATCATTCCTCTATACAACTTTTGATCTACATCTTTCGAGAGATCTTCTTTACTTAGATATTCATCGGTTGCCATGGGAGTTGGTTTTCCACTCGCAGTAGTCAAACCAAATTTATTAACTAGTTCTTTAGCATATTTTTCTTGACTAATAAAAATACCATTATCTAACTGTTTTATTTGCAATCCTAGAAAGAAGTTTAATTCACCCATATGACTCATCTCAAACTCTTTTATCATTATTTCAGAAAATTCTTTATTCATTTCGAAGTTAGTTGAACCAAAAATGATATCATCTACGTATACTTGAACTAGTTGAATATCATTTTTATTTCTTTTAATAAAAAGAGTATTATCTATTTTACCAATTTCAAAATTTGATTGTAGTAAATAAGATCTTAGTCTATCATACCAGGCTCTAGGAGCTTGTTTTAGACCATATAAAGCTTTCTTAAGTTTGTACACATGGTTTGGTAATTTTTCATCTTCAAAAAGTGGTGGTTGTTCAACATATACTTCTTCTTTTACAAATCCATTTAAAAATGCACTTTTAACATCCATTTGAAATAATTTGAAATTATTATGATTTGCGAAAGCAAGTAGAATCCTAATGGCTTCTAATCTTGCTACAGGAGCAAAGGTTTCGTCACAATCTATACCTTCTTCTTGACAATAACCTTGGGTGATTAATCGTGCTTTATTTCTAACGACCTCACCTTGTTCGTTCATTTTATTTTTATAGATCCATTTAGTTCCAATTATAGTTTTATCTTCAGGTCTAGGAACAAGTTCCCAAACTTCATTTCTAGTGAATTGATTTAATTCTTCTTGCATAGCCAAAATCCATGAATCATTAATTGATGCTTCTTTAGGATTTTTGGGTTCAATAGATGATATAAATGCTACATTACTCATTTTACTTAGTTGATTTCTAGTTGTAACAATAGATTGCATACCTCCTATTATATTTTCAATAGGATGATCTTTTAAAAGTTTACTCCTTTTATTAGGATGATTAATTTCATTATTAATTTCGGTTGGTTCCTGATTTTGAGTAATTAAATCTTCTTCATCATTTGTGATTTCAAAATCTTTTAAATTTTCATCAAACGAAACATGCATTGTTTCTTCGATGGTGTTAGATCTTAAATTAAAAACTTTATAAGCTTTACTTCTATTAGAATATCCGATAAAGATTCCTTTGTCGGATTTAGGATCAAATTTATCCAAATTATCTTTGGTATTTAAAATAAAGCATTTACTTCCAAAAATTCTGAAGTATGATACCTTAGGTTTCTTTCCATGAAGAAGTTCATAAGGTGTCTTATCAGTTAAAGGTCTAATTAAAATTCTATTCAAAATATAACAGGCGGTAGCAACAGCTTCTGCCCAAAAGTGTTTTGGTAAATTACTATCTGAAAGCATAGTTCTCGCACACTCTTGTATCGTTCTATTTTTACGTTCAACTACTCCGTTTTGTTGTGGAGTTCTTGGAAATGAGAAATTGTGAGTTATTCCCTTTTTATTGCAGAATTCCTCAAACTTTTCATTTTCAAATTCACCACCGTGATAACTACGAATAGTTATAATTTTTAAAGATAATTGATTTTGAATCCTTTTTGTAAAGTTCTTAAAACATTCAAAAGTATCACTTTTATGTTTCAAAAATATTGTCCATGTAAATCTAGAATAATCATCTATAATTACAAAAACATATTTACTATGATTTATTGACTGAATTTGAGATGGACCAAATAAATCAAGATGAAGTAACTCAAGGGGTTTTGAAGTTGAAATCATATCTTTTAATTTAAAGGAACTTTTTCTAAGCTTTCCTAATTGACATGCATCACATAAACTATCTATTTTAAAATTCATTTTAGGGAGGCCTCTTACTAGATCATATTTTGACAGTCTAGATAAGAGTTTGAAATTCAAATGTCCAAATCTCTTATGCCAAATCCAAGGGTCACTTGAATTTGCCAAAAGACATAGATTATCATTTGAAACTTTCATACTAAGAATATAAATATTCTTTTTCCTAATTCCCTCAAATATTATGGTTGAGTTATTATCTTCAATATGACATTTATCTTTTTCAAATTTAATTTTATATCCTTTATCACAGAGTTGACTAATACTTAGTAGATTATGTTTTAGATTCTTAACTAGCAAAACATTAGTAATAATAGTAGGTTCAGAGTTACCGACATTGCCGATGCCAATCATGTATCCTTTCGAGTTGTCTCCAAAGTTAACCAGTCCTCCGTCTTTGTATATAATATTATTCAGCATATCCGGATTACCAGTCATGTGTCTAGAGCATCCACTATCAAGTATCCACTTATTCCTTTTGATCTACACAGATTGTCCATTGTGGATTGATTCCTTAATACCCATAAAGCATCTTTCCTGCACATTATAAAGTTTGGGTAGACAACTAGATTTTGAATAACATTCATATGCAGACTCATGGAACAATGATGATTTAAACAATTCTAACTAGTTTTAACAGATTTTTCAAAAATAGCCATTTTAAAACTTCTCAAAATTCAGATTATGAAACTTTTGAAAACAAAGCTCTGATACCGAATGTGAGTATGCGTATTAAGGATCTTAAGGCTAGAATTAACACTAGAGGGGGGGTGAATAATGTTTTAAGAAATTTGTTAATCTTTTTGAATTTATCTTAATTTGTTAATAATGTATTCACTAATCAGACACAGATATGAACACAGAATCAAACACAGATGCAAATATAAAGTAAAAGCAGTAAAGGAAAGAACACGCTGGATTTTATACTGGTTCGAAGTTACCCTACATCCAGTCCCGCAACACAAGTACGGATTTCCTTTCAAAAACAATTGTTACAAATACAACCCTCGGTTTCAAGGCTACGAGGTACACCCTCTAGAATCACAATCCTCTGGGTAGAGATACTTGATTTCCGGGGCAACAAGTTCACCCAATTGATTTCCCGGGCTACAATCACACCTTCTCTCGCTCAATTGATTACAAAAAGTCTATAACTCAGATTAGCACTTGGATCTTGTAGAGATAGTGGAGAGAATCAAAACCAGAAATTATCTAGTTAGATTCGATATTGATTTCGGCAGAGTAATGGTGTAATTTGTAAATAAGAAAGTGGAGAAGAAGAAGAGAAGTTAAATCAGAGAGAAAAGTGATTAAAATTCATTGAAAACACCCTTTATTTATAGTAGATCAATAGCCATGTCCATTGGTGAAGGGATGTGGCGAATGGACACTTCTTTTAAAAAATAATTTAACTGTCACAATGTCGACAAGGGTACATGTGACCATGTCGACATGCCCTTGTAATTTTTGGTGATTTGTTTTTCTTTGAAAATAATTTCTATATTATATTATCTTTATATTTAAACTTTAAAATATACTTATATGTTGTTATAATACATAAATAACTATAGAGAACAATATTAAAATATATATAATAATTTTCTATACTTTTATATTTAAATCTTAAGTATAAATATATACAACAGCTAAATATATTAATATCAGAATTATAGTTTAAAAACTTAGGATAATAATTTAAAATCAAAGATATTTAAAATTAAGGATATTTAAAACTAAGGATATTTTTTAGGCTAAAATATATTGAAAAACCAGGGCAGATGATTTTGGTTTTTAAACAGTAATATTTAAAATCATTTTGAAAAACAAGCAATATATATTTTGAAAATCATTTTGAAATAAAAGTAAGTGGATACAAAAAGATGTTCCACTAGATTTTTCATAGGTTCCATCCTACTTAGGGTTCCATCCCTTTAACGAGCACGAAGTGGATTCCATTCCACGAATAAAATAGATTTTAAGATGTCAGTGCCTTTCTATGAGTTTTAACAATATTCCTAACTATATAACTTATCTTGGAAACTTTGAACTCTTGAAATTCTTGAGACTCATGAGTCTTGAATCTTGATATCTTCAATCTTTGATCTTGAATCTTTATACTGTACAGTTCTTCATTCTTTAGTACCTGCAAACATATCTATATATATCTACACAATAATGTTAGTATTATATATTCTATAATCTAATTCTAAGTAAGGTTGTTGTCATCAAAACCAACTCCTCAGGGACTAACAGATGTCCTTGTCGAGCCTTTATCGGGGACTTAAGGAGTCATTGAAGGTGTTTTTGAACCCGTTTAATATTGCAGTTACTGAAGTTAACAATCCAAATGAGAGTATGGTGTTGATGGCATTGGTCCGAGGCATACGTCTAATCACGGACTTCGGAAAATGGTTGAGGATGAAGCAACTAGCGTGCAATGCTCCCACTTCTATACCAAATTTACCAAAGAGTGTTACTAAAGTATAGTGTCTAGTAATATCGAGAATGAGTCCTGTTAGGAGCGACCACACATGAATATTCCCTTAGGCTAACACCGGTACGTATTCTTACCTCAGAATATTACAACAAAATATGTACCAGATATCGACACAAATCAATAAACACATAGGCTAAACTAGGACAAAGAAATATATAACATATGTAAATAAACAGAGTCACAAATCATAGCAGAAAAATATATACATGACATATATAAATATGCATGACAAAGTGAATATATAAAATAGCATATCTGACTCACATCGACAATGTACATCAAGTTAAGTACACAATATACAACTCAAAGTCATATCATCAAAAACAAATACAAGGGGACATCCCAAAGTAAAATAAACATAGTAAACTTCTCAAAAATGCAATACAACACACACACACACTTGTCTCTTTTAAAGTCGAACATCCAAAGTGGTTAACGTCCCTATGCTTGAAAAGTGTCGACCTGACTCGAGCATTATAGGAATAATTAACAAGTCAGGTTATATCTAAATCAAAATGGTAAGAACCTGATGACGATCCTTAGAATATGTGATATAGGCATTCCCAAAGCAAATAATGTTGACTAGCATAGGTGAGATATAAGCATACAATCAACAAAATCACCATGGCATAATACATAAAAGGAAAACATAATATATAGAAGAGTCATGGTAAAACAAAAACAACCGAACTTAATCAAAGTTTCCATTAAATTTATCGCACACAATCCACCAAGAGCTGCAATGGAATTAAAGGCAATAACATAGATATGTGAGTGAAGAAGTAACTCACTACCACATCGTTCTCACATAATATTTTAACACTCATGTAATGTGTCTAATTTCATAGTGGCACGCAGTCATAACTCTAATCAACTGAGTTTCACACTTATGCCTTTATTATTAATTACACATTTATTAAGACACTCGGTTAATTTTAATTAACGATCAATTTAGTTGCTATGTTCATCTTAGGTTACACATTAACCTATTACCAAAAGCTGAGTTCCTTGCTTGAGGTATTCACTACCTCTATAAAAATGTGAGCATCCTCACATAATCCACTTGCTGCAAATTAATCCTCACCTTGTAGGCAATCCTCGCTTCCATCATCCTCATAAAAAAAATTCCTGAACCTCCCTGTTGTGCTCGTGCAGTGGACTGTTTGAACAGTGATAATGGGCCAAATTGTCATGACTCGAGGCTCTTTGCCGACGTTGGTCAGTTAGGATAGATAACTAGCACATTTGGTATATAACATAATAACCATCGTATTTTAATTTTTCTCACATAATCCTCGCTTATAGTGAAACCCCTTGGTTACCATTCTTATCCCAAATGTCATTTATATGTGAGCAAAGCATTTAACTAAATAAATCAGAAGGGCTTTTTATACAAAATACACTTAATACAACATATGATATTATATATGATGAGTCAAATAAATAAATAGAAAAATATTACCAAACATCCCATATTGTTCAGAGTTATTAATCTGTTTATTTAGAATTCTCATTATACAAAACTACACTTTTTAAATCTTAATTTTAATATTAAATTCTCCCAAAATCTCATTTAATTCCAAAAGTCCATATTCTAAAACCACTTATTTGATTTCAAAGAAACCTTTATTTGAAACCATTAATAAATTTTAAAACCACTAAAAATCCTTTTATTTCTAATTTCTACTTCAGTACTATGTAAATACCATAAAGGAGTGTATAATTTCCAAATACCTTTAAAACATTAAATTAGAAGTATATTAATTTGATTTCAAAAATATTTTAGAAATCCAAAACTCTCAAATACTTGTTAATTCTAACCACGAAGAATTTCACATAAACATTAATGTGAACAAATTTCAAATCAAACTATATATATGTGTGAAAAGGGATTTATACTTTAATACTCTTAAAGCCATTCCAAAATGTTTCACAACTGGCTTATCTTTTAAAATAAGCTTATATACTCACAAATCCCTTTCGAAAATATTCTTAAATCCTTTATATTAAATATACATTTTATAAAAGAAATTCCCTTTTGGAAATATTATTATAACCCTTAACTTGTAAAAATCCCACTAATTATAGTATTTTTGAAAATTCTCTATTTTCATTTTTTTTAAACTTTTATATCCAAAAAATTTCCAATAAATCATTTTATTTTGCAACCACATTTATTTATTTATAACTATACTTTAATTTAATTTTAAAACCCCATAAATAATTTTCCAATGCTTTCAAAACTCATTTGAAATAAGAAAATCTATAGAACAACCAAAATATAAATCTTGAAGTGAAATTCTCCAAAATTATCAACCAATCATAAATATGAACTTTATCGTCTGTCCCGAGTTGAATTACATCGAATTCCGATCATCCATACAATGCACACACGACAGACAACTGAATTACACAAAATAAAATGCATTTGGACAGCGTCTCCTTTGCATTTTGACGACCTAATATACACAATATTCCATCGTCAAATCCAAAATCATATCCAATATCCCAAACAAATATTACAACCAAGCAATTTAATCAATAATTAGGGTAATTATATAACATAGAGTGAGATATAGATATTAGTTTAGAAACTCATCGAATTGAAGTATTATGGATAATCAAGCTTAAGATGCGCCATTGCCATCAATTCAGATAACTGTATAGGAAACTAATCCATGCTTTCGACTTCCTCGTTGCTTCTCCACCATTATCACTGCCAAGCCCATAACCTCCTCTGCATCTCCGTTCGTCCAAACATCAAGCACCCACCTAGTCCAACCGCATGCCATCATCAAGACCTCCTTTCTCTCATGCATGCTCACTTGCTAATGAGCACGCGGTCAACCTTCAGACCACCCATCGCCTATGCTTCACCTGACGTCACGTGCACACTTACAGATTCCCCCTCTTCCCTCACCGTCGCCAACACAGGCCACAGACGTTTCTTTTTTTAACTTAGTCGGTTTCTAATTTGGGGTGGATTAGGGAAACAATGAAAACATGTCAAGCTATGATTTAGGACTTAAGTTGGAAATGGGAAAAGGAAGGTTCTAGGCTAGTTTGGGTTTGAGCCAAAATTTAGGCTCTAGTTTAAATCAAATAAATTTTCCTTTTTTTCTTACAAATAATTCTTTTTATTTATTTGTAAATAAATTCCAATTTAGTTTAAATTAATACACTCTTCAATTACAAAATATATTTTGATAACTGCACAATTTCCTTCAATTCAATATTTGTTTATTTTATTTTTATTTTTTTGACAACAAGAGTGGTACTTTATTCAAGCAGAGTACTCATTATGATGTTTTAGGGGCTCGAACACATAATCTCTAGAACCTTTTTCTAAAGCGCCATAATTCTAACCACCTATGCTAAAGGTTCTTGACTTGTTTATTTTATTTTTCAACTATTTCAATCATATATAAATTTTTTATCCAATTTTAATATATTATCTAAAAGGAATTTATTAATTTAATTCAATTTACTGGAACAAAATCTTTTATTAAATTGACTTTAGTTAAGTAAAAATTTATTTTCAAAATAATAATTATTAAAAATAAAATTCGAACATTTTTATTTAAATAAATTTATTTACTTATACAGCGTAGATAGTAGGGTTGTTACACGATGACTATAGAGGAGTTCCACCGAAAGGCAAACCAATTCTTACGTTTGGAAGAAGCAAGCTAGGTTGATGGGAGGATTGGCGGTGAACAAAGAAAGCAATTTAAAGCAATGTAGCTATCAAATAAATCGGTGAGAGCTTCAGTTATATGGTCGTGAATGTTGGGAATTCCTAAAGGAAGAGGAATTAGGGAAGGAATGATGCCAAAAAGCATCTGCGAAATATTAGACCAGAGGAGTACACTCCTTTAAATGATACATGTGGAAATATATACCTTGCCGCATAATGTACAAAAAGTTATGAGAAGCCATCGAGAACAGAGGTGATAGAGGAAGTGAGGCACTACGACAACTATTGTCGGATCCTTGAAACTCATGGTCACAACATCAATCGGTGCATACATCTTAGAGATTTCATAGAAAAATTGGTAAGAAAGAAGAAACTATAGTAGTATGTAAGAAACCTATAGGATGGCGGACAAAATGCTAGACTGTAAGGGCTAAATGCCCAACGGAACCAACCTGGACCTAGTGGAGAGGGGCCAGGCGATCAGATTAAAGGATTGTTATCAAAATCATAAATAGGGGAGCTCATCTAGTGGAGAAAAGCTAAAATAAGATGAAATATTACGCGAGTTTGTTAAGACACGTCCCGTAGGAAAAATGCCTGAACATTAAGGATGGAACTCCGGCTAAGCTTCAAAGGTTGATTATTGACGACATTGTCTTTTGAAATAGGGATTTTGATGGAGTCAATGCCTCAACCTTCAAGCCCATGGTGATAATGGCTATTGTAGGCCATGCTACGGTGCAACGAGTCATAGTGGATAGTGGAAGTTCGGTGATTATTTTGTTCAAAAGGACGTTTGATTGGATGAGGATAAGTATGAAGGATGTTAGGTCTTGTATGTCCATGATACATGGATTTACCAGCGAGGCAAAGCAACGTACTGGGACAATTGATTTGTCCATGGAATTAGGAGACGGGAACTGCAAGATTGTCTGGGTTTAGAAGTTTTTGATTGTGGATGAATATTTAGTGTACAATGCCTTTTTGGTCAGACCGGCCCTTGTTAATTTCAAAATAGCACTAGCTCCTTGGTGCTTGATAGTGAAATTTCCAATAGAGAATGGGATTGGATTGACTAGAGGAGACCAGAGCACTGGCCAAGAATGTTACATTGCCAGACTCAAAGAGGCAAAGCATGGGAAAAACGAAAAATTGTAGAGAAAGCTCTCTGCATTAAGAGCATGGATGCATAGTAATTAAAGCCAAAGCCCCGGCATGGGAACAATGGCTGGTTCTATAGGTCTATGGATCTTAGGAAGAAGTCGGGGGAAGTGCGGTAAGGACAAGCCGAACTGATGGTCAACGTTGAGATCAATACGGACGATCCTACTCGAGTCCTTAAGATCGAATCTCAACTTAGAATAGGATTCAAGAGGAAACCGGCCGGTTTCCTCCAAGTAAATTTGGGTATATTTGCTTGGACATGTTCAGATATGTGCTGGATATCACTGGAGAGAGAATTCCAAGCACTGAATGTAGACCCAAAATATCCACCTATTAAACAAAAGAGACGCACTCTGATTCTAGAGCGATCCGCTATGTTGAAGGAGGAATTGGACAAGTTGAAGGCAAATGGACTTACCCGCAATGCTCTATACCCTGAATGGGTATGGAACCCTGTATTAGCCAAGAAAGCAAATAGAAAGTGGCAGACATGTATTGATTATTTAGACTTGAATAACACATGCCCGAAGGATTGCTTCCCTTTACCCAGGATTGACAGGCTGGTAGACATGACCGTCGACCATGAGTTACTCTCTTTATGGATGCTTATTCTTGTTATAAACAAATTCCAATGAATATTCCGGATTAGGAGGAAACAAGATTTATAATGCATTTGGGATTATATTTCCACCGAGTAATATCGTTCGGTCTGGAATACGGGAGCTACTTACCAGAGATTGGTGAATTCCATGTTCAGGAATCAGGTCTGACGAGTGATGGAAGTATATGTGGACGATATGATCATGAAGTCACATCTATCGAGGAAGCATATTGATGACTTTTCAGAAATGTTTAAAGTGCTGCAGAAGTACAAAATGAAGTTAAATCCATTAAAGTATTTTGGAGTTGCATCGGGCAAGTTCCTAAGATTTATCATGAATTTGAGGGGCACTAAGGCTAATTCGAAGCAGATTAATGCCTTAAGGAATGTGACTACCCCAATCGCGAAAAGGGAATTGCAAAGCTTGAATGGGAAGGTTACTACATTGAGTCAGTTTATCTCAAAAGCAACTAATAAGTGTATATTGTAATTCGATGCCTTAAAAAAGAGAAATTTTGAGTGGACGAAGGAATGTCAAGATGCCTTTAAGGCCGTGTAGTTAAAGCGCTTAGCGGTTCTTTAGCGGTGAAGGTGCAAAAAGTTATAGCGAGGCTAACGCGAGGATATAATGGAAAATAGTGGAGGTGCAAAAATCTTCATTAAATATAAAACCAAATATTCAAACTTAATTTATTCTCATTCTCCTGTCATTCGTGCAGGAAAAAGAAACAGTGTTTAATCTTATATAACAAAATCGAAAAATATCATGATTTAGGCAGACTGGATTCGGTGACTAAAATAGATATCTAAGTTATATTAAGCACTTATGCCTTAATATTAGATCTTTACCCTAACTTTCTTTATTTAGTTTAAAAGAGAACCAGTCAATTCAACATTTGTATATTAATGCTGCTAAAGGGGTGCTAAAAGCCTTATTTAGCAGGTGTAGCGGGACTTAACGTGGATCTACTATTTAATAGCACTAAATTAAAATAGCGTAGCGGTCGAAGAGCGCTATGCGTTGTAGTGGTGATTTTGCAGTGCTTTAGATAGGTTTTAACAACACAACTTCAAAGAATTACTAACACATATGGAAACTCCATCGGTTCTTTCCAAACCTTTAGAAGGGGAAGATTTGATCAACTATTTGGCAGTGTCTCCCCAAGCACAAAGCACAACATTGGTAAATGAGGTGGCAAGTGTTCAGAGGCTAATTTACTGCAACAATAAGCAGTTTACAAGAGTTGAAAAGAACTATCCAACGTTGGAGAAACTCGCTTATTTCTTGTTGATTACTTAAAGGAAGCTGCAATCGTATTTTCAAGCTCATCCGATTAAGGTACTAATGGATCAACCTTTAAAGCAGGTATTGTACTGACTCGAGACTTGGGAAGGTTACTGACGTGGATCAATGAATTGAGCCGGTATGACATCACTTACCATCCGAGAGGGGCAATAAATGGACATGCGCTGGTGGATTTCTTTGCTGAATTTACTGCACGAGATGGTAAAAAGAGAGATAATATGGTCATGCTTTCTCAATGGAAACTATATGTAAATGGATCTTCTAGTGAGTATAGTTCCAGGGCAAGAGTGGTACTCATGACTCCACAAGGACGATCAGTTTGCTATGCACTGAAGTTAGAGTTCCTCGCGACAAATAATGAGGTTGAGTACGAAGTGTTGATAGTGGGACTTGAGATAGCAAAGGAACTAGGGGTAAGGACGCTGCATATATTCAGTAAATCCCAGTTGATGGCTTCCTAGGTAAAGAAGGAGTTCCAGGCTAAGGGTGCGAGACTTGCCCCTTACCTAATGAAAACATTGGACCTTTTGAACGACATAGAGCATTATACGATTACACATGTCCCTAGAGAGGAAATTTTGAATGACATGAAGCATTATACGATTACACATGTCCCAAGAGAGGAAATTCATAGGTCGACTCATTGTCCAAATTGACAAGCTTTGGAGATGTGCAGTTGTTAGGATTGGTTTCGATGGAAGTTTTAACAGCTCTGAGTATCAACCAAATGTATGTCGATTGGATTTTTAAGACCAAAGAGTAGGAGTCATGGATGACTCTGGTCATGGACTATTTCCTGAAGGGAACTCTCATGAAAGGAAACAACAAACTATGGAAACTTCTTCGTAGAGTGCCGCAGTTCATAATGCAAGTAGAAGTGCTATACAAGAGAGGTTTCTTGACCCCTACTTCGGTGTGTAGCCAAGGATGAGGCTAGGAAAATCCTCATGGAAATCCATGAGGGTAACTGTAGTGATCATGCTAGGGGTAGACATTGGCGAAGAAGATACTTCGTTACGGATACTTCTAGCCGACGATAAATTGTGATGCTGCCCATTCCTCCAAACAGCGTGACTAATGCCAAAGATTTGTAAAATTCTAAAAGCCCCATCCATAGAGCTTATGCAAACGGTTAGCCCATGGCCATTTTCAGTTTGGGGAATTGATATAATCGGTGTGCTACTGATGTATACGAAAGGAGGAGCTAAATACTCTATTATTGCGGTGGGTTATTTCATAAAGTGGGTCGAATTGGAACTGCTTTCCTTAATCACTACAAGAAAGTGATCAACTTAGTAATGAGAAATATTATTTGTAGATTTAGAGTGCCGTAGAAAATTATAACGGATAACGGAACTCAGTTCGAAAGTACTGAGTTCAAGGTTTCTATAAGCGGTACGTGATTGAGAAAAGCTTTTTATCAGTAACACACCCTTAGGTGAATGAACATGTGGAGGTGGTGAATAAAATCATCAAGTCCATCTTGATGAAATTGTTAACTAAAGCCAAGGCAACTGGGTCGGTAAGCTTTAACCTGCATTATGAGCTTATTGGACAACTCACAAGTCCACGACTGGGCATACATAATTAGCTTTAGCCTATGAATCAGAGGCCAGGATTCCAGTATAACTAAAAGTCCCTTCTCATTGGAAAAAGAACTATGATTCCAAGGTAAACAAGGATTTTTTGCTTAAGTCCCTCGATTTTATTGATGAAAAGTGAGAAGAGGCTGAATTAAGGGTAGCTGCTCACTAGAAAAGAGTAGCATGACATTTTAACACCAAGGTCCGGAGCCATACCTTCGAGGTAGGGGATCTCATTTTGAAATAGGTCTCTTGGGTACGGAGGCACTTGGTGCGAATTGAAAGGTCCTTATGTGAACGAACCGAAGCTTGGAGATGGAACTTTCAAGCTGGCTACTATTGACGAAATCCCGATTCCACAGGCATGGAATAGCGACCTGTTGCAACACTATTTCACTTAGATTTATTTAGTTTATTTTCTACAATAAGCCACCCTAGAAAATTGGAGGGAAATGTAATAAGGCAGGACTTGCCATGTTTTTCATTTATAAATAAAGTTAGCTTCTTAAACCAATGGAACTGTGTTCTTGTAAGTAAAACCATGTGCTGCATGATTAGCAGTACAATCAGGTACTCAAAGATAGGTACCGACTCCTTTGGTTCAGGATCAGGACAAAGAAGTATAATCACAAGAATCGATCAGATAATTCGACCCTATCCCTCCGGTATTGACTATTTCTTGGAGATAGGCAAGGTCAATAAGGAATATCCAGAATAAGGTAGATAAAAGCACCAGTTTCTAGAGATAGAAACTAGTATGCGGTTGAAATTTTAATGACCATGATTATGACCTATTAGGACATGCTTAGTCGAGGATAAGCAAGGGCAGTCAGAGGTTACTCTCGGTTAACACTTAAAGATAGGTGAGACAAAGGGCGGATGCCCAGAGTTAGGCGTCCAAAGCCTTGGTTCTCGAATATAGGACCTTGTGTATAGACATGATTTCTACAACCACCCTTGTGGCCCAGTAGGACATGCTCAGTCGAGGATAAGCAAAGGTGGTCATTGGGTGCTTCCGATCCATGGCAAGTGATAAGTGAGATCAAAGATGGGTACTCGAAAAATGTACCGTCAGACTCCTCCATTCGAGGATCAGGACCAGGGAAGACAATTGGACGAGGGCAATTTTCCCCACGTTATTAAACCTTTGACCGATGCTCAAAGGTAGGTCGAGTCATGAATAATGCCCAGATTATAGCATTTGAAACACGGAGTCCCAAAGACAGGACTCGATATATGGTGGAACTACCCAAATAGTATGGTCCTACTCATGGCAAAGTGGGACACGCTTGCCCGAGGTTAAGTGGTGGAAATCGATGGATAATATCGATCATGCTTGGTTATTGTTGGGATCGAAGACATTAGGATATGAATGTCCAAACGGCTATATCCTAGAGATAGGAAACAACACAGAACTCGGTCTATTTATATGTAACGACCCGTTATTTTCAACCATTTGCATCCATTATAAGTGTATAGGTAGACACTCATGCCGGAATTGAATTGCCCAAAATACCGCGTCGTAAATAAAATTTGGCAAATCTCAGAATATACAGTAAATAAATATTATCACTGATCACAGATACAGAGTAAAATAATGCAGCGGAAGTAAAAAAGAAAAATAGTAGTTCATGAAGCTACTATATAAATTTAAAAAGTTACATAAGATACAACAGAAGAAATAGAGTACAACAGAAGTCTAAATACAATAACCAAGTACAAGCTGAGTAGAACAACAGAACTGAAATAGATAGGACAAGACAAGCAGATAATCTCCAGCGATTCAAATCTCCAAGAGTGTGGAAATCCAAATCTGTGAATAACTCAGGCTGACCCGAGCGTAAAGCAAAACACAAAACACTCGAGTCAGGACAATATATACTTATATAATGTAAACCAACTCAAGTGAACTGTAATAAAGGTACAAGTAACTTAGAAGATGCTTGGGACCGCCCATCCTCTAAGGATCCGTTAAACTATTTACTATATAGTAATATACGCTATATACAGTAGTGTCTAATCAGTAAAGTATAATCATCTAGAAAATAGCGTTAAGGGGATGGAGAACCTTAACGCGGTCGGATCTTAAAATCATAATCGTAGTAAAGCTCGATATGGTAGGTGACACGGCACAACTAGGCGATGCTAGGGTAGATATACCAATTACGCACACGGACTAATGGAGCGCATAGCAGCCACTACCGTCCACCTCGGACAACACTCCCAAATCAAGGGTGGCCACCAAAAATCACAAAGTAATAGAATGGTATCGAAGAAATGTGTCCGAGAAGAGGTGCTACCTCACTAGTCCGAGATCGCTCCTGTTTTAGCCACCTTATGCCAACTCACAGGAGTTGGGTCCACGTATATACCTTAGGATCGTCGCCACCATCCTACTTCATTCTGGAAACTACACCGCGTACACAGTTGTCAAAGTGGTTTTCGGTATCGACAGAGAGTATGTCCATATCCGATCCCGGTCTCTTTAACAACCAATCGTTATTATAACCCGTGGTTATAATTTAAAAACAGTTTATACTTCAAAATAGAATATCATTTCAAATCCAAATCTTTATCAAAATAAAGATTAAATCAATTCCAAACCATTTCAATATATTTAAAATATCATATCATTTCAAAACTTCATTTCAAATCATTTCAATATATCAAAATATCATATCTTTCCAAAACTTCATTTCAAATCATTTTAATATACCAAATATCATTTGAGTTCAAATCTAAATATTCAACTTTAAATACTTTTTAAATTTAAAGATATCATTCATTTATTATCATTTCAAGTCACCCTTTTAAATAGTTTATATTTCAATCAAAATAATTCATTTAAACCATTTAAAAATGTAATTATTATATTCTCAAATCAAGTATTCAATTTCCAAAGTTTCAATTTAATTTCAGTTTATCATCAACCATTTCAAATCTGATCAATTTCAAATATAGATTTAATCCATAAAATACAATATTCAATCTTTAGTATATTTCAAAGCTTAAATATCCCACATTTCATAAATCCAATATCATTTATATAAACTCAAATAATATATAGTTCAAATATTCATTTATCAAATAAATTAGATAAATCAGAAATCAGATATCATTTCAAATCCATTTCAAAGTATCAAAATATTATTCAAAACATCATTCATTTTAATTCATTTAAAATACCATTTAATCCATTCGTTTTATTGAATTTAAATACCATTTTAAACTCACATTAAAAATCAAATTCTTCCATTTAAAACCATTTAAATGTCTCTTCATTATCTTTAGAAATTTAACATTTAATTTCCAAAGTTGTATCATTTTCCAAAGATAAATTTTCATTAAAATATATTAAAACAACAAAATATAGTTTCCGTAGCACTTATAAAATGCTACGTAAAGTTATAGTTTAAAACAGTTATTTAAAAAAAGACAGCGCTTAAGTGCTGTAATAGATTTCTTTTATTTTCGACTAAACTTTAGTTATCTTTATCAACTATAGCACTTACAAAGTACTATAATAGCTTTTAATTCAAATTAACCCCTTTAGTTCATTTAAACAATTACATTTCAAAAATACAGTCAAATCAAATTCAGAGTTAAATTACAATTTCACAAACAATTAACTTTTAATATAAATCATTTTAACTTATAAAATCATATAATTTCATAATTAAAAACAATCATTTAAATACCATTTATTCTTATGATTTTATAAAGTCAAATTTCCATACAAAATCAAATTAAATAACAATTTACTTATTTAAATTAAATTATTAAATTTCCATTTAATTAAATTCTTAACTTAACCAATAAGTTTAAATTCCCAAAATATAGCTTATTTCCCTTTATTTTACTTAAATAAAACTTCACTTTTAAACAAAATTCAAAATTTCCAATTTTAAGCTATATTTCAAAATTTACTTAAACATTCATTTTATTTAACATTTTAACTTATTCAAAAATCATTATAATTTTATAAAATCATTTAAATTACATTTTTAAATCAAAATATTATATTTTTCTTACTTCATAAAATTTCCTTTTTAAAACAAAACATAAATTCCAAAATTTACTTATAGTTCAAATTCTCCTTTACCATTTACTTAATTCATTATTTAATTTATAGAAAATCACTAATATTTCAAAAAAATCATTTTTACTTAAATTTAAATCAAAATATCATAATATTTATATTTTTAAAATATTTTATAAATTTTAGAAAAGTATATAAACCACGGGTCTGTACATAATTTTCTAGCCTAGGTCAAGTGATACGGATGTCTATCATTTCAATCCGCAGTTTACAAAGAAAAATCGGGTTTTATCATTTCAAACCCGCAATCCCAAGTTAAATAAAATAAATAAAAAGTCGCTCAGGCTTATCATTTCAGCCCATAATGATCTTTCCCTATTCTAAAGTCCGTTCGGGTATGTATCATTTCAACCCATAGTGATTCTAGTCTACAAGGAACTTGCAATGTGATAAACATATATAAATGAACATAATACATTATATAACAGTAACGGATGATATAACAAGTGTATAAACATCATATGATCATAACATAGTCAAGTATAACATGATAATATATTTCTATAGATTCATAGGGTGTCAATTTACTAGTTATATAGGTACATATTGTCTGGTGAGAATAACTCACCTGTTTGTGCTGGAGATATCAAAACCAATGACACAATGGAAACAAAAGCATGATGACAAGACTACGGACTTGAGTGGAGAGCGAATCCAATCTACAACTCTTGTGTACAACCCAAAACAAACAATCAAAACAGCAAAATTCAATACGACTTTAAAATGCAATAACATTGAAATAAAAGGAGATACGACTACGCAGTCTTTTGCTTTGCCTTCTCTATTGTTTGGTATGGCTTTTGGGTCTGATGTGGTTCAGATGTGGTCAAGTTTTGGGTCAGGTTTGGGCTAACATAGCTCGGGTTCAAGGCAAGACAAGGTGGAGTTTGTACATGAGGAGGTTATGTGGTTTTGAAGGCAACTAGGTGGTTTTTGGTCAAAACAAGGGCTCGGCCATGGGGATTGGGCTCGGCCTGTGGTGTGTCATGAATGGACAGAGGTGGGGAGGGGTGTGTCGAGGTCAGGTCAGGGGAGTGGTGGCGGCTATGGTGGTGGTTTGGGTGGTGGTTGAAGTGGATGAGCATGTAGAGGTGAAATAAGCATGGATCTAGGCATCTAGGTTGTAGTTTGAGGGGTTTGGCCATCAAGGGGGTTCGGCCATGGTCAGATCTGGTGGGGTAGATGGTGGTGGTGGTCTGGAAGAGATGGAAGGAGGTGGTGGCCGTGGAACAAGGGGGAGAGGCCGATCTAAACAAGGGAGAAAGCAAGGCAAAATTGCATAGAAAAGGTAAGAAAAAAAAAGTATAAAGAAAAGAGGGATTTACCTAATTTTTTTCAAGATGGAGGCCATGACTTTTTTTAGGGTTTTGGAGCTTGAAAAATTCGTGAATAATATGGAGAAGTTGGCTGAAACAAAAAGAATGAGGAATAGTAATGTCTAATTGATGATAAGTTAGGTTAAAACGTAAAGAAGGTGGACTATAAAAGCCCATAGGAAGATAGAAGGTTTAGGGCCTTTCATATTACTTTATTTTATCTTTATAACTTTATATTTCTGGAAAAATATAATAATCCCAGATAAAATTTCGAAATTTTATCAAAATATAATAGTTTATATAAATATCTATCAATCATATAAAGTTAAATTAAGAAAATAGCTAAAAATAGTAAACTAGTCTAGAAAATTTGAAATTGAATAGAATAAATTTTAGAAAGATTCATATGAGCTTGTAATATATTTCTAAACATAAATAATAACATAAAATAAAAATATATTCACAAAATAAATATTTAAAATTTAATTTACATATAATTTTTAATGAAGAAAATAGTAGAAAATAGGAAAACAGCCTTTAAAAATGAAAAAATAAATACAGTAAATTTTGGAAAAATTCTATTATCATTTAAAAAATATAAAAAGACAAAATATACATAAATAACATATTAACACATATTAAAACAAAATATAAGTAAGAAAGAGTAATTTATACAATTTAAAATAGACAAAATTGTTAAATAAATAGTTTATACTCAAAATTGAAATGTACATAACTTTTACATTTTAACTCCGTTTCCAACGAAACGAAAAGAAATATTAATGTTATTAAATCTATTTTTATAATAAAAGATAAAATTTCAAATTTCAAATATTTAAAATTTAAATTTAAAAGTCAAAGTTTGACTATTTTAACCAAAATTCACTTTTTGGAAAATTATTCTATTCAGTCATATTTGGAATTCTAATCCATATCAAAATCAAAGTTTATATTTAAAATAACAAAATTTATTCTTTTTCATAAATAAAGCTTTTAAATCTGGAAATATCAATTTAAAAATAATTGTAAAATACAGGGTTGTTACACTCTCCCCCACTCAAAACTTTTCGTCCCCGAAAAGGAACGAAGTACGGGAAAGCACAGAAAAAGATATAGTGAAATAAGATTAAAATAAGATGACAAGGAGATTTAAATTACACCTGATAACTGTTGTTATAGGTAAATTTAACAAGAGGGAGGTGATCAAATCAAGAACACAAACACGAAAAGATCCTTTAGAGTCTGAATCACCCTTTTCACTTGACCGACGGTCTATGAATGGAAAAACAGTGTTCAGATCCAGATGAGTAATAAAGATTATCAATGATTATAGAAAGATTTCTAAACAGACTGGTATAAGCAATAGCCTTCCCATTCTGTAACAAGATAAGAGAAACAAGGACAACCAAAAGATAGTCTGAAAAAAACAAAATAAGATAATAAATTTGAGACCATAATGCTTTGAAATCATAACAATTTAGGGATGTTTATCATTTGGAAATCATACTACTAAAATCATAACACTTTGGAAATGTTATTCCAAAAAAAACATAACACTTAGAAAATCAAAACACCTTTTAAAAAAATAATCTTCATTTAAACCATTTTAATTCAAGGTCAAATAATATTCATTTTAAAGTTGTAACATTTCTAAGTTCATTTAATTATAAAATTTCCAAAACACTGTATTTTCAAAACAGCAGCACTTATAAAATGCTACAGTAGATATATTAATATTTCAAATCAGTTTAATATCAGAAATATTCACTTGGATATCATTTAACTTATGACTTATTAAAACAAACTTTTATGAATGGAATATTCAAATCAAACTATACTTCATTTATTAAGTTAAAAGTTCACTATTTTAGTTAGCTCTTAATTTAACACATAACCTAACACTTTATTTAAAATACCCATTTCACAAATAGATATTCCTTTAATAAGTTACACTTAAAATTCCATTTAAAAACCAAATTCTCAATTATCAAATTTTAGTGATGTTAAAATACATTTTAACTATTTAAATCATAATTATTCATTTTTCAAGACATATCTATTTCATAGATAAAATATTTATATAGCAAATATAACAATCAAATTTCTTTACACATTTATTCATTTAGACATCAATTAAACTATGAATTCAAGTTAAATTAACTTTATTACAAAATGTCTAATTCAAATGTATTTTATTTTATCTATTCAAAGATACATTATTTATTATACAACATATTCATTTTAGGAAATAACCTTTATTAAAATTCCTAGGTTAGACTTAAGGTTCCATAGTAAATCAAATTTGATTATTAAGTTATTTAAATAAAATCTCTTTAAATTCCTTTTCACTATTTGCCTCTGTTAATCTTTTATAACTAAAATTTAAGTGTATAACATGTATTATAACCACTCAAATTTTATTTATAAAAATCCTTTTTATATTGTATATTATCCAATTCCATATTCAACTTCTGTGTAATTTAGGTAAGTTATATTGGAATGAAATTGTGTGTTATACAAGTAAAACTTTCCAATTCAATTATCTCAAGTTTGAATCATTAATTCAAATTTTTGATTTTCTTCTTATAACTGAAATTATTCTTTAAAAATAATTTAAGAATTAAACTTCCGATTCCTTTCAAACCATTTAGTGATAAGTAATTATACATACATAATATGTCAAATCAGACTTTAAATCATATATCTATATATATTATAATCCATTCATATTTTAGAATTTCAAATCAATTAGATTTTCCAAAACAAAGCTGTAGCAAGACTACAGAACGGTCTCTTCACTTCGAAACTCGAAAATGAACGTCGATGATGCTGCAGTCATCACCAAAATGATTTTCCAGCGACAAAGAGAAGAGCACTAAATTTTTAAACTAAAAAAATCCTTTAGAAACAAATTTCTACTTGAAAATACTTTAAATAATATATCCATTTAAAACTTTAAACACAAGGTTTGAAGTCCATCGAAAATTAAATTCTTAAATTTCTTGTTTTAAATTCATTTCAGTTCCCAAATAAATTTATAAACAACTATTTATAAATTCATTTATAGAACAATAAATGATAAATCAAGTGTTATCATTTCAAATAATCAATTTAAATTAATTTATTAAGTTCCATAAATTTACTTATATATCAAAATTTATTTCATTAACAGTTTTAAAATAATATTGTGTCAGTTTGTTCTACCAAAGTGTTTTAGAAATCCTATCGATAGTGTTGATCAGACGAATCGATCGGAAACCCAAATCAACATCAACAACTCAAACAACACAACATAATAAACAAAACATAGATTTACAAGTACAATTCAAAATGTTTGGAGACAGTTTAGAAACAAAAGGTAAGATGGTTAAACAGAGTAGAGAGATGGGCAAGCTTAGATAAATCGCACACAACCTTACCGGGTCAACCGTGACTTAAAGAATACGATCGATGTGGATTTTTCTGGGATAAATCTACATTCGATCTCAAGAGATAGAGTTTGGAATAATAAAAGATATTAGCATCTAAACCAAGGATAAATATAAATCTCTGGTGAATCGATGCTGATTGTAAAAGATTTTCACCCCTTTACAAGAAAATTAGAATATTGGCGAGACCGCCAATTCACTACAAAGATCATTCGAAGTGGAGTTATGAGATACTCCAGAATCAAAAGAAGATGAATAGTGAGGGACACAAATGAATTTTGAAACCGCAGGGAACGTTCCAAAATTCAAAGGAAATCGAATCAAAAAGAAGAGATTCAAGCTCGAATGAAAGTGATTCTGTAATAAATTTACCATACATTCTAAGTTTTGCCTAGAGCTACCAAAGCTCGGATACCAACTGTAACGACCCGTTATTTTCAACCATTCGCATCCATTATAAGTGTATAGGTAGACACTCATGCCGGAATTGAATTGCCCAAAATACCGCGTTGTAAATAAAATTTGGCAAATCTCAGAATATACAGTAAATAAATATTATCACTGATCACAGACATAGAGTAAAATAATGCAGCGGAAGTAAAAAGGAAAAATAGTAGTTCATGAAGCTACTATATAAATATAACAAAGTTACATAAGATACAACAGAAGAAATAGAGTACAACAGAAGTCTAAATACAATAACCAAGTACAAGCTGAGTAGAACAACAGAACTGAAATAGATAGGACAAGACAAGCAGATAATCTCCAGCGATTCAAATCTCCAAGAGTGTGGAAATCCAAATCTGTGAATAACTCAGGCTGACCCGAGCGTAAAGCAAAACACAAAACACTCGAGTCAGGACAATATATACTTATATAATGTAAACCAACTCAAGTGAACTGTAATAAAGGTACAAGTAACTTAGAAGATGCTTGGGACCGCCCATCCTCTAAGGATCCGTTAAACTATTTACTATATAGTAATATACGCTATATACAGTAGTGTCTAATCAGTAAAGTATAATCATATAGAAAATAGCGTTAAGGGGATGGAGAACCTTAACGCGGTCGGATCTTAAAATCATAATCGTAGTAAAGCTCGATATGGTAGGTGACACGGCACAACTAGGCGATGCCAGGGTAGATATACCAATTACGCACACGGACTGATGGAGCGCATAGCAGCCACTACCGTCCACCTCGGACAACACTCCCAAATCAAGGGTGGCCACCAAAAATCACAAAGTAATAGAATGGTATCGAAGAAATGTGTCCGAGAAGAGGTGCTACCTCACTGGTCCGAGATCGCTCCTGTTTTAGCCACCTTATGCCAACTCACGGGAGTTGGGTCCACGTATATACCTTAGGATCGTCGCCACCATCCTACTTCATTTTGGAAACTCCACCGCGTACACAGTTGTCAAAGTGGTTTTCGGTATCGACAGAGAGTATGTCCATATCCAATCCCGGTCTCTTTAACAACCAATCGTTATTATAACCCGTGGTTATAATTTAAAAACAGTTTATACTTCAAAATAGAATATCATTTCAAATCCAAATCTTTATCAAAATAAAGATTAAATCAATTCCAAACCATTTCAATATATTTAAAATATCATATCATTTCAAAACTTCATTTCAAATCATTTCAATATATCAAAATATCATATCTTTCCAAAACTTCATTTCAAATCATTTTAATATACCCAAATATCATTTGAGTTCAAATCTAAATATTCAACTTTAAATACTTTTTAAATTTAAAGATATCATTCATTTATTATCATTTCAAGTCACCCTTTTAAATAGTTTATATTTCAATCAAAATAATTCATTTAAACCATTTAAAAATGTAATTATTATATTCTCAAATCAAGTATTCAATTTCCAAAGTTTCAATTTAATTTCAGTTTATCATCAACCATTTCAAATCTGATCAATTTCAAATATAGATTTAATCCATAAAATACAATATTCAATCTTTAGTATATTTCAAAGCTTAAATATCCCACATTTCATAAATCCAATATCATTTATATAAACTCAAATAATATATAGTTCAAATATTCATTTATCAAATAAATTAGATAAATCAGAAATCAAATATCATTTCAAATTCATTTCAAAGTATCAAAATATTATTCAAAACATCATTCATTTTAATTCATTTAAAATACCATTTAATCCATTCATTTTATTGAATTTAAATACCATTTTAAACTCACATTAAAAACCAAATTCTTCCATTTAAAACCATTTAAATGTCTCTTCATTATCTTTAGAAATTTAACATTTAATTTCCAAAGTTGTATCATTTTCCAAAGATAAATTTTCATTAAAATATATTAAAACAACAAAATATAGTTTCCGTAGCACTTATAAAATGCTACGTAAAGTTATAGTTTAAAACAGTTATTTAACAAAAGACAGCGCTTAAGTGCTGTAATAGATTTCTTTTATTTTCGACTAAACTTTAGTTATCTTTATCAACTATAGCACTTACAAAGTACTATAATAGCTTTTAATTCAAATTAACCCCTTTAGTTCATTTAAACAATTACATTTCAAAAATACAGTCAAATCAAATTCAGAGTTAAATTACAATTTCACAAACAATTAACTTTTAATATAAATCATTTTAACTTATAAAATCATATAATTTCACAATTAAAAACAATCATTTAAATACCATTTATTCTTATGATTTTATAAAGTCAAATTTCCATACAAAATCAAATTAAATAACAATTTACTTATTTAAATTCAATTATTAAATTTCCATTTCTTTAATTAAATTCTTAACTTAACCAATAAGTTTAAATTCCCAAAATATAGCTTATTTCTCTTTATTTTACTTAAATAAAACTTCACTTTTAAACAAAATTCAAAATTTCCAATTTTAAGCTATATTTCAAAATTTACTTAAACATTCATTTTATTTAACATTTTAACTTATTCAAAAATCATTATAATTTATAAAATCATTTAAATTACATTTTTAAATCAAAATATTATATTTTTCTTACTTCATAAAATTTCCTTTTTAAAACAAAACATAAATTCCAAAATTTACTTATAGTTAAAATTCTCCTTTACCATTTACTTAATTCATTATTTAATTTATAGAAAATCACTAATATTTCAAAAAAAACATTTTTACTTAAATTTAAATCAAAATATCATAATATTTATATTTTTAAAATATTTTATAAATTTTAGAAAAGTATATAAACCACGGGTCTATACATAATTTTCTAGCCTAGGTCAAGTGATACGGATGTCTATCATTTCAATCCGTAGTTTACAAAGAAAAACCGGGTTTTATCATTTCAAACCCGCAATCCCAAGTTAAATAAAATAAATAAAAAGTTGCTCAGGCTTATCATTTCAGCCCATAACGATCTTTCCCTATTCTAAAGTCCGTTCGGGTATGTATCATTTCAACCCATAGTGATTCTAGTCTACAGGGAACTTGCAATGTGATAAACAGATATAAATGAACAGAATACATTATATAATAGTAACGGATGATATAACAGGTGTATAAACATCATATGATCATAACATAGTCAAGTATAACATGATAATATATTTCTACAGATTCACAGGGTGTCAATTTACTAGTTATATAGGTACATATTGTCTGGTGAGAATAACTCACTTGTTGGTGCTGGAGATATCAAAACCAATGACACAATGGAAACAAAAGCACGATGACAAGACTACGGACTTGAGTGGAGAGCGAATCCAATCTACAACTCTTGTGTACAACCCAAAACAAACAATCAAAACAGCAAAATTCAATACGACTTTAAAATGCAATAACATTGAAATAAAAGGAGATACGACTACGCAGACTTTTGCTTTACCTTCTCTATTGTTTGGTATGGCTTTGGGATCTGATGTGGTTTAGATGTGGTCAAGTTTTGGGTCAGGTTTGGGCTAACATAGCTCGGGTTCAAGGCAAGACAAGGTGGAGTTTGTACATGAGGAGGTGATGTGGTTTTGAAGGCAACTAGGTGGTTTTTGGTCAAAACAAGGGCTCGGCCATGGGGATTGGGCTCGGCCTGTGGTGTGTCATGACTAGACAGAGGTGGGGAGGGGTGTGTCGAGGCCAGGTCAGGGGAGTGGTGGCGGCTATGGTGGTGGTTTGGGTGGTGGTTGAAGTGGAAGAGCATGTAGAGGTGAAATAAGCATGGATCTAGGCATCTAGGTTGTAGTTTGAGGGGTTTGGCCATCAAGGGGGTTCGTCCATGGTCAGATCTGGTGGAGTAGATGGTGGTGGTGGTCTGGAAGAGATGGAAGGAGGTGGTGGCCGTGGAACAAGGGGGAGAGGCCGATCTAAACAAGGGAGAAAGCAAGGCAAAATTGCATAGAAAAAGTAAGAAAAAAAAAGTAGAAAGAAAAGAGGGATTTACCTAATTTTTTTCAAGATGGAGGCCATGAATTTTTTTAGGGTTTTGGAGCTTGAAAATTCGTGAATAATATAGGGAATTCGGCTGAAACAAAAAGAATGAGGAATAGTAATGTCTAATTGATGATAAGTTAGGTTAAAACGTAAAGAAGGTGGACTATAAAAGCCCATAGGAAGATAGAAGGTTTAGGGTCTTTCATATTACTTTATTTTATCTTTATAACTTTATATTTCTGGAAAAATATAATAATCCCAGATAAAATTTCGAAATTTTATCAAAATATAATAGTTTATATAAATATCTATCAATCATATAAAGTTAAATTAAGAAAATAGCTAAAAATAGTAAACTAGTCTAGAAAATTTGAAATTGAATAGAATAAATTTTAGAAAGATTCATATGAGCTTGTAATATATTTCTAAACATAAATAATAACATAAAATAAAAATACATTCACAAAATAAATATTTAAAATTTAATTTACATATAATTTTTAATGAAGAAAATAGTAGAAAATAGGAAAACAGCCTTTAAAAATTAAAAAAATAAATACAGTAAATTTTGGAAAAATTCTATTATCATTTAAAAAATATAAAAAGACAAAAT
Source organism: Allium fistulosum (assembly GCA_030737815.1). Classification (NCBI taxonomy): domain Eukaryota; kingdom Viridiplantae; phylum Streptophyta; class Magnoliopsida; order Asparagales; family Amaryllidaceae; genus Allium; species Allium fistulosum. The sequence goes on along the minus strand of JASFAW010000015.1, from coordinate 13,853,911 downwards.
ATACATAAAAAACATATTAACACATATTAAAACAAAATATAAGTAAGAAAGAGTAATTTATACAATTTAAAATAGACAAAATTGTTAAATAAACAGTTTATACTCAAAATTGAAATGTACATAACTTTTACATTTTAACTCCGTTTCCAACGAAACGAAAAGAAATATTCATGTTATTAAATCTATTTTTATAATAAAAGATAAAATTTAAAATTTAAAATATTTAAAATTTAAATTTAAAAGTCAAAGTTTGACTATTTTAACCAAAATTCACCTTTTGGAAAATTATTCTATTCAGTCATATTTGGAATTCTAATCCATATCAAAATCAAAGTTTATATTTAAAATAACAAAATTTATTCTTTTTCATAAATAAAGCTTTTAAATCTGGAAATATCAATTTAAAAATAATTGTAAAATACAGGGTTGTTACATTATAACTTGTTAATGGTTAGAGGAGACTCGACCTAAGGTAAACTAGAATAACCGTGGTTCAATACTAGTTTTGTTTAGCCAAATGAAAACACTTTGGTAACAGTAAGTGGAACTGGATAGTTTCATATAACTAAAGAAATTGCATGAATTTTACTTATATGCATGGAATTATAGTAAGTAAAATCGTTACAAAGACAAAGGCATGTATAATATGGATAAATTGTTGTACAAGCAGTTATATTATATACGGAAGAAGTTGTATATAGGCAGGAATAAAGTATAAGGTGCAGAAATGTAAATGAGACAGAGATTGAAAGAGAAAAACAATCTTTCATTACATTCAATCTTTATATACAATAGATGCCATGTTTGATCCTGCATAAGCATGACCTATTTACAAGAAGGAAAATAGAAACGTACAACTAAAAAGAGAGAAAAGGAAACTGTTTTATCATTCCTAAAGGATAACTGGAGAGCCTACTTCTTAAGGGTCTTCTTCTTCTTACCACCTTTACCAGCCGAACCATCATGAGATCTCTTTTGGCTTTTATCACCCTTGGTTTCTACTTCGGTGTGCTGCCCTCGAATGGAGTAGTATCCCCTTCAGTGATTATGATGATAGGATCTTCGAGTAGGTCAAGCGGAGGCTCCAATGTTCCTTTGGAGGCGCTAGCACTGCTACCCTTTGGAGGCTTGATGGTGATAGGAAATATTCTTGGAGAAGGTTTTGGCTCCTCGGTACCAGCAGATTTTTGAAGTACATACTTTTTTTTATTTTCGCTTAGAAACAACAATCTTCAACCTCTCTACCATAATGGAACTAGTTGGGCCCGAGGCACTTGTGACGGTAATGTCTTCCCCTAGGGACTGTGAGGTGTCGTCTAATCCATCTAGAGCTACAATTTTTTCTGAATCACGACTAGGAATATAGCTGGAGGGAAGGCTTGGAACGACCAGTCCCATAGTTATAGAGGTTGAGTTGGTAGTTATTTCAACTTGGCCCAAGCCTTATGTAATTGGCAACGAAGGAGGTGGAAGAGAAGGATGAACTTTGAGTTCGCAAATGTAGAAGTAAAGATTAGTAATAGTTTCGGGCAAGAACTGGAGTTTCTTGAATACTGGAGAGACGAGAGGGATACCTTCACCTGGACTCAATTGTTGAATATGAGACTTAGAAATTTCCCCTTCTTTTATGGTAGATAGCAATAGTTGAATAACGAAAGAGGGAATGCAGGATTCATCTAAAGTGATTGCATAGAAGCTGGAACGATAGTTTGGGTGGCCTCGGAGCTAGCCTCCTTGGATGTTGCGGTCTTCACCATGATCTCATGGATTCTAGAAGATGATGATTTTTTGTGGCTCGATGCACTTGGACCGACAAGGGCTCCAGTAGCAGCTTCAACGGCAGTGACAACCTCTACAAACCGGATACCTTTTCCTATTCTAGTTTTTCAAATATCGTCAACATCAAGGTACTTGGCTTGTAGTTCATCTTCGGTGATGCCTTTAGCATATGCAGCTAAACGACTTACTACCTCTTCCCAGGCATCAACCAATGTAATAGAATAAGTGTGTCCTAACCACTTCAAGTTCTTGTATTGGATAACACTAGCGAAGAATTATTGAAGGGTGGAATTCAAGTCCCCTTTTTCCTTGGCCATCTTCTGCTTTAGCTTAATCATCTCATTCATGGTTGCAGCATGGTCGACCAGGGCCTTCAGTTTCTTCGTTTTTACCAAGAACAAGGTAGATTCAAGCTTCTCCTTATCGATATAGAGTTTCTGGATGTTGGCTTCCTTGGCCTGAAGGACTTTGTCTTTCTAGGAGGGCCATGTCTTTGGTTGCGAGCTACGTCTTAAGAGTGGCATTCTCTTTATGAGTAGTTTTAAATAAGTTTTTCATTACAATCTCGGCGCGATTGTGAGTGTTTTTCATCTCTTTGACCAAGTCTTTGGCCGTCTTCTCTGATGTCCAAACTACACCTCTCTTTTATGGCCTTGTCCAGTTCCTTCTTATACTTATCTAGCTTTTCTTCTTCGACTCAAATGAACGGATATTATTTTGATGAATTTTGTTGACGTTAAAGAGGGCGAATGCGAGTTTCCTCTACTCAAACCCTTGATCTATCAATTCTTAGAGGTCTTTGAGGTCGCAATCGTATATAACACCAATTAGGCAAAGGTTGAGGGAGGCAGCCTGCATTTAACTTGATGGGGCTGAAGGTGGAGTTGAATGAATAGAAACCCCTTTGGATTAGTGGAATAAAGGAACTATGGTGGTACAAAAAAGTGATGCTGGAGTTCATTGTTAGGAGGAAGGATGCGATTTAGATCGAGTTAAGGGTGGGCTTAAAGAGGAACCATTACAGTCTCATGAGTCCTTATGTCTATTTCCTTGATCATAGCTTTCCTTCACCTTTGCATGCCTCCTTTTCCTATCACTTTCCGCCTAGTAGTCGAGTTCTGCTTGGCTCTCTCAGTCTTTCCTTCGTGCTCTTTCTTCGTCTATTTCTCTTCTTTATAGGAGCTAAAGCGAGGAGGATATAGCTTAGTAGTTACTCTCTTTTGTTCCAAGATGCCAAACTGGAGATATCTAAAACGGCCTCTTCCTACCATAGCTGGAATGAAAAAAGTATCGCATCATTTTTTGAACATTGAAAAATATGGGTAGTGCAAAGTGTGTATATTCATGATCCCATAAGTGTTTGGAGTGCTCATGCTGTCCTAATACTCTACGGTCCGTGCTCGGAAGGCGATAATGATAGAGTCCTACCTCCCTTGGTGAGAAGGCCCTTTGATGGAAAGTTGAATCCTAAAGGGTATTCTCTAAGAAGGTCGGTAATAGGAATCGAGGTCACTCGGTGAGTTAAAGATGTTTTCTAAATGATCGATTGGAGGAGTTGCCTTAATCATTGGCGCTGTGCTCGATTCTGTAGATTGTTGAGAATCTTGACTACTATTCGTCTCGAACGTGATGGGATAGGAATTTCAGTGACTTCTGGAGAAGTCTCTCTATACGACTCATCTCCTTCTTGATTGAAGTCTTCATCATCGTTGTCCTTTGCATCAGCTTCTTCTTTCTCCTCCTCTTCTTCTCCTCTTCTTTCTCCTCCTTCAAGAGTTGTTTCCATTTCAACTCTTTCTTTTCCTTCCACCTGCACTACACTAGGACATGTACTTTTGCTTCTCTGTCGATGGATTCACCATTGTTTGTCATGCTGGATGGGCCTCCAATGCCCACTGGATATCTTCACTAGAGAAGCGAGTGGGGGCAGAAGATTTGGTTTATGCCATGGAGCCTTTTGGGGGATTTTCGGTAGGAATGACGAAGCATTCAAGATGTAGAAGGCCACATTGGCGAAGATTCTCATTCATCAACAAGAAGGCGGCGGTACAAAATTGAGTATTGAGTCTCTTAAGGGTTTATAGAGTCTCGGAGTGGGCTTCACTCATGTCTTAAGCATGGACATCTGTGAAAAAAGTGGATAACAAGTTAACACTTGGATGGTGAAAATACAAGTACGGGGAAGAATGGAAAGGAAGAAGTCTTACTTCCATAAAGCCAGATCGTATTGAAGCAGTACGAACATCATATGAAGAAATATTCGTTCTTGAAGTATGAACATTTATTGTGGAGCACTTTGATGACCATACACCAACACGAGCTTTGATGATCATAAGAGATAGCGATTCATTTTTTTGAAGCTTAGGGTACGTGTTAGATCCTCGAAGGTTGGAGGTTGTTGAAATTGATTCACAAATATAATATACAAGGAACACAGCAAGGCATAACCTTCGGGGTGAACTTAAGTAGGAGCGAGCCCATTCATCCTAGAAAAACATACGGAGAAATGGATTGAAAGGAAATACAGTGCCGCCTAGACACATGTATCTGTATCACGCTATATAGCCCAGTGGAGGATTGTGCGCCTATTTGTTAGGTGTTAGAAGAAAGACATCACCCTTCAGTATTCCATGCTAGAAACAAATGATTCATAGCGACTTGGTGGTTAGGATTGTTAGCACTTGTTCCGAAGGATCATCTAGAACTCTTAAGCCAACTCGTTCATTTAAAGGAGGGGGCTCGTCCTGAATTGGAGCTGCTGGAACTGCCATCCCCTATAGCTCTGCAGTAATTGAGCATCTAGTTTCGAAAGGCATGGACATTGGAGTTTGAGCCATCACTACACCAAACTGCCCATTTTGCCACACCCAAATGCGGAAAAATTGCCACGGTTCAGAGCCGTGACAATTTTACCATGGTCCATAGCCGTGGTAAAATAAATTACCACGGGTATTGGCCGTGGCAATTTTAGAACGGCCTTAGACCGTGCTAAAGCTGTCAAAAAAATTTCAGCCCCCACTCCCCGTGTACAGATGTCAACGTATTCCTTTCTTCAAAAACTAGAACGCTCCTCTTTCTCAAAAAAAATAAAATAGAACGCCTTGCCCTAAATCGATCTAAATTGATCACCGTCCCAGTTCTCATCCATTTTCACTCCCCCCATGTCCAGATCTCATCCATTTTCACTCAAATCGATCACTACTAGCTTGTTTTCATGGTATAAGGCAACCGGTTGAAGTCGACTACTGGTGAAGAAGCTTCTCGACATAGAAGTAAGTGAATTTTTGTTTTTAATTGATGATGTCGTTTGAAAGCAAATCTAATTTGTGATTATTTCGGAAGTAATTAAATATTGTGGGATGATTGTTGGTAAAGTTGGGTTACCCAAATCGAAGTGATTTTGTTTTTTTCATGAAATATAAGCATTCGGTTTTTTAAATTAGTTTAGTTCGAATTTATTATGGTTTTCCATTACCAATTGAAGTGGGAAAAGTTGATTTTCAGTTGGTTTTTGCTTTGCTGTAGAATTTGAGAATACTCAGTTTTGATTACCAAATAATATGAAAATTTTGAGAATTTAAAAGTGTAGATGATTGTATTTTGGCTTCCTCAAGAACGGCGTATATCTTAAATTCAACAATTGAAAAACTGCGAATGACTATATATTAAGATCACTTTTAATTGCAAATTATAGATAATAAAATAATATCATTTGCAAATTCCGTTTGACTAGTCTAACTCGTTGTTTTGTTTGTTTGAAAGGTAACCATGTTTGAAATATGAGGGTGGGAGATATTGTAGGATGGCATATGGTAAATTGAGAGATACTTTTAGGGAAAAAAATCCAGGAGTAATTTTTAACCACTTTTTTATATGCAGTTTTTGCTATTTTTCATTATGTTTCTGTTTTGACTTGTTTTGAATAAGTTTTGTTTGATGAACTCAATTTTACAATAAAGTGCTTCTTATAGTAAAGATTGGGAAATGCTTTGATACTCGGATTTTTGGGTGAATACAGTTCGTGTTTCATACCTGATAATAAGCCAATTTTGTTCCAATGGTATTTTAAAAATGACAAATAGCTTTATCAATGGTGAAATATGGAATAAATTGATATCTTTATATCAGCGTTTTCCGTGATAAACTAAACATTAATCAAAACATTCTGAGACAAAATATACCCGAAATACCTGCCGATGAAACCTGTATTAATTAATCTCCAGTTTTACGAAGATGCAAATCAAGGATATATGGAATGCAAGAGCATCTCTAACAAAATGAGTGTAGATATTACATTCTCCACGCTCAAAAAATGTGAGCAATCGAATTGACGTATGTGGTTTGGGCGCCTTTTCAACAAACGTCCAATCATATTACAAATCTGTAATAAAAACACTGAATTTGTAACCGATCGAAGATTGTACACTCTGTTGGAATGGTTTATGGTAATAAAAATATTGCTGCCATCAGCTACACTTTTAAGAACTACATGTAAAATATTTCTGTGCTTACATTCTTGCTTAAGAACAAATTTATCATTTCTCCATCCAACAAAAAGGCCACTAGAACTTCCCATGGAAGGCACAGAGCTCCACTCAGTGAACATGTTGTCACCCAGAGATTTAAATGAAAATTATTAGGATTAGCTATCTTAGTTTCCTAAAACATGATAATATCAACATGACATAATAATATTTCTAATATTAGCACATTTACTAAGGGTGTCAACGCCTCTAATATTCCAGGATACAATCTTCATGTGGTAGGCTTAAACCTCAGTGATTCAAGTGCTTTCAATATGGTACAACTACGCAGATGATATTGAACTTAAAACAACATGCATTTGCAAACTACTAGTAAATGAATGATCAAAAGGCTTACATGAATTTGATGGTCCAAGCTCCAAAGATTTCATCCCTGCTCTTTTATCTACTCTAGTAAGAACATCATCTGTCCATGCTCCAATCGTCTATATTAATATCATTGCTGACGGTGGCTAATTTCACATCAACTTTATATAACTCGATATAAATTTCCTCCAAGAGTAATGTTAATAGAAGCATGAAGAGGGTAAGATGCATCTCTGTCAATTTCCACATCTAGATATGAATAATCAGATTTTGCCTTTTCTGCTTTATCAAGGCTCACTACATTACCTAAGCTGATTGAATGGACATGGTAATTGATAATCTTGTCGATTAAGAGGAACAAAATTAGAAAAATTAAATATTGGAGTATAGTAAGATGAGTTTAGAGGAGGGAATTCCGCCATTAGAGGATGCTGAAATTATGATACCGAAGAGAAATATACTTTGGAGCTATCAGAAGCATCAGATCTAACTTGAAAAGGAAACACTGTCTTATTAAAAAATTGATTACTCCTTTCACACAAAACATGCCATACGGTAGAAACTAAGCACACATCTGAGATGTTTTCCTGTTGTTTGTTTTTGCATAATTCGCTTGAAAGTGAACTTATAATCTCCATTAACTTTACTGATCGCAAATGGTCTATATTAAAGTGCTGCTTAATTAGATTCCATGTACTTTTTGAGTATTCACATTCAAAAAATATATGGCCTTTAGTTTCCTCTAAATTTTTGCAAAGAGCACATGTTGTTGTAACATTGTTGTCCTATTTTTTTACTCTGCCCAAAGTGTTAAGTCTGTTTATGATTGCAAAATAAGTGCAAATAGACATTTTTGATGCACAAATGTTATTCCATATATGATGATACCATTTAACAATGGGTGATTTAGTCCTAGCACTGTCCTAAGCTGATTGTAAAGAAAATTTACCACAATTAGTAGGAAGCCACCACCAATAGTCTTTGTTGTTGTCTTTGTCAATATTGATTTTTTTCAATCATGTATCTGATATTAATAGGAAGGTTAGATGAATTGAGATGCTAATTAGAATCTGAAATAAGTGGTCACTTCTCTGTTACAACCTCCCACATTACTCATGTATTGTCAGCCCAATTTAGTTTCACCATGTATCCAAGGATCAAACCACATTTTAGTACCTCTTCCATTTTCCATATTTTTGTTAATAACGCCTCTGCTACTTTCTCTTGTTCTTAAAATCAATTTCTATGCGCATTAAGCATTTGGATCTTCGGTAATAATCCAAATTTTTTTGTTAGAACAGTATCTACTCCACATCCACTTGACCATTGGTTGTTGTTTTCTAAAAAATTCCATAATAGTTTGAGAGAATTTTCTTTTTGCGTATCATGTAATTTCCTTAATCCTAAACCTCCCTCCTGCTTTAGCTTGCAAACAGTCTGCCAACTAATTTTATGTTGTTTACCCAACCATAAAAAATTTCGACATAAAGAATCTATTCTTTTAATAACACCTGTTAGCATTTGGCAGATTTATAACCAAAAAGAGATCATAGTGTATACTATAGACTCGATCAATTCTAACCTGCCACTCATGGTTAGAAGCCTTCCATTCTATAATTAAGCGCTAGAAAATTTCCTTGAATTTCCATTTGATTAAGCGCTAGAAAATTCTAGGAATTTTGTCTAAAGTTCGAAAGATTTTGAATTTCCGTTTGACTAGTCTAAAATTCGATATTATGCAAGCTCTCGTGACTAGTGTTTGAGCTTTCCTTGGACGGTAGATGAAAATCAGAGTTCTGCATAAGCTTTGTAATCCACACATCGTCTTTGGTTGTGTTTAATTGAGGATCATAATGTCCAGCAAAATCAACGTGAAATCAGAAGTCTGTTGATCGGTTTGAGTTTCACTAATATTCTTTGGAGAATGTTTCATTGAAGAGACAGAAATTTGATTTTCGACTATAGATCTTGTGCATTTTAGTGTCTTGGCACTTGTAACATTAGTGTCTGATTTTTCTTTCTTTTTTTCAGTTTGTTTCTCAGGGAAAACAGTTTTTACTGTTGATGAAGATCGCTGACATGAAGTTTCACCTTGTACTTTCCTCTTGAGGTAAGTATTCCAGTAATTCTTGATTTCATTATCTGTCCGCCCTGGCAATCTTCTAGTTATTAATGACCATCTGCAAAAAATTAAAAGTGAACACAATTGCATATTGATATGCACCATCTTAATAAAATACAATTTTACATCACCGCTATAATTTAAACACTAATAGTATCAATAATATAATTACTTATTTCCTAATAGGTTATGGAGCCGAATATTGTCTTCTTCCATGATGAAAATCATCTTGAATTCTAACTCATCTTCAAAAATATTTTGGTTTATGTTGCCTCTTGCAAAGATTGATTTAACAATTTAGATGGGTTAAATAGAAAAGATGTAATTGTCTTTACCTAAGATACATGGACGTTGAAGTGTAATTCATGTTAAATGCAGTTGATTAGGTATCGAAGTGTTTATTTGTGAAATCTTTTGTATCACCAGGAAATATAATTTAATTACAAAGGGGTTTAGGGTTAATTATCAATGTAGGTGTATTTGAGTGAGTTTATTCTTAACTGAAGTACATATTGGGTCGAAAAATGAGTCTACTATAATATTTCATCCATGGGTAGTGCTCAGGATTTTAAATGTTTGTTTTTTTCCAACGTTTGATAAAACTAGGTGCATGCTTCAGACTGAAGCAGTTAGTGATTGTGTTATACTGTAGAGTAATGGTGTGCATATGAGTTGTTAACATGGTTCTTTATCTTTCTTAAATTTCAAATGGGTTTGTTTTATTTTTCATACTTGAGCTAGTTCTTTGAGAAGTTTGAATTCATGTTCTGTGATTATAAGCTTCCAGATTTCCACATTTGAGAAGATGAAAGGAATGAATAGATTTTGTTGATCAATTATTTTCATCATGGAAGAAGACAATATTTGTAAAGCACAATAATAAAAATGAAAGTATAAATTTACTTAATCACAAAATGCATCTACTTTCCAGGGAGTGTTTTTACAGGGCTTGTTCATTAGTAAGTACCCAAACCTCACAGTTGTCTTCCTCTTTATAGGACTTGCTGTTGAAGTGGATGATGTGAAGCTTGAAGTTGAAATACATGCCTTATAGTGCGAAATCTTATTATATCATTGTACTGTACTTGTATTATGTATTGCCTCTTTACAACAATGCTGGAGATTAGTTATAACTTTGTAGCATGTATTATGTATTGTTGCTGAACTGTTGTTTTCATGTATCATTGTACTGTACTTGATGAACTATCTGAAACTTTTGTTTTCATGTATCATTGTATTGTACTTGATGAACCATCTGAAACTTTTGCCTTCATGTATCATTGTATTGTAATTGTTGAACTGTTTGTAACAGTGAACCGTATTCTGAACTGAGACACTATTTTGTATTGAATTGAACTGAAGTAAGAACCGTCGAGATGGTTAATTGATTTGAGTAACATACAAAAATTAACCACGGCCTTAAGCTGTGGCTAATCATGAATTTGCCACGGCTCTAAGCCGTGGCAAAACATATATTTGCCACGGCTCTAAGCCGTGGCTGATCTAAATATTGCCACGGCCTAAAGCCGTGGCAAAATAGAAAACAGCCACGGCTCAGGGCCGTGGAAAATTTTTTGCCACTACCTATTTTGCCACGGTCCAAAGCCGTGGAAAAATGACTTTTCTGGTGTAGTGCATAGTAGACCCGACTTTAGGAGGAGTTGACGGCCCAGTGGCAACTTTGAATCGAGGAAATTGGCATGTCATTCTGGATAGGAAAACTTGATGTAACATGGTCAACTATGTTTTATTTCAAAATTTTATCTTAATTGTGATACCAAGGGATCGACGCTCAGAATTCAACGGACGTCGACGTATGTTGACCAATTGGATTCTGAACATCGATCGGATCAACTAAAAGGGCCAACCTATACAGTGTGAGTCCTTTGTCCCGTACACGACATATGGATTATTCTATGTAGATATCCTGTTCGGTTGGAAAACAAGCCCCGTACCATGATGGAACCGTGTGTTAGATCTTACCCATTAATGTCAGATGATCGATAACGTAACCGCTATCTAGAGCGACGTAGAGCATTATTTATAGGAACATAGGGTTATGCGATAACTAGAAATGCTATGCAATGGAATTGTTTAAGTGCTAAAATCCATTCGACAAGAGTTTTCTCAGGAGAGAACTATCTCGTTGGAGTTCAAACTATGACTTTTTCTTGACCAAGACTCTCAAATATCGGCTGATTTGTGCACTTAAGATTTTTGAGACCTGAAATCATAGCAATGTGGGAAAGGCACTAAAGTCGACCCGAAGCAGGAGGAGGAATGGCTTGGACTTGCCATCGGGTCGTGGCCCTTAGGCGTTTGCTTCGGGACAAGCCTAGGTCGAGCCTTAAGATATCCCAGGTTATGTCATGGCCCAAGTCTTGATGAAAATTAGCCACTGTTTGAACCCCTTCGACTGCCTAGAGATAAGAAATGGCCCTCGACATCACCAACGACGAACTCCACCACCACGAAGCGATGATGATCCACCTTTTTAATTTCGAATCTGGATCTGAAGGCGGCGGCAGTGGTCGAGGTGAGTAGCGAGTGGTGGCGGCGACAAAGAAATGACGGCGACTGTGCTAGCTTGACAGCTGCAAGCGATTTGAACTAAGGGTTAGAGCATAAAGTATTTTAGCATCGAAAGAATGAGAGAAAAAATTAAAATGAAGGTGCGAGAGAAAATAAACTAAGTGTTCGAATTTATAATGCACATGCAACTAATCAAAAACAACATGACACCAACCAGAACTGGTCGGTACCGACATAAAATTTTGACTCAAAATTAAAAGTAAAGGATAGGAAAGGGAAAAGAAAGGTAGTTGTACCTCTGTGAGGTGTGGAACAATCTTCAAAGTGTAGATCTTGTACCGGGCATGAAAAGGGAAAAGAAAGTTAGTATGTACCTATGTGATTCGTTGGGCGATTTCTCTATGAATAGCAAGCATATGGCAAATAATAAAAGACTTTTGCCACTTCATCTCCTTCATCCTCTCCTCTCTACATGACCTTGTCACAAAGAAATCTATATTTTTCTTTTCTTGGTTGTTAGATTAGCAAAACCCTTGTACTTGTGACAAAAATATCTAAGTAATAACATTAAAGTAGACGTATTCCTCAGATTTACCAAACCACTATAAATATTCTCATGTCTCTTACTTTATTTTGTTGTTTATAATTAAATCTCTATCATATAATTTCAGTTTAGGGGTGCTATGCCACTTTTTGGCTCAAAAGAGACTATGTAATTTCTTTTATAGGTAATATTTGGCTTAAATCAATGCCTACCAATTTAACTCATCATTCAAAACTCATTTCGTTCATAACTCAAAATCCCTAACTTTAAACATGTTGATGTTTATTCTTAAATGATCCTAATAGGTTCTAAGCACAATGGTAAAGGTCAAAAGTCCTAATTGCTTCGTATGCAAAATTTAGCTTTTTGGTCATTTATAAATCAATACTCAACATCCAATGCAATATCCACAATTCTAAACTATCGAAGCTTATATTCAAAAAGATTCTAAATGGCATTCCAGACATAGTGGAAGTAGTATCAAGCCATAACTACATTGTCACCAAAAGTTGATGTTTTGGGTGCTCGATTAAATTAACCTTTTAAATTTATATACACAGACTTTAAAAAATATAGGTTTCTATATTCCCCATCACCAACTAATAAATTTGTCTATGAAATTCTATATGGTGGAAAAACACAACTAAATTAGCTTAGTACCTAATCACCACAACAATCAAGAACCAAATATACAACAAACAACAAGTAAGCAAACAACCAAGAAATAAAAAAATAACAAACAGGTAAACAAACAACTAGATTAACAATAACCAAACAAACAACAACTAAAAATAATGAACAAGCAAAAACAAGTAAACAAACGTCAAGGCTAACATTAACCAAGAAACAACAACTAACAAAAAAACAAAAATCAAGCAAACTAGCAACAACAACTTCACACTTGCATACATACAAAAGCATAATAATGCAATGAATTTTAAAAACACTCACCGTTGATAATAAATGAAAATATAATACCTAGTGATTATAAAAAAATAAAGGATTCTGAAAAGACTAAATGCCTTCTTCCACCTTTCCTGGGTATAAAACTATGGTCATCGAGCCTATTCAACCATATTACAATGCCAAAGTCATGCAACTCCTCCTATACGAGATACATGTAAGACAAACTGCATGCCCACAATTGAAAGGTAAGTTGACTCCATATTAAATTACTAATTCTCATGACTATTGGATTAATCCAACAATCTCTTTGAAACCTCTTCCATCCTCGTGAATCGAACTCATTCTTCCAAGAAGGAAGTTTAAAAAATCACTTATTTACCAAGTCATTTACAAAAAATACCTAAGGTTTGATCTCATTCGAACTCACCTCAACTTCATAGTGATAACATGGAGAATTTTCTAAATGTAACACAATGCTTGTGTCAACATGCATTAAATCACCCCTTAGAAGAATTTCCCAGCAACCATAGCAAATTGAGAAGTCTTCCTCTGAACCCCCTAAGATAAACCAATCTTAACTTTATCAAATCATTTTTAGCAAGAACTACCATTGATTGATGTCGTTCGACTGGTATCATCAGCAAGATAGATCACTAACTCCTATGCACTGGCCCTAAGGACCATGTCGCATTAAAGTTAGAACCCTTTCCTCGATCTTGCTATAGTATCGGATAGATAAACAACTAACTATAGTATCAACTATTGTATCTATAAGACCAAAGTTAGAGTCCTATATGCCATAATACAATGTCATCCAAGACATAACTTAAACAAGAGCGATTCAAAAAAACTAAATCACATGCTCGCTCATTACTCGTAAACCAGCATGTAACGACCCTGAATTTCAGTCATTCGAGTTTGGGATATTTAATTGACTTTTAAATATTTAAAAGTAATTTCATAACTTGAATTTCAAATATAATGGTTATTTGAATATTTGAAATTGTTTAAATAATTAAATCTTGAAATTTTTGTGAATGAAAATGATTTCGAAAGTTGATTTAAATTCTTTTTGGATAAGAACGAAGATGGTAAACTTTTGAATTTGAGTTTAAAAGAGATTAAAAACTTGCTTTATAATAATTGTTTTAATTAACGGGTGAAAATAGCCTTCCGGGGTACTGTCTCGGATTTTAACAAAACCAGTGCTATTTGATCCATAATAATAAATTATTATACGCCGATGAATTTCATGGCGGTCAGACATATCGTGTGTTTGTAGGAGTTTGAAACGCATATAAATTAATTTTAGAAATTAATATAATATAACTGGGTTTGAAAAGCTATCTTCTGTATATGGTCGAATTAAGTCTTGAGAATAGTTCCGTTGAGTTCGGAATATGGATATTTAGTATAGAATGCTAGTCGGCGCGTCTGGTTAGAAGTTCGAGATTTTTGGGCGCTTAGAACCAGATATTTTAGAATATAATAATATATATACCCTATTATATTCCTCATTCCTCCCACCATATTTCTTCAACTGTTCAGCCATACTTTCCCCCACATCTTCACCTTACCTCATCCCTTATAAATCCCGCTTTCATCCCTTATCTTTCATTTTTTTCCCCTGAGAATTTAAACTAACCATCTAATGATCCAAAGTGATCGGGACCAATCCATGCGTTTCTAGGCCTCGAGTCCAACTAGCAACTTGTCAGCGACGTCAAGGTGAACGTATTCAACAGTAGAGAGTAGCTTTGGTGAGGCATGGCGGTGGGAAAGCTTAGTTGAACGGCTAGCGGTTTTTTGTCGATTGCGGCGATTTGGGGCAACGTTTGGCAATAGGGTCTGAAGAGAAGTTGATGTGCAAGGTGAGGGCGAGGCACTGGCGAAGTTTGGTGGAGAATGGATGATCATTGCGGCCGTAAATCTGAGATGAACGTGGCCATTTTTTTATTTTTGGCGACGCTAAGGTGGTCGAAGGAAGTCGAGGCCGGTGTCATCGAGTTTGTTGTGGTTTGGGGGTTCGATGGCGAAGTCACAACGGCGTGGTTTGGCATCTGGCGGTGTTGGAGAGCGAAGATCGAAGTCAGCCTGGAGCATTTGAGCAAGCGAGAAGAAGAGTGGGAGAAAGATTAGTTTAATAAAAGGGTAATTTGTGAATAATTTTTGTAATTAATGAATATAATTATAGTATTTATGTCGTTAATCTTATAACCGCGACAACTTTGCATATTAGGTCCAATTGAATGTGGTTAGTTGCATTAGGTTCGTATTGGTGAGGTCTACGCTTAGGAATTGGATTGGTGATGGTTAAACTCAGAAATATAAAGAATTGGATTTTCTTGGAATTCGAATTCAGACGAAATCAGAAACGCCTCAGTGATTATGGAAATTTTGGTGAGTTAAACTCACCTTTTTGGTTTAACCAGCATGTTATATAGTTGTTAAAAATTGTTGATTGGATGTTTGGATGATTTACTGTTTTATCAGTTGTTTTGGATTTATTTCTGCCTCTGGAGCCGATGACCTATATATATATCCACCTAGTTGCGGATGACCCATATTATATGATTATATACTGTTTGTGATGTAGGGGGACAAGTTGGAGGGATCCAATGGGATTCCTTGCCATTATAGAAATATTTTCTATAATATTCTTGTTATATGAATTTTTGAAAATCAAACCGGACTGTTTATACTATGGGTTATGACATTGTTGTATGCTCAAACTTAAAACCTACAGTGATAGAAAATCAATTTCGATATTGGTTAAGCGTTTGGTAGCTATTGGCCTCAAATTAGTATTTTAAAAATACCATAATTGCCATTCGAGTTGGAGTTGGTTTTTGAGATAGGAAATGAATTTAAAATCTGAATTTTGGTTTCGAAAATATTTTGTTTTTTTAAGGGATTTAACTTATATTTTACTCCGACCTTTTTATCTGTCTATTCTAAGTTATTTATTTATATTTAATATTGTTTAAAGATTATTTATATTTAATATTATTTTAATGATTAATTATTTATATTTAATGTTGTTTTAAAAGTTATTTATAATATTTTAATATTTTGAAAAGTTAATTAATTAAATAATTAATATGGCTTGAAATTAATAATAAGGATTTATCAATAATGTTTTGAGAATAAATTATTACTATTTATAATAATGGTAAAGATTAATTATTATTGTTTATCTAATAATGTTTTGAAATTATTAATTATTATTTTAAGATGTTTGAAGTTAAAAATTATTATTTATTTATAATTTTTATTGTTAATAAATTATTATTATATAATAGTGTTTTGAAGTAAATGATTTTTATTTATTTATAAATGTTTTGAAGACCTATAAATAGGGTTTTATAAATGGACTTGGGTTTTATAGGAGGAACTTTTAAAATGGTTTGAAGACTTAAGGGAAGATTATTTACAAGGTGAAGGAGTTTTATAAATGGTTAGATACTTATAAACGAATTTTAGGAATCGGTTTATAGAATTATAAGAGGAGTTTTATAGCGAGTTTTATGGATTTATAAAGAGTTTATAAAAGGCTTGAGAAATAATTTATAAAGAGTTTATAAATTGTTTTAGAGATATATAAATAGTTCATAAATGATTTTAGAGACTTATAAAGAGTTTATAAATGATTTTAGGAATGTATATGTTGACATCAAAATTGACCACCAACACCCAATTATGTGAAAGCACCAAAATCCAATCCAGTCACAGAAATATGAAGAGAAATAAATGAAGAACAAAATTAAAACAATCAGAAAGCAAGTAAATTGAGACACAGATTTATAGTGTTTCGGCCGATTTCGGCCTACGTCCACTCCAAAGATTTTCCTTTTATTAGTTTATACTGCTGATTACAGCTACAAATCCATAAAATTCAAGAATAAAAATGGCAGAGTATGGCCTAGGTAGAAGATGAAGTGAAGCAGAATCAAGAAGATCCCTTTTCTAAAGCCATGCCTGCTGTATTTATAGGTGAAACTTTGGCTACAGGACCTTCCTATCCATATAGGCCCACCATAAGGGTCGCTAGGCCCAAATCTCCATTAGGAGGGATCAGTACGATCCCTACCTTAGTTAATTTTTGAGCAGGGATTCCTATGGTGGCTTCTTCATGATAAAATATGTTTAATCCCCAAGTTTCATGTCATTTGGAATAAGGAAGCTCGAGTTATTGATTGATGAATGCAAGAATGCTCTTGGTTTCTAACATACGCCGATCCCTTTGATATGCTATGCCAACCCTTCTTCAATAAATCTTGAAGTATGCCGAACCATCAGAGATACCGATCCCTTCACTTTTCTAAGCTATTGAGGTATACCGATCCCTCCTTGGCTTATCCAGATATACCGATCCCTCCTTAGTTTATCCAGATATGCTGACCCATTCCTGTGACAAGCTTTCTTATGTTTCCTCTACGCCGATCCCTCCTCTTCCAATATACCATGCTGATCCATGCTACTGCACAATGCTATGACGATCCCTCATACTTCACAAAGGTATGTCGATCCTTCATACGCTATGGAGGTATGTCGATCCCTCATTCTTCATGAAACTATGTCGGTCCCTCCTATGCCATGAAGGTATGCCAACCCCTCCTATGCCAATGAGATATACCAATCTCTCCTATGCCAAATAACCATGCTGATCCCTCCTATGTTATGCCGATCGCTTGGATTTCATCCATATTTCAAGCGCCCTACAATCGTCGCCCTGCACTCATTGGCCTTGATAACTACGAAGTCTATTGGGTTAGATCCACCTGTATACTGCCTTGACAAAAAGGTGGGCTAACACTTTGCCCCCTAAAACATGCCTTGCGATAGGAAGGCATGTTTTGAATTACCATAAGTCCAATGTTCAAAACCCGTTGATGACCGGTGAGCAAATCAGTGATCTTGCTTGATTGTTAGTAACGACCGTTAGGGATCGTTAATTAAATTCGTAGCCATCCCAGGCTGATGATGATTGGATGGGATCAAGTGTCTGTTTGAGGCGAAATGTGATCGTTTGAGGTCGTGTTCCGTTCGAGGTGAAATGTGGTCGTTTCGAGATCGTGTGCCGTTCGAGGCAAAATGTGATCGTTCGAGATCGAGTGCCTTTCGAGGCGAAATGTATCGTATGTCGTTCGAGGCGAAATGTAATCGTTCGAGATCGAGTGTCGTTCGAGGCGAAATGCGATCGTTCGAGATCGAGTGCCTTTCGAGGCGAAGTGCGATTGTGTAGATGGGACTCAAAATTATCAATGTCAAATTTAATGTTCGAGTGAGTTTTATAACCAAGTACCAAAAGAGAAACAAAAACAAAACCTAACACTACAATGCATGCATCTCCGGGTGTGATGGTTCATTGTCATCTCAAAGCATGCTTAGAGACCGTTCTCGATCCCGTACATGTGTAAGTGACTTAGCCGTTTTATTGTGGAGTTTATGACTTATTCTTTGCCATCCCGGTCAATTGATGACAAGTTGACGCCTCGATCCTGGGCAGTTCCCATTCGATGTGGATGGTGGTTGCTCCTGTTCCACTACCACCGCCCAGTTCACATGTATTGTAACAGCCTGTCATTCTGGACATGTCCCTTAATCTCATCCCTTAACTGCATGTAGTTGTTTGTACTATGCACGTTCAACTCATTGAACAGACCATAGTTTTCTAATTTCTTTTCATCGTTTGTAGGCTCTCTCCTTATTGGCCTTCTATATAGGATCTGCCCCCAATATCCAGATATACCTGTTCCAATGTTTTAGTCAATTCTGTGTATGAGTGAATCTCGGTTCCCTTCGTGGACTCTTCAATCCATCAAAGTCAACCTCTGGTTTCCGTTTTCCTTTATCCTTGTTTGAACCTTCCTCGGGCGGACCTTTACCTTGCACAACATTCACCTTCGGTTTATTTGCTCGTGCGGCTTCCTATCGCAGGAACCTTTCTACTTCATGATAAAACTCTCCGAGATCCATAAATGGATCCTGCACTAGTGAATCCTTGAACTCCGTGCCATCAGCAATTCTAGATACAGCTGCCATCAAAACCATGGATTGATCTGGACGATCCATCGATGTCGTCATGGCATTAAACCGTGTTAAGAAACTTCTCAAGGACTCTCCGACCCTTTTCTTTAGTGTTGCCAAACTCGTAGCATTTTTGGGTCTTGAGATGTGAACCCTAAACTGCCTCATAAACCTTTCGATCAATTCCATGCACGTGCCAATAGAGCCGCTTTCCAACTGTCTGAACCATAGTGTAGCTATATCCATTAAGTACAAGGGGAAGCACCATGCCATGACTTCCTCCGATGCCCCCAGTACTTTCATGTGTCTCATTTATCTCGTCAAATGAACAGTAGGATCTGTTTTTCCATCATATGTCTCAAGCATTATTAGTTTGAATTCTGGTGGATTCCTAGCCTGCCTGATATTTGGAGCGAATGGACTTCTATTTACATCCTTGAGATCCTAGTTCACTAATCTCCACGCATAGCACGCCTTGTCATCTCCGCAAACCTGTCATTGTCTACCAACGTTAGTCTCCTATCATCATGCCTAAGCTGCCCCCCGAGTCTACAAGGGGATTCTGGAATGTACTCCTTCGGACGCGCATCCACATTCTGATTCACACCAAGCTCCAAGGGATCGATCGTAGGTCCTCCAACATCACGATCAACTAGACCTGAGGGCATGCCCCCCAGCCTTTGGGGATCGGTACCGACCCCTCTGGAGGTATCGGTGCTGATCCTCAAAGGATGGCAGGGGACTGCCCCTGGCTACTATGTTTCGTTCCTCTATCTATTAGCTATGTTTCCATGCTCCCAGTTTTGATTTTTTTTGCATTCCAGCAGCTCCTATTGCTCCAGCCTGTCTGATTTATTGAAGTAGATTATGCACCATCTCCTCCTATTTTTTTAACATCCTCTCCTGAATAGCATCCATCATCGTTTCCATTTCATCCTTGGTGATGTAGATAGATGCTTGATTTACTCTAGCTCCTGAGAAAGCCTCCTGACTCCCTCCATGGTGACTCCTTTCTGGTAGCACTCTCCTTGTTGATTGCCTAACCATTGCGTTCTAGATCAAAGTATCCAAGCTTCTAAATCAGCGGGCGCAAGTTTTCTCAGTGAAAGCACCAAAATGTTGATGTCAAAATTGACCACCAACAGCCAAATATGTGAAAGCACCAAAATCCAATCCAGTTACAGAAATATGAAGAGAAATAAATGAAGAACAAAATTAAAACAATCAGAAAGCAAGTAAATTGAGACACAGATTTATAGTGTTTTGGCTAACTCCAGCCTACGTCCACTCCAAAGATTTTCCTTTTATTAGTTTATACTACTGATTACAGTTACAAATCCATGAAATTCAAGAATAAAAATGGCAGAGTATAGCCTAGGTAGAAGATGAAGAGAAGCAGAATCAAGAAGATGCCATTTCTGAAGCCATGCCTACTGTATTTATAGGTGAAGTTTCGGCTACAGGTCCTTCTTATCCATACAGGCCAACCATAGGGGTCGCTAGCCCCAAATCTCCATGAGGAGGGATCGGTACCGATCCCTACCTTAGTTGATATTTGAGCAAGGATTCCTATGGTGGCTTCTTCACGATGAAATATGTTTAATCCCTAAGTTTCAGGTCATTTGGAATAAGGAAGCTCGAGTTATTGATTGATGAATGCAAGAATGCTCTTGGTTTCTAACATACGTCAATCCCTTTGATATGCTATGCCGACCCCTCTTCAATAAATCTTGAAGTATGTCGAACCATCAAAGATACTGATCCCTTCATGGTCCCTCCTTGGCTTATCCAGATATATCGACCCCTCCTTGGTTTATCCAGATATGCGGACCCATTCCTGTGCCGAGCTTCCTTATGTTTCCTCCAAGCCGATCCCTCATCTTCCAATATACCATGCCGATCCCTCCTCTAAGTATTGAACATATAGGGATTTGTGGGTATATCTTTGTAAAGGTATTTTTATACAAGTAATTTACAAAATGATTTTAGTCAATGAAAAGATTTATTAAAAGAGGCTAGTGGTTGCTTATGTGCTTAATCAATGTTGGTTTCCCCTATGGAATTAAATCCCTGAAATTGAATGTGTGTTTATTGATAGTTAAATAACCGGCTATCAAATATGAAGCCAAAACCTAACTTTGGAAATATCTAGGAGAAACACGTGAGTTGTATGGCACGGTCATCTCTGATGATGTTGTACTGTGCGTATAAATCTCGTTTTCTTCTCCTAGGACAAATGATAAGGAAAATCCATCAACTAACGGTTAAGAGGCGATCTCCACTCTTATCTTTGACTGTTTATTTCCTAATGAAACGAGGTTGAGTTTACTGGAATTTATCGAACCTAGTTTCGAAGAGACCGGGATCGGATATGTTTTCCGGAAACCAATTCGATCCAACATAAGGATTTCAGAGTGAAGACATCTTGAAGATGATGGAATTTGAAGACGGAGCTCTTGAAGTGCATCGGCTGATTGCTACTAATCTTGAGAGTGATTCCAAAATGGATGTAGTAGAAGTAGTGCCTTCAGTTCGTTCATCTCCTGAATGACTTGTATGGATGGATGCTAACATTGTGTCGTCGATTGGAAGGTAGTGTAGCATTCCAAGTGAAAAGTGCTATATAAAGGTAAACCTTGGCCTCGAGCCTCATCAACCAGGAAATGACAAAAAATAGGCATGCAGTAGGGCCATGTGGGTCGCTCCCATCAAGGTATGGTCATTTCAAATCTAGATCGATTACTCTACTCATGTATGCTTTGGGGCCCATTAACAAAAGGGGTGATCATATTCAGTAAAACTAGTCAAGTGGTAGGCCAGTCCTATGTGGCAGGGGTACAAGATGTTTTTGTCAGACCCCGGTGTATTTTATCTAGAGATGTACCATCAAAAGGTAGTTCCTTACCTTGTTATAGTATGAAATCCATTCTCCAATCCGAGCTTTACGAACTTAGTTGTGCCCAACTATGCTGAAACATGAGATGCAAGCATTTCAGCTATATTTATATTTTACTTTGATCCCTAGACATTATTATAATATCAGTGGATTTTCTATAGAATTTTTTTTGGTTATCATAAGGTAAAAACCCATCCGTGTTTATGTCCGGCGTGGTCTTACGAGATAATTTTATTTTCAAAAGGTTTTTGAAACATTAAATTCAACTAGGTGTGTTTTTCTCACGCTGGTTTACCAGACTGACTCAGATGTTATTTTATTATAATGCTTAGGTCAGACCGAGTATATCTACAGATTGCTTAGGATGCATTGGAGTTCAAGAGACGAGTTGGAGGCCTAGAGATGTATTCACGTATAAGGTTATTTTTCCACTGCATTCATTGTTGTATTTATCAACAATTGTAAGGATAGACTGTTATAACTATCCGGGCTGAAATAAGTTAGTGTACTCTCATTGGTGTATTTATATTACATTTTTTTGTAAAGATTTGTTGTATATTATAGATTATTCGTTCCGTTGGGAGATTCTATGTTGTTTGGTTTTCTTCTACCTTCCTTCTCCTTCTCCCTAACTATCCGCCTTTCCATTCAATTCGAGTGGGTTATGTGTGGTTGATTGTCCATTTAAACTGTATGGAAAAGTGGGTCATTGCATGTTGTATCAAAGCTGAAGGTTAAGCGAGAGCCTTGGCTTTGGTGGGGTAACTCATTAAGAGATAAGGTAATGGAATGCCTTATTCTGAGTTGAGCTTGAATGTTTATGCGTATGTATGTATATATATACATATATATATATATATATGAGCGCGTATTTGTTAGTGATTTAAAAATGTTTTATATTGTGTTGATTGATCTATTGAGTGGCTTATGGATTCTTCTCAATACGAGTAATTAACGTTATTGATAGGGATCTTTAAACACTTGAATAAAGCAATTCAACATGGTATTGTTATGAAATTGGGTAAATGAAATAATTTTACCTTTATTATATTTTATATATATAAAGGAATACTTTTTCAGAAATTATTGTAGTATATGTGGTGTGTTTGGTTGTTAGTGAATGATAATATTGATTACTATCATTTGTTGTTTGTTGTTTATGTTCTATTAAAAGTTAGTGTTGTTATAATGTAAGCTAGATGAACAATTAAGAAATAGTATATAACCAAAGTGAAATTATATATATATATATAAGGGAAATTATAAATATGATTTGTAAATAAAAAGGATTTAAAAGCTGAGAATTTGATAATTTAAATCCTGGTGATTTTGAAAATTGATTTTCAAAGGTTTTGGAAAATAATAACAATATTTTTTGGAAATTTTTTTGGATGGAAATATTTAAAATGGAATTTAAAAGTGTTAATAAAGCACTGATCTCACTTGAATCAATGGAAACTAATTCTGATGATGACTGCAACATCAACAACGTTCATTTTGGAGTTTCTATGTGATGGATTGCTACCATTGGAGTTTTGTTTTGGTGAAACAAGTTTCGATTTAAATCCCAAATATGATTTGTTATACAAAAAGATATATATATATATATATATTATTGTGTATTATTTCAAAATAGATTTGAAATAAGAACAGGGTGTGTAGACTCTGAAAATTTTCATTTAAATGTTTTATGAAAATATGATAAAATAAGTTTTATAACTTATAAATTTTGAGAATTAGTAAATTAAAACAAAATTTTAAATTTGTTGAATATAAATGTTAAGAAAAGTAAATTTGAAATTTGAACTACTAAATGAAATTTAACCTAATTTAAGTTAAATGAAATGATTTTTGAAATGAAATTGATTATGGTTGGAAATGAATTGATGGAATGAACTAATTAAATAAACTAGTGAATTGAATATGGTTAAGAATGTCGTTTGATAGAATTGAATAATGAAATAAGTTAAATGAGATTAAGTTTGATTAGAAATGGATATGAACTTAAGTTGCAAAGTGAAAATAAACATGAGAAGTGTTGTATAAAATGTTTTAATAAACATTGGTAAAATTTGATGGAATGGTTCTTAAGTGATATTAGTATTGAAAGGAACATAATAAGAAACCAATTGGAATAAATACGTAAGGTGTACGTACATTATTTTATTCGCATAACTGTTGACCCAGTTTCGAATACATGATTTCGAGATGATTTACATCGGCCCGAATAAGGATTTTCACTCGATTCTCGACGGTAAACATTAGAAATGAATTTTTAATTAATTCTGATATTCTCTATCATAGCATATTGCTATGCAAATGAGAATAGCGGTATCTAATCAAGAAATCAGATCTGAGTCCGTACTAGAGTTGTAACGACCCAGAATTTTGGTTATTTGAAATTGGAATATTTAATTGATTTTAAATATTTAAAAAGGTAATTTTTAACTTGAATTTCAAATATAAATATTTATTGGATAATTTAATTATTGAATTTAATAATTGAAAATTGGTTAAAATATTGAACCTTGAGTTTTAAGCTTGATAAAAATAATTTAAAGGCTTATAAAATTTATATTTATAATAATGAAGATAATAAAACTTTTTAAATTGAATTTAAAAGTGATTTGTTCAGTTTTAAAAATATATCGTTTAAATTTACATTTAAAAATAGACTTCCGGGGCACAGTCTTGGAATTTGACGAAACTGGTTCTATTGGATCCGTAATAGTGTATTATTATCGAATTTCAAATTTCGTAGCGTTTGGAGTTATCGTTTGGCCGTACGGGATAAAAACACGCTGAAATTTATATCGAAAATTCAATATAATAATTGGGTCCAAAAAGTTATGTTCTCCATACGATGGAATTAGGACTCGAAACCTTTTCCATTGCGTTTGGAATAGGGGTATAACATTATGAATGCCTAGCGGCACGCCCCGATAGGGGTTCGAGATTTTGAGTTGTGTAAATCGAGACGTTATAAAATTTAAATAATATAATTATATGTATTAACTTGACTGTATTTCCATCAGCTCCCTTTTTCTTTTCAAATCACTGTACCATCTCCCTTCAACATGCAAAACATCACGTCTTCTTCTCTTTTAAAATCAAATTTCCCCCCCTTTTGCATATCAGCCGAACCAAACAATGAAGAGAAAAAAAATATAAATCAATTCCACCAAAAATCATAAAATTCAAAGATTGTGCCTTTGGCTTCCTTAGAGATGGTATAACTGATGTTATGCATTAGAGGGTCTGCGTTTTCATTTTTGTGGCAATCGATGGTGGAGCTTTTGAAATTCGAAATGGGGGAAAACTAAAAATTGGCTGGAAAAAAATGCGAGCTTGAAAAAAATATTTTCTCAAGATTTACTCAACGGAAAAATACCAAACAAGTTTGTAAAATCTATTTTTCATCAGAGCTTCGACCTGGTATGTTTTTGGAAGGTGTAGCATAGTTTGATGATGATCGACATTAGAGTGAGTGAACTAGGGTTACTTTTTTTGAGGGGCTGGCTTGTCAAATCGAGCTTTGTAGTTTGTTTTGGGATTGTCGACGGAAGGGGAGGTCGTGGTCGCGTCTTGGCAAGGGTCGGAGGTTAGGGAGGAATCGCGACATGTGTATAGTCGTAGTTGAACAGCAGTTGGTCGCGTTTCAGTTGGGCGACGCTGGCTTGTCGTGGTGAGGTGGAAGTGAAGGAGCTCGACAAAAGGAGTTTGTGCGTGGCATCCGTTCGACGAATAGTGGTCGTTGTGGATATATCAGTGCACACGTGCATGAAAGGGGAGCTACAGGCATTTTGAGAGGAAGAAGAAGAAGTAAGAGGGGGGAAGTAGCGGGCCTTAGGCCGTGAAGAAAGAAAGGGAAAAAAATAAAGAAATGGAAAAAAGAAAAGAAGAAAAAAGGAAAAACAAAGGGAAATGAAAAAAAAGGGAAAAATATTATCTGAAAACTGTTAAATCAGGGAGGTATTTGGGAAGAAGAAGGTCTCTTGGAGGGCCGGATCTTTTTGTACGGGTATAGGCTTTCTTTTGAAAAAAAATTTAAATTATTTATATAAATTATTGTTAAAATAAAAACCTTAGATTGTAAAATTCGTATCTTGTTTGTTTTAGGTCCGAATCCAACGCGGTCAGTCGCGTTGGGTTCGTATAAACGAGATCTTGGATTTGGAATCGGTTTGGTCGAATTTGGAGCTTGCAGAGTTTTTTGATAAATTCAAACGCGTTCAGATTTAATTGGAACAAGAATGCGAAAGCGACAATAAAAATCAATGTGAGTTAATCTCACTCAATTTTGGATTACTAGTTAATTTTAAATAGTTAAAATTAATTATTGATTGATTGGTTGAATTTGATAGTTGTTATCAGTTCGGATGTTATTATATATATCGTAGTATATAAATTAGTAATTGGATTGATATTCCCGCATATGTATAGCGGATGAGACCCTATGCGCCCCGCATAATAGCGGATGACCTTATATACCGCGATATCCCCCTCAAAGTGGGATCGGTATTTTTATGTTGTATTAACATCTATGGATGTAGGGAAACAGGTTGGAAGGATCCAAATGGATTCCTCAAAAATGTTGAATTAAATTTCATATATATTGATATATGGTCTGCTTGAATAATCTGTGGTAGATTATAGTGTGATTTGAATTTATTGGATGTTAGGATAATTTTGGCCTAGATTTTGGTATTTTTAAAATACCAATAATAAATGTTTTGAATTTGGGAAGAAAATAACAAGGGAAATTGGAAGTAAAATATTTATAGTGAAATTTGGATTAATTAAAAGAAATGAATTTGGATAAAATAAATAGTTTGATTTTAAAATTAGTACTTAATAATTTAGAAATATAGAAAATAGAGATTTTGGAATAATGTAAATAAAAATATTTTAAATAATAAACTTAAGCGATATTTGTTTAAGTGTAAAAGGATTTATTTAAAAAATCGAGATTTTAAATAGTTGGGGAAATTAAACAGGAAATTTGAAAATAAAATATAAAAGTGTTATACCAGATCTTAAATAAGATTTTAAATTATGAAATGGAAGTGGAATCAGAATTTAGTTGGGTTTTGGAATATAATTGGGTTTTTATTTAAGAAATTGAATTAAAAATGGAATTCAATTTAGAAATCAATTTATAATCTATTAAGTATTGTGAAACCGATATAAACGGGAAATGAGACTATGGGATTTATAAACAATGTTTACAAATAAAGTGAAATGAGTATCGGTGGGTAAACTGAAATTATAAATTCACGGTGAGGATTTATAATGAGATAGGTAAATCGACTTAAAAGTAAATGATAGATTTATTTTTGGAAATGTGAAAAGGGGATTTACGAAATTGGGATGTAAATCAAAATTGTTGATAAGTCGAGAAGGATTTATAAATATTAGACTGGCTATATTGGAATTGAAAAAAAATATTTTATTGAGAAGTTAAGTTTGTTTTAAAGAGAAAAAAAGGAGGATTTTTAATTATTTACTAGGTAATTTAAAAAGGTGTTTAAGAATATGTCAGAAAATTAATTATTTAGTTATTTTAAATTGTTTAAAGTATATTTAATTATTAATTAAGTAGTTTATAATTGGTTGATATTTAATTATTATTGAAGAATTAATCAGTATTATTATTTTAAAAGATAAATTATTCAATATTAATATTTTCTATATAATAATTTTCATTTAAGAGTATTTGCCTAAAATTTAACTTTGAAAATTATTATAGGAATTTTATAAGTATTATTTTGAAAATTATTAAATAAAGTTTTCGGAAAGTAATGGTATACTTTCATGGCGAAATCGGAGGCAGAGAGTGCCTGTAGTTATGTTTTGGATTTCTCTGGGATAGAGACATAACCATTGAGCTGTGAATCCATGGTTGATACCGCAGTCATACTTTCCATATTATTTTAAAGGGTTTCAAATATTTTTAAAAAGGATAGTTTGAGAATATACTAAATTCGGTAAGATAAGTATATATTTTGGATGAAGATATTTAAGTGGTTGAAAATTTAAATTGAATAATACTTGGTGAAATCTGGTAGGAAATGGAAACTTGATTTGATGATTGTTTATTCGATAGTTAAATAACCGACTATCGAATCTGGACCCAAAATATAACTTTGGAAATATCTAGGAGAAACACAGGAATTATATGGTACAGTTACCGTCGGAAGGTGTTATACCGTACGTATAAACTCGTTTCGTTCTTCTAGGATGATTATACGGAAATCCGTCCACTAACGGTTAGGAGGTGATCTCCGAACTTATTTTCGTCTGTTCATTTCCTAAAGAACCGGGGTTGAGTTTACCGAAAATATCGAACGTTTTTTCGAAGAGACCGGGATCAGATAAGTTATCCGAAAACCACTTCGATCCAACGAGTACGTTTTCGAAGTGAAAACAAGAGCATGGAATCGAAGATGGAGCAGTGAAGTGCAAGGGCTAATCGCTACTAATCCTTAGGATGATTCCAAAATGGATGTAGTAGGAATAGTGCCTTCGGTTCCTTTCGGACCCAGAACGGACTTGTATGGATGAATGCTATCAGTACATTGTCATTAGAGGACAACGAGCATTCTAAGTGAAAATTCCTTAAAAAGGTAATCGTAGACTCCAGCCTCATCAACCGGGAATGACTGAAAATCAAGGGAGATGCAGCAAGGCTAAGTGGGTCGCACCCAATTAGGGTATGTTTATCACCTTTCTAGATACCTTCGGATATTATTACTATGGTGCGTGGAAGAGCTCGGAAAAGGTGGGAACACCCGGGGTGATAGCATATTTGGCCTATCTAGGTTAGGGGTAGACCGGTCTTGTGTTACAGGGGATCCCGGCATGGTCCTCGATACATTTTTCTAGACGTGTAATGTGACAAGTGGTACCTTAGTGCCTACTCATTCGTATGGAATCCATTCTCCAATATGTGCCTTTACGGTTTTAGTTGTAGAGCCTAGTATGCTGGAATTTAATTAATGCAACAATTTCAGCTATTTAAATAAGTATTTGTACTTAGACACCATTATAATATCAGATGATTTTGATATAAAATGTTTTGGTTATCGTAAGGTAAAAACCCGTCGTGTTTATGTGTGGCGTGGTCTTACGAGATACCTTTGTTTTTCGAAGGATTTTGATAGTTTAATAATTCAAATTGAGTGTGTTTTCTCACACTGGTTTTCCAGACTGACTTGGGTGTTATTTTATTATAATGCTTGGGTCAGACCGAGTATTACAGATTCAGGATAGGATGCTATGGAGCTCAGGAGACGAGTTGGATGACGAAGATGTATCACACATATCTGATTATATTTCGCTGTGTATTGTAGGCTGTATATTCAGCATTTGTTAGGACAAGTTATTATAACTGTCCGGTATTGTGTTATTGATGTGTTGTACTCTGATGATGTGATGTATAAATAACAGTTATTGTTTTTTCGTATAAAGACATGTTATTATCTATTATATATTGTTCCGCTATGATTGTGAGATTCTGTGTTGTTATTTCTATTTTCTTCTTCTACCTCTTTCTTCTTTTCTTTAATGATCTGGTATTTCCGGCACTCGATTGCTCGGCATGTAATACAGTGGTCGTATTGATTTCAATTTTCGAAGGTCGAAAATCCAGGCCGTCACAAGAGTGGTAGTGTGAATAGTAATAGTTCGAAAGTGAAATTGTGTGATCTAGCGAGCGATCAGATTTGATATTGCATATAGATGATATATGTACATCGTACGGGCTTTAGTAAATTAAATGTTGACAATTGATAATGTAAAATAATAATATTATGAATTATATGATTGGGTATCATTGGTAAATAAGATGCAAGTATATAGAAGCAAAAGCTAGTTTGATGCCTTTGGTTTCATGAGTAGAATTAGGTTGCCCGACAAATAGGTACATGTTTATATTGTTGTTTGGTTTGACGGTTTTATGATTGAGCTGCTTGGATATTATTTTCTTTTGTTGGTTTGGGCCCGTAGTGGTAGTTTGTAGTTTTTCCGATCGAGCCGCGCAAAGGTGACACTGGCAAAATTTTTCGTAAAATTAAAGTGCTAGAAAATTTTTGAAGAAATTTTTGATAACTAAAATTTGATGTTTATGTTATAACTTAGAATTGTATTAGTTAGTAATTATGAATGAATTAAAGACTTAGGAATGGTGATAACAAAGTTTCAACAAAATTGATTTTGAAAAGTTAAAGACTTAAAGGAATTTGGAAATATATTTCAAC
This sequence comes from Allium fistulosum, assembly GCA_030737815.1. Classification (NCBI taxonomy): domain Eukaryota; kingdom Viridiplantae; phylum Streptophyta; class Magnoliopsida; order Asparagales; family Amaryllidaceae; genus Allium; species Allium fistulosum. The sequence goes on along the minus strand of JASFAW010000015.1, from coordinate 13,823,994 downwards.
TAACTGATCTGGGAAAGTTAATGGGTTTGAGACATTTCCTTACCTTATAAATTTCGGGGACGAAATTCTTTTAAGGGGGAAGAATGTAACGACCCAGAATTTCAGTCATTCGAGTTTGGGATATTTAATTGATTTTTAAATATTTAAAAGTAATTTTATAAATACTAGGCAGTGGCCTTGCCGGAGCTCGATATTGGGGGTGTAATTGGTGGTGGCCTTGTCGGAGCTCATTCTAGGGGTACCTGAGTTCTTTTCTTTGTTATTTGTACTATGATTAGCTACCTGCCAAGAATGTTGGTAGCACCTTGTCTTCTATGATATATACATATTTACATGTGTGCTCTTCTCTATTCTAGCGGATCACACATTTTTCTCAAAAAAAAGTAATTTTATAACTTGAATTTCAAATATAATGGTTATTTGAATATTTGAAATTGTTTAAATAATTAAATCTTGAATTTTATGCGAATGAAAATGATTTTAAAAGTTGATTTAAATTCATTTTGGATTTAAATTCATTTTCGATAAGAATGAAGATAGTAAACTTTTGAATATGAGTTTAAAAGCAATTAAAAACTTGTTTTATAATAGTCATTTTAATTAACAGGTGAAAATAGCCTTCCGAGGCATTGTCTCGGATTTTAACGAAACTAGTGTTATTTGATCCGTAATAATGAATTATTATACGCCGATGAATTTCATGGCGATCAGATGTATCATATGGTCGTACGAGTTTGAAACATATATAAATTAATTTTTAAATCAATATAATATAATTGGCTTTGAAAAGCTATCTTCTATGTATGGTCGAATTAGGTCTCGCGACTAGTTCCATTGAGTTTGAAATACAGGTATTTAGTATGGAACGCCAGTTGGCACGTCTGGTTAGAATTTCGAGATTTTTGGGTGCTTAGAAACAGATATTTCAGAATATAATAATATATATACCCGATTATATTCCCCATTCCTCCCACCATACCCCTTCAACTGTTCAGCCATACTTTCCCCCACGTCTTCACCTTACCCCATCCCCTATAAATCCCGCTTCCTTTTCCTATCTCTCATTGTTTTCCCTGAGAATTTAAACTAACCATCCAACGATCCAAAGTGATCGGACCGATACATTCATTTTTAAGCCTCGAGTCCAACTAGCAACTTGTAGGCAACGTCAAGGTGAATGTATTCAACGGTGGAGATTAGCTTTGGGGAGGCATGGCGGTGGGAAAGCTCAGTTGAATGGCGAGTAGTTTTTCATTGATGGCGGTGATTTGGGGCAACATTTGGCGATGGAGTCTGAAAAGAAGTTGATGTGCAAGGTGAGGGCGAGGCATTGGCGAAGTTTGGTGGTGAATGGATGATCATGGCAGCCGTAAATCGGAGATGAACGTGGCCATGTTTTTGGGTTTTGGCGACACTAGGGTGGTCGAGGGAAGTCGAGGTTGGTGTCATCGAGTTTGTCGTGGTCTGACGGTTCGACAACGAAGTCGCAAAGGCGTGGTTTGGCTTTCGGCGGTGGTGGAGGGCGAAGATCGAAGTCGGCATGGAGCGTTTGAGCGAGTGGGAAGAAGAGTGGGAGAAGGATTAGTTTAATGAAAGAGTAATTAGTGAATAGTTTTGTAATTAAGGAATACAATTATATTATTTATGTCGTCAATCATATAATCGCGATAACTTTTGCATATTAGGTCCAAATTGAAAGCAGGTAGTCGTGTTAGGTTCGTATTGGCGAGATCTACACTTAGGAATTGGATTGGTAATGATTGGAGCTAGTGAAATTTTACGTGAATTCTAACGTCATTTGAATTTGGACGAAATCAAAAACGCCTCAGTGATTACGGAAATTTTAGTGAGTTAAACTCACCTTTTTGGTTAACCAGTACGTTATATAGTTGATAAAAATTATTGATTGGATGTTTGGATGATTTACTATTATATCAGTTGGTTTTGATTTATCCCGGCTCTGAAGCGGATGACCTATATATATATATATATATACCTACCTTGTAGCGGATGACCCATATTATATGATTGTATACTGTTTGTGATGCAGTGGGACAGTTAGAGGGATCCAACGGGATTGCTCGCCATTATTGAAATATTTTCTATAATATTCCTGTTATATGAATTTTTGAAAATCAAACCTGATTATTGACACTATGTTGTTATATGCTCAAACTTAAAACCTGTAGTGATAGAAAATCAATTATCGTTATTGGTTAAGCGTTTGGTAGCTATTGGTTTCAAATTAGTATTTTAAAATGCTATAAATTGTCATTCGAGTTGGAATTTGTTTTTGAGACAGGAAATGAATTTAAAATCCGAATTTGGGTTTTGGAAATATTTTGTTTTTTTAAAGGATTTAACTTCTATTTTACTCCGATGTTTTCATCTGTCCTTTCTGAGTTATTTATTTATATTTAATATTGTTTTAAGATTATTTATATTTCATATTATTTTAAAGATTATTTATTTATATTTAATGTTGTCTTAAAAGGTATTTGTCAATATTTTAATATTTTGAATGGTTAATTAATTAAATAATTAATATGGCTTGAAATTAATAATAAGGATTTATCAATAATGTTTTGGTAATAAATTATTGTGGAAATTAGGGAGGCATCCCTATCATACTTTCATATTGTAAAGCGGGTCCCTGTTAAAGTTTCATTGTAAAGGGGGTCCCTGTTTTTTGGAAACGAAGAAAAATTATTGCTGAAATGTCAGCAACTTTTATAAATAAGTGCTGATATTTCAGCAACTATCTGTGTCAAAGTTTTATTGTAAAAACAAAGAAAAATTATTGCTGAAATGTCAGCAACTTTTATAAATAAGTGCTGATATTTCAGCAACTTTCATAAACTGTGTTCACAGTGTACATAAATGTTGCTGAAATATCAGCAACTTTTATAAATAAGTGTTGATATATCAGCAACTTTTATACACTATGTTCACAGTGTATAGAAATGTTGCGGAAATGTCAGCAACTTTTATGAAATGTTGCATCATGCTCTGCAATAATCGTGAATAAAAAACAGGGACCTAATTTATACTGAAATTTAGTGAAGGACTTTTCGTGAATTTTGAAACTTAATAAGGACCTGTGCCAAAAGTACCCTAAATTATTACTATTTATAGTAATGGTAAAGATTAATTATTATTGTTTATTTAATGATGTTTTGAAATTATTAGTTATTATCTTAAAATGTTTGAAGTTAAAAACTATTATTTATTTATAATATTTATTGTTAATAAATTATTATTATATAATAGTGCTTTGAAGTAAATGATTTTTATTTATTTATAAATGTTTTCAAGACCTATAAATAGGGTTTTATAAGTGAACTTGGATTTTATAAGAGGAGTTTTATAAATTGGTTTGAAGACTTAAGGGAAGATAATTTACAACGTAAAGGAGTTTTATAAATGGTTAGATATTTATAGACGAATTTTAGGAATGGGTTTATAGAATTATAAGAGGAGTTTTATGGTGAGTTTTATGGATTTATAAAGAGGTTATAAAAGGCTTGAGAAATAATTTATAAAGAGTTTACAAATGGTTTTATAGATTCATAAATAGTCCATAAATGATTTTAGAGACTTATAAAGAGTTTATAAATGATGTTAGGAATGTATAAAAGGGGGATTTTTAAATGATTTTAGAGATTTATAAAAATAGTTATAAATGGGTTAGAGATTTATAAAGGAGTTTATAAATGGTTTTAGAATTGTGTGAAAAGGGAATCTTTCTCTGTTTTGTGAATATACTTATACCATTGAGATAAGTATATGGATATTTTTCAAGTATTGAAAATATAGGGATTTGTGGGTATATCTTTGTAAAGGTATTTTTACATAGTAATTTACAATGTGATTTTAGTTAATGAAAAGATTTATTAAAAGAGGCTAGTGGTTGCTTATGTGCTTAACCAATGTTGGTTTTCCCTAGGGAATTAAATCCTTGAAATTGAATGTATGTTTATTATAGTTAAGTAACCGACTATCAAATATGGACCCAAAACGTAACTTTGGAAATATCTAGGAGAAATAAGTGAGTTATATGACATAGTCATCTTCAATGGTGATGTACTATGTGTATAAATCTCATTTCGTTCTCTCAGGACAAATGATAAGGAAAATCCGTCCACTAACGGTTAGGAGTGATCTCCGCTTTTATCTTTGACTGTTTATTTCCTAAAGAACCGGGGTTGTGCTTACCGGAATATATTGAATGTTGTTTCGAAGAGACCGGAAACAAATATGTTATTCGAAAACCACTTTGATCCAACTTAAGTGTTTCGAAGTGAAGACATCACAAAGATGATGGAATTTGTAGACGAAGCTCTTAAAGTGCAAGGGCTACTTGCTACTACTCCTGAGAGTGGTTCCAAAATGGATGTAGTAGAAGTACGCCTTCAGTTCGTTCATCTTTTGAATGATTTGTATGGATGAATGATGACATTGTGTCGTCGACTGAAAGGCATTGTAGCATTCCAAGTGGAAAGTTTTATATAAAGGTAAAACGTAGCCTCAAGCCTCATCAACCAGGAAATGACAAAAATCGAGCATGCAACAGGGCCATGTGGGTCGCTCCCATCAGGGTATGGTCATTTCAAATCTAGATCAATTACTATCTACTCATGTATGCTTCGGGGCCCATTAACAAAATGGGTGATCATATTCGGTACTACTAGTTAAGTGGTAGGCCAGTTCTATGTGGCAGGTGTACAAGATGTTCTTGTCAGATCCTGGTCCATTTTATTTAGAGATGTACCATCGGAAGGTAGTTCCTTACCTTGTCATAGTATGGAATCCATTCTACAATACGAGCTTTACAGACTTAGTTGTGCCCAACTATGCCGAAACGTGAGATATAAGCGTTTCAGCTCTATTCATATTTTACTTTGGTCCCTAGACATTATTATCGTATCAATGGATTTTCTAAAGAAATTGTTTTGGTTATTGTACGGTAAAAACCCGTCCGTGTTTATGTGCGGTGTGGTCTTACAAGATACTTTTATTTTCAAAAGGATCTTGAAACATTAAAATTCATCTGGATGTGTTTTTCTCACGCTAGTTTACCAGACTGACTCGGGTGTTATTTTATTATAATGCTCGAGTCAGACCGAGCATATTTGCAGATTGCTTAGGATGCATTGGAGTTCGGGAGATGAGCTGGAAGCTAGAGACGTATTGTAACAACCCAGTATTTTGCATCCATTGATTATCGTCATTAAACGATTGTTATTGCTATTGAAATTTAAAATCAATTTGAAATCCTTTTATAAAAATGTTGACCGGGCTTTACAATTAGAATCTTGGCCCATGTTTCTTGGCTTTGCCGAGATGATATCAGGGGCAAACCCGTTTCCCCCATTCTTCACTTTTTAAAACCCTAAATTAAACATTCAAACGAAAGAGAAATAATAATGGCGACGACTTCCTCTTCGTTTTTCTCGATCGGATTAGGGCTTGGCCTCGTTCGTTCTTTCGATGCTTGCTAGGGCTTCACGATTCTTCGAATCGCGACTGATTAAAGGTGAGTAATCTTGTACTCACATCTAATTTAATTCTCCTGTGCATGATTTTGGGTTTGAATTTATATGGGTTCGAAACCTTGTTTTCTCGTTCGTATATTCTATGTTGAATTCGTCTTTGGCTGTTCGATATTTGATTTCTTCTGATTTTACTTGGCCACCACAGTATGATATACTCGGCTTTGACTTGGTTTTGGAAATTTTCGAGTGTTTTTGACCTGAACTTTGATTCCTTTGGGACATCGGACTTGACTTCTAGTATACACTTGAGTATTATCACTGCAGATGTACTCGGTCTCGATTGATTGCCTTGGCCACTGTCTTAATCATGCCCCTATGAACTTGAGATGGTTCGCGTTATGAGTTCTTCACTTCGACGTTTGACACTGTCAAACTCGGCTCTGACTTCATAATGTTTTCGATTTGTATGTGCATTTTGTGGCTTCAGTATTGAACACTGCATAGTGTACCTCTCTTGCACTTGATATCACTTGACTTTGATTTTGATATTAAATGTCATTGGCATGACTGCACTTCCTGATGTTGCAGTTTCTTTTTCGATTCACTTTAACCTGGTATTGGAGCATTGTTTGAATTTTTGCACTTGTATATCATCGGTTGCCACTGCCTATTTCAATTTGCATATGGATTTGAAATTGTAGCGTTGACCCTGTACCACTTGGTGTTGTCGTGAACTGAGCATTCTTGTAGTCACTGGGTTGCTTTGTTATGTTGGTGACATTTGCTTGTGGTCTGTTGTATCCTTCCTTATTGTACCTCACTGTGTTACATTGAGTTCGACGTTGGCAATATTGTGTTGACCAATTTGTAGCATATCTCCGATCATCCTGTTGCACTTGTCACTGCTGTGTCTTTGTTTCATTGCCTCCATTCAGAAATTTTGTGCAGTTTGATTATTTGAGCTTGTATGCTTCATGTTTGGTGTGTACAGTGCTCTTATTCTTCTTTATGTTGCAATACTTTAAATCATATGTGTTGATTCATGTGTACAACTAGTTTGATTCACTCGATCACTGTCTTGCATTCACTCCATTGTTCATGTATGTCTGCATTGTTGTGGTCTAGTCTATTGTTGTCATTTCTTGTCTGGTTCATCTTGATGTCCTGTAGTCACTTATGCATATGTTGACTTGAAGTCTGATCTTTAGGTGGCTTGACTTTGAGTTGTATTTATTTCTATTGCCTGGTCTGGAATTATGTTCTGGTTCATTTGGTATTAATTTTGATGCGACCCTATTATCTTCTTGGTTTGGTCTCTTCCTCACTTCGGCCTTGGCTACTATTTTGCACTGTAACATATGCCTATATGTTGAGTGTCACTGCATTTATACTTACAGTAGTTGTAATTGAGTCTTTTGTGCTTTGCATTCCATTGACTTATATACTTCCGGATTCAATGTGGTCCATTATACCACTGTTGTCTTCCTCTCTTAACCATTTTGGTATTTCTCTGCCTTGTTTGAACTTGTTTGGTTTCCGTTGCTTGAGATAGCCAATCACTTCAATTCACTTGGTTGAAACTCTTCTCTACTGTCACTTGCTTATTGCATTTGTTGGCACTGGGAATTCTTGAGCCTAGTCTTTGTACCTGTTTTCAACTGTTGTTTTATTGTGCAGTTGTTGTGATGGCGAGGCAGTACACGCGTGCGTGTACTGCAGCCACACAGAATTGATAGACTTTAATTGGAATTTCTTTTGTTCTTGATTCATCGACCTATTGCGTAATTCGTAGGCTGTATTGGCGAGGCAGTACACGTTAGCGTGTACTGCAGCCAATTAGCATTGATATTTTTAAATTGACATTTCAATTGCTTAAACTGCTTTGGATTTCTGTTTTGTGGATTAACACTGTTTAGTGTTATATCTGCCGTTATCCAATTCTCGTATCGAGAGTTGGATATACGAGATTTCTGTGACTGTCATCTATATTGAGATTGATTATTATTGCTTCTCTGCGCTAATAACTGAGTTTGAATTAGACTGATCCGGGTATTATCTTCTTTTGAATGTAATACTCGGGTCAGACCGAGTATTTACAGGTTGTAGATTTTTAGCTTTGGGTTGCTGCTAGAGCTATGAAGACTTTTTATATCATTTGAAGTGGTCTTCGTCTTGTTGTAGTAGTCAGTGTGTCTGTTTTAAGATGATAATGTATTCATGTATATTAGTCGATAATGTACTTGTATATATAACTTCTTGAGTCGACAATTGTAGTTGTATCATTTGTATTGTGTCAAATGTATTGTAATTGATATCAGTTATTATATATATGAGACTTTTTGTTCCATCTGTATTCCGCATTTATGTTATCTGTGTTATTTTTATATCCATTGTCCTAAACTATTATAGCCACTGTGTAGTAGCTTTGAGTTTGTATCGGTATGTTGGGTTTCCTTTAAAAATGAAATGCAATGTTTTATTATCTGACATATCGGTGCTCGCACAAAGCAATTACATAGATGGTCGCTCCTCAACAGCCTTATTCTCTGCGCTAGTTGACAGCACTACACCGTAGTGTTCTTGGCTAGCGTGGGTATAGAGGTGGGGCGTCACAGCTTGGTATCAGAGCCTGGGGTTTAGGACAATTATAAAACATAACTTAGATGGAACATGTGTTACAACTATTTGTCGATGTTTTATCTCTCATCTTTACATATGACTATTTTTGACTGTTAGGTATGAATTCCTAACGCTTATTCTTGTGTTTTCGGCTTTGAATTGATTTAGCCGATGTTGATTTTGTTTTAATTTGGCAAATTAAAGCCATTTTGACTTTTGGACTTTGTTCCACTTTTGTTCTATGCTATGAGTGTCATTATGTACCTGTTACACTATGATGAAAAATAGCTGGACCAGTTGCAAATTGAGTGAATTGATTTGTTTCCTAATTTAATCGATTCTTGATCATTTCCCCGATTTGTTGCTATCATTTATTAGCAACTTTGATGACATTTTCTTCGGGATTTTTGTGAACATACTTTCTGATGGATTCAGTATCGATTTCTTTGGATTCCATTCACATCTTCGTATGTGAATTCTTGTGATTGATTGTTTCTACAATCATTTTTGTGATTTATCACTTTAAAAATATAAAGGTTTTCTATACCAGTAGTAAATATTAAAATCCTTTTCTCCAAACAGTTTCAAAACTATTTTACTACAAAACTCTTTTTCTTAAACGGGTTTTCAATCTATTAGTATATACAAGCCTTTACTTCACTCGAATGAGAAATCGACTTAAACGACTTAGTAAAACGAGTGGTATGAAACGCTTGCGTTCACTTCGTCGGTTAGCTCTTGGACTTGTTTGATTGAACCCTTTTTGTGACAATTTCCTAGTGAAGATTTACAATCTGTTCGTAAATATTTGAGTTAAGCAAGTGGTTATGGGACATGAAGCTAAACTCTTATATTTACTATCTTAGTGTAATCGGCACTTCTTTATGATCGATGATGATCATTTTATGATTTAGACTAGCAATTGTGCGATGTCTCTTTGTCCATATGAAGGACTGTACCTCATTTTATTGAGCTTCGTCTCATTTATCGCATGGGTCGTATCTTTCTAGATACGTCGATGTTTATTTATGCATGGGGTGTATCTTTCTAGGTGCATCGATGTTAGACATTACATGGGGCGTATCTTTCTAGTTGCGTCGATGTTTATTTATGCATGGGGTGTATCTTTCTAGGTGCATCGATGTTAGACATTACATGGGGCGTATCTTTCTAGTTGTGTCGATGTTTATTTATGCATGGGGTGTATCTTTCTAGGTGCATCGATGTTAGACATTACATGGGGCGTATCTTTCTAGTTGCGTCGATGTTTATTTATGCATGGGGTGTATCTTTCTAGGTGCATCGATGTTAGACATTACATGGGGCGTATCTTTCTAGTTGCGTCGATGTTTATTTATGCATGGGGTGTATCTTTCTAGGTGCATCGATGTTAGACATTACATGGAGCGTATCTTTCTAGTTGCGTCGATGTTTATTTATGCATGGGGTGTATCTTTCTAGGTGCATCGATGTTAGACATTACATGGGGCGTATCTTTCTAGTTGCGTCGATGTTTATTTATGCATGGGGTGTATCTTTCTAGGTGCATCGATGTTAGACATTACATGGGTCGTATCTTTCTAGTTGCGTCGATGTTTATTTATGCATGGGGTGTATCTTTCTAGGTGCATCGATGTTAGACATTACATGGGGCGTATCTTTCTAGTTGCGTCGATGTTTATTTATGCATGGGGTGTATCTTTCTAGGTGCATCGATGTTAGACATTACATGGGGCGTATCTTTCTAGTTGCGTCGATGTTTATTTATGCATGGAGCGTTTCTTTCTAGGTGCGTCGATGCTAGAGCATGGGTCGTATCTTTCTAGGTGCGTCGATGTTCGACTTTGCATGGGATACGTCTTTCTAGATGTATCGATGCTAGACTTTACATGGGACGAACCTTTCTAGGTGCGTCGATGTTCAGTTTATGGGATTGGCCATCCTCTTCTTGTGATTTCTGGATTTCTTGTGATGATTTCTGGAATTTTGTGCTTCACCAATTTTCGTGATTTCTATTGATATGTTTATCAATTTTTGTGCATTGGTGAATTCATGTGTTATTGACTTGTTATGAATACAAGTTTAGGGTATGATATCCCTTTCTATCTTTGGGAAGATTCTTGTGACATTTTTTTTTATATGAACGAAAATTCATTGGTATTATACTTTGATGCCAGTTATTTTGATGAAATTTTGACGTGTTAACTTCAGTAATCGTCAATTTTAAAATGGATTTACAAGCGGTTCCCCCGCAATGCTGAATTTGTTGTCCGTTTTACTGTACTTTGAGAAGTGCAGTTTCCTTATCTAAGTTGCTACTGATATTGCTAATTTAATCACGTGTTTTCAAAATTCTTTATTTTTAAAAGTTGTTTCAAAAATATAAATTAAAATTGTTTTCAAAATTTTTACAATTTACATTTTCAAAAGAACGAGGAAGCGATTTAAACGTTTCAGAAAAATCGAGGACTATGACCCCTTTCTTTTACTGATTCGCTTAATTCCGGACTTGTCCGTTTGAGAATGTGAAATGTTATTTTTAAAACACACGATTCTGCACTTTCAAGGAAACGATAAAGAGATTTAAACGATTTAGCAAAAGTAAGGAGTATGGAACCATACTTTTACTACTTCGGTTAATTCCGGACTCGTTAATTGAATATTTATGACTTCTGATTATCGTTTTTGATAATCAGATGTTTGTGTTTCTGATTATCGTTTTTTGATAATCGGATATTTCTGATTTCTGATTATCGTTTTTGATAATCGGATATTTGTGTTTCTGATTATCGTTTTTGATAATCAGATATTTGTGAAATTTGATTATCATTTGTGATAATTAAATGTTTGTGTTTCTGATTATCGTTTTTGATAATCAGATATTTGTGAAATTTGATTATCGTTTGAGGTAATTAAATATTTTTCGATTTGATTAATCGAATGTTTGCGTTTCTGATTATCGTTTTTGATAATCAGATATTTGTGAAATTTGATTATCATTTTTGATAGTTAAACCTATTTGTAATTTGAAAATTCGATTATCGTTTGTGATGATTGAATATTTGCGATTTTGAGATTTGAGCTTCGTCTTTTTCTCTGTCGATTCAGGTGAGTAATTTGATTTACTCGCATTCAATTCGTGCAGTATGTGAATTCTGCTCTGTTTTCCTTTTCTTTTAAATACTGGAACTCGATTGATTCTTGCTTTAGACAGTCGTCTGATTTTGATTCCTTGATCCCCTCGATGTTGATTCTTTTGATTTGAATCAGTCGAACCTTTTGATTTCATATCTAATACTTCCCCTGCTGACCTTTGCTTTGCTTATGCATTCGACATCGCCATGCTCTTATGGTTGTTACCTTTTGTCCATTTATTCCTTATGATTGCGAGGACGCAATTTCTTTAAGGAGGGAAGTCTGTAACAACCCAGTATTTTGCATCCATTGATTATCGTCATTAAACGATTGTTATTGCTATTGAAATTTAAAATCAATTTGAAATCCTTTTATAAAAATGTTGACCGGGCTTTACAATTAGAATCTTGGCCCATGTTTCTTGGCTTTGCCGAGATGATATCAGCGGCAAACCCGTTTCCCCCATTCTTCACTTTTTAAAACACTAAATTAAACATTCAAACGAAAGAGAAATAATAATGGTGATGACTTCCTCTTCGTTTTTCTCAATCAGATTAGGGCTTGGCCTCGTTTGTTCTTTCGATGCTTGCTAGGGCTTCACGATTCTTCGAATCGCGACTGATTAAAGGTGAGTAATCTTGTACTCACATCTAATTTAATTCTCCTGTGCATGATTTTGGGTTTGAATTTATATGGGTTCGAAACCCTGTTTTCTCGTTCGTATATTCTATGTTGAATTCGTCTTTGGCTATTCGATATTTGATTTCTTCTGATTTTACTTGGCCACCACAGTATGATATACTCGGCTTTGACTTGGTTTTGGAAATTTTCGAGTGTTTTTGACCTGAACTTTGATTCCTTTGGGACATCGGACTTGACTTCTAGTATACACTTGAGTATTATCACTGCAGATGTACTCGGTCTCGATTGATTGCCTTGGCCACTGTCTTAATCATGCCCCTATGAACTTGAGTTGGTTCACATTATGAGTTCTTCACTTCGACGTTTGACACTGTCAAACTCGGCTCTGACTTCATAATGTTTTCGATTTGTATGTGCATTTTGTGGCTTCAGTATTGAACATTGCATGGTGTACCTCTCTTGCACTTGATATCACTTGACTTTGATTTTGATATTAAATGTCATTGGCATGACTGCACTTCCTGATGTTGCAGTTTCTTTTTCGATTCACTTTAACCTGGTATTGGAGCATTGTTTGAATTTTTGCACTTGTATATCATCGGTTGCCACTGCCTATTTCAATTTGCATATGGATTTGAAATTGTAGCGTTGACCCTGTACCACTTGGTGTTGTCGTGAACTGAGCATTCTTGTAGTCACTGGGTTGCTTTGTTATGTTGGTGACATTTGCTTGTGGTCTGTTGTATCCTTCCTTATTGTACCTCACTGTGTTACATTGAGTTCGACGTTGGCAATATTGTGTTGACCAATTTGTAGCATATCTCCGATCATCCTGTTGCACTTGTCACTGCTGTGTCTTTGTTTCATTGCCTCCATTCAGAAATTTTGTGCAGTTTGATTATTTGAGCTTGTATGCTTCATGTTTGGTGTGTACAGTGCTCTTATTCTTCTTTATATTGCAATACTTTAAATCATATGTGTTGATTCATGTGTACAACTAGTTTGATTCACTCGATCACTGTCTTGCATTCACTCCATTGTTCATGTATGTCTGCATTGTTGTGGTCTAGTCTATTGTTGTCATTTCTTGTCTGGTTCATCTTGATGTCCTGTAGTCACTTATGCATATGTTGACTTGAAGTCTGATCTTTAGGTGGCTTGACTTTGAATTGTATTTATTTCTATTGCCTGGTCTGGAATTATGTTCTGGTTCATTTGGTATTGATTTTGATGCGACCCTATTATCTTCTTGGTTTGGTCTCTTCCTCACTTCGGCCTTGGCTACTATTTTGCACTGTAACATATGCCTATATGTTGAGTGTCACTGCATTTATACTTACAGTAGTTGTAATTGAGTCTTTTGTGCTTTGCATTCCATTGACTTATATACTTCCGGATTCAATGTGGTCCATTATACCACTGTTGTCTTCCTCTCTTAACCATTTTGGCATTTCTCTGCCTTGTTCGAACTTGTTTGGTTTCCGTTGCTTGAGATAGACAATCACTTCAATTCACTTGGTTGAAACTCTTCTCTACTGTCACTTGATTATTGCATTTGTTGGCACTGGGAATTCTTGAGCCTAGTCTTTGTACCTGTTTTCAACTGTTGTTTTATTGTGCAGTTGTTGTGATGGCGAGGCAGTACACGCGTGCGTGTACTGCAGCCACACAGAATTGATAGACTTTAATTGGAATTTCTTTTGTTCTTGATTCATCGACCTGTTGCGTAATTCGTAGGCTGTATTGGCGAGGCAGTACACGTTAGCGTGTACTGCAGCCAATTAGCATTGATATTTTTAAATTGACATTTCAATTGCTTAAACTGCTTTGGATTTCTGTTTTGTGGATTAACACTGTTTAGTGTTATATCTGCCGTTATCCAATTCTCGTATCGAGAGTTGGATATACGAGATTTCTGTGACTGTCATCTATATTGAGATTGATTATTATTGCTTCTCTGCGCTAATAACTGAGTTTGAATTAGACTGATCCGGGTATTATCTTCTTTTGAATGTAATACTCGGGTCAGACCGAGTATTTACAGGTTGTAGATTTTTAGCTTTGGGTTGCTGCTAGAGCTATGAAGACTTTTTATATCATTTGAAGTGGTCTTCGTCTTGTTGTAGTAGTCAGTGTGTCTGTTTTAAGATGATAATGTATTCATGTATATTAGTCGATAATGTACTTGTATATATAACTTCTTGAGTCGACAATTGTAGTTGTATCATTTGTATTGTGTCAAATGTATTGTAATTGATATCAGTTATTATATATATGAGACTTTTTGTTCCATCTGTATTCCGCATTTATGTTATCTGTGTTATTTTTATATCCATTATCCTAAACTATTATAGCCACTGTGTAGTAGCTTTGAGTTTGTATCGGTATGTTGTGTTTCCTTTAAAAATGAAATGCAATGTTTTATTATCTGACATATCGGTGCTCGCACAAAGCAATTACATAGATGGTCGCTCCTCAACAGCCTTATTCTCTGCGCTAGTTGACAGCACTACACCGTAGTGTTCTTGGCTAGCGTGGGTATAGAGGTGGGGCGTCACAGCTTGGTATCAGAGCCTGGGGTTTAGGACAATTATAAAACATAACTTAGATGGAACATGTGTTACAACTATTTGTCGATGTTTTATCTCTCATCTTTACATATGACTATTTTTGACTGTTAGGTATGAATTCCTAACGCTTATTCTTGTGTTTTCGGCTTTGAATTGATTTAGCCGATGTTGATTTTGTTTTAATTTGGCAAATTAAAGCCATTTTGACTTTTGGACTTTGTTCCACTTTTGTTCTATGCTATGAGTGTCATTATGTACCTGTTACACTATGATGAAAAATAGCTGGACCAGTTGCAAATTGAGTGAATTGATTTGTTTCCTAATTTAATCGATTCTTGATCATTTCCCCGATTTGTTGCTATCATTTATTAGCAACTTTGATGACATTTTCTTCGGGATTTTTGTGAACATACTTTCTGATGGATTCAGTATCGATTTCTTTGGATTCCATTCACATCTTCGTATGTGAATTCTTGTGATTGATTGTTTCTACAATCATTTTTGTGATTTATCACTTTAAAAATATAAAGGTTTTCTATACCAGTAGTAAATATTAAAATCCTTTTCTCCAAACAGTTTCAAAACTATTTTACTACAAAACTCTTTTTCTTAAACGGGTTTTCAATCTATTAGTATATACAAGCCTTTACTTCACTCGAATGAGAAATCGACTTAAACGACTTAGTAAAACGAGTGGTATGAAACGCTTGCGTTCACTTCGTCGGTTAGCTCTTGGACTTGTTTGATTGAACCCTTTTTGTGACAATTTCCTAGTGAAGATTTACAATCTGTTCGTAAATATTTGAGTTAAGCAAGTGGTTATGGGACATGAAGCTAAACTCTTATATTTACTATCTTAGTGTAATCGGCACTTCTTTATGATCGATGATGATCATTTTATGATTTAGACTAGCAATTGTGCGATGTCTCTTTGTCCATATGAAGGACTGTACCTCATTTTATTGAGCTTCGTCTCATTTATCGCATGGGTCGTATCTTTCTAGATACGTCGATGTTTATTTATGCATGGGGTGTATCTTTCTAGGTGGTCACACGTATTCACGTACATGGTTATTTTTTTGCTACATTCATTGTGGTATTTATTAGCAATTGTTAGGACGAACTGTTATAACTGTTCGGGCTGAAATAGATTAGTGTACTCAGATTGGTATATGTATATTACATTTTCTTTGTAAAGATTTATTGAATATGAACTCCATGACCTAACACCTCTCTCAGTGCCACTACACTCGGTTGTTAAAAGGTTGCTAAATTTGGCCTACTAGCTAAAGCTCACTTCATCTCAGTTCTACAAATGCAAGTAATTTCGGTTCATGTTCTCATCGACATATAAAAATCTTACATAGCTGCAATTCGAATGTCGATTGCAAGATGAAACCCAAAACTAATATTGCTTTCCTAAAGCTAACTGTGTCTACAATTTCGATTTCCCTCAACAAAGCGGGAATTGCTAAAGTCAAGAGAACTAAGGAATTCAAATCACCTCAGTTATCATCGATGGAGATCCTTTTAAGAGAAAATATACTCTTAATGATTCCGTAATTGGTGTATAGATCGAACCATTTCCCAAAGGGACAATGCCACCTAGTTCCCAAATATGAAAACATTAGGAATAAACTCTATATCCTGAATTGGACATCCTCATTCATGTGCCTTGGATTGCTTGCTTATGTTAGATACAATTCCTTCCTAGTTTTACTTGAAGGGCTCTAAGTTTAATGCCACACTTGTCCACATATATCGCTAACTCTCTACTGGTGTTTACTTTAAGTCTCTAACACCAACATTCAGAGCATCCTATGTGCACCTTAGGTCTTCCAGTAGACTAAGGTATCCTTACAAATTCAAGCACAAATGTAATGAAAGGATCTCTATACTCATGGCTCGTAAGATCACTATAAGCAAGTTGTTGCATTGATTATCCCAATGGCATAACCAACTGCATACAAAGTCAATCATAGTCCTAAACGCTAAATATACATATACCCCCCCACAATTCCAAGCTAACGAAAACTACTAATTGCATAGCTATAAAGACATTTATTTCACTAATGTTCGTAAAACAAATTACCAATATGAAGCATGGAAATCTTCCCTCGCCAACCTATCCACTAGACTTTATATCAAATGCGATAGGTGTGTCTCGATCTGAAGTACTTATCTGAAATGAATCTTTCCTTCAACATCTCCTTAGCTCACACCTCTCATTCTTCCCTGTTCCATGTACTATCCTTTGCTGGAAAAGCATAACCGCGTGCTTATAATCATACTCAAGATCGATACAAAACTCAAATCTTTAGATAAGGAGGTAAATTAGAAATCATAAAACACGTCTAGATACCCTATAGCAGACCGGTCCTAAACTAATACCTAGATATATAACTGTGAATTCATATTGATAATCCTCATCAAGTGCTTGGATTCACTATATGGACTAGCTTATGCCTCTAACTATTGTTAGTTCCTGAGATGATGGTTTTGATGACAACAACCTTAGGACTTATTATAAATTATAAATACTAATACATTTGTCTAGATATATATGTATATGAAGGATATATATATATATGCAGGTACTAAGAATGAAAACTGTACAGTATAGAGATTCAAGGCTGACGAATTCAAGGTTGAAGAAATCAAGACTGAAGACCAATAGTTCAAGAGTTCAAGATATCAAGATAAGTAATAGAGTCTAGATTTATGTTAAACTTCAGAATAGCACTAAAATCTTTATTCGGATTTTAATTGTGGAATGGAATCCACCTTCTCGCTTTAATAGTGGGATGGAACCTACCACCTCTTTAGTGGGATGTAACCCACGACGTTCTCTAGTGGAATGGAATCCACGAAATATTCAAAATAATTTATTTTAACTATTTTTCCAAAAACTATCTTTTTAAAAGTCATCTCTATCAATTTAAATTTTTTAGCCTTAATTCAAAAACTATTATTATAATCTTTTAATATTTTGATCTCAAAATCATCTCTTGTTTTTTAAACTATCTCTTGATTTTAATATTTTAGCTTTAAATCTCAAAAACAAATTTAAAGAAGTCTATACTTAGTTTTTAATATTACCTTTATATTATAGATTATATATTTTAAGATTACTTTCTAAAACTCTTTTATAAGTTTAAACTATATTCAAGATGGTTTACAAAGTTTAGAAATTGTTTTGATAAGTTTTAGAATAGAAATCATTTTAAAGAAAAATCAATTTTCAAAAATAACATAGGCATGTCGACATCCCTATACCCCCCATGTCGACATGGTAGCCATAGATTTCAAATTTCAAATTTTCAAAAGAAGTGTCTATTCGTCATAACCTTTCGCGAATGGACATGACCGTTGTTCTCCTATATAAACCAGTTGTTTTCAATGAATTTTAAGTTAGTTTTTCTTCATTTCTTCACTCCTTCTTCTCCACTCAAATACTCTCTTATATTTCAAATGCTTTAACAAAATTCTACCGAAATCCTAAGTGAATCAAACTAGATCATATCTAGTTTGATTCTCTGCCACTGTCTCTCAAAGATCTCAGTGTTATTAAGAGTTATAAGAACATTTGTAATCAAAGATCGAAATATCGAAGTGTATCGAGTCTCTCTCTATCAAAGTGTGATTGGAAATGGTGTGATTGTGGCCTGTAAATCAATTGGGTGTGATTGTAGCCCGTAAATCAATTAGGTGATCTTATAGCCTGGTTAAATCAAGAGAGTTTTGCCCTGGACTCGGAGACAGGATGGTGTATCTCGTGGCCTTGAAATCGAGGTTGTATATCGACATTATATTTGAAAAGAAATCTGCATAAGAAATTATGTGGGACTAGATGTAGGGTAACTCCAAACCAGTATAAAATTCCGGTGTGTTCTTTCCTTTACTTCTTTTATTTACTATTTGCATCTGTGTCTAGTTCTGTGATTGTCTATGTGTTTGTGAATTGCATCTGTTTGTGTATAATTTGAAAAGATCTAAAAAATTCCACAAAATTAATTAAACACTATTCACCCATTCTATTGTTAACCCAGCCTTAAGATCTGTAATCCGCATTTCCCACATTTGGTGTTAGAGCATTGGTTTTCAAAGTTTTCATAATCTGATTCTTGAAAAATTTTCAAATGGCTGCCAACACTGGTAATGTCAACACTATCACTAGTTCATTTGTAGAGGGTCAGTCTACTGCCAGACCACCACTTTTTAATGGTAGTAACTTTGCATATTGGGCATGTAGGATGAAAATCTATTTACAATCAATAGGATTAGACACTTGGAATATCACACAAACTGAGTACATTGAACCCACAACTGATTTTGCACAGTGGACTGCTGAGCAAACGACCATTGCACAAAACAATTGCAAAGCCATGAATATTCTATTCTATGCACTTGATAGGAATGATTTTAATAGAGTATCTATCTGTAAGTCTGCATATGAGATTTGGAAAACTTTGCAAGTTACTCATGAAGGAACAAGCAAAGTTAAACATACCAAAATATCTATCTTGACCAATCAGTTTCAATTATTCAAGATGAATCCAAATGAGTCCATTTTAGACATGTACAGTAGGTTTCAAGACATTATGCACTCACTAATTGCATTAGGAAAGAACTTTTTCGAAGAAGATTAAGTTATAAAAATTCTTAATTCACTCACTTAGGAATGGGATCAGAAGCCCCTAGCAATTGAAGAGGCTAATGATATTAGTACTCTGAAAATTGAAGAATTGATTGGGAATTTGATGTCGTTTGAAGTACAAATGCAAGGGAGAAGAGAAAGCAAGGCCTCAGAAAAGAAGTCAATAGCATTCAATGCAATAACAAATGGTTCAGACTCAAACAGTGACGACGATGAAGAAATAACCTTGATGACAAGGAATTTTAGAAAGTTTCTAAAATATAGAAAAATGAATAATTACAAGAGAAATGATCATAAGAATTCTGGAAATAGTAATGAGACTCAAAACAACGTCAGATGCTACAATTGTGATGAGCCAGGCCACTTAAAAAGAGATTGTCCACATCCGTATAAACAGAAATTTTCTCCAAGTAATGATTTGTCAAAGAAAAGAAAGAGAGAATATACTGCTACACTAGACGATTTAGACTCATCCTCTAGTGATGAAGATCAAGAGACGGAAAATTCAAACATGTGCTTTATAGCTATTCACAAGTCTGATGATCTCAGAAATATGGATCTAAAAATAGGTATGCATTTAAATTATATTGATTGAAATTGATTGTTTGAATGTTTGGTTGTTTGCATGTTTTGAAATTGCTTGTTGTTTGAATTTAAAATTTTGATTTTCAAAATAATATTATTTTAATATTAAAATATTAATATTAAAGTGTTATTATATATAATATTATTTTAGATAAAATATAAATTAGATTATAGGATATATAGATATAGATATTAAATAAAGTAGTAAAATAAGTCATATGATTTAGGGAACCCATGTCGACATGACCCTACCCCCCATGTCGACATCCCTGCCAGAAATTTGAAGTTCAAATTTGAATTCAAAACTTTGAATTTCCCTCCACCTTTTCACAAATTCCAAAGCTCTAAAAAGGTATCTCTTGACCAGAGAACATGGCTCTTAGATATCTATTTATCTTTTTAACTTTATCCTATCTTTTCACTTTCATTTCAAAATTCAAACTCTCTTTCAAACTCTCAAGCTCTCTACTTTCTTCAAAAATGGCTTCCTCAAGCACTCCATCCACCATAAGACTATCCAAGGCCACCAAAGAGTTCCTCTACAATGATCCGGAAGCTATCCAAGCTTACATTAGCTATGTAAACTTTGGAAAGGTCCATATGGGAAAATTTGCTATCTTTAGTGATTTTTCTTCATATGAGATCAATTTTCTTTTCGAAGAGAATCAAATTCTTAGCTTAATTGATGATTCTCAAAATGATTTTGTTTGTTATCCGAATCTTATTAAAATGTTTTATGCAAATTTGAATCGTGGTTTTTATGAAGGAAATGAAGGGGAAGTGTGGAGTAGCATTAAAGGAACGCGTATTGTTTTAAATAGTGAGATTTTGGGTAACATTCTTGGTTGTAAGTGTACGGGAATGGATCTTTCGGATTTTAAAATTGATGAACATGATCGTGAGACATTTCATCACATTTTTGAAGGGGATGATAACTTTGAGTTTATAAACCGAAATTTCCGTCCTAAAGCTAGAACTGTAAACCTTCTTTTACAACATACCATAACTCCAAGATCAGGAAATTTCAATCACCTGACCTTAAAAGTTTGTAAGGCTCTTTTTGCTATTTTTGGGCACTATGACATTAATTGGGCGCAAGTGATTTTGGATGAACTTCGTCCCAAAAATTTTACTTTAGGTGAAAACACTTTATACCATGAAATTTACCTCATTCAGATTTTCAACTACTTTGGTGTTGGTTATAAGAGAGAGGAGTTCATTTCTAGAAAAGTGTTTAACCATGCTAACATCTCTCTCATGAGAATTTCGCTAGTGTTTCAACCATATGAAACACTTGCCGAAAAGGATGAGAGATTGGCTCATGAAGAGAGGGAAGAAGAAGAAGAGGAGGAAGAATGGGAGGAGATGGAAATTGAAGAAGAAGGAGAGGAGGAGGAAGATACTTCATTGGAAAGCATCGAATACCCTATCACTCCTACCAATCCATCCAACAAAACGCTTCTCAAAAACCAAAAGATTATCGTGGAAAACCAACGGATTTTCAAAAGTTCAGTTAGTAAAAAGTTGGACAAGATCTCCACCAAAATGAATAAGTTCTTTGGAAAAGTGAGTCGCAAGCTTGGATTATCATCATCTTTATCATCCTCTAACTAATACTAGTTTCATTTCATGTTGTATTAGTTTTTATCTCTCTTTAGTTAATGTTATATATCGTTTTATGTGATGTTTACTAAAATTATCAATGAAAATCCTTTATTTCCATTTATTAGCTCTAAAATATCTCTGGAATGCTTGTTATTATATTATATAAGTTCATATATATAGACTTGTACATAATATAAAGAAACAAAGCAAATTGCCAAAATTAACAGAGGCATGTCGACATCACTCTACCCCCATGTAGACATGTAACGGCCAGAAACTGTTTTTTGTTTTGAAATTGAAATTGACAAAACTACCTTGTGTCTTTTCATTTCAAACGACTTTCTAACTCTTTAAATACCTATTTCTTCCAGAAAAATTGCATACTTTCAATTCTCTTTATTTTCCATTGAATTTCTTTATATTTTTATCAAAAAATGGCCTCTCCTGTTTATAATCTAAGTGAGAATCTTGAAGAAACTCTCAATTCCTTCAAGAACATACTTACTTTTATCTTTCGCAATCAACGACAATTAGAATTAAGCCAAATGCAGATGATAAAGGAACAAGAAAGGCACTTCGATGCCATTCGATGGATGATCTCTACCCTCAACAAAGAAGAACTTGAAGCAAATCTAGAAGGAACTCTGAACAAAGATAATGAAGAATGGGATGCTGTAAAGGCAGATGATCCTATCTTTGGTGAAGAAGGATGGGTTCAAGTTCGAAGAAATGTTTGATTTACTTTGATTTGGTTTGAATTGTTTAGTTTGATTTGATTTGGTTTAGATTAGTATGGTTTGGATTGATTTGAATATGGTGTGTAATATATGATTGAACATGGTGTGGTTTGATAAGAACATGATGTATATATTGATTGATTATGTTTAAAATTTTCATATCTCTCACATTTACCTTACTATATTTTACTCATATTATTATCTATCTCATTTACATTCTACTATACTGTGTTATTATCATATACGGTGCTATAGTATAAGATATAGGGGGAATTATGTAGTTTAGGATGAGTTTTTGTCGATGACAAAAGGGGAGAATTATAAAGTAGGATAAATAGGCTTAGACTAAGGGGGAGTTAGTAGATTAAGGGGGAGTTGTTGGAATAAGGGGGAGTCGAAGTAGAATCGAAGTTTGTTGGAGTAGATTTTATTAACAAAGGTTGTCATCATCAAAAAGGGGGAGATTGTTAGTTCCTGAGATAATGGTTTTGATGACAACAACCTTAGGACTTGTTATAAAATATAAATACTAATATCTTTGTCTAGATATATATGTATATGCAGGATATGTATATGCAGGTACTAAGAATGAAAACTGTACAGTATAGAGATTCAAGACAGATGAATTCAAGATTGAAGAAATCAAGACTGAAGACTCATGAGTATCAAGAGTTCAAGATATCAAGATAAGTAATAGAGTCTAGATTTATGTTAAAACTTCATAATAGCACTAAAATCTTTATTCGGATTTTAATTATTGAATGGAATGCACCTTCTCACTTTAATAGTGGGACGGAACCCACAAGCTCTTTAGTGGGATGGAACCCACGACCTTCTCTAGTGGAATGGAATCCACGAAATATTCAAAATAATTTATTTTAACTATTTTTCCAAAAACTATCTTTTTAAAAGTCATCTCTATAAATTTAAATATTTTAGCCTTAATTCAAAAACTATTCTTATCATCTTTTAATATTTTGATCTCAAGATCATCTCTTTTTTTTAAACTATCTCTTGATTTTAATATTTTAGCTTTAAATCTCAAAAATATATTTTAAAGAAGTCTATACTTAGTTTATAATATTACTTTTATATTATAGATTGTATATTTTAAGATTACTTTCTAAAACTCTTTTATAAGTTTAAACTATACTCAATATGGTTACAAAGTTTAGAAATTGTTTTGACAAGTTTTAGAATAGAAATCATTTTAAAGCAAAATAAATTTTCAAAAATAACATAGGCATGTCAACATCCCTATACCCCCATGTCGACATGGTAGCCGTAGATTTCAAATTTTCAAAAGAAGTGTCTATTCGTCATAACCTTTCACGAATGGACGTGATCGTTGTTCTCCTCTATATACCAGTTGTTTTCAACAAATTTTAAGTTAGTTTTTCTTCTTTTCTTCACTCCTTCTTCTCCACTCAAATATCCTCTTATATTTCAAATGCTTTAACAAAATTCTATCGAAATCCTAAGTGAATCAAACTCGATCTTCTCTAGTTTGATTCTCTGCCACTCTCTCTCAAAGATCTCAGTGCTATTCTGAGTTATAGGATCATTTGTAATCAAAGATTGAAAGATCGAAGTGTATCGAGTCTCTCTCTATTAAAGTGTGATTGGAAACGGTGTGATTGTGGCTTGTAAATCAATTGGGTGTGATTGTAGCCCGTAAATCAATTAGGTGATCTTGTAGCCTGGTTAAATCAAGAGAGTTTGCCCTGGACTCGGAGACAAGAGGGTGTATTTTGTGGTCTTGAAATCGAGGTTGTAATATCGACATTATATTTGAAAAGAAATCTGCACAAGAAATTATGTGGGACTGGATGTAGGGTAACTATGAACCAGTATAAAATTATGGTGTGTTCTTTCCTTTACTACTTCTATTTACTATTTGCATCTGTGTTTGGTTCTGTGATTGTCTCTGTGTTTGTGAATTGCATCCGTTTGTGTTTAATTTGAAAAGATTTAAAAAAATTCCATAAAATCCATTAAACACTATTCACCCCCATCTAGTGTTATTCCAACCTTAAGATCCGTAATCCGCATTTCCAACAACTATCACCGATAATCTCGCTTAATTGAGTACCTCTAAGTGCCCTTTCATCAATGGCTCACGTGACACTACAGGTAATAAAATTTGGAAATAACTGCAACACACTTCAAACCAAGGTCAATATTAATTATTTCACTTAAGCATATACCATCCTTAGGTTAGTCGATCCCTCATTGGGTTCGACATTGCTATATAACTCTCTACCATAAAGTACCACCAATTCATGGTTTAATAGAAATCATTTCAATTGTTGTCTCCTTTTAACATATTTCCTAATCCCAAGTGTCTAGCGACATGATCATAGGTTCTCAAGAAAGCCTAGGTACAACCGAAACACACTATCCCACAATAGGCGCCCTATTAAGACTCGAGAATCTTCTGACACAACATTACAAAGCCATCTATTAGTAAGGTAAAATCAACACTTCATCCACCAACTTAGCAGTGTCTAAACATCTATATATGGTGTGTCATGCATTATTCCTTCATATCAGGTCAAATAATGATAAAGCATCAACTAATCGTATTAACTTTATCGTTGTATTCCAACTTCAATGTTTCTCATTTTACACTTTAGCTCGTATACCAATAACTCTACATCGTTAAGTGTCATAAAAGACTACTAGCATCTACTAAGAGTAAATTTGGAATAATGTAGTGGATATATGCATATATTATATAATAAAGGTATAATAAAAACAAATACATTCTCTAAATGTTTCGTTCATCCCAAAGTACCCATCTCATAAGTTACCTTACCCTCTATGTGTGCTTTGGTTCCTCGAGTGCTCATATGGGACTGCTAAAAGACACATGCTTACACATGGCTCTATCTATTCACTTAAGTACTTATAGGACATACAACACTCTAGCATGGTTTACTAGCAACCTAATCAGGTAACGTAGACTCTAATACCAAGTTTAGTGATCCGCCATTTACAATACCCTGAATCAATGCTAAAGCAACCACATGTTCTCGAGCACTATAAGTGGCAAACCATTTGGGTAAATTTAAATAAGACTATGTAGCATGATATATCGAAATAATCTCACAATGGAATAATAATAAATATATTTTAAATATACTTAAACAAAATTATATATACATATACATATATACATATGTATACATAAGACCGTATATGGGTAAGCAACTGATAAAGTCATAGACATAGATAATCGAGGTACATTAACTCTAAAGGTACGACATACTGAATACATGAAAGAGCTAAAGGATCATATTAGGCCAATACGAACTAAATATTAAGAGATTAAGAAATACTAAATGACGTAAATAAAAAGTAAGCACATCAGAGATTTTATAGTAGTTTAGAGCACCTCTCATATGTCCAATCCCTTAGCACCACTTAGGAATTTCACTAGCAATGCTCTCACTACACGTGGAGGAAGAGGTTTACACTTCTATTTGCCTAAGAACCTCCCAAGTTTGGACTGACTTTTTTATAAAAATGTATCTGACAATAGTTGTGTCTCATACACAGATTTTGCTAAACTAAGTATAGTATCTCTGATAACCATTTGATTTTATAGAGATTTGAATAAGTAGTGTTGAGTACTATAAGATTGAGTATAAAGTAAGGAATTGAATGTGCACTAAGTAGAAATTAGAGCTTGGAGATCAGAAAGTAAAGCGAGATCGATAGTTGTGATCTAGAGGCTTTATATAGATGTTAGAGAGTTGTATTGAAGAGTAACAATGTTTCAGAAGGTTGCAGAGAAGAGTTGTGATGATCTGGAAGTGAAATGATGAAGAGACACAGGGAAAAAGGGAAAAGACACACATAAAATGGTTACTTGCCATCGTCATCGGAGCACCGCTGGTTTTCCCACCGGTCAATTAGTGGGACCGGTGGATGTACCGGTGAACAAGTTGTAAGAACATTTTGTGTCATCATTCCTTCTGCTCATCTACTACACTTTGAAAATTTTGGGAAAATTTTCTAAAAAATTAGAATTAGTATTAGAGTTTTTATGAAGTTTCAGAAATTTTAGAGATCATACGAGTGGTTTTAACAATATATTACTCTAATGAATCCATAAAATCTACAGACTATAAAACGTACTCTTATCTTTTTTCAACTATCAACTGCATCACTATAGTATCTCCATGACCTCTTCATATTTTACTAATCGCCTTTGTCATCTTATCTTCTTCTAGTTCTGCTATATTTGTATCAGATATTATTCTTACCTTCATCTTTGGTATAGAGTATAGAGTATATTTCGTTAACATCATTCAAAACTCAGGTTCTCACATTCTACATCTTTTGATGATGACAACTACTTATTAAAATGTATAGTATAGAAAATAATACTCCCCATGAATATAAGACTACGCATAAATATATGAGATATTTCTCCCCCGTTGTCATCCTAAAAAGGAGATAAATATCAACAAATAGACAAACTCTATATAATGAACACAAACGATGTAGTAATGTCATAACATGATGCACAATAGAATGTCATGTGCACAGAATGTCATACAGTACAAAAAACACAGAAATGAAAATAGCAGAAATAACAATGTCTAACCAATATAGATGCAACACTAAATGGTAGTAAAACTAATATGAAAAACTACAACTTACTGATCGTCAGATGATGAGGTCCCTCTACCATATCTTAAAGGCGGAGCAGGATCGATCTTTGAAGCATTAGTAGCAAATGGTCTAGGACCTCTAAGGATGTGAGCTTTAGGATGCCTCATCGCAGCTCCACTACCCTCTCCACTAATATGTGGGTCATGAATATAAGGCTCTGGGATATAGGCACTTTCATCTAGGAATATACAACTTGATGCACTATCTTAACCACGGGAACTCTCCCTCTTGTGACAACCCACCATTTTGGACGATTCAAGTCGACAATATACCACACATGTCTAACTCAAACCATTCAAAAAGGCAGATTATCAATGAGGTTTAATAAGAAAATACGAGAAAAGAAGGAAAACAAAACATAGAATCTCACAGCGGAATGACAAAATATGATAATCAAATAAGCAATTCATGAAACTGTTTTACAATATACATTTGATTTTAATTTTTACAACATAATCAGAGTACAATCAACAACATACCAAAATAATGCAGCGAAATAATAGTAGTAAACATGTCTAGCAAACTCCATCTTCATCTTCAAGAAATAATGTCTTCAAATACTGAAATACTCAGGTTGACCTGAGCGTAATAAAAAGACAAAACACTCGAGTCAGAACTAAAAGTTCTAATGTAAGTTAAATAAATAACAATTAAATACGAGTGTAATAGCTTTAGAGATGTTTATGGGATTTTCCATCTCCTCTCAAGTGTACAATGTGAGTGCAATAACTTAAGAGATGTTACAGGATTTTCCATCTCCTAAGAATTCATGAAACTATCTATATGTAGTAAGATACGTTGTATATGTAGTGTCTATCAGTAAAGTATTGAATTAGCATTAAGGCTTTACATTGATCCCCCTTAACATATTTTTAAGTAGGTAGTCTATGAAGGTCCTGTAACACAACCAGTAACGTCGGTAGCCAGTAAGTCCCCTATAGGTACCATACTAAAACAAAATCGCAGTGGACGCATATAAGGATAAAAGTATGATAAGGGACGTGAGTCAATGCCCAAGGTAGGATTCTACCAGTTTACACTTTCTAGCTGGTCGTAACACATCATTGCAACGATTGCCGACCGAGTCCACCACCCCCAAAACCAAATCAAGGTGCACCGATCGAGTCAAAATCAATATAGTAATACGAAGGGGTTATGGCCCCTAAAGGTAGCTAACCCTTGGCCAGACCTAGGCTCCTGTTTTAGTCATTTCAAATTGATAAAAGTGTCGGGGTCATCCATCATCATTCTCTTTCTTCATTCCACTAAACACCGCTAATTCAACCTCTACATTCAGGACAACATCCTTCGCGTACACGGTTATTAAAGTGGTTCCGGTATAATAACAGAGAGTATGTCATTCATCCGACCCTGGTCTCTTTAACAACCAAATGTCATTTTACACACCGGTTGGTTCTTTTAAATTTCAAGAACAAGTCATATTTCATATCAAAATATCAGATTCATTTCAAAATCATTTCGAATTCAAAATAGGTTATAGTTCCAAATCAAAACATCCATATTTAAATTAGTGATTTAAATCTAAATAATTCCACTATTAGAACAGTTTGAATATTGAAAGTAGGTTGAATAATTAAAATAGTTTTAATATTGAAAAATAGTTTGGAATAATTAAAATAGTTTTAATATTGAAAAATAGTTGGAATAATTAAAACGGTTTAAATATTGGAAATGGTTTGAATATAAAATAGTTTTAATATTGAAAATAGTTTTGAACAATTAAAATAGTTTTAATACTAAAAAAAAGTTTATATATTAAAAAATTTTATATTAAAAAAATTTCTTCTTTCACAACAATTTGAACTCATGTTCTAATTCCAAATCACAACGAATTCAATTTTTTGACTTCTAATTCAAGTAAACTTCATATTCAAAATTCAATTTAAATCAACCTCAATTCAAACGACTTCAAACTTTACTTCAAATTCAATTTAAATGATTTATTCAAAGGCTGAAAGTTTCAATTCAAATTCTCATTTGAATTTTTTTTAAATTCATTTCACATCCAAACTTTGAAATACTAATTTAACCCATTTTAATTAAAGTAAATTCAAAGTTTAAATTAAAATTTAAACCTTTCAAATAATTCACTTTCAATAAATTCAAATCATGTCTTAATTTCGACTTTAAGATTTCAAATTAATCCTCAAACAATTTCATTTAAACAGTTTCAATTTCAACATTCCAAATCTCGAATTAGAAAATAATTCAATCTATATAAATCTAATTATTTTATTTTCTTTAATAATATCATTTAAACAAATCTAAATTGAAGGTTTGAAACCATTTAATTTAACCAAATTCGGTGTCCGTATATTCTTTTCTACCCTATGGCTAAGTAATCAGTTATTTCAATTTTAATTACATAGATGGATATATACCATTTCAACCCATAATTAAATGACATAGGTATGTATCATTTCAACCTATTTCTTAGTTCATTTTAAATAATCCAAATGACAATTATATGATGTCAATAATTTAAAGGGTGATATCAGGGATATATGAAAATAAATAACAATCATACATCCAACATATCAATCAATAGGCATCCAATAACAATCAACATCCAAATCAACCAACATATCACAACAGTTACTAGTTATCAATTGTCGGCGTTTAACTAGCAATTAAATTTCAATATTGATTTAAATGTCAATTCAATTCAATATCAAACTCAATTTTGATTTAAATGTAAATTTAAACTACCAAATAACAATCAGTAAAATAAATCACATCATAATTTCGATTCAACTAACATTAGAAAATTTAGTATTGCGTGAGTGGGTTTAATCACCCACCTTTGATTTATAGCCCATTAAAAATCCAACAAAAGCCCAAAATCTTGAGTGTCTCCAAATTTAACCAAACTAGTTTCATATTGTCCGAAATTCCAATACGAGTCCAACGGAAGAAACCGCGCGTGAATTGGAGTTCGTATGCAAAAGTTATTCACGTTATAAGAAATATTATAAAAATAATAATTGGTACATATTAAAAAAACAAACAAAGTTTAATACTCACATTTTTCTCAAGGTGAGGCTCTAGGAAAAGATGGAAGAACAAACTAAGATTAGTGCAGGACGTGTAGGAGAAATGAAAAATGAAACTCATGTTTCATAAAAGAAAGCTTTTGAATTTGCAAAAATGAGAGCTTTTGAATTTGCAAGCTCACATTAAAATGATTGGAGGATAGGAAGATTTGAACTAAATGAATGGATATATAAACAAACGAAATGAGGTGGCGACAAGAAAAAATAAAGGGACAAGTTTAAAAACGTGAACAATTTGCTGATGAGAATATAGCTTCAGTAAAGAATAATTTGAACAAAATGAGTATGAGGTGTCAGGAGAAACAAAACGTAAAAGAAGAAATAAAGTGGCTGGTTATTTAATAATAAGGAAATGAAGGCGGAGGGACAAAAATGAATGTCACGTTTTTTTTGAAAGCCTTAGGCATTAATAATGCATAAGGAAATGTACATAGGAATGAGAAAGTTTGCAAACCAAAGGAAAGTGAAATTTTGTACAATCGAAAATGAGGTGGCAAGAATTAAATACAGCCCAAAAGTCTAGGCTCGGGTATTAAACAGAAGGAGAAATGAACATATCAAGTAATAATAATGAGGTAACTATTTTAAAACGTACAGGCAACAATTAATAACAAAAGAAATGAAGGGACCATGTACATCGAACAATCTTTTGAAATTCAATTTTTGAAACATAACCAAATTAATTTCATTAACTCAAATAATACACAGATTTGTGCCTATTTAATATTTTATTTGCACAAAATAAAATAAAATTACTTACCTTAAAAATGAAAACGTTCAATTTGGTTTTCCCAAAATGAACTTTTATTTCCATTAAAAGACCCTTTCTGTTTAACACAAAATGTGCGTTTCTTTTATTAAATCTATTAATTGCAATCAATGTTTTCTTTTCTTTTAATTGAAATATTTCAATTACATTAATTGCAATTACTTACAAAGTTAAATTTCAAAACAGACAAACTAAAATGGATGAAAAATAGAACAATTGTTTCCTTAGTCGTTTAAACACGTTTATAAATTTGTTGTTTATACACTAGAGTAATAAATAACTTACTTAAATAAATTATTTTCCT
Source organism: Allium fistulosum (assembly GCA_030737815.1). Lineage (NCBI taxonomy): Eukaryota > Viridiplantae > Streptophyta > Magnoliopsida > Asparagales > Amaryllidaceae > Allium > Allium fistulosum. The sequence goes on along the minus strand of JASFAW010000015.1, from coordinate 13,793,119 downwards.
ATTCTTGTAATCAATCTGTATGCTAAAACACAGTTCAAATAAACATATATTTCTTCCTTTAAATCAATCATTCTATTCTTTATTTTAATGAAATTAAACTTACGTTCACAAATGAAACATTCATTTTATTTGATAAAAATGTTCTTTTATTTAAATCCAACTTCCCTTATATTTTCACAAAACATAAGCTACGTTTAATTACACCTATTAATTTACAATTTATTATCCTCTCTCCTATTAATTGAAATTATCCAATTATATTAATTTCAATTGATTACAAAGGTGAATTTCAAAATGGACAAGATAAATGTGATGGGAAATAATCAAATGTTTCCTTTATAAATTTAAAATCATTGTATACAAACAAGAGATATAAATTCTTACTAAATAAGATCTATTGTGATGCCCCACCTTTATACTCACACTAACCAAGGACACTACTGTGTAATGCCGTCAATTAGTACGAAGAATAAGGCTGTTGAGGAGTGACCATCCGTGTAATTGCTTTGTGCGAGTACCGATATGTCAGATAGTATGTCATGCATTTCATTTCAAGAGGAAATCTGACATATCAAATACAAACTCAAAGCTACTACATAGTGGCTATGTGGCCTTCGGAAACAAATATAAAATAAGTATAACATAAATCAGTCACAGATATTCATATCACTAAGGCGGAAACAGATATGAATATAACACATAGAAGTGTACATCAAAGTAGTGGTCATACAAGATCCACTACATCACAAAAGAATAGGTACAAGTGCTAGACAAAAGAATATGTATACATCAAGGAGTCTCTATCTCGAATGTATAAAAACAAAACTACTAAGCTAAAGTAGTTAGCCAAAAGTAAGGAGCAAGTCCCTGCTAAGAAGTCAAGTGGAAGCACCTGAAACACCTCGGTCTGACCCGAGTATTATTTAAGAAGAAAAGTAATAAATGGATCAGTCTAGCTATAAATATCAGATCAGATGAGATAGGATAAGAGATATGACAAATATATATATGATAGCAACAAAAATCATACAATATCTCAAATTTTCTCATACACCAAAAAGAATGTCATATTCTTTATTTTTATTCACCAAACCTCAAATATTGATAAAGCTTATCAATGCAAATCACAAAAATTGGTGAAACACAAATTCTAGAAATCAATAATTAGTAATCCAGAAATCACAAAAAAGGGGGGAGGCCTATCACAAACGGGAGCACGAAAATTCACCAACACGTGTATCACAAACGGGACGTTATCCCATAAAATTACGGGGTACAGTCCCCATTTGGGGACTGATAAGCTGAACATCGACGCACCTAAAAAGATACGCCCCATGCACAGGCGAACATCGACGCACCTAAAAAGATACGCCCCTTTCACATATTTATTGAGCCAAACATCGACGCACCTAAAAAGATACTCCCCATGCTTCGAACTCGTTCAGCCGATTGCTCCACGAACGGTCAAAAGACCAGGGGTCGCTAGCCCCTATAAATGAGACGAAGCTCCATAATATGGGGTATAGTCCCTCACGCGGACTAAGACACATCGCATATTGCTAGTCTAAACCATAAAATGATCATCATTGATAAGTAAGAAGTGTAAATTACACTAAGCTAGTAAATAAATGAGTTTAGCTTCATGTCCCATAACCACTACCTTAACCTAAAAATTTACGAACAGATTGTATACTTCCACTCGAAAATTGTCACAAGAGTTCAATCGAACAAGTCCAAGAATTAATCGACAAAGTAAACGCAAGCGTTTCATTCCACTTGTTTTGCTAAGTCGTTTAATTAGATTTATCATACGAATGAGGTAAAGGTTTGTATATACTAATAGATTTGGAAACAGTTTTAAGAGCGAGCTTTGTATTTTAAAAGTAGTATTGAAATCATTTTTGTGAAAGAGTTTGAGTATTTACTACTAGTATAGAAACCTTTGTATTTTAAAGCGACAAATCATAGAAACGATCGTAAAAACAATCTATCACCAAAAATTCACATTCGATGAAGTGAATCAAAACCATAGAAATCGATATCAAATCCATCGAACGGATATTCCAAAAATCCAGAGAAGAAGTCATCAAAGTCAATAATAAATGACAACAACCAACCAGATCAACAAAAATCGATAAAACGGAAATCCACTCAAAAATAGGCAAATTGGCTGAATTAAACGGCACCAGACGTCTGGTGGTTTCCCCAGACGTCTAAGCTAAGAATCTAGAAATTTTCTTCCAGATCGCCCAGACGTTTGAGAATAGCCTCAGACGTCTGAGCTGTACATCTGGAATTTTTATTCCGATGGCCCAGACATCTGAGTGTTTTCCAGGACGTCTTAGCTGAAGCTCAGGGCAAAAATCAGAATAGGCCATTAATGGCCAAATCAGTTCGGAAGCGATCGGATGAGCGATAGTAGCTAGGGATTTATGCCAAGCAACAACCCAGCCCTATAGGCTCTTCAATACACTCCAAACAACATGTCTAAACATCCATATTAGGATTTTCATAGATTTTGACTTCAAAATACCAAAATTTGGAAAATTCACCAAACCAATTCAAATTAAAAGCAAATGAACATAAAATAGATGTTAGGAATTCATACCTAACAACATACCTAACAACTATCAAAGGTATAGACATAGATGTGAGTTCAAAAACTCACCTTTAAACCCAAAAACAAGAAATGAGAAGCTCTAAAACAAAGCAAGATCGATTTCTCTTCAATAACACCTCAAGAATCTTCAATCTATTACCAAATGAAATTAATTTCCTAAGTTAGGTTATAAGAATTTCTAAAAATTGGAGAGAGATTGAGATGGAGAAGATGAAGAGGATGCTTACCTATGCTTCTCTTTGATTTATAACTTGAAGTTGAATTTCCTAAGAGAATTAAGGCTTAGGAATTTCTAATCTCTTTTCTTTTCCCCCATTTTTTCTAAGGCTTGAGTGTTAGAAATTTAGAAAGTGGAATGAATGAATGAAGAGGAGTGAAGTGGGAGGTATTTGGTAGAAGGTTTGGGTTCTCTTATTGGGTTAGTGGGCTAGAACACAACCCAAAGCCCAAACAAAATAACAAAATCCTAATCAACTCCAAACATATTAATGTTTATACTCAAAAAAGTTGTAAACGTCGTTTTGAACTCAATGGAAGTGGTCTCGAATTCGGGTTCGACTGTTTACAAAAAGTCACATTTTGGACTTTAAATTCAACAAACGATGCTATATTTAAACAAAACATTTAAATATATAATCGTAAAATATGCGGGTTGTTACAGACTCCCCTCCTTAAAGAAATTGCATCCTTGCAATACTTAAGAAGAAAATAAAGAGTAACAACCACTCTAAGACATAACAACACAATAGAAAATTTTGAAGTGAGAAGTTTGCCTTATAGAGCACGAGAGAGTAAGTCCGGATGTGTTCGCTCGATGAATATTTTGGATTCCTAAGAATAATCTTTTGGATTTTCGGACCATTGAACTTTCACCAGCGGAACATCTTTATTTCGAAGGCGTTTAACCTCCGTAGAAATGATACGAATAGGATGTTGCTCATAGGTCAAATTAGGTGAAACTTCAATTTCTTCAATAACATCGGGCTCAAGAATAGAATCAGAATCTCTAAGGCATTTTCGTAGTTGAGAAACGTGGAATACGTCATGAATAGTAGAAAATTGATCCGGTAATGAAAGGCGATAAGCCACGGAACCAATGCGTTCGATGATGGGAAATGGGCCTATATATCGAGGTGCTAATTTTCCCGAACGACTGAAACACACAACACCCTTCATATGTGAAACACAAATAAATACCAAATCTCCCATAGAAAATTCTAATTCCTCCTTCGGTTATCAGCATAGGATTTTTGTCTACTTTGAGCTTCTTTCATTCTATGACGAATAAGATCAATCTTTTCTGTGGCATCACGAATAAAATCTGGACCTAAACCAGCTTCTCACCGGCTTCAAGCCAACACGAAGGAGATTGGCATGGCCTTCCGTAGAGGGCCTCGAAAGGTGCCATACCAATACTAGATTGGAAGCTATTATTATAAGAAAACTCAACAAGAGAAATATGATCTTCCCAACTTCCACCAAAATCAAGAACACAAACACGAAGGAGATCTTCAAGAGTTTGATTCACACGCTCTATTTGTCCATCAGATTGAGGATGATAAGCGGTGCTAAAATTAAGCTTCGTTCCCAAAGCTTTTTGAAGACCCTTCCAAAATCCACTAGTAAATAATGGATCACGATCGCTAACAATAGAAGTAGGAACTCCATGCAATTTAACAATTTCTTTAACATAAAGTTTGGCCAAAAGAGGTACAGTCTGATTGGACCGAACACGAATAAAATGGGTGGATTTTGTAAGTCTATCTACAATCACCCACAAACTGTCATGACCTGAACGAGAACGGGGAAGACCGTCAATAAAGTACATGGAGATTTGATCCCACTTCCAAACTGGAACGTCTAAAGGTTGTAATAACCCACCGGGCCTTTGATGTTCGGCCTTTACGAGTTGTCAAGTCATGCAACACTTAATAAAGTTAGCAATATCAGATTTCATTCCATTCCAATAATAAAGTCGCTTCATGTCAGCGTATATTTTTCTACTACCGGGATGAATGGTAAATTTAGAACGATGAGAATCTTCTAAAATGTCTTTACGAAGATCACTAACATTTGGCACGATAAGTCTATCAAATTTTCGAATGCCCCCACGAGCATCGATTACAAAGTCTTTCAGACCATCAATATTATATTTATCCCTACAACTCTGGCTAAGACGAGCCAATTCGGGATCTTGCTTTTGAGCTTCAAGGATGCGGTCTAAAAGAGAAGCATGAGCCTCATGGCTACATAAAACAATAGATGAACATAAATCGGATTCACGATCTTGAATCTCACAAGTGGATAGAGTCTCGAGATCATTCCATTCGGATATCATCATGGAAACAACCACTTGTTGCTTACGACTAAGGGCATCAGCAACACGATTTCCCTTTCTAGGAGTATAAAGAATATCTAGATCATAAGGTGCAAGGAATTCGAGCCAACGTTGTTGACGCAAATTAAGTTACTTTTGAGAGAATAAATACTTCAAATATTTATGATCGGTGTAGAGAACAAATTTCTCTCCCAAAAGATATTGACGCCAAATTCTAAGGGCGAAAAAAATGGCCGCGGGCTCTAAATCATGAGTGGCATATATAGTCTCGGCAGGCTTTAATTGCCTAGAAGCATAAGCGATAACACGTTCCCTTTGCATGAGAACGGCCCCTAAACCAACACGACTAGCATCAGTATAAACAATGAAGTCTTGGTTCCCTTCGGGAATCACAAGAATAGGAGCATCAGAAAGGATTTCTTTTAATTTCTGAAAAGTAGCTTCACATTTGTCTGACCAAATGTACTTAACTCCCTTCTTTGTCAAACTAGTAAGAGGTACGAAAATTTTAGAAAAGTCTTTTATGAACCGACGGTAATAGCCCGCCAATCCAAGAAAGCTACGGAATTCCGTCACACTCTCCGGTCTCTTCCAATTTTGAATCGCTTCAATCTTTGAAGGATCCACGGAAATTCTGGATTTAGAAATAATATGTCCTAAAAATTTCACACGAGATTGCCAAAAGTGGCACTTAGAAAATTTTGCTTTCAATTGATTGCTCCTAAGGGTTTACAACATAATCTGAAGATGTTTATCATGCTCTTCCTCGGTTTTAGAATAAACAAGAATATCATCAATAAAGATGAGAACAAATCGGTCAAGGAAGTCTTTGAAAACTCGATTCATAAGGTCAACGATATAAGCTGGAGCATTCGTTAAACCAAATGGCATAACAAGCCATTCATAAGATCCATAACGAGTACAGAACGATGTCAAAGGAATACTATCCTCTGCAAATCGAAGCTGATGAAAACCGGTTGCTAAGTCTAACATTGAAAAGACTCTAGCACCACTAAGTTGATCGAATAGATCATCAATCCGAGGTAAGGGATATTTATTCTTGATGGTAAGATCATTAAGCTTGCGGTAGTCAACGCAAAGTCTATGTGTACCATTGGATTTCTTCACAAAGATAGTTGAAGCTCCCTATGGAGAGGAACTAGAACGAATAAACTGTTTTGCTTCCAATTCGGATAATTGTTTACGCATCTCCTCGTTTTCCTTATTGGACATACGATAAGGAGGACGAGTGATAGGTAGAGCTCTATGTATTAGACTAATTCTGAACTCAATTGCTCGCTTAGGTGGTAATCCTAAAACGGGCTCAAATATATTAGGAAATTCATAAACAATGTGAATGAGGGAAATGACATCTTCCTCATCATCATTATCGTCATCATGTGGATTTAGAGAATATAAGGATGCTACCGAATTAGAATCTGAATTTTTAAGAACAATAGAAATCTGTTTAACAGATTGAGGATGTCGAAGATGGATAGTCCTCTCAGGACATAGGATGTGGGCTTCATAACGATTAAGCCAATCCATTCCCAAAATCATTCTGAAACCTAAGTAACGCATAACATGCAAATCGGCTCGGAAAGCATAATCACATAAAATAATCTCGACATCTTTACAAAATAAACTGAATGTTGCGGATCCACCAACCGGATTCGCAATTCTCAGTGAAGTCATCAAGCCCATAACATTTAAAGACAAAGTATCAACAAGTTCCTTTGATATAAAAGAGTGAGATGCCTCCGTATCAAAAAGAACTCGAATAGGATGATCACGAAACCTAATAATGCCATCAAGGACAGAATGAGAAATACCTTGACCAAGAGAAGTGTTATTAGGGGCTTGCACAACATTTAGCTTTCCCTCTTTCTTACTTTGAAGTTTGGGACATGAAGATATATGATGACCAGAACTTTTGCAATAGCGGCAATAAAGGGGTTTCAGACACCTATTCGCATAGTGGTCCTTAGAACCACAATTGTAGCATTCTCCGGGGTAGGAGTCTTTGCTATCGAAATTGATTGCTTCCCTTTCTTGTTAGGATTAGGCTTGAACTTAATATGCCTCTTCTTGTTGTTGTTGAAGTTCTGTTTGGCATCGACAATGTAACGTTTCGACTTTTCGTCGCTCGAAAATCGACATTAATATGTCCACTGTATCAACTGCCGAGCAATCGAATGCCAGAAAACCGAATTGTTATGAAGAAAAAGAAGAGGTAGAACAAGACAGAAGAAAAAGAGAGAAGAAACAACAGAAAACACAGAAACAAAAATAATATCAGAATCTCACATTCGCAGCGGAACAACATATAATAGATAAATGAATAATTTTTAAACAAAGAACTATATCATTTTATACATTACATCATCATCAGAGTTTACAACAACAATACAACACTGGACAGTTATACAAACTTGTCCTCATACAGAATACACAGCGGAATAAATAATATCATATACAAGTGGTACGTCTCGCCATCCAGCTCGCCACTAAGCTCCACAGCATCCTGAATCCAGAATGACCTGATGACCTGACTCTAGACTGCCCGTGTGGAAATTGGTGGGCACCCAGAGTTTAGGAAGGAAACAATAAACTCCAGGTCAGTCATGGGATTGATGTGAGAACTAAAACAGTTATTTATATTTAAAACAAACGACAGGAAAATTTCAAAGTCAATTCGCAATGCTTTTGGAAAATGAAACTACCATAAGGCCTCCCGCCACACACACAATGCAAACGCAGAATTGGAGGAGATTTCTTCTTATGATAGTCAAAGATGCTTACTACATAAAACAAATCACTTTTGATATTATTATTAGTGCATAGTGTAGAAAAATCATTTCGAAAGTATAATATAAATCTTAGCCAACATAGGCATTTCGCACTTATGCCTACTATAGCTACCATCTAAACAGTGGGGCGCCACCATAAGTAAATGTCAGGTTCTACAACTAATACCGTACAAGTCTCGTATTGTTTCTTTGGATTTCCAACAAATGGTCAGGCCAAGGAACTTCCCATTGCCACATAGGTACGCCTCTCGAAAGACGACCCGAGAACCTAACCAGATCTCTGCCAACACAAGGCCGTGTTATGCCTAACTGGGTAACTACTGACACGAATATGTCATCCCCCGATCGTAACCGATCTATATCCAAGGATCCTCGATTTCCAACAACCACAAAGTAATAAATTTGCAGCAACAACATAGGTTAAATATCTGGGCTCCATACCATGATACCACCTCTATCCAGAAGGAATGACATACACTAAAGGGGCGCTACCCCCTAATAACCTTGCTGCATCCTTCCTGTTTTGACCATTTCTGGGGTGTGAGGTCCGATGAAGTCTCGTCCACAAAGCCACGCTTTGGTACAAAGCCATGCTTTGGGTCAACAAATGATCAAAGTAATGATCACAAAGATAAATGATCAAACAAATGATCATATCACAAATGATCAAACAATGATCATTACACAACAACACTCAGCATGCCACGTTACCAAATTAGGAGTATATCACTAGTAACCATCAACTACATAACCTCTGAGCTCGTACGTCTCAGAGAAGGGTGTTAAGCTAAGAGAATAAATTCTCCGCCACCAACAGAAATGCATTTGAAAGAAACCAACTTTATATCTCAAAATTTAACGTCAGACACACAACCATACAAGTCTGTTCCGGGTTCGAACAGAACCGAAGGCACTTCCAAGGAAGTCCTTGCAATCCAGATATTCACTAATCACGTCCGGACTTCCCATCACTAAGGGTGATAAAACCTCTATATCGGAGATCAGCCGATGCAGAGTAACTCGACGGTAATCCTTCCGTTTTCAAAAATATCCGGTCTTCAACACCGGTCATCAAATGCAATCCATTACGACGTATCACATATTCGGAATGGGTTATACGACCCAAAGGTCCTTTCCCGGCTAACCCAAATAGTGATCGCTAATTCAAAAATAAGTGTAGCATTCAAATTCAAGCAAATCACAACAAATACCCATTCAAGGTAATTATTGATAGTCGGTTATTTGACTATCAATAGGTCTGCACAGTATCATCAGATTCCAAATAATTTTCCAAATTATTTATTTTCCCAAAAATATCTTTACGATATATATAATTTCCACACTTCAACCATTTGAAAACAAATTTTCAAATCCATTTACCACATTTCAATTTATCTATGAAAGATATCATCTCAAAAACATTTCACTTCATATTGGAAAATATTTCCATTCTTATTTAATAATAGGTAATTCACAAATCCATTTATTTTCAACACTTGGAAAATATTCAATATACTTAAATCATAATTAAGTATATATTTCATTCTTTAAGGAAAACGTTCTCTTAAACACATTTATTTGAGTTAAAACGAATGTTGCGTAAAACATCGTTACAACGACCCAAAATCACTAGTATAGGGATTCGAAATTAAGATAGATATATAAATCCCAATACTATATAAAACATTTCCTTTCGAAAATCATTTACTATAACAACAGTGTTATAGTCCACCATTTCCTTATTTCTCGAAACGTCTATTTCAACAATAAATGTTGAAATCTATGTATTCGATACTTATTGCATTTTAAAAACATCTTTAAAACAATTAACTTCATTTTATAATATCACTTCCCCAAAACATATCCATTTAATTTAATAATATATTCAATGTCCAAAATCGTAAATATACGTCGTTAACAAATTTAACATTTCTACACATTTTACTTAAAGATTATCCACTGTCCAAAATCGTGGATAAAATTCACAACCAAACTCTTATTATTACAACATTTAACTTAAAGGATAATTCACTATCCAAAATCACGAATATATCTCCTTTAATAACTTCTATGTTTAATTTATCAAATTCAATTGGTTTCGGATTTACAAACAATGTTTATAAATTCCATTTCTATTTATAACACTTCGATTTATAAATCTCCTTTATTATCCAATTCAGTTTATAACTCAATTATATACCAAAAGTCCGATATTATAAGTTAAATACTTATAATCCATTTATTTACAAAATCGTTCTTTTAAAAACTTCACAAATTATAAAACTTTTAAATTTCATTAACTTATGAAATCCAATTGTACTCCGTTTTAACACTTATAAAAACTCGTTTTATAATTCCAAAATTTTTTATTTATAAATATCAATTTTATAAATCAATCAACTATTTATTTCAAAAATCACACTTTGGTTATATTTCACAAAAATCTTAATTTTTATAACTTTAAAATTGTAACGTTAATTTATTTAAGATGAATCAATTCAAAATTTTAATAAAACGTAAAATCTCAAAAATCACTTTAAAAATCCCTTTAAAATCAAAATCGTTATTTCTAAACTTCAAAAATGGATCTGATGATGCAACAGCACAAAAAAAATCAATCACGGCATCCAAACATCATATATCGATATGACAACAGAATATATAATAATATTTGTAAATAAATCAAATCAGTTGAGGAATCCAGTTGGATCCCTCCAACCTGTTTCCCTACATCCACATTAGCACAATACCAATTCCGTTCCAGTACAGAATATCGCGGTATATGGGATTTATAAAATATTATCCGCTATTATACGGCGCAATAGGGTTTCATCCATTATATAATGTGGGAAATCAACTCCAAGTACATATATAATACCAATTTCACTTTTCAGAGAAATTATCGCGGTATATGTTTTTAATAAATAACATCCGCTTACTAACGGCGCATAATGTCTATTTTAACAATCAATAGATAACAATCAACATTCAAACATACAATCAAGCAATTTTAAATCTAACTATTTAAAATATAAATCGAAACAATTCGATTGAGTGAGAAGTTCTCACCTTGATTTCAATTCAGTTTCAGCGTTTATTTCGAATAAAATTAAACGAACGTTTAATTTTACCCAAAAATTTCACTGATTCCAAACGACTCCAATCCAGTTCCATAGCGTAGTGCTCGTCCATACAATTCCAACGCAACTCGTTTCGTGCAATTCCGACCTCATATGAATAAGTTACATCATTTTAAAGATTGAACAAATTAAAACGTAAATTAATTAACATTTCTTTTATATTTTACAACCCAGATCCATCATCACCGTTCGTTTCAAGCTTCATCAATCTGGGCCGCTTGCACATTTCTTCCTCCTGGTCGCATTTTCAAACACATTGAAACCCATCACCGTCGACGTTCATTTTCGCACGCCACCACGATCGACGATATCTCGATCAACACCCACCAGTCGACGCGCCCAGCCTAGCTCCCCTCCCTCCAGTCGACTGCACCTTCAAAGCTTCGCCCCTACCTCATAATTCGTGCTCGAACCCGGAGCATTCACGGTCAATTTCACGACGTTTTGCTTCGCCATTTTCAATCACGACCGTATGGATTTGTAGCTCGCCTCGAGCTCTATAATCTTCGTGTTGGAGGATTTTCCAAATGATGAAGGGATTGAAAGAGATTGAGAGGGAAAAAATCAAACGTTCTTGGCCATCGAAAATTTTAAATGGCGGCTGGGTTAGAAACCCTAATATTTTTGCAATTTGTGAATAAGGGGGTCCTTTTATAGCAAAATCTCCAAAACACTATTCATCGAAAATTTTTCGAACTCCAAACAAAGCGTGCCGGCAGGCGTTTCTAAGGTTCACCCCGCGTTCCGGACACAATGGAATAGATTTCGGGAGCTAATTCGATCATCTGTGCGAGTTACGGAAATAAACGATCAAATTTAAATTAAACCGATTCAAACCGATTTCGATGCGTTTTGGCTTGCCCCGGACATACGGTAACTCCGGTTGACATGAAATTTGAAACCATACAATAATATCACATTACGGATCCGATAAAACTAGTTTCATCGAAATCCGAGACTGTTTGAAAAATGACTATTTTAACTCGCCAAATTAATATTAAAACAATTTCAATGTGTTTCGAATTGCCACGGTCAAAAGACAACTCCGATTGCTACGAAAATTGAAATCTAATAATAACAAACTATTACAAATCCAATGGAACTAATTTCGTCCAATTCTGAGACTGTTCGAAAAATGGCTAATTTCTCTAGTCGATTAAATATTAAAATATTCAATTTTCACAATTTAACTTTTAATTCAATTTTAAAAGTCCTATAACATCACTATAACTTCAATATGATTTAATATAACTTAATAAATCATTTTCAATCACATTAAACCCAATTTTCAATTATTTCTGTAAGTTCAATTATTAAATTATCAATTTAATTGTCCAAATTAAATCCAATATTCGATAAATAAATTATTCGACTTATAAATTTCACTTATTAATATTCAAAATTAATTAAAAATTCAAATTTTTAATTGACAGAAATTCTGGGTCGTTACAGACAACTTCAACATCACTTTCTTTATCGGCCTCTTCAAGTCGAAGAGTGATATCTACAAGCTGATCGAAAGAAACTTCTAGTTTCAGAAGTAAAGGCTTTTTGAGGTTCTTATTCAACCCATATACAAACCTCTGATTTTACTTTAATGGGGTATTAATATACTCGACCCCATATTTAGAGAGAGATTCAAAAGATGCGACATAGTCGGTCACAAAAGATTCACCTTGAACAAGGTCAATAAAGCATCGGGCTAAAGTTACTTTTTCAGCTTCCGGCACAAACTTTAACTAGAACCTCTCCAGGAATTGCTCCCAAGTAAGATTCGCTTTAATAATTTCCGAAATCAAAAGCTCATACCAATCTAATGCTCTCTCCTAGAGCATGCTAGAAGCCACTTAGACTCGATGTAGATCCATAAGATTCATGCGAGAAAAGATGCGATCGCATGTTCTAAGCCAAGCTTGGACTTCTATAACGCTTTCGGAACCCTTGAATGGCCTTCCACCCAAATTGGTATAATCACTGCACAAGCGTGCAAACCTAGATTTAGGATGAGTAGGCCCTGGAATGGGACCGACAGCTTGGGCATTCTTTACAAGATCCAAAAGCTGTTAGCGGACATGAATACGCCATCCTGAGGAGTAGCACTAGATTGGCCGGCGCTGGGACGGCCGGGTCTAACCATTTCTCTTCTTTAAAAAAGAAAGAAAGAAAGAAGAGGAGAAAGGTTATTCTCAGAATGAATATCAGAAAAACTTTATTGATAATACAAGGCATCATAAAAGAAAATAGGATAGAACGGGTCCTACAACTCGAATTAAATCCTAAGGCACAATTCCTAAGACAGACTTAGGACAATGATCCTTGCTAGACTATTCTACAATGTTCCGAAGTTTGGCTCTGATACCAAGCTGTGACGCCCCACCTCTATACTCACACTAACCAAGGACACTACTGGGTAATGCCGTCAATTAGTACGAAGAATAAGGCTGTTGAGGAGCGACCATCTATGTAATTGCTTTGTGCGAGTACCTATATGTCAGATAGTATGTCATGCATTTCATTTCAAGAGGAAATCTGACATATCAATGCAAACTCAAAGCTACTACACAGTGGCTATGTGGCCTTCGGAAACAAATATAAAATAAGTATAACATAAATCAGTCACAGAAATTCATATCACTAAGGTGGAAATAGATATGAATATAACACATAGTAGTGTACATCAAAGTAGTGGTCATACAAGATCCATTATATCACAAAAGAATAGGTACAAGTGTTAGACAAAAGAAAATGTATACATCAAGGAGTCTCTATCTCGAATGTATAAAAACAAAACTACTAAGCTAAAGTAGTTAGCCAAAAGTCAGGAGCTAGTCCCTGCTAAGAAGTCAAGTGGAAGCACCTGAAACACCTCGGTCTGACCTGAGTACTATTTAAGAAGAAAAATAACAAACAGATCAGTCTAGCTATAAATATCAAATAAGATGAGATAGGATAAGAGATATGACAAATATATATGATAACAACAAAAATCATACAATATCTCAAATTTTCTCATACACCAAAAAGAATGTCATATTCTTTATTTTTATTCACCAAACCTCAAATATTGATAAAGCTTATCAATGCAAATCACAAAAATTAGTGAAACACAAATTCTAGAAGTCAATAATTAGAAATCCAGAAATCACAAAAAGGGGGGAGGCCTATCACAAACGAGAGCATGAAATCTCACCAACACGTGTATCACAAACGGGACGCAATCCCATAAAATTATGGGGTACAGTCCCCCCTTGGGGACTGATAAGCTGAACATCGACGCACCTAAAAAGATACGCCCCATGCACATATTTATTGAGCCGAACATCGACGCACCTAAAAAGATACGCCGCATGCTCCGAACTCGTTGAGCCGATTGCTCCACGAACGGTCAAAAGACCAGGGGTCGCTAGCCCCTATAAATGAGACGAAGCTCCATAATACGGGGTATAGTCCCCCACGCGGACTAAGAGACATCGCATATCGCTAGTCTAAACCATAAAATGATCATTATTGATCAGTAAGAAGTGTAAATTACACTAAGCTAGTAAATAAATGAGTTTAGCTTCATGTCCCATAACCACTAGCTTAACATAAAAATTTATGAAAAGATTGTAGATTTCCACTCGAAAATTGTCATAAGAGTTCAATCGAACAAGTCCAAGAATTAATCGACGAAGTAAACGCAAGCGTTTCATACCACTTGTTTTGCTAAGTCATTTAATTAGATTTCTCATACGAATGAGGTAAAGGTTTGTATATACTAATAGATTTGGAAACAGTTTTAAAAGCGAGCTTTGCATTTTAAAAGTAGTGTTGAAATCGTTTTTGTGAAAGAGTTTGAGTATTTACTACTAGTATAGAAACCTTTGTATTTTAAAGCGACAAATCATAGAAATGATTGTAAAAACAATATATCACCAAAAATTCACATTCGACGACGTGAATCAAAACCCTAGAAATCGATATCACATCCATCAAACGGATATTCCCAAAAATCCAGAGAAGAAGTCATGAAAGTCAATAATAAATCACAACAACCAACCGGATCAACAAAAATCGATAAAACGGAAATCCACTCAAAAATAGGCAAATTGGCTGAATTAAACAACACCAGACATCTGGTGGTTTCCCCAGACGTCTGAGTTGAGAATCTGGAAATTTTCTTCCAGATCGCTCAGACGTCTGGGAATAGCCTCAGACGTCTGAGCTGTACATATGGAATTTTTATTCCGATGACCCAGACGTCTGAGTGTTTTCCCGAACGTCTGAGCTGAAGCTCAGGGCAAAAATCAGCCTAGGTCATTAATGGCCAAATCGATTCGGAAGCGATCGGACGAGCGATGGTGGCTAGGGATTTATGCCAAGCGACAACCCAGCCCTATAGGCTCTTCAATACACTCCAAACAACATGTCCAAACATCCATAGTATGATTTTCAAAGATTTGACTTCAAAATACCAAAATTTGGAAAACTCACCAAACCAGTTCAAATTAAAAGCAAATGAACATAAAATAGATGTTAGGAATTCCTACCTAACAACTATCAATGGTATAGACATAGATGTGAGTTCGAGAATTCACCTTTAAACCCAAAAAAAAGAAATGAGAAGCTTTAAAACAAAGAAAGATCGATTTCTCTTCAACAACACCTCAAAAATCTTCAATCTATTACCAAATGAAATGAATTTCCTAAGTTAGGTTATTGAAATTTCTGAAAATTGAAGAGAGATTGAGATGGAGAAGATGAAGAGGATGCTTACCTAAGCTTCTCTTTGATTTATAACTTGAAGTTGAATTTCCTAAGAGAATTAGGGCTTAGGAATTTCTAATCTCTTTTCTTTTCCCTCGTTTTTTCTAGGGCCTGAGTGTTAGGAATTTAGAAAGTGGAATGAATGAATGAAGACGAGTGAAGTGGGAGGTATTTGGTGGAAGGTTTGGGTTCTCTTATTGGGTTAGTGGGCCAGAACGCAACCTAAAGCCCAAACAAAATACCAAAATCCTAATCAACTCCAAACATATCAATGTTTATACTCAAAAAAGTTGTAAATGTCATTTTGAACTCAATGGAAGTGGTCTCGAGTCTGGGTTCGAATGTTTACAAAATGTCACATTTCAGATTTTAAATTCAACAAACGATGCTCTATTTAAACAAAACATTTAAATATATAATCGTAAAATATGCAGGTTGTTACATCTATTATTTCTGTAATCAATATCTAAGCTACGATACATTCCAAATAAATTGACATGTTATTTTTTCCTTTAAAACAAAAACATTCATTTTATTTCCTATTAAAATATACATTTGTCATTTCAAATCTTGTTGTTAATATGCAACCCAACATTGTTTTACATCCATAAATCGTAAATTTTTAATTTCTAACAAATTTGAATTTCAATGTCTTATTTAATTTAATATTTTTAATTGTCAAAAATACGGGTCGTTACACCTCTTCTGCGAACTACCATACAAAAATGTAGAGTCCTCTTGATTAAACCTAATTATTTCATTTAATTTTCCATATCATTTTTAATTTCCATTTGGTTTCTTAAAATGTCTTCTTGATTCTTCAAACCTTTTTCTCTAAATTCTTTAACATGATTATAAGGAGATGGAACATACTCATTGAAAGTACCTTCAAAAGTGTCATTGCCTTCTGGTCCAGTGGAGATGTGAGTAATCTCTATGGATATGTGGCTCAAAGATAGGTGGAATCTACTTTTTCTTGAAAACTCCTTTATCGAATGTTGTCCCAATTGGTGTTTATTTGTTCACTTTTCAAATTGATGTCAAAGTGTTTAAAATCCTTGTGAGCAAATTTCCATAAGGATTATATGATCACGGCTTTCCTGACCGAATACCTACCATATTGTTCAAGATAACTTATGCCCAATTAACTTCAAATCCCTTCAAAACTAACATATGTGCATTGTCTATAAATATTATAAATCTCATCAAAACTTTGGATCTTCGGTACAATGTTATGTTGATCAATTCTAAGTACAAGACAAGCTAAAGGTCTTAAGTTTTTTTTTCTTCACTCCAATCTCCTTTGTTTTGACAAAAAATTTCATATATAATTCTTTTTGTGTTTAATTTTATGCCATCAACATGAACCCCATAAGCATGAATTTGTAATATTTCACCTAAGGTTCTTTCTGTAATTTCCATATCAACCCCATAGACACCGGAGTAGATAACAATTTTATTATGATGATGACCATATTTTACTTCGCACAAAAAAGAGACATACACCTAGGATATATGTTTTTTTTAAATTTGCTTGGCTATGATGTGAATTAATCTGGTAATTTCAAATAAAGGACCAAAATTATAGGAAGAAGAATCAGAGAATTCTACCGATTGTCCACATAAATGTTGAAATCCTATAGCATCCTTGTAGATCTTTATAGCATCTTCTTCATTTCCAAGCGAGGCTTTGATAGGGGAGCGACAAGTGACTTTTGAGTGGATTGACTAGAGGAAGAAGCTTGTTTTTTGTTTCTAGGAAGCTATTAATTTAAACTTGAAAGCTAAGGATTTGAAGAGGACTAGGGGGAAAAAATGAAAACGAGGTAGTAGCTCTTGGGTGGGGGGAATGTTTTATAGGGTTTCAAAAGGCAGATCGGACGGTTAGGATTATTTTGATCGCATCCACCAGTGTACCAGCGAGAATCTCCCCGGCCGGCCGTTGGTGGACGAAAATGGCCAATTAATTTCTGCGATTGATTTTGAGTTTAAAATATAAATTTTATATTTTCCAAAGTAAAAATTTTAATTTCCAAATAAATAATAATAATTTTGCATTTATAAAAACTTAATTTATTTATAATAGATTCATCCCTTATATTTGATTACCAATGCGGCCTAGTGGCTTTAGATACTAGTATAAGTAACGTTCTTTCAGCATAGCTTAGATCGAAACCCAGTTGATGCCGTAAACAATATTTTAATTTTTTGTCAAAACTTAATTTTCTTTAAATAAATTGAAATATTTTATCTCTTTGAGTCTGCAAACCGATTTTGTGATCCGTCTACCCACTCAAAAAACATCTCAATCCCTCATAAATATATCTTTTACGTCCAAAGTAGGCGCTTTTTGAGAGATACTACTTTTACATATATATTCTTAATATATTTTATTTATGAAAATGTTATATAAAAGAATTTATTTAAATTCAGTTAATGAACAAATTCTTAGATCTATTCTTAATTTTATAAAAGTATTTTCACAAAGTGGTTTTGTAAAAATGTCAGCAATTTGATTTTCACTATTAACAAAATCTAGTGAAATTATACATTTTTCAACATTATCTCTTATAAAGTGATGTAATATACCAATATTTTAATTCTGGAATGATTTATAAGATTTTTAGATAAGTTTGTTGTACTAATATTATCACAAAAAATAGGAAATTTAATTAAATTAAATCCAAAATCTCGTATTGTTTGATGCATGTAGATTACTTGAGTACATGACAAAGCAACAGAAATGTATTCTACTTCACAAGTCGATAGTGATGCATAATTTTGCTTCGTACTACATTTAAGATACAAAGATTGACCGACAAAATGACAAACACTACTCGTGCTTTTTTGATCCATTTTGCAGCCTCCAAAATCAACATCATTATAAGAAACTAATTCCAAAGGATGGCCTTAGGGACAGAAAAGTCCTTAACCTTTAGGTTTGATTAAGTACCGCAAAATATGTTTCATTGCTCGTAAATGTGATTCTATTGTATCAGCTTTAAATCTAGCACACAAACAAATACTCATCATTATACTAGGTCGACTAACTATTAAATAAAGTAAGGATCCAATCGTACTTTATCGATTTGGTCGATGTCCTTACCAATTTCTTACTTATCGAAGTGAAGACTAGTGGTCATTGGAGTTGGTTTGCTGTTAGTATTTTCTATTTCAAAGAAATTTATTAAATCTTTACAATATTTTGATCAATAAATAAAAATTCCTTATTTTTACTACTTAATTTGTTGTCCTAGAAAACAATTGAGTTCACTCATATGTGGCATTTCAAATTCATTTTTCATTATATTAACAAAATTCTCACAAAGCTTTTTATTGGCTAAACTAAAATTATATCATCAATATATATTTGGACGATTAAAATATTGTCTTATCTCTTTTAATAAATAAGGTTGTATCAACTTTACCAATATCAAAAATAAAGTCTAATAGTTAATTTTTCAGGCTTCCAAACCAATCATGTGGTGCTTGTTTAAGACCATAAAGAGCCTTTTGAAGTTTAAAAACGTGATCTGAAATTTTTCATGAACAAAAAATGTTGGTTGTTCTACAAAAACATTTTCTTTAATATATCCATTTAAAAAAGCACTTTTAACATCCATTTAATATAAAGTTAGATTATGGTGACATGCAAATGATAAAAATATTCTTATGGATTCTAGACAGCTACAGAAGCAAAGATTTCCTCATAGTCAATCCTTTCCACTTGATTATATCCTTGAGGCATTTGTCTAGATTTATTGCATACGATATCACCATTACCATCAACTTTGTTTTTATATACCCATTATGTGTCAATAGCGAATTCGTTTTCTGGTCTAGATACATGTTCCCAGACTTTATTTGGTTTAAATCAGTTAAGTTCTTCTTATATAGCTAAAACCCAGTAATTTTCCTTAGCTACTCCTTCGTAATTTTTAGGTTCAGTATTAGATATAAAAGCAATGTGACCCATTTGAATTACTTGTCTTTGTGTGGATACAGTTATATTAATATCTCCAGTCACATTATCTATTGGGCGATCTTTTAAAATAATAGGAGGAGATTTTAAATAGTTACTGGTTTCAATGTTTATTACTTCGATTTGTTGTTCATTAGAAAATGGTTGAGTTAAAGGTTTGTTTATTTCAATATTTTCTTCATCATCGGTTTTATTATTAAAATTTTCATCAAAAGACATATGTAAAGTTTCTTCTATATTATTAGTTCTTTTTTTTTAAATTCCGTAAGCTTTACTTTGTTCCTAATATCCAACAAAGATTCCTTCATTGGTTTTCATATCAAATTTTCCTAAGGTATCTTTGGTGTTTAAAATAAAACAATCTGGAGCAAAAAATTTAAAGTAAGAAACTTTGGTTTTCTACCATGGAGAAGCTCAAAAGGAGTATTTTTTGTAAAGGTCTTAATGAAACACGATTTAGAACATAACAAGCTACAGTAATTGCCTCATCATACAAGTTCTATGGTAGGCTACTACAGCTAAGTAAATTTCTAGCACATTCTTGTAAGGTTCTATTTTTCTTTCTACAACACCGTTTTGCTGTGGTGTTCTAGAAAAGAAAAACTATGACTTATACCTTTCTTATTACAAAATCCTTGAAAAGCTCATTTTCAAATTCCCCTCCATGATCACTTCTAATATTTTAAATTGTTAAATCTTTTAAATTTTGGATTCCTTTTGCAAAGATTTTGAATTTTTAAAAGTTTTGCTTTTTTGTTTTAAAATTAAAGTCCCGGTATATCTAGAAAAATCACCAACTATTACAAAAACATATTTATTATGATTCTTGATCTTGTCTAAGTGTAATAGTTCTTAAGGTTGTTTGGCAGAAATTTTATTTTTAGACTTAAAAGAATATTTCTTAAGTTTACCAAATTGACAAGCATCACATAAATTATTAACTTTAAAATTCATTTGAGGTAAATGTCTTACAATATTATTTTTAGCTAATTTACAAACATTTTTAAAATTTACATGATAAAAGCATTTGTGAGATAGCCATGGACATTTATATCTTCCACTAGAAACAAATCATTGTTATTTCTTTTCTTCATATTTAATATATAAATATTTCTATTTCTTACTACTTTAAAAACTAAATTTCCATTTTAATAAAAAATATTGCATTTATCTTTTTCAAAAGTTATTTTAAAACCCTGACCACATAGTTGACTAATTCTTAAAAGTTTATGTTTTAAATTTTATATGGTAAAACATCAAAAAATAATGGAGAGATAGATATATCACAAAAGGTACGTCCCCTTGACCATTGACATGGCCTTTGGAGTTATCTCCAAATGTGATTATACTGCCATCCATATATAAAATGTTGGTTAGCATCTCTGCATTTCCAGTCATGTGTTTAGAGCATCCACTATCCAGTATCTACTTCTCCTTTTTATTTTGGGGTACCTACAAAAAATAAAAATGATTTCATTAGGTACCCATTTCCTACATTAGGGTCCTAGGGGTTAAGTAGAAGGTAAACGTACCAAAGAGGGTTTGCTAACACCTTTAAAATAAAAATTATTATCATGGAGAACTTCTGTGAAAAACTTTATATGCATTTTTGCCTAATTAAGCAATTATTCTTTTTTGGAACGTAAAATTTATTAGTCCTTTTATTTTCTACTTTTGTGTACTATTTTTGAGTTTCTTAAGGTTAGTGCATAGTGTAGCATAGTTTGTTTTTATTTTAGGCCTTTTTGACTTTTTAAATTCTAAACCATGTTTATTACTAAAAGGTTTTGTAATGCTTATTAAGTGAGATAAATTTTAATTTCCTTGATTAAATTTAGAAATATTGATAGATAACACTTTTACTTTACTTTCTAAAATATTTCTTTTAGTTGACAAAATACAAATATTATTTTCTAAATCTTTACCTTATTTTCTAAAAAACTCATGGTCCTTTTTAATTCATTATTTTCACTAAAAAAACAAATTCTCATTTTTAACAATTTATATTTCTTTAGTACAATCGAGGTTTATAAAAAATTTGCTTAGATTTTGTAACTTCAAAATTTATTCTTCTAAAATTAATTTTTCATCTTTATGCATTTCTATTTCCAGTTCTAATATACTTATTTTTTTAGAACATTCTTTATGTGTTCTTCTTAACCTCTATATTTATCATTTAATTAAGCGGCTATTTCTATAACATCAACAAAAGAAAAATTAGAATATACCACATTATGAGTTTCCATGAAACATACATTTGCCTGCTCTCCAGCACTATCACTTTCACTATCGCTTGAAAATGAATCATCGCATGTTACTTGGAAAGCTCGCTTGCTCTTCTTTGACATCTTCCCATTTCTAAATTTCTTTTTGAAGTTATTTTTTCTTTATTTAGTTTAGGAAAATCTTTCTTTATGTAACAAAATCTATCACATTAGTAGCATTGAAAAGGGGAAGTATCATCTAGGTTATCAAGCATTTGCTTCTAGAAAATTTTATTAAATTTCCCGAACCTGTTGTAGTTTTTTGCAACAAATAAAACATCTTTTTCGTCTAGCTCTAAGTCATCATCATTAACTTGGAAAGCAATACTATGTTTTTCTTAGGCTAGTTCTTTTCTAGCATGCAGATTTGCTTCATATGACATTAGTTTCCAATTAATTCTTTGACTTTGAGTATGGAAAGATCATTAGCTTCTTCAATAGCAAGTATTTTTCTTTCCCATTCATCAGTCAAAGATTTTAAAATTCATGATACTAAGTCAAAATCGGTAAAAGTGGCTCCTAATGTCATAAGATCATGTTATATGGTTTGAAACCTAGAATACATATCTACAATGCTCTCGTTTGGTTTCATTTTGAAAGATTAGAACTAATTTTTTAATAAATTAATTTTAGTTTTGTTTAACCTTATTTGTTCATGTGTAACTTGTAACATATGCCAAATATCATATTCAGTTTTACACATTATGACTTAGAAAATTCATTTGTGCCTAAAGAGAAGTATAGAGCACTCATGGCTTTTGCATTGTTGGAGGCAATGGTTTTTCGAATTTTTTTATCCAGGTACTCGCATCAGTGGTAGGTGGTTCATACCAAGTTTGAGTAGCTGGCCAAATTTCAAGCCTATTGGCTTCCCTATAGACTTTCATATGTGTAGCCAATATGCATAATTAGATCTAGTAAAAAGTAGAGGATGTGTATTGGTTGTCTATCTTGAAACCTGTTATAACTCATGTTGGTCATATTAGAAAAAAATATCAAAATTATGTTATGATTTTGAAAAGGCAAGGCTTTGATACAAAATAAGAGTGTTAAAGGATTATATATGACAAATGCGAATTAAGTATTAAGAGACTAAGAAATATTAAAAGCTGTATATAAAACGTAAGCACGCTAGAGATTTTATACATGTTTGGAGCACCTCTCTTATGTCCAATTCCTAGGCACCTCTTAGGAATTTCACTAGCAATTCTATCACTTCACCCAGAGGAATAAGTTTACGCTTCTATCTGATCGAGCACATCTCTGGTCTGGACTGACTTTTGTATAAAAATATTTTTGCAATGGTTGTGTCTTATACACTAATTTTGCCAACTCGAGTACAGTATCTCCTATAACCACTCGATATAATACAGATTTGAATGAGTAGGGTTGAGAAGTATAAGATTATAGTAAAAAGTAAGGAATTGAATGTACGGTAAATAGAAAATCAAAGTTTAGAGATCATAATGCAAGGGGGGATCTATAATTGTGGTCTAGAGGCTTTATGCAGATGTTTGAGAGTTGTATTGAACAATAATAATGTTTCAGAAGGTTGTAAAGAAGAGTTATGACAATCTGGAAAAGAAATGATGAAGATGTAAAGAAAAGAGGAAGAGACGCACATAAAACGACTACTACAGCCCGTTACTGGTGCACCAGTGAGTTTCTCATTGGCTGACCAATGAGACAAGTGGATGCACTAGTGAACTGATTATTAGAGAAGTTTTGTATTATTTTTCCTTCTATTCGATGAGTTATTTTGTCTATTTCACTTTGGAAAATTCTGGAAAAATTTCTAAAAATCTATAACTTTTTTAGATTTTATTATACAGTTTCAAATTTTTTGGAGATCATGAGTGGTTTTAACGTTATATTACTCTATTGACTTTGTAAAACCAACAAACTATAAAATGTACTCTTATCTCTTTTTGATCGTCGGCTTTATCTCTGTAGTATCTCCATGACTTCTTCATATTTTACTAACCACCTTAGTCATCTTATCTTCTTCTTGTTCTGTGGTATTTGTATAAATTGTTGTCCATACCATAATCTACGGTAATAGAGTATATTTTGTTGACGTCATCAAAAATCAGTATCTAACAAAAATATACAACCTATAATCTCCTACATAATAATTGAGTCTATCATGCACAAATTGGAATGTGGTTATATAGGATCGATCGCCATGCCTCCAAAATCTAAATATTCAACTAGCATATCCCCATAAGAACTTAACTCTTAGCCTACTCCAAAGAATAACCAAAAGCCATCTAAAACAAAAAAAAAAGGGAAAATGAGGGTTCTACATAAGTATTGTAAGGGGAAGTAGCCTCGATGTACTATACATTAATATATATATATATATATATATATATGCATACTAATGTGAGCATAGATCTACGTGGTTTTACTACAAAATTTCCCATCTCGATCTATCCATCCACTAACAAGTTAGGATGCTATATAATAGTGATTCTACCATTAAATTAAAACATACTATAAGAAATCTATGCTACTGATAACATAATGACGGATGTAGGGTAATACTACATTCCATGGTCAATAGTTTCCAAGGTTCTTTTTCCAGGTTTAATCTGAAATATAAAGTGAATTGTAATAATACAACCATGCTAACACTAGCATCCACTCAACCATCTACATACAAATTATATATAATAAAAAGTAAAGAAAAAGATATTTGGATTCCAAAAGGATACCTACATAATGGTACTTTATTCACAACTCTTTAGAGAATCACAAACAAAAAGTCAAGATAGTCCGAAGACTCTCATAGGCCCCAACTAGGCGACTTACTTAGAGGAGCATCACCATCTCTCTCCAACCTTATCTATGGGATCACCATGAAGATTATGACATTCTCACATAGTACAATGGATTATTATTTTCAAAATGTCTATAGAAATCTAATTTACTACATGCTAGTTACTATATCATATGCTTTGGTTGTCCAGTTATATGCAACCTAAGTCATACATAAAAGCATCTCATATCGCACGAGCATTGACTCACATAAGAATCCACTCGAATCATTTCATCGTGTGAATAACACAAGTCTCCACTTATGCCCCTTGTTCAAACAAGTATTTATCGCCTCTCGTATCACCATGCGTTGCTTCAAGACTAATTCAAGTAATCCTAAGTGCCATTATATCGCCACGAACAAGTCCAGGTCACCTAACACCAATGTTTTTAGTAAAAATAATTAAAACTAGGTTTATTAGGCATTTCTTCTAGCACGGGTCAACTTATAGTCCTTTTACAGGTCACCTATATAGGGGTTTCATAGGCCGTATGCCCAAGAAATCAAATGTTGTTCCTTTTCTCCATTCCTTTAGATCTCTGACAAGAATCCTTCCACTTATTAATATCCATACTTCCATTACTACTACCATTAATCGAGTATTAATCAGAGTTGATTTCGTGGTGTGACAAGTGTTGTTTCTAAATGTTATTCTCATGTTTATACACATGCATGCATATGCCACTACTTCTATAAATCAACCCAATACACTTGTATACATAAAAACTCTAACCAACCAACTTTCTCAAAAATTACAACATGTAAAACAATCCAAAGTTAAACAATTTCTCTACCAAACACACACACCCATATGATACCTATTCTAATACTTATGTACACATGAAAATGTATACTTCAAAACCAACTTATCAAATGGTGAATATTAGATATGTTTTTCAAGTAGATTACTTCTCTCTCTTGCCTATTTTTAAGAGTTTTTATCCATTTAGTTTATTATAAGTACACATTTAAATAACTCTCACTGTGAATACACTCATGATGTAACGACCCGGTATTTTGGACCATTCAAATCGACAATAATCCACACATGTCTGACTTGAATAGTTCAAAATATCAGATTGTTAATTTAAAATTTGGCAAAACTCAGTATATACAGTAAATAAATCAATCACAGAATCACAGACACAGAGTAATACAATAATACGCAGCGGAATAGATAAAATAGTAGTTCATGAAGCTACTATATAAACATCAGAGTTAAAAATAAAATACAACAGAATATCTCAAATACAGTGAAGTCTTCAGTACGAATAGATGACCTCTCTGAACAAATCAACTGGAAAAGCTGAAAGCTGAATCGATAGTTGGATCTCCAAACGAAGCTCCAAACTCCAAAGGTGAGTCTCAAATGCTGTATCACTCGGTCTGACCCGAGCGTAAAGCAAAACACAAAACACTCGAGTCAGGATTAACATTCTTATATCAATAAATCTAACTCAAGTGAAATATCAACTGAAATACAAGTAACTTAAAGGATGTTTGGGATAACCATCCTCTAAGGATCCGTGGAACTATCTACAATGTAGAAATATACACTATAACACCGTGGTCATTCCAAATTAATTTATACTTCAAAACCAAAATATCATTTCATTTCAAATATATCTATTTTCCAAAATAGTATATATGTATAGGTTAAATAATTTAAAAGTAAAGTATTTATAATTTCCTCAAGTCTCACAAATTGCTTCACATCAACTTCAAATTCCAAATTCAAATTTTATTCAAAGCTCAATTCATCAATTCAATTCAGTTCTAAATATACCATTTAAATTTTCAATATATTTCAAAGCTTTAATATTCAACATTTTCAAAGTTAAATTTAACCGTTTCATATAGCTCTTGATTTAACTTTATTATTATTTAATCAGGGAATATTCACTTAATAAATTCAATATCATTTAACTAGCCTTAAATTTCATTTTACTAAATATTTCCTTAAATTTATTTAAACAAGAAATATTCATTAAATTATTTAAATCAAACTCAAGTTATAAATCATATCTTAAATCCCAATTTCAATAAGTTTTAAATCGGTTTAATTAAATAAAATTCTTTACTAAATTCAAATTTATCTTCCCAACCTTAACTTATTCAAATTATTACTGAAATCTATTTTGAAACATAAATTTAAATACTCAACCATATTATATGTATTTAATCAATCTTAATTAAATTAAATCTTATTAGTAAATATATATATACTAATTTAAGAATCAACATTTATTAAGAACCATATATTTTTTTACAAAACCATAGAATTTATTTTCAAAATATTTATATATGGACCAACGGTGTATGTATATATATCTATCATATGGTTAAGTGATACAGATATTTATCATTTCAATCCGTAATTTAAATATATACGGGTAGATATCATTTCGACCCATAATCCCAATTTCAATTCAAATGAAAATCGCTTGGGTTTATCATTTCAACCCATAACGATTTTCTCCTATTCTAAAGTTCGTTCGGGTATGTATCATTTCAACCCATAGTGAATTCTATACTAACAGGGAACTTGCAGAGTGATAACAGATAATAATATAATATAACAACAGGCATATATCATCAATAACAATATAACATAAACAATAGGATATGGTGTCATATCCCACAGGTGAACAGTTACAGATAATAGCATATATAACAATTTTAAATAACTATAGCAACATATTTCAATTGTCGTTTCAATTGAAATCAAATTTAATAAATAAAAGAACGTTAATCGTGAGTGATTGCTCACCTTTCGAGGCTAGATGGATAGACAATGAAGTTGAGTTATGAAATCCAGGCACGAAATCACAAAACCAGACAAGATTGAATCGACGGACGAAGCTAATAAATAGGGATTGATGAAATCAAATTAGAACCGATCGATGATGACAAGTGGTATAAGTGAACTCATATATATAGATAGAAATCATATTCTAAATTAAAAATACATTTCGTGTGACGACCCGGAATTTTTGTATATTTGAAATGGGAATATTTAATTTATTTTAAATATTCGAAGGTTAAATTTTAACTTTAATTTCAAATATACAGTATTTATTTGGATAATTAATTATTAAATTTAATTATCGGGATTGGGTAAAATATTGAATCTTGATTTTAAGCCTGTTAAAAATAGTTCAAAGGTTCAGAAAAATTTATATTGTTAATACTGAAGATGATAGAACTTTTAAAATGGAATTTTAAAGAGTTTTGTTCAGTTTTAAAAATATATCGTTGAAATTGAATTTAAAAATAGCCGTCCGAGGCACAGTCTCGGAATGCGACGAAACCAGTTCCATTGGATCCGTAATATTGTATTATTATTGGATTTCAATTTTCGTAGTGTTTGGAGTTGTCGTGTGGTCGTACGGAATGTAAACGCACTGAAATTAAATCGAAAATTCACTTTAATAACTGAATCCAAAAGGTTATCTTCTACTTACGATCGAATCGGGACTCGAGACCTTTTCCTTTGCGTTCGTAATAGGGGTTTAATATTAAAACATCTGGCGGCACGTCTCGATTGGAGATCGATACTGTAAGTTACGTAAATCAGGACGATTTCAAAATAGAATTAAATAGATGATTAATTATATTGCAAGCTTCTGAAACACGCCTCAGAAATTTACCACTTGTCAGATTTCGTGAACACGCGTCCTCACCTTTTTGTTTTCAACCGAATACTTCACAGTAAAGGTAAAAATGAAATCAACTTCAAAATTTACATTATCTCCTTTTCAAATCCAATACCAGAGCAAAAATTATCACCACGTTTCGCCTCCCTCTCGCTTTAAAATTCATCTGAATCAAGCCGTCTTCGGCAATGCTCGAGCTGCTCTGCCCTCTTCATTTTCGAACTCGAGGTCACCAGATCGCGAATTGTTATCGCGAATCGATATAGCCGTGGCGTGTGCTCGGAGCCGAGGTCGAGTGATGGATTCGTTGGTAATTCGAGGCTATGTACGCGACTGCGAGATGAGGGCGGCGATGCGAGGCTACTGATTTTCGATTGAAGATAGGGGTGCACGCGATTAGGGTTTCTTGCTTGGGAAGTGCGATTCATTCGCGAGCTCGGTTTGCGTGTTGCTTGGAAGCGGGTTCGAGTTGGGCAAGGAGGAGGGGAGCAGGAAGCAGTGGTTTTCTGGTGAACGTTGGAGTTAGCGACGTGTTCAAACTTGTTGGTCGATGCTGAGGTCGAGTATGGAAGTGGATTTTCGTCTGATGTATGGTAATTTTTGGTTTCAATTGAAGTTAATATATATATAGATTTGAGAAAAATATAATGGTTGTTTCCACATTTAAAAATCTTACTGTAAAATTTTTAGTAGACAGTATGATGAGATAAAACATGGTAAAGCCTATTACAATCAAGTATTTACAAATCCATGAGTGTTATCCGAGGGTTAAATTATTTTGGATATTTTAAATCTGTTGGTAGAAACTATTCATTTAATTTGTTACTAGGGATTTAACAGTAAAGTAAAATTTGGAATTTTAGTAATATGATAAATTCAAGTTTTAAATCGAATTTATTAAACTGGGTTAAATAAAATCATTTGTAATTAAATTAAATTTAACAAATGGAAATTATTTATTCGATTCATTTGGATATTAACAAAACAAATTTAATATTGATTCAAGGTACAAACGGCGAGAAAACTAAGAGAATATTAAAGTGGATGGCAAAAGCAAAGGTGAGTTAATCTCACTCAGTTGAATTTTATTTAAAATTTAAATGGTTAAATTTAAATAATTGATTGGATGATTGCATTGATTGAATATGCTATATTATATATATAGTAGTATATAGAAATATATACATATTGGCATATGTATATATTTGAGTTGTTGATATTCCCGCATTTATATAGCGGATGAGACTCTATGCGACGCATAATAGCGGATGATTTTTATATAAATCCCATATACCGCGATATTCCACCTTGAAGTGGAATTGGTATTGTGCTAACGTCTGTGGATGCAGGGAAACAGGTTGGAGGGATCCAACTGGATTCCTCAAAATTTTTTTAGATTATTTGATATTCTGTTCTATGAATATTGATATCCTGTGATGATTTTATTGATGATTGAAATATTGGATGATATGGTTGGATTGAATATTTCAATAAAAGGAGTTATCAAAATATATTAAATTAGATTTTGAAAGAAATAAAAGAGTAAATTTTAAGTAAATAATTCAAGTGAATTGGAATAAGGGAATTTCGAAATAACAAAGGAAATATTAACTTTAAACTAAAGTGATATTAAATTTAAAGAATAAAGGATTTATTTTGAATGTAAGGATTAAATTTAATTAAAGGCTAAAGAAGGAATTTTGGAAGTTTAAAATTGGTATTTTCAGTTAAAAAGGGTTTTAACTCAAATAAAGGAATAAATCTAAAAGTTAATGTATTTTGAAATAAATGAAGTAGTAAAGAAAATCTATTTCAAAGTAAAGTAAAGTAAATTGGAAAATCAATTGGAAATTGATTTAGTTGTTTAAAATTTGAATTTAAAAGAGAAGTGAGATTTTGGAAATATAAACTGGGTTTATAAAAGTAAAATAAAATATCAGTGGATATTTGAATATAAATTCAAGGTGGGAATTTATAAAAAAAAAGATATGGTTTGGTTTAAAAATAAATGTTGATTTATTTTTAAAAAAATGGAAATGAGAAGTGTATTTCTCTGTATAGCCAAGTACGTTTTCAAAACAATTTTAATATAAGTTAAAAGTTCTAATTGTATTTTTTTTAAAAGCATAATTTAGAAAATTTATTATTTCTAAATGTTAATTTCCTAAGTAAGTATGTTTTAGGAAACCTATTCTTTTTAAATATTTAAACTTTAAAGTAAGTATTTTCAAAGATCTATTATTGTAGTAATTATATAAAAGTGATTTGGTATTATATTTTAAAAAGAGAAATTTAGTTTATATTTATAAAGTGGTTTATTTTAAAGTATATATTTTTAATAAAGTATTAAAGTAGTTTAATTTCAATGTTATAAGATATATTTAAAATAAAGTGTTTTTAAATTATTTTAAAATCTAAAAGTGTTTTGTACTTGGTGTTTCAGAGAAATAAATATTTGGAAATGTATTCCGTAAGCGGAAATTGTTTGAAATTGTTTTCAAAAGGAGTTTGAAAATTTGGAAATATATCTTGGAAAGATATTTGGGCAAATAAATAATGTGGGAAATTATTTAATTGTGTGATGGTTGCTTGTGGATGTTAATTGATAGTTAAATAACCGACTATCAATATTGGCCAAATGCGCTGATCGTTTCGAAGAGACCGGGATCGAGTTTCCGTATACCGGGATTCTAGGTCTGGAGACTCGAATACCACTTCGATCCGGTTTGTACGTTTCGGGTAACGATTTCGGAGTCGAAGATGGAGCTATGAAGTGCAAGGGCTAGTCGCTACTAATCCTGAGGATATTTCCAAAATGGATGTAGTAGGAATAGTGCCTTCGGTTCCGTTCAAACCCAGGACGGACTTGTATGGACGAATGCTTGCGAAACATCGTCAGCGGACGATGGGCATTCTAAGGGATATGTTCTCTAAAAGGTATCGTTTAGCCTCGAACCTCATCAACCGGGAATGACTGAAAATCAGGGGTTATGCAGCAAGGCTTCGTGGGTAGCTCCCACTGGAGGGTAAGGTCATCCCTGTCTAGATGTCCCTTTTTATTTCGGCTTAGTGGTGCGGTTGCTGATCCCAACCGTGGGGTGATTTTATTCGGGATCATCCAGTAAGGGATGGTTCCGGCCTTGTGTTGCAGGGGAGCGGGCGTACTCCTCGGTACGGTGATCTAGGCCACGTACTGTGATAGGTGGTACCCCAGTGCCTAGTCATTCGTTGGAAATCCATTCTCCCTACGTGCCTGTACGGTTTTGATTGTGCCCAACTATTGTTGAAATGTGAGATGCAAGCATTTCAGCTAGATTCTATTTTACTTTCTGTAGACATTATTATAATATCAGAGGATTTTGATATAAAGTGTTTAGCTATCGTAAGGTAAAAACCCGACATGTTTATTTGTGGCGTGGTCTTACGAGATGTGTCCAACCTGTTTCCCTGCATCCACAGACGTTAACACAATACCAATTCCACTTCAAGGTGGAATATCGCGGTATATGGGATTTTGCATGCTTATTTATCTGGATATATACCAACTGTCACGACCCGGCTTTCTTTGCCTAGAAAGACGCATCGTTATAAAGAAAGAAAGGGATAGAAGAAGAAAAGAAGAAAGAACAACAACACATCAGAGATCTCACAGCGGAACGAGAAATATATTATATCACATAAGATATTACATAGTATCATATACATCAGAGTATACAATTTATACAACATAGAATAGACAGTTATAAACTTCTGTCTATTATACATCACAAGTACATCAGTACAATACAACATACACAGCGGAAACTCTATATATCTACACGCTGAAGCCTCCTGCTCCTCAGCTCCTCCAGTATTCGTCAAGACTAACCTGAATCCCTCGACTACTCAATACAATATTGAGTACCCAAGAGTTTAATAAAACAGAAAATAAACACTTGGGTCAGACATGGGTCTGGTGTGAGTAAACGGTTTAAATTGCTTAACTTTGAAAACCTTTGAAAACAAAAGTATCACGTAAGACTCCCCACACATAAACATGGGTAAGTTTTTACCTTACGCTAACTAAAACATTTGATAGGAAATCCAGTTATATTATAATAGGGTCTAGGGTTTCCAAGTAAAATACAGAAATAGCTGAAATGCTTACATCTCACATTCCAACATAGTTGGGCACAACTAATACGTACGACACTTATTGGAGTTTGGATTCCATACAATGGCAGGGCTACTGGGCTATGTTCACTTGCTTTTAAAATGAGAAGATAGAAAAAGAAATGGAAGGGGGGAGATGTTTGTTTATAT
Source organism: Allium fistulosum (assembly GCA_030737815.1). Taxonomy (NCBI): domain Eukaryota; kingdom Viridiplantae; phylum Streptophyta; class Magnoliopsida; order Asparagales; family Amaryllidaceae; genus Allium; species Allium fistulosum. The sequence continues at coordinate 13,760,440 of JASFAW010000015.1, read as the reverse complement.
AATGTAAATTAGGATTTAATAAAATTTAAAGAAAATGAAAATAAAAAGATGACACTTGTCTTTTGCCTTATCTAATTACTTAACACATATGCTTAGATGGTTTAATATGTTAACACTTGTCATCTTGTATTTTAATTATTTTATAAAAGATTTTAAAAACTTTTATATTTATTTCCTAATTAATAAATACATTTGTACTTTAATAAATGCTTTCTAAATTTTTACATAAATACAATGTTTAAAGAAAATAGAATATAAACCAATTATGATTTAAATAAAAACCATATAAAATATTTTAAGCTCATTTTTAAATGCTAATTTAAAAGCTTTTGTATTTATTCCTATTAAATAAATACTCTTCCCTTTCTATAAATATATTTCTTTAAAGAGAATAATACAAAACAAATCTTATTTTTAAATAAAACTTTTATTCATATATTTTAAATCTAAACTATATTATTATTTTATTTTAAGATTTAAGATATATATATTTCTTTAAATTCAATTCTTAAATTCAATTTCAAAGTTAATTTAAAATCTAAATTTAAAATCAACTCAAATAAATATAGATATCCATTTTAAACAATTACATTATAAATTGTAAATAATCATCCTATTTAAAATCAATTTAAATACACATATATATACATTTAAACAATACTTATTAAATTTGAAATAATATGTCTATTTAAAATCTGTTTATAATTATATTTAAAAATAACTTATTATTAAATTGTTTGAAAATAACATTTTTACCCATTTTAATAAATTAATTTAAAAGATTATCACATTTTAAATTCCCTGACTTGGTATCAGAGCTTAGGCTAGCGATAACCTTGGCTCTGTTGGGAATTTTGAGAGTACTAATAGATATGAGCGCGTATTTGTTAGTGGATATAAAAATGGTTTTATATTGTGTTGGTTGATTTATTGAGTGGCATATGAACCTTCGTCGGCACAGTCTGGACAACTGTATCGAAGGGGTTTCTAAACACTTGAATAGAACAGTTCGACACAATATTGTTTTAAATAGGGTGAATGAAATAATTTTGCCCAAATTATTTTTATATATAAAAGGATAACTTTTGTAAATTATATATTTGGTTGCTTGGTTGTTAGAAAGTGATGATATTAAATTATTATCATCATTGTGTAAAAAATTGAATCAGAAATTGGAAAAAAGTATAACCAAAGATGAAAGAATAAATTTATATAACAAAAATGGAATTTGAAATATAGACTATAAATGAAATTTATAAATTGAGATAAACTTTATATACAAATGTGAATTACAAATGTGATTTAAAATCAAAAGAGATTAATTCATAAACAAATGAAATTTGTAAATGTAAATGGTAAAAGTGACTTATAACTTGAAATAAAATGTGATAGAATTCCAGAGTAATGTTTAGATATTAAGTTGGATGGATTTTGAATTTGAAGTTTTGGGAAAGATTTAAATTCCTTTGGATTTAAAAATAGTTTTTAAAGGTTTTGGGGAAATAATGGTGACATTATTTCATGAATATTTTTGAAATTGAATTGAAATCTGGTGGGATTTGGGATTTAAAAATGTTTGAAATATTTCAAAGTGATAAAAGCATTAAATTCTCTTTTGGTCGCTGGAAAATAATTTCGGTGATGACTGCAGCATCATCGATGTCTATTTTCGAGTTTCCAAAGAGAAATTGCTACCAAACTGTTTTAAATTGAAAATGATTGTGAACTGGGTTGGTTTTGAAATTCAAAGGGAAAATTGTTTGGTAAAAGCAGATTGTTTTGGAAATTGGGATTTGATGTGATATACCATATGTGTATGAGTTATTTATGGATTCCAAATGGTTTTGAAATAAAACCGGGCAATTGGATTCTGGGAATTCTATTTAAAATTTAAATGTGGAAATTTAAATGAATCAACAATATAAAGTATAGAATGAAGTTGATTGAAATAAGAAAGGAATGAAAGTTAAATTCTTGGATTATAATTATGAGATGAAAATAACTCAATGAGTAATATAAGTTGGTAGATAAAAGAGTTAGAGAACTTGAAGGTGAATGAATTGTAAAACTTGTATAAAATTGTATCCTAGAATTAAAATTTAATTCGAGTATATGAAGGTGAATAGAATATATTTGAATTTAACTTAAGATAAGTTAAATAAAATTGAGAATTGGAATTGAATTAAATGTAAGTAAGTTGAAGTCGAATTGAATTGGATATAAAGGTAATGTAAATTGTTTATAATTGTGTAAAGAAATTCATATTCTTAAGTTCTTAAGTGTAATAATTTGAAAATTTGATTGTAAAGATGAAAATGGACTTAAATGAATAGTCCTAGATCTTAAGTAAGTAAGTTAAAACTTATGAATAGAAATGAAATTGTAAGTCATAAATGGGAATTCATTTCTTTGAACCATTAAGAGTTATAATTTGAAATTGTAATTATCAAATGGAAACGACTAAGATGAGCAATCTTAATTTTTAAATAAATCCAAACTTGAATTATAAAATAAATTGAACTTAAGAAAATTAAGTGAAGTGATATTTGGAATTAAAAGGCAAATATTTAATTTTAACCAGTGGAGGAACTAATTAGATAATAAATTAGTTAATGAAATTGAATTGAGAGTTAATGGAATTGGATTAAAATAATGATGGTTTGGATTGCGAATGAAATCCAAATAAGTGAAAATAAATTGGAAATGACCTGGTTATTAATAAAATAATTCCAGATGAATTGAGTATGGAAATTAAAATTCATAATGATTGAGTGAATGAACCACTTATATTAAATAAATAAATGGATGGAATTTGATTAAATAAGAATTAAATGAAAGATGGAAATAAGACTTTAAAGGGTGGGCTAAATGGAAAATAAACTTAAGCTATTGACTTAAGTAAATGTTGAAATGGAAACTGAACTCAAACAGAGGAGTGGTTTAAATAAGTTGAGAAATAGTTATTGAATGAATTAACTTGGATTGTTTTCGAGCTAAATAAAATTCAATATTCATAGGTTGGAGATGAATTGAATTTAAGAAAGAAAAATTGGAAATGAAGTAGTAAATAAATATAAGAAAATTTATATTGAACTTAAGAATTGAAGAATGAAATTCTTAAGAAAATTGGTATTGGAAATATACTTAGTAATTTTGGAATAGAAAATATACTAAGTGAATAATTGAATGAAGACTTGAACTGGAAGTTGTGAATGGGATAAATTGTGGAAAGTGAATAACAATCAAAAGGAATGCGAAATAAAAGAAAATTGATGTAGTTGATAATCAATTGGAATTAATACGTAGGATGTACGTATATTATTTTATTCGCATAGTGATTTGATCCGGATTCGAGCACAGAATTTCGAGGTAATTATACCGATCCGAGTTGGGATTTTTCACTCGATTTTCGACGGCGAGCCTGGATATGGATTGTTGATTGATTCTGGATATTCTCTATCATAGTTTGTGGCTATGCAAGGAGAATGACGGTTTCTGATCAAGGAACCAGATCTGAGTCCGCACTAGGAAGTCGGGTGGACGATACTAGTTCGGAAGTGGAATTGTGTGATCGATTGAGCGATCGAATGTGATATTGCGTACGGATGATATATGTGCATCGTACGGGCTTAAGTAAAGCAAATATTGAAAATTTGTAAAGAAAAGTATAAAATGACTTTGGGATTGTAATTGAATATTATTGCTTAGTAGGATATACAGGTGTATAAAAGCAATGGATAAATTGGGATTTTTGATTTAGAAGATAAAATTTAATGGCCCGACAAAAAGGTATGTATTTGAATTTCTATATGAAATCTGATTGGGTTTTGGATCCAGCCACTTGGCTTTTTGTTTTCTTTTTGAGATTGGGAGGCCGTAGAGCCATTTTGTAGTAGTACCGAGCTAGCCGCGCAAAGGAGACGCTGGCGAAATTTTTCAAAAATTTAGGGAGTTAGAAAAAAAAAATTTGGAAAATTTTGATAAATTAAAATTTGAATTCAAATTTAAATTTGAATGGATAAGCAGGTGGTATGGGATTGAACTTATGAATAAGTTTGGGAAATTAAAGGATGATTAGTGTATCATTAATAAAAGAATTGTTATGGAAAGTTGTTAAAACTATTTGGATTGGGAAAAAGAACGGGTATCGAATCATTTCTCTTAACTGGTAATTTCGGGGACGAAATTCTTTTAAGGGGGAAGGAATGTGACGACCCGGAATTTTTGTATATTTGAAATGGGAATATTTAATTTATTTTAAATATTCGAAGGTTAAATTTTAACTTTAATTTCAAATATACAGTATTTATTTGGATAATTAATTATTAAATTTAATTATCGGGATTGGGTAAAATATTGAATCTTGATTTTAAGCCTGTTAAAAATAGTTCAAAGGTTCAGAAAAATTTATATTGTTAATACTGAAGATGATAGAACTTTTAAAATGGAATTTTAAAGAGTTTTGTTCAGTTTTAAAAATATATCATTGAAATTGAATTTAAAAATAGCCGTCCGAGGCACAGTCTCGGAATGCGACGAAACCAATTCCATTGGATCCGTAATATTGTATTATTATTGGATTTCAATTTTCGTAGTGTTTGGAGTTGTCGTGTGGTCGTACGGAATGTAAACGCACTGAAATTAAATCGAAAATTCACTTTAATAACTGAATCCAAAAGGTTATCTTCTACTTACGATCGAATCGGGACTCGAGACCTTTTCCTTTGCGTTCGTAATAGGGGTTTAATATTAAAACATCTGGCGGCACGTCTCGATTGGAGATCGAGACTGTAAGTTACGTAAATCAGGACGATTTCAAAATAGAATTAAATAGATGATTAATTATATTGCAAGCTTCTGAAACACGCCTCATAAATTTACCACTTGTCAGATTTCGTGAACACGCGTCCTCACCTTTTTGTTTTCAACCGAATACTTCACAGTAAAGGTAAAAATGAAATCAACTTCAAAATTTACATTATCTCCTTTTCAAATCCAATACCAGAGCAAAAATTATCACCACGTTTCGCCTCCCTCTCGCTTTAAAATTCATCTGAATCAAGCCGTCTTCGGCAATGCTCGAGCTGCTCTGCCCTCTTCATTTTCGAACTCGAGGTCACCAGATCGCGAATTGTTATCGCGAATCGATATAGCCGTGGCGTGTGCTCGGAGCCGAGGTCGAGTGATGGATTCGTTGGTAATTCGAGGCTATGTACGCGACTGCGAGATGAGGGCGGCGATGCGAGGCTACTGATTTTCGATTGAAGATAGGGGTGCACGCGATTAGGGTTTCTTGCTTGGGAAGTGCGATTCATTCGCGAGCTCGGTTTGCGTGTTGCTTGGAAGCGGGTTCGAGTTGGGCAAGGAGGAGGGGAGCAGGAAGCAGTGGTTTTCTGGTGAACGTTGGAGTTAGCGACGTGTTCAAACTTGTTGGTCGATGCTGAGGTCGAGTATGGAAGTGGATTTTCGTCTGATGTATGGTAATTTTTGGTTTCAATTGAAGTTAATATATATATAGATTTGAGAAAAATATAATGGTTGTTTCCACATTTAAAAATCTTACTGTAAAATTTTTAGTAGACAGTATGATGAGATAAAACATGGTAAAGCCTATTACAATCAAGTATTTACAAATCCATGAGTGTTATCCGAGGGTTAAATTATTTTGGATATTTTAAATCTGTTGGTAGAAACTATTCATTTAATTTGTTACTAGGGATTTAACAGTAAAGTAAAATTTGGAATTTTAGTAATATGATAAATTCAAGTTTTAAATCGAATTTATTAAACTGGGTTAAATAAAATCATTTGTAATTAAATTAAATTTAACAAATGGAAATTATTTATTCGATTCATTTGGATATTAACAAAACAAATTTAATATTGATTCAAGGTACAAACGGCGAGAAAACTAAGAGAATATTAAAGTGGATGGCAAAAGCAAAGGTGAGTTAATCTCACTCAGTTGAATTTTATTTAAAATTTAAATGGTTAAATTTAAATAATTGATTGGATGATTGCATTGATTGAATATGCTATATTATATATATAGTAGTATATAGAAATATATACATATTGGCATATGTATATATTTGAGTTGTTGATATTCCCGCATTTATATAGCGGATGAGACCCTATGCGACGCATAATAGCGGATGATTTTTATATAAATCCCATATACCGCGATATTCCACCTTGAAGTGGAATTGGTATTGTGCTAACGTCTGTGGATGCAGGGAAACAGGTTGGAGGGATCCAACTGGATTCCTCAAATTTTTTTTAGATTATTTGATATTCTGTTCTATGAATATTTATATCCTGTGATGATTTTATTGATGATTGAAATATTGGATGATATGGTTGGATTGAATATTTCAATAAAAGGAGTTATCAAAATATATTAAATTAGATTTTGAAAGAAATAAAAGAGTAAATTTTAAGTAAATAATTCAAGTGAATTGGAATAAGGGAATTTCGAAATAACAAAGGAAATATTAACTTTAAACTAAAGTGATATTAAATTTAAAGAATAAAGGATTTATTTTGAATGTAAGGATTAAATTTAATTAAAGGCTAAAGAAGGAATTTTGGAAGTTTAAAATTGGTATTTTCAGTTAAAAAGGGTTTTAACTCAAATAAAGGAATAAATCTAAATTTAATGTATTTTGAAATAAATGAAGTAGTAAAGAAAATCTATTTCAAAGTAAAGTAAAGTAAATTGGAAAATCAATTGGAAATTGATTTAGTTGTTTAAAATTTGAATTTAAAAGAGAAGTGAGATTTTGGAAATATAAACTGGGTTTATAAAAGTAAAATAAAATATCAGTGGATATTTGAATATAAATTCAAGGTGGGAATTTATAAAAAAAAAGATATGGTTTGGTTTAAAAATAAATGTTGATTTATTTTTAAAAAAATGGAAATGAGAAGTGTATTTCTCTGTATAGCCAAGTACGTTTTCAAAGCAATTTTAATATAAGTTAAAAGTTCTAATTGTATTTTTTTTAAAAGCATAATTTAGAAAATTTATTATTTCTAAATGTTAATTTCCTAAGTAAGTATGTTTTAGGAAACCTATTCTTTTTAAATATTTAAACTTTAAAGTAAGTATTTTCAAAGATCTATTATTGTAGTAATTATATAAAAGTGATTTGGTATTATATTTTAAAAAGAGAAATTTAGTTTATATTTATAAAGTGGTTTATTTTAAAGTATATATTTTTAATAAAGTATTAAAGTAGTTTAATTTCAATGTTATAAGATATATTTAAAATAAAGTGTTTTTAAATTATTTTAAAATCTAAAAGTGTTTTGTACTTGGTGTTTCAGAGAAATAAATATTTGGAAATGTATTCCGTAAGCGGAAATTGTTTGAAATTGTTTTCAAAAGGAGTTTGAAAATTTGGAAATATATCTTGGAAAGATATTTGGGCAAATAAATAATGTGGGAAATTATTTAATTGTGTGATGGTTTCTTGTGGATGTTAATTGATAGTTAAATAACCGACTATCAATATTGGCCAAATGCGCTGATCGTTTCGAAGAGACCGGGATCGAGTTTCCGTATACCGGGATTCTAGGTCTGGAGACTCGAATACCACTTCAATCCGGTTTGTACGTTTCGGGTAACGATTTCGGAGTCGAAGATGGAGCTATGAAGTGCAAGGGCTAGTCGCTACTAATCCTGAGGATATTTCCAAAATGGATGTAGTAGGAATAGTGCCTTCGGTTCCGTTCAAACCCAGGACGGACTTGTATGGACGAATGCTTGCGAAACATCGTCAGCGGACGATGGGCATTCTAAGGGATATGTTCTCTAAAAGGTATCGTTTAGCCTCGAACCTCATCAACCGGGAATGACTGAAAATCAGGGGTTATGCAGCAAGGCTTCGTGGGTAGCTCCCACTGGAGGGTAAGGTCATCCCTGTCTAGATGTCCCTTTTTATTTCGGCTTAGTGGTGCGGTTGCTGATCCCAACCGTGGGGTGATTTTATTCGGGATCATCCAGTAAGGGATGGTTCCGGCCTTGTGTTGCAGGGGAGCGGGCGTACTCCTCGGTACGGTGATCTAGGCCACGTACTGTGATAGGTGGTACCCCAGTGCCTAGTCATTCGTTGGAAATCCATTCTCCCTACGTGCCTGTACGGTTTTGATTGTGCCCAACTATTGTTGAAATGTGAGATGCAAGCATTTCAGCTAGATTCTATTTTACTTTCTGTAGACACTATTATAATATCAGAGGATTTTGATATAAAGTGTTTAGCTATCGTAAGGTAAAAACCCGACATGTTTATTTGTGGCGTGGTCTTACGAGATGCTTTTGTTTTCAAAAGATTTTGAAACTTTAATAATCAATTTGAGTGTGGTTTTCTCACGCTGGTTTTCCAGACTGACTCGGGTATTGTTTTATATGATGCTCGGGTCAGACCGAGTATTATAAATTACAGGAAATGATGCTATGGAGCTGGATGGCGATACGTACTTCCGTATTTGAGTTATATATTCCGCTGTGTATTCAGATTGTGAGGACAAGTTATGATTACTGTCCAGTTGTATGATATTGATGTGATGTACTCTGATGATGTATTTGGATGTATATATATATACAGATACAGTTTGATTTGTGTAAAGATCTGTTGATATATATTATATTTTATTCCGCTGCGTATGTGAGATTCTGCTGTTGTTTTCTATTTTTCTTCTTCTACCTCTTCTTCTTAACTAAAATGGTCCGGTTTTTCGTGTTAGAAAAACTCGGGTTGTTACATTTCGAATTTAAAATATATATATAATATTTAAAATCAATACTTATATATTATAAAGTAGCAGATTATAAACTTGAATATACTAACATTATATACTATACATACAATATACATTAGCTGAAATATAACATTACCTTTAAACCGTTTAGATGTTAATCATAGCATATATATAATAAAATAGTTAGACTAATATAAATAATGTAGACACTTTACATATAACAAATGTCGTATATATATAAGATTATATATCCAAATAAAAGTTGCAAACATAAAATATAGAAAATATATCCTGACTATATAAATATTTCAAATCCACTCGTATTTTCACGATCAATAACATATTTAATTAACATAGCATATATACTAATAGTTACAAAATCTATTTAAAGATATTGAAAAATCTAAACAAAATCTGTAATATATAATATACGTATAGTATAAACTCTTATACTACTTAAAATATATAAACTGACCTGCTAACTAATAAACTATGCAGACTACATATGATCCACAGCCTATGCAAACCAACACTGTATATTTTATAAAAATCTAACATATCAGAGCATAAATCACCTTTCGTGCATATACATATATTTTCAAGATCAAATGTAGACTAAACATATTCATCCATATATATAAAATTTACTATACTAAACTTCTTTACACAACACTATATGCAGACCAGAATAGATATAACATATATACGAAATCTCAAATCAAAAACTATAAGCAATTCAAACCGAAATATATATATAGTTTATATTTAACAAACGCAGATATATTCCAGACACAATATAAATTTCAAAACCAAATATATAAATGCAGATAACTTGTATACCCTTATATATATATACACAAACTGTGGAAACTATATTTTATAACTAATTGCAATAAGATCTGAAAACATATCAATATACAAAAAAAGGATGCTAAATATACATATATATATATATAAAGTTATAAAGCTTTAATAAATAATATACGGACAAAATATAAATTACTTACACAAAAAGTTCACGCGGTTACAAAGTGATGGAGGCTGGCCACTGCGAGAGGGCGGGAGGAGAAATGCGACTCGGGGCGTGGGTGGTTGGCTGTGGCCATGGGCGGAGCATATGGTCACGAGGGAGGAGGTCAGATGATGGGTTTGGAGAAGATGGCCGTGCTGCCTGCTTGGGGTTCGGTTGGGTTGCCGAGTTTGGTGTGGTGTAGGTTGATGGCGCAGCAGCTCACGATGAGGTGGCAATAGGTGGAAGCCGGAACGCGAGTGGCGAAGCTGGCGTATGGAGTACAAGATGCGGGCTCGGGTAGGCGGAGCCTTGGTGGTCGGTGGATGTGTGGGTAGGCTGATGGTGGGAACCAAGCTGGCCATGGGCGGAGGGGAGTTGCAGCTCAGAGGTGGTGGGAGGCCGAGACCTGGGTGTGAGGCGGCTTGTGGTGGTTGTTTAGGCGGAGATAAGGGCGGGTTTGAGAAGCTCGGGTTGTAGGGCCAAGTCGTGGATCTGGAGAGAAGAAGGTTAGTTGTAGATGAGAAAGAAAGAAGATGGGATACGAACTGGGTTGCAGGCAAAAATAAATGGAATGCAATGGAAAAGCGGATGAAGTTACAAAGGTTTAAAGTGAACGGTTGCCCAATAAATAAAACGTATACAAACGTTTTATTTCTTTTCGAACCGTTATGGGATGGGTTTGAGCTGAATAATAAAAGCAAATTATTATTGCTTGAGCATCACGTTTCAAATTTGAAACGTAAAGTAAAATATAAAGTTAAGATTTTGGTACCGTTACACGAAGAGTTTATTGTTTCCATCGTGTACCGAACCTCAAAAATGTAGAGTTGAATATACCGTGGAGATCAGTACGACGAGACGATCAAAACGGTACACAGATATTAGTGGCACGATCATCCGATCAAAAGTCGATAATCGGTACCGAAAATGCTGCTATTTTGAACGGAAAAATCCAAATGGAGCTAGAAACGTCCGAATTTCACGAAACGAATTTCGCAGTCTGATTCAGAATGCTCTGAATAAATTTTCTCCTGTTGACATATTTTGGTTTCGGAAAACTTTTAAATTCACTGTTATTAACCGGTTTGATTTGAAATAAGATTTCACAGGAAAATAAACTTTAATATTATCAGATGAAAATTTACTAGTTGCTATATTAAAATAGACGTATTCCAAATAGTAAATTTTTATTTTCAAATTTTATTGTTTAAAATTTCACAAATTTCCAGTTAAATACTTTTAAAACCATTAAATTTTGCGGGTCGTTACACTCTCCCTCACTCAAAACTTTTCGTCCCCGAAAAGGAAGGAGGTAGGAGAATAGAACAACCAGAAATAAAAGTAGATTGAAAGTCAAGATTAAACAATTAATTTGAACTATATAAATTTTACTTAAATTTGAAAACTTCATTTGCAATTCAATTGTCTTTAATACTTTAATATTTTTCAAACCCTTTTGCAAATTTCTTGCTTTCTTTATAAATACCATTTATATGTTTAGACAACACCTTTATAATTATATGAAAACTATTTGAAAACAATTATTTACATTATTACTTATATTTACAAAGAAGCTATCTGAAAACATTAATCCATAATTCATAAATTTATTAATTTATCTCAAGATACTTTCAAATATTATTAATAAACAAATAATCATTTACTTTAAAAATGTTTTATTTAATTTATAACTTCTAAAATATTTATAATTCTAAAATTCCTATTAAACCATGTTGTATATAAATAAACAATATTTGGATATAGTCAACAAGGGAAAAGGGAGGATTTGGAAAACAGAATATAGGTGAATAAATAAAGCTGAGCAGATAAGGTAGATTCAAAGAATAGTATCGGGCACGAATAATTGATTCAAACCATTAAGAATTTCAATTTCAAATATTGATACAAAATTTCTTTGTTGGAAATACTTTTATAATAAATTGCCTTTATAACGAAATAAATTTCCTTTCGAAAATACTTTTATAACTCAATGTCTCAACAAGTTTATCCTTGTTCCTGTAGACTCTGGTAGTGCGTTGATCAGGCGCAAAACTAGAATTCTCCAGGTACTTAGTAGACTTGTTTCAACACCCGGTGAAAATACTGGAAAAACTTTTAAAAACAGATATGGAAAGTACAATCCAAACAAAACCTTTGTCTAACCATGGTTCGCAGATACACAATGGTTACGCCTGGATCCCCCAGGAAACAATCCATATCCGTAAGCTTTCTCAGCCCTGCGAGTTACGCCATGATGACTAGTAGAATGCAGGATACACAATGGTTACGCCGGGATCCCCCAGGAAACAATCCGTACCCCCAGGCAAGACTCAGCCAAGCATTTGCGCTACTATTCGCGACCTACACAGATTGCAGGATACACAATGGTTACACCTGGATCCCCCAGGAAACAATCCGTACCCCTAGGCAAGACTCAGCCAGGCAGTTGCGCTATGCAGTCATGATCGTAAGACCATGGGTAACGCCATGGAATTCGAAGGACACTCGAGTATCATATCCGGAAAACCAAAAATCAGAGAGAATAATATCGATAGAATGAATCCAAGATGTGGCCACAAATCGGATATCAAGCAGAAGGCACTTTCCATATCTTTACTTTGAAAATATGTATCATATAGTACCTTTTCAAATCACTTTCAAAATCGTACTTATATAAAATCCATTATATATAAGATTTAATTTTCAAATCAAATACTTTCCAAAATCAATAGTATATCAAATCATACTTATATAGACTTCAATTATATAAGATTTCACTTTCAAATTGAGTACCCTTTCAAATCTATAGTTTTCGAATCAATTTCATACTCATACATATCAATTTTATATAAGTTCAACAACTCCTAAATCAAGTATTTAGTAACACAAGGTTCTCAAATTTCAATTTGTTTCAATATCAGTTCGATTTCAAAATCATATACAATTTCACCAAATTATTTCTTCTCAAATTAAATATCTTTAGTTTCAAAGTTTCCAAAATAATAGATTTAGAAAATAAATCCAAATTTCCAAATCAATATAATTAAGTCAACCAATTCATTTCCAAAATCAAATGTTTTCAAAATCATCTTATACTTACATAAGGTCCATCTTATATAAGGATCAAATCTTTACAAAATAAATTTCGCTGTATGAAGAGCCATATGGGATTGAATATCTTTGCTTTTATGGGTTATATATCTTTGTAATTTAAATTGGAAATTTTCTTTTAGTAAGCAAAGATATTGACAACTTTCAATTTCAGCGTCGAAATATATCAATGATATTAGAATATAAGATGTACATACGTCATCATTTCGCAAAATCACATTTGATCGCTCGCTCGATCACACAAGTTCGCTTTCGAACTAGTATTGTCCATTCGACTTCCCTAATGCGGACTTCGATATGGTTTCTCGACTAGAAGCTATCAGTCTCCTAGCATAGCCATATACTATGATAGAGAATTCTAGAATCGAGCCAAAAATCCATATCAAATATTCGCCATCAAGAATCGAATGAAAAATCCTAACACGAAATGGTGTAATTCACCTCGAACTTGTGTACTCAAACTTGGATCAAATTAATTATGCGAATAAAACAGCATACATACAACTTATATATTTATTCCAACTTGTTAAATATATAGTTTCATAAAGATGTTACTAAGTTAAAACATTTAAAAAATTTCAAAATATTTTGAAGACCAAATTCTTTTCAAAACATTTCAAATCTAAATTTCATTTTAGAAAATTTTAAAATTGCCTTATTCATTTACTTAACAAAACAGTTTCAACTTATTTAAATCATATTACTACATACTTTAACATACATACCAAACTTATATACTTTATACTTTTCAAAATTTCTCAGCTTTGAAAAGTTAACCTTGATTTTGAAGTGCTCGAACCTTCAAAATAGTTGAAGAAATCATTTTCAAATTCAAGAGTTGGAAATCAGCAACAAATCAGTAAATCAATTTTAATAGATAGGGTTATATCAAATCCGAAACTCGAGGAATGAACACCGGCTTACTTCAAATCATTTCAAATATGTATATATACATATATCTTTTGAATATCAAATCTTACTTCGGAATTTGAAATCAAAATGGTTTCACAAAATCCCTCGCGTAGCAATGCTACTAAAGTGGCCTCTCCCCTACTCTGAAACTCGAAAATCAATGTCGATGATGCATGCACTCATCACCGAAATTATTTTCCAGCGACATAAGTGAGTTCTGGACTTCTATTTTCTCAAACTTCTTTTGAAATTTCTTTGAAATCATTCGAAACTTATTAAAATCATTTGAAACATTTCTTATTCGGAAAATACCTTTAAATCATATTATTATTATATATTTCAAAATCTTAAAACCAATTTCAAAATACCGGAGTTCAATTCTTGAATTTCAAATTTAAAATCCTTCAGTCATAAATCATTTTTAGATAAATCAATTTCTTATATGATTTTTCAAAATTACAAATCCTTTCGAAACCTCAAATTCTCATTTAAAAAGGGTATATAATCTTTATCGAAAACATTTCACTTTTATATATAGAATATAATCATACTTGTCAAAATAATAATTTCGGTTTAGAAAACAATTTCTAAAATACAAACAAACTCGATTTTCGAAGGATGATTCAAGGATGGATTTTAGAACAAAGATAGGGATTCAAATTAGAGGGACTCTAATCAAATAGAATTCTAATTCGAAGATAGGCTCGAACGAAGATGAGATAGTTAAATTTCAAAATAGAAGATAGGTATACTTATACAAGTCGCGGGCAACCTTAACCGGGTCAACCATGACTTCAGGAATATGAGCGATGCAGAATTCCAAGGCAAATCATCATTCGATCACCAGAGATAGAATTTGGCATAACAAGAGATAACAACATCAAAACCGAGGGATATATAAATCTCCGGTGAATCAATGCCTATTGTAAAGGAGTTCCACCCCTTTACAATTATTCCAAGATTGGCGGGATCGCCTATTCTTATAGAGATCATTCGAAGTGGAGTTATGGGATACTCCAGAATCAAAAGAATACAAATAGGGAGAGACAAGAATGAATTTTGGAACCGCAAGGAACGTTCCAAAGTTCAAAGGAAATCAAGTCAAAAGGAAGAGATTCAAACTCGAACGAAAGTGATTCTGTAAATAAATTTACTATATATGCTAAGTTTTGCCTAGAGCCAAGGATCTGATACCAACTGTAACAACCCGGTATTTTGGACCATTCAAATCGACAATAATCCACACATGTCTGACTTGAATAGTTCAAAATATCAGATTGTTAATTTAAAATTTGGCAAAACTCAGTATATACAGTAAATAAATCAATCACAGAATCACAGACACAGAGTAATACAATAATACGCAGCGGAATAGATAAAATAGTAGTTCATGAAGCTACTATATAAACATCAGAGTTAAAAATAAAATACAACAGAATATCTCAAATACAGTGAAGTCTTCAGTACGAAAAGATGACCTCTCTGAACAAATCAACTGGAAAAGCTGAAAGCTAAATCGATAGTTGGATCTCCAAACGAAGCTCCAAACTCCAAAGGTGAGTCTCAAATGCTGTATCACTCGGTCTGACCCGAGCGTAAAGCAAAACACAAAACACTCGAGTCAGGATTAACATTCTTATATCAATAAATCTAACTCAAGTGAAATATCAACTGAAATACAAGTAACTTAAAGGATGTTTGGGATAACCATCCTCTAAGGATCCGTGGAACTATCTACAATGTAGAAATATACACTATAACACCGTGGTCATTCCAAATTAATTTATACTTCAAAACCAAAATATCATTTCATTTCAAATATATCTATTTTCCAAAATAGTATATATGTATAGGTTAAATAATTTAAAAGTAAAGTATTTATAATTTCCTCAAGTCTCACAAATTGCTTCACATCAACTTCAAATTCCAAATTCAAATTTTATTCAAAGCTCAATTCATCAATTCAATTCAGTTCTAAATATACCATTTAAATTTTCAATATATTTCAAAGCTTTAATATTCAACATTCTCAAAGTTAAATTTAACCGTTTCATATAGCTCTTGATTTAAATTTATTATTATTTAATCAGGGAATATTCACTTAATAAATTCAATATCATTTAACTAGCCTTAAATTTCATTTTACTAAATATTTCCTTAAATTTATTTAAACAAGAAATATTCATTAAATTATTTAAATCAAACTCAAGTTATAAATCATATCTTAAATCCCAATTTCAATAAGTTTTAAATCGGTTTAGTTAAATAAAATTCTTTACTAAATTCAAATTTATCTTCCCAACCTTAACTTATTCAAATTATTACTGAAATCTATTTTGAAACATAAATTTAAATACTCAACCATATTATATGTATTTAATCAATCTTAATTAAATTAAATCTTATTAGTAAATATATATATACTAATTTAAGAATCAACATTTATTAAGAACCATATTTTTTTTTACAAAACCATAGAATTTATTTTCAAAATATTTATATATGGACCAACAGTGTATGTATATATATCTATCATATGGTTAAGTGATACAGATATTTATCATTTCAATCCATAATTTAAATATATACGGGTAGATATCATTTCGACCCGTAATCCCAATTTCAATTCAAATGAAAATCGCTTGGGTTTATCATTTCAATCCATAACGATTTTCTCCTATTCTAAAGTTCGTTCGGGTATGTATCATTTCAACCCATAGTGAATTCTATACTAACAGGGAACTTGCAGAGTGATAACAGATAATAATATAATATAACAACAGGCATATATCATCAATAACAATATAACATAAACAATAGGATATGGTGTCATATCCCACAGGTGAACAGTTACAGATAATAGCATATATAACAATTTTAAATAACTACAGCAACATATTTCAATTGTCGTTTCAATTGAAATCAAATTTAATAAATAAAAGAACGTTAATCGTGAGTGATTGCTCACCTTTCGAGGCTAGATGGATAGACAATGAAGTTGAGTTATGAAATCCAGGCACGAAATCACAAAACTAGGCAAGATTGAATCGACGGACGAAGCTAATAAATAGGGATTGACGAAATCAAATTAGAACCGATCGATGATGACAAGTGGTATAAGTGAACTCATATATATAGATAGAAATCATATTCTAAATTAAAAATACATTTCGAATTTAAAATATATATATAATATTTAAAATCAATACTTATATATTATAAAGTAGCAAATTATAAACTTGAATATACTAACATTATACACTATACATACAATATACATTAGCTGAAATATAACATTACCTTTAAACCGTTTAGATGTTAATCATAGCATATATATAATAAAATAGTTAGACTAATATAAATAATGTAGACACTTTACATATAACAAATGTCGTATATATATAAGATCATATATCCAAATAAAAGTTGCAAACATAAAATATAGAAAATATATCCTGACTATATAAATATTTCAAATCCACTCGTATTTTCACGATCAATAACATATTTAATTAACATAGCATATATACTAATAGTTACAAAATCTATTTAAAGATATTGAAAAATCTAAACAAAATTTGTAATATATAATATACGTATAATATAAACTCTTATACTACTTAAAATATATAAACTGACCTGCTAACTAATAAACTATGCAGACTACATATGATCCACGGCCTATGCAAACCAACACTGTATATTTTATAAAAATCTAACATATCAGAGCATAAATCACCTTTCGTGCATATACATATATTTTCAAGATCAAATGTAGACTAAACATATTCATCCATATATATAAAATTTACTATACTAAACTTCTTTACACAACACTATATGCAGACCAGAATAGATATAACATATATATGAAATCTCAAATCAAAAACTATAAGCAATTCAAACCGAAATATATATATAGTTTATATTTAACAAACGCAGATATATTCCAGACACAATATAAATTTCAAAACCAAATATATAAATGCAGATAACTTGTATACCCTTATATATATATACACAAACTGTGGAAACTAGATTTTATAACTGATTGCAATAAGATCTGAAAACATATCAATATACAAAAAAAAGGATGCTAAATATACATATATATAAAGTTATAAAGCTTTAATAGATAATATACGGACAAAATATCAATTACTTACACAAAAAGTTCACGCGGTTACAAAGTGATGGAGGCTAGCCACTGCGAGAGGGCGGGAGGAGAAATGCGACTCGGGGCATGGGTGGTTGGCTGTGGCCATGGGCGGAGCATATGGTCACGAGGGAGGAGGTCAGATGATGGGTTTGGAGAAGATGGCCGCGCTGCCTGCTTGTTGTTCGGTTGGGTTGCCGAGTTTGGTGTGGTGTAGGTTGATGGCACAGCAGCTCACGATGAGGTGGCAATAGGTGGAAGCCGGAACGCGAGTGGCGAAGCTGGCGTATGAGGTACAAGATGCGGGCTCGGGTAGGCGTAGCCTTGGTGGTCGGTGGATGTGTGGGTAGGCTGATGGTGCGGACCAAGCTGGCCGTGGGCGGAGGGGAGTTGCAGCTCGGAGGTAGTGGGAGGCCGAGACCTGGGTGTGAGGCGGCTTGTGGTGGTTGTTTAGGCAGAGATAAGGGCGGGTTTGAGAAGCTCGGGTTGTAGGGCCAAGTCGTGGATCTGGAGAGAAGAAGGTTAGTTTGAGATGAGAAAGAAAGAAGATGGGATACGAACTGGGTTGCAGGCAAAAATAAATGGAATGCAATGGAAAAGTGGATGAAGTTACAAAGGTTTAAAGTGAACGGTTGCCCAATAAATAAAACGTATACAAAAATTTTATTTCTTTTCGAACCGTTATGGGATGGGTTTGAGCTGAATAATAAAAGCAAATTATTATTGCTTGAGCATCACGTTTCAAATTTGAAACGTAAAGTAAAATATAAAGTTAAGTTTTTGGTACCGTTACACGAAGAGTTTATTGTTTCCATCGTGTACCGGACCTCAAAAATGCAGAGTTGAATCCGTGGAGATCAGTACGACGAGACGATCAAAACGGTACACAGATATTAGTGGCACGATCATCCGATCAAAAGTCGATAATCGGTACCGAAAATGCTGCTATTTTGAACAGAAAAATCCAAATGGAGCTAGAAACGTCCGAATTTCGCGAAACGAATTTCGCAGTCTGATTCAGAATGCTCTGAATAAATTTTCTCCTGTTGACATATTTTGGTTTTGGAAAACTTTTAAATTCACTGTTATTAACCGGTTTGATTTGAAATAAAATTTCACAGGAAAATAAACTTTAATATTATCAGATGAAAATTTACCAGTTGCTATATTAAAATAGACGTATTCCAAATAGTAAATTTTTATTTTCAAATTTTATTGTTTAAAATTTCATAAATTTCCAGTTAAATACTTTTAAAACCATTAAATTTTGCGGGTCGTTACACATGAGCATATTACTAACTAAAACGAAGCCCCTTTCAAAGTTTCTTTAGAAATCCCATTCTTCAACAATTAAACATTCTTTCATTAGTCAATCAATTTACTAATATCTCTTAAATATCCCACTTAGTATATACATATTAAAGCTCGTTTTTATCTCCAAATGATTTCAAGATAATTTGGTTGATTCAAAAATACTTATTTATCCACTAACTTTCCAAATGACTTTTGAATGATTTTAAAATCACAAAGTGGCAATAACCTCTTTATGATGTCATCTGCATGAATTATTATAAAACATTTCAAGTTATTAATAAATTTAATGCTTACTAACTTTCTCAAATCACATGTTTTATGCCTCTAACCTAAAAGATACTTATGTATTTATGTTATATCTCATTAACAAATTCATCAATGTACGTATCAAGTTGTAAACCAACTTATTTTGCTTACTAACTTTCTTAAGATACATATTTTTAACTTTAATCCAACAAGCTACTTATATATATAAGTTCTCTATCAAATTAATTAAACAATTCATATATCAAGTTATAAACCAATTCCTATTGCTTACTCACTTTATCAAAACTCATGTTTTTAGTATCAATCCAACAAGCCAGTTACCTAAGCATGTTCTTATCACCAATATGCTCTTTATAATCCATAATAATTTAATTTAATGTTCTCACTAATTTTCTCATGACAAGATTAAATCTATAATCTAACTACATGGGCATGTTTCATCTCTTGAACATAACTCGATGCGACTTATACCCATATTATATCTTAAGAAATTTACTTCATGAACATATATATTGAAAAGCATATATATTTGAGTAAATAGAAGCATAAAGGTTCAATCCCTCTCACCAAATCCAAGTAATGAACCTTAAGAAACTCTAATCTTCTTCTCTAAAGCTTCTAGCATAGATGAAAAATATTTGCTTTAAATCGACTACCTAGAGTTATGGTGAGTTTATTATGATGTACAGGAATATATTTAAGGGAATTTGGATAATTCTAGGTCAAGAAAGCCTAAGTTTCGTGGGATGGAAGCCTCTTGAAATATTACATGGTGTGAATAGAAAGAGAGAACCTATGTAATTTCTTTTATATGGAATAGTAGCCTTAAGTCAAGGCTAACCAACTTAACTCTACATCCAAAACTCATTTCATTCATGACTCAAAATTCCAAACTATAGACATATCAACATTTATACTTCAAAAAATCCTAATGGAATTCCAAACATAATGGAAAAGGTCTCCTCTCTAATTCTTTATACGCAAAAGTTAGCTTTTTAGATGATTTATAAATCGGCTCTCGTATCCAACTCAAAATCTACAATCCTAAACACATTGAAACTTAGACTCAAAAAGCTTCTGAATGGCTTTCAAACACAATGAAAATGGTCTCAAGCCCTAATTTCATTATCTCCAAAAGTTTACCTTTTTAGCACTCGATTAGATTAACTTTTTAATATTGAATTAAAATATTTTAAGCATTAAAAAAATATGGGTTGCTTCAAGTGCGATAAGAAAGGGCACTATTCAAATGAGTGTCAATACCTCAGCAAGGTGAAGTGCCAAAATTGGAACAATTTGGGTGCCAAAGGATGAATTGTTTAGATCTAACCAAGGAGGACAAGCTAAGGTTTATGCACTAGAACCAAAAGCACCAAGGCCATTTTCAACTTCAAAGGGGAAAGCTGTTTTGTAAGGTACACTAATCATTCATGATATTCATGTTAGAGTATTATTTGATAATTGGGATTCACACTCTATTACATCTGAGCACCTAGGTAGTAAGTCAAAAAAACCCTACATACCTTATTACATCCTAAAGAGTCTCAAACCATATCACTGATGTGCTACTGTTAAGCTATACATGATGGTGTAAAGCTGGAATTGCACGATTGCATACTTGTGATTTTAGGTATTTGATATTGTTGGCTTCAGAGTAATCTTAGGCATGGATCAGTTAGCTAGTACGAGGCTAGGTTGTTTTGCAAGGACATGGCCGTTTTTTTATAGCACCTTATTAATGCCAGGAGAATCATTTTCAATTAGAGGATTCAAAGGTAGATGTATGGGTTGTGTTGTTCATATGATATAAATAGCGAGATAGATCCTATCTTTGTCCTATAGGAGTTTGCCAACATTTTGATCTTATGGTAGGTTAGCCCTGGGAAGGGCTATCGAATTTTAGACTGGCATAAAGCTGGGAGCTTCTGCAATGTTTGTAGAGAAGTCTAATGGTTCTCCCAAACTATGTATTGATTACAATATGTTGAATGGGAAGATTATTAAGAACCGCTATCCTTTGCATTAAAATAGACACCTTATTTGATAACTTAAGTAGGGCAAGATATTTTTTCAACTAACATTTAACAATAGGATTCCATCAGTTGAGAGTGGAAGAGGAAAGTATGCCATTGACGACATTTCAAACAAGATATGGTTCATATGAATTGTTAGTCATGCCTTTTGCACTACCAATGCGCCTGCTTTTTTGTGATTTTGATCAATCTAGTCTTCTAAGAAAATTTGAATATATTTGTGCTATTATTCACCAATGTCATTTAATATATTATAATAATGAATAAGACCGTGATGTCCAACTGAGAATAGTGCTAGAGAGCTGAGGCAGCATCTACTTAATGCAAAGTTTTCAAAGTGTCGCTTTCTAGAGTGAAGCTTCTTCATTTTATTTTAAAGAATAGATTACCATTTGACCCATCAAAGATTAATTTTATTAATAGTTGGAAGAGACAAGAGATAATGATTAGGATTAGAAGCTTCTGGTGTTTAGTTGGTTATTACTAGAATTTATTAAAGACTTCTCTTATATAACTACAAATGAAATTAACAAGGAAGGATGCACAGTTTAAGTGGAATGAAAAATGCAAAGGAGAATTCCAAGAGTTAAGACATTTGTTAAACAATGCATTTGTGTTAGTTATAATTGAGGTAAACAAGATCTAGTGGTCTTCATCGATGCATTTGGTATAAGGTTGATAGTTCTATACACGAAGAGAGGTATTGAGATTACCATTGCTTCTCGTTAGCTAGGACCAAATGAAGTCTGTTAATACACTCATAATTTGGATTTGGTAGCGATGATACTTTTTTTGAAGGTTTGGAGGCATTACCTATTTGGAGAACTATTTGAGTTATATATAAACCATAATTCCTTGAAGTATTTATTCTCTCGAAAAGAGATAAATATGTGGAACCATAAATGGTTAGAGTTCCTAGACACATTTGACTTTGAGATCGAGTATAAACCTTGGACAAGTAATAAGGTATCATATGCTCTTAGTGGATAGCATCAAAATGCTTGTTAGAAATGCCTAATGAGTGGAAGGACTTGGAAGAATTAGCCTCTTATGGATTTCACATAAGAAAGACAAATAGTTCTAGATGAACAATGGTAATAATATCTTTCTTAGAAGTTTAGTCCACATTTACTGATAGAATAGCTAGTAAGCAAAGAGAAGACTCAGAATCAAATGTATTAAGAGGTTAAAGATGGGCACTAATGCCAAAGACTTGAAAGATATCGGCATTGAACCGAAGAGTAGACTTCGTAAGAAGGTGTGGTTGTGTTTTCCAAATCTAGATAACCATTGAAAACAAGTGCTTAGAAAAGTTCACCATTCAAAGTTTAAAAATTCATCTTAGGGGTAAAAGGATGTATCAAGATACGAAGAGAACTTATTTTAGGAAGGGATGTAGATGGTTATTGGCTTATATGTAAGATAGTGACGTAACCGTCAGCAAGTAGAAGACAAGCACATGAAGCCAAGTGGATTACTTCAACCCTTAGATGTACCACTTTTGAAGTGTGATAGTATATCAATATATTTCATTGATGGGTGTCCAAGTTCAAATGGAGGGAACGAACTCATATGGTTTGTTGTTGATCAACTAACCAAAAGGGCACACTTCATGTGTGACGACCCGCACTCGACACCCTCTGAATCCGACAATAAACCACGCATGTCTGACCCAGAGCGCACCGATTGCAGATAATCATGAGAAAGAAAAGAGAGGGTGAGAAGAAAGAGAGAAGAAAGAATAAGATAAGAGAAGAAGAAGAGAGAAGCAGAACTGTAACAACCTGCATATTTTACGATTGTATATTTAAATGTTTTATTTAAATATAGCATCGTTAATCGGATTAAAGTCCAAAATGTTACTTTTGTAAATAGTTGAATTGGAACTCGAGACTACTTCCATTGAGTCCAAAATGACATTTACAACTTTTTTGAGTATAAACATCGATATGTTTGGAGTTGAGTGAATTTTGTTATTTTTCTATTGGGTTTGGGTTTGGGTTTCAGCCCATGAACTCATCTAATACCCTAACACTCCACTCAACTCCTCTTCATTTACTCATTCCTTTTCCTAACACTCTAGCTCAAGAGAAATGGGGGGAAAAGATTGGAAATAGAAATTCCAAACCCTAGTTTGGTTTGGAAACTCGAGTTCTTGCTCCAAAATCAAAGAGAAGCTTAGGTAAGCATCCTCTTCATCTTCTCCATCTCAATCTCTCTCCAATTTCAGAAATTTCCTATAACCTAACTTAGGAAATATTTCTTATGATCTTAGATTAGAGCTTCTAGAGTTGTAATTGAAGGGTAGTTGATCTTTCCTTAGCTTTAGAGCTTCTCATTCGTGTCTTTGAGTTTTAAAGGTGAGTTCTTTAACTCACATCTACGTCTATAGCTATCATTGTTGTTAGGTACGAATTCCTAACATTTGTGCATATTCATTTGCTTTTGATTTGAATTGATTTGGTGAATTTTCCAAATTTTGGTGTTTTGGTCCAATTTTATGAAAATCCTACAATGGATGTTTGGACATTGATATTTGGGGTGTATCGAAGAGCCTTTAAGGCTGGGTTGTCGCTTGGCGTAAATCCCTAGTCGTTGTTGCTCGTCCGATCGCTCCCGATATGTTTTGGCCATCATTGGCCTAGGGTAATTTCTGCCCAAATGAGTGGTTCAGACGTCTGAAATGCAAGTTCAGACGTCTGGAATTAGACCTGGAGCAAAAATATACACGGCAAAAAATAAAAAATGGCAGAAAACAACTTCAAACGTCTGAATTTATGGTTTAGACGTCTGAATTTATGGTTCAGACGTCGGAAAGGGGTTTCAGACGTCTGTTTAGAAACTTCAGACGTCTAGATGGTTTTCTGGAATATTTCCAAAGACCAATTCCAGACGTCTGGATTTATCCCCAAACGTTTGGAACTGTCCAGTTTTGCCTATTTTCCTATTTTTGAGTGAATTTCCATTGTTTAATCGATTTTTGTCGATCCGGTTAGTTATTATCACTTATTATCGACTTTGATGACTTCTTTCTTTGGATTTTTGGGAATATCTGTTAGATGGATTTGATATCGATTTTTATGGATTTAATTCACATTTTCGTATGTGAATTTTTGGTGATTGATTGTTTCTACAACCATTTCTGTGGTTTGTCACTTTAAAATACAAAGGTTTCTATACTAGTAGTAAATACTCAAACTCTTTCACAAAAACAATTTTAACAGTACTTTTAAATACAAAGCTCATTTTTAAAACCGTTTTCCAATCTACTAGTATATACAAACCTTTACCTCATTCGTATGATAAATCTAATTAAACGGCTTAGTAAAACAAGTGGTATGAAACGCTTGTGTTTACTTCATCGGTTAATTCTTGGACTTGTTCGATTGAACTCTTGTGACAATTTTCGAGTGGAAATCTACAATTTGTTCGTAAATATTTAAGTTAAGCCAGTGGTTATGGGACATGAAGCTAAACTCATTTATTTACTAGCTTAGTGTAATCGACACTTCTTGATGATCGATGATGATCATTTTATGGTTTTGACTAGCGATTTGTGATGTCTCTTTGTCCGCGTGGGGGACTGTATCCCGTTCTGTTGAGCTTTGTCTCATTTTTATAGGCTAGCGACCTATGGTTTTATGGAGTTCGGTTCATCGGGCGTTCGTTGTACTACGTCGTTGTTCTGTATTATTTGAGTTCGGTTCATCGGGCGTTCGCTGTACTACGTCGTTGTTCTGTATTATTTGAGTTCCGTTCATTGGGAGTTTGTTGTACTACGTCGTTGTTCCGTATTATTTGTGTTCAGGTTCATCGGGCGTTCACTGTACTACGTCGTTGTTCCGGTTTATTGGAGTTCGGTTCATCGGGCGTTCGCTGTACTACATCGTTGTTCTGTATTATTTGAGTTTGGTTCATCGGGCGTTCGCTGTACTATGTCGATGTTCTGGATTATTTTGGGTTTCAGGTTCCTCGGGCTTTCGCTGTACTACATCGCGGCACCGGCTCTATGGTTAGCGACCATGGGTTAGCGACCCATTTGTGATACACGTGTTGGTGAGTTTTCATGCTCCCGTTTGTGATAGGCCTCCCCCTTTGTGATTTCTGGATTTTTGGTTGATGATTTCTAGAATTTGTGTTTCACCAATTTCCGTGGATTAGCATTGATATGTTTTGTCAATATTTGTGTTTTGGTGAATAATTTTAAGAATGTAATTCTTTTTGGTGTTTTGAGATGATTTGAGATATTGTATGATTTTTGTTGTTATTTGATGTATACTTGTCGCAGTATGGCATTATTGTTATCATACGTTTTAGTCATATCTCTTATCTTATCTCATTTTATCTGATATTTATAGCTAGACTGATCTGTTTATTATTTTCTTCTTAAATAATACTCGGGTCAGACCGAGGTATTTCAGGTTCTTCTACTTGACTTCTTATCTGGGACCATCATATGATTTTTGGCTAACTACTTTAGATTAGTAGTTTTTGGTTTTATACATTCGAGATATAGACTCCTTGATGTATACTTATTCTTTTGTCTAGCACCTGTACCAATTCTTCTGTGATGTAGTGGATCCTGTATGACCACTACTTTTATGTACACTTCTATGTGATATATTCATATCTGTTTCCGCCTTTGTGATATGAATATCTCTGACTGATTTGTGTTATGTTTATTTCTATATTTGTTTCCGAAGGCCACTTAGCCACTGTGTAGTAGCTTTGAGTTTGTATTTGATATGTCGGATTTCCTCTTGAAACGAAATGTAAGTCATATTATCTGACATATCGGTACTCGCACAAAGCAATTACACAGATGACCGCTCCTCAAAAGCCTTATTCTTCGTGCTAGTCGATGGCATTACCCAGTAGTGTCCTTAGATTGGTGTGAGCATAGAGGTGGGGCGTCACAAGATCCAAAACAATACAGAATCTCACATCGCAACGGAATAACATATAATGTAGATCAATAATCTTTACAAAGAGAAACTGTTATATACATAAATCAATATCATAGTGCACAATGAGTAATCTTCAGCTTGGACAGTTATAATAACCTGTCCTCACAAATGCTAATAATTTACCACAACAACAATCAGTAGCAGCGGAAAAATAAACAGATACGTGTATATGACATGAAGATCTCCAGCTCGTTTGCTGAAGCTCCAAAAGCACCAAATCTGAACCTGTAAATATACTCGATCTGACCCGAGCATTGAAAGGGAAGAACGCCCAGATCAGTCTGGTAAACCAGCATGAGAAAACACCCCTCAACTGAATTTATAAAGTTATCAAAACTTTTCCTTTATCAAAACAAAAGGTATGTCGTAAGACAGGCCCACACATAAACACGGACGGGTTTTTTCCCTTATGATAACCAAAACCTTTTCATATCAAATCATGTTATATTATAATAGTGTCTATTGTATAAATACTAATTTAAATAGCTGAAATTGTTACCATTATTAAATTCCAGCAATATTAGGCTCTACAAAACAAAATGGCAGGCACGTAGTGGATTTTGGATTCCATACAAATGACTAGGTAAAGGGACTACCGTTTTGAACCAACACAGTACACCTCTAGAGGGATGTACCTAGGGAGCAGATACTGCCGGCCTAAACAAACACAAGACCGGCCTACCCATACCTGGATAATATCGAATATGTCATCACTCCGGTCATTACCGACCTTTATCCATGGCCACAAGCATACACAACAATAATCAGATACACGACGTCATAGCGTGTAAAGATATATCTAGAAGAGTGATGACATCTCCTAATTGGGAGCGACCCACTTAGCCTTGCTGCTTCTATCCCTGTTTTAGTCATTTTCCAGGGAGTGAGGCCAAAAGAGGTATTGATTACCTTTCACATATCACATCAACTTTGAATGTCACATTGACATTTCCGTTGACTACTAATTGCCTTCCACAAAAATACAGCCCTTGAGCTCGTACGTCTCAAGGAAGGGTGTTAAGCTAAGAGAAGTTGCCTTCTCCGCCACCAAACGGATGTACGTTTGTAAAAGCAATGTACGTAATCATAGAAATGCAATGTCAGACACTCGTCCATACAAGTTGTCCAGGAACAGGACAAACCGAAGGCACTTTCCTACCACATCCTGTCGGGAAATCCCTAGGATTAGTAGCGAATAGTCCTTGCATTGGATATTTCATAACGAAGAGACTACTGCTACTATATGTATATTGGGATTTCAACCCCAAATGATCAACAAGTAGTCCTTCACTATGAAAATCCTAAATATCTATATCATCGACCAACCTGCACAATCGTCGTATAAATGTTCGTCCGAAGTGATTTTCAGATAAATCTGATCCCGGTCTCTTCGCACCAACAACGCAAAAGCGTTTCTCAACCTCACACAGAAACTAAGTCTCATAGACATATCACATCTCCAACTTTCAACTTGCTATCCTTCGGCCAAGAAGGAAGCTCTATAGATTGGAGTAATCACTCTGCACTACACAAATCAGCATTCTCAACACAAACGATAATCAAGCCTACACAGTCAGTTACGTACTAAGTGTACGACTAATTAGTTTCTCCATCAAGTTGAGAAACTAAAATGGCCAAATTTTGATAGCTGGTTATTTAACTATCAAAGCAACAAACAAGATCTAGCACATAAGTAGTCACTGGGCCTGATTTCAGTAATCGTTTATAATTCTAAACACTTCCCAATTATTCACTTCAAAATATCTTTAAAAAGATAATATTCAAAACCATTTCACTTGTTGGATATTTTGGAAAACCTTTTCATATACTTATTTTAATAATAAATAAATTCACAACTTATTTTATTTTCAAACCATTCAAATTCCATTTTATAATATCGCTTTCCAAAACATCCATTTAATTTAAAGCGTTATTCACTGTCCAAAATCGTAAATAAAATTCTCTTACCCATTTCATTCTTCCACACATATAATTTAAAGGATTATTCACTGTCCAAAATCGTGAATATAATTCCTTTAATAAAAATCCATATTTAGCTTATCAAATTAAATTGATATCACATTTATAAACATTATTTACGAATTCTATTTATAATTTATAAACACTTCCATATATAAAATTCCTTTTTTAATAAATTTCCATTTCTATCTCATTTATAAGTCAAAATCCAATTATAAGTTAATTTACTTATAAATCTCTTTTATTTGCAAATTCATTATTTTTATAAATTTATAAATCTTATTTACTTATAAGATTCAACTATAACTTCATTTTAACACTTACAAAACTCGTTTATAATGCCATTACTTTTTCTTTATAAAATATCAATTTTATCAATCTCATATATATAAACCATTTATAATAAGTTCAAAATCCCAATTTAACTTATTTTAAAAATTTTATAAATTATAAATAAACCATTTATAATAAATTCAAAATTCTCATTTTAACTTATTTTAACAAAATAGTTAAGTTTATATTTCAAAAATCATATTCTGATTATATTTCACAAAAGCATAATTTTTATAACATAAAAATTATAACATTTTATTTACTTAAAATAAATCCATTTCTTTAATCATTCAAAAATTATATATTTTCAAAATCACTTTGAAATCCTTTTTAAATTGAAATCACAATTTTAATATTTTAAATTTCCAAAATATGGCCCAATGCTGCAATAGCGCTAAATAAGGGAATTCACATCAATCATATCAATCATGGCATCCAAATATCATATATCACATGATAACATCATATATCACAATATCTATAAATAAAATCAACACTGGTGAGGAATCCAGTTGGATCCCTCCAACTTGTAACCTACAACAAATATACATATTAGAAAATATGTACAATGTCTACTTCGAGCTAGAGGTGCGTACAAAGGGTTATCCGCTTATACACGGGAACGTAAAGGGTCTCATCCGCTAAAAAATGCGGGAATATATACAAACCAATCAATATATATATATAATATATCATATCTCATCCAAACAATCATCAATCATCATAAATAAAATTTATTCTCACTTATATAAAAATATAAGTGAGTCAGAAAGAGTGAGTTGTACTCACTTTGCTTGCAGTTGTCATTGCAGCGTTTTTATTTCGAATAAAATTAAACGAACGTTTAATTTTACCCAAAATTCCTAGCAGCTCCAAATTAATATAAACTAGCTCCATTGCATAGCGCTCGTGAATACGATCCCAACGCGACTTGTTTCGTGCAAAACGGACCTCATATGACAAAGATATGAATTTTTAAAGTTTACACGATTTATAATATAATAATTTACAAATTTTTATTTTATTTTATAACCTTAGATTTAATCAAGGCCTTTCATTTCTGGAAATTGAACCTCAGCTGCTCCTTCCTCTTCCTCTCCCTTCGTTCATTCATCACCAAGAAACCCATATACGTGTCGTTTGAATTTGATTGTCGCGCCACCATCATTCACCTAGACGACGATCAGGCTTCGCCAAACGAACGCCCACTCCTCCACGCACCTTCATCCAGAGACCGGTCGACAATCGAGCTGCCATCGCCTCGATTTTCGTTCTTGAACGTGCCACCTTTGAGCGAGGATTGTCGCCAATCCACTTCACCATATCCAATCACGACTGTTGCATACGTCGAGCTCGTGAAGCTCTACAACATTGCAGTTGGAAGTTTTGTTTGATTCGGCTTAGTTGAGGAGATCGGAGGGAAGAAAATTTTGAACGATTTCGGCCATTGAAATTAAAACGGCGGATAGGGTTAAAACCCTAGGTTTTGTGAAAAAAAGAAAATGTGTGGGGCTTTTATATAAAATTTTCATTCACTATTCATCCAAAAAAATTTCGAACTTCAATCGAAGCGTGCCGCCTGGCGTTTATAATGTTTTACCCCTATTTCGAACACAATGGAATATGTATTGGGAGCCAATTCCATCGTATTTGGAAGATAGGTTTTTGAATCGAATTATTTTAATTAAAATTTACTTAAATAAATTTCTACGCGTTTCAGCTTCGCACGAGCAAACCGTAAGTCCGATTGACACGAAATTTGAAATCCCACAATAATTCACTATTACGGATCAAATGAAACTGATTTCGTCGAAATCCAAGATAGTGTGAAAAATGGCTATTTTTATACGTTAATTAAATATTAAAATTTCCAATTTCTGTAAATTAACTTTTAATTCAATTTTAAAAGTTTACTAATTATATTCTAACTCAAATGGAATTTAAAACAACTTTATAAATCATTTTTTCTTATTAAATTCAAATTTCAATTATTTCTGCAATTTCGAATATTAAATTAACAATTTAGTTATCTAAATAAATCATTATATTTGAAATATAAGTTATTCAACTTATAAAATTAACTTTTGAACATTTAAAATAAATTAAATATTCCAAATTCAGATGGCTGATAAACTGGGTCGTTTCATCATGCCATTTAAGACAATGAGAATGATACTTAGTTTGGGGAAACTATATATAAAGAACGTAACGAGTCTCCTTGGTATAGTGAGTACTATTATGTATGACCAAGACCCTTTGTTCATAAGTGAATTTTAGAGAAGTATACAAACTACTTTAGGAACCAACCTAAACTTGAGCACTATATTCCATCCGAAAATAGTAGGACATACCTAAAGGTTCAATAGAGTGCTGGAAGACTTGTTAAGAACTTGTGTCTTCGACTTTGGTGGATCTAGGGAAAATCACCAACACTTAGTGAAATTCTCATACATTAACAATTATCAATCTATTATTGTCATGATGCGCGTTAAGGCTTTATAAAGAAGACCATGCAAGTCTCCAGCATGTTTGCTGAAGATCAATTTTTGACTGATACATGATTGGGATTTAGTAAGAGAAGAGATCGAGAAGTTTATGTCAATCTGAAGTCGAATGAAGGTAGCTTAATCCCAACAAAAGAGTTATATAGATCGAAGGTGTAATGACTGGAGTTTTTGATGGGTTATTAAGTGTTTGTTAAAGTATCTAATATGAGAGGAGTCATAAGATTTAGAAGACCAGGAAGTTTCACTGAGGTATTTTGGATCACTCTCAATCACCAAAAGAATTATTAAGCTCGTATAACTAGTAAAACAACAACGTAAACTAGTGAGTGTAACGCCTCGTAAAAAGTAACTGAAAATTTGATAAAATAAATTATATTAAATATAATAAGGGCAAGAATGGAATTTTCACAAATATTCGAATTTGGCTATGAAACTTAAACCGTTACTTTCGTAGTGATTTTCTGAACAATTTTCATATATAAAGTTTTATAATCGGTGCTCATATGGAAATGTTATTGAAGTTTAAAAATTCAAAATAGAATATGATTAAATATATAAATAAGGAAACAATAAATTAAAATAGGAAAGCTCCACTGATCGACACCTTAGCTTGAACTAGTCAACCCATAGCGGTTGACCGCCCAAGACAAAGCAATCGATCGGTCGAGCATTCCAGGCTAGGGTTTGCTTAGGTCGAACGTCCTAGATTATCTAATTTTTGATCCAATGGCTGATGACGGTCCTTACCACTACAAATAGAACCTTAACTAATGCTGAGAAGCCTAATTTAATACTAATCATACCAAAACTCTTTCTCTCCCAAAACTCAACTCTATGTTCTCTTCTAAACAACTAGTTCTTCAAAAATAAAAATAAAAACAAAACCAAAACCAAAGGTTAGGATTAAAGATTAGAAAGAAGTTGAGACAACCAAATTGAAGAGAAAATCAAACGGTAGGGAGAAATCAATAAATTAAAGTAGAGGCAATCTAAGGCAAATTAATAGGGAAAAAGCTTACATGAGGTGTGTGGGTTGATTAATAAAATATGAGGATTAACAAGTAATTTGATTTATTTATATATCTATCTGATTTGGGAATTTATCTTATTTGGATCTAAAATGAAAAGTTATTTTATTTAAAGATTATTTTAATTGAAATTATATGGAGGTAAAAGTTTCTTTGATGATTATTGAAATATGATATATTGTTTATTTAATAATTGCAAGTATATAGAAATTGATTGTTTTGAGGTAATGTTGAGATATGATTTAGATTGATTTAACTTGATTTTAATATGGATACACCTTTTATTCGATTTGAATTGAATTTGAGATTTAAAATGTATACACCCTTTTAGTTTTACCTGAATTGATTTTGGATATAATACGTGTTATAAAAAATATTTGTTAAGTTGAAACTGTATACATAAAATTATAGATTAAACACGAAAATCGTTGGAATTACATGCATAATTGTAGACTTGAACAGATATGTGAAATCTGGTTAGAAACTGGAAATATAGCCACCCTTGAACAAAACTGGATTTACTATAACTATAACTAACCTTAATGATGAAAAAAAATTATTAATCAAAAATCCAATTGTTCGACCCCCACACTATAGGTGGTCGACAGCAAGTGAACGACCGCTACAGTGGTAGGTAGTCGACAGCTGGTGGGCGGCCGATCGGTAGACGTGTTTCTGGCATATGTTGAACCTCGGTCTAAGGTCTAGGTTATAGATTTTTATATATAAAATTATGTTAATAGGGAAATTAGTTCCCTAATTCTTGACTTTTAGATGTTACTGGAATGGATAGATATGTACACGGGCAATTAGGCAGGACACAATTCACTCGATGAAATCGATATTCGACAAAGGTTGCTTAATCGTCGGTAGCACTCACAAGAGGTTCCACGATGTACGCACAACGATGATGAGGATGACTGAAGAGGTGTGTAGCCCTACACTAACGGGAGGTTCCACTGTATACGCATGCAATTCTGCCTAGACACTGATGAGTATGCTCATCGCTGTGCAATAAGTGGCATTACCAGTGAGAGGTGGACACGGGTGCAACAGATCCTATGTCGTCCTTAATGCGAGTTTGCATTTCATGCTCCTTCTAAGTGGCGTTACTATTGAGAGGTGGACATAGATGCAAAGGATCCTATGTCATCTTTGATGCGAGTCGGCATTGCGGGCTCCTCCTCAATGTGTAAATATGATACATCATAGCCATAGTTTGGGTATGCAGTTCCGTGGGTGATGTTTTATACGATCTTATGTTAGGAGCAGCCCCAGAGATTATTAGTATGATCCATTGACGACTAGTGGTTCGATTAGTTGTTTAACATCTAAGAATAAACCTCTACAAGATGTTTGGGTGAAGGTGTATTTGGATTTATATTCCTTAGGTTAATATGACCAGCCCTAGTAAGTAATTCACAAAAACAAGTAGGACATCCTAGGTCACATAAATTATAAATGAAGTAAATTTCATGCGATCACCATATGTTTAGCAATACAACTCATCCACCAGGCTTTTGTCTAACCCACTTCTTTCATTTTTGCCCACCATAAGAAGACAAAACAATGGTTGATTTGGCATAATACATGGAGAAAGGAGCTAAGCGTTGGAGTCCTATTATTCTTTGTTGTTCCTTGTGTAGATATTTATTGTATCAAATGTTTATCAGATTTTATATTATAATTTTGAAACATTGTATATTAACTGAGTATTTTTGTAGACTGTTTGGCACTTATATTTTAATTCCTTCTGCTGGAAGGTTTGAAAGTGTAGAATATTTTAGAAATTATCCGAGTCTCTACAATGATTAAAAATCAACTTCTCATACTACTTGGCATGACGCAAGATCGAAAGTCACCTAAGGCTTTGGTTTTGGTATGTCCGGAGATATGGGTTGTTACACATGGTATCAAAGCTTGGGTTTAGAGTTTCTTAGGGACTAGGTTCGTATTAAGAAGAAGTAATTGTATATTTTGGAAAGGTTTTTCAAAAAGATTTTTCAAAGTGTTTTCAAAAATCTATATGGAAAATTTTTCAAAGGTTTTACATATATAAAAGTATAACATGAAATACATATTCGCATTATTCTTATTTGATACTATCCGCGGGAAAGTTGTTAATAATTCCTAATCACAATAATAAAAATCAGCAATTTTGCTGGGAATGGCTCAAAAGAGGCCGCTAAGATTTCAGATGTGAACATCCCTATGTGGTTCCCCAGGCATCGGCAATCTAGGGGAAAAGCTGAGTGTAACCCAACCGAGGAAGCGTATTTGTAATTTTCTAATATATATTTATTAATATACAACACCCTATATACTTTGACTCATAAGGTAGCTGTTCTCTTATACAAGAAAACAATTGCGAGTTAAAATAAATCTTAAGATTATAATAGTCGAGATGAAAAAATAAATCATTCACATTTATTATAATTTACTCCATAAAGAAATACTAGTTGAGGTTTCCTATACTAACTAGCAGTAGCAAGTAAATTATGGATTCAAGGGGTGAGTGGAAGAAGATTAGTATCATTGGTCCCATATAATAAAAGTGTGAAATGATAAGTCGTAATGGGAATATGAAAGAAGGGCTTCACAAACTCAAAGAAAATCTCCCTACTTAAAGTGGAAATCCTATACTTATATTGTTAGTAGCTGCAAAGACTCCATTTCACCTAAATTTATGGCTGGAGTGTTTCTGTATTGGAGTTGGACACAGTATTGGAAAATAAATTTGAGTTCAATGTCTTTGAAGAAGAGGGATGGAAACCCTATAAGCATTATTAGGTTTGATTGATCTTGTGTAAATTAAGCTGCTTTTATCTTCTCTAATTTTGGTAATACATCAATGGGAATGTTTTCTAAACGTTAGAAATGGTAGATGTATGATATTTTTAAAGGAAAAATAAGTTAGGTTATGTTTTTCTATGAAATGATCGAATAAACTTTATGAAATTTATTTAAAAAGTAGAATTAAAAGAATTTGACAAATAGCAATTTTCAATAACTACTTTTAAGCTTTTGTTTTATTAAGGGCATATCGTTGCACTTACCCTTAGCGTGTACTTTGCTTTTGATAATGAAGATTTTGAAAGGAAAATTGATAAGAATGCAAAACCTAACTTTTGGACCTCTTTTATAAATAGGAAATGGCCAGTGCTTGAAAATGCCTTTCATAAATATTTCTATCATACTTTAAAATAAAAACTTAATTAACAGAGGATTTTACAGTTCCAAAAACTTACTAGCTTTGTGGAAATGATATTAATAACAAAGATTTTGAAAAAGAAAAATAAAGTGAAAATATCATTATGATTATCACTTAAACTTAAAAGAAAATAATTAAATTGGAGTTAGATAAATATGATTATACAGCCTACAAGGATTGAATTAATCATGGAGTTCAGATGCATTGAAATGTTGTGGTAAAGATAGGAAGTAACATGGAGATTTAGCGACCATTTCGATCAATGTTTGAATTGAAAGGATAGACAAATAAGTCAACCTTCCTAAAATAGTGAAGAGTGGACACCACTTTGTGTTTTTCTACCCAAGTATAGTTTGAATTGTAGAACCTTTGGGCAAGAAAGTTTGGAAAGTATAAATTGGATAAAACATATTTTAAGAGTAAAGGAAGAGTAAGCCAAGATATTCTAATGCATCAAAGAATGCTATGGATGTAAGATATTTTCGGTGCTTATATTTTAATTCCTTCTGCTATGGGATTTGAAAGTGTGGAATGTTTTAGATATTTTTCGAGTATCCATAATGTTTTAAAAACCAAAAGCTCGTACTTCTTGGCATGATACAAGATCGAAAGTCACCCTAGACTTTGGTTTTGGTGTGTCCAGAGATGTGGGTTGTTATAGTGAGGGTGCATAATGTATTTCATATCTTTCCTTAAGGAAATGTATGCATGATCCTGAGGCGATGGTAAAGGCAAGAGATTTGGAAGACTTAAAAGTTGAAACCAACATGATTGTAGCTAGCCGTTTGATCTATATCATGGGACATAAAAGAGTTAAAATGTAAAGTCATACCAAGAGCTAACGTATAATGGAGTATCGATGTTAATAATTGTATATAGGAAACCAAGGATAAAATTTAATCAACTTACCATGAGTTATTTAATGTTTATGCATGTGGTATGAATGAGACATAGTCTTTCGATGTATGAAATTTATCTCATTTTTTTATTGTTTGCATGTACTTATTTAAGTTGCAGGGAATAAACTCTTATAAGGAAAGAGGCTTGTAACACCCTATTTTTACATAACTAAATTAGATTATAATTATTAATGTAATGTAATGTGGAATTTTGATAGTGTGGTTGGGATGTTGAAATTTCACCATAAATAATTGATAATATGTGAAGTTATTAATTAACTATATTGAGGAGAATTTATGGAATGAAATTTTGTGTATGGAATTATTTAATTAAATGGGCAAAAGGTTTATTTTTGGTCGAAGTAATGCCCATTACTATGTTATGATATCACATATTCATTAGTCACTTATTCATATTCCAAAAATGAATAAGATCTTCATAATCTATGGAATCCCATTAATATATTTTTCATCGAAAATAATCAATTATAAGAAAAGAAAGCAATTTTGGGAAGAGGAAAGTTGGGAAATCCTACAGGTAACTTATTTTGGATTTAGGTGAGTAATATTACCTAAAAATGGGTTAAACCTTAAATAATTAAAATTTAATTACGAATGATAATTTGCATGTTGATTCTCTATTGAGTTTGTGATCTAACATTATTAAGAATTGTTGTACATATTTATAACATGTAAAACTGCCAAGAAGGAGGAGTTGGACTTGCAAAACCGTTGATTTGGAAGTTTTAAATGATTAAGAAAGAATTAGATTGAGGACTGAATATTTTTTGAAATGGGATTTTGGTTGACATATGAATTTTGAAAATTTATATGAAATTTTAGAAGGTGAAAATGATTTTTAAAGAAAAAAAGTAATTAAAATCACATAAAAATACCACATTTCTACCCAAAACGGAACTATAATAGGAAGAAAATGATTTTATGATTTATGGAATTTTCTTGGATATCATAATAATTTATATACTAAAATGAATATGCCAAATTCCTTTTAGTGTAACAAACAGATGAATTTCAATTACATGGGAAGTTTAATTAAGTTTTGTTTACCATGGATTAGGGGAAGAAAGTCTCCACCTACATATTCTTTTAAATTAAAGTACAAATGGTAATTGTACAAACCCATGAGAAAACGATGTTAACCCAAAAAATGGATCAACACCCTGGATTAAGTGTGAAAGCACCAGCCCTGTTTATCAAGGCAAATAAAGTAGAACAAACAATAGAAAATTGCAAGAAAAGTAAAGAGATAAGACATTTTTATAGTGGTTCGGCTGTTAATGAAGCCTACATCCACTTTATAACTTTCAATTATTGATTGACTGTCGTTACAAGTTGAATCTGATTACAATTTGATTGGATTTTGTAAGTTAGATCAAGTCACTAGTGTTAGAGTTTACTGAATAATCACATTGAACCCTTTAGACGACTGTTGTGTGGGGGAAGAGTGAAGAGTAGTTTCTGCATAGTTTCAGCAGCCAGTCCAGAAGCCCCTCTTTATGTTGCAGATGGGTGAGTATTTATAGGGATTTGAGAGCTATTGGTCTAGGCCGCATTGCAAGAAGCTTTCATTTGAATATACGAAGGCGCCTAGGAAATTTCATAGCGAGCCAAGCTAATACGATGGATCGCTAGCGATCCATAGGGCATGGATCGCTAGCGATCCATGCAGTTAGCTTATTTTTGGCTCGCTTCAATTATACCATGTTCCATGCCTTTTGAAGATGCCCTTCATGCAGTTTCATGACTAGATGCATTGTTTTGATGATGATTCATGTACAGGTTGCATTGAACTATTACTAGAATCAGACGAATGCCTACTTCTCGATCTAGCTTGCTTGGAACATCGTGAAACTTAGCATGCGTCCTTAGAAAAGATAATGCTTCATGGTGCAAGAAGAATGGATGACCCATGAGCAATATTTATGGATCGCTAGCGATCCATGGGTGATGGATCGCTAGCGATCCATACCTTTAGGCTATTCTTTGTTTTTTTTTTACTTGAGTCCCTCTTGGTTCCTTCTTTTAATCCTTCTGGTTGATTCTTGAGTCGTTTTGACTTAATGCAGATGTTCTAACTTTCATTGAATAATATTGGGTTAAAAACCCAGATAACATTTGCCACCCAGAGTATGCTTCCGTTGAAAACAAGGCATGCTCTGGAAGTAATTGCCTTTGAGTTTCCGTTTAGTGAGGTTTAATTTATAGTGCTGAGTCTATCATGCAAATTTGGTTTTGGCTATTCGGCCATTTGTTGAATTTCGATGTGAATCGTCGTTGCTCGTCATAATAAATTAATTTCGGTCCCACAACTTTCACAATGCTTGCGAATAACATTTGGATCATGCTTGGTAAGTTTGGAGAAAACTGGTTGCAATTTGATGGATCGCTAGCGATCCATAGTCCATGGATTGCTAACAATCCAATGATTTAGCAAATTTTCTCAGAGTTACGTCCTACTTAACTGTGCTCAAGCCAACTTTCTTTCTTTTCATTCTTTCTCTTGCGAACTGAGCTATCTTCTTTTACGAACCGATCCAATCTTTCAACCAAACCCTAACCCGCTTACGCCACCACCTTCATCGATCTTCACCGCTGTATCTTCCTGCCTTTGACTCCACTTGCCTTTGCCGTCGCCTTAGGCCAGCCCCTAGTTCCTGTTGCTTTGTCTATTTAGATCGTCGCCGACCTTACTCACTTGGATCGCCACCGATCTTACTTGCTTTAGGTCGCCAACAACCTAAGTTCAACCGTGTTCGCCTTTTGACTTTTGATTAGAGGTGGGTTATGTAGATTTTGGTGTTTGTTTAGCAATTTGGCGATGAGGTTGTATTGGTAATGGACGTAACGGAGAATTCGAGTTGAATGCGATTTTGTGGAAGAAGATAGTAAATCGAGTTTTGAGTTCTCTACGGAACGAAGCTTGGGTCTCGCCTTAGTGCTTGACATGTTTTGCTATCTTCGTCCACAGAATCAGAATTTACTTACACTGAGTTACATTGTTAATCCGGTATGACGGCTTGTGAATTGATTTTGGTTTTTTTGGGAGGTGATAATAGCTTAAGGTAGCGCCCTATGTGCAGCTTATGCTGTTATCACCTTCCAAAGAGCTGAAATCGACTTATGTTAAGAATTTTCTACTCGATTCAGACCCATCAATCTATAGTTGCTCACTTTGGATTGGTCCTTTCGTTGCACAATCGGTGTACCTGAAATGGGAAGAGCTTCCCATGTCGCTTTGAACAACGGATCCGTTATCGACCATTGTTCGATAATGGGTAAGTGTAGGAGAAATGACTTTAATGAATGATACGAGAAGCTCTTTTCTTTCTTTACTGCGAGTGAACTATCTACACAGGATAGAGCATTTGTAGTGTTCAGGATACCGAGCCCATCCCACATAGATAACACAATGCTTGCCCCAGTCAACACTTGGAACCCAATGTGTCGGCATAAATCGACATTTTTTCGGAGTTCAAGTGTTAAGCGTAGGGGGGCTTTTAGTTAAAAATAGAATTACCTGACCGCGTTACATACAAGTTCTATTGTATAGAATGAAGCACCCATCATCCCATCGTAAATCCAGTGGAGGAAGTCCAGCACTTTCAGAAGCTGAATCGTCATCAGTTGCGCCTTCACAAACAGTTTTAGTAGCGCCTACTTCTTTAGTACCATGAGCTGAATATGATCAATTGGTTCCGGTTGTATATTGAACTCTTC
This sequence comes from Allium fistulosum, assembly GCA_030737815.1. NCBI lineage: Eukaryota > Viridiplantae > Streptophyta > Magnoliopsida > Asparagales > Amaryllidaceae > Allium > Allium fistulosum. The sequence goes on along the minus strand of JASFAW010000015.1, from coordinate 13,720,209 downwards.
CAAATTTTAGAGTTCTACTCAATCCTCCGAAGAGAGCTTCCTCCGTAATCTCTGCTAAATTCTATATAACATTTGTTTACAACATGGCATTCCGGACGATGACGTGCGCCTTTCGTCGAAGAATGAGTTTGCACATATGCCGTCTTCGGGATACACTGCTTGCCATCGGTATATGTGCTTGAATGGAGCAATGCCCCCCTTCAATCACTTCTTGAGAGAAACTCTTCTGAACTTGGAAATTGCTCCATTTCAGATTCACCCTAATGGATATGCGATCTTGACTTGCCTTCACGTCTTGTTTATGCGGACATTTAATCATGCCCCAAGTTTTGATGAGTTGAGATATTTTCTCTCATTCAAGAAGAGAGACGAATGTTCGTCCCTCATGGTCATTGAGGCTCAAAGAAACCACAAGATCGCGTTGCAGCTTCAAAGTAAGCTGTCCCAATTCAAGATCCAATATTTTTTCGTTAGGTGTCTTGAGGGATTTAATCGTCTTTGGACGACGGGAGGTAAGCCTTCTCTTTTACTCGTTGAAATTTAATATGTCGCTATGGTATTTTTGATAGATTGAATACTTCTTGCAATCATTCCGAGACCGAACAAAGATTCATCACTCGATCCAATCTTTCATACTCTGAAGGCCGTAGATGCCAAAGAGTGATCGGTGAAGTTTTTGCTAACGGACGAGAATTTGCTTCGATATGGGTTGTTGCATCCAGGAGATCTGCCATAGCCATTGAAGTTCCGTCTCCTTCCCGTTCCAGAATTTGAACACATTCCACTTCTTCATCACACGGCTTCGTAGAGGGCGACCTCCTAGAAGGAAAAGGCCCGTCTGGCAGGTCAACTGAATAAACTCATGAAGGAAGAGGTGTTATGACTGTAGCCAGCTGCCCACCCAGGATGCCCCCAATTCCGAAGGAGGAGGAAGAAGAATTCAAGCAACATGAGGGCAAGGCTATGGTGACGACGGAAAAGGGGGAGGGTGATGAGAGCAGCAGCAGTTATGATTCCGCCTCTAGTGATGATGAATTTGATGCAAGTTCCAGTGATGGAAACTCCGAATCATGTGATGAAACTACGGGAATGAGTTCCGTTCTGCTGGATTCTCCTCCGCAAGAGATTTGTCTTAAAGATGCTCCCCTTGTAGCCAAGCGACTTCATGATTCACCGCTTAAGGAAACCGGTATTGACTTTGGGGATTTGAGCAACGTTTATATAAATATTGATGAATTCATAGGAGAAGATTTTGAGTTCGAGGGATTGTCTCCACACCCCGCTCATATTGTTTCTAGAGTCAGCCCGATTTCTACCGTGGTGACTTTCTGATCCGGTTTGTGATGTCCTTTTAGGCCGCCAATGACATGTTACACATTTCACTAGGTCACGTTCACTTACATATGCATTATTTAGGTTCATTTTCTGTTGCTAATGCTCTTTATTTTATTTTTTTATATCTGGTACCATGAGAACCCATGGACTTGACAAGGACCTTGAGTAATTTACTGATTCACAACGCTGGTCAAGACGAACTTCAAGCCACCAATAGCCCTGTGAAACCGAGGAAGAGTGGAGGAGAAGGAAAGATTTGGAAGCTGAAGTACGTCGTTGGGACGATAGAGAACAGGGTAGAGTTTATAGGAGTGGTTATGAGAAGAGAAAAACTCCTACTGACCGAGAAGAGCCGCCCAAGAAGTCGAAGGTAGATCGTGGTTCTCATCCCTTCGAGCACCAAGCATTTGCCCCGGCTCCAGTCTCTGTTGGAATTAAAGTTCCAGCTTCCACTGTTCGAGTTTCACCTTCATCCTAAGCCCCTTCAACTCACGTAGTGTCTGCTTTTGGTTCTTCACGTCCCCGTACGAAGCCGGCTTATATTCTCCCGTCCGGTCCCCCTAAACTCAAAGCTGCGCTCCCCGAATGGTTTCTAAAGGGAGTTAAATTTGATCGGTACCTACACCCAATCCGCAAACACTCTTATATGCCCCATATCCTGGCAATTCAAAGCAATTTGGATCAATTTGAAGGATAGAAGAAGTTATGAAAGCAACTGGCAGACACCAACCATAACAATTACCAAGAGATCCTCTCCTTCGAGTTAGAGAAGGACGGTTATGAGAGGACATTAACAGAACGTGACACCAGAATCGAGTAGTTGACAAAGGAGTGGGATGCTGCACTTCAAGAGAGTAAGAGCAATACTGGTTTGCTGAAGGAATTAAAAGGGGCCCACACAAAAACAGAAATCATGTTTCGAGATGAGATCAAAAAGGCCCATGCGTATGAGGTTAAGTTAAAAGAGGAGCTTGAAGCCCATGATGAGATCATCGAAGCTCGGAAGAAAACCATCGTTGGTCATAACGAAGTTGTCGAAAAAAGACAATTGCTGATTATGCGGGAATGGTTGAATCCCATGACAAGATAGTTTCTGATCAGACTCAAATGATTGCTTCGCTCCAGGAAAGAATCACACAGGTTAACACTGAGAAGACCCAGGTTGAAGTTAAGAAGGCTGCAATGACGGCGGACTACTTGGAGTTGCAGAATGCTTTCAAAAGGAAAATGGAGAAGATGGATGGCACGGCACCATCTTGAATTTCTATGTTAACTCCTTGTTGTCAGGGGAGCCTCAGTGATTTGGGCTCCAAATTCCCATGTACTCTTGTCGTGGTTTGGGAGGAAGTTCTGGCCCATTTTCGAGAGAACGGGGATGTATATATCGAGCAAGAGTTGGAGGATGCCTATCTTAGAGTCGAAGAAGGCTTTGATAGAGGGTAGGGAGATCATTTGAATTGAGAGGGAACAAGAGGTCACCGATGCTGCTGCAATTACAACAGCCAAAGCGCTACTATAGCCTTTCATTTCTTAGCCTGGCGAATCATCAAAACAGCCTCACGATCAGTTAGCGAGTTCGGTCGGTGCCGCCTTTTTGTCTGCCCCTTCGGCAGCTGTCTCGGAGGCCTCGGGTGGTCCTCAGACTACTCCAAAGATCATGCGGCCGTCTAAAGAAGGAGAAGGTGGGGAGTTTGAGATTGAAATTCTTGGCCACTCTTCTGATGCAAGTAACCTTCTTGTTTCCCCTGAGTTTGAGAATTTTCAGGTCATGCCGCAAGAACAAGACAAACTAAACGCTTTCATTTTTGATCTTATAGGTCCGTCTTCTTTAACTACCGACCTGCCGATCTCTTTGGTCCCTATGCCAGTTGTTATTTCAACTGCCTCGATGCTTGTTTCTATAACTGCTTCGATTGCTGCACCCGTTTCTGGCTCATAACTAGGGCCGGAATTCGAGAAGATTGCTGCGTTACATGGTATAGATGACCCTTCCGTATCTCTGGAGGGTGATTTCAGAGTAGCTGAAGCTCGAGAGCGGGAAGACCAAACGGCCAGCTAAGTAAAACTGAACAGCAGATGGTGGCCATTAAGAAGGAAAAGATTGAGGAGAGAAAGTCTTCAAGGAGCTCCCGCAAGTTCCGGAAGAGCAGGACCAGGGAGGAGTCTTCCGAGAAGGTCGAAGAATAAGGAGGAGATGCTAGCATGGAAGAGATAGTTGATATTTCAGGCAGCGACACAACTTGTAACACCTCTAAATTTAATAACATTATTCAGGAGATTTAATTAGATAAATTAAATAGAATAATGTAAATGTTAAGTGATAAGGGGATTGAGATTTGAATAAATATTAAGTGGTCGTGCTTATTAATTTAAATGGGCTTAAGAATGGTTTATAAGCTAATTAAATTATATAAGGGCATAATAGGAATTAGCTACACCTAACCTTTACCCTTGTATATATATATATATATAATCCCCTAAGCCATTCACGTTCATATCTCATTTTTCATAAAAATAAAACGTAAGCTTAAGAAGGGAAGCCGACCATTATTAGAGAGGAAAAAGAATGGAAATTCAAAGCAAAGCTAAAGAATTAAAGAAGGGGAATAAATCTCAATCTCAATCCAATTACCTTATCCTAATCAAGGTGAATAATAATTCCATCTCTATTTTATGAATATATGGTTTGGATTTAAGATTAAATTCGTATGTATGATGTTTGGATGATGATAAGCATGAATTAAAGTTTGTTTAATTTAAGATTGTTTAAATGATGATTTATACGGTTTTAGAGCAAAATCGATAGAAATTGATGTTTGAATGCCATGGAAAAATTATATGTTATGAAAAACATGATTTTGGAGTTGGGTTTTAATTTTGATAATTTTCCCAGCTATGGAAAGATTATTATAAATTTTCGAATGAAAACATGGTTAATTGGGTTTAGGAATTTATTTCAGAAATTATATTGAGAATTTAGGTTTGAAATTTTAATACGTTAGATAACATAATCAAAGTAAATTTTTGTAATTTTTGGGATTTTTCTTAAGTGATTTACTATAAGAATTAAATTATTTTAAGAGGAGGATCTAAATGATTTAATTGTATTTTTAATGGAAGGGCTTAAATGAAAAAAAAATTTTTTGATACTTATCCAAAATTAAGAGGCAGTTAGTTGAGGCAACCAATTATATGTTTACATGTAGGCCGGTTAGTTGATATAAATTGCTTAATTTGGCATTAACCAGCCTTTACCCAGAAAAACAGGTTTCGCCTCTGTTAAAGGTACCTTTCAAATCTTACCTTTCGCCTTTGATCAAGTCGATACCCCACTAAATCGAAACCAATACACAAGATATTACCTAGGTGGTACGTAGTGGATTGGAGGAAGGCGGAAGGAAGGGTGTCGAAAGCGTTGCTTCCGATGGGGCCAATACCTTAGTTGTTTTAAAAAGTTAAGCGTCTACCTTTGTTTTACTAAAGCTTTCAACATAGTCGAAACATATGTTTTTGAAAGGAGTTTTCTAAAAGCTTTCGAAGTGGTTTCCATTTTCTATTTTAAAAGTAAGGGCTTTCGAATGAGTTCTTTTAGTTGTTTCGAAAGAAGAGGTTCCGACCTAGTCGAAGCCCTGCCGCCGATTCTTTTGCCTTTCAAATGTATTGAAGTCATCAATGCTTTCGATGGGTAGTGTTTGTTTTAAAGAAGTAATAACCCGCTTCCTAAATGCTTTCGAAAGGGTTCATGGGTTTCGAAGGCAGTGGCTTCAGAAGTGGGTTTCGAAGCTGTCCTTTAGTATTTTGCTTAAAGGTTTTGAAGCTTTCAAAAGGGATGGTGCCGACGCCATCATATTTTGCCCAATACTTTTATATGATAAAGAATGGTTTCGAAAGAGATACTTTTGTTTATATTCACTTTGAATCAAATGATATTTTAAAATATAAGCCCAATGATTACGTAAGGGGGACATTCAATGCTTTCGGAAGGGATACTTCCAATGGTTTCGAAGCTATGCTTCTAAGAGTTAATGAGTATTACTTTATTGCATTCGAAAGATTTTGACAGAAAGGTTTTAAAGTATTTTGAAAGGCAGAAGCCTAATGTTTTGAAAAGAGATTTATATGCTTTCGAAGGCGATTATCCAGTGAAGTCGAATGCAAGGTTTTGAAGGTTTCGAAAGCCTTAATTTTCAAAACAATAACCGAATCTCATTTTAAAGGAAAACCATGGCATTAATAAATAAAGTAATTTGAAATGGAGTTTTTGAAGAAGTCTTAATAAGTTAAAGAGATTAACCAAGTTATTTATTTTCTTCTTAATATATGTATATATTCACATTGTAATAAACCCATAACGGTACCTTGGGGAAGGGCAGAATAACTAGCTAGGTTGACCCATAGTGAATATAAATTAAAGATATTGGTAGGGGCCAATAGGTTCATAGTAATCTCATAAAAACTATGTAATTGGACAGGGAGTCCTTAAATATTTAACTGGTTATTAGTCAACCCATCAAAACTATTAGGTTAAGAGTAATCCTAGAAACTATAACTATGACAGATGGTCAAAATGAATGGGGATGGGTAATCCAAAATTTGATTCACTCATTTTGCATATCATCATATCATAATGTTTTGAATTGTTTTAACCATTGCGGATGTAGAAGCATAGTATATGGTTTTATAAAAGTTTTAGGATACTGGTGAGGGGAAACCCGTTCCGCTAAGCAGCATGGTCTCACTAGATATCTAAATTGTTTAAGATGGTAGATTATTATTCATACCAGGCTTTATTTCTGACTCGAAGTTTATGTTTCCCCTTAAACTCTCGAGTACTTAATTGATTTTGAGTAGTTTGAGATTTGAGGTTTTCAGGTACCTCTTAAGTCGAATAAGCTTCTGGAGACGTGCAGGAGGCACGATAGTTATTTAGAGTTCTCTTTCATGTGATTCTACTGTGTTGTTTTGTAAAGGAAAAGTTTCGTATTGCCCATTATATACTCTGATCACTAGGGGGCATCTTTATATATCACTCTTGGAGTGTGTTGTAATAATTATATTTTTCTTAACGTGGTTAACATTGTGGGATTATGTAAAGAATGTTGAAATGATTTTTTGGAATATGGAATGTGAACGTTGTTTTGAAAATTTAAAATTTTCCACATCCATGTGTTTCTGTTATATCAATTTATCTAACATTACCGTATTTGGTCACCGAGGATTAATAACTATAGATGACTGCAGCATCTGTAGCCATTAGTTTTAGGCCTCTAAGTGGGGGATGTTACACAACTCCTGGCAGGGATTCTAAGAAGAAGAAACTTCCGATCAAAGTTGGGAAGGGGAGTGGTGGAAGGAAACATTGACAGACTCGAGTAATAGTGGGGCCAGATTTTGGGACATTCTAATTTGTTTGATACGTGTTTTGTACAAGTGAAGAGTTTGCACTTATTGCTTTTGTTGCTATAGCATATGTATTTTCCTTTTTGTTGGCCGATATTTTGTGGGTACAGCCCTATATTTTGACTTTGTATAGAAAATGTTATAAGTAATACAATGTTGACATTTTGGTTGTAACTTTATTTGTCTACTTATCTATATTTCATGCACTTATGCCATTTTATTTATTGCTATTTTATCTAATCTTGTACTTACTTCCAAAATTCTTTGTTCGGAGTAACAGAACTGTGAATTTTTTTTTGAGTATTGGTGTATGTTCCCCCTAGCTCACGAGGCTGTTTACTTCAAACACTTGACAAATGACCGGTTGATCCGTGTGATTCTTCGGATGTCTGTAACTAAGTCTATTTTGCGGTTCCTATCTTCGGGAACTTGTGATTTGAGCATATCGATTCTAGAGATTATGTCGGTCAACAATCAGAATTCTTTGCCAATTATTATTAATGGTAGGAGTGGATTAGTTCTTGTGTGTCCTGCAATAGGAGAGCTTCCTAGCATTGCGAGGACAATGCCGGTACTTAAGAGCATGTGTGGAATACGAAATGCTTGGCTTTTAAGAGTATGTCGGGCTTATGAGATGAGCGGCTTTTAGGAGTGTTCGGGGCTTATAGGATGTGCGGCCTTTTGGATCGATATGACCCGTCGATCCGAAATGATTTGGAGTCACTTGACGTTACCACTCTTCGGGCAATGTGAGGAGTTCATGTTTCGAGAGCATGGTTCCACAACTCAAGAAAAAATGCGCAACTTATGGTGGTGTGCGGCTTTGATTGGGGCCTTCTTGTTGTCACCGGAGCAACACCAGTTCTTAGAAGGCAGGGATTGAGTTCCGTCGATCCAACGGTTTGAGTCAGTCTGCTTCCATCGACCCAACAGGTTAATGGGGCGTACTTTAGCATGGTTCCACTATCTCAAGCAGCAATTAGATGGTTTTGAGTCGATTTGACCCCGTCAACTCAAAAGGTTACTTCTGTGAACACAGTTTTATTGGTTCGGAAAGAAAAGCAATTTTATTAATAAAAGTTGGGCAAGTTTTGCCTATTTACAATGCCTCGGGTATTCCGAGAAGGGATATTTGTTGGAAATAGGAAATACATAAGATAGTCTTAGATAAAGTAAGGATGCAGTGATTCACTATTCCATGCTCGAGGAATTTTGGCTCCATCGACGGTTGTTAGCTTGAATGTGCCATCCCCTAGATTCTGACTGATCACATAGGGTCCATCCAAGTTTGGTCCGAATGCTCCTAGTACAGGGTAGACTCTCTTGAGGATAAGATCTCCCACTTCGAAGGTGTTATTATGGACTTTGAAGTTGAAGTACCGTATGACCCTTTTCTGGTGAACGACAGTCTTAATTCGGCTTCTTCCCTCTTCTCATTGACCATATCAAGCGACTCGAGTAAGAGCTACTCGTTCGACCTTTGATCAAAGTTTTGCCTTCGATGAGAAGGGACTTCTAGCTCAACTGGGATCATTGCTTCCGAACCATATGCTAGGGCAAACGGAGAGGGTCCTTTTGCTTTGGTTAGCCCCTTTTTGATGGTGGGTTTGATGATATTATTTACTGCTTCCACTTGCCCGTTTGCTTGCGGGTGTGCGACAGCGGAAAAGCTTTTCTCGATTCGGAAGCCTTTGCAAAAGTCTTTGAACTCAGCGCTTTTGAATTGAGTCCCGTTATCCATGATGATTTTCTGTGGCACACCAGACTTGGAAATGATATTTTAAGTAACAAAGTTAATAACTTTCTTTGTGGTAATAGTGGCAAGTGGTTCCTCTTTGACCCATTTGGTGAAATAATCAACAGCAACGATAGCATGTATGGTTCCTTTAGCCATTGATAATACACCAATCAAATCGATTCCCCAAATTACGAACGGCCATGGGCTAACCATCGGTGTTAGCTCCATCGAGGTGGTTCTTTTGACCTTGCTGAATCTTTGGCATTGATCGCACCATCTGGCGTAATCCGTTGCATCGCGGTTTACTGCTGGCCAAAAGTACCCATACAGGAGAACTTTCTTTGCAAGGGTTTTCCCCTGGTATGATCTCCGCAGTTTCCTTCATGAACTTCTATTAGGATCCTTCGAGCTTCGTCTTTGGTCATACATCTGACCAAGGGGGTAGAGAATCTCCTTCGGTAGAGTATCCCATCTTATATTATGAATCGTGGTGCCCATCGAAGAAGCTTTTTCCACACATTTCTATCTACGGGGAGGGTTCCTGCTAGCAGATAGTCCTTGATTGGTGTCATCCATGACTCTGGTTCTTTGGTTGTTTCAAATATCCAATCGATATCCATTTTTCTTATGCTTGGAGTGGCCAGGATTTCAACCGGGACTAACCCTAACGATTGAGCTTCTCCGAAACTTGTCGGTTTGGCTAGATAATCTGCCTTTGTGTTTTGTTCCCTCAGGATGTGAGTTATGGTGTAATGCTCGATGTCATTCAGCAATTCTTGCACTTTAGATAGGTACGGGGTGAGGTTATCCCCCCAAGCCTGGTATTCACCTTTCACCTGACAGACGACTAGCTGAGAGTCGCTATAGATGCGTATGGACTTTATCCGGAGTTCCTTCACAACTTTGAGTCCGACTATCAATGCTTCGTATTCTGCCTTGTTATTTGTTGCAAGGAATTCCAAGCGTAAGGCATAGTAAATGGATTGTCCTTCCAGAGTCTCAAGCACTACCCCTGCTCCTGAGCAGAAGTTGTTAAATGCACCATCAATGAACAACTTCTAATGTGTTTCGACTACTGGAGTCGTTTCTTTCTCGTTGTCTTGTACTATAATTTTGGTAATGGAATCTGCCAGCGCCTTCCCATTGATCACCTTTCGAGGATGGTATGTGATTTCGTAGCGACTTAGTTTATGTTCCATTTGATAAGTCATCCAGAGGTCTCGGGGCGGTATAACACTTGCTTCAAGGCTTGATCTGTCAGCACTCTGATCAAGTGTGCCTGGAAGTACGGTCTTAACTTTCTGGATGCGACCAAGAGGCAATATGCCAGTTTTTCCAATTTCGGATAGTTCTTTTCTACTCCAGTGAACTGTTTACTGATGTAATATACGAGTTGCTGGATCTTAGCTTCTTCTCGTACGAGCGTGGCACTCAATGCATGGGGAAAGACTGCTAAGTAGATGTACAAATCTTCTCCCTCTACAGGCTTGGATAGGATTGGTGGGGTTTCCATATGTCGCGGCAGCTCTTCGAACCTAGTTTGACAAGCTTGATTCTATTCAAAGTTCTTATTTCCCTTCTTTAGCGCATCAAAGAACAATATACATTTGTCGGTTGCTTTTGGGATGAACCGGCTCAGCGCTGCAACCTTTACATTCAAGCTTTGTAACTCTTTCCTATTCCTTGGGGCCTCGACTTCCTATAAGGCAGTTATTTGTTCAGGATTTGCTTCGATGCCTCTGGCGCTTACGATGAATCCCAAGAACTTTCCATATGCTACCCCAAAGTGACACTTAAGTGGATGAGATTCATTCCATATTTGTAGAGTAATTCAAACATTTCGGTGAGGTTGTCCAAGTGATTTGTAGCTATGCGCAATTTAACCAACCTATCGTCTACATAAACCTTCATAGTTTCCCTAATCTGATGCTTAAACATAGCGTTCATTTGTCGTTGGTAGGTCGCCCAAGCATTCTAAGCCAAATGAAATCACTTTGTTGCAATATAGTCCTAGATCAGTAATGAAACTGGTATTTTCTTGATCAAGTTCGTGCATCATGATATGGTTGTATCTTGAGTATGCATCCATGAATGATATCAATTCATGTCCAACCGCCCCATCCATAAACTGATCGATTCTGGGCAGAGGAAAGCTATCTTTCGGGCAAGCTTTATTTAGATCCAAGTAGTTGATACAAGTTTGCCATTTCTTATTGGACTTCTTAACTAAGATCAGGTTGGATACCCATTCGGGTTAGGTTGCGTTGTAGATAAAACCATTCGCCATTAGTTTGTCCACTTCTTCTCTCAGTAGTTTGGATCACTCGGGTCCTAGACTGCGCCTTTTCTGCTTCGCTGGCATATACTTGGGATCAATATTAAGTGTCTGGCATGCAATCTCTGGCGATACCCCGCATATATTGGAATGCATCCGGTGAATACGTCCAAGTTGGCATGAAGAAAGTTGATGAGTTCAAGTCGCAACTGGTTTCCAAGATGCGAACCAATTTTCAGGACCCGTGTTGGGTCATCCGTATCAACTGGCATAGACACCGTCAATTCTGCCAGTGCTGCCTGTTCCTCCGTTGAACTCTTCTTTCTAGGGTCCAAAGCCTTATCAAATTGGCTATGGTCCCCAAGCCAGGGGCGGCTTTGTAGTTGCTATTCGATAGGTTCACGAATGTGGAGAGTTCTCCCCACATTCTTCCCCTTTTCTTTTCTTTTAGACTCACGTAGTTCTGCGATATAGCATTCTCTAACGGCACTTTGTTCTCCTTTGATCACCCCGACTCCACTTTCCGTCAGAGATTTCATAGCTAGACATCATTGAGCTAAAGCAATCCTGAAATCTGCTAAGGCGGACTGCCCCAAGAAAGCATTGTAAGCGGAAATTTCATCTACAATCATAAAGGTTTGGATGAGGGTGACTCTTCGGTCGCCTTCTTCAAGTTCTACGGGTAAGTCAATCGTTCTAACATGTTGTTTGGATTCACCGGTGAATCCCTGAATCTTTGTTGGGCAGGAGGATACATCTTGCATACTAATCTTCATCTGATCAAAGGTGCGTTTGAAAAGGATATTCATAGAACTTCCATTGTCTACCAATACTCGTCGAACTATGGCGGGTCCGATTCCTACTGTCACGACCATGTGGTCGAGAGTTGGAGCTTCTATCCCTTCAGTGTCTCGGTTCCGGAATACTATGTCATCATTCAGGGTTCTCTGCTGCTGGCAGGGGTTCCATCTTCGATCGCAAAGCAAGAATCTTTTGAAGTGTTCTTTAATAAGCTCGCACACCGCTCCATTTCGCCCCAACTCTTCTACGTGGGATGAGGTCCTCCAGATATTGTTCCAATGATGAGTCTTTGGTCAGTCCGTCTGGGTCCCTTTTTGCTGGTTCCAGGTTGATCTCTAGGAGCTTGGGGTGCTGCAGGTTGGTTAGGATTTTGTGGTTTCCTCACATACTGCTAAAGCTTATTTTCTCGAATCAACTCCTCAATCAAATTCCTCAGGTGATGATACTCATTCGCATTGTGGCCATGTGTCTCATGGAAGCGGCAGTACTTTTCGGAGTGCTTTTGTTGTTCAGGTTCTTCCTTTTAGGCGGATTTTTGTACTCTTCCTTCCATTGTGTCGCGAGAAAGATGTTTTCTAGAGTATCGTTGAGTGGGGTGTACTCTTCAAGCCTCAAACCTTTAAGTCGCTTGGTACTTCCGTTTTGCTTATTGGAATTATGGTTCTTCTTTTTCTGATTCCCATTTCTTCCTGCATTCCCTTCAGTGGTCCCAGAGGTATTTATGTCTTGGTTCATTGCCATACCACTCTACCTAATGTTGGTTGGTTGTAAGTTAGTAGATTTCCTTTCTAATTCCTGTACCTCATCCAATCTCAAGTACCGGCTCTCCTTTCAGTTGAAGTCCTTCACAGTGGTAGGTTTTCATTTTGATCCATTTCCCGAATTCAGTTTTGGGGTGAACTGCACGGACTAAGGCCGTGGAAACCATATTTTCATTTGGATTACTTACTTTAGTTACTGCGTTGTTGAACCGACTTATAAAGGACTTCAGAGATTCATTTCATCCTTGGAATAGGCCGAATAAGGACATCACATCTTTTGGTTGTGTCGTGTGATGTGTAAACTAATCAAGGAATCTAGTTACTAGTTGATTAAAGGTGGAGATAGACCTTGGCGAAAGCCTGGTGAACCACTAGAAGCAATTCCCTCCAAGAAAATTGGGAAACGTCTAAATCGAATGGCATCTGAAGCACTTGCTCTGTCCATGTACTAACTGTACTTAAATAAGTGGGGTATCGAGTCTCTCGTTCCATCGTAAGACGGAATGGTTAGCATGGTGAACTTTTCAGGGTATCGGTCATTCAGAATTTCATCAGTGAAGGGAGTCCGACTTGGAGCGGATCCCCATTCATCATCCCTTCCATTTTTTACTTTCATCCATTAGTCGCTTGACTATGTCCACGATATATGCCTCAGACGTCTGGTAGTCTATGGGTTGGCTGTCAGCGACTACACCAAGTGTTTGATTTTACAAACGATCTGGGTAAGTGGGCTGAAGTCTAGGCTCTCTATCTTCGGGAGGCCACTCCCTCGGGGTTCCATTAGCCTGTATTTGGTCTGGTAGGGGCAGTTTTAATCTCGCTGGCATCATTGAATGCATTAGTATTTCCTTCCAACTTGTCATCCTCAAGTCGCTCACCATCTTCTAAGTCAGAGAGATCCATAGCTATATCTTCCCATGGGGTTTTCGCCCGTAGACTCAAGTTTGTAGCTGGTTGCCTCGTAGTTGGTGGAGTGTTTGTGTTTCCTTCCATATTAATTCCTACGGTTCCACTTATCACTCCCTTATGCTGCTGTTTTCTATTTCTCCTGTTTAGGCCAGAGACAGAAGAGTTTTCTTGTTCCATAGCAATTGCGGGCTCTGTCATGGTTCTTGGAGTAGCATGTGACTGTAAGGTCATTAGAGCATTCAATTTGTCCATGAGTTCTTTGGTTGTTTTCCATCTTCTGATTATATTCGTAAACCATTTTATTTAATTCATCTCTAGTGACAACTTCACGCTGAATAGAAGATCTTGGAACCTGATCTCCAGAGTTAGCTCATAACTGTAGATTGTTGGGGTTGTTAACTTCAACTTGCTGAGGGTTTGTTTCTTCTCTAGCATTGGTAGCTCCTATGGATCTTCCGGAGGTAGTTCTCCTTCTTCTAGGTTCCATTGATTTGCAACAGCAGATCTTCTGAGTAGAGATTGAGGATCTAACTTCTGAACCTATCTGATCCAACGAAGATAGCTAGATCTAAGCCTGGATTCAGTTGATCTAAGCCTGGATTCAGTTCTCTCGGTGAAAGCACCAAAATGTTAGCCCAAAAAATGGATCAACACCCTAGATTAAGTGTGAAAGCACCAACCTTGTTTATCAAGTCAAATAAAGTAGAATAAACAATAGAAAATTGCAGGAAAAGTAAAGAGACAAGAGATTTTTATAGTGGTTCGGTTATAAGTGAAACCTACACCCACTTTATAACTTTCTACTATTGACTGACTGCTGTTACAAGTTGAATCTGATTACAATTTGATTGGATTTTGTAAGTTTGATCGAGTCACCAGTGTTAGAGTTCACTAGAGAATCACAGTGAACCCTTTAGATGACTGTTGTGTGGGGGAAGAGTGAATAATAGTTTCTGTAGAGTTTCAGCAGCTAGTCCAGAAGCCCGTCTTTATATTGCAGATGGGTGAGTATTTATAGGGATTGGAGATCTATTGGGCTAGGCCGCATTGCCAAAAGCTTGCATTTGAAGATACAAAGGTGCCTAGGAAATTTCGTAGCGAGTCAAGCTAACACGATGGATCGTTAGCGATCCATAGGGCATGGATCTCTAGCGATCCATGCAGTTAGCTTATTTTTGGCTTGCTTCAATTGTATAATGTTCTATGCCTTCTATAGATTCCCTTCGTGCAATTTCATGACTAGATGCTTTGCTTTGATGATGATTCATGTATAGGTTGCATTGAACTGTTACTGGAATAAGACGAATGCCCACTTCTCGATCTAGCTTGCTTGGAACATCATGAAACTTCGTAGGAGTCCCTAGAAAAGATAACGCTTCATGATGCAAGAAGAATGGACAACCCATGAGCGTGGACGATGGATCACTAGCGATCCATACCCTTAGGCCATTCTTTGCTTTTTTCCCTTCGGTCCCTCTTGGTTCCTTCTTTTGATCCTTCTGGTTGTTTCTTGAGCCTTTTTGACTTGATGCAGATGTTCTAACTTCCATTGAATTCTATTGGGTTAAAAACTCGTATAATATTCAATATGTAAGAATACGTAGTTCATAATATGACATGGTGTATGAAAATACACTTAAAGAACAAACGGTTAAGTAAAATTCGTAAGTTCTAGTATTTATCCGAAATACCAAACCCAGAGGGTCATGAGGATCAAGGGACATTAAAACGCAGCTAAAGGATGATGGAAATGTGTTTTGACTATAGTCTAGACCATGACTGGTTATGAAATATTGATGTTGAGGATAATTGATTCTGAGATGGCTAGGAAAAGAGCAAGGACTTTGCAGACTACGAAACTTCTTCATTAGGGAATAAGAGCTTTGCAATGTTGCAGCATTAGAGATGATAAAGCTAGAGATAAGCATCAGTATTTCCTAATGTGATCTTGGGAATGACATGAAATGTGTGCTTTCTAATGAAATTTCTTACCTTTGGTGTTGGGTAAGTAATCACTTAGAAAACCCAAGATGGGAATGAGTAGCCATTTGTAATGAATTGAATTAAGATTGTTAAAATGAAATACCTTTTGAATTGAGAACTTCTAAGAAGAATGAATTGACAAATTGTAGTGGTAGCTCTTTGTGTCTTGGTTTCCTTTCTCAAAATCAATAGTTTTAGAAGTCAAGATGCACGGTCCTCGCCATATTAGGGTGATAAATCCTTCTAAAAGGGAATATGGTTTGGTTGAATAGGACGCTCGCTTATGTTAGGAAGTTGTGTATAAAACATATTTTATATACTGGATGATAACTCCCAATTAGCAGATGTAAGATCACTCATTCTAAGGCGAATGATAGCAACCCCGAGATGAAGTGAAAACATCGTGGTGAATGATAGTAACCTTTATAAGAGAAAATAGTGGTGTACAAAAGTAATTTTCATAACACTTAGGTGAATGACAGTAACCGCCATATGAGAAAATAACAAGATGAACGATAATAACCTTCGTAGGAGTAAACAACTAAGTGAATGACAACAAAGTTCATGAGGTTGAATGCTGAGATGAATGATGGTAACCTCCATAAGTACCAAGGTAAATGATAGTAACCTTAGTAAAAAAAATTGAAGTACAAAGATAAACAAAGTTTTGTCAGTGAAATACGACACCGAGGAAAATGATAGTAAACTTCATGATAGTTTATATACTGTTGTAAATGAATTATAATTTTAAGGTGAATGATACTGACCTATACAAGAGTAAAATATCCTGGTAAGCGATTTGTTATACTTATGTCAATATTAGTAATCTTCGTAGGTATTAAACATCGAGACAAAAGAGTAGTAATACCCTGGTGATGATAGTAACCTTCATATGTCTTGAAATACCAAAATGAATGATATGTAAACCCTTGTCTAAAATTTGAATATAGGGACCGAGAACACTTCTACTTTGTATAAAGGATGAAAAAAATGAGTGGATGGTGACATATAAGTTTGTACATAAACACAAAATCAAGATCTTGTCATATAAAGAATTCACTTGTACAAAACATGAGTATGCTAATTAGGGGAAAATCGTTTGTGTAAATTTAAACAAAGCAATTGCATATGAAATATATGGGCACAATATCATAATGGAATAATAATATACATTATACCAATATATATATATATATATATATATATATATCTGTGTGTATGTATATATGTGAGTGTATGTATGTATATAAATATACGCATAGAAAATAAGAGGGATGTTTTATATATAAGGCATGATATGGGAATATAAATTGATATAAAAATATAATTAGAATATAATGTTTAAATAAATAATGAATACTGAATGATACATCAAATATAGTAGATGGCATCTTATAAAAATAATGTATGTAGTTTGAAAAACAATAAATAGACAACCGAAGATTAAGGTCCTAAAGATCGAGGGCTCTATGCTTCCAAAGATCCAGCTATCTTGCTGACACGTCCTAAAATGCCCTACTCTAGGCCTACTTGTGAGCATAACTAAAAGTTATCCAAGAAGATAAAATGAAGGTCGGACGAAGTTTGGTCAGGGGACTATTTTAAGTATTGCATATATAGGAAACCTATATAAATCTAATAAACATGAGCAAGGGTCTTAGGTAATGCTAATCGTACCCAATCCTACTCTATCACTATACCAATAAGCTAGGATAATATGTAATAATGATTCTATGATTAAAAAGTACATACTATAACATGCTATGTTATTAATAACATAATAGAAGAGTGTAAGCATAATACTACACTATACGTCATAGATCCCTCAATCTTGGTTAACCCACATGTAAAGTGAATACGACGATGTCATTATACTACACACAAGCATTAATACACACAATTGAATGTATAAATCATATACGAGTAATATCATAAGTAAACTGATGGAACTAGCCCAATCTATAGAGGGTGAAATTAGGTAGATTTTAAAAAAATCCCTATTTGGATCATAATGGGGATATAAAGTTTAATGGGTTTCACTAGGTCCAATCTAGTTATTTTTGATAAATCATATTTTATTAATCAGGAAATTATTGTCAAGGACAAAATTTCTCAGTGTTTTAGCCTCAAGGATAGACCTTCAGTATTTTAGCCTGAAGGACAACTTTCTTTAGGTATCAGTTTTTAGTCATTGATAGCAGTTTTTAGGTATCGGTTTGTAGTTATCGGTAGCATTTTTTACGTATCAGTTTTTAGTTCGTTAGCAGTTTTGAAAGAATGTTTGTCCTTATGAATAATTTTGGAAGAATGTTTGTCCTTATGATTAATTTTTAGGAGAATGTTTGTCTTTGTGGTTAAAATATTAAGGTCGTGTCCTTGAGGCTAAAAATATACAAATTTTTGTCCTTTAAATTAATTCCCCCTTTATTAATATTGTCTTAATCTTAGTTAATTAAATCTAAGTTGATAAAATATGAAATTTGAAAAGATATAAATACATCTAATATGTTCATATTTTAAAAGGCGTGACAAACTTGTGAAACATGTAGTAGGTGTAACTGTTTATTGTTTTAGGATGAGAATAAACATGAAATACAATCCAAATACAATCACATCAAGGTCTAAAAGGAAAGAGATAAAAGGTCATCACTGAATGATTCCACCTTTCCTCTTTTGCAAACATTTAATTGATACTACATCTATTAAATGTACAAGGGATGATATGTTACAATAATATTTTAAAACGACAAAAGCAACAAATAATAACATGTCAATAAATAGAGAATATGAATATTCTAGATATATACGCACACACATATATTATTGACCCAATTTTAAATTGTTGAATGAAAAATAAAATATTATTTCTAAAATATATGCCTTAAAAATAAAAATAAAAATTAAATGTTCCTACACACGCATATACATACATACACACACACACATATAATGAATTAGGCAAAATGATTTCTAATTTATTAAAAAAAATCCATATTACATTAAACCTTTCTGATGTATTTGAAAATATAGGTATACACATAAACAAATAATTTCTACCCAAAATAAATATTTTAAACAATCAAAACATTATGACCAAAATTGCATACATCAAACCAAACAAGATATCAACCATCTCTATATTTTAATTAGGATTGATTAAAAATTCAAACAGAAATATCTAAATCATTAAATTATATAATATGTTTAGAATATTAATATAGGCGATTTAAAAACATAGATTCATAACCTAAGATGTTGTATTATGCATATATAAATTTTGGTTTTAAATTATCAAATTAAAACTAATCAAATCATTTAACAAGTTGTTTAAATTGTATTATCAATTCTAAATTAAGGAGAGGCGATGATATGTACATATAAAATTGTGATGAGTACATTACATCTACGAAAACAAATTAAACTAGAATATACTTTTTAGATCTTGCCAATAAGTGACACTTTGATTTGGAAATCCCTCCTTAGGTCTTTAAATCTACACCCAGCTTAAGAGTCAGATAAAGCACGTAGCTATTAATTTTATTTGATGTTTTGATTTCTTTTGGAGTTGATTTTATTCAGAAGAGGAAGATGAAACTCACAGCCATGGATGGAACAAAAAGGAGAAAGAAAACAGCTGTAAGAAATAAAATAAGGGGATTTGTTTTAATGGAGAGAATGGACCTTTCAATTCCCTTTATTAAAACTATCCTTATTCATTCCTCTTTAATTTTTAATTAATCCATCCTTATCTCCCCCCGGAATGGCCGGTCTTATTTTTCCATTTTTGGTGTAAAGTTTCCAAAACTTTTTAAGTAATTATTTCTCATTTAAGCCACGTTTAAAAGTATATCAATATCGCATATTGATGGACGTAAATATAACTTTTGATATGCATTCAGATAATTACTAGCAAGACCTCTCTAATATCAATATTTCATACAAAAGAAAAACAAATTAGGCGATTTTTCATATTCGTGACCTTCAATTATTCTCTCTTTGTGTTCAATTCCTCTGTTCAGTGCCTTGGTCGCTTCTTCACTTTGCCCATTTCCAATGCATTTTTCCATTCGCTCTTAGAGCCAGTTTTTACCGCCGTTAATTTCTAGTTGTGGGTCATCGTCAATGCCTCTGGTGGCTGCTCTAGAGCTTAGCATAGCTAATTTCCCCTATTGGCCTCATCTGGGGCTGCTTCGATTTTGAGGTCCAAGCACATCGTCTCAGGTGTTGGTCTAAGGCTTAGATCATCAGATGCAAGTTCATCTCGACTAGAAACTAGAGAACATAATAAAACTTAGTTATGCTATGTATTTTTAATCTCTTTCAAATACCAAGTTGGTCTCTTCTCCATTCGCTCTACACCTACTCCCTATTTGGATATGATGAACAACTGGTTGAGCGAGTAGACGCGAAGAGAAAGATTATCCCAATATATTAATTCTATGATCTATGGTTGTTCGCTACTAGGATAACGAAGCAAATGCTTGTTCTATGGGAAGCAGCTATTCAAACTTCCCAGGCCTACGGTACCTTATTCAGGGTAGGCTCTTCATGAAAGAGAAGTATTCGTAGTTGAGTGAGAGCCAACCTACTTTCTTTTAAGAGTAGTCTACAATTAATATACCAGGGAATTCTTCTCATTAGCTTGACCCAAGGCCTCCTTTGCACTCTTTCTTCATTCTTTTTCTATATATAATAGATATAATAGGCGGTGCCGATAAGTAAGCCTACCCCATCAATCCAGGGATTGGACCGATCCACAACAGGGGAATGGCGCTAATAATGTGCTTCAGGGAGGTTAAGATGCTGCTAGTTCTTCGACATTTGCTAGTGGGGAGTTAGTGTTTGGCCCACTTGAAACTACAAAATTCCGGGCTTAAGGCTTCATCTGCTGAACTGCAATCCAAGGTATTCCTTAATCTCGCTTTTCTAATACAACTTTCCCCACGACATTCGTTGAATGCAATCCCCATTCTGATAGTGGTGTTGTTGGTTGGTCTTCTTTATCTTAGAAGAAGGCTGGAAATGCTGCTCTTTGCTCCTAAACAGTATGCTATAATTTTGATGATAAGCCTATTGGGGCCCCCGAGGAAATTATTGATGCTGGTATTGAGTTCTAGAAAGACTATTTAGTTGGCTTATTTTTGGATAAGGCTCTGCACTACTCTATTGTGAAAAAACATGTCCTTGGTTTGTGGCATTTGCGTGGATTTGTAAATGTCAAGTGTGATTATTCGATGTATTTTTTTCAAGTTTTTTTGCCCCTATAAGAGAACCCATTTGTAGAATCAGGCCATATTATTACTGAAGGTAAAATGTTTATCATCACCCAATGGAACCCATCTGTTGATCTTGCCCGTGCGCAAGTTTTATCTATTTCAGTTTAGGCGCATATCTCAAATATCCCTTCAATTTTCCAATCGCTTGAAGGTGTTAATTTGATTGCCAACCATATTGGTCAGCCGATTTATTTTGATGTTTCCACCAAAGTAGGAAGCTTCTTCATTTTTCCAAGGCCCTAATTGAGACTTCTTCTTCTAGGCAGTTAGCCACTTGTATTCCTGTCTCCCTAGCCATCGATAGGGTTGCCTACGTTGATATATCGTCTTAATGGAAACATCCTATTTGTGACCTCGGTCACTCTTTTGGCTATATTACTTCTTCCTGTCCACATTCCATTGCAAATCCAAATAAGCCTCCCCTTACGAATCTACTCACTAAACCACCATCTGGGCGATAGTAGATCAAAGCTCCCCGCATCTCTCATTTCGACCCTGTCGTTCCACCCACCCTCGGTTCCCCACCCTCGGACCCTCCTAATTTACCTTCCTTTAATCCTATAGCTGTCCCAGCGATCATTCCTCCCTCCCTTGACCCACTCCAAACCTCTCTAGCTATCCCCTCTTAGGCGTCACCTCCTCCCTTACCGGGCCAGGCCTCCGTTGAGGCTTCTCCAAGCGTCATCGCCTTTTTCTCCTATCACTAGCTTGAAATTGAAATTCCTACATGCTCTTCAATCCAACCCCTCTTATGCTAAGTGCATTGCTATGGAAATTACTGATAAGCTGGCCGAAGGCATGCACCTGGTCTCATAGGGAAAGTGGTTTGTGCTAAAATTCGAGATGGTAGATATTCTAAAAATGGATCTCAAATGATGATAAAGATGAGCATGAACTCTACTATAAGCTTATTGATGGCGAGCTAGTCCTCTACAATGATGGTGAATTTGGTGCTAATAATGAAGAGATTTTGGCTACTTCGGATTGGGATCAGAAATTCATATTCCCCCCTCGCACTCCTAGCTATTGCCTTGAGCTTACTGGCTGGTTCTGTAAGTGTGCTGGAATCTAGATGGACCTCTCCCTAGTTATTTCTTGCATTTCCATTACTTATTCTAATGTATATTGTTATGTTATTTGTGTTTCATCTGGCTGGTTCATCTATGCTTATATGTAATTATCCTGCTACTGGCCAGGCATGTTGGTAGTTTGATTTTGTGTTGTGGGCTTGCTGCCCGAGACTCATGTACCTCTATTATCATTAATATATATATATATATATATTATGGATGTATGATCTTCGGATCATACATCCTTTATTTTAAAAAAAAATTACTAACAAGATCCAAAACATCAAATAAATTAATTATAAGTAATATTTCTCAAATATTGATTAATTTAATCAATTTATAGCATTTTATAAATTAACTGAACCGTGAGGTGTTTCAGTGAATTTAGAAATACAGTTGTGAGACTCATAAGCATGAATTCAGTTAGCAATTAATTTTGAACAATTCGAATATTAATGTTCACACGCTACCTTGGCTATTAATCTGACATTTTGGCCTAATTCATCGCTTATAGATTTTTTTTGTAAAATCCAATTTTACATTTTCTTAAGAGGTACCTTTAGTAACGACTTTTACACATGTTTGCTTCATCCAAACTACATCACTTTAGGATATATGGGATTTAGTAATGGTCAAAATTCTAATATTATCCACATTCAACTTGGTCAGTCTTGAAACCAAGTCCTTCGTTTAATAATAACATTTATTATTAACCCTACTACTCTGGCCAAAGATTTTGACTTTGAGTTGACTAGAATTGACCATGAGACTAACCTCATATAACCGAGATGAATTCTCTATTGAATTAGGTTTCACTTCCAATGTTTCAACTCAGACCCAACTATAGTTGCTCGATGGATTTTTATGTCATCGTTTAACTATAATCAAAGTAGAGTGTTCACATTGAAGTTCCATAGTATTTCCATGTCGAGGGAACTGCGTAACATTTTCACACTAAGATTTCTTATTTAACCTAGTTATTATCGGCCAATAAGAAACTCTCGAACGATAGTTATCCAATAACTATAGGCACGTAACCGCTTGGTGCTCGTTCCAACTATGAGTGCAACGCTGCATTTGGAGAGTGTTACCTACTCTAGTCTTAACGGATGAATCGATATCCTCTTCTTGAAACATCTTGACCAGGAATATTTAAATCAAAATTTTATTTTATTTTACGATTATTTACTCACGAATGCATCAATTTGTAACTAAATCACAAAATATTTTATACCGTATTCATTGTCCTTTTTGTCAGTTAGTCATCCCAATTGTTTTTCTACTTTTCTCATATCTATAGTTTCTTTGTTTTCAATTTCACTTAAACTTCATGGAACAAGTAATATTTATTTGATATCGATTACTACTTCTAGCTCATTCTTTATCAATACGTCAAATATATAGTTTTACCGCTCTTTAAATTTTAGTTCTTGGTGCATGACAATAAAAAAAATAAAAAAAATTCATAAGCTAACTTACAAATTAGAGATAGTGAACAACGAAAATAATTAAAAAGAAAAGTAGCTCTTACACGATCCTGTTCTTAACGGAAAAATGTTCACAAAAATTAAATTTATAAAGTAATGGAATAAATATATATTTTATTGAAAGACTAATGAAGAAGACTAAAAAATATGGTTAATACTGTATTATTAGTGCTAGGATTTCTAATATAGTTTACACGTTTTCATTTACTATATACAAAAAATAAACA
The DNA here is from genome assembly GCA_030737815.1 of Allium fistulosum. Taxonomy (NCBI): domain Eukaryota; kingdom Viridiplantae; phylum Streptophyta; class Magnoliopsida; order Asparagales; family Amaryllidaceae; genus Allium; species Allium fistulosum. The sequence continues at coordinate 13,696,947 of JASFAW010000015.1, read as the reverse complement.
TTAAGAAGTGTAAAGATATTTATTTTTAATTTTATTTCCTCCCATACTTACAATAATGATCGATATTCTTAAAAAATATCTGGTATTCTATATTAAATATCGGACCGATATATTAGCAAATATCAAGCGATATGTCAATAATGATGCTTAAGTGATATTTTGAAAGAAATATCGGCTAAGGTGAGATATGAGAAATATCGGCGATGTATCAGCGATGGCATTAACTATTTAGGTCCGTGGGCAATTATAAAATTTGATTATGTACAAGAATGCACCTAACCCTTATAAATAAAGAATCCTTGTTTGAAATAAAAGTTTGCATTTTGGTTTCATTTATATGGTATGTTACTATGGTATTTATATACAGGTAATGTTATGGTAGCATTAAAAACATACAAATAAAAATTCCTAGGAAAGGTGGTTGAGCGTTTGCAATTTCAAATGAGTTCATAACCATAAGTACTAAGCCAAAGTACTAAAACACTAATCCATAAACATTCCTTATCATGGTGAATTGAGAAAGGGATATTAATATATGCTTGAGAATAGTGTATGTAACGTAGTCCATACGACAGACAGACGATCAATTATTCATGATCGTTGGGGGCACCAAGGGGTTACGTGCATGTAATTGTTTGGAACAATTATAAAATAGACTCCTTAAAAGTCCTCTAAGGTCAATGATCTAAGTTAGAAGCTCTTATGTGATAATGCATAGTGGTCTTCCAACTTGAGGGTGTTGCGGATATTTACATGTGCCTTAGTTGTTTATAAGAATTTCACTCATTATTAGTTCGAGTTACGATCATTTATGGGTATGTTTTAAAGTGTAAGAAGTGAAGCACTACTTAAGGGAGGATTTGTCTCCTTCAATATAGAGGAATAATGCTAATGAAATTGGGAGTCAACTCAAAGTCAAAGTCTCTAGCTCTAGCGTGACTTTAGAGTTCAAACTTCATAATTAACTTGGGATAGTATTAGAGTACCGATATGACCTATGCTCTAAACATCTTGGTGACACATTGATGATGAAAAGAAAACGTACAGAAATATCATTTCTTAAGGGTGGCACCCAGATAATCTATAAGCGTTTGACTCATGCCCGTTATTGTACATTAGCAAAACCCATACATGCTTTAATATTTAAATAATTAAAGTTCTAATTGAGGATTGAGATCATCCTTGAGAGTTAACAAAAGAATTTTCTATGCATTTTGGAATAACTAAACTATAATTTATAATGTTCTAAAATATATAAATTAGGTAGTATTAATATAAATGTTATACTGATATATTTTAAGGAATAATATTTATTAATTAAATATACAATTGTTATATATTTATTTAAATATAGCCTTAAATGATTTAAATAAATAATTTATCAAAATGTATATGTAAATATATTAAATAATTAATAGGTCAAAAAATTAGTTACTTGCCAATTATTTTGGTTAATATGATATTAATATATTTAAAAGAGATAATATATTAATTATTAAAAGTTTGATCCACTTTTTATGGATATACTTCTAGGATAATTGTATCCCTATTTCCCTCTAAATAATGGCTCATTCTTTCATTATGCCAACTTAGAGACAACACAAAATAATAATCCATTTCTAGGTTAGCTTAGAAAAGATTTTGCACCTCCTTCCTAAGATCGAAAAGAGTTTTGAGAGCATCGAATATAAACATGATAATCGAAGGCATGATTATCAAGGCACATATTATTTTTTAAATTTCTCACAAAATTGTAGATAGTATATAATTATTATCTTTGGTATAAACATGATTTTATAATTATTATTTTCAAGATTTGCATCAAATATATATATATATATATTGAAACATATTTTAGTTATAATTAATATGTATAAAAATCTTATTTTAATTTTCGAAATAAATATTCTTTGTATAAAATATTTGATTACAAACAATAAATATATAAAAATTTGTTAATATAATTGCACGTTTATTTATTATTAACGTAACTATGAGTAACAATTAAGAAAAGGACAAGATTTTCGATTTTCAAATAAAAAACCATTAATTTCCCTTTTAAATATATTTTTACATAACTGTAGCAGTATACATGTTTTGATATATTTATATTTAAATTTATTGTTAATTTAATTGCATGCACAATTTTTTTTTGAAATTGAGTACTTACGTGGTAGTACATAGACAAGTCTTAGGTAGTATATACCTGTAATAACCTGCACCTTAGTGGGTCCAAATTTTCGCTAAATCGAAAACCCAAGTTCACTAAGATACGGATCGTTGGCGTTAGTTTTCTATACTAAACAAAAGTATATCAGAGTACCATCGATATAAACCCATAGCGGAATAGTAAAGCATAATAAAACATATAATTTTTTATCAAGGGTAATACCTCTAGTATCTAGTGCCCTTATAAGTGCCGAGCACGCATAAGGAAATTCGTTCTTCCACTGTTCCCGCCTTGTACTAGTGCCCGTCCTTCTAAGTCTACCATGTGGGTTATAATGAGGTGGGGGTCAGAGCAACATTCTGGTGACTATTAAATTACATGCTTGTTCATAACACTAATTAATGTCGATTGTCTTCCTGTACTTGTTATGTCTACTTTTTAAACTTGGTTGTTTTAACTTCAAGTACGCGTACGATATGCCCCAGCTATTCGAGGTGTGTGTATATATATATGTATGTATATATATATATATATGTGTGTGTGTGTATTTATATAAGTTCCACCGTCCACCCATGGACCATGATACATTCCTAGCTAGTATCCGTAACTCTACATTGCGTCAAGTATCCACCATCTGTGTCTAGGTCGAATTGCCCACGTAAACCGAGGATCTTCCCATTAGTGCCTAATAACAACATTACAACTATTTAGCTATATTCTACCTCATCTTAAAGACTCATCTAGGGGTTATCTAACCTTGCCTTCTAACTACAAACAAACTAGGCAGTCATGTCCCATATGGATCCTACATTAGTAGGTGGTGTTGTCCATTTAGGCATAACCCGATTTTTTCTACTGACCGCTCTAGGACTGATGACACTCTCGACTTATTCATACAGCCCTACTCCTCACATATATGGTACCAACCTTGCTGGCATAGCACTGAGCCTATGCTCACCATCCTATTTAGATCGCCTAATGCAATCAAGAAAATGCCCACTTGGTTACTTAACACATACCCCCTATAAGGATTGAAGTTGACCTACCTGGCCCTAACACTTCAAACCGAGGTGAACTTTACTTTAGTATATTCCCTTCACCTATGCACAAACGTATATTCCTACAAGTCTTGCACTTGGAAATGTCCCACATCGGTACAATTTATACACAACTGCTTGTAGCCTCTTTTGGAGGGTAGACTTCTGTCGTGCAACAATACTGACCTCGCACTCCAACCCTTACTAATGGCTACATCATTCATAGTTAATTTAAATCAATTATCTAGATCTAATAATGCACACCCTTTTGTAACATACATCTTGGGCTATATAGAATTAACCGTAATAATATTTTTTCTCCTAAATTCAATTATTAGTATTCATACACTTTTACATGAAGTTACATCTTACTTCTTTAATACTATTAAATGTCCTTTATTGCTTATCCTTGATTTAATAGATTAGGTACTTCTACCGCTTTATTTCCAATTAATATAATTAGATATGTTATACTGTTCCTTTTTAACTAATAGCTATGCTACCTTGATTTCATAACTTTCCTAATTTTCTTATTCTGTTGCATTGTTACTATTTTCATCACTTATTATTTATTTGTTAACTTACTTTAAACATGTATATTAAATTAATGGTGGGATTATCATTATTGTTTCTGTTTATAATATTTTGGTTTTTCCTTTAGGGGTTTCTATATTTTAGTGCATTACAACTACATCTTCCCAAAAGGTATTGTTAAGCCTGTAATTTTCCATAAATTACATAAAATAGGTTTTGGTTGTGTTTGAAATTACAAGGAATTACCTTCTCTGTTATTATTAAAATAGATAGTATAAGATAAGGTAACATCCATATTTTGTACATCTCTTTCTTTTAGTCATATTCCTTATTATTTCAAACAATACACCTTCATACATAATTATAGAATTAGATAGTTTATAGAAATTTTTATTGCAACATACTTCATTCCAATGAATTAAAATATTACTTAAATCTTAATCCAATTTGTAACAATCTTTAATTCATGTTTAATAACATATAATATTCAAACAACAAACCTGGAATTTACATAAAAATCTCATTAATGGATTATCTGTAACTTTTATGGACTACTTTCACCCTTACTTTCCAAGTTCAGGTATATATGATATTTAATCAGATTTATAAATTCACAGAATATGTAGGCAAGGTTCTCAAATTTATCACATATACATATTTAAGCCTACAATTCCAAAATTTATGACTATAAATACAAGGAACGGATTTACAATGATATAAATCCAATATTATATAAAAATAAATAATTTTCCACTCACCTATGAACCTCCAAATCTTCAAATCTGAATCAATTCTTCTTATTTGACTCCCACTTTTTCTACCAAAATATGCATTAAAGCATATACATATTTATTAGAATTATAGATTTGGGAAGAGATTTGAATTAAATGTATTTGTAAAGTTTTAGATTTAGAATTTACCTCTTCGTAGCAGAATTGATTCACTCCTTATTCTTCTTTTATTTTATTTTCTACTATTCTCTACACGCATATATATATAATATATTATTTTATAATTTCTACATCTCTTAAAATTTGTGGAGAAAAGAAAATGGTGGAGCGTCGCTCATTAGTTTAGAAAATTAAGAAGAAAAGTGAAGGGTTGGGCCTGTATGTATTAGCGCACGAATCAATTCCATTCTTTAGACTTTAATATACTAAATCCAGGCCTTAGGCGTAGATTCATTCTCGTTGCCGAACCAGCCACTAATCGACCGCAATAACCCCATCGGTCGATTGTTACTGGTCAATCGACCCCAATAACGGGTCGTCGGGTTTCTTGTATATACGTTAAGCGTTTATTTTATTCCTTTTATTTCCTACGATCGATTTTATTCCATCCAATTAACGTTAATTAATTATCATTTATTTCCTTTCGTGTTTAGATTTAATTTGATTTAACGTTGTTAATTAACATTTATATTTAATGGTTGCTTAAATGCTAAGCTGATCATATTTATTGCCTTCTTTTTTAAATGTTAATATTTATTACCTTTACCCACGTCAATTTTTATTTATTTCATCTTCAACGATGATTTAATTAAGTTTACACAGCTATTTACTTTAACGTTAACATTTGCAGTCAATGTTTATTTTAATGCTAAGTTATTAACATTTATTTCCTTAATTGGTTCTTAATTAATTTCGATCGGAAAACTTCAAATGTTAATAACTTTTTTATTTGAACTCCGATTGTAAAATACTTTATGTATGAAAGTTCATTATACCTCGAACATTAGGGTTCAAGTTTTGTAGCGAAACTCCGATGTTTACAAAAATTCTATTTTTGGGCATTAATAATTATTTATTAACTCTTTTTAATTAATTTCTGCTTATTTTTATGAGGTATTACAATAACATACTATAAGTCAATATATATTCAGTAGTTCGAATCACACACTACATAGAATTCGAACCCGTGACCTCATGGGTCAAAACTAGAGCACCTAACCACTATGACAGTAATGCTTTGCATGCACAATTAACAAAAATTTATTTTTATTGATGAAATACATATACCAAGCATAATATATATTTAGTTATTTATTTAAATATTCTAACGTATATTCTAAGTAGATAATATCGATATTGGGTATGTATGGTCAAGTACCGATATGAGATATTTTAAAATATCATGATAATATCGGTAATGTGACGACCCACCTCCTCAACCATCATAAATCGACACTAGTACATCCTAGTATTCACATGCTGTAAATCCAAGTGTCGGAGAGGTAAATTATCATGGTGTAAAAGAAAATAAAGGTAGAAGATAAATAAAATAGAATCTCATATCGCATTCAACTTTTAATTATGCATATGAGTAGTAAATGCAATTACTCTAAATTGCTCCATCAGAGTTCAAGTACTAATCCAGTTAGGATAGTTATAACTGCATATCCTCACAAGTGTTGGTAGATACATAACAAAATACATCAGAATTAACAGAAATAGATGACTATCTACTAAGAACTCACCATGCTTCATGCTCTATACTCCACCCAAAATACTCCAGCTACCCAACTACTTTGCTGGTCGAAAAAATAGGGCACCCAGAGTTTAAGGGAAAAGAAAAATTAACTCCTAGTCAGTTATGGGACTGGTATGAGAAACTCAAAATATAGATATTTGAAAACAAAGGGTATCTCATAAGACCATGCCGCACATTAACAAGGAACGGGTTTTTACCTTATGATAGCCAAATCTTTTTCTATGCAAAATCTAAGGATATTATTTTTAATGACGTTCTTTTGAAAACACTTTTCAAGTAAACTTTTATAACCTTAGCCGAAATTGTTACATTGATTAAATTCCAACATAATAGTTTCTACAATCAAGTCTGAAGGCACTTATTGGAGAATGGATTTCCATACAGTGGAAGGTAAGGAACTACCTTCCGTACAGTACATCTCTAGAGGGATGTACCGAGGATCAACAAATTTGAAACCTCTGCACCTGGCAAGACCGGCCTACCTACAGACCCATTTAGTGGCGGATAGAACCGAACATGACATCACCCCAGTCATAACCGACTTATCTGGGATCCTATAGCATACACAACATACTCGACATATATAGAGTAATTTAGAAAGGTGATAACCACACTCTAATGGTGGCAAACCATATAGCCTTACGGCATGCCCTGTTTAAGCCTTTTCTGGGTGATGAGGCCCGAGGAAACGATTACCTTGCACATAGCACATTTCACTTTGATGCCACATTTCTAATTTCATCACATACTATTGATTTCCACAAATGTACAACCTCTGAGCTCGTACATATCAGAGAAGGGTGTTAAGTGTAAGAGAGTTACTTTATACACCACCAAACAGATGTACGTTCGTAAAAATCAATGTACGTGTATGTTGGAAATGCAATGTCAGATATTCGTCCATACAAGTTGTCCATGAATAGGACAAACTGAAGGAACTCTCCTACTACATCATGTCGGGAATCAACCCTAGGATTAGTAGTAAGCAGCCCTTGCAACGAAGAACAAATGAAGATACTACTGCCATAGATATACGATATGGAAAATTTCCCCTGAGGGTCAGTGAAAAGCGGCCCTACATTCCTTCTTATCATGCCATGTCTTTACCTTCGAACACGTAAATTAGTTTGACGCGGTTTTTGAGTAAGGATCACTCAAATACGACCCCGGCTCTTTCGAACCAATCATCGATAAAAAGATGTTAAGTAAAAGGTGCTTATCATTTAATTAATTACTTTCTCTTTATCAAAAATATCTTCTAAAGATATATATCTTTAAAATATTTCTTTACGGTATATACGGAATCATTTTCATAAGTCATATTGGAAAACATTACTGAGTTATAAAGGATAGATAGAAATTATACTAATTCTACTCAACATCAATTTCCGTATTCAACCTTTGTTATCCATCAAATAACAGAGAAATCACCTTTTATATTCACATGGATAGTACGGGTTCCCTCCTTGTAATTTAATACCAAGTATAAGAAGATTATTTCTATATAATCCAAATTGTATTAAATTTGGAAAAATTGAATCATTTATACTTGCCTCGTTTCCAACATTTTCGACCTTATCTATTCCTCGCTAAGGAAAAAAGCCAAGTGAGCCAGGGCACTAGTTACTCCTGAACATCTCCTTAGTTTAAGTACCTCACATCTGAATCTCACAATTAGAAAAATCAGTCTACTCATTGGCTTTTAGAGCCAAGATTAAATCGCTTGATTATAACTGGTTTTCTTTAAATCACTTATTTAAATTTTTTAAAAATAAATTATAAAACCTCCATATTATCTTTAAAATACTTAATCATTTATTTGAAAACATATATAAAAGATTTGGGAAAGAATACTTAAGTCTAAAGCCATATTCCAAAACTTGTTAAAAGTGCTGCAAAAAGTTCTACGATCAGTGTTTTCAAAGCTTATTTGATTAAAACAACGTTTCTATCATTTAGAAATCCATTTTTATAACTCAAATCTCTTTTAAAACATTTTAAAGATTTATAAAATTTATCCCATATTTTTAAAGAATTAAAAATATAAATTTTAAAGAATTTATCCTTTGGTTTCCGAACTGTCAAACCGCGACTATTTTGAAAACTTGTGCGTCTATTTTGAAAACTTGCTTTGCTCACATTTCAAAATCTACTAAACCAAATCTAGATCCTTTTCTTTTGTTTGGATACTACGATTATAAGAGTTTAGAAAATTCTTATTCCAAAGAATTCCGACTTCGAATCCAAGGTATAAATGGATTCAAATTTTTCAACACGAAATCGCGAACTACCGTTACGCGACGCGCCTATTTTTGACCCAACTTTCATAACTTGTCCAACCTTCACCAAATTGAGTTTTAGTGTTTATAAAACATTTATAAACCATAAGTCATTTCAAAGGGGTTTAACAATCTCGTATACACCATTTCATTTATTAAAGGAATGTGATTTCCTTTATGATATTCAACGTGTATTAAATGTGAAAAATTTCAACATCAAAATAAACATATAATCAACATCCAAACTTGATGATCAAACATAGTAAACAACCATAGTAATCATATCACATCATCATATTTACAAGATAAAATTTGAAGAGTTTCTCACTTGATTTTCGATCAAACTAACTTTAAAATAGCTATAGCTCTGCTAAGACCGCACTAGAGTCTATGGAATTAAACCTTGGATCCTTGGGAAGGCTCAGCCTATGCTTGCTAATGGAGATGGGCTCGGCCTTGGGTGGTGGAAGATATGGCTGTCGGTTTAGAGGTGGAAAGGAGTGGATTTGCTTTTGTTTTGGAGAGTTTTGATAATATATACTTACTGTATAATTTTAATTTCTTTTTACCATAACTTTTGACATAACTTTCTTTAGGCAAGAAGCCACTAAAGTGGAGTATAAGAAGTGAAGAAGCTTAGGAATTTATGAAGGAGTGAAGTGAAGATGGGTGGTGGTATTTATAGGAAAAAAAGAATAAAAATATCATGATATTTTCACACAAATACGTCACCATTTGCTCACCACCACTCCCTCATCTCATGTCATTATCCACGGCCGAACTCCTCCTCATGTGTATAGCCATGTGCTTAACTTAGGATGTAAGATGTTGACTTTAGTTTTTCTTAAGGGTTAAGTTTTAGGAAAATATCTTGGATATTTTGTAATACATACATACATGCATATATATATATATATATATTAAATGTATAAGTACATTTTTATGTATGTATGTGTTCATGTGCATGTGAATGTGTTCATATATATGTACATGTATGTGTGCATATGTATATCTCAAATGATTCACAGCGTTGCAAACTTTTCAATGTTAAATCGCTATGGAATTCGGTTTCGATTTTAGGTCATATTTTCAATTATTATTTCATATATATATATATAAAGCTTAATAATAATATTTCTATCATTATATAGTAATTAAAATGGCTTATTTAATAATTAAAATAATTATTAAATCATTTAAACTTAATTTAAATTCAAAAATCATTTATTCCAAAATAGTGATATCATTGATGATGTCATAAAGAAATTACTATCAAAGACTGATTGCATACGGTTTACATATTACAATCTATTTTCTATGATATTTTATTAAATGTAAATCATAATATAGGCTTATAAAAACCGTAAAATTCATGCAATGTGTATCTTTTTTATTTTCTTCATTTTTATATTATATTAACTTTTTTTCATCATCTAATCATCTATATTACTTTTCCATATTTATAGTTTCTTCATTTTCATTTTCATTTTCATTTAATTTATCGAATAAGCAATGTTGATTTGATACCGATTACTACTTTAGCTCATTCCTTATCAATATATTAAATATACAACTTTACTGCTCTTCAACTTTAGTTCTTGGTGCATGATAATAACTAATAAAATGAATTTCATAAGCTAACTTACCAATTAGAAATAGTGAACAAAAAATAACTAAAAGAGAAGTAGGTATTTCATGATCTTGTTATTAGTGGTAAAGTCTTCATATAACATATAAAATAGTGGAGCAAGTATAGCTTTCTTTATTCAAAGTCTAATGAAGAAGACTGAGAGTGCGTGATTAAAACGTAGAAATTAGTGCACTGGATTTCTAATATGGTCTACATATTATCATCACTGTATAAAAAAAATATTGAGAATGTAAAGATATTTATTTGTAAATATATTTTTCCAACACGTACAATAATGAAAGATATTCTTAAAATATATCGGGTATTTTACACTAAATATCGGAGCAGTATATTGGAAAATATCGGATGATGTATCGGTAACGATATTTTAAGCGATATTTTGAAAAAATATCGACTTAGGAGCGATATGAGGTATATTGGCGGTATATTAGCCATATTATCCGATATTAACTACATAGCATATATTACATATAATGTTTCTTCGAATTTTTAAATATTAAAAGTTACTTAATTTTAAATATAAGCGAAAAAACTAATTATACCGAAAATTATAACTGTAATATATTTCAATAATTATATGTAATTATATATTATTTTATTATACAATATCTAATCATAAATACCATTATCTATATATATATATATCTGTGTATGTGTGCGTTAATGTGTGTGTGTGTGTGTTTGTCAATGCATATAATAAATTGTGATATAGTTTTTGTCATGTCCAAATTAAACAAGGAAATACCTAATAATGTATAATTTTACACACACATATACACGCACGCACATACACATACATACATATTCATTAGATGATATGTATTTATATACATATAAATACGAATATATAAACATTTATTATCCAAGTACAGTCATACACCATCATATTACCATATGGTGTTATAGACCCTATATACCCCTCGCTGGTCATTAAACATATGATATTCATGACAATATTATGGAATTATATTAAATTCATTAATCTAAATTAATAAATTTAAAATGATATTATAATATTTTTACTTCAAATTTAATATTAAAGTCAAAATATTAAAATAAAACATCAATTATGAAAATATACATTATTTGTAACAGCGCATATTTGTTCCCCGTTCTTTAATAACATAAGGGATTTTTTCTAAATTCACCCCTTCTGCGCTTCTACCGCGCTGCACCTGAACCAATACTAAATGTTCACGAACTTAGCCTACTCAAATGTCTACTGGTCAGTTCATGGGGGGACATAAATGAACAAATCAATTAGACCTAAAACCCAGTTAAATAGTATTATTTTTGTAAAACATGCAATAACTAGTAGGAACAAGCTGCATGATGGAATGGATTCCTCCCTCACTAGTTTCCAAAGCATTACAAAAAATTATATGACAATTATATAATATTGCTCTTCCATAACTAATGACATAAGACACTTTTATTAGTAGTCATTACAATAGTTTCATTTCACTAGCTTAGTGGAAGCATGTTAGCATTTTTATCTTTTCCAAATCTCTTATCCTTATAACACAATTTTCTATTAAAGTATTGTATTACATCTCATTATATAGATCCTCATGATCTCCGAAATATAAGTCTACTCATGCGATAGTCATACCCAACTATACCCATCACTTTATCAATTGTTATTGGTTATTAAATGTGAAAATCTCATTGGAAATTTTATGCATCCCGGTCTTTGGAAGTAATTAATTAAAATTAATGATAGTGATTTAATGGATTACAAATGAATTTTAACAATTAAAAGGAGAATAATTTTGAATTATTTGGAAACATTAGAATTTGAAAATAAGATATTTAGTGATGAGATCAAATTTATTTATGATGAATTATTTTAGAATTAAATATTATAAAATGATAAATATTAGTAAAAGATGAATTAAATTATTTTGGAGTAATAATGATATTTTTGAAATGATTTTAAATCATATCAAAGGTAATTAAATAAATTTGTAAATTTTAATAATATAGTAAATGAGATTAGAAATATATTTCAAAAGAAAAAGGAATTCTATTTTATTTAAATAAGGAGTTTTGGAATTTATTTAAGGGGAATTAAGGTTAAAGGACAAATAATTCAAATTAATTAGCCATAACGATAGGCAGCATTAATATTTTGCTTTAAGGACAATACCGTAACCCACTAAAAACATTTACTGTTCCACCCAAAGCCTTATTCTCATTTTCAATTCGTTTTTATTCATTTATCTCTCAATTCGACTAAAATCTGGAGCTTCGAAATCCACTTCCTCTCTCAAATCCAGTAAAACCTAGGGCTTAGAAATCCACTAAATCGTAGTTCTAATGGCACGAAAAAGAAAAAATACAGCTTCTATTAGCGAAAATGCTGAACAAAATGATACCTTAAATGCTGCATCGAAGTCCACAAAAGTAGGGCAAGCCGTCGACAACAAACTTCAAAAAGGAGAAAGAAGATCCAAATGAAGGCATGAACTGATTATAGAGACTATGGTAATTATGATACCGCGTAGTATCCTTTTTAGGTTTAAAATGATTTTTATTTTAAATTTGGGTTTTGTATAATTTTTAACAAGAAAAAGGAGTTCGTTGAAATTACTTGTAAATGCTTTGTTTAACATTTTGTTAAAATTACTTGTAAACTGATACCATGCAGTATAATTCTCAACATTATAGTATACAAACAAATTGATACTGCATAGTAGCAGTTGAGTTAATCTTCTGTTAGCATTTTGTTTACATTATAATTGTTAAATATATTAGCAAATTGTTTGTGGTTATATTGTATCAATGGATTAGTATTAGTTTTGCAGTAATATAGTAACAATTTCTACGAAATACTTTTGTACTTACACTGTATCAATTGCATAAAAGAAACTGTGGTAATTATGATACCATGTAGTATCCATATTAGGATTAAAATGATTTTCATGTTGACTAATGTTTTGTATACTTTTTTTAGCACGTTGAAAAAGAAAATGAAGAGATAAATCAAATAAACGAAGTAGAGTAGAATACTAATGGCACAAAGCTTAGCGAAGCATAGGTAAAGGATTTATTTAGAAATTTGTTGAAGTTGCATCTAAAAAGATACTATCACGTATCATATTCCGTATTATAGTTCAGAAATAAAATGACACTGCATAGTAGAAATGAGTAAATTATTTTAATGTAAATGTTTTATAAAAGTTTTGGAATTAGATTTGAAAATTGATACCATGTAGTACAATTATATGTGTTGTATGAAGAAGGAGTTTGTAATGAATCATAAGAAAATATATTTTGGATTTTTTTTCATAAAAGTATAGTTCCTTCAATAATATCACATACTATTTATTTTTGACCTTTTCTAACAATGTTCAGTACAAATTATATATCAGCACATTGTATACAACCAAATTGATACTGCATAGTAGCATTATGAGATTATCTTCAGTTAGCACTTTGTTTGCATTATATTTGTTTAATATATTAGCAAATTATTTGTAGTTAATATTGCATCAATGGATTAGTATCAGTTTTGCAATAATATATTATCAATTTCTATGAATCACTTTTGTACGTGCACGGTATCAATTGCATAAAAGGAACTATGGTAATTAGACACCGTGTAGTATGTTAAATTTTGGTGAAACAAAATCACAAAGAGAAGGAAACAAATAAGCAAAAAGAAAAGTAATCACGTATGTTTATTATGGAAATGCATTAATTATTGGATTGCATTTTCATTAGATGGCAAGGAAATAAATGCATGCTTACGTTATGGAATAAAATATATGCAAAAGGATATGCATATTATTCCTTTCTCGATAATAGCATTGCTTTGGGATTATTTTCTTCCATCTTTGCTAATTAAAGGAATGAGTGAATTACTTGCTATGTTTGCACCATTTGTTACCATTGTAAGTTGCCTCCATTATCTTCTAATCATATCTTGGTAATTTAATCGACGACTCTCAAGGATTTGCACAGGCTATATATTGAGAGTAGACTTCATTGTAAACTCATCCTGGCATTCAGCCAGCGATCTCCAAATAGAGTGTCTCTTCTTGTTAACCCTAATTTAGGGCTTTGCTATGTAAACTCTTATCTTGTAATCTCTTGTAACTCTCTTATGTGTAATAAAATATCTTTCTGTAACGACCCGTAATTTTTGATAATTAAAATAATAATTTAAATAAGATGTTGGTGTTAATGCTGGAAGAAATAAGAATTTGTGATTTATTAATAAGAAAAATAACTAGAATAAAATGTAATAATGTTAATGCAAGGCAATTGATAACTATTTTAATGTAATTCCAATTGATTGATATGATTGTAAAGTTAAATTTGGTTAAAAAGTGTAAATAAGGAAATAAACCAAATGTTGTATTTAACGTTGTAATTGTACGTAATTAATTAAAATTGGTTAATATAGAATAATTAATCTATATGTGAATTTATAAGTTTTGTTTGTTAACACTGAACATAGAAATGTGTTTGAATTGGTAAGTTGTAACAATGATTTAATTATAAATTCACCATTTAATTCGTTGAAAATAAACTTGAAACCAATTGCAATTAATCTACTGAAATATTGCAGTTAATGTGAATTAAAATGATAACGGTAGAATATCGATGTAATAAATGGCAAACCAATGTTAATTATATCCATTGAGTAATAATGGATTGAATAATAAGATGAAAATCAAATAAATTGATTTATTGGAATTTAAAATAATAATCAATTGAATTTATTGCTATTAAAATTGAACACCGTCATTAGTGTAATATTTAACATTGAATTGATATGGAAATTTGTTTTGAAAGATTATAAATTACTAAGTAATCAAAAATGATAAAATTTGTTAGTTATTAAATTTGAATTTGAAAAGTATTTAATTAATTTAATTAGTGTGAAAATAGCCATTTTGGCCACTGTCTCGGATTTCGACGAAACTTGTTTCATCGAATCTGTAACGGTGAATTATTGTAGCATTTCAAGTTTCGTAGCGATCGGACTTGTCGTTTGATCGTGCGACCTCGAAACGCGCAGAAATCAATTTATTGAATTCAATTTGAAATAAGCTGATTTTAAAAGCTAACTTCTTCATACAGTGGAATTAGGACTTGAAACCTGTTCCATTGGATTTAAAAATATCTAAAACATCTTTTTTGATATGTTGGATGACCTACTTTCGTTGCGAAGAAGGAACGGGCATTTCGGGTCATTTTTGTCGTTCGAACCAATTCGATACGTGTTCATTTTCTTATCGGGCTTTGTTCATATAAATAAATTCTTCAAAACCCTAGTAGCCTTTTTATTTCTCATCTCTATACGTATCTGTCTATTCCATCTGCCTGCTGCTTCTTCCTTCTAACGGCTGCAGATCCAAACCCTAAACTCAATTTCCAAATCAATTTCAAAATTCAAACTCTCTAAACCCTATCATATTATATATCGTGGGAAAGCTCTCAACGAGCGCAACCTACTGCAGTGATTTGTTTTTCGATTTGGTTCACCGTTTGGCCAGAAATTGGGGATTTATTCTCGGCTCTTCAAGGGGGTTTGATCATCGTTGACGGATCATCGACTAGAGGGTACCATCGTGTAGAGTTCGACGAGGGGATTGCATCCATGTTGTTTGTTTGGCCAGTTGATGGTTTGATTGCCGTTGGAAATTGATTAAGGTTCGTAATAGAGGTGGCGGCCCGCAATTGTGATACGTCGTTCGTCGACGAGGGGTGATGTCGTGCCTGCTAGGATGGAGTGGCCGTTGACGGTGAGGCCGACAATGTACTCGGAGGCGGTCGATGTCAGGCATAGTGGCGAAGATTTTTCCCAAATGCTGGCGGCTATGCTATGGTTAAGCGTTCAAACGGCTGTGTTGCTTCATGTACAAGCGTGTGAGAAACTAAGCGGCGGGCTGACGTGTAATGTGAGTACGTGTTGTTTTTGTTTTATTTTAATTTGATTTTTAATTTCCAAACGTTCTAATATGCATAACTTTTATGTAACAGGTCGGATTTACGCGCGGTTTGCTCCTCTACAATCGTATTGAAATTCCGGACATTATAGAACTAGTTTGGAGAAATTCTGAGACTATTCAAATTTGGGCCTTTATTTGGATTTCAAATCGATTTGAAATCAAAGGTGAGTGGTTTAACCCACTCACAACTACTAAATTGTCTTATGTTGGTTATATTAAATTTATGATGTGAGTAGAAATGGATTGGTTGATGTTTGGTATATTTAAATTGTCATTCTAGTTAAATATGACTTTTATTGCGTTTAATCGTCATTTAATTTAATATTGAATTTAATTGTCAATTGAATACTCGTTGATGATAATCAGTTAATTGATGTTATTTATTGGTTGATTGAATGGTGATCGTGATGGATGTTTGATTTTTGATATTTGATGACTGGATGTTACATTTATATTGTTATAACACTGCAAGTTCCCTTAGTTATTGTTAGAAAAATCACTATGGGTTGAAATGATACATACCCGAACGATCTATAGATTAGGGAAATCGTTATGGGTGGAAATGATAAACCCAAGTGATTTTATGAATTTTGAATTTTATTCGGGATTGCGGGTTGAAATGATATATACCCGTAAAATTTAAAATTATTGTGGGTTGAAATGATATATATCTGTATCACTTGACCATAGGGTAGAAAATTATATACGGACACCGAATTGGTTAAATTAAATGATTTTTTTAATCCCTAATTTTGGTATCAGTTAAATGATATTTTGTAATAAAAATTTGATTTATATAAACTGAAATATTTTCGGAAATCCAAGTCTTAATGTTGAATTTGAAATTGAAATGAATGGTTTAAAGAATTTAAATTGAAATTTCTAAGTTGAATTCTGAGATAAATGGAATTTACTAAAAGGTTGAGTTATTGTAAACGTTGGATATTTAACTTTGAAATCTAAGAATTTGTAGTGGTTTAAAATTGTAATTCAACCATAGATTTATAATCAATATAAATTGAGATTGTTTAATGAAAATTGAAAGTTCAAATTTAAGTTGGTGATTTGAAATCTGGATATGGTCCAGATTTGTTGAAAAGGCAGAAATAGTTTATTTTGATATCAATTTCAAACTTAATTATTTTAATATAAACTGTTTAAAGATATATTATTTTAAAAATCCTGATTATTAAGATTTTCAAACTATTAAACTATTTTAACCTATTTTAAACCATTAAACTATTTTAATCTAATTTAAACTATTTTAGTCTAGTTTAATCTATTCTAAACTACTTAAAACTATTTTAATCTACTTTAAACTAATTAAACTATTTTACTCTATTTTAATCTATATTAAACTATTTTGATATATTTTAAACTATTTTAGTCTATTTTAATCTATGTTAAACTATTAAACTACTTTTAAAACTATTAAAACTATTTTAATCTATTTTAATCTATTTTAATCCATTTAAACTATTTTAAATTTTAAAACTATTTTAACTATTTTAAAAATATTTATGACCATCTAAACTATATTTCAAAATTTCAATGATACAGGGTTGAATTGTTTGTATCTAAATTCTTGATTTAAAAAGCGAATATGGTTAAATGATGTTATAACCTAAGTTGGGGTTTAAAATGATAATTTCTAGTGAAATGACATATTGATTGAATATGATGATTTTGAAATAAGGATTTAACCAATTTTGTCGATATGATTTCGAATGTGATATGCTTTGAATTGAATATGATATTTTTATATCAATTATGAATCGATTTTGGAAATGTAAAAGAACCATCCGGTGTGAAATAAGCATTTGATTTTTAAAGAGACCGGGATCAGATATTGTCATACTCTCTACCAATACCGAAAACCACTTTAACAACTATGTACGTAGTGGAGATTCCAGAATGAAGTAGGATGGTTTGGCGAATGATTCTGTATGATTTATTAATGTAGCTCTGACTCCCGTAAGTCAGCTTGATGTCACTAATACAGGAGCCACACCGAGCCAAGTGAGGTCGCACCTCCGATCGGACATGCTTCTTCGATACTATATTATGACTTTGTGATTGATTTGGTGGCCACCCCTCGATTTTGAATATGGGAGTGTGTTCCGAGATGGGCGGTAGTAGCTATGCGTTACCACTAGTCCGGATCCGCAAAACGGTAGTATCCTACCCTAGGCATTGCCCCGCGTGCCTTGTCACATGCCTTATCGCGCCCACTACGAGTTTGTTTTGTACCGTACCTATGGAGTGCTCCTTGAGTAAACCACCGGTTTGGTGGAGCTTACAGTATCTGTATAGACTACAGGAATATATAAAATGTGTTAAGGGGGATATGGGTAACGCCTTAATGCTATTTTAATACTTTACTTTACTATAGATACTATTATAATAGTGTATTGTACTATGTATGTAGATAGTTTAACGGATCCTTAGGAGATGGAATCTTGAACATCTCTTAAGTTATTGCACTCACGTTAGATACTGGATTGGAGATGTCAAACCCCGTAAACATCTCTAACGCCGTTACACTCATATTTATTTACTGTTGTTAATTTACTTAAGATCTTTTAGTTCTGACTCGAGTGTTTTGTCTTTTAAATTCGCTCGGGTCAGTCTGAGCTTTTCAGTGTATCAAAGACAGCTTTTGGAGGACGAAGGAGAAGATTTAGTACTATTAGTATCTATTATATTTATCCCACTACATCATGTTGTTCCGCTGCATTGTTATTTATTTCTGTTGTATGTAACTCTGATCTGTATTGTAAAAGTGTAATCAAATGTTATTTGTAAACAGCTTCATGAACTGTTTATTTGATTATTATATTTTTCCATTCCGTTGTGAGATTCTGTGTTTTGTTTTTTTATTTCTTTCTCTGTTTTTCTTATTTACCCCATAACAATCCTTCCTTTTGAATGGTTTGAGTCTGACATGTGTGGTTTATTGTCAATTTAAACCGTCCAAAATGGTGGGTCATTACGTTTGGTATCAGAGCTTTGGTTTAGCGATAAGCTTAGCTTTGTGGGGTCTGACTCATTAGAAATAGGGTAGTAATGCCCTTGAATGAGTTGTTGAGTGTATATATATGAGAGAGCGTATTTGTTAGTGTTATAAAAGGTTTTTGTATTGTGTTAATTTGTTCTGTTTAGTATTTAAAAATTATGGTCGGTACATAGGATGGTATAACATCGATAGGGGTTTCTAAACACTTAATAGAGCAGACCGACACAATATTGTTTTAAGATATAGGTAAATGAAATAATTTTACCTAGTATTATATTTTGTATACAAAAGAATAATTTCTATAAATGGATATAGTTGGATGTGATATATTTGTTTGTTAGGAAGAGAAATCTTATAAATACTGGTAGAAAAATAGGATTTATAAATAAAGTAAATATAAATTGGAGGTTTTAGAACATAAGTTCCGGGATTTTGAAAATTGCTTTCGAAAGATTTTGGAATACGATATTAGTATTATTTGTAAGTATATTCTGATATAAATATTTCAATATGATTTGAAAGAAATGTTTAAAGGAATTTTGGAAGGAAATAAGTTCTGTACTCCCCTCTCTGTCGTTGGAAAAAAAATTCGGTGATGAGTGCACGCATCATCAACGTTCATTTTCAAATTTCAAAGTGGGAAGACCGCTGTAGTAGTTTTACTACACATTTGTTTTGATAACGAATCTTAAATTTTGATTTCTAAATAAGATTGGATATATATAAGTTATGAGTATATATATTATTTTAAATGATTTGAAATGTAACCCGGAGTTTATTTCTTAAAATCTTCTGATAATTAGTAGCTTTTAATCATTATAATGAATGAAATCTTGACTATGTTAATAATTGGAAACTTCTAAAATGAAAATAAGAAATTAGATGCTAAGTGATTAATGAATATATAAGAAGTTGGAAATTTGTAACCTGTAAATCAAAAGATATGAAAATTTAGAAGATATAATTATTGAACATTTTGTTAACTAAGTTGAATAAAATAAACTTGGGTAACATTCAATTGCATTCCAAAAGACATATATATATATATATATATATATATATATATATATATATATAACTTACCAAAATATAAAGTTGAAATGTTAATAAGAATATGTAATATAATATTATATAAGTAAAACTTTAGTAATGAAAGTGTTCAATGAGATTATTTCTATAAATAAGAATTCCGATGTTATAAGATGTTATAAACTTAAGTTAATAATTTGAAGTGCTACTAATTAAATTTAATAAAAAGGTGAATACTATAAGTAAATGATTATAAACTTAAGTTAATTATAATTGAAGTGAATACTATATATATGAAAGAAATAAAAGTGAAAAGAAAAAGAGTAAAAAAATATATAAGTATGAGTGGCTTCACAAATGAATATTGATGTTAAAAGGAAATCAAAGTAAATAATAAATGTGAATTAACTGAAATAAAATGTATGCAATACTTCAATAATGAATCCATTGATGATCTAAATAATTGAATGGAAAGAACATATGTAAGCAAATGAATATAAATTAATGGAAATGGCATTGTACGAATAAATGGGAAAAGAATTTTTGTAAGTAATGAATATAAACTAATGGAAATGGCATTGTATGAATAAATGAGAAATGAATTTTTGTAAGTAATGAATATAAATTAATGGAACTGGCATTGTATGAATAAATGGGAAATGAATTTTTGTAAGTAATGAATATAAATTAATGGAAATGGCATTGTATGAATAAATGGGAAATGAATTTTTGTAAGTAATGAATGTAAATTGTGATATCCCGGAATTTTTGGCAATATAAATTTAATAATCTGTATTTAAAAATTGAATTGATTTGATAATTTCTGTAAATAAATTTGATTTGTAGAATAAATATGAGAATTTAAAATACAATTAATGAATGAATCATGCATTCATTAAAATAACAAATAAGTTACAACCTCTTGTATAAATTTATTTAATATGATTAAAAACATTATTTTCAAATGATTGTTATATATATTGTTTTTATTTATAAATATAATGTTTTATTTCTTTAAAAATTAGCTATACATATAAACAAGTATTTATAAATTAATTAAGTTTAAAACATTCATTACCTTTAAATAAAAATACTAATTAATTAAAAGGACATGTGTAAATATATTAAAGCGTAATGTAACATGTGTTAGATGTTTAAACAAGGTAATTAACAAGTGTTGAAATTCAAGCCATGTGTCAAATTTTAGTTTTAATTTTCTTTAATTTTTAATATAAATCATAAATATAGTTATATAAACTCATGCATTCTTTCTTTCCTTTCCCTTTTTCTCATTTTCCAATTCATAACTAAGAAGTCTTCCAGCTGAAACGTTTTCTCTAAAACAAATCTGAGAAAATTTGCAAATCCATTTTTTCAAAACCAAATCAGTAACCATCTTCAAACAAGATTCCTTTAACATATTTCAAAACAAGTGTAACAACCCGAGATTGTAAAAGTCAGTTATCATCATTAGACGATTAAAGTGATGGAAATTGGTATTGAATTTGGATCGGGTGGAATCCTTTGATAAATTTTCTATCAAGATTGCAATTGGATTTTTATAAAGTCAAAACTCTTTTATAAATTGTAAATGGGTATTGGACTTTACGAATTTGAAATATCGGCCCACATTTGTTCGTGACCGTGATATCAGTGGATACCCATTCTTTCTCCTCATCATCCATTTTCAATTCGTAACCCTAAATCGCGAGAACGAAAGAAAATGGAAATGGCGACTTCGTTCGTTTTCTCCCTCGTCACTCTTCGACAAATTAGGGTTCCAATTCCGGCCTTGCTCAATTTTGTTAACCTCGGCTTCGATACGTAGCTACTCGATCTTTTGACTTGTGCTCGGGGAAGAAGGTGAGTGTTTCCTTCACTCACATCTTTAATTCATTGCTCCAGTTTATTTAGGGTTTAAATAACGTGATTTTCATTCGTATAAAATCGTTTGAATTTGCCAGTTTATTGGCTCAGTCGTTTGAAGTGTTTGGACATTGATCAGATTTCTTAGGTCTTAGGCTTTCACTCGATTTTACGATGATTGAATTTATTTGACTTTTGACTTCGTTCGATTTTTCTTACTGATTTAGCCCGTGACCACCATGGCTTCGAATCACTGTTGGTATCTGTAGTTTGGTGTAGTTGATTCGACCTGCAGTTGTTTTCGATTGTAAACTCGATATTTGGTATGGATTTTGTTCGACTTTGGCCACCCTTTGGCCATTTGATTTTGTTGAATTTCGATTACTAGGCACTTTTGTTGATATTAATTGCAACTGTAATACATTGGAAATTCATCTGGCCCTATTCTTTGTGTAGTTGATTTTGGCATCTCTGTCGTTGGTTGTAACTGTTTTGCACTGCTGCTTCTTCACGGTTTGAACTTGATTAAATTTGAACTTGTTTTTCACCGATCTGATGCTTTATGTACAACTCTTCCTTGTTCATTATAGTTGTATTGATACATGTTGTTTAGCCACCGTGATCTTCACTATTGCCTTGCAGTTGTAATAGCTTCACTGCTATATGTACATCGATGATCTTGTTTTTATGTTGCATTTGTTCTAGATACCATTCCTGTTGATTTCACTTGAGCCTGGTTTCACTTCTGTAGCATCCAGTTTGGGTTTGTTGTTTGGCTTCCTACCATATACGTGTGCATATAGTTTACAATATTAAAATGTTTACTACTAGCTACACACGTGAATAAGCACTTCGCATTTTTGAAATGCTTTACTTCTAAGCTTCATGCTTGGGTAATTATTTTTGTAAACATTGAAATGTTCAGGTATCATTATACTTGTTAGAATTTACGTTTTCATCAGATAGTTCTGTCTAGCATTGAAATGTTCATTTTGACTTGATTGAGCTTGTATTTGTTGTCACTCTGATCTGGTCCGCATTTATGAAGTACTCTCTAACCTGAGTTGTAGCATTGGGTGTCCACCTGACTTTGGTTTTGTTTACTGATCCGGTTTCTTTTGGGCTTTTTTTTTTGTTTCACTAACTCACCTGCAGTTGGGTTGAGATGTACTACGGCCTTTGGTCGTGAGTAAGATAGTTGCACTATCCAGTTTACAGTGCATACATGTTTTATATTTGTTTAGATCACTCCTTTGGTTCGTGATTTCATCGTGGCCTTGACTTTGCATACACTCATTGATGTAGTCACTGCACTCTTGTATAGCATGTAGTTTATTGGGTTGGGCATTTAGGTGGACCATGTTGCATATGCAGTGGGGTTTCATCGAGTTTGGTCATTCTTTACAGCTGGCTTGACCATTTGAGACAGTTTGCATACCATTTGCATTGAGTAACCTTATTACTGCTGCATTTGTTTTTCTTACACTTGAGTTGAACCCAATATTTGGGTTTGACCTTTGCAGTTTCGACGTACGGTAGTGGCGAGGTAGTGCACGCGTGCGTGTACTGCAGCCACACCGAGATTTAATTTAATTTGATGCCATCTGTTTCTGTTTTATTAAGCGTATTTTGAAATGGTTCATTTTGATTTGAGTTGGATTTGTTGGCTTTTGGATTTATTGATCTTTTGACTAATTGATACACTATATTGGCGAGGCAGTACACGTTAGCGTGTACTGCAGCCAATCAGCACTGTTGTTTTAAATTGACATTTCAATTGTTTAAATCGATTTGGATTGCTGATTGTTGTTTAACACTATTTAGTGTTATATCTGCCGTTATCCGATTCTTTTATCGAGGAGTCGGATATACGAGATTTCTGTGATTGTCGTCTATTTAAATTATTACTGCCTATATGCACTAATAAACTGGTTTGAATTAGACTGACCTGGGTATTATTTTCTTTTGAATGTAATACTCGGGTCAGACCCGAGTTATTTCAGGTTGTAGATTTTCTTCTTTGAGTTGCTGTTCAGGATTTGAAGACTTTTCACACCTTCTGAAGTTGTCAGTGTCATTTTGTAGTAGTCGTGTCATTGTATAGAACGATATGTATTCATGTATATTAGTCGATAATGTACTTGTATATATAACTTCTAGAGTCGACAGTTGTAGTTGTATCATATGTATCGTGTCAACTATGTATTAACTGACATCAGTTATATATATATATATATGAGACTTTTGTTTTTATCTGTGTTCCGCATTTATATTATCTGTGTTATTGTTATATCTAATGTCCTAAACTATTATGAACCGTCGTAGATCGTTTTATACTAGTATTGGGTGTGTCGATGGGAGTAAACAAATCATAGAAGAAAAATAAAAAGTATATACCACTCCTATCGAGATAACTAATATTAGTGTAAGACCAATTACGGATGGTCGCTCCTATCCAGCCTTATTCTTCGTAATAATAGACAGTATTTCTTTTAATACTCTTTGTTATTATGAGCATAGAGGTGGGGCGTCACAGTTGGTATCAGAGCTTGGGGTTTATGGACATAATATAAAACATAACTTGGATGGAACATATGTTACAATTATTGGTCGATGTTTTATCTGTGATTTGAGTCAAAACTAAAGTTTTGAAATTTTGATGAGATTTTTAAATATCTTTATTTAAAAATAAAAGTGGAATTGTGTTTTGTCGTTTTGATGATTTGATTGATTGTGTTCTATTTATCAGAGTGCGCAGCGGAAACAGTGAAACTGTCTTCGCTGAGTACAACTGATAATCTTTTTGATTTAAAAATCAAAATACGAAATTGATATGAATTTAATTTGTTGTTTACATATCTGTAATTATTTTGTTTCTTTGCGAATTTCGAATCCAAATTGAGGATTCGAAGAAATTGCAGATATATGATTTTTGTTGAAATTTCCGCTGGCTTTCTTTTGTACTAATCATCTATTGATTAGATTTTTGCCGTTTTAAATTATCTTCATTGAAGATACATTTGAATGATTCTTTGTCCATTTTGTAGTACGTGCAAAAATTTAAATTGCACGTTATTGCCTTTATTTTACGTTGAACCGATGCTTAGTTATGAAACGTATTTTGTTGCCGTTATTGTTATAACGGGATTTTACACCAATGCTATATTTTGAAGCACGGTGTTTTGTGGCATTTTGATGAATGAAAATTCTCTGATATTACATTTAAATGTAAATTGTTTTGATGTGATTTTGACGTTTTAAAATTACTGACGCTTTGGCTTCAGTAACCGTCAAATTTTAAAAGTGGATTTTCAAGCGGTTATTCCGCAATATTGATTTGTGACCGTTTTTACGGTATTTTGAGAAGTACAATTTCCTTATCGAAATTGTTACTAATATTGCTGCTTTAATCACGTGATTGGAAAATCGTTTTAAAATGAAAATTGTTTTATAAATTTTTAACGGTTTACGTTTTCAAAAGAATGAGAAAGCGACTTAAACGATTCAGCAAAATCGAGGATTATGACCCCTTTCTTTTACTGTTTCGCTTAATTCCGGACTTGTCCGTTTGAGAATGTAAAGTGTATTTTTACAAAATACACAATTTTGCACTTTCAAGGAAACGATGAAGTGATTTAAACGATTTAGCAAAAGTGCGGAGTATGGAACCACACTTTTACTATTTCGGTTAATTCCGGACTCGTTAATTGAATATCTGTTGTTTTGATGATTCTACACTTTCAAGGAAACGATGAAGAGAATTAAACAATTTAGTAAAACTCGTGGTTATGGGACATGAGCGTTTGCTATTTTGGTTAATTCCGGACTCGTTAATTGAAACATTTTGATGCTTTCGTGTGCTTTCGAGCCACTATGAGGACCTTCGGGTCATTTGTTGGACCTTCGGGTCATTTGTTGGGCTTTCGGGCCACTCTGCGGACCTTCGGGTCAAATACCAGTACTAGACCTTCGGGTCACTCTGCGGACCTTCGGGTCAATCTGATGGACGCCAAAATTATGTTGAGTACTTGGTAGGCTTCGGCCATATGTTGTTGCACGTGCGGTGAATTAAAAACTCGCCATCTGATGGGATCGATCCAAGCTTTTATGTTGATTTTCTAGTCTTCTTAATTGATTTCTAGATATTTGTTGCATCCAATTATCTGCAGGTAATTGGATATTTGTTGATATGAGTTCTGATTATCGTTTTTGATAATCAGATATTTGCTGTTTCTAATTATCGCTTGTGATAATTAGATATTTGTTGATATGAGTTCTGATTATCGTTTTTGATAATCAGATATTTGCTGTTTCTAATTATCGCTTGTGATAATTAGATATTTGTTGATATGAGTTCTGATTATCGTTTTTGATAATCAGATATTTGCTGTTTCTAATTATCGCTTGTGATAATTAGATATTTGTTGATATGAGTTCTGATTATCGTTTTTGATAATCAGATATTTGCTGTTTCTAATTATCGCTTGTGATAATTAGATATTTGTTGATATGAGTTCTGATTATCGTTTTTGATAATCAGATATTTGCTGTTTCTAATTATCGCTTGTGATAATTAGATATTTGTTGATATGAGTTCTGATTATCATTTTTGATAATCAGATATTTGCTGTTTCTAATTATCGCTTGTGATAATTAGATATTTGTTGATATGAGTTCTGATTATCGTTTTTGATAATCAGATATTTGCTGTTTCTAATTATCGCTTGTGATAATTAGATATTTGTTGATATGAGTTCTGATTATCGTTTTTGATAATCAGATATTTGTTGTTTCTAATTATCGCTTGTGATAATTAGATATTTATTGATATGAGTTCTGATTATCGTTTTTGATAATCAGATATTTGCTGTTTCTAATTATCGCTTGTGATAATTAGATATTTGTTGATATGAGTTCTGATTATCGTTTTTGATAATCAGATATTTGCTGTTTCTAATTATCGCTTGTGATAATTAGATATTTGTTGATATGAGTTATGATTATCGTTTTTGATAATCAGATATTTGTTGTTTTTAATTATCGTTTTTGATAATTAAATATTTGTTGATATGAAATTTAATTATCGCTTCAGATAATTAAATATTTGTTGATTTTAGAATTAATTATCGCTTGAGTTAATTAAATAATTGTTGATTTGAGATTTAATTATCGCTTCAGATAATTAAATATTTGTTGATTTTAGAATTAATTATCGCTTGAGATAATTAAATAATTGTTGAATTGAGATTTAATTATCGCTTCAGATAATCGAATATTTGTTGATTTGGAAATTTGATTATCGCTTGAGGTAATCAAATATTTGTTGAATTTGAAATTTGATTATCGTTTTTGATAATCGAATATTCGTTGATTTAAAATTTGATTATCTTTTATGATACTTGAATATTTGTTAATTTGAAATTTGATTATCGTTTTGATAATCGAATAATAGTTGATTTAAAATTGATTACCGGTTGTGGTAATTAAATATTTGTTGATTTTTTTTCTGACTATCGTTTGGATAATTGATGTTTGCTGATTTTGTTGATATGAGATTTTCTAGTCTCCAATTGATTCTAGAATATGGTGATTTTATTGAATCGCTGTTTTCTATCTATCACTGTTGATAGTTAGTATTTGCTGATTATGAAGTTCGTGTTTTCTAGTTATCTGTTAGATAACTAGATGCTTGCAGTTTTGCGATTTGCGAATTGTGTTTTCTAATTATCTTTGCTGACAATTAGACATTGGCTGTTTTCTAATTATCGTATCGACAATTAGATATTGCTGTTTTGAGATTTTCTGTATTTTAATCATCTAGTTGATAATTGAAGATTGCTTATAATTGTATTTATTCAATTTTGCTGTTTTTCTGATTATCTATTGATAATTAGGCTTTGTTGAGAATTTATGGATTTCTTTTATTAGAATTAAACAATTTCTTTGGCATTTAAATTCTCAACTTTTCTTTTCTAACTTAACCAGTTTATGTTAGAAAGAAAATTGTTATTGACAACCTTAATTATGAAAATTGCGGGGACGCAATTTTTATAAGGAGGGGAGTCTGTAACAACCCGAGATTGTAAAAGTCAGTTATCATCATTAGACGATTAAAGTGATGGAAATTGGTATTGAATTTGGATCGGGTGGAATCCTTTGATAAATTTTCTATCAAGATTGCAATTGGATTTTTATAAAGTCAAAACTCTTTTATAAATTGTAAATGGGTATTGGACTTTACGAATTTGAAATATCGGCCCACATTTGTTCGTGACCGTGATATCAGTGGATACCCATTCTTTCTCCTCATCATCCATTTTCAATTCGTAACCCTAAATCGCAAGAACGAAAGAAAATGGAAATGGCGACTTCGTTCGTTTTCTCCCTCGTCACTCTTCGACAAATTAGGGTTCCAATTCCGGCCTTGCTCAATTTTGTTAACCTCGGCTTCGATACGTAGCTACTCGATCTTTTGACTTGTGCTCGGGGAAGAAGGTGAGTGTTTCCTTCACTCACATCTTTAATTCATTGCTCCAGTTTATTTAGGGTTCAAATAACGTGATTTTCATTCGTATAAAATCGTTTGAATTTGCCAGTTTATTGGCTCAGTCGTTTGAAGTGTTTGGACATTGATCAGATTTCTTATGTCTTAGGCTTTCACTCGATTTTACGATGATTGAATTTATTTGACTTTTGACTTCGTTCGATTTTTCTTACTGATTTAGCCCGTGACCACCATGGCTTCGAATCACTGTTGGTATCTGTAGTTTGGTGTAGTTGATTCGACCTGCAGTTGTTTTCGATTGTAAACTCGATATTTGGTATGGATTTTGTTCGACTTTGGCCACCCTTTGGCCATTTGATTTTGTTGAATTTCGATTACTAGGCACTTTTGTTGATATTAATTGCAACTGTAATACATTGGAAATTCATCTGGCCCTATTCTTTGTGTAGTTGATTTTGGCATCTCTGTCGTTGGTTGTAACTGTTTTGCACTGCTGCTTCTTCACGGTTTGAACTTGATTAAATTTGAACTTGTTTTTCACCGATCTGATGCTTTATGTACAACTCTTCCTTGTTCATTACAGTTGTATTGATACATGTTGTTTAGCCACCGTGATCTTCACTATTGCCTTGCAGTTGTAATAGCTTCACTGCTATATGTACATCGATGATCTTGTTTTTATGTTGCATTTGTTCTAGATACCATTCCTGTTGATTTCACTTGAGCCTGGTTTCACTTCTGTAGCATCCAGTTTGGGTTTGTTGTTTGGCTTCCTACCATATACGTGTGCATATAGTTTACAATATTAAAATGTTTACTACTAGCTACACACGTGAATAAGCACTTCGCATTTTTGAAATGCTTTACTTCTAAGCTTCATGCTTGGGTAATTATTTTTGTAAACATTGAAATGTTCAGGTATCATTATACTTGTTAGAATTTACGTTTTCATCAGATAGTTCTGTCTAGCATTGAAATGTTCATTTTGACTTGATTGAGCTTGTATTTGTTGTCACTCTGATCTGGTCCGCATTTATGAAGTACTCTCTAACCTGAGTTGTAGCATTGGGTGTCCACCTGACTTTGGTTTTGTTTACTGATCCGGTTTCTTTTGGGCTTTTTTTTTGTTTCACTAACTCACCTGCAGTTGGGTTGAGATGTACTACGGCCTTTGGTCGTGAGTAAGATAGTTGCACTATCCAGTTTACAGTGCATACATGTTTTATATTTGTTTAGATCACTCCTTTGGTTCGTGATTTCATCGTGGCCTTGACTTTGCATACACTCATTGATGTAGTCACTGCACTCTTGTATAGCATGTAGTTTATTGGGTTGGGCATTTAGGTGGACCATGTTGCATATGCAGTGGGGTTTCATCGAGTTTGGTCATTCTTTACAGCTGGCTTGACCATTTGAGACAGTTTGCATACCATTTGCATTGAGTAACCTTATTACTGCTGCATTTGTTTTTCTTACACTTGAGTTGAACCCAATATTTGGGTTTGACCTTTGCAGTTTCGACGTACGGTAGTGGCGAGGCAGTGCACGCGTGCGTGTACTGCAGCCACACCGAGATTTAATTTAATTTGATGCCATCTGTTTCTGTTTTATTAAGCGTATTTTGAAATGGTTCATTTTGATTTGAGTTGGATTTGTTGGCTTTTGGATTTATTGATCTTTTGACTAATTGATACACTATATTGGCGAGGCAGTACACGTTAGCGTGTACTGCAGCCAATCAGCACTGTTGTTTTAAATTGACATTTCAATTGTTTAAATCGATTTGGATTGCTGATTGTTGTTTAACACTATTTAGTGTTATATCTGCCGTTATCCGATTCTTTTATCGAGGAGTCGGATATACGAGATTTCTGTGATTGTCGTCTATTTAAATTATTACTGCCTATATGCACTAATAAACTGGTTTGAATTAGACTGACCTGGGTATTATTTTCTTTTGAATGTAATACTCGGGTCAGACCCGAGTTATTTCAGGTTGTAGATTTTCTTCTTTGAGTTGCTGTTCAGGATTTGAAGACTTTTCACACCTTCTGAAGTTGTCAGTGTCATTTTGTAGTAGTCGTGTCATTGTATAGAACGATATGTATTCATGTATATTAGTCGATAATGTACTTGTATATATATCTTCTAGAGTCGACAGTTGTAGTTGTATCATATGTATCGTGTCAACTATGTATTAACTGACATCAGTTATATATATATGAGACTTTTGTTTTTATCTGTGTTCCGCATTTATATTATCTGTGTTATTGTTATATCTAATGTCCTAAACTATTATGAACCGTCGTAGATCGTTTTATACTAGTATTGGGTGTGTCGATGGGAGTAAACAAATCATAGAAGAAAAATAAAAAGTATATACCACTCCTATCGAGATAACTAATATTAGTGTAAGACCAATTACGGATGGTCGCTCCTATCCAGCCTTATTCTTCGTAATAATAGACAGTATTTCTTTTAATACTCTTTGTTATTATGAGCATAGAGGTGGGGCGTCACAGTTGGTATCAGAGCTTGGGGTTTATGGACATAATATAAAACATAACTTGGATGGAACATATGTTACAATTATTGGTCGATGTTTTATCTGTGATTTGAGTCAAAACTAAAGTTTTGAAATTTTGATGAGATTTTTAAATATCTTTATTTAAAAATAAAAGTGGAATTGTGTTTTGTCGTTTTGATGATTTGATTGATTGTGTTCTATTTATCAGAGTGCGCAGCGGAAACAGTGAAACTGTCTTCGCTGAGTACAACTGATAATCTTTTTGATTTAAAAATCAAAATACGAAATTGATATGAATTTAATTTGTTGTTTACATATCTGTAATTATTTTGTTTCTTTGCGAATTTCGAATCCAAATTGAGGATTCGAAGAAATTGCAGATATGTGATTTTTGTTGAAATTTCCGCTGGCTTTCTTTTGTACTAATCATCTATTGATTAGATTTTTGCCGTTTTAAATTATCTTCATTGAAGATACATTTGAATGATTCTTTGTCCATTTTGTAGTACGTGCAAAAATTTAAATTGCACGTTATTGCCTTTATTTTACGTTGAACCGATGCTTAGTTATGAAACGTATTTTGTTGCCGTTATTGTTATAACGGGATTTTACACCAATGCTATATTTTGAAGCACGGTGTTTTGTGGCATTTTGATGAATGAAAATTCTCTGATATTACATTTAAATGTAAATTGTTTTGATGTGATTTTGACGTTTTAAAATTACTGACGCTTTGGCTTCAGTAACCGTCAAATTTTAAAAGTGGATTTTCAAGCGGTTATTCCGCAATATTGATTTGTGACCGTTTTTACGGTATTTTGAGAAGTACAATTTCCTTATCGAAATTGTTACTAATATTGCTGCTTTAATCACGTGATTGGAAAATCGTTTTAAAATGAAAATTGTTTTATAAATTTTTAACGGTTTACGTTTTCAAAAGAATGAGAAAGCGACTTAAACGATTCAGCAAAATCGAGGATTATGACCCCTTTCTTTTACTGTTTCGCTTAATTCCGGACTTGTCCGTTTGAGAATGTAAAGTGTATTTTTACAAAATACACAATTTTGCACTTTCAAGGAAACGATGAAGTGATTTAAACGATTTAGCAAAAGTGCGGAGTATGGAACCACACTTTTACTATTTCGGTTAATTCCGGACTCGTTAATTGAATATCTGTTGTTTTGATGATTCTACACTTTCAAGGAAACGATGAAGAGAATTAAACAATTTAGTAAAACTCGTGGTTATGGGACATGAGAGTTTGCTATTTTGGTTAATTCCGGACTCGTTAATTGAAACATTTTGATGCTTTCGTGTGCTTTCGAGCCACTATGAGGACCTTCGGGTCATTTGTTGGACCTTCGGGTCATTTGTTGGGCTTTCGGGCCACTCTGCGGACCTTCGGGTCAAATACCAGTACTAGACCTTCGGGTCACTCTGCGGACCTTCGGGTCAATCTGATGGACGCCAAAATTATGTTGAGTACTTGGTAGGCTTCGGCCATATGTTGTTGCACGTGCGGCGAATTAAAAACTCGCCATCTGATGGGATCGATCCAAGCTTTTATGTTGATTTTCTAGTCTTCTTAATTGATTTCTAGATATTTGTTGCATCCAATTATCTGCAGGTAATTGGATATTTGTTGATATGAGTTCTGATTATCGTTTTTGATAATCAGATATTTGCTGTTTCTAATTATCGCTTGTGATAATTAGATATTTGTTGATATGAGTTCTGATTATCGTTTTTGATAATCAGATATTTGCTGTTTCTAATTATCGCTTGTGATAATTAGATATTTGTTGATATGAGTTCTGATTATCGTTTTTGATAATCAGATATTTGCTGTTTCTAATTATCGCTTGTGATAATTAGATATTTGTTGATATGAGTTCTGATTATCGTTTTTGATAATCAGATATTTGCTGTTTCTAATTATCGCTTGTGATAATTAGATATTTGTTGATATGAGTTCTGATTATCGTTTTTGATAATCAGATATTTGCTGTTTCTAATTATCGCTTGTGATAATTAGATATTTGTTGATATGAGTTCTGATTATCATTTTTGATAATCAGATATTTGTTGTTTCTAATTATCGCTTGTGATAATTAGATATTTGTTGATATGAGTTCTGATTATCGTTTTTGATAATCAGATATTTGCTGTTTCTAATTATCGCTTGTGATAATTAGATATTTGTTGATATGAGTTCTGATTATCGTTTTTGATAATCAGATATTTGCTGTTTCTAATTATCGCTTGTGATAATTAGATATTTGTTGATATGAGTTCTGATTATCGTTTTTGATAATCAGATATTTGCTGTTTCTAATTATCGCTTGTGATAATTAGATATTTGTTGATATGAGTTCTGATTATCGTTTTTGATAATCAGATATTTGCTGTTTCTAATTATCGCTTGTGATAATTAGATATTTGTTGATATGAGTTATGATTATCGTTTTTGATAATCAGATATTTTTTGTTTTTAATTATCGTTTTTGATAATTAAATATTTGTTGATATGAAATTTAATTATCGCTTCAGATAATTAAATATTTGTTGATTTTAGAATTAATTATCGCTTGAGTTAATTAAATAATTGTTGATTTGAGATTTAATTATCGCTTCAGATAATTAAATATTTGTTGATTTTAGAATTAATTATCGCTTGAGATAATTAAATAATTGTTGATTTGAGATTTAATTATCGCTTCAGATAATCGAATATTTGTTGATTTGGAAATTTGATTATCGCTTGAGGTAATCAAATATTTGTTGAATTTGAAATTTGATTATCGTTTTTGATAATCGAATATTCGTTGATTTAAAATTTGATTATCTTTTATGATACTCGAATATTTGTTAATTTGAAATTTGATTATCGTTTTGATAATCGAATAATAGTTGATTTAAAATTGATTACCGGTTGTGGTAATTAAATATTTGTTGATTTGTTTTCTGACTATCGTTTGGATAATTGATGTTTGCTGATTTTGTTGATATGAGATTTTCTAGTCTCCAATTGATTCTAGAATATGGTGATTTTATTGAATCGCTGTTTTCTATCTATCACTGTTGATAGTTAGTA
Source organism: Allium fistulosum (assembly GCA_030737815.1). Classification (NCBI taxonomy): domain Eukaryota; kingdom Viridiplantae; phylum Streptophyta; class Magnoliopsida; order Asparagales; family Amaryllidaceae; genus Allium; species Allium fistulosum. The sequence goes on along the minus strand of JASFAW010000015.1, from coordinate 13,662,785 downwards.
TTTGCTGATTATGAAGTTCGTGTTTTCTAGTTATCTGTTAGATAACTAGATGCTTGCAGTTTTGCGATTTGCGAATTGTGTTTTCTAATTATCTTTGCTGACAATTAGACATTGGCTGTTTTCTAATTATCGTATCGACAATTAGATATTGCTGTTTTGAGATTTTCTGTATTTTAATCATCTAGTTGATAATTGAAGATTGCTTATAATTGTATTTATTCAATTTTGCTGTTTTTCTGATTATCTATTGATAATTAGGCTTTGTTGAGAATTTATGGATTTCTTTTATTAGAATTAAACAATTTCTTTGGCATTTAAATTCTCAACTTTTCTTTTCTAACTTAACCAGTTTATGTTAGAAAGAAAATTGTTATTGACAACCTTAATTATGAAAATTGCGGGGACGCAATTTTTATAAGGAGGGGAGTCTGTAACAACCCGAGATTGTAAAAGTCAGTTATCATCATTAGACGATTAAAGTGATGGAAATTGGTATTGAATTTGGATCGGGTGGAATCCTTTGATAAATTTTCTATCAAGATTGCAATTGGATTTTTATAAAGTCAAAACTCTTTTATAAATTGTAAATGGGTATTGGACTTTACGAATTTGAAATATCGGCCCACATTTGTTCGTGACCGTGATATCAGTGGATACCCATTCTTTCTCCTCATCATCCATTTTCAATTCGTAACCCTAAATCGCGAGAACGAAAGAAAATGGAAATGGCGACTTCGTTCGTTTTCTCCCTCGTCACTCTTCGACAAATTAGGGTTCCAATTCCGGCCTTGCTCAATTTTGTTAACCTCGGCTTCGATACGTAGCTACTCGATCTTTTGACTTGTGCTCGGGGAAGAAGGTGAGTGTTTCCTTCACTCACATCTTTAATTCATTGCTCCAGTTTATTTAGGGTTTAAATAACGTGATTTTCATTCGTATAAAATCGTTTGAATTTGCCAGTTTATTGGCTCAGTCGTTTGAAGTGTTTGGACATTGATCAGATTTCTTATGTCTTAGGCTTTCACTCGATTTTACGATGATTGAATTTATTTGACTTTTGACTTCGTTCGATTTTTCTTACTGATTTAGCCCGTGACCACCATGGCTTCGAATCACTGTTGGTATCTGTAGTTTGGTGTAGTTGATTCGACCTGCAGTTGTTTTCGATTGTAAACTCGATATTTGGTATGGATTTTGTTCGACTTTGGCCACCCTTTGGCCATTTGATTTTGTTGAATTTCGATTACTAGGCACTTTTGTTGATATTAATTGCAACTGTAATACATTGGAAATTCATCTGGCCCTATTCTTTGTGTAGTTGATTTTGGCATCTCTGTCGTTGGTTGTAACTGTTTTGCACTGCTGCTTCTTCACGGTTTGAACTTGATTAAATTTGAACTTGTTTTTCACCGATCTGATGCTTTATGTACAACTCTTCCTTGTTCATTACAGTTGTATTGATACATGTTGTTTAGCCACCGTGATCTTCACTATTGCCTTGCAGTTGTAATAGCTTCACTGCTATATGTACATCGATGATCTTGTTTTTATGTTGCATTTGTTCTAGATACCATTCCTGTTGATTTCACTTGAGCCTGGTTTCACTTCTGTAGCATCCAGTTTGGGTTTGTTGTTTGGCTTCCTACCATATACGTGTGCATATAGTTTACAATATTAAAATGTTTACTACTAGCTACACACGTGAATAAGCACTTCGCATTTTTGAAATGCTTTACTTCTAAGCTTCATGCTTGGGTAATTATTTTTGTAAACATTGAAATGTTCAGGTATCATTATACTTGTTAGAATTTACGTTTTCATCAGATAGTTCTGTCTAGCATTGAAATGTTCATTTTGACTTGATTGAGCTTGTATTTGTTGTCACTCTGATCTGGTCCGCATTTATGAAGTACTCTCTAACCTGAGTTGTAGCATTGGGTGTCCACCTGACTTTGGTTTTGTTTACTGATCCGGTTTCTTTTGGGCTTTTTTTTTGTTTCACTAACTCACCTGCAGTTGGGTTGAGATGTACTACGGCCTTTGGTCGTGAGTAAGATAGTTGCACTATCCAGTTTACAGTGCATACATGTTTTATATTTGTTTAGATCACTCCTTTGGTTCGTGATTTCATCGTGGCCTTGACTTTGCATACACTCATTGATGTAGTCACTGCACTCTTGTATAGCATGTAGTTTATTGGGTTGGGCATTTAGGTGGACCATGTTGCATATGCAGTGGGGTTTCATCGAGTTTGGTCATTCTTTACAGCTGGCTTGACCATTTGAGACAGTTTGCATACCATTTGCATTGAGTAACCTTATTACTGCTGCATTTGTTTTTCTTACACTTGAGTTGAACCCAATATTTGGGTTTGACCTTTGCAGTTTCGACGTACGGTAGTGGCGAGGCAGTGCACGCGTGCGTGTACTGCAGCCACACCGAGATTTAATTTAATTTGATGCCATCTGTTTCTGTTTTATTAAGCGTATTTTGAAATGGTTCATTTTGATTTGAGTTGGATTTGTTGGCTTTTGGATTTATTGATCTTTTGACTAATTGATACACTATATTGGCGAGGCAGTACACGTTAGCGTGTACTGCAGCCAATCAGCACTGTTGTTTTAAATTGACATTTCAATTGTTTAAATCGATTTGGATTGCTGATTGTTGTTTAACACTATTTAGTGTTATATCTGCCGTTATCCGATTCTTTTATCGAGGAGTCGGATATACGAGATTTCTGTGATTGTCGTCTATTTAAATTATTACTGCCTATATGCACTAATAAACTGGTTTGAATTAGACTGACCTGGGTATTATTTTCTTTTGAATGTAATACTCGGGTCAGACCCGAGTTATTTCAGGTTGTAGATTTTCTTCTTTGAGTTGCTGTTCAGGATTTGAAGACTTTTCACACCTTCTGAAGTTGTCGGTGTCATTTTGTAGTAGTCGTGTCATTGTATAGAACGATATGTATTCATGTATATTAGTCGATAATGTACTTGTATATATAACTTCTAGAGTCGACAGTTGTAGTTGTATCATATGTATCGTGTCAACTATGTATTAACTGACATCAGTTATATATATATGAGACTTTTGTTTTTATCTGTGTTCCGCATTTATATTATCTGTGTTATTGTTATATCTAATGTCCTAAACTATTATGAACCGTCGTAGATCGTTTTATACTAGTATTGGGTGTGTCGATGGGAGTAAACAAATCATAGAAGAAAAATAAAAAGTATATACCACTCCTATCGAGATAACTAATATTAGTGTAAGACCAATTACGGATGGTCGCTCCTATCCAGCCTTATTCTTCGTAATAATAGACAGTATTTCTTTTAATACTCTTTGTTATTATGAGCATAGAGGTGGGGCGTCACAACAAGCCTGCATTCATCATCCTCAAAACTGAATCCTCTACATCATTTTTCTTCAATCTGAAATTGTTTTCCTACATACAACCTCATTTTCAAGTTCAAAGTATTTTCAAACCAAGCACAAAAAGTATTTCCAATTTATGTAACATGCAAATTAAAATCTGAAGCCCACATTCATCATTTTCAAACCTGAGATGAAGTCATTTCTGCATTGCAACTGCATTTCAATTCAAGCTGTGCACTTTTATTTCAATCTGGAAAGTAGCCTCTGCATGCAAGTTAAAGACCTCAGCAACATTCAAGTTTAAAGTTTTTAAAAGCAAGTTTTCAAAGGATTCACAAAGTTTTTTTTTAAACTGGTGCTCTGCTCATCAAAAATCAAGCTCTCTGCATTTAATTAATAAGGTGAGTAACATTCTTACTTAAAATAACTTAAGTATAATTATGTTTGCATGCTTAATTCTGTGATAATTGTGTTGTGGTGTGAATGGTTATGGTTGATTCTGCATATACATGAATGTATATAGGTGTGCATGTTGCTTTGTATCAATGTGTCTCTGTTTTCTTTAATTCCAGGCTCCAGTTTTGATTTAAAATCATTACCCCATGATCTAGTGTTAATTTGGATTTAATATTTAAATAAAATATGTTTGTTTTATCATAAACTAAAGTTTAAAATTTAAATTAAGTCAAATTTAAACCTGAGTGTCTCTGTAACCAAAAACAACAGAGAAATGTTATATAAAAGTAAAAATTTAAACTTTGTAATTTATAACTTCAGGTTTATAAATTGAATAGATAAGTTATAATATGATTTTTAGCATTAATATCATAATTTATAATTTGGAAATAAAGGAGCAGTTCTGGTTTAAGTTAGAAATTAATTTTTGGTAATTTTGATGATCTCAGTGAAATTGGGATGTTGTAATCTTCAGTAGGGATGGAGGAATGATCGAGGATATAAGGAAAATTACTGGAAATCGAATTAAAACATTGAGGAAGAAATGATTTAGAATTTGATTTTTTAACCCTAGAAAATGAAGCTTGGAAGAATCGATCGTCGTGATCCCTGTAGTGGATCGAGTTCGTCGAGTTTTTGGGAATGAGTAGTAGTCACGTAGACGGTGTCGCGGCCGGAAGGGTTGACCTGCAGATGATCGGAACGGCGAGCTTTGGGTGATGACAGGCTTTGGCGAATTCGAACTGATGGTTTCCAGGCCTGGGAGGTGATCGAATTTCGATTCGTTGGTGGATATGGTGACCTGGGTTCACGTGAGAGACGGCGAGGCTAACGCTGGTTGATCAATGATCAGGGGAAGAGTCGGAAGGTGTTGATTCGTGGGTGTACGTGCACGTGCACGAGATTGTGAGTGTATCTGGGTAAATTTCTGGAATGTTAAAGCGTTGGGGAAGAAGGCATTCTCGAGTTCGTACTCGAGTTGTTCAGGTGAGTGGCTCGAGTGTTTTGGAGAGGCGACTCGAAGTATTTTGAGGTGTCTCGGGTAAAAGTCTGGGTTCCAGATTTTAAAACTAAACTGTTTAAAAATTTAAAACAAAATTTAAATGGTTAAGTAAAAGTTTTAAACAAGTCTTAAGTCTAAGTTTAAAACTGATTTAAGTTAAATTTGAATCTCAGTTCAAAAATATAATAAGTTGTTGAAATTTAGAATATTTAGCAACCTTTAAAATGATTAGATAGTTGAATTTAAAAAGGTGAAGTTTTAAATTTGTAAGTAAGTTTAATCTAAGTTTTATCTGGAATTAGAATTAAATCTGTATTTCAGTTTTGAAATAAAAGAGGGTTTTTAAATTAAAATTGTTTAATAACTTTAATTGTCAAAATGGATATTAAAAGGGTAGAATTTAAAAGTAAATTGATTTAAATTCTTAAGTTCTTTTACAAAATTAGTATTTCTTCACCATATGATTTTAAGAGTTTTAAATGGATTTTAAGGTTTGTTAAGGTTAAATTTTTATTCATTTTAAATCTCATATTTAAAATGGAATTTAAAAATAATTTGAAAGTTAAATGTTTTCAAATATGTTTTGAATGATAAATATCATTAATAATGAAATGTTTTCTTAAGACTTAATGAATTGTGATGAATTAAATTTATAAGGTGAATTAATATGGATAATTTATTAATTCAATTAATTAAAGGTTTGGTATTAATTAAAGTGTAATTAAAAATATAAATTAATTAAGGTTTAAGATTAATTAAATAGGATAATTAATTTATAATTAAGGATTATAAATTAGAATATTAATTAATGATTAAGAATTAATTAGTAAAGTAATTAAATATTAATTAAGTTATGGTTAACACTTAATTAATTAAATAATCAAAGATTAATTAATTGGTTAAAATATTTATTAATTTGAAATTAATAATAATTAATCTAAGTTAATTACTTAAGAAAAGTAATTAAAGAGTTGTAAATAGTTAATGAAGGTCATTAACTATGGATTATTAAATAATTAATTAATGTAATTAATTTTAATAGTTAATTGGATTAATTAATTTAAAGATAATCAATTATAGAATTTGTTTAAATGAATTTCTTAATGGAAGTAATTAAGAATTAATTACTTATTGTAATTAATTGAAGTTAATTTGATTAGTTAAGTTAATTAATTAAGTTTAATTAATTTAGAATAATCAAGAGTTGATTTGATAAATAATTACTTAATGTAATTATTAAGGTAAGATTATTTAGGGAAGTAAATAATATGATAATTACTAGAAGTAATTAGTTGAATAATGATTTTTATTAATAAAAGTAATTTGAGTTAATTACTTTGAATAATTAATCAAGGGATTAATTAAGAAATTAATTAAGGAAGTAATTAATTTAGTTAGTGAAAGTAATTAAGGGTAGTTAATTACTGATTAAAGATTAATCAAGGTGATTAATAAATGTTGTTTAATTAAAGATTAATTACTTAATGTAATTAATTTAATTGAGTAATTAATAATTAAGTTGTAATTAAGGATCATAAATTAATATAATTAATGATGTAACTAAGATTGATTAATTAAGTAATAATTAATAATTGAAGTGATTAATTAATGTAATTAATTAAGGATTAATGTAATTAAATATAGTTGATTAATTTAATTATATTATAGTTAATTAATTAATGAAGTAATTAAAGGTTAATTACTATAAGTGGTTAAGGATAATTAATTTAAGTAATTAATTAAAGATTAATTACCTGAATGGAATTAAAGGGTAATTAAAGGATAATTAATTAATTTGTAATTAATTAATGATTAAGTAAGCAGGATTTATAGAATGAAGTAATTAATTTAATTCATTTTAAATTAATTAGAAATGGTATAAATCATTACTTAAGAATGGATGATAATATTGAATGCTTTGCATTGATTGATATCTCTGATGAGATATATGCTGTGTGATATGGATGTTTAGTTGAATTGTGATGATAATATGGATTATCTGATAATGTTGATTATCTATTGTGAATTATCCTTCTATGTGTATAAAGATAATTGAATTGAATTGTTTTAACTTTAAAACAACTTGGCCTTAAAAGATACGCTTTGGATTTCGATGAGACCGGGATCGGGTTTCCGTATACCGGATTTCCAGGTCTGGAGACCCGAATACCACATCGATCCAAATTAACGATAGGTCGTGAATCAAGTGAAGATGAAGATTCAGAGTGCAAGGGTTATTGTCGTTAACTCTGAGGGTGATTCCAAAACGAGTGTAACGAGATAATGCCTTCGGTTTCGTTCGAACCCGGAACGAACTTGTATGGATTGAATGCTTTCAGAACATCGTCAGGTGGACGATGAGCATTCTAAGTGATGTGTTCTTTTCTAAGGTAATCGTGACCTCAAGCCTCACAAACCGGGAATGGCTAAAACAGGGGAGGTGCAGCAAGGTTAGTGGGTAGCACCCAAGTAGGACAAGATTACCTCTGTCTAGAAGTCCCTTCTTATTTCGGCTTAGTGTGTGCGGTTGCTGATCCCAACCGTGAGGTATCTTGTGCGGGAATTATCCAGTAAGGGATGTTCCGGCCTTGTGTTGCAGGGGATTGGGAGTGATCCTCGGTACGGTGATCTAGGCCACGTACTGTGACGGGCGGTACCCCGGTAGCCCTGCCATTGTATGGAATCCAAACTCCAATAAGTGCCGTACGTATTAGTTGTGCCCAACTATGTTGAAATGTGAGATGTAAGCATTTCAGCTATTTCCGTATTTTACTTGAAAACCCTAGACCCTATTATAATACAATCGAATTTCCTATCAAATGTTTTGGTTAGCGTAAGGTTAAAACTTACCCATGTTTATTTGTGGGAAGTCTTACGTGATACCTTTTCTGTAACGACCCAGAATTTTGAACGAATTAAATTGAAAATATTTAATTTATTTTAAATATTTGAACGATAATTTAATTTGAATCCCGATTATAACTTTGAATTTGACGATTAAATTATGAAATTTAATCGATTGAAGTTGAATAAAAATTTGAATCTTCAATTTTAAGCTGAAGAAAAATATTTCGAAAGTTTCTAAAATTCGTATTTATAATACTAAAGATAACCAAAGCTTCAGAATTGAATTTTAAAGTGTTTTGTTCAGTTTTGAAAATTTCTCGTTCGAATCGAATTTAAAAATAGCCGTCCGAGACACAGTCTCGGAATTCGACGAAACCAGTTCCATTGGGTCCGTAATACTGAATTATTGCCGGATTCCAATTTTCGTAATTTTTGGAGTTGTTGTTTGAGCATACGAAATTTAAACGCGTTGAACTGTGTTTTGAAACAAATTAAAATATATACTCACATCAGCCACCCTACTTCTGAACAAGTCGACCTACTCTGCTTAATCATCGTTCTCTTGTCCCCTCTTTTCTTTTTAAATCCCACGCTACTTTCTCTGGTTCCTCAATTAAAGATTCAGAGAAAATTTAAATCTCGTTCAAAGAAAATAACAATGGCCGCATGCTCATTCTCCTCTCTAGTTCAAGATAACAATTGCGAGCCAGTTAAAATTTAAAAATCTCAACTTCCTTCCTCTTTATAAATCAAAACGAGAAATCAAATAAAATAAAAATGGTGGCCGCGTGAAAATCAATGGCGATTCGAGGGCAACTCGAGTTCGACTGGGCAGAGCGCTCGATTTTGGGGGCAGTGTCGCGATCGATTGGTGGCTCGAGTGGATCTCGTTCATGGCGCGAGGCAGTTTCGAGGTGAAGGGAGAGTCGCGATGTTCTCTGGTCGCGGTCTTCTAGAGTTTTGGGCGCACGCGTGAGTGAGTGGAGGCAGAAGTCGATGAGCACTGTGAAATCAAAATGGAAGGAGGCAAATGAAGACGAGGCGACTGTAAATGTCGCGACTCTTAGCAATGGTGGCAAGTTAGGGGGAGCGTGGCTTCGCGTGCGATTCAAGGCGGCGGCGTGCGCCTGAGGCACTGGGGTTTGGGCGAACTCGAGCGGCGTCAGGGGGAGGCTCGAAATTTATTTGGCAAGTCGATTTCTGGCTGCGAGTTCGATTTCAGTAGGGAAGGTATTTTCTGTTTATTTGATTAAATTTTATATGAAAAAAAATATATACAGAGAAGTCTTTTTTTTTGCATTGTAAAGTAAATATTTACAGATTTTTAATTTGCTAATTTATTTAAGAAAAGATAAAATAAGTATGATATTTTTGATAAATTAAACATAGAAATTTTAAATGTTAACGATAACAACAGAGCATTTTAAAAGGTAATTTACTTAAGTGATTAATTTGTTTAATTAGCTTATTTAATTATTTTAATTACTAAAGGATTTTCAAAAAGGAGATTAGTTTGAACTTTAAGTTATTCATTAAATTTGAATCATCAGCTAGATTTAAGTGAAATAAATGGTAAATTGGGAATTAATTGTTCAATCAGTACAAATTTTAATAAACTGTATAAAAGTTGGTTAATTTAGTTTATTAAAAGGGATTTAGCTTTAAAATTTAATTTTCAGTTAAATTAATTTTAAAAGAAAAATTGGTTAAAAATAAAAATTTGGTTAAGTAAATACATAGGACAAAAAAATTCATAGTTCGATTTATTTCGGATATTGATTAAATTGTAAAATTATTTATACAAGGTCAAAATTTGGAGAAAAACAATCTGGATTTGGAATGGATTGCAAATTAAAAGCTAAGGTGAGATCTTCTCACTCAAATTTGAATGTGGAAATTTTCAGTTATTGAATTTATTGATTGTTTGGATGTGTATTAGATATAATAGGATATATCTATATATATAGCAGTATATACATATTGGCATATGTATATATTGGATTGATGATTTCCCGCCTCGTATAGCGGATGAGACCCTATTGCGCCGTTAGTAAGCGGATTTATAAAAACCTATATACCGCGATAATTCCGTACTGGAGCGGAATTGGTATTGTACTAACATCTTTGGATGCAGGGAAACAGGTTGGAGGGATCCAACTGGATCCCTCACATTTATTTAATTCATTTCTATTGTGATATGAATCTGTGAATGATTATAGTGATGTTATTAATCATATTGATATCTGAAAATTGTTTGAAAGCTAAAATTTAGCTGAATGGATGTTTTGACATCATTGGATTCCAAAGATAAACGAAATTGAATTTTTGAAATTCAAGTAGAAAATTTCTAAGTGAATCAATTTTTGAAATTGAAGAAGTTCGAAGAAAAGAATTTAAAAGTATAAAAGTTAATTTTTATAATCTTATCGAATTAATTCCAGAATAAAGTGAAAATGTTAAATAAATGAATTTCGTATAATAGTGATTTTAAATTGAGGAAATTAATTAAAAATCTGGATTTCTAAATAGATTGAAAGAGGACAATAGAAATTTATTTTCTTTAAAAAGAATTTATTTAAAAGGAATTTATTTTAGTAAGGATGAATATAATTAGAAATCAATCTATAATTGATTTAATATTTGGAGATGAAACTTTGAGAAATCAGTATGGAATCTTTTATTTAAAGTTGAAAATAAATTTAGAAATCAATATTGAAATTGATTTGGTATTGAAGTTTTTATAAATGGAATTGGAATTTATAAAAGTTGTTTAAAAATCCGAAATTACTTATTTTGATAACTAAAGTATAGAAGTTAATAAAAAGAAGATTTATAAGTCGAAGTTGTTATGAAATAGAAATAGAATTTATAAACGTGTTTATAAATTCGAACTAGATTAAATTTGATAAATTAAATATAGAAGATTATTAAAGGAAATGTATTCGCGATTTGGATAGCGAATTATCCTTAAAATAAATGTGTAGAAAAGACTGAAATTGGGTTAGTGAAGTATATTCACGATTTTGGACAGTGAATATATTGTTAAGTAAAATGAATTGGTTTTGGGAAAGCGATATTACAAAATGAAGTTAATTGTCTTACAACGTGTGAACTATCGAAATCATAGATTTCAACATTTATTGTTGAAATAGACGTTTTCGAGAAAAATAAGGAGATGATGGACTATAACACTGTTGTTATAGTAAATGATTTTCGAAAAGAAAATGTTTTATGTAGTATTGGGATTTATAAATATCTATCTAAATTTTCAAATCCCTATACTAGTGGTTTTGAGTCGTCGTAACGATGTTTTACGTAACATTCGTTTTGACTCAAACAAATGTCGTCAAAGTAAATGATTTCCTTAAAAGAATGAAATATATATATACTTAATTTGATTTAAGTATATCGAATATTTTCCAAGTGTTGAAAATAAATGGATTGTGAATTGCTGACTTATTTTTAAATAAGTATGGAAATGTTTTCCAAAATGAAATGAAATGTTTTTGAGAATTTATCTTCTTAAAGATAAATTGAAATTGAATATTGAAAACGATTTGAAAATCGAATATTAGTAGATATTCGAAAGTATAAATTCAATACGGAATTTATAAAAGAAAGCGAAGTTGTTTAAAAATAAATATTGATTTATTTTTGAAGTGTGGAAATTTGATTTGAAATTGTTTTCAAATGGTTAAGTGTGGAAATTTTATATCTAGTAAAGATATTTTTGAAGATAAAATAATTTGGAAAATTATTTGGAATCTGATGATGTTGCGCATCTTTATTGATAGTTAAATAACCGACTATCAATAATTACCTTTAGATAGGTATTTGTTGTGAATTGGATGAATTTGAATGCCACACTTATTTTTGAATAATCGCTCACTATTCGGGTTAGCCGGGAAAGGACCATGGGGTCGTATAACCCATTCCGAATATGTGATACGTCGTTATGAATCGCATTTGAAGACCGGTGTTGAAGACCGGATATTTTTGAAAACGGAAGGATTACCGTCGAGTTACTCTACACCGACTGATCTTCGGTTTAGAGGTTTTATCACCCTTAGTGACGGGAAGTCCTGACGGGATTAGAAAATTATCCGGAAGTGCAAGGGCTTCGTGAGAAGTGCCTTCGGTTCTGTTCGATCCCGGAACAGACTTGTATGGATTGTATGTCTGACGTTACAATTTGAGATATAAAGCTGATTTCTTTCAAATACATTTCTGTTGGTGGCGGAGAATTTATTCTCTTAGCTTAACACCCTTCTCTGAGACGTACGAGCTCAGAGGTTATGTAGTTGAAATTTATCAGCGATATATCCCAATTTGGTAACGTGGCATACTGAGTGTTGCTGTGAAATGATCAGTGTTTGACCATTTGTGATATGATCATTTGTTTGATCTTATATCTTTGTGATCATAGGTTGATCATTTTGTTGGACCCGAAGCAGGGCTTTTTTTTGAGAAAGCGTAGCTTTGTGGACGAGACTTCATCGAGCCTCACACCCCGGAAATGGTCGAAACAGGACGAATGCAGCAAGGTTCTAGGGAGTAGCGCCCCTTAGTGTATGTCATTCCTTCTGGATAAAGGTGGTATCATGGTATGGAGCCCAGATACTTAACCTCTGTGGTTACTGCATTATTTTTCTATGTGGTTGTTGCGAATCGGGGATCCTCGGGAAGATCGGTGACGATCGGGGGATGGCATACGCGTGTCAGTAGTTACCTATTTTTGCAGAGGTAACCCGGCCTTGTGTTGGCAGAGATCCGGTTAGGTTCTCGGGTCGTCTATTCCAGGGACGTACCCACCGTGGATAGGAAGTTCCTTAGCCTGACCATTTGTTGGAAATCCAAAGAAACAATACGAGCCTTTACGATTTCAATTGTATAACCTGTCTCCTCAGGAGGCAGCTATAGCAGGCATAATATAATGGTACCTATGCTGGCTAAGATTTATATTCTACTTTCGAAATGTTTTCCACTATGCACTAATAATAATATCAAAAAGAATTTGATTTTTGCGTAGTAAGCATCTTTGACTATCATAAGAAGAAATCTCCTCCAAGTCTGCGTTTGCATTGTGTGTGTGGTGGGAGGTCTTATGGTAGTTTCATTTTCCAAAAGCATTTTGAATTGACTTTAAAATCTTCCTGTTGTTTATTTTAAAGAATAACTGTTTTACGATCTCACACCAGTCACCATGACTGACTCGGAGTTTATTGTTCCCTTCTAAACTCTGGGTGCCCACCAATTTCCACACGGGCAGTCTAGAGTTAGATTGTCAGGATATTCTGGATATTCTGGAGCTTTGGAGATAAGCTGGATGGCGAGACGTAGTATTTGTATCTGATAGTATTTATTCCGCTGTGTATTCTGTATGAGGACAAGTTTATATAACTGTCCACTGTTGTATATTGACTCTGATGATTGATGTATGTATAAACTGATATAGTTCTTTGTTTTAAAGATTATTCATTTATCTATTATATATTGTTCCGCTGCGATATGTGAGATTCTGATATTGTCTCTGTTCTGTGTTTCTACTGATGTCGTTCTGATGTTTTCTGTTGTTCTTCTTCTTTCTTTCTTCTCTTTTTCTTCTATCTCCTTCTTCTTCTACTTTTTCTTTTTCTTAAAACCCTCACTATTGGAGTTTCCGGCACTCGATTGCTCGGCAGTCGATAAAGTGAGTATCGATGTCGAATTTTCGAAAGTCGAAAATTCCGGTATGTGACAAAGTGGTATCAGAGCATATGGTTAAGCGACAACCCTGCTCTGTTGGGTGTTACTCATTAGAGATAGAGTCAGTAGTACTCTAGAATGAGTTGCGTGTAATAATAGATATGAGCGCGTATTTGTTAGTGAATATATAAAATTGTTTTATATTGTGATGATTGATTTATTGAGTGGTATATGGATTCTGGTCAATACGAGTAATTAACGATCATTGATAGGGATCTCTAAACACTCGAATAGAACAATTCGGCACAGTATTGTTTTAAATAGGGTAAATGAAATAATTTTACCCAAAATTATTTTTGTATAGAAAAGAAATGTTTTCTATGAAGTACTATAGTATATGGTTGCATGGATGTTAGGAAGTAATAATAGTGAATTATCATCACTGAAATTGAATACGAAATGGAAATTGTAACTCCAAAATTAAGAAATAAATTCACATATACAAATGAAATTTAAGAATGTAACTTATAAATGTGAATTGTAATTTGAAACAGAATTCCAGAGAAGTTTTTGGAAATGTTTTGAAAAGAATTTGAAAATTTTGGAGATTTGGAAAGTTTAAATTTCTTTTTGATTTGAAAATGAATTTCAAAGGTTTTGGAAAGTATTTTGGAGGAATGAAAAGCTCTAAACTCTTTTCGGTCGCTGGAAAATAACTTCGGTAATGACTGCAGCATTATCGGTGTTCATTTTCGGGTTTCCAAAAGAGAAATTGCTGCCAAATTGTTTTAAATGGAAAGGGTTTGGAAAATTTGGGTTTTGTTTTAGAAATTCAAAGGATAAATTGAATTGTTTTCAAAAATGGCTTTGAAAATGTTGTTAAGACTCTGGAATGCTATATAAAAATATTGATGAGAATTTTAATGTGAATTAAGAATATAAAGAGATGAATTCATATATGAATAAAATTGTAAATATAAATGGTAAATGAATTTATAATTGGAAAATGGAATTCCAGAAAAGATAATTGAAATCAAAATTCATTAGTAGAATGAAATTGTAAGTAAATGTATAAACGATTGGATAAATCGAAATGTAAATAAGTCAAAGACTTATAAAATACTTGAAATTTGATAGAAATGAGAATTCAAATTGAAACTAAGCTAAAAGAGCAATTATGAATGAAAGTTGTTTGGTTAATAGAATAAACCGAATGAAAATATGAAATGCAAATTTAATTGAATGGAATCAATTGCAAATGAAGTAGAATTAAAATAAATTGAATTTGTATCAATTTGAATTGGTTATAAACTAGGATGGATATGAATTCATTTTGTTTAAAAACGAATGTAACTTCAACAGTAAATATATAAGCATATATTGAAAATGTGATATCCCGGGAATTTGGACAATATCAATTTAATAATCTATATTTAAAAAATTAAATTGATTTGTTGATCTTTGTTAATAAATTTGAATAAATTTAATAATCTAATTAAATAAATATTTAATTAGTGATTTATCTTTTAAAAGTTTAATAAAATATTTTCTATTTATAATATATATGTATAATTGTATATATTGTAAATAGATGAGTTGGTTTGAATTTAACAAATGAAATTATGTTTTCAAATTTCTAATATTTAATAATTTGGAAATTTTGATTTAATTTAATATTTAGCTTTTCAAAGATATTTGATAAATAACTATATAGTTTTAAATACATAAGATAAATGTTTAATTGTTTAAAAATAGATTTTAGCTTAAGTTTAAATTTAAATTGAATATGAAATTGGATTTATAATAGAAATTAAAAGAATAAACATTTTTAAAAATATTTGAATAAGCTTTTAATTTTATATAATTTGTTTATTTACATTTTCTTTAAAAGAGAAATGCATATATACATTTAGGTAAGTATTTATAAATAGCAAACTAATATAAAAGCTTTTATTCACATTTAAAAATAAATAAAAATATGTATTAAATACTTATAAGACAAATGTCACCATATTAAGGCTTAATAAAACATGTGTTAAACAATAGATTAAACAACATGACAAATGTCATCTTTAATTTTATTTTATTTTTCTTTTATTTTGGTAAATCACAATTTCTACTTATATAAACAATGCTTTCTCTTTCCATCCTTTTCTTTTTCAAAAACTAAGAAACTTCAGCTGAAATATAATCTCAAAACAGATCTGTAACCCATTTTCTTTTCTATCCTCTTCAATTCAAAACCAAGAAGAACTCAAATAATCTCTCTAAAAACCAAATCTGGAAACAATCTTTAGTCTGCAAAGCTCTTCTTAAATCTGAAATCAAAACACTCCTCAAAACAAAAATGCAAATCAAAACCTGGAAACCATTTTCTTCAACCTGAAATCAAGAGCCTGTAACCTCTCTTCAATCTGAATGCATTTCAAAATCTGGAAGAAATTTCTTCTCTGTTTTAAAAAGACAAAATCATTTCAGCTAGCAAGTAAATCAGCTTAGCAATGCAAAAGACTCAAGTATTTAAATCAGCGCAGCATTCAAGTTCAAAGTTTAAAGTTTCAATAGCAAAAGCATTTCAGTTTAAGGATTCAAAAGATTTCAAGTGCTGTTTTCAAAAATCAGAAAAGCCCTGTCTCTATTTTAAATCTGTGAGTAACTCTTAACATTTAAAATACAAATGGTTGCATGCTAGTAGTGGTCGAATATAAATGAGTATTGCATATATCTATAAGTGAATGTCTATAGGTAATTGTATGTTTGTTTGTAATATTCTCTGTTCTTGTTTTCCTGATTGTTAAAACAGTTCAAATCTATTGCATGTGAGAAATTAATATGGATATGATATAATATGTTTGCATGAATGATTCATTTTTGAAATATGATTGAAACTACCCTGTATACATGGATGTAATTGTTTGAACTACTGAGTATATACATATGTGCATATCTGTCTGGCCTCTGTTTGATTCTAACAGACTAAACAAGTTTAAAATTCTATATCTCTAGATCGAATTCAAATCTGTTGATGTTATAAACTATGAAAACGTTTAATTTTGTGTGTAGTTTAAGTTAAAAATAATCCTATGGATAGATTATGCTGTATAGTTAACAAGTGATAAGTTTTACAGTAAATAACCAAATTGGGTGAAAATTTAATGTATTTAAAACAAGAATTCAAGCACGCTATTTAGATTCTTTTATAGAAATAAGAATTTTAGAAGTAAAATTGTGATTTTTAGTAGTTCATAATGTAAGGAATTTTAAGAGGACCAATTTCTCTTTAAAAATTAATTTCACAACCGTGGGTGGGGAAGACATCGGTACGGTGACGCTGGGAGGTGCGCGTAGTTATGGTGAAGAGCTTGACCGTGGCCATTTGTTGGATTAAGGCTTGGATTGGGTTGGGTGATGGATTTTAGGGTTTTAAGGCCAGTTTTACTCGTATGGGTTTAAAGAGGAACTGCGTAAATCTCGAGGTGTTCCAGGCGATCGGTCATGGGGGAATCGGAGCTGGATATCATGGCGTGGCTTTGGGTTGAACGGCGTGAGGTCTGGAGGTCGGAGGTGACGATCAGCGATCGATTTCCGATCAGATTTTGGTTCCTGTTTTGTTCGAGATTGTTCGTTTTCGTTTGACCGTAAATTTTGTAGTTCCGTTTGGTCGAGTTGATCGTTGAGATCGTTTGCAGCTTGGAGAATGCCGGAGAGATGGTCGGAATGTCGCCGTGGGCTGGTGCACGTGCACGTGCACGTCTGAGAATCTGATGTGTTTTGGGAAGGAGGAGGAGCGACTCGGGTGTGTTCTCGTGGAATTTGGTTGGAGACTCGAAGTGGCTCTCGTGTTTTGAAGGGAAGTCTCGAGTTATATATTGTACAGGTTTAACAGAGACCTGTTTGCCAGTTTTAAAATTTTTAAATAAATTTAAAAACTAAGTTTAAATGAAAGGTAAGGTTTGAATAAGTTTAAATCTAGTTTAAAATCTGAAGTTTAAGTTAAATTCTCAGTTTTTAAATAAGACAAGGTATTTAAATTTTGAATGGATTTAAATATTTTAAAAGGGTTAAATAGTTAGAATTTTTAAATATAAGGTTTTGAATTAAAATGGTTTGAAGCAACTTTGGATGTTGAAGTATATTTTAAATTGATTTGAATTTAAAATGAATTTAGTTTTAAATTTCTTTTAATTAAATAAATATTTCTTTAACATGTAATTTAAAAGGATTTAAATAGTTTTATAACTTTGTTAAAGTTAAACTTGTCTTCATTTTAAATCTTAAATTAAAATGAAATTTAAAAGTAAATTTAAAAGTAAATTGTTTTAAAAAGCTTTATTAATGATAGTTTAATCATTAATAGTAATAAAGTGTTATCTTTAAGATAATTAAGATTTAATGATATGGGATAAAATAAATTATTAAGGAAATTAAAAGTTAATTTATCAATTTAATTAATTTATGACTTGGGTTAATAAATTAGTAATTAAGGGTTTAAAATTGATTAATGAAGGATTAATTTAATTTATTTAAAGATTAATTAATTTGAATTAAGGATCATTAATTTTATAAGTTAATGGTTAGAAATAAAATTATTAAGGTAATTAAGGTTTAATTAAGTTATTGTTAAGAACTTAATTAATTAATTAATTAGAGATTAATTTATTAATAATTAGAATTAATTAAGTTGTAATTAATAATGGTTAATTAATGTTTAATAATTTTAGAAAGGTAATTAAAATAATTAATAGTTAATGTAGATCATTAACTAAGGATAATTAATTAATGTGATTAATTTTGATAATTAATTAAGTTTAATTAATTTAAAGGATAATCATTTGTGAAATTAATAAAATTACTTAATGGAAGTAATTAAGAAATTAATTACTCATTGTAATTAATTGAGTTTAAATTGATAAGTTAAGTTAATTAATTTAGTTTAATTAATTTAAGATAATCACTTAATGATTTGTAAATTATAATTACTTAATGTAATTTAATGAAGTATAATTACTTAGGAAAGTAATTAATAGATAATTACTGATGTAATTAATGGAGTAATTAAGGGTAGTTAATTACTTAATGGAAGTTAATCAAGGGATTAATTAAGAAATTAATTAAGGAATAATTAATTTATTTTAAGAAGTAATTAAGGTTAGTTAATTACTGAATGTGATTAATCAATAGTGATTAATAATTATGGTTTAATTAAAGATTAATTACTAAATGTAATTAATTTAAATAAAGTAATTAATGATAAAATGTAATTAAGGATCATTAATTTATATAATTAATGATGTAATTAAGAATTGATTAATTAAGTAATAATTATAAATGAAGTGATTAATTAATATAATTAATTAAGGAGTAATGTAATTAATTATAGAATGAAGTAATTAAAGGTTAATTACTATAAGTGGTTAAGAATAATTAATTTGTATAATTAATTTAATACTAATTACTTGAATGTAATTAAATAATTAATCAAGGATGATTAATTAAATTGAATAATTGGATGATGATTGATTAATTGATTGATAATTAATTAATAATGATTTAAGCAGGATTTATAGATGTAGTAATTAATTTAATTTACTTTAAATTAATTAAAGATGAAATAATTAATTTAATTCATTTTAAATTAATTATAGATGGTGATAAATAAATCATTGCTTATGAATGGATGATATTGTGTACCTTGAATGGTTTGAAATCTCAGATATGAGATAATTGATACTGTATGATTTGGATGCATTGGTTGCATAGTAAAGATGATAAGAATTATCTGCTTATAATGATAATGTTGATTATCTATTATGAATCTGTGAATTATCTATCTATGTGTTAATAGATAGTAGAATTAAATTGTTTTAACCTTTAAAACAACTTGGCCTTAAAAGATACGTTTTGGATTTCGATGAGACCGGGATCGGGTTTCCGTATACCGGAATTCCAGGTCTGGAGACCCGAATACCACATCGATCCAAATTTACGTTAGGTCGTGAAATCAAAATGGAGCAAGTGAAGACTCGAGGTGTAAGAACTATTCTTTGTCAATATAACTCTGAGGGTGATTCCGTAATGAGTTGACGGAGATAGTACTTTCAGATTCGAGATGAAGATTCAGAGTGCAAGGGTTATGGTCGTTAACTCTGAGGGTGATTCCAATACGAGTGTAACGAGATAATGCCTTCGGTTTCGTTCGAACCCGGAACGAACTTGTATGGATTGAATGCTTTCAGAACATCGTCAGGTGGACGATGAGCATTCTAAGTGGTGTGTTCTGATTAAAGGTAATCGTAGCCTCAAGCCTCATCAAACCGGGAATGGCTAAAACAGGGGAGGTGCAGCAAGGTTAGTGGGTAGCACCCAAGTAGGACAAGATTATCCCTGTCTAGAGGTCCCTTCTTATTATTCGATTGAGTGGGCAGTTGATTGCAACAACTGCTGGGATATCTTGTGCGGGAATTATCCAGTAAGGGATGTTCCGGCCTTGTGTTGCAGGGGATTGGGAGTGATCCTCGGTACGGTGATCTAGGCCACGTACTGTGACGGGCGGTACCCCGGTAGCCCTGCCATTGTATGGAATCCAAAATCCAATAAGTGCCGTACGTATTAGTTGTGCCCAACTATGTTGGAACGTGAGATGTAAGCATTCCAGCTATTTCTGTATTTTACTTGAAAACCCTAGACCCTATTATAATACAATCGAATTTCCTATCAAATGTTTTGGTTAGCGTAAGGTAAAAACTTACCCATGTTTATTTGTGGGGAGTCTTACGTGATACCTTTTCTTTCGAAATGGTTTTTGAAGTTAAACAAGTTTAACCTATTACTCACACCAGACCCATGTCTGACCCAAGTGTTTATTTCTGTTTTATAAACTCTTGGGTACTCAAATTTTTACGAGTAGCCAAGGGATTCAGGTTAGCTTTGACGAGTTATCTGGAGGAGCAATGGAGCAGGAGGCTTCGGCGTTGTAGATATAGATAGTAGTTCCGCTGTGTTAATCTCTGAATAGAGTTTTGTGTTGAGTTGTAATAACTAGACAGATGTTTATAACTGTCTAGTATGTGTTGTATAATCTGTGTAACTCTGATAATCGTTGTATATTATGTAATACTTTTGTTATTAATATAATTTATTCGTTCCGCTGTTGAGATTCTGTTGTTGTTCTTTCTTTCTTCTCTTCTTTTCTACTTTCTCACCTCTTTCTTTTCTTCAAAACGATGCGTCTTCCTGGACGTAGGATGGCGGGTCGTCACACTGGTATCAGAGCGATAGGTTAAGTGAATACCTAGGCTCTGGAGTGGTGTCTATCTTGAGAGAGCGTATTTGTAATTTTTATATATTTATTCTACCTATTGTTGGATTACCTGTTCGGGTTTTCCAAATTAAGTTATAAGGGTAGATGAGGTAGGCTGTGTGTAACATGACTACCATTGATTGGAGTTTGAATGTTTGGAGTTAGAAGTGTATCTGATGAGACTGTAGACCAAATACCGTCTCGAGTAAGCTTTGCTGTGGTGAAGGATTTCATCAATCTCCGAAGGAAACTGTTTAAGGTTCGGAGTCAATCTTTGAAGTGCAGTTGGATGAGTAGAGTTTGGATCTACCAGTTGAGCAGAAGCGAGTGATGTATCTTGGTATCTTCTGGAAGAAGTAGCTGTGTGATGAGATGCAGTGAATATGGATGTTCCCGAAGATGTTTTCTTTGGAACAAGTTTAAGGAAGTGTGTCTGCTTCGGTGTTGTGGCTGAGTTCAGCATGGTGTTTCTGTTTGGTTTGAGGTTCGAGTTTCTCGAAGAGCTTTGGATAAGGAAATCTTTGGCATCGGTGGCAGCGTTGCAGCTCGGAGTATTCTGTATGTTAGCAGGAAGTTTTCTGGCTGAGCAGTTTTTCTGAAGATGGAGTTCAGAAGTAGCAGAGTATATCCATTTCTTCGATGAATTGGATAGATAAGTGTAAGCTATTCTGATTTGTTAAGAGAGAATAGTATCTTTGGATACTGGACTGGGTTGATCGCAAAAGTGACTTGCGATAGTTGATCGTTGAGTTATTGAAGATTTTATGGATGTCTTCAGGGAAGTCAGAAGTTGTCCGCATCTGGAAATGAGTTTTCTTATCGACGGGATTCCAGGAGTGGTACCGGTGGTTCAGCCAAGTTGAAGGATAGTTCCTAGAGATAGAGTGTGGTGAAGCAGCTCAGGATTTGATGGAGTATCTGAGTTTTCTTTATGGATCAGTGAACCATATTTTCTGGGATAAGTTATCCAGTCTGTGCTTGTGTTCTTCATCAGCATTCTTATCTACTTCAGATCAGAGTTGTACAACAGAAGCAATTTGAAAGTGCATCTCTGAATAGGAAAAGTAAGTTCAGTCTTCTGATGTTTGAGGAGTAAAGTTGTGGATCTCTTCCTTGTTTTGATTTGGATAAGTATTTGGTCTTCCGGATTGAATTGTCAGTTTGGACAACTGGAATTTGTTGTATTTTACGTATCTCTGAGGGAGTACGTATTTGATCTATCTTTGGTTTTGGAACCAGCAGTTCAGGAGGTTTGGTAGTTGAGTCAGACTCGTCTGTAGTCTGATATCCTGTCTAGTTCTGTAGATCTAGTTGAGTAGGAGTTCTATAGCTTCGTAGTTTAGATTGTTTGTAGAGCGAGTATCCCGGTATATATATACTCGGGGAAACTCGAGGAAATTTTTCAAGAATTTTGTCTGGATAGTTAGAATTGTTTGATTGGATGATTGTTTGCTATGGTTGTTAGCATATGGTTGATAATATATGCTTGTTAAATATTGAATAGATTATTAAATTACCTTTGTTTAAATTTCGGGGACGAAATTATTTTAAGGGGGAGGAATGTGATATCCCGGGAATTTGGACAATATCAATTTAATAATCTATATTTAAAAAATTAAATTGATTTGTTGATCTTTGTTAATAAATTTGAATAAATTTAATAATCTAATTAAATAAATATTTAATTAGTGATTTATCTTTTAAAAGTTTAATAAAATATTTTCTATTTATAATATATATGTATAATTGTATATATTGTAAATAGATGAGTTGGTTTGAATTTAACAAATGAAATTATGTTTTCAAATTTCTAATATTTAATAATTTGGAAATTTTGATTTAATTTAATATTTAGCTTTTCAAAGATATTTGATAAATAACTATATAGTTTTAAATACATAAGATAAATGTTTAATTGTTTAAAAATAGATTTTAGCTTAAGTTTAAATTTAAATTGAATATGAAATTGGATTTATAATAGAAATTAAAAGAATAAACATTTTTAAAAATATTTGAATAAGCTTTTAATTTTATATAATTTGTTTATTTACATTTTCTTTAAAAGAGAAATGCATATATACATTTAGGTAAGTATTTATAAATAGCAAACTAATATAAAAGCTTTTATTCACATTTAAAAATAAATAAAAATATGTATTAAATACTTATAAGACAAATGTCACCATATTAAGGCTTAATAAAACATGTGTTAAACAATAGATTAAACAACATGACAAATGTCATCTTTAATTTTATTTTATTTTTCTTTTATTTTGGTAAATCACAATTTCTACTTATATAAACAATGCTTTCTCTTTCCATCCTTTTCTTTTTCAAAAACTAAGAAACTTCAGCTGAAATATAATCTCAAAACAGATCTGTAACCCATTTTCTTTTCTATCCTCTTCAATTCAAAACCAAGAAGAACTCAAATAATCTCTCTAAAAACCAAATCTGGAAACAATCTTTAGTCTGCAAAGCTCTTCTTAAATCTGAAATCAAAACACTCCTCAAAACAAAAATGCAAATCAAAACCTGGAAACCATTTTCTTCAACCTGAAATCAAGAGCCTGTAACCTCTCTTCAATCTGAATGCATTTCAAAATCTGGAAGAAATTTCTTCTCTGTTTTAAAAAGACAAAATCATTTCAGCTAGCAAGTAAATCAGCTTAGCAATGCAAAAGACTCAAGTATTTAAATCAGAGCAGCATTCAAGTTCAAAGTTTAAAGTTTCAATAGCAAAAGCATTTCAGTTTAAGGATTCAAAAGATTTCAAGTGCTGTTTTCAAAAATCAGAAAAGCCCTGTCTCTATTTTAAATCTGTGAGTAACTCTTAACATTTAAAATACAAATGGTTGCATGCTAGTAGTGGTCGAATATAAATGAGTATTGCATATATCTATAAGTGAATGTCTATAGGTAATTGTATGTTTGTTTGTAATATTCTCTGTTCTTGTTTTCCTGATTGTTAAAACAGTTCAAATCTATTGCATGTGAGAAATTAATATGGATATGATATAATATGTTTGCATGAATGATTCATTTTTGAAATATGATTGAAACTACCCTGTATACATGGATGTAATTGTTTGAACTACTGAGTATATACATATGTGCATATCTGTCTGGCCTCTGTTTGATTCTAACAGACTAAACAAGTTTAAAATTCTATATCTCTAGATCGAATTCAAATCTGTTGATGTTATAAACTATGAAAACGTTTAATTTTGTGTGTAGTTTAAGTTAAAAATAATCCTATGGATAGATTATGCTGTATAGTTAACAAGTGATAAGTTTTACAGTAAATAACCAAATTGGGTGAAAATTTAATGTATTTAAAACAAGAATTCAAGCACGCTATTTAGATTCTTTTATAGAAATAAGAATTTTAGAAGTAAAATTGTGATTTTTAGTAGTTCATAATGTAAGGAATTTTAAGAGGACCAATTTCTCTTTAAAAATTAATTTCACAACCGTGGGTGGGGAAGACATCGGTACGGTGACGCTGGGAGGTGCGCGTAGTTATGGTGAAGAGCTTGACCGTGGCCATTTGTTGGATTAAGGCTTGGATTGGGTTGGGTGATGGATTTTAGGGTTTTAAGGCCAGTTTTACTCGTATGGGTTTAAAGAGGAACTGCGTAAATCTCGAGGTGTTCCAGGCGATCGGTCATGGGGGAATCGGAGCTGGATATCATGGCGTGGCTTTGGGTTGAACGGCGTGAGGTCTGGAGGTCGGAGGTGACGATCAGCGATCGATTTCCGATCAGATTTTGGTTCCTGTTTTGTTCGAGATTGTTCGTTTTCGTTTGACCGTAAATTTTGTAGTTCCGTTTGGTCGAGTTGATCGTTGAGATCGTTTGCAGCTTGGAGAATGCCGGAGAGATGGTCGGAATGTCGCCGTGGGCTGGTGCACGTGCACGTGCACGTCTGAGAATCTGATGTGTTTTGGGAAGGAGGAGGAGCGACTCGGGTGTGTTCTCGTGGAATTTGGTTGGAGACTCGAAGTGGCTCTCGTGTTTTGAAGGGAAGTCTCGAGTTATATATTGTACAGGTTTAACAGAGACCTGTTTGCCAGTTTTAAAATTTTTAAATAAATTTAAAAACTAAGTTTAAATGAAAGGTAAGGTTTGAATAAGTTTAAATCTAGTTTAAAATCTGAAGTTTAAGTTAAATTCTCAGTTTTTAAATAAGACAAGGTATTTAAATTTTGAATGGATTTAAATATTTTAAAAGGGTTAAATAGTTAGAATTTTTAAATATAAGGTTTTGAATTAAAATGGTTTGAAGCAACTTTGGATGTTGAAGTATATTTTAAATTGATTTGAATTTAAAATGAATTTAGTTTTAAATTTCTTTTAATTAAATAAATATTTCTTTAACATGTAATTTAAAAGGATTTAAATAGTTTTATAACTTTGTTAAAGTTAAACTTGTCTTCATTTTAAATCTTAAATTAAAATGAAATTTAAAAGTAAATTTAAAAGTAAATTGTTTTAAAAAGCTTTATTAATGATAGTTTAATCATTAATAGTAATAAAGTGTTATCTTTAAGATAATTAAGATTTAATGATATGGGATAAAATAAATTATTAAGGAAATTAAAAGTTAATTTATCAATTTAATTAATTTATGACTTGGGTTAATAAATTAGTAATTAAGGGTTTAAAATTGATTAATGAAGGATTAATTTAATTTATTTAAAGATTAATTAATTTGAATTAAGGATCATTAATTTTATAAGTTAATGGTTAGAAATAAAATTATTAAGGTAATTAAGGTTTAATTAAGTTATTGTTAAGAACTTAATTAATTAATTAATTAGAGATTAATTTATTAATAATTAGAATTAATTAAGTTGTAATTAATAATGGTTAATTAATGTTTAATAATTTTAGAAAGGTAATTAAAATAATTAATAGTTAATGTAGATCATTAACTAAGGATAATTAATTAATGTGATTAATTTTGATAATTAATTAAGTTTAATTAATTTAAAGGATAATCATTTGTGAAATTAATAAAATTACTTAATGGAAGTAATTAAGAAATTAATTACTCATTGTAATTAATTGAGTTTAAATTGATAAGTTAAGTTAATTAATTTAGTTTAATTAATTTAAGATAATCACTTAATGATTTGTAAATTATAATTACTTAATGTAATTTAATGAAGTATAATTACTTAGGAAAGTAATTAATAGATAATTACTGATGTAATTAATGGAGTAATTAAGGGTAGTTAATTACTTAATGGAAGTTAATCAAGGGATTAATTAAGAAATTAATTAAGGAATAATTAATTTATTTTAAGAAGTAATTAAGGTTAGTTAATTACTGAATGTGATTAATCAATAGTGATTAATAATTATGGTTTAATTAAAGATTAATTACTAAATGTAATTAATTTAAATAAAGTAATTAATGATAAAATGTAATTAAGGATCATTAATTTATATAATTAATGATGTAATTAAGAATTGATTAATTAAGTAATAATTATAAATGAAGTGATTAATTAATATAATTAATTAAGGAGTAATGTAATTAATTATAGAATGAAGTAATTAAAGGTTAATTACTATAAGTGGTTAAGAATAATTAATTTGTATAATTAATTTAATACTAATTACTTGAATGTAATTAAATAATTAATCAAGGATGATTAATTAAATTGAATAATTGGATGATGATTGATTAATTGATTGATAATTAATTAATAATGATTTAAGCAGGATTTATAGATGTAGTAATTAATTTAATTTACTTTAAATTAATTAAAGATGAAATAATTAATTTAATTCATTTTAAATTAATTATAGATGGTGATAAATAAATCATTGCTTATGAATGGATGATATTGTGTACCTTGAATGGTTTGAAATCTCAGATATGAGATAATTGATACTGTATGATTTGGATGCATTGGTTGCATAGTAAAGATGATAAGAATTATCTGCTTATAATGATAATGTTGATTATCTATTATGAATCTGTGAATTATCTATCTATGTGTTAATAGATAGTAGAATTAAATTGTTTTAACCTTTAAAACAACTTGGCCTTAAAAGATACGTTTTGGATTTCGATGAGACCGGGATCGGGTTTCCGTATACCGGAATTCCAGGTCTGGAGACCCGAATACCACATCGATCCAAATTTACGTTAGGTCGTGAAATCAAAATGGAGCAAGTGAAGACTCGAGGTGTAAGAACTATTCTTTGTCAATATAACTCTGAGGGTGATTCCGTAATGAGTTGACGGAGATAGTACTTTCAGATTCGAGATGAAGATTCAGAGTGCAAGGGTTATGGTCGTTAACTCTGAGGGTGATTCCAATACGAGTGTAACGAGATAATGCCTTCGGTTTCGTTCGAACCCGGAACGAACTTGTATGGATTGAATGCTTTCAGAACATCGTCAGGTGGACGATGAGCATTCTAAGTGGTGTGTTCTGATTAAAGGTAATCGTAGCCTCAAGCCTCATCAAACCGGGAATGGCTAAAACAGGGGAGGTGCAGCAAGGTTAGTGGGTAGCACCCAAGTAGGACAAGATTATCCCTGTCTAGAGGTCCCTTCTTATTATTCGATTGAGTGGGCAGTTGATTGCAACAACTGCTGGGATATCTTGTGCGGGAATTATCCAGTAAGGGATGTTCCGGCCTTGTGTTGCAGGGGATTGGGAGTGATCCTCGGTACGGTGATCTAGGCCACGTACTGTGACGGGCGGTACCCCGGTAGCCCTGCCATTGTATGGAATCCAAAATCCAATAAGTGCCGTACGTATTAGTTGTGCCCAACTATGTTGGAACGTGAGATGTAAGCATTCCAGCTATTTCTGTATTTTACTTGAAAACCCTAGACCCTATTATAATACAATCGAATTTCCTATCAAATGTTTTGGTTAGCGTAAGGTAAAAACTTACCCATGTTTATTTGTGGGGAGTCTTACGTGATACCTTTTCTTTCGAAATGGTTTTTGAAGTTAAACAAGTTTAACCTGTTACTCACACCAGACCCATGTCTGACCCAAGTGTTTATTTCTGTTTTATAAACTCTTGGGTACTCAAATTTTTACGAGTAGCCAAGGGATTCAGGTTAGCTTTGACGAGTTATCTGGAGGAGCAATGGAGCAGGAGGCTTCGGCGTTGTAGATATAGATAGTAGTTCCGCTGTGTTAATCTCTGAATAGAGTTTTGTGTTGAGTTGTAATAACTAGACAGATGTTTATAACTGTCTAGTATGTGTTGTATAATCTGTGTAACTCTGATAATCGTTGTATATTATGTAATACTTTTGTTATTAATATAATTTATTCGTTCCGCTGTTGAGATTCTGTTGTTGTTCTTTCTTTCTTCTCTTCTTTTCTACTTTCTCACCTCTTTCTTTTCTTCAAAACGATGCGTCTTCCTGGACGTAGGATGGCGGGTCGTCACAGAAAATTTTATAATCGAATTTGCAAAATAGTTTGAATGCTGTAACTAGATATAATGGCTAGTAGATATACAGGTATTAAAGGAATTGGAATTGATTGTAAAGATAAATTTGAATTGCTCGAAAAAGGTACGTTTTTGAGTTTTAATATGAGTTTTTGATGATTTCTCTCTAGCCACTTGGCTTTTTCTTTTTCTTTTTGAAATCTGAGAGTCCGTAGGGACGTTTTGTAGTAGTGCCGTATTAGCCGCGCAAAGGAGACGCTGGCGAAATTTTTCGAAAATTTAGGGCGTTAGAAATTTTTGAGAAATTTTTGAAAGTAAAAATTTGAATTTGAACTTAAATTTGAATTGTTAAGCAAACAATGTTGTTTTGAACTTAGAGTTGAAGTTGAAATTTAGTTGATGAATAACGAATCTTTAGTAGGAAGATTTGTTTTGATAAATTGATAAAACTATTAGATTGTGGAAGATAGTAGACGAGTTAAGGACCACTTTTCCTAACTTGTAATTTCGAGGACGAAATTCTTTTAAGGAGGGAAGTTTGTAACGACCCAGAATTTTGAACGAATTAAATTGAAAATATTTAATTTATTTTAAATATTTGAACGATAATTTAATTTGAATCCCGATTATAACTTTGAATTTGACGATTAAATTATGAAATTTAATCGATTGAAGTTGAATAAAAATTTGAATCTTCAATTTTAAGCTGAAGAAAAATATTTCGAAAGTTTCTAAAATTCGTATTTATAATACTAAAGATAACCAAAGCTTCAGAATTGAATTTTAAAGTGTTTTGTTCAGTTTTGAAAATTTCTCGTTCGAATCGAATTTAAAAATAGCCGTCCGAGACACAGTCTCGGAATTCGACGAAACCAGTTCCATTGGGTCCGTAATACTGAATTATTGCCGGATTCCAATTTTCGTAATTTTTGGAGTTGTTGTTTGAGCATACGAAATTTAAACGCGTTGAACTGTGTTTTGAAACAAATTAAAATATATACTCACATCAGCCACCCTACTTCTGAACAAGTCGACCTACTCTGCTTAATCATCGTTCTCTTGTCCCCTCTTTTCTTTTTAAATCCCACGCTACTTTCTCTGGTTCCTCAATTAAAGATTCAGAGAAAATTTAAATCTCGTTCAAAGAAAATAACAATGGCCGCATGCTCATTCTCCTCTCTAGTTCAAGATAACAATTGCGAGCCAGTTAAAATTTAAAAATCTCAACTTCCTTCCTCTTTATAAATCAAAACGAGAAATCAAATAAAATAAAAATGGTGGCCGCGTGAAAATCAATGGCGATTCGAGGGCAACTCGAGTTCGACTGGGCAGAGCGCTCGATTTTGGGGGCAGTGTCGCGATCGATTGGTGGCTCGAGTGGATCTCGTTCATGGCGCGAGGCAGTTTCGAGGTGAAGGGAGAGTCGCGATGTTCTCTGGTCGCGGTCTTCTAGAGTTTTGGGCGCACGCGTGAGTGAGTGGAGGCAGAAGTCGATGAGCACTGTGAAATCAAAATGGAAGGAGGCAAATGAAGACGAGGCGACTGTAAATGTCGCGACTCTTAGCAATGGTGGCAAGTTAGGGGGAGCGTGGCTTCGCGTGCGATTCAAGGCGGCGGCGTGCGCCTGAGGCACTGGGGTTTGGGCGAACTCGAGCGGCGTCAGGGGGAGGCTCGAAATTTATTTGGCAAGTCGATTTCTGGCTGCGAGTTCGATTTCAGTAGGGAAGGTATTTTCTGTTTATTTGATTAAATTTTATATGAAAAAAAATATATACAGAGAAGTCTTTTTTTTTGCATTGTAAAGTAAATATTTACAGATTTTTAATTTGCTAATTTATTTAAGAAAAGATAAAATAAGTATGATATTTTTGATAAATTAAACATAGAAATTTTAAATGTTAACGATAACAACAGAGCATTTTAAAAGGTAATTTACTTAAGTGATTAATTTGTTTAATTAGCTTATTTAATTATTTTAATTACTAAAGGATTTTCAAAAAGGAGATTAGTTTGAACTTTAAGTTATTCATTAAATTTGAATCATCAGCTAGATTTAAGTGAAATAAATGGTAAATTGGGAATTAATTGTTCAATCAGTACAAATTTTAATAAACTGTATAAAAGTTGGTTAATTTAGTTTATTAAAAGGGATTTAGCTTTAAAATTTAATTTTCAGTTAAATTAATTTTAAAAGAAAAATTGGTTAAAAATAAAAATTTGGTTAAGTAAATACATAGGACAAAAAAATTCATAGTTCGATTTATTTCGGATATTGATTAAATTGTAAAATTATTTATACAAGGTCAAAATTTGGAGAAAAACAATCTGGATTTGGAATGGATTGCAAATTAAAAGCTAAGGTGAGATCTTCTCACTCAAATTTGAATGTGGAAATTTTCAGTTATTGAATTTATTGATTGTTTGGATGTGTATTAGATATAATAGGATATATCTATATATATAGCAGTATATACATATTGGCATATGTATATATTGGATTGATGATTTCCCGCCTCGTATAGCGGATGAGACCCTATTGCGCCGTTAGTAAGCGGATTTATAAAAACCTATATACCGCGATAATTCCGTACTGGAGCGGAATTGGTATTGTACTAACATCTTTGGATGCAGGGAAACAGGTTGGAGGGATCCAACTGGACCCCTCACATTTATTTAATTCATTTCTATTGTGATATGAATCTGTGAATGATTATAGTGATGTTATTAATCATATTGATATCTGAAAATTGTTTGAAAGCTAAAATTTAGCTGAATGGATGTTTTGACATCATTGGATTCCAAAGATAAACGAAATTGAATTTTTGAAATTCAAGTAGAAAATTTCTAAGTGAATCAATTTTTGAAATTGAAGAAGTTCGAAGAAAAGAATTTAAAAGTATAAAAGTTAATTTTTATAATCTTATCGAATTAATTCCAGAATAAAGTGAAAATGTTAAATAAATGAATTTCGTATAATAGTGATTTTAAATTGAGGAAATTAATTAAAAATCTGGATTTCTAAATAGATTGAAAGAGGACAATAGAAATTTATTTTCTTTAAAAAGAATTTATTTAAAAGGAATTTATTTTAGTAAGGATGAATATAATTAGAAATCAATCTATAATTGATTTAATATTTGGAGATGAAACTTTGAGAAATCAGTATGGAATCTTTTATTTAAAGTTGAAAATAAATTTAGAAATCAATATTGAAATTGATTTGGTATTGAAGTTTTTATAAATGGAATTGGAATTTATAAAAGTTGTTTAAAAATCCGAAATTACTTATTTTGATAACTAAAGTATAGAAGTTAATAAAAAGAAGATTTATAAGTCGAAGTTGTTATGAAATAGAAATAGAATTTATAAACGTGTTTATAAATTCGAACTAGATTAAATTTGATAAATTAAATATAGAAGATTATTAAAGGAAATGTATACGCGATTTGGATAGCGAATTATCCTTAAAATAAATGTGTAGAAAAGACTGAAATTGGGTTAGTGAAGTATATTCACGATTTTGGACAGTGAATATATTGTTAAGTAAAATGAATTGGTTTTGGGAAAGCGATATTACAAAATGAAGTTAATTGTCTTACAACGTGTGAACTATCGAAATCATAGATTTCAACATTTATTGTTGAAATAGACGTTTTCGAGAAAAATAAGGAGATGATGGACTATAACACTGTTGTTATAGTAAATGATTTTCGAAAAGAAAATGTTTTATGTAGTATTGGGATTTATAAATATCTATCTAAATTTTCAAATCCCTATACTAGTGGTTTTGAGTCGTCGTAACGATGTTTTACGTAACATTCGTTTTGACTCAAACAAATGTCGTCAAAGTAAATGATTTCCTTAAAAGAATGAAATATATATATACTTAATTTGATTTAAGTATATCGAATATTTTCCAAGTGTTGAAAATAAATGGATTGTGAATTGCTGACTTATTTTTAAATAAGTATGGAAATGTTTTCCAAAATGAAATGAAATGTTTTTGAGAATTTATCTTCTTAAAGATAAATTGAAATTGAATATTGAAAACAATTTGAAAATCGAATATTAGTAGATATTCGAAAGTATAAATTCAATACGGAATTTATAAAAGAAAGCGAAGTTGTTTAAAAATAAATATTGATTTATTTTTGAAGTGTGGAAATTTGATTTGAAATTGTTTTCAAATGGTTAAGTGTGGAAATTTTATATCTAGTAAAGATATTTTTGAAGATAAAATAATTTGGAAAATTATTTGGAATCTGATGATGTTGCGCATCTTTATTGATAGTTAAATAACCGACTATCAATAATTACCTTTAGATAGGTATTTGTTGTGAATTGGATGAATTTGAATGCCACACTTATTTTTGAATAATCGCTCACTATTCGGGTTAGCCGGGAAAGGACCATGGGGTCGTATAACCCATTCCGAATATGTGATACGTCGTTATGAATCGCATTTGAAGACCGGTGTTGAAGACCGGATATTTTTGAAAACGGAAGGATTACCGTCGAGTTACTCTACACCGACTGATCTTCGGTTTAGAGGTTTTATCACCCTTAGTGACGGGAAGTCCTGACGGGATTAGAAAATTATCCGGAAGTGCAAGGGCTTCGTGAGAAGTGCCTTCGGTTCTGTTCGATCCCGGAACAGACTTGTATGGATTGTATGTCTGACGTTACAATTTGAGATATAAAGCTGATTTCTTTCAAATACATTTCTGTTGGTGGCGGAGAATTTATTCTCTTAGCTTAACACCCTTCTCTGAGACGTACGAGCTCAGAGGTTATGTAGTTGAAATTTATCAGCGATATATCCCAATTTGGTAACGTGGCATACTGAGTGTTGCTGTGAAATGATCAGTGTTTGACCATTTGTGATATGATCATTTGTTTGATCTTATATCTTTGTGATCATAGGTTGATCATTTTGTTGGACCCGAAGCAGGGCTTTTTTTTGAGAAAGCGTAGCTTTGTGGACGAGACTTCATCGAGCCTCACACCCCGGAAATGGTCGAAACAGGACGAATGCAGCAAGGTTCTAGGGAGTAGCGCCCCTTAGTGTATGTCATTCCTTCTGGATAAAGGTGGTATCATGGTATGGAGCCCAGATACTTAACCTCTGTGGTTACTGCATTATTTTTCTATGTGGTTGTTGCGAATCGAGGATCCTCGGGAAGATCGGTGACGATCGGGGGATGGCATACGCGTGTCAGTAGTTACCTATTTTTGCAGAGGTAACCCGACCTTGTGTTGGCAGAGATCCGGTTAGGTTCTCGGGTCGTCTATTCCAGGGACGTACCCACCGTGGATAGGAAGTTCCTTAGCCTGACCATTTGTTGGAAATCCAAAGAAACAATACGAGCCTTTACGATTTCAATTGTATAACCTGTCTCCTCAGGAGGCAGCTATAGCAGGCATAATATAATGGTACCTATGCTGGCTAAGATTTATATTCTACTTTCGAAATGTTTTCCACTATGCACTAATAATAATATCAAAAAGAATTTGATTTTTGCGTAGTAAGCATCTTTGACTATCATAAGAAGAAATCTCCTCCAAGTCTGCGTTTGCATTGTGTGTGTGGTGGGAGGTCTTATGGTAGTTTCATTTTCCAAAAGCATTTCGAATTGACTTTAAAATCTTCCTGTTGTTTATTTTAAAGAATAACTGTTTTACGATCTCACACCAGTCACCATGACTGACTCGGAGTTTATTGTTCCCTTCTAAACTCTGGGTGCCCACCAATTTCCACACGGGCAGTCTAGAGTTAGATTGTCAGGATATTCTGGATATTCTGGAGCTTTGGAGATAAGCTGGATGGCGAGACGTAGTATTTGTATCTGATAGTATTTATTCCGCTGTGTATTCTGTATGAGGACAAGTTTATATAACTGTCCACTGTTGTATATTGACTCTGATGATTGATGTATGTATAAACTGATATAGTTCTTTGTTTTAAAGATTATTCATTTATCTATTATATATTGTTCCGCTGCGATATGTGAGATTCTGATATTGTCTCTGTTCTGTGTTTCTACTGATGTCGTTCTGATGTTTTCTGTTGTTCTTCTTCTTTCTTTCTTCTCTTTTTCTTCTATCTCCTTCTTCTTCTACTTTTTCTTTTTCTTAAAACCCTCACTATTGGAGTTTCCGGCACTCGATTGCTCGGCAGTCGATAAAGTGAGTATCGATGTCGAATTTTCGAAAGTCGAAAATTCCGGTATGTGACATTTTCTTTCAAAAGGTTTTGAAGTTAAACAAGTTTTACCTGTTACTCACACCAGACCCATGTCTGACCCAAGTTGTTTATTTCTGTTTTATAAACTCTTGGGTACTCAAATTTTTACGAGTAGCCAAGGGATTCAGGTTAGCCTTGACGAATTGTGGAGGAGCAATGGAGCAGGAGGCTTCAGCGTTGTAGATATAGATAGTAGTTTCCACTGTGTTGATCTTGTTTAGATCTTTGTTTGTATTGAGATGTAATAACTAGACAGATGTTTATAACTGTCTAGTATATGATGTGAATCTAGGTAACTCTGATAAGTGTTGTATATGATACTATGTAATATTTATGTGATATAATATATTTTGTTTCGTTTCGCTGTGAGATTCTGATATTGTTTAGTTCTTTCTTTCTCTTCTTTTCTCTTTCTATCCCTTTCTTTCTTATTAGCGATACGACTTTCTATGGAGAGAAAGTCGTGGTCGTTACATAAATTAATGGAAATAATCATTGTATGAATTAATGAAACTAATGAATAGTAAATAATGTGAAAGGAGATTAATAAGAATGAACTTAATCGATATTTGAAATTATTGTTGTTTGGCTTATGGGATGGTTGGGAAAGGACACTTCTAACTGTATAAAGATGTATAAATAATCTATTGAGTTTTATCAAAAACTGTTGAGTGTATGGTATACTTAGTAGTTTATTTATCATTTTATACGATTAAAAGTTTCTGAACCCGAACAAACCATTTGTTTGGGTTGTTATGGACAGGTAGCTGATTACTTTGATTTCATGTGATGATTGTATGGTTTTGTTTGCAAGTGATTGTTGTTATGTTGTGTTGGTTTGTTTGTTATTGATTGAAACAACTAAATATTTATCTTTTATATAATTCTAACTCTTTTGGGTTATATAAGTGAAATACAGGTTTATGGAAGCAATAGCTACTGCTTTTGGTTTCATAAATAAGCGTTGTTTGTCCGACAAATAGGTAAGTTTTCGGATTACGGTTTTATAGTGATATTATATTGTTTTCCCGTGGTTTGGGATATTTTATTTTGAAATATGATATATGTGGTAATTATTGATATTATTATCTCTACCGGACCTCCCTGTACAAAGGAGACTCTGCTGAAATTTTCTATGAAGTTTGGACTTAGAAAAATTTCGTGAAAGCGGAAATGTTTTTCAAACTTTTATTGAACTTGAATATGAAAGGATTTAATTGTATATAAATTGATATATTTAATTTAAATTATTTAATTAAGTAAATTAATTGTTTATAAATTTAATACTTTGAATAAATATATTAACTCCTAAATTCTTCCTCCTTTTCCCTTTTCGAGGACGAAAAGTTTTGAGTGGGGGAGAGTGTAACGACCCGTAATTTTCGATAATTAAAATAATAATTTAAATAAGATGTTGGTGTTAATACTGGAAGAAATAAGAATTTGTGATTTATTAATAAGAAAAATAACTAGAATGAAATGTAATAATGTTAATGCAAGGCAATTGATAACTATTTAATGTAATTCCAATCAATTGAAATGATTGTAAAATTAAATTTGGTTAAAAAGTGTAAACAAGGAAATAAACCAAATGTTATATTAAACGGTGAATTTGTACGTAATTAATTGAAATTGGTTAATATAGAATAATTAATTTGTAAGTGAATTTATTAGTTTTGTTTGTTAACAATGAACATAGAAATGTGTTTGAATTGGTAAGTTGTAACAATGGTTTAATTATAAATTCACTATTTAATTCGTTGAAAATAAACTGGAAACCAATTGCAATTAATCTACTGAAATATTGCAGTTGATGTAACAACCCGGGGTTTTATAACGATTAGTTATCGTCATTAGATGATTAAAAATGGCTAACGAAGTGAGTTATTTGTGACTGTCGTCTACTTGTTACTTAATTATTATTGCTTCTGTGCATTAATAACTGAGTTTGAATTAGACTGACCCGTGTATTATTTTCTTTTGAATGTAATACTCGGGTCAGACCCGAGTTATTTCAGGTTGTAGATTTTCTTCTTTGAGTTACTGTTTGGGCTATGAAGACTTTTATATCTTTTGAAGTAGTTTTCGTCGTTTTGTAGAAGTCGTGTCACGTACCGAAATTTTCGACTTTCGAAAATTCGACATCGATACTCACTTTATCGACTGCCGAGCAATCGAGTGCCGGAAACTCCAATAGTGAGGGTTTTAAGAAAAAGAAAAAGTAGAAGAAGAAGAAAGAAGAAAACAGAAAGAAGAACAACAGAACAACTCAGAAGCAGAAAACAATATCAGAATCTCACATATCGCAGCGGAACAATATATAATAGATAAATGAATAATCTTTAAACAAAGAACTATATCATTTTATACATACATCAATCATCAGAGTCAATATACAACTCAATACAACAATGGACAGTTATATAAACTTGTCCTCATACAGAATACACAGCGGAATAAATATATCAGATACAAGTACTACGTCTCGCCATCCAGCTTATCTCCAAAGCTCCAGAATATCCAGAATATCCTGATAACATAACTCTAGGCTGCCCGTGTGGAAAATTGGTGGGCACCCAGAGTTTAGAAAGGGAACAATAAACTCCGGATCAGTCATGGTGACTGGTGTGAGATCGTAAAACAGTTATTCTTTCACAAAGAAAATAAAACAAATTCGCAATGCTTTTGGAAAATGAAACTACCATAAGACCTCCCACCACACACACAATGCAAACGCAGAATTGGAGGAGATTTCTTCTTATGATAGTCAAAGATGCTTACTACGCAAAAATCAAATTCTTTTTGATATTATTATTAGTGCATAGTGTAGAAAACATTTCGAAAGTATAATATTAATCTTAGCCAACATACGACCAGTATCGTATGCCTACTATAGCTACCATCTAAACAGTGGTGACCACCGTACGTAAATGGCAGGTTCTACAACTAATACCGTACAAGGTGCGTATTGGGATTTTGATTTCCAACAAATGGTCAGGCCAAGGAACTTCCTATCCACGATGGGTACGTCCCTGGAATAGACGACCCGAGAACCTAACCGGATCTCTGCCAACACAAGGCCGGGTTACCTCTGCAAAAATAGGTAACTACTGACACGCGTATGCCATCCCCCGATCGTAACCGATCTTCCCGAGGATCCCCGATTTCCAACAAACCACATAGATAATAATGCAGCAACCACATAGGTTAAGTATCTGGGCTCCATACCATGATACCACCTCTATCCAGAAGGAATGACATACACTAAGGGGCGCTACTCCCTAGAACCTTGCTGCATCCTTCCTGTTTCGACCATTTCCGGGGTGTGAGGCTCGATGAAGTCTCGTCCACAAAGCTACGCTTTCTCAAAAAGCCCTGCTTCGGGTCAACAAAATGATCAACCTATGATCACAAAGATATAAGATCAAACAAATGATCATATCACAAATGATCAAACACTGATCATTTCACAGCAACACTCAGTATGCCACGTTACCAAATTGGGAGTATATCGCTGATAAATTTCAACTACATAACCTCTGAGCTCGTACGTCTCAGAGAAGGGTGTTAAGCTAAGAGAATAAATTCTCCGCCACCAACAGAAATGTATTTGAAAGAAATCAGCTTTATATCTCAAATTGTAACGTCAGACACACAATCCATACAAGTCTGTTCCGGGATCGAACAGAACCGAAGGCACTTCTCACGAAGCCCTTGCACATCCGGATAAATTTCTAATCACGTCCGGACTTCCCGTCACTAAGGGTGATAAAACCTCTAAATCGGAGATCAGCCGATGTAGAGTAACTCGACGGTAATCCTTCCGTTTTCAAAAATATCCGGTCTTCAACACCGGTCTTCGAATGCAATTCATAACGACGTATCACATATTCGGAATGGGTTATACGACCCCATGGTCCTTTCCCGGTTAACCCGAATAGTGAGCGTTTATTTAAAAACAAGTGTGGCATTCAAATTCATCCAATTCACAACAAATACCTATCTAAAGGTAATTATTGATAGTCGGTTATTTAACTATCAATAAAGATGCGCAACATCATCAGATTTCAAATAATTTTCCAAATTATTTCATCTTCAAAAATATCTTTACTAGACATAAAATTTCCACACTTCAAAAATAAATCAACGTTTATTTTTAAACAACTTCCCTTTCTTTTTATAAATTCCATAGTGAATTTATATTTTCAAAATATCTACTGATATACGATTTTCAAATCGATTCCAATATTCATTTTCAATTTATCTTTAAGAAGATAAAATCTCAAAACGTTTCATTTCATTTTGGAAAACATTCCATACTTATTTAATAATAAGTGTTTCACAAATCTTTTATTTTCAACACTTGGAAAATATCCGATATACTTAAATCAAATTAAGTATATATTTATTCTTTAAGGAAATCATTTATTATAACAACATTTATTTGAGTCAAAACGAATGTTACGTAAAACATCGTTACGACGACTCAAAATCACTAGTATAGGGATTCGGATTTTAAGATGGATATATAAATCCCAATACTACATTAAAAACATTTCCTTTCGAAAATCATTTACTATAACAACAGTGTTATAGTCCACCATTTCCTTATTTTTCGAAAACGTCTATTTCAACAATAAATGTTGAAATCTATGATTTCGATATTTAACACGTTTTAAAACATCTTTTAAAACAATTACTTCATTTCATAATATCACTTCTCCAAAACATATCCATTTTACTTAACAATATATTCACTGTCCAAAATCGTGAATATACTTCACTAACCACATTCCAATATTTTCTACACATTTTATTTAAAGGCTTATCCACTTCAATTTATAACTTAATTTTCTACCAAAAGTCCATTCTATAAGTTAAACACTTATAATTCGTTTATTTACAAAAATCGTTCTTTTAGGACTTCACAAATCATTTATTCTGTCCTTTATAAAACCCATTTTAACATCATTTAAAACGTCTTTAAAACTCCTTTATAATTTCATCACTTTGATTTATAAAAATCAAATTTTATAAATCTTATATATAGAGCTTTCATAATAAATTCAAAAATCTCTATTTAAACTATTTAATAAATAAATCAACTTTTGTTTTAAAAACGGCACTTCGGTTATATTTCACTAAAAATTGTAACTTTTATAACTTTAAATTTTACGTTTATAAATCGATTCAAAAATTCCATAAAACGTATATTTTCAAAAATCACTTTAAAAATCCTTTTAAAGTAAAAGTCGTTATTTTTACATTTCAAAACTGAATCCGATGATGCAACAGCATCAATTAGTCCATCACAACAGTCAATATCATATATCAATATGATAACAGAATATACATCAATATCTGTAAATAAGTAAATACAGTTGAGGAATCCAGTTGGATCCCTCCAACCTGTTTCCCTGCATCCAAAGATGTTAGCACAATACCAATTCCGCTCCAGTACGGAATTATCGCGGTATATGGGTTTTATAAAAATCCGCTTACTAACGGCGCAATAGGGTCTCATCCGCTATACGAGGCGGGAAATCAATCAATCCAATATATACATATGCCAATATGTATATATTGCTATATATATAGATATATCCTACTATATCTAATATCACATCCAATAGTAATCATATCAGTCAATCAATAACTGTAAAAGAAAATCCACTTTTCAATTTTTGAGTGAGAAGATCTCACCGTGATTTTAATTCTGATTTCAGCGTTTATTTTCGAATAAAATTAAACGGCGTTTAATTTTACCCGAAATTCAAACTAGCTCCAAATGGCTCCAATTCAGTTCCATAGCGAAGTACACGACGAGACGATTCCAACGCAATTTGTTTCGTCGAAATCTGATAACGTAGCAAGAAGTTACAACATTATTAATATCACATGATTTAATATACAATTTTCTTTTTACATTTTTTCACAACCTTTAATCCTGGCCATTCATTCTGGAGATGAAATCAAAACCGTGTGCGCGTGTTCTTCCTTCCCGCTCGTTACCAGGTAATTCACGTATTCGAACCCATGATTGCCGCCCCAAAACCCTAAAGCTCGAGGCCACTACACTCGCCTATAACATGATCGGAGACCCTCATCTCGAAGCCCATGTCGAGATCCACCCTCACCCTCCGACCGGTCACGCGCGGTGGTGCCAGGCACCACGAAAACCGTGCCCTAACGCATGCGAACGCGGGCCTGTAGCTCCACCTCTGGTCGATCATAATTCATCACATCCGTATGGATATGAAGCCCTCAAGACGCTCTTCATTTTACTAGTTGACAATTTCTGCTATAAACGCGTGGATTGGGAAAGATTGAGGGAGGAAGATTGATGAATTCTGGCCTTTGATTTTGAAAATGGCGGCCGGCGGTGAAGAAACCCTAGGGTTGATATTCTTTTGCAAAATTGAGGAATAAGGGGCTTTTATAGAAAATATTCCAAAACACTATTCATCCCGGAATTTCCAAACTCCAAATCGAGCGTGCCGGCTGACGTTTCTAAGGTTTACCCCGCGTTCCGAACGCAATGGAATAGGTTTCGGAAGCTAATTCGATCGTCTGTGTGAGATATGACAATAAACGATCAATTTAAATTAAACCGATTTAAATCGATTTCGAGGCGTTTTGGCTTGCCCCGGACAAACGGTAAATCCAAAAATTACAAAATTTGAAATCTTACAATAATATCACATTACGGATCCGATGAAACTGGTTTCGTCGAAATCCGAGACTGTTCGAAAAATGACTATTTTAACTCGTCGAATAAAAATTAAAATAATTTCGACGCGTTTCGAGCTGCCACGGTCAAACGACAACCCCGATGGATACGAAAATTGAAATCCGATAATAACTAACTATTACGGATCCAATGGAGCTGGTCTCGTCCAATTCTGAGACTGTTCGAAAATTGGATATTTTACAGTCGATAATTAAATATTAAAATATTCAATTTTCACAGATTTACTCCAAATTCAAATTTTAAAAGTTCTATGACATCTCTATAACTTCAGTATGATTAAATAAAATTTTACAAATCATTTTTAATCATATTAAACTCGATTTTCAATTATCTCTGGAATTTCAATCATTAAATTATCGATTTAATTCTCAAATAAAACCCAATATTCGAAAAATAAATCATTCGACTTCTAAATTCCATTTATTAATATTTAAAATTAATTAAATATTCAAATTTTAATTATCAAAAGTTCCGGGTCGTTACAGACTTCCCCCCTTAAAAGAATTTCGTCCTCGAAATTACAAGTTAGGAAAAGTGGTCCTTAACTCGTCTACTATTTTTCACAATCCAATAGTTTTATCACTTTTCAAACGGATCTTCCTACTAAAGATTCGTTATCATCTCAACTAACTTTCCAACTTAAATTTTAAGTTTCAAACAACATTGTTTAACTTCTAAATTCAAATTCGAGTTTAAATTCAAATTTTAACTTCAAAATTTTCTCAAAAATTTTCTAACACTCGAAATTTCGAAAAATTTCGCCAGCGTCTCCTTTGCGCAGCTAATACGGTACGACTACAAAACGTCCCTACGGACTCTCAGATTTCGAAAAGAAAAGAAAAAGCCAAGCGGCTAGAGAAATAAGTCATCAAATCTCATATTCGAATTTAAATACTTACCTTTTGTCGAGCAATTCAAATTTATCTTCGAAATCAAAATTCCAATTCCTTTTATAACACCTGTATGTCCTACTAGCCATAAGATCTAGTTACGCATTCAAACCATTTTGCAAATTCTATTACAAAATTTTCAATACTTACTTCTTATATCCTTTTTAAATTCACTATTGAAGTTACATATTCAATTTCGTTAAATTTTCATTTCAATTTCATTTGAATTCAATTCACAATTTCAATCTAATTTGGATTCAATTTAACTTCTGAATATTTGAATTTCATCGATTAACTTCTTTTTATTTCACACAATTTCAAATTCGTTTTCAATATTCAGTTTAAATCTTATTCACTTCATCCAATTAGCTTCACTTACTAATTTTAGTTTAATAGTTCACTTTGTTTTCCACAAATCTGAATTCTATTCAGTCTTACTTACTTACAATTTCAAAATAAATTTTAGCATTCAATTTGGTTCAACACCTTTCAATTAGCTTTAATGAATTTACACTTACATTCATTCTTCCATATCAATTTACTTTCATTAGATTGATTAACCTCCAATACATTTATTTATTCAATTGCTAATTCATTTAACATTTCAAGTTGAATTTCACTTATATAACTCAAGTTCATATTCATTTCAGTAATAAATTTTGATACCCAAAATCAAATTCATTCTTCATTTCTTAAGTTATATTCCCATTAAACATCATTTATTTCACTTTCATTTTCTCATTTTATAAGTTATACAACTTATATTCAAAAATTACCACTTGGATTTTTATTGATTCACTTATACTTACTTTAATTCAACTTAAAATTTCTTAAGTTAAATTTATTCAAATCAAAATTCAAATTGTATAAGTTATCAACTCATTTATTATTCCCATAAATATTTTAAATAGGATTCCAGAGTCTTTCCCACCTTTTTTTCAAAATCATTTTGAAAACAATTCAAATTACCCTTTTAATTTCAAAACAAAACCAAATTTTTCAAACAACTTCCATTTAAAACAATTTGGCAGCAATTCCTCTTTTGGAAACCCGAAAATGAACACCGGTGATGTCGCGATCATCTTCGGAATTATTTTCCAGCGACCGAAAAGAGTTTAGAGCTTTTATCCCTTCAAAACGCTTTTCAAAACCTTTGAAACTCATTTTCAACTCCAAAAAGAATTTAAACTTTCCAAATCTCCAAAATTTTCAAATTCTT
The DNA here is from genome assembly GCA_030737815.1 of Allium fistulosum. Taxonomy (NCBI): domain Eukaryota; kingdom Viridiplantae; phylum Streptophyta; class Magnoliopsida; order Asparagales; family Amaryllidaceae; genus Allium; species Allium fistulosum. Next base: position 13,619,564 of record JASFAW010000015.1, on the reverse strand, counting down.
TTCAAAACCTTTCCAAAAACTTCTCTGGAATCCCGTTTTAAATTACAATTCACATTTATAATTTACATTCTTTAAATTTCATTAGTATATGGATTTACCTCTTAACTTTGGAGTTACGATTTCAATTTCTTATTCAATTTCAATGATAATAATTTACTATTATTATTTCCTAACATCCATGCAACCATATACTATAGTACTTTATAGAAAAACATTTATTTTCTATACAAAAATAGTTTTGGGCAAAATTATCTCATTTACCCTATTTAAAACAATATTGTGCCGAATTGTTCTATACAAGTGTTTAGAGATCCCTATCGATAGAGTTGTACGGACAATACCGACCAGAATCCATATACCACTCAACAAACCAATCATCACAATATAAAACAATTTTATATTCACTAACAAATACGCACTCGTATCTATTATTACACTCAAACTCATTCTAGAGTACTGCTGACTCTATCTCTAATGAGTAACACCCAACAGAGCAGGCTTGTCGCTTAACCATATGCTCTGATACCACGCTGTCACGTACCGAAATTTTCGACTTTCGAAAATTCGACATCGATACTCACTTTATCGACTGCCGAGCAATCGAGTGCCGGAAACTCCAATAGTGAGGGTTTTAAGAAAAAGAAAAAGTAGAAGAAGAAGAAAGAAGAAAACAGAAAGAAGAACAACAGAACAACTCAGAAGCAGAAAACAATATCAGAATCTCACATATCGCAGCGAAACAATATATAATAGATAAATGAATAATCTTTAAACAAAGAACTATATCATTTTATACATACATCAATCATAAGAGTCAATATACAACTCAATACAACAATGGACAGTTATATAAACTTGTCCTCATACAGAATACACAGTGGAATAAATATATCAGATACAAGTACTACGTCTCGCCATCCAGCTTATCTCCAAAGCTCCAGAATATCCAGAATATCCTGATAACATAACTCTAGGCTGCCCGTGTGGAAAATTGGTGGGCACCTAGAGTTTAGAAAGGGAACAATAAACTCCGGATCAGTCATGGTGACTGGTGTGAGATCGTAAAACAGTTATTCTTTCACAAAGAAAATAAAACAAATTCGCAATGCTTTTGGAAAATGAAACTACCATAAGACCTCCCACCACACACACAATGCAAACGCAGAATTGGAGGAGATTTCTTCTTATGATAGTCAAAGATGCTTACTACGCAAAAATCAAATTCTTTTTGATATTATTATTAGTGCATAGTGTAGAAAACATTTCGAAAGTATAATATTAATCTTAGCCAACATACGACCAGTATCGTATGCCTACTATAGCTACCATCTAAACAGTGGTGACCACCGTACGTAAATGGCAGGTTCTACAACTAATACCGTACAAGGTGCGTATTGGGATTTTGATTTCCAACAAATGGTCAGGCCAAGGAACTTCCTATCCACGATGGGTACGTCCCTGGAATAGACGACCCGAGAACCTAACCGGATCTCTGCCAACACAAGGCCGGGTTACCTCTGCAAAAATAGGTAACTACTGACACGCGTATGCCATCCCCCGATCGTAACCGATCTTCCCGAGGATCCCCGATTTCCAACAGACCACATAGATAATAATGCAGCAACCACATAGGTTAAGTATCTGGGCTCCATACCATGATACCACCTCTATCCAGAAGGAATGACATACACTAAGGGGCGCTACTCCCTAGAACCTTGCTGCATCCTTCCTGTTTCGACCATTTCCGGGGTGTGAGGCTCGATGAAGTCTCGTCCACAAAGCTACGCTTTCTCAAAAAGCCCTGCTTCGGGTCAACAAAATGATCAACCTATGATCACAAAGATATAAGATCAAACAAATGATCATATCACAAATGATCAAACACTGATCATTTCACAGCAACACTCAGTATGCCACGTTACCAAATTGGGAGTATATCGCTGATAAATTTCAACTACATAACCTCTGAGCTCGTACGTCTCAGAGAAGGGTGTTAAGCTAAGAGAATAAATTCTCCGCCACCAACAGAAATGTATTTGAAAGAAATCAGCTTTATATCTCAAATTGTAACGTCAGACACACAATCCATACAAGTCTGTTCCGGGATCGAACAGAACCGAAGGCACTTCTCACGAAGCCCTTGCACATCCGGATAAATTTCTAATCACGTCCGGACTTCCCGTCACTAAGGGTGATAAAACCTCTAAATCGGAGATCAGCCGATGTAGAGTAACTCGACGGTAATCCTTCCGTTTTCAAAAATATCCGGTCTTCAACACCGGTCTTCGAATGCAATTCATAACGACGTATCACATATTCGGAATGGGTTATACGACCCCATGGTCCTTTCCCGGTTAACCCGAATAGTGAGCGTTTATTTAAAAACAAGTGTGGCATTCAAATTCATCCAATTCACAACAAATACCTATCTAAAGGTAATTATTGATAGTCGGTTATTTAACTATCAATAAAGATGCGCAACATCATCAGATTTCAAATAATTTTCCAAATTATTTCATCTTCAAAAATATCTTTACTAGACATAAAATTTCCACACTTCAAAAATAAATCAACGTTTATTTTTAAACAACTTCCCTTTCTTTTTATAAATTCCATAGTGAATTTATATTTTCAAAATATCTACTGATATACGATTTTCAAATCGATTCCAATATTCATTTTCAATTTATCTTTAAGAAGATAAAATCTCAAAACGTTTCATTTCATTTTGGAAAACATTCCATACTTATTTAATAATAAGTGTTTCACAAATCTTTTATTTTCAACACTTGGAAAATATCCGATATACTTAAATCAAATTAAGTATATATTTATTCTTTAAGGAAATCATTTATTATAACAACATTTATTTGAGTCAAAACGAATGTTACGTAAAACATCGTTACGACGACTCAAAATCACTAGTATAGGGATTCGGATTTTAAGATGGATATATAAATCCCAATACTACATTAAAAACATTTCCTTTCGAAAATCATTTACTATAACAACAGTGTTATAGTCCACCATTTCCTTATTTTTCGAAAACGTCTATTTCAACAATAAATGTTGAAATCTATGATTTCGATATTTAACACGTTTTAAAACATCTTTTAAAACAATTACTTCATTTCATAATATCACTTCTCCAAAACATATCCATTTTACTTAACAATATATTCACTGTCCAAAATCGTGAATATACTTCACTAACCACATTCCAATATTTTCTACACATTTTATTTAAAGGCTTATCCACTTCAATTTATAACTTAATTTTCTACCAAAAGTCCATTCTATAAGTTAAACACTTATAATTCGTTTATTTACAAAAATCGTTCTTTTAGGACTTCACAAATCATTTATTCTGTCCTTTATAAAACCCATTTTAACATCATTTAAAACGTCTTTAAAACTCCTTTATAATTTCATCACTTTGATTTATAAAAATCAAATTTTATAAATCTTATATATAGAGCTTTCATAATAAATTCAAAAATCTCTATTTAAACTATTTAATAAATAAATCAACTTTTGCTTTAAAAACGGCACTTCGGTTATATTTCACTAAAAATTATAACTTTTATAACTTTAAATTTTACGTTTATAAATCGATTCAAAAATTCCATAAAACGTATATTTTCAAAAATCACTTTAAAAATCCTTTTAAAGTAAAAGTCGTTATTTTTACATTTCAAAACTGAATCCGATGATGCAACAGCATCAATTAGTCCATCACAACAGTCAATATCATATATCAATATGATAACAGAATATACATCAATATCTGTAAATAAGTAAATACAGTTGAGGAATCCAGTTGGATCCCTCCAACCTGTTTCCCTACATCCAAAGATGTTAGCACAATACCAATTCCGCTCCAGTACGGAATTATCGCGGTATATGGGTTTTATAAAAATCCGCTTACTAACGGCGCAATAGGGTCTCATCCGCTATACGAGGCGGGAAATCAATCAATCCAATATATACATATGCCAATATGTATATATTGCTATATATATAGATATATCCTACTATATCTAATATCACATCCAATAGTAATCATATCAGTCAATCAATAACTGTAAAAGAAAATCCACTTTTCAATTTTTGAGTGAGAAGATCTCACCGTGATTTTAATTCTGATTTCAGCGTTTATTTTCGAATAAAATTAAACGGCGTTTAATTTTACCCGAAATTCAAACTAGCTCCAAATGGCTCCAATTCAGTTCCATAGCGAAGTACACGACGAGACGATTCCAACGCAATTTGTTTCGTCGAAATCTGATAACGTAGCAAGAAGTTACAACATTTTTAATATCACATGATTTAATATACAATTTTCTTTTTACATTTTTTCACAACCTTTAATCCTGGCCATTCGTTCTGGAGATGAAATCAAAACCGTGTGCGCGTGTTCTTCCTTCCCGCTCGTTACCAGGTAATTCACGTATTCGAACCCATGATTGCCGCCCCAAAACCCTAAAGCTCGAGGCCACTACACTCGCCTATAACATGATCGGAGACCCTCATCTCGAAGCCCACGTCGAGCTCCACCCTCACCCTCCGACCGGTCACGCGCGGTGGTGCCAGGCACCACGAAAACCGTGCCCTAACGCATGCGAACGCGGGCCTGTAGCTCCACCTCTGGTCGATCATAATTCATCACATCCGTATGGATATGAAGCCCTCAAGACGCTCTTCATTTTACTAGTTGACAATTTCTGCTATAAACGCGTGGATTGGGAAAGATTGAGGGAGGAAGATTGATGAATTCTGGCCTTTGATTTTGAAAATGGCAGCCGGCTGTGAAGAAACCCTAGGGTTGATATTCTTTTGCAAAAGTGAGGAATAAGGGGCTTTTATAGAAAATATTCCAAAACACTATTCATCCCGAAATTTCCAAACTCCAAATCGAGCGTGCCGGCTGACGTTTCTAAGGTTTACCCCGCGTTCCGAACGCAATGGAACAGGTTTCGGAAGCTAATTCGATCGTCTGTGTGAGATATGACAATAAACGATCAATTTAAATTAAACCGATTTAAATCGATTTCGAGGCGTTTTGGCTTGCCCCGGACAAACGGTAAATCCAAAAATTACAAAATTTGAAATCTTACAATAATATCACATTACGGATCCGATGAAACTGGTTTCGTCGAAATCCGAGACTGTTCGAAAAATGACTATTTTAACTCGTCGAATAAAAATTAAAATAATTTCGACGCGTTTCGAGCTGCCACGGTCAAACGACAACCCCGATGGATACGAAAATTGAAATCCGATAATAACTAACTATTACGGATCCAATGGAGCTGGTCTCGTCCAATTCTGAGACTGTTCGAAAATTGGATATTTTACAGTCGATAATTAAATATTAAAATATTCAATTTTCACAGATTTACTCCAAATTCAAATTTTAAAAGTTCTATGACATCTCTATAACTTCAGTATGATTAAATAAAATTTTACAAATCATTTTTAATCATATTAAACTCGATTTTCAATTATCTCTGGAATTTCAATCATTAAATTATCGATTTAATTCTCAAATAAAACCCAATATTCGAAAAATAAATCATTCGACTTCTAAATTCCATTTATTAATATTTAAAATTAATTAAATATTCAAATTTTAATTATCAAAAATTCTGGGTCGTTACAAGTCGTGTCATTGTATAGGATGATATGCATTCATGTATATTAGTTGATAATGTACTTGTATATATAACTTCCAAAAAGAAACAGTTGTAGTTGTATCATATGTATTGTGTCAACTATATTGTAACTGACATCAGTTATATATATGGGACTTTTGTTTTATCTGTGTTCCGCATTTATATTATCTGTGTTATTATTATATCTAATGTCCTAAACTATTATGAACCATCGTAGTTTGTTTTATACTGATAATTGGGTATGTCGATGGGAGTAAATAAATAAGATGAAAAATGAAAATGACTCCCCTCCTTATAAAAATTGCGTCCCCGCAATTTTCATAAATAAAGTCGTCAGTAGCAATTATTTTTCTAAAACAAACTGGTTAAGCTAGAAAAATAAAGTCGGGAATACAAACGCCAAAGAAATCTTTTAACTTCAATAAAAGAAATTCACAATTCCTCAACAAAATCCGATTATCAAATAAATAATCAGAAAACAACAAAGCTGAATAAACACAATTATCAGCGATATTCAATTATCAATTAGATAATTAAAATACAGAAAAATCACAAAACAGCAATATCTAACTATCGATACGATAATTAGAAAACAGCAAAACTTAATTATCAACAAAGATGATTAGAAAGCACAAACCACAATTCGCAAAACTGCAAATATCTAGTTATCTAACAGATAAATAGAAAAACCCGAACTTCATAATCAGCAAACTCTAACTATCAACAGTGATAGATAGAAAACAAAAATTCAATAAAATCAACATAATCTGAACTCAATTAGAGACTAGAAAATCTCTTATCCATAAAATCAGTAAACATCCCATTATCCAAACGATACTCAGATAACAAATCAACAAATATCAAATTATCAAAAACGATAATCGGAAACATCAAATGTAACGACCACGACTTTCTCTCCATAGAAAGTCGCATCGTTAATAAGAAAGAAAGGGGTAGAAAATAGAAAAGAAAAGAAGAAAGAAAGAAACAACAACAACGATCTCACAGCGGAACGAATAAATTATATTAATAACATAAACTATTACATAGTATACAACAATTTACAGAGTTACACAGCATATACATCACTTACTAGACAGTTATAAACATCTGTCTAGACATTACAACTCAAATACAAGACAAGACACTATCACAGATATCAACACAGCGGAATACTATATCTACGAACGCCGAAGCCTCCTGCTCCATTGCTCCTCCAGAATATTCGTCAAAGCTAAACCTGAATCCCTTGGCTACTCGTAAAAATTTGAGTACCCAAGAGTTTATAAAACAGAAATAAACACTTGGGTCAGACATGGGTCTGGTGTGAGTAACAGGTTAAAGTTGCTTAACTTTGAAAACCTTTTAAAAGAAAAGGTATCACGTAAGACTCCCCACAAATAAACATGGGTAAGTTTTTACCTTACGCTAACCAAAACATTTGATAGGAAATCCAGTTATATTATAATAGGGTCTAGGGTTTCCAAGTAAAATATAGAAATAGCTGAAATGCTTACATCTCACATTCCAACATAGTTGGGCACAACTAATACGTACGGCACTTATTGGAGTTTGGATTCCATACAATGGCAGGGCTACTGGGGTACCGCCCGTCACAGTACGTGGCCTAGATCACCGTACCGAGGAGTACGCCCGCTCCCCTGCAACACAAAGCCGGAACCATCCCTTACTGGATAATTCCGAACAAGACAATCCCGTAGTTGGCGCGACCAACCACACACTAAGCCGAATAAAAGAAAAGGGACCTCTAGACAGGGATCTATCTTGCTCTTAGTGGGTGCTACCCACGAAACCTTGCTGCACCTCCCCTGTTTTAGCCATTCCCGGTTGATGAGGCTTGAGGTTACGATTACCTTTAATCAGAACATATCACTTAGAATGCTCATCGTCCGCCTGACGATGTGCTGAAAGCATTCAATCCATACAAGTTCGTTCCGGGTTCGAACGAAACCGAAGGCATTATCTCGTTACACTCGTTTTGGAATCACCCTCAGAGTTAACGACAATAACCCTTGCACTCTGAATCTTCATCTTCACTTGAGATTCACGACCTATCGTAAATTTGGATCGATGTGGTATTCGGGTCTCCAGACCTGGAAATCCGGTATACGGAAACCCGATCCCGGTCTCATCGAAATCCAAAACGTATCTTTTAAGGACAAGTTGTTTTAAAGGTTAAAACAATTCAATTCATTATCTTTATTCACATAGAAAGATAATTCACAACATCACAATAGATAATCAACATTATCGATATAACAGATAATCCATATTATTATCACAATTCAACTAACATCCATATCACACAGCATATATCTCATCAGAGATATCAATCAAATGCAAAGCATTCAGTATTATCATCCATCCATAGGTAATGATTTATATCATCTCTAATTAATTTAAAGTGAATTAAACTAATTACTTCATTCTATAAATCCTGCTTACTTAATTATTAATTAAACCAATTAATTAATCATTACTCTAAGTATTCATCTTAATTAATCATTCCTGATTAATAATCCTTTAATTACTTTAAGTAATTAATACTTAATTAATTTCACAAATTAATTATCTTAAACCTTTCAGTAATTAATCTTTAATTACTTCATTAATTAATTAATTATACTTAATTATCTTAATCCTTAATTAATTACAATTAATTAATTACTTTAATCACTTATTATTTATTAATTAATCTTAATTAATCAATTCTTAATTACATCATTAATTTTATTAATTAATGATCCTTAATTACTCTTAATTAATTATCTTATTTAAATTAATTACATTTAATAATTAATTAGTCACATTTATTAATCACCTTTGATTAATCTCATTTAGTAATTAACTTCCCTTAATTACTCCACTTCATAAATTAATTACTCCTTAATTAATTATCCTTTAATTAATCCCTTGATTAATTATTCAAAAGTAATTAACTCAAATTACTTTTATTATTAAATCTCCTTTAATTAATTACATCCAGTAATTTACCTTTAATTACTTCCTAAGTAATTACACTTCATTAATTACATTTAAGTAATTATACTTAACCAATTTCATAAATGATTATCATTAACTAATTAATCTATTTGATTATCAAAATTAATCATGTTAATTAATTATTTAATAATCCCTAATTAATGATCTCTCATTAATTATTAACCATTCTTTAATTACTTCTTTAAGTAATTAATTTTTAATCAACTATTATTAATTACAAATAAATAAATTCTTAATTACCAATTAATTTAACTTTATTACTTAATTAATTTCTTAATAATCTTTAAATCACTTGATTAATTAATTTCTAATCATTTATTAAAAATCTAAACTTATCTAAAGAAATGATTAATCCCAAATTAATTAACCTCTAATTAATTAACTTATAATCTTAATTATTTAATTAATTAACACTAACTCATTAATTAATTATTAAATTATTCTTTAATTACCTTATTAATTTAATGAACCAAATTCATTAAACCTTAATTACTTTCTAATTTAAAGTATTAACCTTTATAATTACTTTAATTATTAACAAAGGCTTTGAAATATTTTACTTTAAAATCTTCCCTTTAATTCATTTCAAAATAAAGTTTTAAAATAAATTATAAATTTAACTTTAACCAAATTTAAATCAAATTTACAAAATCTTCATAAATTCAATGTTAAGAAACACTTAACCTTATAAAAGAATTTTATAAGATTTTTAAACCAATTTATTTATTCAAACCTTTTTAAATTATACTTTTAAACATTTAAAGATGTTTAAACATTTTAATAAAAATTTATTTATTCTGGAATACAATTTAAACTTGAATCCATACCTTCAAATTTGATTTAAAACTGGATTTAAATCTTGCTTTCAAATTTTAAAATAAGTTAAAGTTTTTAAAAACAAACAGATTAAAAAGAAAACTGCAACAGGTAATTGACCCGAGCCAAAACATCAATTACCCGAGAAAAATAACAGAAAACCCGAGACTAACTTCGAGTTTCTTTCCTTTCCTTTTTAAACTTGTTATATTTAATTTTTTTTTAAAAACTGTTAAACCCACGCAAGTTTCCCCGAGAACGAACTCGAACCAGAACCCTATCTCCTCGAGCCTTACTTCGAGTTAACTCATCATCTACCTCGAGAACATCTTCCTCAAACTCTAAAAACTACTGATGCACGCAAATGTCACCATGCACGTGCACGTTGCTCTGGACGTTGCTGCCACCTCGACGACGACGCTCTCAAGTCGACGATCGACCACCAACCCGAATACGACCATCAGAAACTCAACATCAACTCGATTTCGAAATCGAGTAACCCATCACCATTTTGAACCAGGAACCCAAAGCCTGGAAAACTCTCGAATCCAACTTTCTGACCACCGGAGCGCCTGACCTTCTAGCCGTACCTTCGTCAACGTTCCTGCTTCCAATCCCCAGAGTCTGGTGGAACTCGGTCCACCAGAGACAACGTGATGGCCATTTCTCCGACCAAGTCAAAAACTAGGTCTACAGACTTAAATCTATCACTGTCACCACCACAACACCATGATCACCATCCTGGCAATTTTCCCGAACTCTACGATCGTTCTTCTACCCCCAGAGAAGCTCACGATCCCTCCGATCAACTAGATTATTAGAATTTACTCAAAATGTCAAATCTGTTCAAGTTCGAACTGCTCTTCCAATTCGATGCTAAAAATTATAATTTCACTTCTAAAATTCATGTTTTCAAACAATGATTCAGATCATATATCTGAATCAATAATTTAAGGAATTCGAATTTTAACAAAACTTGAGTTTTCCTGTTCTATTCTATTTTCCAGAGAAATCCTTATTTTATTCTAACTTAAACAAAAATTTAACTCTAATATATGATAAAACAATCAATTTTTGTTTATAACTTGCATCATAATATTTACTAGATCTAGAGATACAGAGTTTTTAAATCAAAACTTAAATTTGAAAACTGAAAACAGAGATACACATAAGTATCAGACATGCACCCAATTTACATCCATATATACAAAATATACATTCATACCAAACATATTAAACAATCATGCAGGCATATTACATCATAGATTCAAGGATTTATAACATGCAAACAGATATACTTAAGGTTTTTAAAAATGTAAGTTACTTACCTTTTTAAAAGTGAACAGAGCTTCCCAGGCTTTAAAATTTAAAACTGAAGTGCCTTTGAAACTTTAAAACCTTTTAAACTTGAATACTGGAATGCTAGCATTAGAAATTTGCATGTAGAGATGCCTTGCTTCTTTGATTTAAAACTTGAATTGCTTGTTTATAGAATCTTGCATGCAGACTGGAATTTGATTCCAGATTACTTGCTTTCAGATTTGAAGAGAAAAACAGGCTTTGCCTTTGATTTTTGAATATGAATTACGGTTTGAAGAATTGCAGATTTGATGAAGAAGCATTTTAGAGGATTTATTACAGATTTTGGTTTGAGGAGTATATTGATTTCAGATTTTGGTTGAGAGGAATGATTATCAGATTGTGGTTTGAGAGGAGAATTTATCTTCAGATTATTTAAGAGGATTTTGTTTTGAGGATTTTTGTTACAGGCTAAATCTTCTTAAGTTTGAAAAAGAATCAGAAAAGAAAAATGGGATGAAAGCATGTGTTTATATAAGTAGAAATGATTTATTTAATTAAAAGAAAAACAAAAATACAAAACTTTGACATTTGTCACATTGAGTAGTTAATAAATTAACACTTGTTATAATATAGTCTTTAGAGAATTACACATGTCCTTTTTATTGATTTATGTTTATTTTAAATGTAAATAAAAAGCCTTTCTTATTTATTAAATACTCATGTATATATATATATAAAAGCTTGTCCATATATTTAAAATCTAAAACTATTTAAAATCTTACCTCTTTTGAATTTCAAATTTAATTTAAATTCAAATGCAAATTATATTTAAAAATCCAATTTAAAGTTAAACTTAAACAACACATTCAATTTGAAATAACAAATCCTATTTTACATTAAAATCTATTTATTTAAAAACAATACACTATTAATATTGTTTGAAAATAACATACTTATCAATTTTAAAATAATTTATAAAAGAGATTATAAATTATCATTATTATTAATTGAATTAACATATCACATGCAAATTGTATTTTAAACATATATATATTCTTATACTTATTAAATCATATTTATTAAGCAATATTCAAAAAGAAAATAAAATAAACTTTATTATTAATTTTATTTAAGACCATATAGTTATTTTGTTTAAATAGCTTTGAAAAGCTTATTTTAAATAAATCATAATTTCCTAACTATCAAAATATATATTAGAAATTAAAAACAAGATTTTATTTATTATTTAAATTACAAACCCAAGCTTATCTATTTACAATATATACAATTATATATATATATATATTATAAATAGAAATTATTTTATTAGTAAAATTCACTAATTAAATATTCATTTAATCAGATTATTAAACCAATTCAAATTTAATTATCAAAGATTATCAAATCAATTTAATTATTTAAACAGATTATTAAATTGATATTGCCCCAAATTTCTAGGATATTACATCAAAAATCTAATTATCAAAAACGATAATCAGAAAACATCAAATATCTAATTATCTCAAACGATAATCAGAAAACAAATCAAATATCTAATTATCTCAAACGATAATCAGAAAACAAATCAGCACATATCCAATTACCACAAACGGTAATCAAAATTTCAGATCGACAAATATTTAATTACCATAAACGGTAATCAAATTTCAAATCAACAATTATTCGATTATCAAAAACGATAATCAATTCTCAAATCAACCAAATATTCAATTATCAAAAACGATAATCAAATTTCAAATCAACAAATATTCGATTATCAAAAACGATAATCAATTCTCAAATCAACCAAATATTCAATTATCAAAAACGATAATCAAATTTCAAATCAACAAATATTCGATTATTAAAAACGATAATCAAAATTTCAAATCAACGAATTTTCGATTATCAAAAACGATAACCAAATCTCAAATATCTAATTATCACAAGCGATAATCAGAAACAACAAATATTCGATTATCAAAACGATAATCAGAACTCATATCAACAAATATTCAATTAGCAAAAGCGACAATTAAATCCCAAATCAGCAAATATTTAATTATCAAAAGCGATAATTAAATCTCAAATCAGCAAATATTTAATTATCAAAAGCGATAATTAAATCTCAAATTAGCAAATATTTAATTATCAAAAGCGATAATTAAATCTCAAATCGGCAAATATTTAATTATCAAAAGTGATAATTAAATCTCAAATCAGCAAATATTTAATTATCAAAAGCGATAATTAAATCTCAACTCAGCAAATATTTAATTATCAAAAGCGATAATTAAATCTCAAATCAGCAAATATTTAATTATCAAAAGCGATAATTAAATCTCAAATCAATAAATATTTAATTATCAAAAGCGATAATTAAAAGCAACAAATATCCGATTATCAAAAACGATAATCAGAACTCATATCCACAAATATCCAATTATCACAAGCAATAATTAGAAGCAACAAATATCCGATTAGCAAAAACGATAATCAGAACTCATATCAACAAATATTTAATTACCGATACGATAATTAAATCTCATAACACCAGATATCTAATTACCTGCAGATAATTAGAAACAACAAATATCTAGAAATCAATTAAGAAGACTAGAAAATCAACATAAAAGCTTGGATCGATCCCATCAGATGGCGAGTTTTTAATTCGCCGCACGTGCATCAACAAATGGCCGAAGCCTACCAAGTACTCAACATAATTTGGCGCTCATCAGATTGACCCGAAGGTCCGCAGAGTGACCCGAAGGTCTAGTACTGGTATTTGACCCGATGGTCCTCATAGTGGCTCGAAAGCACACGAAAGCATCAAAATCATCAAAACAGTAAATATTTCAATTAACGAGTCCGAAATGAACCGAAATAGCAAACGCACATGTCTCATACCACGTGTTTTACTAAATCATTTGATTCTCTTCATCGTTTCCTTGAAAGTGCAAAATTGTGCATTTTGTAAAAATACATTTCACATTCTCAAACGGACAAGTCCGGAATTAAGCGAATCAGTAAAAGAAAGGGGTCATAATCCTCGATTTTGCTGAAACGTTTAAATCGCTTCCTCGTTCTTTTGAAAGTGCAAACTGTAAAATTCCTGAAAACAATTTTTATTTAAAATAACAATTCACATTCTCAACTGAACAAGTCCGGAGTTAAGCGAATCAGTAAAAGAAAGGGGTCATAGTCCTCGATTTTGCTGAATCGTTTAAGTCGCTTCCTTATTCTTTTGAAAGCGCAAACTGTTAAAATTTTTATAAAACAATTTTCATTTTAAAACGATTTTCAGTACACGTGATTAAAATAGCAAATCAGTAACAATTTCGATAAGGAAATTATACTTCTCAAAATATCGTAAAAACGGGTCACAAATCAGCATTGCGGTATAACCACTTGAAAATCCACTTTTAAAATTTTGACTGTTACTGAAGTCAAAGCGACAGTAATTTTCAAACGTCAAAATCTCATCAAAATAATTTACATCAAAATGTAACACTAGTGAATTTTCATTCATTAAAATTGCCAACAAACATCTTGCCTCAAAATTTAGCATCGATGTAAAAATCCCGTTATAAAATAACGGCAACAAAATATGTTTCATAACCAAGCATCGGTTCAACGTAAAATTAATGCAGTAACGTGCAACTCAAATTTGCACGTACTACAAAATGAATAAAGAAATCATTCGAATGTATCTTCAATGAAGATAATTCAAAACAGCTAAATCTAATCAATATATGATTAGCATAAAAGAAAACCAGCAAAGATCTCAACAAAAATCACATAACTGCAATCGTTTCGAATCTTCAAATCGGATTCGAAATTCTCAAAGAAACAAAATGAATACAGCTATCTAAACAACAAATGAAATCTATTTCAATTTCATATTTTGATTTTTTTAAATCAAAAAGATTATCAGTTGTACTTAGCGAAGACAATGTCACTGTTTCCGCTGCGCACTCTGATAAACAGAACACAATTTAATCAAAACAACAAAACACAATTCCACTTTTATTTTTATATAAAGATATTTAAAAATTTCATCAAAATTTCAAAACTTTAGTTTTGACTCAAAGCACAAATAAAACATCGACCAATAGTTGTAACATATGTTCCATCTAAGTTATGTTTTATATTATGTCCATAAACCCCAAGCTCTGATACCAACTGTGACGCCCCACCTCTATGCTCATAATAACAAAGAGTATTAAAAGAAATACTGTCTATTATTACGAAGAATAAGGCTGGATAGGAGCGACCATCCGTAGTTGGCCTTACGCTAATATTGGTTCCCTCGATAGGAGTGGTATATACTTTTCGTTTATTTTGTTTAGGGTTGTCGAATGAAAATGAATGGAGGGGTCGGGTTTGCCAAAAGAAACGAAGAGGGGAACCGGTTATACCCTTTATCAAATTATTAAAAGAATTTAAACCAGATTTAAAAAGAATTCAACCGATTAAAACTCCAATACCACTTTGTTATTATGAGCATAGAGTTGGGGCGTCACAGTTGATGTGAATTAAAATGATAACGGTAGAATATCGATGTAATAAATGGCAAACCAATGTTAATTATATCCATAGAGTAATAATGGATTGAATAATAAGATGAAAAATCAAATAAATGGATTTATTGGAATTTAAAATAATAATCAATTGAATTTATTGCTATTAAAATTGAACACCGTCATTAGTGTAATATTTAACATTGAATTGATATGGAAATTTGTTTTAAAAGATTATAAATTACTAAGTAATTAAAAATGATAAAATTTGTTAGTTATTAAATTTGAATTTGAAAAGTGATTTAATTAATTTAATAATAATTTATTTAATTAGTGTGAAAATATCCATTTTGGCCACACTCTCGGATTTCAACAAAACTAGTTTCATTGGATCCGTAACGGTGAATTATTGTAGGATTTCAAGTTTCGTGGCGATCGGACTTGTCGTTTGATCGTGCGGGCTTGAATCGCGCAGAAATCAATTTATAAAATTCCATTTGAAATAAGCTGATTTTAAAAGCTAACTTCTTCATATAATGGGATTAGGACTTGAAACATGTTCCATTGGATTTAAAAATATCGAAAACATATATTTTGATGTATTGGATGACCTACTTTCATTGCGGAGACGGAACGGGCTTTTGGGGTCATTTTTGTCGTTCGAACCAATTCGATACGTGTTCATTTTCTTATCGGGCTTTGTTCATATAAATGGATTCTTCTAAACCCTAGCAGCCTTTTTATTTCTCATCTCTTTACGTATCTATCTATTCCATCTGCCTGCTGCTTCTTCCTTCTAATGGCTGCAGATCCAAACCCTAAACTCAATTTCCAAATCAATTTCAAAATTCAAACTCTCCAAACTCTATCATATTATATATCGTTAGAAAGCACTCGACGAGCGCAACCTACTGCAGTGATTTGTTTTTCAATTTGCTTCATCGTTTGGCCAGAAATTTGCGATTTATTCTCGGTCGTTCATTAGGGTTTGATCATCGTCGACGAATCATCGATTAGAGGGTACCATGGTGTATAGTTCGACGAGGGGATTGCATCCATGCTGTTCGTTTGGCCAGTTGATGGTTTGATTGCTGTTGGAAATTGATTAGGGTTTGTAATGGAGGCGACGGCCGACAATTGTGATACGTCGTTTGTCGACGAGGGCGGATGTCGTGCCTGCTAGGATGGAGCGGCCGTTGATGGCGAGGCCGACGATGTACTTGGAGGTGGTCGATGTCAGGCGTAGTGGCGGCGATTTTGCCCAAAGGCTGGCGGCTATGCTAGGGTTAAGCGTTCGAACGACTGTGTTGCTTCGTCTACAGGTGTGTGAGAAACTAAGGGGTGCGCTGACGTGTAAAGTGAGTACGTGTTGTTTTTGTTTTATTTTAATATGATTTTTAATTTCCAAATGTTCTAATATACATAAATTTTACGTACGAGGTCGGATTTACGCGTGGTTTGCTCCGCTATGAAATTCCAGACATTATGGAACTAGTTTGGACGAATTCTGAGACTGTTCAAATTTGGGTCTTTATTTGAATTTCAAATCGATTTGAAATCAAAAGGTGGGTGCTTTAACCCACTCACAACTACTAAATTGCCTTATGTTGGTTAAATTAAATTTATGATGTGAGTAGAAATGGATTGGTTGATGTTTGGTATATTTATATAGTCATTCTAGTTAAATATGACTTTTATTGCATTTAATCATCATTTAATTTAATATTGAATTTAATTGTCAATTGAATATTTGTTGATGATAATCAGTTAATTGATGTTATTTATCGGTTGATTGAATGGTGATTGTGATGGATGTTTGATTATTGATATTGGATGACTGGATGTTACATTTATATGGTTATAACATTGAAAGTTCCCTTTGTTATTGTTAGAAAAATCACTATGGGTTGAAATGATACGTACCCGAATGATCTACAGATTAGGGAAAATCGTTATGGCTTGAAATGATAAACCCAAGCGATTTTATGGATTTTGAATTTTATTCGGGATTGCGGGTTGAAATGATATATACCTGTAATATTTAAAACTATTGTGGGTTGAAATGATATATATCCATATCACTTAACCATAGGGTAGAAAATTATATACGGATACCGAATTGATTAAATTAAATGATTTTTTTATCCCTAATTTTGAATTCAGTTAAATGATATTTTGTAATAAAAATTTGATTTATATAAACTGAAATATTTTCGGAAATCCAAGTTTTAATGTTGAATTTGAAATTGGGTTAAATGAATGATTTAAAGGATTTAAATTGAAATTTCAAAGTTGAATTCTTAGATAAATGGAATTTATTAAAAGGTTAAGTTATTGTAAACGTTGGATATTTAACCTTGAAATCTATGAATTTGTAGTGGTTTAAAATTGTAATTCAACCATGGATTTATAATTAATATAAATTGAGATGGTTTAATGAAAATTGAATTGAAAGTTTAAATTTAAGTTAGTGGTTTAAAATCTCGATATGGTCCAGATTTGTTGAAAAGGCAGAAATAGTTTATTTTGATATCAATTTCAAACTTAATTATTTTAATATAAACTGTTTAAAGATATATTATTTTAAAAAATCCTGATTATTAAGATTTTCAAACTATTAAACTATTTTAACCTATTTTAAACCATTAAACTATTTTAATCTAATTTAAACTATTTTAGTGTAGTTGAATCTATTCTAAATTACTTAAAACTATTTTAATTTATTTTAAACTAATTAAACTATTTTACTCTATTTTAAACTATATTAAACTATTTTAATCTATTTTAAACTATTTTAGTTTATTTCAATCTATTTTAAACTATTTTTAAGACTATTTAAACTATTTTAATCTATTGTAATCCATTTAAACTATTTTAAAGTATTTTAAAACTATTTTAACTATTTTAAAACTATTTATGACTATCTAAACTATATTTCTAAATTTCTAACGATACAGGGTTGAATTGTTTATATCTAAATTCTTAATTTAAAAAGCGAATATGGTTAAATGATGTTATAACCTAAGTTGGGGTTTAAAATGATAATTTCTAGTGAAATGACATATTGATTGAATATGATGATTTTGAAATGAGGATTTAACCAATTTTGTTGATATGATTTCGAAAGTGATATGGTTTGAATTGAATATGATATTTTTATATCAATTATGAATCGATTTTGGAAATGTAAAAGAACCATCCGGTATGAAATAAGCGTTTTGTTGTTAAAGAGACCGGGATCGGATATTGTCATACACTCTGCCAATACCGAAAACTACTTTAACAACTGTGTACGTAGTGGAGATTCCTGAATGAAGTAGGATGGTTTGGCGAATGATTCTGTATGATGTATTAACGTAGCCCTGACTCCCTTGAGTCATCTTGATGTCACTAAAACAAGTGCTACACCGGGCCAAGTGAGGTTGCACCTCCGATCGGACATGCTTCTTCGATATCATATTATGACTTTGTGATTGATTTGATGGCCACCCCTCGATTTTGATTATGGGAGTGTGTTCCGAGATGGGCGGTAGTAGCTGCTACGCGTTACCACCAGTCTGGATCCGCAAAATGGTAGTATCCTACCCTGGGCATTGCCTCGCATGCCTTGTCGCATTCCTTATCGTGCCCACTACGAGTTTGTTTTGTACCGTACCTATGGAGTGCTCCCTGAGTAAACCACCGGTTTGGTGGAGCTTACAGTATCTGTATAGACTACGAGAATATATAAAATGTGTTAAGGGGGATATGGGTAATGCCTTAACGCTATTTTAATACTTTACTTTATTGTAGACACTATTATTATAGCGTATTGTACTATGTATGTAGATAGTTTAAATCCTTAGGAGATGGAATCCGAACATCTCTTAAGTTATTGCACTCACGTTAAGCACTGGATAGGAGATGTCAAACCCCGTAAATATCTCTGACGTCATTACACTCATATTTATTTACTGTTGATTTAACTTACTTAAGATCTTTTAGTTCTAACTCGAGTGTTTTGTCTTTTCAATTCGCTCGGGTCAGTCTTAGCTTTTCAGTGTATCGAAGACTGCTTTTGGAGGACGAAGACAAAGATTTAGTAGTATAGTATCTAATATATTTATCCCACTGCATCATGTTTTTCTGTTGCATCGTTATTTATTTCTGTTGTATGTAACTCTGATCTGTATTGTAAAAGTGTAATCAAATGTTATTTGTAAACAGCTTCATGAACTGTTTATTTGATTATTATATTTTGTCATTCCGCTGCGAGATTCTGTGTTTTGTTTTTTTTCTTTCTTTCTCTATTTTTCTTATTCACTCCATAACAATCCTCCATTTTGAATGGTTTGAGTCTGGCATGTGTGGTTTATTGCCAATTTAAACCATCCAAAATGGTGGGTCTTTACACTCACCTTTGGACTGGACTTACACTATCTCGATGATAGTGGAACCAGTATAAATATTATGCATCTTTTTTTTCTTTATAGTTATTTGCTATTTATTTGGAGTAATAGAATAATTGCTGGTAGATTAAGTGATGTTTAAATTGGCAAATCTAGATCCTGTTTATTGTTTTTCCGCATTTGTGCAATTTTTTGCACAACATAGTATCCATATTAGGTTTAAAATAATTTTCATGCTGATTAATGTTTTGTATACTTTTTAACAGTATGCTAAAAAAGAAAATGAAGAGATAGATCAATTGAACAAAGTAGAGCAGAATACTGATAGCACGAAACTTGGGGAAGAAGAGGCAAAAGAATTTATTTAGAAATTTGTTGAAGAATCATATTCTTTATTATAGTTTATAAATAAAATGACACTACATAGTAGCAATGAGTAAATTATTTCAATGTAAATGTTTTATAAAAGTTTTGGAATTAGATTTGTAAATTGATACTATGTAGTACAATTATATGTGTTGTATGAAGAGGAAGTTTGTATCAGTCAATGTTAAATATAAATGATTTATATAATCTGAACATTGCTTATTAAAAATTTGACAATTTATAGTATAAGTTTAATCTCAATTAATTCATTACAGAATATACTGAAAATGACACTAAATAGTAGTAGTAAATGTTGGTATAATTTTGATAGATATATTGTATCCGATTCTTAATTTCAGTTTTATTTACCCTATTTATGTAAATTAAGTTTAATATGACACTGCATAGTGTCATGCATGCGAATATATTTAAAAATTAGTGCTTTCACAAACTTTTATATAGAATCATTGCTAAAATCAAATTTAAAAATTAAGAAAAACTGCTACTATATAGTAAAGTACTTGAAAATATTGTTAACAAATATATTTTTTAAGTAAACTTCAAACCTGGAAGAAGCAAATAGAGACAAAAAATCAGGACCTGCAGCTTATAGATGTGGGCTAAATGCCACATATCAAATGATTGAGAAAATCAAAAAAATCAAAGGAATGACTAAGCCGAGAATGGACTTCATGAAAGCTACTCCATTCTACAGTTTCTTCCACGTCTTCTATGAGAAAAAAATATAAGCAAAAGAAATAAAGAAGACTCAAAGCAACCTAGATGTTCTAACGGAATCATATTCAATAGAAGAAGAAACTTTTTTGCTAGGACAAGGAAAATTGGAAATAACAGTGGAAGAAATAAGTTTTCTTTTTGGTTTTCCACTTGCAAGAAAAAAACATAAACTTGCGGAAGAAATACGTCATCTACTTATGATGTGGGATAAGATTGAGAAATTTGTCACTAGACAAAAAACATAAACATCCATTCAACAAAATAGTCACTTAAAATGATACTAAACAATATTAGTAGTCTTTAAACTGAAAACGATACTACACAGTATCATAATAGATAATATGCAGTATCGGTTTTTCTATTGCAAAAAAAATTAATGATGCACCTTTTCTTTATGTATAATAGGATATGTATTGATGGTGATTATGAAGGAGTAAATTTAAATTGGAAAAGTAGAAGTATATGTATATTTCAGCTTAAAATGATATTAATGATACTGCCTAATATCATTTTATTTAATAAAAGGAAACTGATACTACATAGTAGTAGTGTCGAACCTGCTGCTAAAATTTCAGATTTTGGCGATTATGGTGGTGTTGGGAGCAACGGCGAGGTTGGTGGTGCAGTGATGGCTATGGTGGTGGTGTGAGGAGTGGGGGTTGGTAATTTTGGCTGTTTGTCCACCTATTAAATAAAGAACTTCCATAAAATGATAATGCAAAGTATCACAAAAATAAACTGCACCCTATAAATGATACTAAGCAGTATCATAACATCAAAAATCAAGTGCAACCTATTTTGCAAAACAAACTACTAACTGATATAAATATGAAACATCATAAAATACAAACAATATCATAAATAGAGGCTTAGATTCACAATATCATAAAAAAATTTAATGATGCACATTTTCTTTATGTATAGCAGGATATGTATTGATGGTTATTATGGAGTAAATTTGAATTAGAAAATTAGAAGTATATGCATATTTTAGCTTATAATGACATTACTAATATTGCCTAGTATCATTTTATTTAATAAAAGAAAACTGATACTACATAGTAGCAATGTCAAACCTGCTACTAAAATTTCAGATTTTGATGGTTGTGTTGGTGTTGGGAGCGGCAACTAGGCTGGTGGTGTAGGTGATGGCGGCGGGTGATGGTGCGAGGAGTGGTGGTTGGTAATTTTGGCATTTTGTCCACCTATTAAATAAAAAACTTCCATAAAATGATAATGCGAAGTATCACAAAAATAAAATGCACCCTATAAATGGCACTAAGCAGTATCATAACATCAAAAATCAGGTGCAACTTATTTTGCAAAACAAACTACTAAATGATATAAATATGAAACATCATAAAATACAAACAATATCATAAACATAGGCTTAGATTCATAGTATCATAAATATACAAAAAATAGAACTAGCTAGATAGCACACAATACAAAAATAAACATGCATAAAATAACAAATTTAATTACAAAGACATGAAAATGATACTAGACAACATCACAAACACATACACCTAGTCAAATAGAACATTGATAAACCCATTCGAAAAAGTATTGCATTACAGTTTAATATTTGAAATACAAAAAATTGGCAACAAAAAAAGAAGTCTATAACCAAATAATAATTCCAACAAACATATAAAACCAACTCATGTCTTCTTAGAAGCCTGGCAATTGCGTTTATTATGACCATATTGCTTGCAAACACCACACATATTTTGCTTGTTTTGAAAATATGAGAATCCACATTTTCGTTTGATAGAAGGTCTTCCAGAACCACGTTTTGCTTTAGGAGGTTTGATAACACCTTCATCGTTAGAATCAACAACTGGCTTATCAAAATTAGGAATGGGATTTATTGCATTAGCATATGAAGAATGCTAAGCAGCAACGTTAAAATGATACTCAACAAAATCATAAACGGACAATAATTATATACTAAACATTTCTTTTAAATAACTTTTACTTCTAACAACATCTGAAGACAAAGAAGCACTACATGAAGAATCAGTATGAAGATTAAAAGCAACCGAAATAGGATGATCAACATCAATCTCAATCAAAGAATTCCTAATTTTAACAGTGAATGTAAAAAATGAGCTCTTCTTATATAATTGATAGCAAAGTATGCTCTAAATATTTGAATCAGTATCGACCACAATAATTTTATTCTCAAGAACATATATGACCTCAGTAGACATAGGAGTTAGTTGAGACCAATGGCGACAAATTTTATTCTTCACATCTTAAAAAGAACAATCAACTGATAGTCGAGTACTGAAAGCATTATCATCAAATATAAAAACAATAAGAATGCTATTATCACCACTGCAAAGAAGAAAATAAGAAAAATATGATATTGCATAATAGCAGAAATAGTAGAAAAACAAAATAAAACTGATATTGCAAAATAACAAGAAAACCAAACCTACTACTAGTGCTAACATTATCTATAGATCACATATAGAGACAACCTTAAACCATTTAAATATAAACAAACAAATTAATAATGACGTATTGATAAATAGAAGAACATCGATTAAAAAATAAATCAGAAATCGAACCAATTTTAAAATCCAGTTGAAGATACCTGGAATTGAATTTTGAAGAGACGACCTAAAATCGAGTCGAATTTGCTTGAACTCAAGATGAATATCAAAATCAATTTGAATTTTTAAGATACCTCCCAGTTGAATTTCTTTCAACTCGAGATGAATATCAAAATTGAGTTAAGAATCACGTTCGAATTGAATCTAGAGCTAAGAGCTAAATATGAAGAGAGAAATTAATCAATATTAACAAAAGCACGGTGAAGATTCAAATTGACAACGATGTCCTGGAGATGTAATATTTGGTTTAGAAACAAAATGTGTAAAAAAGTTTGTCCATCCGTAGAAAAAAAAGAGCAACGTCGTAGTGGCTAAAAAACATGGAAGTAGTGTCCTTCACACTATTTTCCTGTTTATTTAATAAATGGGATTAGAATGTAATTATGGAATAATTAAATTAAAATGAATTCAAATATGGAAATTATACCTTATAAAATTATATATTGAATGAATAATGTTGATTTAAGCAAGGGATAATTTTAAAGTGGAAATTGGTATTAATTAGGCTAATAAATAAATTTATATTGTAATGGGCTAAATATAGCAAGCTTCGAATAAATAATTAAATAAATGTGGGAAATAAATTCTATAAAATTATGTAATGTTGTGTAACCGTTTAAATGATATAAATATGATTTTTATTTTGGAATTTGATATTGATTTGTGTTGAATAAAAATTTGTAGCAAGAGAATAAGAAGTAAAAGATAATATTTGCTTAAGTGTTTGATAAATCCCAAACCCAAACATTTAAACCCAAACCCATGTTTGCATATCTAGACTTCTTTAAGTCTAAAAACTGTCCCTCTTTCATATTTTTCATTTTATGTTTACCTCTTGTTCTTCATTTTCTAAAAATTATGAAAGTTCCTTCTTTTTTAATAAATCAAAACAAAATGAAATAAATTTTAATAAATTCTCAAATTGAAATATGTTCATCTCAGCACCATGCTACACCTATAGTTATGAGGAAGTTGGTGTTTTGACCAAGTTTGGAGCATGGAAGTTTGCAAATGAAGAGGAAAATGAAAGAAGAAAGCTTATTAGACAAGATATGGTAAAGGTGAGTAGTTATACTCACAAATCCATGTCCATATTGCTCGAATGGTTTGCCATATGATTATTTTGTGAATTGTATGTGGATTCTACTCTTGAACATGATTTATTATGTAAATTGTGATTGAATTTGTGAAATTTGATGTTGTTTTGGTTAAACGATGTATTGTAAATGGTCATAGTCAAAGTTAAGCTCGAGAAGGAGAAGGTCGGGCACCGATGGTACACGGCCTAGAAGATTCCAGGCCAGTGCACTGGCCTTTTTGCCTTGTATTTATAAAAAAATTTGAATAAAAATTTAAAATAAAAATATTTTTGAAAAGTAGGAAATGAGCGTACTATGATTGTGAAACTATTTTAAAGAAATTTTATTATTTAAATTGATACCAATTATTTTTATCAAAAATATTGATTTACTAAAGAAAGTTTGATTTTTGGTTTTGTATAATTATTTAAAAATTCTATAAAAATTCTAGAAAAATAAGAAATGATTTCTAATTATTACATTCTCAAAGTATATTTTGTGATTTATAAGTTTAAGGAAGAGGTTTAATAATGTATTTTATATATTTAAATAATAAGAAATCTGTGTTTGATATTTATACAATTCATTAAATATTCTATTTAATTTTAGAAAATTATGAGGGATTTCTGAATTCTATTAAGTGTATATTTGATAGGAGTTAGTAACAAATTCGAATATAAAAGTGATGTTTTGAATTATATATATACATATATATGTATATATGTGTGTGTGTGTTTTTATATATATTGGAATAAAAAGAAATTCATTTGGAAGGTTATATATATATATTTATTTGAAAACTAGTGTTTATCTATAGAAAATTTTGAGATGACTTTTATAAATAATATATCTAACATGAATAGTGATTTTGAATATTTTAAGTAAGTATGTATATATATAAAGGATTTGGATGGGAATTTTCAGCGTTTAGATTTTTATTTGATATATTTATTAAGGTGAATGGTATATTTATGATATAATTATTTGAAGTTTATTATGATTAGAATATACAAATTTATTTAAGAAGTATTATTTTATTAGTTAAATCAAATCTTTTTTATGAAATTATTTAAATATTTTTGATGATTTTATTTTCGTGTAACGAGGAATCTTAATAAACTAAGTTTTAATACCGTCTGGTATAGGATTTTCAGTAATACTTCTTCGGTTATTCTTTGGACCCATTATATAAAATAGTATTATGAAGATTGAGGGAAGTTTTATAAGTAGTGAATAAATGATTCAGTAATACGTTCTGGTATGGGACGTCGTTGTGATATTTATTCGATTATTCATTGTAAGTAGGCGACACTCATATGGCGGGAATAGTGATTTTGGTATTGTACTCACATGAGGTGAAAAGTTGGTTCCTACACACACACACCCACGCATACACGCACACACGCATATATACACATACATACATACATACTCCGTGTTTGTCTATCATGATGTACACTTTCTATTGGTATTGGAAGAGAACCATATTTGACTAGTACCCATCCTAGCGGCCTGGTCTCAAGGTTACGCCCAAGATCTGTGACACACTATAGTATTCACAGCAAGGTAGTTGCTCTTAGTTCTTTATGTCACCTAGGCTAGTAGTCTGTTACCATAGGGGTGTGTGCTAGGTTATGGCCAAGGCTTCGTATAGACGAGCCACTAATGGACACATGTCACGATGACCATGAATTAACCAAGACTATGGATTCGGTTAGGTGACACATGTGGTGACTTTGGAGCAAGCATATGGCCATCAGTCTCATGTCTGGTTCTACGTTGAGTGATAGATAGGCATATACTATTTTTATACCTCACTTGAGTGTACAAATATTGAGATATGACTCTACTTAGGACCTTGAGTCTATCGTACAGTCAAGTCCCCTCACCATTTATTACGTGTTATTTCTTTATGAGGAGATTTGATTATACATGTGATAGGCATCTAGTGTATTATCGATCCTCATATCTTTTAATGGATAATATTTTATAGATAAGTAGCCTATTTTTATGTTGACAATGATGATATTTTTATTATTTAAGATTGAGGGATATACTTAGGCATTAATGTGTGCTAGCCTGACTATACTTGATGATATTATTGAGGATTTCTTGACTTTGATGATGATTAGAGATATGGATGATTCACCCATTTGATTTTGATTCTATAGCTATTGATTTACATGATTTTATATGGGTGATGACACTTTTAGGCATGATTTTGTGATAGTTGCTATTTTTGATATTCTGTTGTAGGTTATGATATCATTACTATTCCATGCATATTCTATACTTATATATGTATTAACCTCTACATTTAGACATAGTGTGACCCATGTGTTATTAACGTAATACTTAAGTCAGTCTGAGATATTTCTGGTTCAAGGACGAAGAGTCCAGCTTGTGTTTTTATGTACATTGTGAAGACTAGGAATTCACTATTTTTGTGCAGCAACCTTTTTTATATTGTCTCATTGTATGTATGTCATTGTAATGTATATTGGTTACACTTTGTATATTATTTGAGATATTGGACATTTGAGATATTTTGTATTCACACTATCTCTTGTATATATTTCATATTATATCTTATCGCTGCGATAATGACTCTATGTTCTCTATCTTCTACTGTATACTGTGTATTGTTCTATCTTGGAAACATATATATTTATTTCTTTATGCTGATATTGTGTATGTACAAGTAAGTTGTTTATTTGATTTTTGAAATACGTACCAGTGTTAGCCTAAGGGAATACCTGCGTGTGTAGCCCCTATGCCTTATTCTCAGTGTTGTCTGAAGTATTACTTTGTAATACTCTTGGATAGTATGGGTATAAAGGTGGGGCGTTTCATATTTTCAACTTAAATGAGTATAACATGTAATATTGAGTTAACAAAGAGAATCATCCATGGCATTCACATCATATTAAAACCAAAAAAACATAAGAACCTTTCATTTAGGTTTTCATGTGATCTATAAATTAAACGAATCACCAATGTAACGAAATTCGGTTCTAAACATTAATAACATCTAGTTCTAAACTAAATTATTTGTAGAAATTATTCCATTATACTCGAAGATTTCATTACTTCACAACCAATTTTCTCTAAGGGTTTTAAATTTATTTATTTGTACAAGTTTGTTATTCAAATATAATGGACTAGTCATCACATATTTTATAACATATAGTCATCGCTATTTTAAGATGATAGGCCACCACATTTATTAAACTTGGGCCGTCGCATCTTTTAATATGTCATGTAACCACTTGGTTTAACATAAAGGCCACTATATGTTTTGAGTACATAGGCCACTTCGTATTTTATAGCATGGTTATTGCATGTTGGTAAATTCATTGCTACTGCAACCGTTGACTTCATGGTTTTAAAATGGTATCATATGTTTTAGGGCATATATATAAGAAATTTTTAAGCCACTACACTGTTGAGTATTATTTCCAGTTATAGTGTAAGGCAACCACACTATCCACTGAATTTTCTATTCTTGCGATATTGCATTTTATATGCACACAACATGTTTTAGCCATCACATTTATCTAATGTCATCGCAAGTTTCCGATACCATAGCTATTGCAAATTTTAAGTCTCAAGCCACTGCATATATCAAAAGCTCTCACGCGTATTATTAGTGCATGTTTTCAAGTGATTAGTTACCATGGGTATTAATTTGGGATATCGCATCTTCTCATTTCAAAGTTACAACATTTTTTAGCTTTCGAAGCTACCACGTGTTTTGGCCACCGCAAGTTTTAGCATTATAATTACCACAATCATTGGCTTTTGAGTTATTATAGTGTTTATCTCATGTGTTGGTTAGGGCTATTGCATGATTTAATAATGGTGTAACTATAACTAACTTAATATTTCTGCATTTCATCCTACTTTCTTACCTAACAATTAGACATGCCATATATTTGTTAGGTTACATGATTGTTTTAGAATTTTCAATCTTACAATTCAGATGATGTTCCTTAGTAACAAAGTTTTCTTTATTCATTTAATTAATTAATTATAAAACTCCATTTCTATATGGTACCTAGAAAAAACCCTAAAAAGTCAAAAACATATTTTATATATTATATCTTGGTTTTGGAGAAAATACTTATTTTTGAAATTTTTATTCAATTTTTAATTTTGATAATAGCTTAATTTACCTTATAAAATCCATAACAAGTTATTTAATTATGAGAAAGTTACCAAATTAAAATACATTTCCCAAATCATGTTTAAAATAACATATTCAAGTTTCTTAAGGTTCATATACGTAGGTTTTGAGAGAGAAACATCCTCTACTTTTACTACTTTTACCATATAAATGTTCATCCTTCATTTATACATCATAACAACCAAAACTCATTTAAAAACGTATTTAAGATCATCATTTAATCATCAATACTAAATCTAAACAAGGATGAATTTGAATTGGAGTTAATTTACCCACCTAGCCTCTTTAGATGTAAGTGAAACGAAGACTCCCTTTTTGAAAATAGTTTATTTCTCTCGTTTTCTTCTTCTACTTTTTTTCCATTAAATCTCTTATTCCTTTGGTTTTATTTTATGAAGAGTAATGGAACTGAATGAGAAGATCAGGGTTTACTATATGGGTTTTTGTTTGACCTAACCCATTTAACATAATTAGCCTCTCTATAATTACATATACATTTGTTATCCTCCTCCCTGCTTAGTTATTTTATTCTTACTAAATATAATTGACAATTTCCCTTTTATTCCTTTTAATGTTATTTGACTAATTACCTTAATTTAAATTTAGTTAATTTTTAAAAAATTTAATTATACTTGCATAATCAAACTCTTTCTTGAGTATTCATCACATTTAAGTCAATTAATTACTATTTAATTAATTTTTTATACTTATTATTCTAAAAATACGGTTGTTATAGCAATCGACAATGAAGGTTAGTGACAAAGAACCGAAAATGGAAGTGTTTGAGAACTAAAACTATACAAAAGGCATATACTAAAGACAGACCAAGAAAAATGTATGAAGCACATGTTTGTGTAAGAGTTACGACTAATGATCATGCAACATTTCTAATAGCTGAATATTACAATTGTGCTTGGCATTTGCTAAATGTTGAAATTAGTGCTTGATGTTTGTAACTATGAAGGTATTGAGATGATTGTGTATTTGTGATACAAGTGGAGTTGGTGTTAACGACTTGTTTGATATTTGTTGATTATATATATATATAGGATATATATCGATTGGTGGACCAAGTATGGGGAACTGATTGGGATTTAGTGTAATGAACTAAGTTGGCGCTAGTGGAACACTACTGTAACGACCCGTATTTTACATATCGAAGGATCATAAAATATTATTTTAAATTCATATGTGGTCGTATGACTCTATAACTTTGGGAAATGGTTATTGGTGACATTTTTTATATTTAGAAATTTTCAGATGATTTTACCCCTATAAACTTGTAATGGCTATTACTTATGATCAAAGCCGAATTAGCATCCGAGACCACTTCCACTGGAAAGATACGATGGTTTTTTTCCATAGAGTGGACATAATAGTGATTTAGATTTTTTTGGTTAGGAGATATGACTATTTGAAGATTGGTAGTTTTTGGAGTAGCTTATTGGGTAATTAGTGAGGTTTGGGGGCAAGCCCACTAACCTATTTTGGGTTTGGAGGCTATAATAGGTTGAACCATCAACCCCAAATCACTTTTACCACTTCTCAAATAGATTTAAGCTCTCATTAACTCATTCCTCACCCAAAATCTTCTCTTTTCTCCTCCAAATCAAATCTAAAATATATATTAAAAGTACATTAGCAAGGGGATTTATTAGTGATCTTCAAACCTACAGTTTTGGGAAAGAAAACTTGGGGCTTGGCTATTGATTTTCGGATTTGCTTTGATTTGCATGTAAATTTTTAATTTTGGAGGTTTTGGTGAGTGATTTATCATCTCTCACCTCACCGTATATGTACTTTAGGTTTTAACATGTTTTGGATCCATTTTTAAAGTCAAAATTAAGTTTTAATGTTTTTTAAAACTCAGCCTATGGTAAAAACATGGATAAGTGGATCTTGGTGTTCTTAACATCTTATTTGGATATGTGGTTTCCTTGATAGATGTTAGGCTATGTTGTATACAACTTGTATAATGGTTGCTATGATTTGCATCTTTGAATGTTGTTTGGTGTATGTATGGTGTTTGTTTGTATGCTTGTATGGTTGAAAATGCTCATCGGAGCGAACTAGAGGTATGAACCGTGAAATTGGACTTTGATGGGGGCCCTAGAGCGTTTGGAGGCATATCACTGTATAGGAGATGCATGAGGGTCGAAGTGTTGAGTATAGTGATGGAATTAGTGCGATGTTGATGTTTTGAAAAAGCTATAGGTTTTGGTTCGGTGTAGCTTGGTCTGGCAAGGGTTGGTCTGGTGGTTGGCTTCAGAAAGAGGAAGTACTAGGTCGGATGTGTCGGTTGTGTCATGGATGCTATGTGTCCAATAAGCTGTGTGATACCTATATACCTCATATTTTCCACTTGTGATAGTAGTTTAGAATATACCGTGTTTATGTGATAACCTATTGGATGTGAGGATAAGTCAGGTATGGCTATTCATACTATATAACCTATTTACTATATACGATTTTATAATATTTTGAGATGATTATCGCTCACACTAAACTGTTGTCTGACCTGAGGTTTTATGCTTTGCTTCTTATTACCTCAGGTACTCTTAAATGAGTAGATTATGGATAATAGGTCTGGATAGAGCATGGAGCTATATGGAGTATAAGCAAGAGATTGCGATTTCATAAATCTATATTTAGAGCACACCATCGCTTATATTCCATTGTGCAGTACTGTGGAGCTATACCGGCATTTGTATTATCTTAGAGACAGTTGTAGAGTTTATTTTGGAGATTTCGGATGTATAAATTCTATTATTTTGGTTTTTGTATAATCTGTGAATCTGTTGCACTCTGATGTTCTTATTTATGGTTTATCTGATTATATCACTACTCTGATGTTCTTATTTATGGTTTATCTGATTATATCACTGTCTCACATGTTCTACATCTATGTTAAAATATTATATTTTGTCTGTACGCCGTGAGATATTCTACAGGTTATGTGCTTGGATTTTAGTTACTTTACACTTTGGTTACCGTCCTACATCGGTCGGGTACCTCCACGGTAAGTTATACAGGTATATTGGGTACATGAGGTGTAGGGTAGTCGTTACATTTGGTATCAGAGCCTAGGTTGTGTAGACGACTTAAGTTGATACTTCGATCCATTAGAGATAAGGATACCGCCTTAGAATGGATCGAGCGATAAATGAATGAGCGTACTTGTTACATTTTGGTTTCGATATAGTAGTATATATATAGTATATAAGTTGCATTGCATTCATGAACACCACTTATTCCTTTTAAAGAGACCGATCATTCTTATTACAACTTGTAAGGATGAGCCGGCTAATGTGGAACGCTGCTAAGAACTCAGTTTCAAGAGTTGAGGAGGATACGGGATCAGGGGCTGCTAACCCCGACTTGCAGAACATGTTCATTGATATGGTGTGAAACATGGTCAAAATGCCCAAGTTTTTCCTGCTACGGCTGTTGGTGGTGGTACTCCAGTGCAAACGCTGAGGGTTGACTTCGCCAAACTAAGCAAGGACTACTCTACTTTGGGTGGAAAACCATTTCTTGGAATGGAATTGGTCGTCGAAGTAAAGGATTGGTTGGATACATGCGAATGCATCTTCGAGGATATGGAGTTAGAGGATGCAATGAAGAGGAATCTAGCCTCTAGATAGCTTCAGGGACGAGCTATGGGGTGGTGGAATGCCATCAAAATTACTACTCCATAGGATCAAATTACTTGGGAGCAGTTTAAGGTAAGGTTTGAAGAGAAGTATATACCGACCGCTCAGAAGTCATTACCCTTCCGAAAGCTTACTGACTTGAGGCAAAGGGATATGTCTGCGTCGAAGTACGTGGCTGATACGTAGTTAATATCAGATAATATCATTGATATATCACCGATATATCTCATATCACTCCTAAGCCGGTATTTTTTCAAAATATTGCTTAAAATATCATTACCGATATATTGACCGATATTTGATGGTATATCGCTTTGATATTTACTGTAAATTACCCCGATATTTTTTTAAGAATATCGTTCATTATTGTATGTGTTTATATTTATAAATAAATATCTTTGTATGCTAATTATTTATTTTTTGTATAGGGTGAATGAGAATATCTAGACCATATTAGAATTCTCAATGATTTAATTTTTCAGTTTTAACCATATAGGTTTAGTCTTCTTCATTAGTTTTTCGATAAAAAAACTCTAGTTATTCCATTATTTAATATGTTTTATTTTTCGAGAAGACTTTACCACTAAAAACAAGACTACTTCTCATTTTAGTTATTCTTTCACCCCATTTCTAATTGGTAAATTAACTTATTGAAATTCATTTTATTAGTATCATCATGCACCAAGAAATAAAAGTTGAAGAGCAGTAAAGTTATATATTTGTCATATCGATAAAGAACGAGTTGAAGTAGTAATTGGTACTAAATCAACATGTCTTATTTGATAAATTAAGTAAAAATTAAAATGATGAAACCATAAATATATAAAATTTTGAAAAGTATTATAGATGACCGGATGACTAAAGAAACAAGGAATATAGAATATAAATGAAGAAAATAATAAAGATGTAAATTATGTGAATTTCTCAGTTTTTATAAGGCTATACTATGATTTGTATTTAATAAAATATCGAGGTAAACAGATTGTAATATGTAAACTCTATGCAATCGGTTTTGATAGTAATTTGGCATTATTTATCCAAATATTTGAAAACTTAACATCAATATAACATCAAAACATAATACAATATCGTTCATAACATGTTCTAAACATGTCCGATATTTTGCTGATATTATTTGATATTATCATGATATTTTAAAATATCTCATATCGGTACTTGACTCATACATACCTGATACTAATATCCACTACTTAGCATGGTTGAGTTTGACATGTTGTTGAAGTATGGTCTATCTTTTATCAACACTCCACTTAAGAAGAATGAGAAGTTTATCATAGGCTTGGATGATCATCTTGGAGAGAAGGTAGTAGGGCATGTCGATGAGACATTTGAGAGGCTAATAGAGAAGGCTCTTCGACATGAGAGTCTGTATCCTAAATCCAAGTTGGTTTTTGCTCTTAGGGATGAGCCAAAGCCGCAAGCTGGCGAAGGAGGCAAGTGGAAGTGGAATAATAACAAGAAAAACCAACTTAAGAAGGGTGACCAGAAAAGGGGCAAGTGGGAGCTTATTTGCTATAACTATGCACAGAGGGGCCATCTTAGTAGGAATTGCAGAAACGAGAAAAATGATTTTTTAACTGCAACAAGCCAGGGCATATGAAGAAGGATTGCCCAGATCCACTGAAGAATAAGTAGGTTGTGTCTGCTTACGCTTTAAATGCTGTTGCAGCTTCGTCGACTATTCCATCGGTGAAGGAGAAGGGAAAAGTGTCGTTATACAGGGTATACTTTCTATTTATAATACACATATATGTGTTTTATTTTATATCAAGGCTTCACATTCCTTCATATCTAGTGATTTGGTAGATATACTGGGATTGAGAATCGAAATTGTTGACTGATCATTGATTGTGACGAACCCTATTGCTAGCTGCACTAGCCTGTATAAGTTTTGTCGTAGTTTGACCTTATCAAGCCATGGATGTTTTTTACTTGTGATTGTTTTGTTTTGGGTTTTGTGGGGTTCGGTATTATCCTGGGGATGGACTGGCTATAGAGGTACAGAGTAGTGGTGGATTATGAGAGGCCGTTGGTGACGTTAGGGATGGATGATGGGCGTAGGTTGGAGACAGGCTGCTTGTCTAATGATGAGGTGATGATTAGCTTTCTGTACTTACTCAAGATCCTACACGACGAGTTGTCATCTGTGCTTATAGCAAGGGAGTATCCAGACATATTTGAGGAGGTGACCAAATTACCACTACATAGGGAGATAGAGTTTCATGCAGATTTGGTGAAATATGGCAGACCGATAGTTTTTCCCTTGAGGCATATGGCACCCAGAGAGAAGAAGGAGCTGGTGGTGCAAGTGAATGACCTATTGAGGCATGGGTTCATTTGTAGGAGAATATCTGAGTGCGGCACACCTGTATTATTCACCACTAAAGCCGATGGCTCTTTGTCATTGTTTGTAGATTATCGTGAGTTGAATAAGTTGACGAAGAGGAACAAATATCCACCCTTGTGTATTGATGACTTGTTTGATCAACTCCATGGTGTTATGGTGTTCTCTCAGTTGGACCTTGTGATGGGTTTCATCAACTGAGAGTGGTGAACAAGAGTGTGTCGATCATAACATTTTGTACGCCATCAGGATTGTGGTTGGTTATGTCGTTCGGGCTAACCAAGCACTGGTATACTTTGTTGATCGTATGAACTATGTTTTTGGGGATCAACTAAATAAGTTTGTACTTGTATTCATAGACGACGTCCTTGTTTTTTCGAGGATGGAGGAAGAACACAAGGAGCATTTGAGGATTGTGCTCAAGGTGTTGAGAAAGCACCGATTGAAGGTAAAGTTTTTGAAGTGTCCCTTCTGGATAAGTGAAGTGTGATTTTTGGTCATGTTGTTTTTGAGCTGATGAACGTTTAGTGAAGTGAGAGGAAAAGTGATTGTATTTGGAAGACCGAGGAGAGTATGAGGACCGCTTATCCAGAGCTCTTTACATTGTGAGACTTCTTTTTATCACATTTACTTTCACTTTTGATATCATACAAGGTAGCTTAGTATCCTACATGTTAGGGTAGGCGTAGATATCATTACCTTCTTTTGTGTACATGTTTGATGTTTGGTATGTTTTCTCGTGGACATTAGGCATGCAGGGTAGCGACGTTTGATTTTATGTTGTTTGTATTGGTGATCGGGGGCGAAATTTCTAAAGGGTGAGAGTGTAACGACCCGTATTTTACATATCGATGGATCGTAAAATATTATTTTTAAATTCATATGTGGTCGTATGACTCTATAACTTTGTAAAATGGTTACTGGTGACATTTCCTATATTTAGAATTTTTCCGGACGATTTTACTCATGAAAACCTGTAATGGTTATAACTTCTAATAGAAGCCGAATTAGCATTCGAGACCACTTCCATTCGAATGATATGATGGTTTCCCTTTTCGTATATTAGTCATAATAGCGGTTTGGACTTTCTGGCTTGGAGATATGGATGTTTGAAAATTGGCAATTTTTGGAGTAGCTTAGTGATTGATTAGTGAAGTTTGGGGGCAAACCCACTAACTCATTTCGTGTTTGGTGGCTATAATAGGTTGAACCATCATCCTCAAATCATTTTTACCACTCCTCAAATTGATCTAAGCTCCCAATAACCCATTCTTTGCCCAAAACCTTTTCTTTTCTTCTCTAAATCAAATCTAAATCATAGATTAAGTGTAGATTAGTAAAAGGATTCATTAGAGATCTTCAAATCTATATTTTTGGGGAAGAAAACTTAGGGCTTGGCCATTGATTTTTGGATTTGCCTCGATTTGCATGCAAAACTTGGATTTTGAAGATTTTGTTGAGTGATTTATCATCTCCCACCTTATTATATATGTATATATAGATTCTGACATGTTTTGGATCCATTTTAAAGTAAAAATTAAGTTTAAATGTTATTTTTAAACCAAGCCTGTAGTAAAGACGTAAATAAATGGATTTTTGGTGTTTTAGACATGTTATTTGGATATGTGATTGTCTTGATGGATGTTTGGCTATGTTATATACACGTTGTATGATGGTTGCTATGATTTTCATGTTTGAATATTGTTTGGTATATGTATGGTGTTTGTTTGTATGCTTATATGGTTGAAAATGCTCATCGGAGCAAACTAGAGGTAGAAACCATGAAATTGGACTTTAACGGATAGGCGCTAGAGCGTTTGGAGTTGTATCTTTGGATAGGCGATGTATAAGGATCGAAGTGCTGTGTGTAGCGATGGAATCGGCGTGATGTTAATATACTAAAGGAGCTACAGGATTTGGTTCAGTGAAGCTTGGTCCGGCATGGGATGATCCTATGGTTGGCTTCAGGAAAGGGAAGTACTGGTTCAAATACGAGTTGGCTCGGCAGTGGAAGATCGAAAAGGAATTCTTATCCAGTAGATGCTTGGCTCAGCAAGGGAAGACCAAATAGAAATTTTTTTCTGCTAGCTTGTTGGTTCGGTAGTGGGGAACCAGAAAGGAAATCTTGTCTGGTGGATACATGGTCCGATGGCGTTATGGTAGGGGTGTCGAACAAGAATTCATGTTCGGTGTTGCTTCTGTTCGGAGGGAGAATGGTTTTAGACCGAATACAGGGATGCCAAATAACTTATGGAGTGAGGCTTTTGGGGTGTTGGCTTCAGAGCAAGACTTGGGGTTGCTTGGTTGTCTTGGGAGTTGGCTCGGGGTAAGGATGGAGAACCCCAGGATGACTTTAGATGACTTTGGGATGGCAACGAAGGAAGTACGATGACTTCTACCACTCGATGTGGCGAGTGACTATAGCATCTTGAGATGAACCGAAAGAACGAGTTTTGAACGATAGCTTGTGGAGTAGGACATAAGGTTATGATGCTCGTGAGCAGGATTATGATGCTCGTGAGCAGGATAGGGTAGCCTATGTGTACCTAGGGTAGTCTGTGTGTACCCATGTGTTTGAACATCTACGTGTGTCCAGTCCTTAGCCATCTGTTTGCGCATGAGTTGAGCACCTACGACAAAGTTCTACTATCAATACGTGTGCTAAGGAATTGATGGGTGACTATGTGGTTGTGATGCTCATTCTTGGGACATGGTAGTCTGCATGTTCCCAGGGTAGTTTGCATGTAGCCATATTTTGGACACCTACGTGTGTCCAGTCCATAGCCATCTACATGGGAAATGACTTAAACATCTGTAGGAGTTATCATATATCTAAAGCACATGAATGAGAGATGTGAGGTTGTATGATGGATGCTACCTTTGTTATGTGCCTGATATGCTGTGTGATACCCCTATGCCTTATATTTTCCAATTGTGATAGTAGTTTAGCATATACTACGTTTATGTGCTAACTATTTGGACGTAGGGACGGGTCAGGTATGGCTATTTATATTCTATACCCTATTTACTATATACGATTTTATAGTATTTCAGATGATGTATCGCTCACACCAGACTATTGTCTAATCCAAAGTTTTATGCTTTGCTTCTTATTATCTCGGGTACTCTTAAATGAGTAGATTAGGGATAACAGGTCTGGATAGCACATGGAGCTGTACCGAGTATGAGCAGGAGGCTGTTCTTTCATATATATATATATATATATCTGGAGCTAACTATCTCTTATATTCCGTTGTGCAGTACTGTGGAGCTATACCAAAACTTTATTATCATAGAGATAGTTATAGAGTTTATTTTGGAGATTGGGATGTATAAACTCTATTATTTTGGTCTGTATAATCTATGAACCTGTTGCACTCTGATTTTTTGTTTATGGTTCATTTGATTATATCACCATCTTGCCTATTTTACGTTTATGTTATTATATTATATTTTGTTTGTGCGTTATGAGATGTTCTACAGGTTCTATGTTTGGATTTTTGTTACTTTACACCCTTGGATACTATCCTGCGTTATACATGTATATTGGGTACAGGAAGTGTAGGGTGGTCATTACAACTACCATTGATGGTGTTAGCGTGTGAGTCCAAGGTGGTCAATGTTGGGTTTTTATGGAATTGGTTTAGGGTTGTATGGATGTGCCCATGGTAATATATAGTCAAAATGATAGCAAATGGTTGTATATATGTTTATAAGGGAATATTGTGGTTTGAGGTCTAGTTGCTTCGAGTGTGATTGAAGTTTATCAGATA
Organism: Allium fistulosum; assembly: GCA_030737815.1. NCBI lineage: Eukaryota > Viridiplantae > Streptophyta > Magnoliopsida > Asparagales > Amaryllidaceae > Allium > Allium fistulosum. The sequence goes on along the minus strand of JASFAW010000015.1, from coordinate 13,581,055 downwards.
TGCATCGGTTAGAAATTTTTGAACTAAGATGAAATGTGAACAAAGGAGGTATCAAGCGTTGTTGTATTATTGGTGAATTTTGTACCTTTTCCCTTCAAGTTTAAAAGGAATTGGCGATTTAATTTAGAAGAAATTTGTGGAAAAAACCTTAAATTTTCAAACTTAAACAATTCATTACAACATGCATATTCTCAAATTTTAGCATGATTCAATGAGATTTGGATGCGATTTGTGGTGCAATATGAATGAAAACTATGGTAGGTTGAATCATGAAGATTATTAGTTAACTTGTATTCCTGAAAACGAAGTCGATACTAACAATGATGGAGACGATATGGAAGATTTTCTAGAAAAGTTAATTATGGATAATTTGCAACTGGTCGATAGTATTGTTCGATGTGATACTACCTTTGAGGAAAATAGGTAGCTTATGAGTGTAGTTAGTAAATCTTGTCTTTAAAGTAGATTTGGTTTCATGTCATCCAACAAGCAAAAGGAGAAGAGTCACAGCTCCAACTTGATGGAGAATGGCATATACAACAATATCAATGGATGACCCACGAGCTGAGGCTCGTCGGTCTTTTGAAGGAAACCAAGAATATTCGTTGATGGTTAATGAGTGAAAAACCAACCAATGTGAAATAGTTCGGCATGTTTATTAGAAAAGAACATAAAAATTACGGTCGAAGTCGACGATAAGGCAATCAGGAACCGCAATTCATTGAATATAACCTTGGTAATATGTAAATTGAAAGTTTGAAAAATTCAGTTTAAGGAACCGTGTTAGAAGTTTAAAAAGTTGGTGTAATAAATTAAAACATGCGCTATTTTATGTTAGAGTAGTTATGTGATTCTTGTATTTAGTAATTTTTAGTTCTTTTATTTTGCTTCCAACATATTTATTAGCATGTATTAAAGGTATATATCTAATAAAGTAATATTATGCATGTATCTTTTGCTTTCAGGATCTCAAACAAAATATTCTCCTTTAATATTTCAAATAATTAACATCTTAAGAAAAAGTATAGATGACTCATTCAATTTGACATCCATTCAAAAATACACGCACACACATGCATACCCATTATATTGTATGCATTTAAATTAATTTTGATTATATCAAAAACATAACAAGTACATATGTTCAAAAATCACTAACATGATATGTATATTGATCAACGAAGTTCAATTATTCAAATACATAAACTTTTGATTTACATTATATTTATTCAAATTCAATGGCTTACCAAAATGAAAATATAATAAAGTAGTGAGTATGATGTATATACTTATCACAATGTAAGAAATTTAACCTTAATAATAATAAGTGGTCCAAATAGCTTATTGATATGTCAAATTTTTTAACATTAGTTTATTGAACAAAGTTTGAAGAAGTAATGGAATTTAGAATATGAATAAGTGTCCAGATAGCTTAATGATATGTCAAATTTTTTAACATTAGTTTATTGAACAAAGTTTGAAGATGCAACTGAATTTAGGAGTCCGATGACAATTAGTAAAGTGATAAAAATCATCTTAATGTGGGTATAGGTAGAGGTATTGAACTCCATTACCTCATACACCATTTTTTATTCCCAAGTAAACAGAACAAAATTTATGAATTCATAAGGGAATCAAATTTTTTAGTGCGCTACTATTGGCATCCAGTTTTTTTCTTCTGGCCACGTGAACTAAAGGCCACCTTGAAAAGTTTACTTCCCCACTTCCTAACACCATCTACTATTAAATTTATCTCACTAGACACTTGAAATTTAAAGTTTTAGCAACACAACATATTTTCCCCTCTTCATACAGCTGCATCATTTCTCACTGACAAAGTACCGCCATTGTCGTTAAACAAGGAAGACTAATCGATCATCTCAGCCGACAAGCCAAAATTCCACCTCATCACTTCAATCGAGTAAGTGTTTTGCGTATTGTTCTATTGAAAATCCAACTCCCAATTACTATGATCTATAGCTTTTTTTCCAATTTGATTGTCTGGAATGGCTATTTGTAGACACGATTTTTATTTTTCCATAGTGGTTGGCAATTGTATGATTGTTTTTTTGAAAAAAAAACTTTAAAACATGAAAAGGAAACTAACATCTTTTTTTATCATCACAATTGGAATTATCCACTAAATCTTCACCTTCCACGATCTATTAAAAGAAAAGACTATTTTTCTAGGGTTTAAGGTTTGAAACTTTTGAGAAGTATGTAAGATTTTCTGATGAGAAGAGATGAGGGGTACTTTGTGTAGGACAAAGTGAAATAGAAGAAAGGGTGGTTAGAAGTATATAAACAATAATGACATCTAATAAAATTATAATGGTGGCAGGAAGAAAAAAACTGGGTGCAATAGCAACATACTTTTTTAAAACGTTGGTAAAAGATTATTTTTTAGAATCTTTCTCATGATTTTTTTTACTTCTCAAGTGAAAAGGGCAACTATATCAAATTGTGAATCGCCACCTCCCTCCTCAAATCCTAATTTGTCATCCTCTCTCCTCCTCACTTCTGCGCTCCTCCTCACCCCCAACCATTATTCTTCTTCCCTATCCATATGTGTATTCGCGATATATTTTAATTTAGGAATTTCATTCCTGAGCACCGTTAAAGCCTAAAACTGTCGGGATCATTTCGTCAATGTTGTGTAATGCGCTGGTGTGTCATAACTTGGTTTCATGGTGGAGTGATGATTTTCTGGTGAAGATATGTGGTGATTGGATGAAATGTGGTGTTGATAGGGGTTGTTGGGCAGGCAAAGGATTTAAACAAAAAATGGCAAAAATGGTTTGCCTTAGAACAGAATCGTGTAAGTATTGTTGAGAAGCAAGAATTAGTGGGAAAGAAGATCAAAACTTATGTATTGATATGGCTAATGAAATGTAATTGCAGGAATTAGCAACAAGTAAAAAATTTCTTGAAAAGATCAAGAACTGAAATTGTAAACTACTGGAAATGAAAACAAGAATGGGAATTGAATAAATGCAGGAATGTAATCAAACAGGGAATTGTAAATGTAAAGATGAACAAGAAGAATGAACTGAAAATTGATATAAGAAAGTAATCTAGCAAAATCTTATCCATAAAGCAAGAAAAAAAGAAGGACGATACTGAAATTGCTAATCTAAGTAAAAGGAACTAATGTAACAACAGCAAGAATACATTATAAAAGATTGAACTATATCAATAAACTGAAATGGAAAAAAGAGATATTATATGCTAACAAGAAGAAGGAAATCAAATTAATAGCTAGCTGGAATGCAAAAATGAAGAATATTAACTTTCAGTTTTCACACACACTTACAATGCATGAGCACTCATATATACACATAGCCATGCATATGCATTTGACACAATCAATCCACTAGGTACCAGTTTCAGCTAACCCAAACTAACATGGATTTGACCCCATAACAACCAGGCATACTTAGCAGAAATCACAAATATAAAAGACCTCCAAACATAAAAGCAACAGACTTAAGCAAGGCCCGTATCAGTTGTGCACGTGCACAACATGTACATACATGCACACACTGATACAGGCTTATATCTCCCTCCTCAAGCTTCAATCCTATACATATCTTAACCTGCCCTATCTCTGACTGCTATCCTCATCACATAATCTGGTTCTTTTTTCTAGTATATTTAAAGCAAAAGATCCTTTCTCTTTTTCTAAATTTTGTATTCTACTTACAAATTCGTTCCTTAAGTTGTATTTTTTTGTTCATTATTATAAATCCAATAATTATATAGGTCTTCGTGTTAAACCCAGCAGAATCAAGAGGAAGTCGAGAAAACTCCATCGATTCAGAATATCTCAAAAGCCAACCGAAGGGACTAGAACAAGGAGTCAAAGGAAGTCAAGAAAAAAGAAAGGAAAATACTCTAAGGGCATGGATCGCTAGCGATCCATGGCATTAACTCGAGGGTTCATGAACAACATCAATACGAGATAATAGACACGATCCAAAAGGCAAAGCTCAAAAAACCACTAAGTACATATTGATCTAGTGCGCCTTACTATGTTGATCTGCAAGTATATGGCAAGCAGACTTGGCCTAGTAGCTCTCCAACCTCTATAAATACTCTCATACCTCCAACATAAAGGGGATCTACTTCGGACTGGTTGCTGAAACTCCGCTGGAAGCTTTTTTCACTCCTCACCTCCCTCACACCGGTCTTCAAAGAAATTCACTGTGATTCTCCAATGGATTCCAACCTCGGAGATTCTATCTAGTTAAGGATAATCAAGAGTTTTGTAATCAAATACATCGATCTTGTAACAGCAATCAGTCTATAATAAAAGCTATAAGTGGACGTAAGCTCCGTTAACAGCCGAACCACTATAAAAATCTTATTGTCTTCTTTCTCTTACTACTTTTTTATATATCTATTATCTACATTATTGCTCTGGGAGAACAGGGCTGGTGCTTTTATGCTCAAACCAGGGTGTTGATCCATTTTTTGGATTAACACGGACACACCCAACTACCTCCTCTAATGATATGATGACTGTACTCTGGCGAACTTAGTTAGAATCGGCATTTTTAGGCTTTTTGCACTTATTCAATAGGTTGATCATTCCTTGGTTGTTACACCTCCCTTCCCCTTAAAAATGACCTTGTCCATAAGGTTGAGTAGTAGCAAAGGAGGAGGCCATGGTGGTTTATATGAGCTCTCATTGAAAATGACATCTTCGAATGAAAAGAATATTTTCTTATCCCCATCAATATAAGTTTTGTTAGCACCTCAAGTACCAAGAAATAATCACTTAAACCCTTAATGGAATCACCTGTTCTTATTATAATCATATTATCTGTTTTTAGAATAGCCCTCGATGGTTGAATAAACACATCATGTGGATTATCTACATTTGCATTCATACCTACTTCATTAGTTGTACTAAGTTTGAATTATTCACCCTTTTCAATGACAAACAAAGCAACTTCTGATTGTTTTTCTTCATCCGCACCTTTCAATTCATATTCGAAATTACCAATATTCTTTAAAATAGTTGCTTCTTCAAAAACCATATCAAGTGATTCTTTGAATCTGAAACTATTTCACCAATCACAGGTTCTTGGCTAAGGTAGTTTGGATAAGAATTTATGGGTACTTGTGTATGTTCTTGAGGGAATATAGGGGGTTCATAAAGTCTGGAGCTTTTCTTGGCAGTGGCAGGTTGGTTCTTGATGAAAAATTGGAGACCTTGGGTCTGATTGAGGAATTGTAGGCATAGGTGGTGCATGATGAGTGGTGTATGGAATATGTAGAAGGGGTTCTTGATGGTGCATAGGTGCTTATGGTATTGCTGGGATCTAGTTCTTGATTTGCTGGAACTCTTAAACCAAAGTGGTGAGTACCTTGTATATACCTTCGAATTTTGTGTTTAATGCTTGTGTAGCATGCTCCAAATTTATGATAGAATAAGCATTACTGTTTATCTCTTCTTGTCTTTCCCATGCTTGTTCTTGATCTTGACATTGAAGTGGGGTTTGAGAAGAGTTGCTGGTGAGGTTAGAATCTGACTGGTTGTCAGAGGTTGCCGCAGTCTGTGGCTATAATACTAACATATGAGGCGCTGGTGGGTCATAACTTAGTTTCATGGTGGAGTGATGATTTTCTGGTGAAGATATGTAGTGATTTGACGAAATATGGTGTTGATAGGGTGGCAATTTGTTGTGCAGGCAACGGATTTGAACAAAAAATGGCAGAAATGGTTTGCCTTTAGAAAAGAATGGTGCAAGTACTGTAGAGAAGCAAGAAGTAGTGGGAAAGAAAATCAAAACTTATGTATTGATCTGGCTAATTAAATGTAATTGCAGGAATTAGCAACAAGTAACAAATTGCATGAAAAGATCAAGAACTGAAATTGTAAGCTCAATGGAAATGAAAACAAGAAAGGGAATTGAATAAATGCAGGAATGTAATCAAACACGGAATTGTAAATGTAAAGAGAACAAGAAGAATGAATTGAAAATTGATATAAGAAAGTAATCTAGCAAAAGCTTATCTATGTAGCAAGAACAAAAGAAGAACAGAAATGAAACTGCTAATCTAAGTAACAGAAACTAATGTAATAGGAGCAAGAATAAATTGTAAAAGATTGAACTATATTATTAAACTGAAATGGAAAAACAGATATTATATGCTAAAAAGAAGAAGAAGGAACTCGAATTAACAACTAACTGAAATGCAAAAAGAAAGAACATTAACTTTCAGATTTTACACACATTTGCAATGCATGAGCACTCATATATATACACAGCCATGCATATGCATTTAACTCAATCAATCCACTAAGTACCAATTTCAACTAACCTAAACTAACATGGATTCGACCTTACAATGACCTGACATACTTAGCAGAAATCACAAATATATAAGACCTCCAAATATAAAAGCAACAGACTCAAACAAGGCCTGTATTAGTTGTGCATGTGCATAACATGCACACACATGCACACACTAATACACGCTTATATCTCCATCCTCAGGCTTCAATCCTACACATCTCTGAACCTGCCCCATCTCTGACACACCCAACTACCTCCTTCGATGATCTGATGACTGTACTATGGCGAACTTGGTCTGAATTGGCAGTTTCAGGCTTTCTGCACTTATTCAACAGGTTGATCATTCCTTGGTTGTTACATGTTGCATTCCCCCAACCCTTCTCTGCTTCCCTCACACTTACAACTCTAACAACTATCCCTTGCCACATTATGATCTAAATCCCCTTTGAATTTCCTCTTCTAGTCCCTTCTACTATTACTATTGAGGTTCGTATTCCCTTAGTTGCCTCTAGCTTTTCTAGCTCTGCAAAGCCACAAGAAGGTTTGTTTCTTCATTACCATTTCTTTCTATGGTTGTTCACAGAACTTCAAGGATGGAAACCTCCTTTTTAGCTCCATAAAATACATGAAACTTCCTTGTTTCCCCATAAACCAAGAAATAATGGCTCATAAATTCCTGTCCAATTTGACTTGACTTTTAAATGAGGCTCTTGTATCGTTGGAAGTGAAAGGGGCAACATCCAATTGGCATGATCATTTAGTCAGATTTTTCCTTAATAAGAATCTTTCTTATTCTATAGTTACAAATCACCTTAAAAAGTTTGGGAATTATCTAGCTCTATTAAGGTAAAGTTAGATAAATCAATATTCATCTTTGAATTCTCCCGAGTGGTGGATAGAAAAAGAATCCTAGAAGTGGGCCAAATCATAATCCAGGGTAAAGTTTTCATTATTGCTAGATGGAGTCTCTCTATCTACTGGCTCATAAGCAAGTTCTACTAATTCCTATATGGGTTCGTCTATTTAATGTTCCTTTTATATATTGGAGTGTATCTAACATAAATTGCCTTTCTTGCTATATTAGGGAGCGGTTTGCCTTGACAGATCTATTAAAATAAAGAACATTTTGATTAATGCTAAAGTGCTCGTTGAGGTGGAGCCGAAATAGTCTTGCCTTCTATGATTATGACAACTTACTTAGGATCATATTGCATATATGGATATCTCTTATGGTTGGATGTATAACATTTGTGATACTTGTATTGTCTTTGGTCCTGTAACCGGTGCGAGTTGTACCTCATATGTTCATGCTCCTTTAGTGCAACTCTTGCATTGCCCCACAGGGTCTAACCTCCATATCCTAGTGAAGACTGCCCTATCCCTAGATCAAACCCTTTTCAATAGTGGCAGTGTAAGTCCCTTCAATGGCTTCTCCTAGTTTTGTTCCTCCCTCCTTACACCCTTATTTTTATACTGTTTTTGGTCATGTTTTTCAAGTTGTGGCTCCTTCGGAGGTTATCATTGACTTCGCTCATGTCTCTATCATTCTCCTATGATTCAGGCTCGCCCCTGGACATTAGCCCTCTTATTGTTCTTACTGCTCTCATTGGTCCTATTTGTCCAGGAAGAGAGTATTTTGAAGCCTTATGACTATGTTGCTATAGTAAACAACTATCCTCATGAACGCGTAGCTTGGAGTGATTTAGAGAATATGTGGATGGATTAAGCAAGTGATATTAGTACTCCATAACTAACAATTGTTACTGGAAAATTGTCATAAACTGACAATAACCATTGCATGCTCTATTGTTCCCCTACCAATGATTCTCTTTCTCTTTACACATCAATCTCATTAGATGATGCTAATTAGGGTATTCTATCTTTCAATGAAAATACACTATAGTCCAAAAAAATTGTCCAAGGACATAATGCTAATTAGGGTATTCTATCTTTTAGCGATGGACCTGGAGGAGGGTAGGACAGTCACCGATGATGGTTCTGGTGGCGGCGATTAGGTTAGCTGTTGAGAAGGCATTGTAAGATGCCACGATGACAGCATTAGTATGGTATTAGAATTCTACTAGGGTTTTAGAGTAGGGCGACGATGGTGGTTTTATATTTGAGTGCTCTAGTGGTGGTGATTGTTTATGATGGCTTTAAAGTGGCCAACTAGGTTTTTTGTGATGATGTGGCGATGATGATTATAAGCAGCAACGTTAAAGTTGGGAAGAAGAAGATAACATGGGGTAATACAACTAAAAATAGCATTTTATGTTTTTTGATGAAAAAAAATTTAGTTATGTATATTACTCCTTATAATGTAATTTTGTAGTAACATTTTATAGATTGTAGTAGTATTATATTAACCATAATTTCATTTTACGAATTATAGTAGCATTTTACATAAATTAAAAATTGAATAGAATATCTAATGTTACAAATGCTACCTTGTAATATCATTTTTTATTCTATTGCTTTTAATAATGACATTATGTGATTCAGAGTCTGAGTAATGATGTTATTATTATTAGTGAAAATTTTCTTGTCACAACACTAAGTTAATTATGAAGTAATTACGGTGCTGAACGCTTCTATAATTTTTTTTTTATTTAAAGGAAGAATATATATATAACAGGATGGAGAAAAAATGCCTTTCTCCGGGAGCTTACAGAAATATAATAGACATTTTAAAAATGCCTTCGAGAATAACAGTACAGAAACAAGCCTAACAAGAGTACTAAAGGAATAGAAAGCACCAGAATCCACTGCCGAAAGAATACAAAAAATCCCTCCTGAGAAAAGAGGAGCATCAACCCACTGAACCGACTATCCCGCTACACCCGATGAAGGTGTAGGCCAGACCACCGAAATAAACCAACCTCCACCAGAAATAGAAAGCCCGAAACCAACCAAGATCTAAACACCAACAAACAGACAGCCGAAGACAAGCTCTACCCGACTGAGGAAATCATAGGGGATAGAAACAACAACCAAAGGCAGCGGCGAAGACACAACCGATCCATCAAGGAAGACGAACCACCACAAAACCTAAACCTGAAACACTAGCAAAAACATCAAACCAAAAATAATAGGGGGGAGGGGGAACCAGATTGCTGGATGAACGCCAGCAATCCGCCAGGAGGACCTAGCCGACGCCAAGTCTGGCGGAACTCGGCGCACAAGAAATGGAAAGAAGACGGACAAAACGATGAGCATTGGAGCTCAAGTTGCCCCTAAACGGTCGACCACGGAATGCTAGGAATACATCATTCCGAACTTGATGAATAATGGATGAGGGGACCATAGGAGAGTCGTCGAAGATTGCCTTATTCCGTGCACACCAAATGTGCCAGCAGATAAGACAAGGAACCAGACGATGAATAATCGAACGAAGAGATTTCCCAGATTTCCGCGCCCACCAGGTAGCCGACAGATCATTAGCAGATCTGGCAACCCCGCGGACAGACAAAAGGTTACCAAAGTAATTCCAGCATGTAGTGGCAGTAGAACTGGTGAAGAATAAATGGTTCAAGGATTCAGAATTCCCGATGCAACAGCATTTGCAACGGGAGACTAAAGGAATGCCTACCCTTTTGAGATTCTCATCCAATGGCAGTCCGTCATGAAGGATACGCCACATCAGAAGTGAAACCTTAGGAGGAGAGCGAGAATCCCATATGAAGGAAAATAATGGACGAGTAGGACAAGAAATTCTAACCGAGGACCAAGCTTTCAGGATGGAGAATGGAGCGCCATCCCAGCCCGCCCGACCTCCATGAGAATCAGCGAAGGTCTTCACAGACTGCATGTGCTTCCAAGTCTCACTTGCATAAGACGGAGTTCCCGAAAAGTTGGAACCAGCCAGCCTATGGTACTTAGCATGAAGGAAGTTAGCCCATAAGGAGTCATTAGCACCAAATCTGTACCACAGTTTACAAGCAAAAGCAGCACAAATATCCTTAGGATGCCTAAGCCCCAAACCGCCCTCGTTCTTGGGACGACAAATAGTGTCCCACGAAACCCAGTGGTGGCGACGGCGATCGTCCTTTGTGCCCCAGAAAAAGGACGAGACCAAAGACCGATACGAGCGGAAGAAGGAAGATGTAGGGGTCATTGCCGCAAAGACATGAGTGCCCATAGAATCCAGCACAGACTTAATAAGAACCAGTCTACCGGCCTGGGAAAGAAGAGCCGCATTCCAGCGACAAATCCGGCCCCTCACCTTGTCAGTTAAGCAGTCGAACAAGGAGTTAAGCTTCCTACCACGGTATAGAGCGATACCTAGGTATGGTAACGGCAAAGAAGCTTCCTTGAAGCCCGAGAAGGTCTCAATCCAAGAGGATCGAGACGAAGAACAGTCCTTAGCACGAACGAAACAACTTTTGGAAGGGTTAACAAGCTGACCAGAGGACCGTTCGTATTGGTGGATGAAACAAAGAAGACGACGAACGGAGGAACGACCCCCGTTTGAGAAGATAACAATGTCGTCAGCGAATGAAAGAGAAGAAATAAGAGGACAACCCCTAGCGATTCCAAATCGCTGAATTTGACCAAAAACCGTAAGGGTATGAAGACCGCGGATGAAAACTTCAGCCGCGATCACAAAAAGAGTGGGCGAAAGCGGGTCTCCTTGGCGCAAACCCCTCCCATCTTTGAAAAAACCGTTAGCAGAACCATTAATAAGCACAGAGAACCAGCAGTTGGAAATAAGTCTCCAAACTAGGTCGATGATGGTTTCCGGAAAACCGAACGATCTTAAAACTTTGATGACGAAAAACCAGGACATACGATCGTAAGCCTTAGCCATATCCAATTTGAAGACAACATTTGAACCCCTAACTTTCCTATCAAGCTGGGAGATCAATTCCTGGGCCAATAGGACGTTGTCAGAAATTAAGCGCCCTTTAACGAACCCCGCTTGAGACAAAGAGATAATACGCTCAAGGAAAGGGGCCAGACGACTAGCAAGGATCTTGGAAATAACCTTATTCGAGAAGTTGCATAGGCTAATAGGACGAAAATCCCTACAGGACCGAGGGTTGTCGCACTTTGGGATAAGAAAAAGGTTGGTGGAGGTCCAACCAGAGGGGAGGCAACTTCCGGAAAAAAAGGACTGGACAGCAAGACAAAAATCCGCCTGAATAATAGGCCACGAACAACGGTAAAAGGTACCGTTGAAACCATCCGGGCCGCTCGCACTATCCTTACTCAGGGCGAAAACAGAGGCACGGATTTCCTCAGGGGAAGGGAGGACCGCTAGAAGGTCTCTCTCTGGCGGGAGAACCAACCTGGGAATAAAGGCAAGCAAAGCAGAATCGGTTGCCACCTCGGACGAAAAGCCCATAAAGGATTGAAAATGGGCCAAAAGGGTATCTTTCACTTCCTCGGGCGAGGATGCCAAAGAATGATCAGGCCGCAGAATCTCACGAATAGTGAGAATGTTGTTCTTCTTTCGAATGAAAGAATGGAAGAATTTGGAGTTCGCATCGCCGTCAACCACCCACTTTACCCTTGCCTTTTGACGAAGGAATTCATTCTCAATACGAAGCTCCGCAGAGTAGGTGGAATGAGCCAAGGCCCACGCCTCCTTATTGGACGCGGACGGGACCTCATCAAACAAAGATTCGGCTATGATAAGCGATTCTTCGGCCACCCGGACACGATCGAAGACGTTCTTGAAGACCTCAGCGTTCCAAACCTTAAGACAGCATTTGAGACGCTTCAGTTTGCGACTGAAAACCGAACAGGGAGAGCCAATAATGGGAACGGACCAAGAATCAACCACAACTTGGTGAAAAGTGTGGTGCGATCTCCACATGCTCTGGAAGCGGAAAGAAGAGGGCCCGGACAGGGAGAAGGGAGAGCAACGAACAACCAGCGGGGAATGGTCTTAGAGGGACCGATGTAGATGAGCTACGGAGAAGGAAAAAGGTAAACCGAACCAATCCTCTGATCTGAAAACCCGATCGAGCCTGGAGAGGATGCGACTAGGGCCCACCTGATTGTTAGACCAGGTGAACGCAGAGCCCACAAAAGGGAGCTCGGAGAGACCAGAGCTGACAATGAAGGAGTTGAAGTCCGCCATTGCAAGACGGTTGATGGCAGCTCCCCCTCGTTTCTCAGCCTGGCAGGCGACGATGTTAAAATCGCCGCCCACCAAAGAGTTAGAAATACCCAAAGAACCAAGACCAATAATGTCTGACCATAGAGATAACCTCTCCGTACGGTCACAAATAGCATAAACAGCCGAGAAGAGAAAAGGAGATCCAAAGGAGGGAGAAGAGCAGACTACTGAAAGAAGCTGAGCAGAGTCAAAAACAGAACGAGCCGAAAAGGATTTGGACCATAAGATCCAAATCTTACCAGAGACATTGGCAAAGACACCACCAAAACCAAGGGATAACACGGTGCTGGTAATGCCTTCGGGAAGTATGAATGGTTCCAGAAGAGCAACCAAGCCTATCGAGTGTTTCCGGACAATGCGTTTAAGTCTAGCCAAAGACGCATCGTTACCTATACCGCGGACATTCCAAAACAAAAAGTTCGACATGACTGAAACCAGACGGAGCCAAAGAGACAGGCGAGAAAAACAACAAAAGAGGTGGACAGACCACAACAACCGAGATGACCAAGCACGCTCAGGCAAGGTACAGAGAGTATCGAGCAGATCTATCAATCTGCTCGGACGCCGCTATAGAGCGTGTACGGATGGTGCGAGGAGTAGAATGGACCCTACGCGATCATTGCCGAGACGATCGGGCAGGAGAATGATGGGACTGAGAAGAAAGCACCGACAACTCCTCACAAACAGAGCCCTGAAAAACCAGCTGGGACGCCTCAGCAACCTCAGGAGCCGAGTTCCTGGACAAACAATCAAGGCGCTCGTTAAGAAGCGCAATCTCTTCCTTACTCATCAACGGGATGGTAATGGACAGAGAACAAGACGAAGAGGGGAGAGAGCATGCCGAAGAACAGGACGGCATGCTCAAGAGAACTGAAGGATCAGCAATAAAAGAATAAAAAAGCAGACAAGAGGGAAGTCGAGGAGGGCGAACACCAGACTGCCACCTGAACCTATCAAGGGCGGTACAGGAAGTAGCGAGGATGGAGTCTGGAAAGGTAGGAGAAGAGCCATCGACGCTTGAGGCCCCAGCTGCTTCCGACTGAAAGGCTGAAAAAGAAGGAGAAGCGGACGGGAAGACGAAGCTGGACGAACACGACAGGGACCGGTCAGGTGTAAGGAAGCAAACCATAGGTTGCCCCAATTGCTGTTGGAATCTTACCGATGCGAGACTGTCACTGGTAGTACAGTCCCGAAATGTCGGTAAGATTCGCTGGGCGGACCATACAGAAGGCACAGTAAAACAAAGCAATAAAAGCTGGCAACAATCCAGGCTGTCCGTATAGTGATCACTGGTGATCACTATACGCACAGAGATGGAATACCGCCCAAACCAGTCGCTCCAGGCAAACCGTACCTTCCTATGGCGCCAAGTAAAAACTGCCGACAACGGAACCCAATGAGAGGACCAGATCACTGAAGGCACAGACCAGCCCTCAAAAAGACACAGCACCAAAACCCGAAACAAAGGCCCACACGAACCAGACCAAACTGACTCGGTTGTTAAGATACAACCGTAGCCGAAACAAATGGACAGCATAGCTGACAGAAGCCAAAAGCACTTCCGCAGGCAACCCAACAAACAGGCAGACGCAACAAAAGAATCATACCCACAGGGACCAGACAAGCAAACAGACGAAGAGGAACAAACAGTGAGCACACACCAAAGCGTGTCAAGGCTCACCAAGACACAACCAATATCCACAGCCATCAACTTAAACGGACAGTGCAAATCGACAAAAACAACAAAAAACGAAAGAGAGCGAGAAAAGCAAACCTTCCAACACAAAGCCTCAGCAGCCTGGAAAATAGGAGCATATAGTGCCGCAGCCCCAGACAGAACCACATCCATGGTAGGACCCAAAGTCCCACCACCAACCTCATCCAACCCAGGAACGATCCCCACCAACTCAGAGGAGAGACCAGGCAATGCCGAAAAAGCAGAAGGCATTGAACAGGGGCAAGGAGATAAAGTGATGAACTCTTTATCTACCTCACCACCCTCATACGAGCCAAAGCAGAGATCACCAGCAAAAGCATCAGTAGGTGAAGAACAACCCAACATCGAAATACGAGGCGAGAAAGGAGTGGTGAACTCTCCCCTCTTCCTCTCCTTGAAACCAACGACGCAAGAGTCGACCGAAAGACCACTGCCAGAAACAGCACTGAATGAGCCAAAGGAAATCTCAGTCGAACCCAAAGGCAATGAACCCACCGAAGCCCCAAACTCCAAACTTGGCACGAATCGGGTGGTGAAATCCCGATCTGCCTCTGACGACGAACCAAGCAAACAGCGATTCAACCCCATAAAGCACGGGGTAAGTTCCATAAACAAACCCTCAACCAACAGAAACTTAAATCTAGCCAAATCGGAGAAAGCCCCAATCGAGTACACTTCAATCTCGACCGAACAATCATTCAAAAAGCAAACAGACAAAGGAGGAGCCACAACAGAAAGCAAGGCCTCTGCGATGGCGGCGAACGGAGGGCAAAGCCTCACGAATTCTCCTTTAAAGGAGAAAACCCCCAATTCCATAGAAACAACTGAAAGAGAACAGCAACCAACGAGATGCTAAAATCAGAGAGAATGCACAACTTACAGTCACCAACAAACAGAACTGAAGAGGCGAAGAAGGAATAACCTAAAGAAAAAATACGAGAGGAGGGAGAAGGCGGAATTAGGAAGCCATTATCGAGTTTTTTAGACCGTTGCGGGTTGTACTATATATGGAGTGAACGCTTCTATAATTGTGAATCAACAAATTTAAGTAGTGTTAAATTCGCTTTAAGGGTTGTAATCATGTTGTTTTATTCTTATACAATTATTTAGTTTCATTTTAACCATTTGTTAAAATGTCAAGTTCAATTTATATCTAATTTAGGTAAAATAAAAAATAATATAGTACTGGAAATAGCGAACAATAAAAGGTGTAGAAAAAGTAAAAGACACCGAAATTTACGTGGTTTGGAGTTCAAAAAATCCTACATCCACAGGTTAAAACTTTTCTTATATTCTTCTTATTGGTTGAAACTTCTAATGGCTGAGAGTACAAGTATATATAGTATATAGATAATATTCCCCAAAAGTCCTTTTCTCTGCTATAGTACCCTATTATTTATAGTACTATGACATCGTGTGGATTACTAATTCCCTAATCTAGGATTTCTTCTCCACGGTCCAGTCCTTTCGCATGTCATTTATCCTATTACTCATTGATTTGTGCATGGGTTGCTAACGTGCCTGAAGGCACGAGCTATTTCATTAGGCGGGAAGATTTGACTGAAGGCTGGAATTTTGATTGGAATCTAGGAAGGAAATTTGAATTTTGAGAGTGTTAAAGGTTAACTCTTGAGTTCGCTCCGAAAGTTGCGCTTCATTGGTTTGTGGTGTCATAACTAAGGTGGAGTGCAACAACATGGATTTGCTTGGGGTTGGGTAAGATCGCTTTTTGAAGAGTCGGCACAATTCTTCTTAAATGTGATGGTGCGCTCACTTTTTTGTGTTAATGTTATCTCTTAGTTGATAGTGTATAGATCCTGGGGAGTTATTGATGAAGTCCATAGGAAGGTGTCGACGTATATTCGAGGGAGGTGTTGGTGCAGACTTTAGGGAAATGACAGTGTAGACTTTAAGGAGATGGCGGTGCAGGCTTTAGAGATATGGCAGGTAGACTTTAGAAGATGGCGGCGTAGTTCTTTACATTCGTTTGAAATAGGTATCCTTTAGGTTTATCTTTACTTGTATGCAGCATTTAGTTTTGTTGCTTTGTGAAGGGGCGATCTCCCAATTTGCTTACTTCCATTTGTTGTTGCGGTACCTTTTGACTTCAATTTCTTTGCCATACCACTGACTGTTTACTGGCTGCAAATCCATCCAGTCTTCTTTGAACATGATCTATTGGGCTTAATATGTCCTTCTTTTGCGTGGTTCCTTATTTTTGATGAAGCTGTGGCATGTCTCATCCTTTCCTTTAAACTGTGCAATCTCCCTGTGCTTGAATCACATATCTGTATCGCACATGTTTATAGGAGAAAAGTGGGTGTAATAGTTGCCACCTAAGTCTACGCTAATGTGTATCAGTGCGAACTTGTCATATTCGTACCTAGTTTTCTTATTCTCTGGTCAATCACTTCGCATTTAATGCTCTTTACACGTGTCTCGTTGCGAATGGTTATTTTTATGACTGCATACAAATCGTTTTGAATTCCAGTGAATCCTTTTCATTCTTTGTGTATTTGGGGTTATCTTTATTAATATCTAACGATTATCTATTACCGCACCATTAAAATTTTATGGTTGGGATTCTTTTACCAAAAACTATACAAATTTTATCTTCCCTTTCTCAATTTATTGTGGTTTTTCTTCCTTCACAATACTTTCTCATTCTGATTTGTAATCCATCCCAAATTATAAGTTGGATCTTTTCTTTACTACTTTTATTTTCTTTTTATATCTTCCTTTATATCCTTCCTTCCCTTTCTATTTATTTTGGCACACATATTCATGTCTGTAATGTATTTGGTGAAATTTCTGTTTGGATTGTTCGATTAATTCAGTCTTTAAATGACATCGCTTTTTATTCATTCTTGAGTTAGGTTGATTTGATTGTTGACGATGGATTTTTATTATACACACAGAGACATAAATAATATATATATGTGTGTATATATATATATGTATGTATATATGTATATATGTATGTATGTATGTATGTATGTATGTATGTATGTATGTATGTATGTATGTATGTATGTATGAATTTGTGTGTTTGTACTGAAGTTTGATGCTGAATAAAATTTTCTTTTCATTTTGATCAAAAGATCCCAAATGCATTTTCCTACTATATTCATTTTCTCCTTTAGTTATTCATGGCCACTGACGATCTTCCAAGTACTTCAGGTCGGAGCTTAACTCCTTTGATCGAATTGATTTTGGCTATCTGTGAAGAAAACCAAGCGGAGGGAATTCTAAATCATATTTTATTTAAGGACAATGAATTTATAATTCCTACCCCTTCTGGTCACACACACACACACATATACATACATACATATATATATATATACATACATATATATATATATATACCCTAGAAGGGTTTGCTTCTATAACATCTGAACACATTCAAAACGGGTTCTATCTTCCACTCCATCCCATCATTAGGGAGTGGTTAACTGCCATCAATTTGTCCCTAATCCAATCATCTCATGTCCCTTATTATCTGCTCACATCCACTTTCATCTTGTTTGCTGAGCACTTAACTTCACCTATTTTTCGAGAATTGTTGTTCTTGTATTCGATGCATGAAAATGCTATTAAGGGATGTGATGGATTTCACTATGTTCAAACTTTGAAATCTATCTTCTCAGTTTCTCCTCTCAAGACTTAGAGATGGAAGGGTCATTTTCTCTGCCTTTCTAATCAAGATGGCTCTCTCCCTTTAGATATTCCAGTATTGTTCCAATTTTTTCATCATTTCATCTTTTCCTCACTTTTTTTACTACATTGACTTATGTGCTCTCTCCCGCCCTCCCTCTCTCTTTCCTTTCTTTTTTAGTTAAGTGTCTTGACTTCTCTAGCGTAGAGTGGGATTCGTTTTCAGTACGCAGAGTCAACGTGCTTAAGCTTGACAAGGACACCAGCAAAGCTACTAATGTTTTCGTTGAAGCTTTGTTTTGCAAGTATGGATTCTTAAGCCAGTAGCATCGCTTCTCATATTTAGTGTTTGTCTATGTTTTTATCGTTTCTATGCCACATGGTATATGTATTATATTCTCATTTTCATATGTGTTTGAGTGATGGTCACTCATGTTCTAGTTATTTTAATGTTTATTATTGTATGTGCCTTCAAATTCTTTGTTGATTGAATTATATAGGTACGATGTCTAAACTACTGGATGCATTCAAGATCAAGAAGCCAAACAAGAATAGGAAGGGTGATGCCCCTATGAGAAAAGATGGAAGTTGGCTACCTCTAGTTGGTTCTATTCCTCCTCCTTCCCCTTCTATATCTTCTGTTGATAATCTTTCCATGTTTGTGCCTCCTCTCAATGCACTCTCACCCTTTCAGCGCTTCTTACCTCTTCCAAAGGGTGGTGTTATTTCTGCTCTAGCCAAGCAGATAGGGTGCCTTATGATCGATGACGTTCAGACCCTTAGTTCTACTCCTTCGCATCCACTACTTCTCCCAGCCTCAGATCCCCCTACTGCAGAAGTTTTCTAGAGTCTTCATAGAAGTTTATTTCATGTAAGAGTTTTTTAATTTATCGTGTATTTCCCTTTGTTAAGTCACTTGTTCATTTATTCATTTCTTATAGGGGTGCGCCTTGGTTATTGAACTGTACCATCGGATTGAGACTTTTGAGCCTGCATTAGTAAGCGCATAAGTTGAGGTTCAAAGGCTCACAATCGATGTCGAGACTGGGCACTAAAGGGAGGAGAGTTTAAAGAAACAGCTTGATAAACTTAATAAGAAATACACAAAGATGAGGAATCATGCAACAAAAGCTAAGGATGTTCTGACAAAAGCCGAGAAAAAGGAGAAGCGGTTGAGCATGAATTTGCCAAAATGATAAAAGAGGCCGTAGCAACTACCTACAACATCCTTTACCAGATATAGGGACAGGTCGAAAGATAATTCTTCGTAGAACGTCTTGATAACCCTAAGGCAGAAGTGAGCTCTAAATTCTTGACTAACCTACAGTAGCTAAATCCGCTCGAGGTCACAATTGCAAGAAATAGGCCAGGGAACATAATAGGGCAGCTTCCCTCTAGACTACTATTCAAGATTTATCAGGCAATTCGGACATTGGGAATAACTCCAAGGTTGTGCTTGATGTTAATACTAATCAAGCCAATGAGGCCTCTCACTCCGCTGAAGTAAACACTTAAACCCTAGCTTTGTTATTTTTCCTTAGGATTTGGAGAATTTGTAATAAACCTTTGATACAATAGTACTTTTAGTTGTTGTGGTGGTAGTCTTTTGTGAAATTTTTATAATGAATAGATTCAGGTGTTTTAGTACTTGATTAAGCTTTGTTGTTTGTGCATTACTAAGATTTCTAATTATTATTTTTAGTATTCTTGTTGGATATAGCTGTGTGCATGAATTAATATTCTTTTCCTTTTAGGTAGGAATTGTTAACATTGATAAACCTCTTTTAGTAAAGCCATTCAAAGAAGATAACTTAATTCAGTATTCGAGGGGTGTGTTGAAAGTTTAGTAAAAGCAATATAAGAATACACATTGTTCATAAGAGAGAAATTGAGCTGGAAAGGTTTGGCATTCAACTGAAAAGGGAATCTTAGGGACTCTTATTCAGAATTACACAAGTTATTCATAAAAGAGGTGTGCTCTATGGCCTAATACTGCGCAAATGGGTTCCTTCATTACAGAGTTAACTGCTTCTTTTAGGACATCCCCATTTGTTACGGTTTAAAAATAGACTCGATCGTCGGCAAGGATTGTGTCTTTTTATGCACATTTGATCCTTAATTGAATAGAACATTTCCATGAATTAAGTATTTTCATGTTCTTTTATTTATCCTGTGTATATTTTTTATATTTTCTTCATTTAATTGTTCATCAATTTTTTAATTGGTTATCTTATATTCATAGGCTACCCTTTTTCCTTTAATCAAAACTTCCTTGGTCGCTTTTCATGGAAGTGGTGCCCATCTCATGTTCTTTTCAGTTCCTGCTTAAGGGAGTAAACCTCACTAAATGTCTTTTAAAGTTATGAAACTCGAATTAAACTACTTAAGATTGCCAACCCAAACCTTAATAAGGAAAAAGAATTGATTGCTGATGACACTTGAGATGAACTACGTATGGAATATATTGCACATATGTGATAATTTGAAGGGTCTAAGCAAGCTAACATTCGAAATTATAATTGCATCATTGAACAAAGTACCGACTTAGCATCCATAGAAGATAAAATACAAGAGCTTGAAAAGGAACTAAAGACTGTGTAGGACCATATCACTGAATTGGAGAAGTTGTTGAGGGATACTGAAGGGTTCTATAGAGTTATCTATGAGAATAAGGTTAAGAAACACAAAAAAACTATTGAGGAGCTATCCTAGCAATTTGCTCGTCAACTAGCCGAAGAAGGCAATCCTTATGTTGATATTGCTCCTCCTAAGGTGTCTTCTTCTAAGGTAGCTCCTACTTCTCCTTTCGATTTAAATAACGAAGCAGCCTTATAATGAAAAAGGGAATTGCCAAATTATTATCAAAATAGAGTTGACAGCATGAAGGTTGTCTACAAAAGGAGGTTGGAGAATTCTAAAAGGGAGAGGAAGGTGGAAGGGTGCTTGATCGCTTATAAACTATTCAGTGTGTTCTCTAAGAAAACCAAGAAGATTGAAGGTAGAGGTTTTGGATGATCCAGAACGAGCGTAGCATATAGCTATCAGGAGAATCAATGAGTTGAAAGATCAAATTCTGAACTGGGTTCTAACACGAGTCCTTATTTATGGCCTCTCTGTGTTCGCACTCTTTAATGCCTGGAGTTCCTGGATCCGCACAGTCAGATTTAGCAGAACAGCTCGGATAAGAGAATGTTAGATGTATTATGGCACAGTCAAATTAGTCGCTTTCTATTAATTATCCTTTGTTTTTACAATGTTGTTCTAACAACTCAGTTGCTTACAACTTGGTAAGAATCCAACAAAGTGTAATTTAGAAGAGTATTTCTCAACTCATCTAAATTAATAGTTCATAATAGAGATCTGGAAAAAAAGTCCCCTTGAAGTGAGCCTCTCCTCTTATTTATAGATGAAGGTGGGTGAATTTGGCTCCGAAATTCCCTACACATGTTATCCACGTCATGCATGACCATCTCTAGAAAAATCATGGTCCAATTCACTTGGGGCTTCACAAGTTGGACCTGAGTTAAGCTCTTCAACTCAGTCATCAAGTTGAGCCATGCTTTTCTCTTGAACTCTTCAACCTTTGTGCGCTTTCCTTCCTTATTCTCGTATGGTTGCACCCTTGCCTTGCTTCCATCTTGAGAATTCATGTTAGTTCACCATGGTAACCATATCTTGACTTGCCCTAGGCACAACTCAGACCCGAGTAGCAGCCACTAAGTTGATATAGTCAAGTTGATATTTCTCATCCAATTTTCATTATCTCTTTTATAATTTCCTACTTTGTAGTTTGGTGATGTTTTTTGAGCATTTATACGCATTCCTTCGTCATTTCTTAGTGGAGTTTAATTTTCTGAGTCTGTTTGTAGGGTGCAGAAAAATTAACCATAACACTTTGCCCCTCAAAGCAAGCATTGTGAACAAAAGGTATGCTTTGCTCAAGAACAAATATCGAAATTGGCAAATCATTAGTAGTTGAGATCTCTGGCCATTGATTGATCAAATCATGACAAATCATTCGGTTCCTTTGGATTCACCTGTAAATCAAAGGTCTTTCTAGACCATTATAGATAAGGACTCGAGTCCTTGCTTAAGTGTTAATCACAAATCATCATCATTCCGTGTTCTTTTGGAATTATCATATCATATATCATACATCATGAATCGAAACCCTCTCATGTTCTCCTGAGAGTTAACTATCACATTTCAAAACCAATATTGTTTCTTCGTCATCCAGGATTTCAGTTCTCAAATATCAGTGTCAATGGCATACCGTGTTTGCCCAGGATTTAATATACTATATATTATGCGATCAGGCATAGTTAATTGTCGTCGCTCACTACCGTCGATTGGAATATTACTTATAAATCGCCTAGTATTGTCTAGTATCCCATTATAAGCAAGTCCAACCAAATCGAGGCAATATGGTAATCCAATAATCATTATCAAACCATTTTAGGGTTGGGTGGTGTTCAAAATTCAATATCTAGTTTTAGATCTCTCCGGATCACACAATCAATGTCCAGTCTTATTTTGGTCTTTCGAAATCGCATAATAAAAGTCCAATTTAGGTTTTAATCTTTTCGAATAGCGTAATCGATATCCATCTTAGCTTCCGATCTCTATGGATCACGTGATCATATATTCGGTCTAATCTTTTATCTCTCTGGATCATATATCCAATCCAATTTTTGATCTCTCCAGATCATATATCCAGATTGAGGCCAATCTGGTCGCTCTCCAGCAAAGGGACACAATAAGGAGCAAATCCATCCACTCGTTCTCCAGTAATAGGACTTTGTCATGTAGTGCAAGCCCATCCACCCGCTCTTTGGCAAAAGGACTCTTTATCCGAGCGTGTCCACCCACTCACTCTCCAAAAAAGTGACTCGCTATCCGAGCGAATCCATCCACTCACTCTTCGATGAGGGGACTCGCTATCATATACAAATCCATTCACTCGCTCTTCGGCAAGGGAAAATGTACTTCCTGGTTCATCGCCTCATCTCTTCGGTCAGGGGAACCATGTCCCATCAATTTATATATTAGTTTCGAGGGGTAACCAATCTTCGTTGGCATTTCATCATGTCTGAAGTATCCATAAGTTCCAACTAAAACATCAAGCAAACATTAAAATATATAATCCCATCAAGGATCACTCCCAGACTTCCAACCTAGAGAATGTCTTAGGACCAATCGTGATCCCATACATGTGTAAGTGGCTTGGCAGTAACATCATCATTTATTTAAGATGAAAGCAAAGCACAAAAATTAAATCTGACTTTATTCCCTCCCAATCACCGAATAATCATCCACGACCCAAATCCATGGCCGTATCTAATTATATCCATTGTAGATGGTGGCCTCCCCTGCGGCAACACCATAGTTAGTGCTATGGTGATCTAACTCTTGACATATTATGGTAAGCAGTTACTTTTAACCCATTCTTCGATCAAACCACATAGATGCCTGCATTCATTTGTTTTTGCCCATCCATCTCATGGAATAGGAAAAAATTTCTAGATCTTTTCTCCTAATCCGTGGGCTCTCTCTTTACTCGTTTCCAGTAAGGAATCTGCCCCTAGTATCCAAGTAGATCCTCTCTTAGGGTTTCCATTAGTTTAGCGTAGAAGGAAAACTTTGGCTCCTTCCTTTGTCATTTCGATCCTTTGAAGCCATCATCGGCTTTCCACTTCCCTTTGTCCTTTCCATAACCTATTTTGCACCTCTATCATCCACAACATTCACATCAATACCTTTAGCTTCTGCGTCCTCTCTTGTAAATATCTCTCTACTTGATAATAAAAATCAACTAGATCCATAAGTGCATTTCTGTCCAAAGAAATTTTGAAACCAGTCTTACTCGCAACTCGTGAAACAATTACCATCAGAACTGTCGATGGATCCATCTTATGGACTGTAGTGGCTGCCGCATTGAATCTAGTCAAGTAACTTCATAGGGTCTTGTAACGCCCCACCTCTAGACCTATACTAACAAAGGATATTACGTAGTAATATCATCTGCTAATATGGAGAATAAGGCTGGATAGTAGCGACCAAACATGAAAATTCCCTTGGGCTAACACCGACACGTTTCACTTTACCTCATGAATCATATATAACGTGTACGGTATCGGCACAAAGCAATAAATACAATGGCTAATAAGAATAGAACAATATATAATATATCATAGAGAGCATAGAATCATAGAACACGGTGGAATATATAATATAGATTATGAAAATATATACATAAATGAGTCTACAAAAAAGAAATTCTACTCACTTAATACATATGAGTGACAAAGTACAAGGTTAGTACCACAATAGTATACCTCATGAGTTTTGACTCAACTAAAGACATACATGAACACAAGGTCTAATACATAGATGAGTGAGTTCTATCTTCTAGGCTAATCAAGCACCTAAGGCCAATGAGCCCCTGTACCTAAAATGTCTCTATCTAACCCGAGTATTATGAAAACAATAAACGGGTCATACTATCTCTATATATCATAAAAGGTGAGATCACATAATGAGAATGCATAAACCTCAAAGATAAGAAAATATAGTATGCTATATTACACATAATAAGACATCACTATGAAATCATCATGTCATAAAGTTAAATTAGGCCCATCATCGGCAATCATCGTAACCATAATAATAACCACGTCAAAATTATATCAATTAACTAGCATGAAAGCGAGTCATAGGCAAGCACATCGCAAGTCAACAACTAGGGACAAGCACATCACAAGTCAGCATAACAGACGAGCACATCGCAAGTCACTACAAAAGACGAGCACATCGCACGTCAACAACTAAAGACGAATACATCGCAAGTCAACACAATAGATAAGAACAAGCAAGTTAATGCAGTAGATGAGCACATCGTAAATCAACACAATAGACGTGCACATCGCAAGTTAACACAATAGGCAGGTACATAGCAAATCAACACAATAGTCGAGCATATCACAAATCAACACAATAGACGAGCTCAAAGCAAGTCGAGCTATTATTGATCAATGCGGACCAAAAGAGTTAATACTTCCCAATAGTAACCACTCAAGTAACGCTCGAGTGTCTCGTACCACTCAGGTTTACTTGAGTATTTACTATAAGTTCGTAAATTCCACTTACTAAAATATTCTGCAAAATAAGTCATAAAATTAAGTGATGAAGTGATCCCAGGCATTCCATACCACCCGTGACTACCAAATCATTTAATAATAGTTCTCATTCCATAGAAGTAATATTTTACATATAGAAATTACTTCTTTTTGAAACATTTAAATACATGTCAAAATACTATACTAGAAATATATATATTTTTGTAAGATGCCACTATATAAATATACCCTTTTAAAATTGGAGATTTACAAATATAGATCTATATATATATAAAAAAGCTCCATCACTTTTAAATATTAATATCTTTAAATTTTTATAATATTCATTCCTATAAAAGTATTTATAAGTATAACCTTTATTTTCATAATTTAAAACTTTGGATTTGGAGATAATATCATAGGTATAATTTTAGATGGATTACAAATGTAATTTTAGAATCATATATTATTTTATAATATAGTTTTAAGAGTTTATACTTCACAAACTACCTTTATTTGATAAAAAGATATATATATATATATAGAGAGAGAGAGAGTTATTAAAAATTTTAAAGCATGGAAATCCTATTGTCACAAAATTAAAACCAGGAACCAAACATCAGGAAGGGAAACAAAGGAGAACAGAAACAGGCAAGAGCACAAAGGAAAAACGCTAGAGAGAGTTGACCGGTCGATCATTTGCAATCGATTAATGGAACCAACCGGCCGACCTAAGTCGCTGCTTGGAGCCTGTAAACTCCATGCAACGATTCTGATCATTGAATTTTTCAATTTTGACAACCAAAACATGATGAATAAGAGCTGATACAACAAGTATGAAGGCATGCAATCACTCACAACAAGCATATACACTTATAACTGATCAAAAGATACATAACAGCTTGCAATTTAGCATTATAGTAACACTTTATACTCAGGTTTACTGTATATATATTTAGATAGTAAACATATCAACCAATTATCATCCAAAGATCGAAAATAATCAAAAAATATCGACATGCATATCGAAGTAGGGATAGTGGTGAGGGTTACTCACATTAATTCCTCGTAGAAGCTTACCAATTTGAAGAAATTGACCTTGCTTTTCTTTCCTTAGTAAAACCCTAGAAAATGCCTTACCCAAAACGAAGAACAGTAAGAATCAAAACACTGTAAAAACTGAAATCACATAGTCAAATGGGTGGATTAGGTTTTGAAAACAATACCCGAATTTTCTTTGATTTTCTAGCAATTTCTTTTGAATAAAATTGAAGGATTTTGCTTGCTTTGCACCTAGGGCTTAAGGGGAAAGAAGGAGTTTCTGTTTTCTTTTACCGATAGTATGAAACATGAAAATGAATAGTGAAGGAGAATTCTCACCTTAGGATGTAGGATGTTTAGTTGGACTTTGGGTTATTATGCAACCCAAAAAGAGAAGAAATTCTATATGATATTTATTTTTTCTTAAAACCCATTTCTTTTCTACTCCATTTTCTAATTAACTATGAACCATTTTCTTTACATAACTCAACAAATAATTTACATATTATTTATTATACATCTTTGAACACCAAATCAAAATTTCATATTCTATTTGAAATAAATCTCAACAATAATTTAAAAAGATTACTTAATATTTAAATACGTCCCATGCTTCTCTTTTCTAATTTAATAAAAGAATCAACAAAATAAAATCTCTATTTTCCACCTAAAATAGACTTATTCATAAATTTCTAATTATTAATTTCATATTATGACTTCCTAATATTATCAAAATTTAGAATTCGCATTCTAAAAGAATTTATCCTTAGTTTATAAAAGAATCAAATTTCTAATAATATTTTTTCCCATATTTCAATGCTTGAAAAATTCCAATTTCCATTTAAAATCTCAATTTAAATTATTATAAATGTAATTAAAGTAATTTAAAAAAACAGGGTTGTTATAGGTCCTTTCGAAGCTTTGCTTCATGCTCGAAAGCATCATCATGTTCTTTGGTCGTGCAATATGAACTCTAAATTATTTCATGAATCTGTCTACCAATTTGATCCACGTGCTACTGGACCTATTCTTTAGTTGTTTGAACCACATCGCTGTCAAATCTATCAAATATAAAGGGAAACACATCCCATTACTTCCCTAGAAGCACCCAACACCTCCATAGGTCAGATATATCTCATCAAGTGAACGATCGAATATGTCCTTCAGTTATATATCTCTAGCGCCGGTAGCTAGAAATAAGGTGGGTTTCTTGCATACCGAATATTTAAGGTGAATGGATTCATATTCACATCCTCAAGTTTCGTTCTTGGGGTCCATATCTTAGTACTCGTCTTATCATTTTAGTATTTCTCTCGTTGTCATCTAATGAAAGCCTCTTATCTATATCTTCATCCTGCCCCCTATTCCTATGGGGAACTCCTGGCTCCAACTACTATTGCTGTAGATTCATGTTTTGACCTTCGTTTTGTGGCTCAACATCGTTCCTTGGGTGACTTAGGTGCTACATCTCGCCCGGATCCTGCATCCACCATGTCCCTCAGACTCCTTGACTCGGTACCGAGCTGAACATGTGGTTCGGTACCGAGTTGTGGGGTTGGCATGGGGTTGGCTCTAACCCATAATGTTTCATTTCGAAGTGCACTTGTTCCAACTTCTGGCCTCTGATTCAGGTTTCTAGCAACTCCAGCTGTTCTCTATTGTTCCATTCTTTGAAGAATCCATCAAGCATTTCCTCTTTGCAGACTATCATCATATCTTGCATTTCCTTCATCATTCTCTCCACCTCTTCTCTAGTTACATAAATGGATGGGGTATTGACCCTAAGGACACAACCTAGCTACCTTCTTATTCTTATTGACCAACTCCAATCATAGCTCTATGTGTAGAAGGCCTCTTTATCTTCTACAATTCAAGTTTCAAGTTGTTAAATCCAAGTTTTCTCAGTGAAAGCTCCAAAATGTTTGGACCAAAAATGGCATAAACACCCAATGAAATATCAAATGTGAAAATTCAAAAATAAATGATAATAAAAGAAAGAGAAGACTGCATAATTTTTATAGTAGTTAGACAAATACTTCGGCCTACGTTCACTTAGTCGCTTTTTATTGATTATCCTTTATTTTTACAATGCTGTTCTTACAACTTGGTTGCTTACAACTTGATAAGAATCCAACAGAGTGTAATTCAGAAGTATTTTCCTCAACTCGTATAAATTAATAGTTTAGAATAAAGATCAAGAAAAAAGTCCCGATGAAGTGAGCCTCTCCTCCTATTTATAGATGAAGGTAATTGGCTTTGAAATTTCCTACACATGTTCTCTACATCTTGCATGACCATCTGTAGAAAAATCATGGACTAACTCACTTGGGGCTTCACAAGTCGGACCCGAGTTGAGCTCTTCAACTCGGCCTTCGAGTTGAGCCATGATTTTCTCCTAAACTCTTCAATCTTTGTGCCTTTGCCTTCCTTATTCTCTCACGCATGTACCCTTGCCTTACTTCCTTCTTGAGAATTCTATGTTAGTTCACCATGGTGGCCATTTCTTAACTCGGCTTAATCACAACTCGAACCTTAATTGTGGCCAAAGAGATGAGATTGTCAAGTTGATATTTCTTAACTAATTTTTGTTATCTCTTTTATAATTTCTTACTTTGTAGTTTGGCGATCTTTTCTGAGCGCTTGTACCCATTCCTTCGCCGTTCATTACTTGATTTTATTTATTCAAGTCTATTTGGAGAATGCAAAAAAATTGGCCATAACAGTAATCGTTGGGCTGGTGCAAACTATGATTCGAAGCTCCTTACTATTGGTGCACCTCATTATTCTTTGGTCATTATAACTAAGATACCCCCATCTCATAATACTCAAGCTTCTAGCAAGAAAAGATGGCTCCTTACGAGGGAGGATTCAGAGCCTGACTAGGGTGTTTTTAAGCGACTTTATTGAATCTTAAATTATGATGTGTATTTCTTTTGTGCATACTTAGCATTTTATGATGAATTTACTGTAATCGGGGAGAAATTGTAAATTTGTGTGCATACGTTTCAAACTTCATGCAGCTTTCTGCAGATTTTCCCTTAACACATATTATAGGGCTTTCTTCTTCTTTTTGCAGCAACTCTAGACTTTGATCGTGATATAATTTTTTATCATGCACTTGGCATGATCTGCCCAACTTTTGGGTGTAGATTTTTGTGTTTCGACCGTGAAGTCAGGTCATGTATTTAAAACCACTTTTTCATGCATACGGTTTTTTGCATTGGTTTGGACAATTTAATATCCCTACATCCAGTGAAGTTTTGGATGAAAGACCGAGTTATGTTATTATAACTCTTACGTAATTTACAAGCAACTCTTACGTAATTTACAAGCAAATAAAATTAACAAGCAGAATTTTATATTTGTTCAGACCGTCCAATATGCTTACCTCCAGTTTATTACTTTATTAACTTTTTTCAATCGACTTCATACTTCATTATAGGAAAAGAAATATTAAACAAAGTAAGACCTTAGGTGCTCTAAGTTCTGTGCCTTCAGGATTAGGTTCCTACAAGTTCTAGAGAGGTGGTATGCGCCATTTGAGAGCATTTCAACCACAACTAAGGGTCCCTCTCATTTCGGTCCAAGCACTTCCGTTGTTGGATCCCTTGTGTTAGCCATTACTTTACTTAGGACTAGATCTCCTTGGATGAACTTCCTTTCTCTGAATCGTGAATTATAAATCCTAGCCATTCTTTGCCTATATATTGCGAACCTAACTGCTGCATGATCCCTTCTTTCTTGCATGAAGTCTAAGGAAGTTTCTTTTAGGCACGAATTTTGGTCGGTCACATATGATAAGCATTGCTGTGATGGTACGTTTACTTTAGCTGGTAGTATAGCTTCATAACCATATGTTAAACAAAATAGGGTATGTCCTATAAGAGACCTTGTGGATGTCCAGTATGCCCATAAAACTAAAGATGGCTCCTTTGCCCATTTGTCATTTGCTTTCATGAGTCTCTATTTTAGCAGTTTCTTTATCATTTTCTTTGCCACTTTGACCTTTTGCTTTTGGTGGGTTGTTAATGAGAAACTTTTAACTATGCTATTTTTCTCGTAGAGGTTAGAGAATTATTTACTTTCGAACTACGTTATGTTGTCAGAGAATATTTTGTGTGGAATTCCAAATCTGGTAATGATGTTCCTAACCATGAAGGTGACTATTTTATTTGAAGTTATGGTTGTATGCGGTTCGACTTTCACCCATTTAGGAAAATAATCCACTGCCACTACTGCGTATTTTGCACCACCCCCTCTCTTTAGACATTGGGAGTGGGCTTATCAAGTCAATTCCCCATATATCAAATGGCAATGGGATGGTCATGGGGTTAAGTTTATGTGATGGCAATCTTGCGATACCAATGAACCTTTGACACCTATTGCATCATCAAATGAACTCTTGTGCATTACTTAACACTGCAGGCCAAAAGTAGTCTTGTCTGAATATTTTCTTAGCTAACTTCATTCCTTCCAAATGATCTTCGAAGTATCCCTTATGGACCTCTTTTATGGCTCTTGTTCCCTTTTCTTTTGTTACACCTCTCAGTTAGGAGTGGAATAACCGCTTATGTAGAGTATTCCATTAAAGAACGTGAAGTAAGGAACTTGGTACCTAATTTCTCTTACTGCATTTCTATTAGCTGATAAAATTCCTTCGAGTAAGAAATGTTTGATGGGGGTCATCCAAGATTCTTCTCTTTTCTGATCATTATTGGCAAGGCATGGTTATCTTGGATCCTCTATGTTTTCTCTTGACCTGCGGTCTATTGACCCCTTGCTAGTTGAGCTCGTGTCGGTACTAGAATCTGTTGTGTTTTAGAAATACTGGCTCGGTTAAATGTCCCACAGGAACTGCCTTCATTTCTTACACAACCTTAGTGCTCGCCGATGCTACTAAAGAATTAGCCGAAGAGTTTTCTTCTCTAGGGATCTGTTCTATGTCAAATTGTCCAAATTGAGCTAATGATTAGTTGTCACATATTTGGCTAGGGTTGAGTTGATTTACGATAAGTTAGGAATCGCTATGGACTTTAATATGACTTAACTTTATTACATGCGCCATTTTCAGGCCAATGATGAGTGCTTCATACTCTACGGCATTATTCATTGCTTTGAATTCTAGTTGAACTGCACCATACAGCTTTTGCTTGTCTGGAGTAACAAGTGCATACCCAATTCCTACACCATGTTCATTTAATGCAACATCTACATAAAGTTTCCAAACCTGTGGAGGTTCCTCTATTCCCTTGGTGGTTGCACTATTGGAGCTGTACATTCCACGATGAAATAAGCAAGAGCTGCCCTTTGATGGAATTTCGAAGGCAATAGGAGAAGTCATACTAGCTTAGTTTCCATATTAAGAGGCGACTAGATATTTCCAATTTTTGTAGTATTTTATTTAGTGGGTTGTTCATCAAACACGCCTGAAAATATGGTCATAGTCTTCCAGTTGTAAGTAATAGGTTTTAAGCTAGCATTTCTATCTTCGAGTAGTTTGATTCCACTTCCTTCAAGTGTTTGCTGGTGAAATATAAGCCTTTGCATACTGGCTTCTTCTCATACCACTGCTGCACTCATAACTTGATTAGTTATCGCTAAATATACAAATAAATCCTCACTTGGAAATTGCTTTGAAAGTATGGGTGAGTTGGCTAAGTGATCCTTTAGCACCTCAAAAGCTACTTTGCATTCTTCCGTCCACTTGAAGTTTCTGCCCTTCTTGACTTGATCAAAGAAAGGAATGCATTTATTGGAAGCCTAAGAAATAAACCTACTCAAAATTGCCACCTTTCCATTCAAACTCATGACTTGTTTGGAGCCTTCTTTTTCTATTGGCTTCACCTTTTTCTAGGTTGGCATCTATTTCTCTTGTGCTTACTATATATCCCTAAAAAATTCCAATCTGGATTGTGAAATTATGCTTTAATGGATTCAACTTCATACCAAACTGCTTTAGGGTAGTGAAGGTTTCGTCTAAATCGTGCACATGATCTAAAGCTGCTTTAGATTTGACCAACATATCAATGAAATAAAATTTTATGTTCTTTCCAACATAGTCTTCGAACATCATGTTAAAGCCTCTGGTATGTTGCTTCCGCATTCTTTACTTCGAACAACATCATTTTATAGCAATACAATCCCTTGTCGGTAACGAAGCTTATGTGCTCCTAATCTAGCTCAAATATGGCTATTTGGTTATATCTTGAATATGCATTCATAAACGTTAGCAGTTTGTGCTAACTAGTTGCATCAACCAACTGATCTATTCTAAGCATAGGAAAGCTATCCTTGGAGCAGTCCTTGTTGAGGTTTGTGAAATCTATGTAGGTTCTCCATTTCCCATTCAACTTCTTTACCAAAACTGGATTTTCTATCCGCTTTGGATAATATACTTCTCAAATGAATCTGTTCTTTTTCAACTTCTTGATTTCATCATAAAGGGCATTATATCCTTCCTGATCTAGGGTATCCCATTTTTGCCTGACCAATTGTGCATTGAGATCTATGTTAAGGGCATAGCAGATTATAACTGGGTCGATCCTCTTCATATCTGAGTGGGTCTAGGCAAAGACATCATGGGATCTTTTTAGAAAATCAATCAACTCTGTATGAAATTCACCGCTTAGGTTCTTTCCAATTTTCATAATTTTGGTCTAATATGAAGGGTTATTTGAACATCTTCCAAGTCATCCAACGGCTCTAGATCTTTGCTTTTCATCCCTAGACGTGGATCCACTTCATCCTTTACTTCCCGTGGCTTTGATGAGATTGTGCTTTCCTATGATGGAGAGACATTTGCTAAATACTATGTGAACACTAAGTCATATTCATTTGTTCCTACCATGTGCAGATAGTCACTTTTAACTTTTTTCACAAATACTTTAGTCATAGGTTGACCTGTTTTGGTATCTGCCTTGGAACTTGGTTCCATTGCAGTCCTTTGGACTGGCTTAATATTTTCATCTTCACTTTTACATAAATTAGAAGAGATAATGGTATAATTCTGAACAATTTTATTGTTAGGATACGAAGTTACATTATATAGTTCCCTAGCTAATAACTGTACTCCTCTCATACTGACTACTCTTACAGTGGTGTGAAACTTCATGAGCAAGTTCTTTTGAGAAATAATGGCCCCGAATTCTATCAATGCAAGCCTCCCTAAGAAAGCATTGTATGGGGATTGTTGATCAATAATAAGGAAACTTGCATAGATAGATTTGTGCAGTGGTGAAGCTCCCATAGTAATAAGAAATCTCCCATGAACACAATCACTGTGTTATTGAAACCTATATAGGTTTAGGGCTTGGCATCAGGAATTCCATTAGGAGTCCCATCTTATCGTATGTTACTTTAAAGATGGTATTCACAGAGCTTTAAGAATCCACAAAAACCTTCTTCATTGTGTAGTTTGAAATCGGTACTATTATAATCAGAAGGTCCTGATGTAGAAATGTGATCCCAATTGGATCAATAAAGGTTAACACGATTTCTGGCATGGGCTTCTACTTGATTTGGACTAAGGTTCTATGCTCAGAGTGGGGTTCTAGAACATAGCTTTCCTACGCCTTCTTGTTTCTGCCTATAAGATGGGGTCCCCTATGAATTGGGGCTATAAGAGTATTGGGGTTTCCCACTAGATCCACGTGAGGATCAGATGACTGATTCTGTGCTGGAGTGACTGAATCATCCTTCTAATAAGCATTCAAGTACCCTTTCTATATCAGCCTCCTAACTTCATTTTTCAGATGGCGGCAATTATCAATGTCCATTCACTCCATGGAAACTACAAGAAAATGTGTTTTAGTAGCACTAAATGGTAGCATTTAAACATGAAATGAAACCAATTCACTCCATCTAATATAATTATAGCGTTTTGATTTAAATGTGCGGTGGTATAGGACAATATTTTTAGGCGGGCTCAGTTTTCACGTTCCCACTTGCTACGCCAAACTTTTTTTCACTCTCTTTTATTCTCTGCCCTCAAAATTAAAATAAAGCCCCTAAACCAAATTTTATAATTCGCATTTATACTAAACAAGAGACGATAGAAGATTAAATCTTATATGAGATGAGTCTTGCACTGCTCACTTGATCCCGGTCTTCATCTCGTCTCAGCAACTCGATCCCTCACTCAGCTCCCTGTTAAAACTTCGTTGGTTATAATCCTAATGCTAAGGTTGGTCAAAACTCCTGGTCAATCGGGATTTCGATGCTAGCGAGGCATTTCTCTAATTGGTGATCGTTGATTAGCCATCACACTGCCGTCAACCTTTCCCTGTTGTTTTCGAGTGGAGGAGATATTCTTTGGTGGGTGAGATTTTCTTAGACCACAACTTGTTCAACCGGTGATTCTTTGACATGCTAACTTGCGTTCAATTATCTTTCTATTTCGTTTTTTATTCAATTTTGGCCAATCGTTCAATGTTACTTCAATTCTTATTCTAGTTGATTAGTAAACTCAAGTTTAATTTAAAATACAATTTTGATATATTTTCAGGTGATAGGGAAAATAGATGAATACACCAGAAATGCCAATTAGGCAGTGCTTTTGGCCGTATCAAATGGACTTAGGCAGTGCTTTGGGCCGTATCAAATTTTGGCGTGGTTAATAATTTGATACGGCTCAAAGCACTGCCTAATTCATGAATTTGATACGGCTCAAAGCACTGCCTAATTCATGAATTTGATACGGCTCAAAGCACTGCCTAATTCATGAATTTGATACGGCTTTGGGCCGTATCAAATTAATGTATTAAAGTAAAAAATAATAATGCATTGCTCTCTATTTTTCACATTACATGTTCCCTTCTTCTACATCGATGCCTACGGTCAGCAGTCAACTAAAAATACAAATAAATGGACAAGCTTAGCACGTATAAAAATGAATATAGGATATACAATTATAAAATGTTTAACACATATAAAAAACTCTATATAAGATATACAATTATACAATGTGACCATTCCTTTCTTGCAGAGCTTTGCATGCTTCTGAACATGGAAAAATATACAATATGAGCTTTAAATATTATTATTTTTTTGCATACTTTTTTATTTACAGAATCAAAATTCCATTTTAGTTGAACTGGACATGAATTATTGACCGAAACAATCATTTGTGGTGCAACATACAAAGATAACATCTATATAGAAAAATACTAGCAGTCTTTATTTCTTTCCATTTATATGCATGAAATAATGCTGGAGAGGTAAAGAAAGGCAAGGGAAGGTTTCAGCAATTTACTGAATAGATTTGGTGGAATGGTGCCTGTAAGTTTGTTACCACCCAGTGACAGCAAGCTCAGGTTGACTAGGTTTGCAAGGGAAGCAGGAATTGTGCCTACCAACAAGTTACTTCCTAGTTCTATATGTGCCAGATCAGGCAACTCTGAAAGAAACGAAGGAACCATGCCTGAGATTTGGCAATTGTTTATAACCAATTTTTGAAGTTTTTTCAGGTTTGATAGTTGAGGAGGTAAAGGACCAACTAGATCTGGCATTACTTCTATAGTCAAGCTCTCCAGCGTGGTGAGATTGCCTATGAATGATGGAATTGTACCTTTAAATCACATCAATAGTATTTTATTGTTAGGCAAACTTCAAAGTTAATTCAAACTCAACAACGTTCAATTTTTCTGGAAGTTTAAAATAAATACCATACCATACAAAAACTGATAAAAAAACATAAGCGTACCATTGAGGTAAATTAGAGGAGGATCAAGGGGGTCTCCTAATGCAAAAGTAAAAGAAGTTACGCGGCCAGTGTTGCTGTCACATCCTATGTAATTCCATTTGCAGCAGTCTTTGGTTGAGTTGGCCGTCCAGCCTTCGTACAGATCGATAAACGTACCATCAGGGAAAGAGTCCTTGAAGGCGAGAAGGGCTGCTCTATCTTCTTTATTACAAGTCGCATTAACAGAAAGCGATGACGCGATAGTGACTAATACAATGACGGTTGTGCTGAGAATGAAGTTATCGTTACGCATTTTGAAGATTAAGGAGTGTATACTGGATAATCCACTTGGGTTTATATGGGATAACGTATTGTCTTGCATTGAGCAGATATTTGAGACTTTATGTTCAGTTCTGTTGGCCATATCAATATCACCTTTGAATTATGGAACTGATGATACATTATCATGAACCTAATAGGCATACAAGAGCTTTAATTGCTGAACCTAATGGACAAAGTGCTCAATTAGACTTTATCAAGTATTTGAAATACAAGAGCTTTAATTGTCAGCTTGTATACAATTCGAAATAGGCAGAGGAGCGTACGTAGAATACTACTTTTATTATCCACTTTGATTTTAAATTTTGTCACTGTGCTGGTAAACTTAGTTGACAATGCTGCCACAACAGGCATGAACATTCCAAGTGGAAATATAAAAAGATGCATGGATTAAAAAGCAATTGACTCAATGTTTGAGTCGATTTAGGATGTAAACACAAAACTTCGCCAACTTGCCCACATTTCGATTTAGTCAGGAATGAAGTTGAATACTTACTTTAGTTCACACTTTGATTTTCAGTACTGTCATAGCATCATGACAACATGGCTCATTATATTGTACAGCTCCTATTAGTTATATTCTTTTACAACTACTATTCTGAAATCAAATAGTAACAAAGATAGTATGCGGAAATAGTTTAGGTGAAATGAGTTAAATAACGGAGCAATATTAACCAAGCACATACAATTGCTTAATGAAATTTGTAAAACGGTAATCGAAATGGGTCACGATTGGAAACCTAGCATCAAGCTGGCATAAAAGTGAAAATTAAGTACAAACTAATTTCACCTTAATCAGAAAATAGGTTGACAACTTGTGCCATATCTTCAAATCAAACAGAAAACAAATTTGTGTTATTTGATGGAAACGTATTAACATATAGGCCAGTCGAACCAATACAAACAGAAAATTGATTTGAGTCAGTGAAGGTGAAATGAATTAATAGTTACAGTAGTATAACACGTACAAAGAGATAGGTTAACATTACTTTTCAAATCAGGGAAGTAGCAGCAGGCTAGTATGGCGTAAAAATTAAAATTCAACAACAAATAGATTGACTATAATAAGGAAATAGGTTGAAAGATCTGTACCCTAATTTAGAAGCACATGAGAAATAGTGAAAATCTTCAATGTAGCCCTAACCGCAACGACTGATGCGACTGGCGACTGTTGTATTTAGAAGAATAGCCCAATTTCGTTCATTAACATCGAGTGGGACTACCCTGAGCAGTAAAAATGCAAATGAAGACTTGTGCTACAGAATGTAAAATATTAAGAGAAAGAAAATAGGAATAGGAAATTTGAAATTGGGATTTATACATTATTTTGGCCCTGAATTGTATACAAGCTGACAATTGAACTCTAATTGCTGAAACTTACAAGCATCGATTTAGACCCTGAATCAAGTATTTGGAGTAAATAACAAATTTCAAAATAAACATATGCATACTTAGTGTAATAGCATTGAAAGAAGAAAATTAAAGCTTGATGGCTATTAATTCTGATTTCTGTATTATAACTGAATCTTATATTAAAAAAAAAGTTAATAATCATAGACATGCCATCATGTTCCATAAGTGTAATTACAAATTTACACATGTATGACATAGGTATACTTCAATTCATCCATTAAAGATAAGGCTAAACAGAATCCCAGATATAGCAAACATTTCCCAATTCATTGAGTCTAGATTATTTACACATGCTTGCCAAAATTAAATAAGAAATACCTTATTTTTTATATGCAAATAATAATCCAATGACCACCAATTATGTGACAACTATAGAACAACTAGTACCCAGATTAGAAAGAACTACTTACATAAATACCACTAATGATAATCAGATCTTTACTTGAAAAGGATGAATATATACGTGTGTCTTGAACTTTGTATCAGGATTTAGATTCAAAAATAATAAGAAAATTACCACTAAATCCAGCTCGAGAAGAACTTGAAGGGAGCAAAGCCTCAAAATTTCCAACAGAATCATCATATTATACTAACAACCCTGCATAAAAAAAAAGTCATTTCAAAATCCCTAACATAATCGTTCAGAATATATCAGGTTACCTATTATGAGCGGAGTTCATGTCAATATTCTCGTATTCTATAACCGCTAAATTACTTGCAAAAATATCTATAGTGAAATATGTAATGTAGTATCGTTCCTCTCCAAGGGTTTTGAACATGTTAACCACGGATCTGAAAATACAAAGTGGATGTTAAGAACAGAAATATCAATGATTTCAATTACCACCGTATGGCTCCATTCCTTGATTGCCCAGATTGAAATTACAAAGTGGTATTTACTTCAAGCCAATCATTTTGCGGCCAAGTTGATTAGCAATGCCAGGACATTAATTTTCTCAAATAAACATAGTTTCAACTTCTACTGTATCTCCTTTTGATATATTGCTTTTGAGTATCACATAGGATGATTTCCAAACTCCACTTAGGATCGGCAGTAGGGACAGCAAATTGTATTGATTTTCATAGCATAGGCCTGGCCCCATGGCATTCTAACTTTGACTTTACTAAATAAATGCTTTTCATGTTTGCGTTCATAGAAAACAAATGATTTATTGAAAAGTGAGAATTTGATTATCGAATTGAAGCCAACCAAATCAATTAACTATCTAAAAACCCAGATCTGAAATGCGAACAATTTGCATCTCTAAATTACCTGATCTTATTCTAATTTTGCATTGCATTCCATGTCATGTTCATCGGCATTCGCATCATACCTTTAATCTTTGATCCATTCCAAAAGTTTGTCATTGTTTAGCCCAGAACCGATTAGATTGCCTTCGAAACTACACGAACTCCTTTCCTACTCATCTTAGACCTAGTAATTTAGGGATAAGATATGTTTCTAATTTTCCAAAGAAAATAGAATAACCAGTGATCGAGTAGTAGATCACCGTCTTAATGAATTTTGAACAGCCGCTAAATATCCTTGAATCAACAAATGATTATATAATAAGAAACACGGTTTCACCAATGTATGATCAAAAGGAGATACAGTAGAAGATTGTATATTGACTTCCAGATCCCAAAAACGCGAATTGATTCTATAAAATAATTCCTTCCAAAATCTTTTCTTCATCAACAAGCTGTTCTTGCAGTTTCGGTATTTCTTCCTCAAGCCTTGGAATGAGATTTAGGGATTGTGAGCAGGGCGTGATTTAATTTAGGGATTGTGTAATTTATGGATGGAGCGAAATGAAAATAGTGCGGGAAATGAAAACTAGCGCGAACAAAATGTAGTGGTCCGCGGCCTTTCAAACGTAGGGTTAGATTTTAGGTGTTGTGGGGGGTGTGGATCGCAGAGGCAATTTGATACGGCTCTGAGCCGTATCAAATTTGATACGGCTTAGAGCCGTATCAAATCTCCACTTCCTGGTGTGCCAAATTTGCTGTTTTGGTGTAGTAATGATGTGAACCTTGAGGTTGGACTTTATCTCCATCTACACAAAATTACAGGCTACAATCAAATTTTGATTCTTTACATGTCTTATTGTGACATGATAATCACTATGTTTGATTAGTAACTTATTATAAGGTTTTATGATACTTCCACTAAATTGTTCTTCATCATATCAAAGTAATATCATGACAGGAAATACTAATACTATGTACATTTCAAGAATTTGGAAAGGAAATTCATTTTGTATATCATGACAGAAACAAATATTACATCTGAAAGAAATAAAGAATTACATTAACATAGTTTCTACAAACTAGCATTCACCATGAACGTTACAAAAAATAATAATACAATTACATTATTTAACTAATCGTTAAACTTCTTTTTTTCCCCTTCTAGTTGTACACCACGTAAAAATAGCATTTATCACCAATTCATTATCATTTGATTAGTGTCATTGGAGAATTTATAACTTAAATAATTTCTTGGTTGCAACAAGAATTTTTTCATCGTTGTTGGTATCATCAACACCATCATGAATCCGAACTTCCCACCTGACTGCGTTAGCAGTTCATTTAACCTTATTGGCAATCTCTTCTGAATCATGAATGATTTTTGTCCCTATTGGTCGTAGAACATGATCCATCTCGACCATGATTAGTAATCTGAATTGTCGTAAAAACCACTTTTATAGATGAAGGCATGCCTTTGCCTTTTTTTCCCTTAACAGGTAGGTTTTTTACTTATATATACTTTCACATATAGCTTTATTTTTATTTTGAGAAAATTGGGTGATCCTCAAAGATTAGAAGAGAGCACTAATCATATTTAGCCTTATTTGATTCTTTATCTTCTACCTTTGTAGCTTATAGAGTTGGACAAGTACTTTAGGCTTGTTGAAATTATAGGACACAAATATTATACTCCGACGGATGAACATTCACTTCAGCCCATTTCAAATTATTTCATTGATCCCATCTCAAATTAGCCCATTTACAATACATTCTCATTGTCTGCTGCAAGTTCATGTCATGTTAGAATGACCAAAATATGGCATATATATATTGTACGTACAATTTTGTCATCGTGATCTTAGCAGTTTAGTGCTTGTTACCGTCTTATTTGTTTGGTTTGTTGGGTAAAATCCCTCAAGATCGCCTTAGGAACAAAAAAACCAACCATGCGGAAAAAAAATAGGACCAGATTGATGGTGAGGCAAAACAAACAACAGATAGTCACCAGCTAAAAACAATCAAAGATCAAGCAGTCAAAAGAAAATAATACACGTAATTTATAGTGGTTCCACTACCACAAGGCAGTGTACATCCACATGGGAAGAAGAGATTTTATTACTTTCTAAGACGTGAAAATCTTACAAGATTGATAATGGAGAAGAAGAATAAGAAATACAACTGAGAGAGATAATTCTACTCATGCTAATGTCTGCCTTTATATAGAGACTATTACTTGGGGTTGAAGTAATTGATTTATGATCATAAATCAATGCCTCATTAATTCTTCTATTCATATAAGAAACGTTTATCCATTTGATTTTTCAGTTTCCTCCAATTTACATGTGCCTGGTAAGATTCCTTCTGTAATCAGCTAATTAGGAAATTAATTAATTACCTCAATCTCCCAAAATAATTCTTCTTCTCATGTAGATAATTCATTACTCTCTTTAATGCTATAAAAAGGCAATATATATTTGAGTAATTAACTCAAATATCTTCCAAATCTTCTGCAATTGGAAATATTGTATCACTGAAATCAACAATATCTTCCAAATCTTCTGCAATTTGAAATATTGTATCACCAAATCTTACAATTTCCACCTTGATACTATATTTCCCCGCAAGCCTATGAACTCCACCTACATCCTCTTACTCCAAGTAGGACCTATAAATCTCCACCATGAAAACAAACGCCTCCATGAACCATCTCAACTCTCACCCCACTCTGTGCCACCATTTGGCACCTAGCATTTCGATAAGCGATTCCAGTTCGAGCAATGTCCGGACTCTGCAGCCTGCAAAGACTTATGCATATCCGCTGCTTTCTCCTTTTATCTCTGATGGCCAACTTCAGACGATCCCTTCTTCCGCTTATCAAGCACATCCTCTTGACAAAACCTCACCTTGTTGAAGCTTCCCCCTTTGATCCCGTTCTTTCTATGTAGAAACTCAATGTCCCTTCTCGTATATCTAGCTTTGACATTGCCTCCATGAGAACTGTAAACTCCAACCCTAGACCTCCAAGTACAGTGCTTCTCGTCAGGGAATACAAATTTTGGAACATATATCCCTTTATCACTAAAAGTACACCCTTAGAAACCCTCAGACTATCCTTCTCCATAGTCACCTTGCATCCTTTGGATGACAAGTGTCCAAGAGATTCATGGACTTCCAAAGACCTGGAACATAACAGACACCTATTAAGTTGTGTATAACCCTGTCAAACATGAGAATCGGCACAGTACCCACGCCCATGACTCTGTAGCCAGCATCATTTCCTATAAGAATCTCCTTTCTCCTTTTTCTTTCAAAAAAAACTGAAATATTTCTTATTAGGCGTCATATGGAAAAACGCTCTTGTATCTAGCACCCAATGGTCTAATACATCTGATACTATCACCATTAACAAGTCATTAGATACAACTTTCTCCATCACAATTGATGGACTTCCATCTTCAGTCTTCCTCTTCAAGTCCAGACAATCTCTCTTCCAATGGCCTGGTTTCTTACAAATGTAGCATTTCACATCTCTGGATTTACCATTCCAATCATTATTGGGCTTTCTAGATTTGGAACGCCCCTTAGAATTCCAATTCTTCTTCTTCTCTCACCCTCTCTCAACAAATAGGCCTTGACTACTACTTCTTCTTCTACCTTCACCATCTCCTTCATCTGATCCCTCGTCCTAAAATAGAAGATCCGACTTCACATCTTTAGCGGCCAAAGTGTCTTTCTCAAAGATAAGGCTATTAGTGAAACCTCTATAACGTTCCGGAAGGGAAAACAAGAGCATTATAGCCATATGTTCTTCATCTACCTTCAAATCCACAGTCTTCATCTTCATCACTAGATCGTCGAAGAAACCCAGATGCTTACCATCTCTCATCCTCATGGTGAAAAATGTCTTCAACAAAATCAGATGATTAGTCAAAGACTTCTTCGGATATAGATTTTCCACATGGTCTAAATGCCCTTAGCAGTTGTTTCACCGCTAATCTCAGAAATAACATTTTCTCCCATAGATAATTGCAAAGTAGTAAACGTCCATTTTTTCATCTCCTTCCTTTCCACAGCTGAAAGTTCAGCCGTCAACTCTTCAAGAGAAAACACTATAGGATGAATTTTGTTTCTCATCAAAACAGCTTTCATCCTCCATTGCCAAACCTTGAAGTCTTTATCACTGTTTCACTTTTCTATTGCTAAACTAGATCCTAATGCAATATAGGTCCCTCAAACATAGGGTCTTGGTATTACCGCTGGAGTCTCCTCATCTCCTACCATAAT
Source organism: Allium fistulosum (assembly GCA_030737815.1). Taxonomy (NCBI): domain Eukaryota; kingdom Viridiplantae; phylum Streptophyta; class Magnoliopsida; order Asparagales; family Amaryllidaceae; genus Allium; species Allium fistulosum. Next base: position 13,538,130 of record JASFAW010000015.1, on the reverse strand, counting down.
GCCTAACACCCTTTCTTAATCAACATTGTCGCTCTTATACCAGACTGTTGGGGAAAATCCCTCAAGATCGACTTAGGAACAAAAAACCCAATCTTGCGGAAAAAAATAGGACCGGATTGATGGTGAGGAAAAACATACAACAGATAGTCATTAGCTAAAAGCAGTCACAGATCAAGCAAAAAAAGAAAATAACACAAGTGATTAATAGTGGTTCCACTACTACGAGGTAGTGTACATTCACTTGGGCAAAGGAGATTTATTACTCTCTAAGAAGAGAAAATTTTACAAGATTGATAATGGAGAAGAAGAATAAAAAATACAACTGAGAGAGATAATTCTACTTAAGCGAATCTCTGCCTTTATATAGAGATTATTACTTAAGGTTGAAGTAATTGATTTATAGTCATAAATCAATGCCTCATTACTTCTCCTAGTTATACAGGAAATGTTTATCCATTTGATTTTCCAATTTTCCCTAATTTAAATACGCCTGATAAGATACCTTCTTTAATCGGCTAAATAGGGAATAAATTGATTACCTCAATCTCCCAAAATAATTCTTCCTCTCATGTAGGTAATTCATTACTCTCTTTAATGCTATAAAAAAGGCAAGATGTATTTGAGTAATTATCTCAAATACCTTCCAAATCTTCTACAATTGAAAATATTGTATCATTGAAATCAACAATATCTTCCAAATCTTCTGCAATTGGAAATATTATATCACCAAATCTTACAATCTACACCTTAATACTATATTTCTCCGCAAGCCCGTCAACTCCACCTACATCCTCTTACTCCAAGTAGGACCTATCAATCTCCACCATGAAAACAAACGTCTCCAAGAACCATCTCAACTCTCCTCCCACCCCATGACACCATGTGGCACCTAACATTTTGATGAGCGATTTTAGTTCGAGCAATGTCAGAACTCTGCAGCCTTCAAAGACTTATGCATATCCGCTGATTTCTCCTTTTATCTCTGATGGCCAACTTCAGACGATCCCTTCTTTCGCTTATCAAGCACATCCTCTTGGCAGAACCTCACCTTGTTGAAGCTTCCCGCTTTGATCTCGTTCTGTCTATGTAGAAACTCAAAGTCCCTTCGCGTATGCCTAGCTTTGACATCCTCTCCACGAGAACTATAAGCTTCACCCCTAGACCCTCTAGGTACAGTGCTTCCCTTCAGGAGATACAAATCTTGGAACATATCTCCCTTTATCACTAAAAGTGCACCCTTAGAAACCCTCTGACTATCCTTCTCCATAGCCACCTTACATGCTTTGGATGACAACTGTCCAAGAGATTCATCGACTTCCGAAGACATGGAACAAAACAGAAACCTATTAAGGTGTGTATCACTCTGTAAAACATGCGAATCTGCACAGTACCCACACCCATGACTCTATGGCCAGCATCATTTCCCACAAGAATCTCCTTACATCTTTTGGATGACAATCGTCCAAGAGATTCATTGACTTCCGAAGACCTGGATTATAAAGGACACCTATTAAGGTGATATCACCCCGTAAAACATGCGAATCTGCATAGTACCCACACCTATGACTCTATGGCCATCATCATTTCACATAAGAATCTCCTTTGCACTTTTTCTTTCAAAAGAACTGAAATAATTCTTGTTAGGCGTCATATGGAAAGACGCTCATGTATCTAGCACCCAATGGTCTGATACTACCACCATTAACAAGTCATTGGGTGCAACTTTCTCCATCGCAATCGATGAACATCCATCTTTATTCTTCCTCTTCAAGTTCATATAAGCTCTCTTCCGATGGCCTGGTTTCTTACAAATGTAGCATTTCCATCTTTGGAGTTACCTTTCCAATCATTACTGGGCTTTCTAGATTTGGAACGCCCCCTAGAATTCCAATTCTTCTTCTTCTCTCTCCCTCTCTCAGCAAATAGGCCTTGACTACTAATTCCTCCTCTACCTTCACCCATCTACTTCATCCGATCCCTCAATTCCTCAGATAGAAGAACCGACTTCACATCTTCAATGGTCGAAGTATCTCTCGCAAAGATAAGGCTGTTAGTGAAACCTATGTAACGCCCCTAAAGGGAACACAAGAGCATCATAGCCATATGCTTTTCATCTACCTTCAAATCGACAGTCTTCATCTTCATCACTAGATCGTCGAAGAAACCCTGATGCTCTTTGATAGAAGTACCGTCTCTCATCCTCATTATTAAAAATGTCTTCAACAAAATCAGATGGTTAGTTAAAGATTTCTTCAGATAGAGATTTTCCAGCCTGATCCAAATGCCCTTAGCAGTTGTTTCACCGCTAATCTCATAAATAACATTTTCTCCCATAGCTAATTACAAAGTAGTAAACGTCCATTTTTCCATCTCCTTCCTTTCCGCGGCTGAAAGTTCAGTTGTCAACTCCTCAGGGGCAAACACCATAGGATGAACTTCGTTACTCATTAAAACAGCTTTCATCCTCCATTACCACATCTCAAAGTCTTTATCACCATTTCACTTCTCTATTGCTAAACTAGATCTTTATGTAATATAGGTCCCTCTAACATAGGGTCTTAGTACAACCGCTGGAGTCTCCTTATCTCTTGCCATAATGCCTAACACCTTTTCTCAATCAACCTTGTCGCTTCGATATCAGACTTTTGGGAAAAATCCCTCAAGATCGCCATAGGAACAAAAAACCCAACCTTGTAGAAAAAAAATAGGACCGGATTGATGGTGAGGCAAAACAAACAACAGATAGTCACCAGCTAAAAGCAATCACAGATCAAGCAATAAAAGAAAATAACACACGTGATTTATAATGGTTCCAATACCGTGAGGTAGTGTATATCCACTTGGGGACAGGAGATTTTATTACTTTCAAAAAGGAGAAAATTTTACAAGATTGATAATGGAGAAGAAGAATAAGAAATACAACTGAGAGAGATAATTCTACCCATGCTAATCTCTGCTTTTATATAGAGATTATTACTTAGGGTTGAAGTAATTGATTTATGGTCATAAATCAATGCCTCATTAATTCTCTTATTCATACAGGAAACGCTTATCCATTTGATTTTCCAGTTTTCCCTAATTTACATGCACTTGACAAGATTCCTTCTTTAATCGGCTAATTTGGGAATTAATTGATTACGTCATTCTTCCAAAATAATTCTTCTTCTCATGTAAATAATTCATTACTCTCTTTAATGCTATAAAAGAGGCAATATATATTTGAGTAATTATCTCAAATATCTTCCGAATCTTCTGCAATTGGAAATATTGTATTACTGGAATCAACAATATCTTCCAAATCTTCTGCAATTTGAAATATTGTATCACCAAATCTTACAATCTCCACCTTGATACTATATTTCCCCGCAAGCCTATCAACTCCACCTACATCCTCTTACTCTGAGTAGGACCTATCAATCTCTACCATGAAAACAAACGTCTCCACGAACCATCTGAACTCTCCATGCAACCATGTGGTGCCAAACATTTTGATAAGCGATTCTAGTTCGAGCAACATTCGAACTCTGTAGCCTGCAAAGACTTTTGCATATCCGTTGCTTTCTCCTTTTATCTCTGATGGCCAACTTCATACGATCCCTTCTTCCGCTTATCAAGCACATCCTCTTGGCAGAACCTCACCTTGTTGAAGCTTCCCCCTTTGATCTCGTTCTGTCTATGTAGAAACTCAAAGTCACCTCTCTTATGCCTAGCTTTGACATCTCCACGAGAACTGTAAGCTCCAACCCTAGACCCTCCAAATACAGTGCATACCTTTAAGAGATACAAATTCTAAAACATATCTCCCTTTATCACTAAAAGCACACTGTAGAAACCCTCTGACTATCCTTCTCCATAGCCACCTTGCATCCTTTGGACGACAACTGTCCAAGAGATTCATTGACTTCCGAAGACCTGGAATATAACAGACACCTATTAAGGTGCGTATCACCCCGTAAAACATGCGAATCGGCACAGTACCCACGCTCATGACTCTACGGCCAGCATAATTCCCATAAGAATCTTCTTTCCCCTTTTTCTTTCAAAAGAACTGAAATAATTCTTATTTTGTGTCATATGGAAAGATGCTCCCGTGTCTAGCACCCAATGGTCTGATACATCCGATACTACCGTCGTTAAGAAGTCATTGGATACAACTTTCTCCATCGCAATCGCTACCTTCTTCAGTCTTCCTCTTCAAGTCCAAACAATCTCTCTTACAATGGCATAGTTTCTTACAAATGTAGCATTTCCCAACTCTAAATTTACCTTTCCAATCATTACTGGGCTTTCCAGATTTGGAATGCCCCCTAGAATTCCAATTCTTCTTCTTCTCTCTCCCTCTCTCAGCAAATAGGCCTTGACTACTACTTCCTCCTCTACCATCACCCATCTCAATACAACAAAAAAAGACCTTTTGCAGCGTTTTAAAAATGTTGTTGTACTCATTCGCAGCCTTTCGAAGAACACTGTGTAATAGCATGCTACAATAGAGTCTGGAAATACCGCAGCGTTTTCAGAAATGTTGCTAAAAAACGAGGTATTGAAACTTTTATAAAACACTGCTGTAAATTATTTGTGCAGCGTTTTATAGAATGTAGACTAACACCAAGCTTTAATAAGACCAGTCCTATAACGGCATTTTTGAAACGCTGCAAAAGGAATTATCGCAGCATAATTGCAGCGTTTCCATTTTGCTGCGGCTTTCCTCTTCAACATTTTGCAGCACTTTCATAACGCTGCGTTATATTAATGTTTTTCCTACATTTAACAACTACTGCAGTAGTTTTAAAACAGTTATAATAGCCATGAAAAATGTATTTAAAAACAAAATGCTTAATATAAAAAACACCAATAGATATAATCTGATAATATAAGCAGTTATAAAGATTAAACATAATCAAAGCTACATTAGTTTCATACACAAATTTTTTTAGTCATATACAACATTTCATGAGCAATGTTTTAAGCAAAAATGTTAGCAACATAATCTAATAAAAAGAGCTTGCTAAAAGAGCAAATAAACCGTGGAAAGTCCAAGCCTGTCTTCTTCAAGAGTCCAATATGCCTATAAGGAAAAAATACAATTGAAAAGCGGCGGAAGAGAGCAAATATGGATTTATTTAGGATCAAATATAGCAAGTTCAAGTTCAAGTTAATTTGACATAGATTCTTGCAATACTATTCTATTTCATCTCATTATTTTTTGATGTTTCTTATCAAAATTTAGAAGGAACTAAAACTCTTGTTGTTAGCAGTCAAATATAGAACTGCTTATCATTTTTAGCAGGTAAATCTCATTATATGTATTTCAAATAAGCATTGGCTCTACCAGTAGTAGCCATAGCAACCAAACATAGGGAACGAATTCTACAATGAAGATGATTATTATTAATTGGAGAAGAAGACAATGGCCCACTGTATGGTGAAAACGACCTATAATTTTCTATAGATTACAAAATAAACATTAAATTCAAATTTAACCACTCAAATCCAATTCCAATCATACCTATCTTATTTTTGAAAGATATATTGTTGGACATAAATTTTGAATTTAATTTATTATCCCTCATCTGTACAAGACGTTTAGTTATTTTTATCTTTTCTAATATATTAAAATTAATTTTAGCTATGGCTACCCAGTCCTAATTTTAACAGTCCTTGTATTTGAAAAAACTATTGTTATACGTAAACTATTTTTTTGAACATTATTTAGTTGTCGATGAGGGGATTCAATGCCAACACATCTTCACGGACAATCAAGAGAGATATCACGGTCTCCTAGAAGATATTATTAATGCACTGGTCTGATATATGTTTGTTCCGCAGCCAATAAATATATGTATATTATGAATTATGATTATAACCATAAACAAACTTGAAATTCTAGCATGGTGAATTCCATATTAACCATTGCACGCAAATTCACATATTTTACATGTATGTGAGGGATATTGTCCTAATGAACAGAAGTCTGGTTGAATTTGGTACTCATGCATGGCAAAATTTTCGACCAAATCACAATCTTGAATACAATAAATTGCATTAAAAATTTAAGTAAAGAGTAATATACATAATGGGTGTTTCGACCAAATCACAGTCTCATTATTTGATTTTATTAATGCAGGAGAGCTGAAGCTATTAGTGTCAATAGTGACAGGATTAAAACTAAGAGAGCAGAGACTATTATTCAAAGGAAAAGAAAGAGATGATGAAGACCATTTGTCAAATTCAAACAGAGCGGTGTATGATTATCACTCTATATTATGGATAAACATCATTGTCCACATACTTGTGTCATATTAGGAGCAAATACCATAGAGATATTTCTCGCATTCATTTTATTCAAATCCTCTTCCTCAACAAAAACAACAACCATTAAATCAATTACCCAGCTCAGTAGCGCAAACTGCGTACCAGGGAGCGACTTAACGAGTTTATAACAGTCTTCTTCTGTTTCGCTTTGTAGAACTTGTCCAGGTAAAAGGCTATCAAGTACTCCTTCAGGTAATTCTCTAAACCATGCCTATTTATCAAAATGTACTTCACAATGTTGAACTTTGAAAACTGGAATATGAATGCATAATGATTTTCATACCTTTATCAGGGCTGCTAAGCAATGCGCATCAATGCCCTCAGGTATGATTCCTTTGTTTTAACAGATTTCTTTGATCTTTTTCTTTGCTGTTTTCTAGGGTTATTCTAAATATACCTTCTTCTTGTTGTGCCTTTTTACAGTACATTTTAGATATATTTGTATAAACCATCCATATATAAGTTGTAAGATGAACTGAGTTGTACCTTAAGACCTCCTTGTGAGTACAATCTTTCTTGCATAAGTAACCGAATAGTTGGCATGCTGTTTCCATTCGAATCATATCTACATTGCATTGATTCAGATAAAACACCAAACACGCTTACACTGCACCAAATTAGCATAGTCAAATACAGTTATTAGATAGTGGGTGACATTTAATGTCTCTAAACAAGTACCTTTTATACTTCATTTTGTCCATTGGAGTAAAATGGAGCATAAAACTGGATTTAGATGGCACTGCTCAAAATGGATACCTTGCACTTGGAGCAGGACATGGAATTTGAACTTGGAACTCTGCTTGCAGTTCAAGGAAGCCATTTCTTATAATATCTATGGTTGTAAAATTTAATGTATTCACTGAATGCTAAATATTATGGTGTTCTCCATTTAATGTGGATTTGCTTTATAACCGAACACAACAACAAAATAAGAAACTTCTAATAAACATAGGAACCAAAGAAAATTTGTAATACTTGATCAGACAGTTAGTGGAAAGGTAAACAACCAGGTAACACCATCATCCACATTGAGCCTTGGTATTGAAGTGCCAAAATACTCAATCAAGTACCATATATGTAGAAACTGATTTTTCAAACTCCTGTTTGAAAGCTTAATAGTTTGCACCAGAAAAACTAAATCAATGAGGCGATAAACTTTTAAAAATGCTTAGGAACCACAATAACCAAAGCCATTGATAAACAGTACCAACTAGATAGAGATTACATGTAAATTTAAAATTTAATCAGTATTTAAAATTACACACGCAAAAATACTCTATTTAATTAGTATTTGAAATGAACTAAGACAGAGATTTAAGCAAATTTATATTACAAGGAACATATTAATTCTCTAGATATATTTTGATTGTACTACAATCAATAAACTTCTCAAAGATATAAAACTTGTTGATTATTGCATAAATTTAGTTAATTTTATAAAACTTGGTTAACTTGATAAACATTTTATAATCTATTATTATTATTATTATTATAAATTAAGTTAATTTTTATAAAACTTAGTTAACATGGTTATTAATTTTATTATTATTATTATTATTATTATTATTAAGTTAGTTAATCATCATCATCATTATTATTATAAACTTGTTGATGTTGATTTTTATAAAACTTAGTTAAATTAGTTGAATTTTTACAATACTTAGTTACTTTGTATAAACTTATTTAATTTTTATAAATCTTAGTTGATTTTTATAAAATTTAGTTAGCTTAGTTAATTTATTATTACTATTATAAATTTAATTAAATTTATAAAACTTAGTTAACTTGGTTAATATTTTATAATTTATTATTATTATTATCAACTTAGTTAATCATCATTATCATCATTATTATAAACTTGTAAATTTTTATAAAACTAGGTTAACTTATTTATATTTTAGTTAATATTTATAAACTTATTTAGTTTTTATAAATCTTAGTTTATTTTTATTAAATTCAGTTAACTTAGTTAATTTATTATAATTACTACTACTACTATAAACTTACTAACCTAGTTAATTTATTATTATTATTTATAAAACTTAGTTAACTTAGTTAAATTATTATTATTATTATAAATTAAGTTAATTTTTATAAAACTTCGTTAATTGGGTTAATATTTTATAATTTATTATTATTATTGCTATAAACTTAGTTAACCATTATTACTATTATTATTATATAATTTGTTAATTTTTATTTAGTTAAAATTTTGTAATACTTAGTTGACTTTTATAAACTTATTTAATTTTTATAAATCTTAGTTAATTTCTAAAAAAAATAGTTAACTTAGTTAATTTATTATTGTTGTTGTTATATTATTAGTATAAACTTAGTTAGTTTTTATATAACTTAGTTAACTTATTATTATTTTTTATAGAACTTAGTTAGCTTAGTTAAGTTATTATTGTTATTATTGCATAAATTTAGTTAATTTTTATAAAAATTGGTTAACTTGATTAACATTTTATAATTTATTATTATTATCATAATAAAGTAAGTTGATTTTATAAAACTTAGTTAACTTGGTTATTAATTTTATTATTACTATTATTAAGTTAGTTAACATCATCATTATTATTATAAACTAGTTGATTTTTTATCAAACTTAATTAGCTTGGTTGAACTTTTATAATACATAGTTAATTTTATAAACTTATTTTATTTCTTTAATATTTAGTGGATGTACACTGTCACATTCATAGTGGAACCGCATTAAAAAAATTGTGCTTTCCTTTCATTTATTATTAATTGGTTAATTTCACCTTTTCAAGGTGAACAATCCTAATAATTTTATTTGATTGTTTGTCATTCTATACTTGATCCTATTTGTTTCTGCATCCGTGTTGTTGGGTAATATCGATTGGAAGGATAGACCCCAATAAGATAGTGGACACAGATGGCAACGGTAAGAGGAGTTAACATTAGAAGATGTTAAACTTTTACTAGGTGGACAATTTTTGACCATTTGATATCTTTTATTTAATTAAATTTGATCCAGTCTTTATGTTTTCTATTAAGTCCGATGCTTTTTCTATATAGATATCAATTTTCCAGCTTGGTATCATGATTCAAGTGGTAAAAAGATAGTTGAAAAAGTGCATATGGACGAAAATGTCAGTCGAGCTCTTTCCCAGATAGCTCACTTGGGTTGTAAAAAAATTTCGCTAAGTGCCACAGTTTTGATCCAAAGTATTGTGCAGGCGATAACGCATGCATAGCCAACCCATCTAAGCACTGCTTCAAAAGATACTTAGTTTCTAACTGATAAAGTACAGACATTTTTTAACTCCTTACGTAACGTTAGTCAACTTTTCAATCACAAACAACCCCATTGATGGTCGTTAATGTTTCTACTAAAATACATTATTGGTAAAATATTAAGTTAACTTTAAAATAATAACAAAATAAAAGTTTACAAGTCAGAATACCATAAGATTACCATATAATATCAATAAACTGATGCAGCTTCAAGTTCAGAACAGAGGCGGTCTTAGTTTCAAGCTGAGGCAAGCAAAGGCCCCAGTTTTGAATGGAGGCAATTTGCTACATCCCTTGTGTTCATCCGAATCTATTTATGTAGTATATAATGATGGATTACCTGTCTTTTGCGGAATTGATGACCACCGGCAATAATTTCTGGCATGTGATATTTGCACCCATGACAGGGGCAAGAAGAGAGATTGAATGGAGAATTGTCATTCGGTATAAATAGTGTGGATTGTTGATCTTTTCAAACACCTACAAATATATCCAACTTACTCATCAGATATTTACTGAGACATGTCATCTATTGCATTATCCACTTAGCATTTATATTTTTTATATTTTTTTCTGTTTTTTTCTTTTATTCGCGTAGGAGTTTGCTGGGTTCCGGCAATATAGCAACTATCGGTATTTAAGTTGTAAACCTGTGGAACAATATGCTGCATAGCCCAGTCAGGGCCAAATTCCTCTGCAAGCCTCTTCAGATTATTAGTAGCCGACTCACGAATTGCAAAAACCTGAAAATATTTACAAACGTAGATTTATGTGGAATCATGGATTGCCAACTAAAAAGTCAAAGTTGCCATGTTACAAAAACTAAAAATTCATAAAGAAAAAATAGATTTGACCTGTTACGTGCAAAATAATCAAAATCCATTATTTTTGCATGAATACGATATTTTAAAACCAAGAATTGTATAAGGTGACAAGTAAATAAGTTGATGATATGATAAATAACAATGCAGCTGAGAAATTCACAGAGCTAAGAACATTCTTTCAAAAATGTATAAACCACCTTATCCTCAAGCCATTGCATGCAAAGAGAACCAAGTTTATCATCAAAGAAATCCACACCAAGCTGACTTGCAAATAATGGAATATACTCAATGATAGCCAACCAGACTCGCCAATATTTATCTTTTGCCAGCTCAACAATGGCAGGTAATAACGATTGAGAAAGAAGATCAATGCCAATGACCTGTTACAGCATACAGAATTATTCAAACGGCTCCTGATTCCTAAATAACTTTCAAGTCACCAAATAAATCGCATCACTAAGGCAATGCTTACCAGTGTACCATGATTAAGCACATGCTATTTGAAATAAATATAATTTTTAAATGGGGTGGTCACTTTAGCATTGATGTGTAGAAACCAGCCTGAACTTTCAAATAATTTTGAAATTATTGGAAATTGCAACAAGACTTTAAAATTTTGTTTAAAATAATATTTTGTCCAATATAAGAAAGAACTCACTTTGATCTCTGTAACGACCCGTATTTTTACGGATCGACAAGTTCGTCAAAATCTGGAATTTTTGCATTTTTAAGTCATTTCATATTTTTGGGGAAATTTGTCTAAGTCCTAGGTCGTGGACGACCTAAGAGCTAAGTCGTGACCGAGTTAAGGACTTCGGCGAGTTAGTGTTAGGTCGTGGGTTAGTTGGAGCGACCTATAGAATTGTGCAACCTAGGATTTAGTTAAGTAATTAGGTCGGCAGGGCGAGTTAACGACCTAAAGACTGACCGACTTAAGAGGTCTAGGCGACCTAAGGAAGAGTAGTGGGCGACCTAAGTATTCTGGGGTTAGGTCGTGGGGTAGAGTTAGGTCGGCAACGACCTAAGGAATGTGGTGAGCGACCTAAGTGAAGTATTGGATTGTTAAGTCGTCTAGACGACTTAGTAGATAGGTCGTATCCCAGTTTGTTCGCGACTTATGTTAGGTCGCGTAGATGTTTAAGGGTTTAGGTCGTAGACGACCTAAGAGATAGGAGATTTAAGAGTTTCTGGCGAGTTAAGGTTTCGAGCGACCTATAGGATGTACTTAGTATAGTTAGGTCGGCAACGACCTAGAGGAGTTGGGATAGCAGGTTAGCGACTTAGTAGTTAAGTCGTTGGACGACCTAAGGGGTTAGTATCTTGTTGTATTGGCTAAGTCTTAGGTCGCGTATTGGCTTAAGTGTTAGGTCGCGAGATTTTTAAGTCGCGCATAGGCTAAGTCGTTAGGTCAAAGACTGTTAGGTCGCGTGGGTTGCTGAGTTGTTAGGTCGCAAGGTTTTATAAGTCGTAGGTCGTAGAGAGGCAGTCTGTGTTAGGTCGCTGGGTTTCGTCTAAGTGTTAAGTCGTGCATAGTTAAGTCGCGCAGTGTTAAGTCGAATGGTGCTAAGTTGTTAAGTCGTCCAGGCGACTTAGGAGTGAAGCGCGCATAAGTTAGGTCGGAGGCTCTGTTAAGTCGTGGGGGTTTTTAGGTCGTAGGTCGGCATATGTTAGGTCGGCAACGACTTAAGGAGATAGCCGAGTTACGACTCAGGCAGTTTTCAGCTATAAATAGGAGGGGTTGTTCTCACTTTTTGGGATCCGGATTTTGAAGCGACGAAGTGCTGCCATTTTGAGAGCTCGACTTCTACACTTCTTCACTTCTTTTCTCCACTCTAATCTAGTGCTTCCTTCCATCCAAATCGAAGATCAAGATTGAAGATTCAAGAGCTTGGATTGAAGATCTTCATCTTTTCAAGAGAGATTTCATCATTTGAAGTGAGATCTTGTCGGATCTAGCTTGGTTCTTCGCTGTCCAGATCTGAAGTTGTTATCTTTTGGATTGTTTAGGTGATTTGGTGAGTGGTGATTATCTCTCACACGGATCCAAAGGAGTAGATCGGATTGTTGGCTCAATTTGGTGTTAAATTAGTGATTTCCATGCATTTTCTTCATCCTATGTGTAGATCCATGTAGATCCATTGTTCATGATGATGTTGCATCCATTTTATCATATGTTAACCTATGCAAGTTCATTCATCAAGTTTGTAGAGATATAATCCATGTTTTCATGCTTATTGGACTTTCAACTCTTTAATTACGAAAATGCCATTATTGTTATAATTGTCTACTTAGATCATTTTTGAATGCTTGATTGTTTGGATTGATGTTTGATTTGATTGATTGTTATGAACTAGATGATTGATGACTAGATTTAGATCGAAGGTGATTCAAAAGCTAAGGGAAAGGCTCTTGAATTGGAAAAGCTGCTCGTGGCATATGTAGCGGGATGATGAAGCTCTTATGCATAGATTTGATGATGTGAAGTTGAGATGAAGCTTTGCAAGGGTGTAATGAAGCGAGGCATCATATGATGAAGACTTGGTCTAATCCAGACGGGATCATTCCAAGCATGTTGATAACTCGGTGATATGATTCGAGTTGAAGATAATGAATGGATATGAGAATAGTCGTCGAGGAGGATGACTAGGAGGCTGGGATAGCATCGTTGTTGAAGGTTCTAGCATGCTCTAAGCAAGAGTACGTTTGGGCAGATTCGATAGTCCCAACGGCCAACTGTTGATGGTCGAGTACTCTGGGCAGATTCGATAGTCCTAGGCACGGGCTGCGACGACGTGCGGGAGTTATGTCTAGAACCGGGGTTTCCATTAGCCCTTGACGGACGGCTGAAAGAATGTGCCGGTCATTCAATTAACGGTGATATCGAAGCAATGATAACAGTGATAGCCAGAGTCATGGATGTTTGGTTGTATCGTCATTCGGACTCAAGAGCGGTATTTTCTGGGTGCTTATCTGATTTAGGCCTTGGTACTTGGAAAACATCGCCCTTGACTCGAGTGATAGTAGCTTTACTTTAAATTGTATGCTCTGCTATGTTTGCTTCTGCTTAGTGTGTGTCTGGGGGCTATCACTGTAGAATGAGGTTGGAGTGGGAGGGTTGTATTCCTATTCCTTTTCCTTTATGCTCTTTTGGTATGTTGTTAGTTAATTTACTGCTCACTAAGACTGTTGTCTGACTCAAGGCTTTATGTTTTTAATTCTTATTGCCTTGGGCTGTTCGTCCATTTTGGGACGGGCAGACTAGGTAGCAGGTGACAGGTGCTGTTCTCTTCTCACGATGCTGATATCGAAGACGAGCTGGAGGATTGCATATTATCTTCTTATTATATGTACTGGATATTCCGCTGTTTTGTATTCTCTGAGAGATGTGTAGTGAGGCTGGATGTATTGACTATGTGGATGCTTGTATTCAACTATTATGGAGTTTTATATGATGTCATTTTGTTCTGTAAAGCTTCACTATACATATGTTCTATTGTATTTTGTCCATGCGCTGTGAGTAATACGATAGATCCTTTTGTTTTAAATCTTACCTTGACAATCGTCTATGGTCGCCTGGCACACTTTACAGCGCACTATCTCTAGATTCGGTGCAGGGGTCATGGGCGGTCGTCACATTTGGCATCAGAGCGAGGTTAATCGATTTTACCCAACGCTCGCTGTCGTAACTACGTATGAGAGACGTAATTGTAATTTGATGGATGATTACTATATATAATATAGTAGTTTAGCAGTAAGTTAGTCCTTTATGCAGTTGTTTCTCTAGATGTTCTAATCATTCCTTTTTATAGATATTGAGAATGAGTCGAAGAGGGAGACCAGCTGCTAGGGAAGATCGTGCTACTGAAGAGACTGCTGATTATGCAGCCATGTTCGAAGCTATGATGACTTCGATCATGAGAAGGATACCGGTTCCGGGGGCGGCAGTTGATGTTGGATTTCAAGTCCAAACTCCGAAACCAGTGGATTTTGCTAAGCTGTGCAAGGATTATACTGCTCTTGGAGGGAAGGTTTTCTTGGGAACAGAATCTACCATTGAAGTCCAGAGGTGGATAGATGCTTGTAGAAGGATCTTTGGTGATTTGGGAATTGATGATGCAACTAAGAGGAAGTTGGCATCGAGGCAGCTTCAAGGGAGAGCTTCTGATTGGTGGAACTCTATTACCATCACTACTCCGGAGGAAGAAATTACTTGGGAGCAATTCCAAGTCAGATTTGAAGCTAAGTTCATTTCTACAGCTCAGAAGTCTGTTCTGTTCAAGAAGTTTGTAGAGCTCAGGCAGGGTGGAAGATCTGTTCTTGAGTATGTTTCTGAGTTCGAAGCTTTGTCCAAGTATGCTCGGTCATATATTGAATCTGCTTATCAGAAGAATGAGAAGTTTGTGACCGGCTTGGATAGTTATCTTGGGAGACAGTTGGTGGATCATTTGGACGATTCATTTGAGAAGCTTGTGGAGAAAGCTCTTAGGCATGAGAGTCTGTTTCCTAAGGAAGGACCTGTTGTTGCTGTTACCAAGGGAGAATCTAAACCACAGCAGGGTGGAAACCAGAAGAGGAAGCAGCAGCAGCAAAAGGGTAAGGATGGCCAGAAGAAGCCGAAAGGCGAGGTGACTTGCTACAATTGTCAGCAGAAGGGTCATTTCTCTAAGGATTGTAAGAATCCTAAGGTGCCGATGAAGTGTCACAACTGTGACAAACCGGGGCATTTCAGGAAGAATTGTCCAGAACCGAGAAAGGACAGGCAGATTGTGCAAGCCTATGCTTTAGGAGCTGTTCCGTCATCTTCGAAAGCTCCTACTGCTGAAGAGAAGGGAAAGAGTGTGGTTGTTCAAGGTACTCTTTTCCTATGTGGTGTTCCAGTTAGAGTTTTGTTTGATACTGGAGCTTCGCATTCGTTTGTTTGTAATGAACTAGTAGGCCGGTTAGGTTTGAAGCCGGATATTGTTGATAGGCCATTGGTAGTGACTAATCCAGTTGGGGGTTCGTCTTGTTTGTGTATGTTATGCCGTGGTCTAGTTGTGTCGAGTCATGGTTGCTCTTTTGTTTGTGATTGTTTTGTTCTGAACTTTGCGGGGTTCGGAATTATCTTGGGTATGGACTGGCTTAGGAGGTATGCGGCTAAGGTTGATTGCGAAAGGTTGGAAGTGACAGTCGAGAATGTGGAGGGGCGAAAGATTGTGATACGATGTAAGCATGAAGAAGGCGTCTTCATGAGCTTCATGTATTCGCTAGTTGTTCCACGGGATGGACTGTCATCAGTGCCGATCGCTAATGGATTCGAGGATGTCTTTGACGAAGTCAAAGGGTTGCCGCCGCATAGAGAGATCGAGTTTCGTATAGATCTAGTTGAAGGAGCCAGACCTGTTGTGATGCCTCTTAGGCGGATGGCGCCTAGGGAACAGCAAGAGTTGAGGGTGCAAGTTGATGACCTTTTACAGAAAGGATTCATTCGGCGTAGTGTGTCCGAGTGGGGTGCACCAGTTGTGTTTGCAACCAAGGCAGATGGGTCATTGAGACTGTGCGTCGATTATCGTGAGCTGAATAAGGTGACTAAGAAGAACAAGTATCCATTGCCGAGAATAGATGACTTGTTTGATCAGCTTCACGAAGCCAAGGTGTTTTCTCAGATGGATTTGGCAACGGGATTTCACCAGTTGAGAGTAGCAAAGGATAGTGTGCCGAAGACTGCTTTTAGGACACCATCCGGTTTCTTTGAGTGGCTGGTAATGCCGTTTGGATTGACTAACGCGCCAGCATATTTTGTGGATCTTATGAATAGAGTGTTCAGAGATCAGTTGAACAAGTTCGTACTTGTGTTCGTGGATGATATTCTGATTTATTCCAGAACGGAAGAAGAGCACAAGACGCACTTGCGTATCGTTTTGGAGATCTTGCGAAAACATCAGCTGAAGGCTAAGTTTTCGAAGTGTCACTTCTGGAAGAGTGAAGTGAGGTTCTTAGGCCATGTGATTTCTGGAAGTGGAATAGCGGTTGATCCCGCTAAGGTGGCAGCAATCCAGGATTGGGTTAGACCTAAGAATGCATTAGATGTGAGAAGTTTTCTTGGATTAGCAGGATATTATCGACGGTTTATCAAAGACTTCTCCAAGGTAGCTGCACCATTAACAGGATTGACGAAGAAGAACAAAGTGTTCAGTTGGGATGCTAAGTGTGAGCAAGCTTTCGGAATCCTGAAAGAGAGACTGACGAGTGCTCCTGTTTTGACTATTCCAAGTGGGAATGATGAGATGGTGGTTTACACCGATGCATGTGGTACTGGACTTGGAGCAGTGCTGATGCAGAAGGATAAAGTTGTTGCGTATGCCAGTCGACAACTAAAGCCGCATGAAAGGAATTACCCAACTCATGATTTGGAATTGGCGGCGATTGTATTTGCTCTGAAGATGTGGAGACATTATCTGTTGGGAGTTCGATTCGAGTTGTTTACGGATCATAAGTCGTTGAAGTATCTTTTCTCCCAGAAGGATTTGAATCTTCGGCAGCAACGTTGGCTAGAGTTTTTGGCATCGTATGACTTTGGTATAGCTTATACTCCGGGAAAAGGTAACGCAGTGGCTGATGCGTTAAGTCGAAGACATGCAGGATTGGGAGCCATGTTTTCAGAATGGAAGAGTCTCGAGTATTTAGCTGGGTTTGACTTCAGGCCTAGATGTGAATTGGAACCTGAGATGTTGGCAAACTTATCGATAAGACCCACTCTTGTGGAAAGGATTGGTGAGAGCCAAAAGCGAGATGATAAGCTTGTCAAGATTATCCGTGAGTTGGAATCTGGATTGGATCCAGAAAAGGATAAAGGATTCGAGGTCGATCGAGAGGGTTGGCTTCGGAAGCAAGGACGACTAATTGTTCCCGATATAGATGAATTGAGGAGTGAAGTTCTGAAGGAAAGTCATCACTCGAAGTTGACAATTCATCCAGGTGGAAATAAGATGTATCGGGATATGAAGAGAACCTACTATTGGGGAGGCATGAAGAAGGATGTTGGAAATTTTATTTCCAAGTGTATGAACTGCCAGTTGGTTAAAGCTGAACAGAAGAAGCCAAGTGGATTGCTTCAGCCATTAGAAGTTCCTACATGGAAGTGGGAACAAGTGTCGATGGATTTTATCGATGGATTGCCTAGAACCAGAACGGGAAATGAAGGGATTTGGGTCATTGTGGATCGTTTGACCAAGAGTGCAAGATTCATTCCGGTTCGATCGACTAGGACTGCATCAAAGTTGGCTGAGTTGTATGTTAAGTGGATAGTTCGTTTCCATGGTATTCCGAAGAGTATAGTGAGCGATCGAGACCCATTGTTCACTAGTGGATTTTGGAAGAGCTTCCAGGAAGTTTTGGGAACCGAGTTGTGTTTGAGTACAGCTTATCATCCCCAAACAGATGGTCAGACCGAGAGAGTCAACCGAGTTTTGGAAGATCTTCTCAGAGCATGTGTTTTGGACTTCGGAGGATCATGGGAAGATCACCTTCATTTGGTGGAGTTTGCGTACAACAACAGTTACCAGTCAAGCATTGGTATGGCACCATATGAGGCATTGTATGGAAGACCGTGTAACTCTCCGACATGTTGGTTGGAAACTGGAGAAAAGCTGATACTTGGGCCAGAGATGATTCGTCAGACCTCAGATTGCATAGAGATCATTCGGCAACGAATGAAGGCAGCCCAAGACCGTCAGAAGAGTTATGCCGATAAGCGTCGAAAGGATTTGGAATTCGACGTAGGGGATATGGTTTTTGTGAAGATTTCTCCACTGAAGAATGTTATTAGATTCGGGAAGAAAGGAAAATTGACTCCGAGATTTGTTGGACCATTCCCGATCATCGAGCGAATTGGAAAGCTCGCTTATAGATTGGAGTTACCAGAGAAGATGTCGAGTGTGCACAACGTTTTTCATGTATCATATCTACGGAAGTATGTGCACGACTCGAGTGCAGTGGTTTCTGCTGATAGCTATGAAGATTTTGAAGTTGATCCAGTTGATAAAAGACCTCGTAAGCCACTTCGTGTTGTGGAAACCGACACGAAACAGCTTAGGAGGAAGGTAGTTAAGTTGCTCAAGATACAATGGAGTGATGATGATAACGACTGTACGTGGGAGGTGGAAGAGAGGATGAAAGCAGCTCATCCTGAACTCTTCAAGGTATGGCCCTAAGGTGTCGTGTCATCTCACGATATTGTAACTTGTTCTAATTTTAGAATTCTGTACGCTAAGTTAGAATTGGATGCATGGTTTGTTGATTGCTATGGATGGTAGGCGTACAGAATAGTTTTGATTGCTTGGAATTTCGGGGGCGAAATTCCTAAGGGGGAGAGAATGTAACGACCCGTATTTTTACGGATCGACAAGTTCGTCAAAATCTGGAATTTTTGCATTTTTAAGTCATTTCAGATTTTTGGGGAAATTTGTCTAAGTCCTAGGTCGTGGACGACCTAAGAGCTAAGTCGTGACCGAGTTAAGGACTTCGGCGAGTTAGTGTTAGGTCGTGGGTTAGTTGGAGCGACCTATAGAATTGTGCAACCTAGGATTTAGTTAAGTAATTAGGTCGGCAGGGCGAGTTAACGACCTAAAGACTGACCGACTTAAGAGGTCTAGGCGACCTAAGGAAGAGTAGTGGGCGACCTAAGTATTCTGGGGTTAGGTCGTGGGGTAGAGTTAGGTCGGCAACGACCTAAGGAATGTGGTGAGCGACCTAAGTGAAGTATTGGATTGTTAAGTCGTCTAGACGACTTAGTAGATAGGTCGTATCCCAGTTTGTTCGCGACTTATGTTAGGTCGCGTAGATGTTTAAGGGTTTAGGTCGTAGACGACCTAAGAGATAGGAGATTTAAGAGTTTCTGGCGAGTTAAGGTTTCGAGCGACCTATAGGATGTACTTAGTATAGTTAGGTCGGCAACGACCTAGAGGAGTTGGGATAGCAGGTTAGCGACTTAGTAGTTAAGTCGTTGGACGACCTAAGGGGTTAGTATCTTGTTGTATTGGCTAAGTCTTAGGTCGCGTATTGGCTTAAGTGTTAGGTCGCGAGATTTTTAAGTCGCGCATAGGCTAAGTCGTTAGGTCGAAGACTGTTAGGTCGCGTGGGTTGCTGAGTTGTTAGGTCGCAAGGTTTTATAAGTCGTAGGTCGTAGAGAGGCAGTCTGTGTTAGGTCGCTGGGTTTCGTCTAAGTGTTAAGTCGTGCATAGTTAAGTCGCGTAGTGTTAAGTCGAATGGTGCTAAGTTGTTAAGTCGTCCAGGCGACTTAGGAGTGAAGCGCGCATAAGTTAGGTCGGAGGCTCTGTTAAGTCGTGGGGGTTTTTAGGTCGTAGGTCGGCATATGTTAGGTCGGCAACGACTTAAGGAGATAGCCGAGTTACGACTCAGGCAGTTTTCAGCTATAAATAGGAGGGGTTGTTCTCACTTTTTGGGATCCGGATTTTGAAGCGACGAAGTGCTGCCATTTTGAGAGCTCGACTTCTACACTTCTTCACTTCTTTTCTCCACTCTAATCTAGTGCTTCCTTCCATCCAAATCGAAGATCAAGATTGAAGATTCAAGAGCTTGGATTGAAGATCTTCATCTTTTCAAGAGAGATTTCATCATTTGAAGTGAGATCTTGTCGGATCTAGCTTGGTTCTTCGCTGTCCAGATCTGAAGTTGTTATCTTTTGGATTGTTTAGGTGATTTGGTGAGTGGTGATTATCTCTCACACGGATCCAAAGGAGTAGATCGGATTGTTGGCTCAATTTGGTGTTAAATTAGTGATTTCCATGCATTTTCTTCATCCTATGTGTAGATCCATGTAGATCCATTGTTCATGATGATGTTGCATCCATTTTATCATATGTTAACCTATGCAAGTTCATTCATCAAGTTTGTAGAGATATAATCCATGTTTTCATGCTTATTGGACTTTCAACTCTTTAATTACGAAAATGCCATTATTGTTATAATTGTCTACTTAGATCATTTTTGAATGCTTGATTGTTTGGATTGATGTTTGATTTGATTGATTGTTATGAACTAGATGATTGATGACTAGATTTAGATCGAAGGTGATTCAAAAGCTAAGGGAAAGGCTCTTGAATTGGAAAAGCTGCTCGTGGCATATGTAGCGGGATGATGAAGCTCTTATGCATAGATTTGATGATGTGAAGTTGAGATGAAGCTTTGCAAGGGTGTAATGAAGCGAGGCATCATATGATGAAGACTTGGTCTAATCCAGACGGGATCATTCCAAGCATGTTGATAACTCGGTGATATGATTCGAGTTGAAGATAATGAATGGATATGAGAATAGTCGTCGAGGAGGATGACTAGGAGGCTGGGATAGCATCGTTGTTGAAGGTTCTAGCATGCTCTAAGCAAGAGTACGTTTGGGCAGATTCGATAGTCCCAACGGCCAACTGTTGATGGTCGAGTACTCTGGGCAGATTCGATAGTCCTAGGCACGGGCTGCGACGACGTGCGGGAGTTATGTCTAGAACCGGGGTTTCCATTAGCCCTTGACGGACGGCTGAAAGAATGTGCCGGTCATTCAATTAACGGTGATATCGAAGCAATGATAACAGTGATAGCCAGAGTCATGGATGTTTGGTTGTATCGTCATTCGGACTCAAGAGCGGTATTTTCTGGGTGCTTATCTGATTTAGGCCTTGGTACTTGGAAAACATCGCCCTTGACTCGAGTGATAGTAGCTTTACTTTAAATTGTATGCTCTGCTATGTTTGCTTCTGCTTAGTGTGTGTCTGGGGGCTATCACTGTAGAATGAGGTTGGAGTGGGAGGGTTGTATTCCTATTCCTTTTCCTTTATGCTCTTTTGGTATGTTGTTAGTTAATTTACTGCTCACTAAGACTGTTGTCTGACTCAAGGCTTTATGTTTTTAATTCTTATTGCCTTGGGCTGTTCGTCCATTTTGGGACGGGCAGACTAGGTAGCAGGTGACAGGTGCTGTTCTCTTCTCACGATGCTGATATCGAAGACGAGCTGGAGGATTGCATATTATCTTCTTATTATATGTACTGGATATTCCGCTGTTTTGTATTCTCTGAGAGATGTGTAGTGAGGCTGGATGTATTGACTATGTGGATGCTTGTATTCAACTATTATGGAGTTTTATATGATGTCATTTTGTTCTGTAAAGCTTCACTATACATATGTTCTATTGTATTTTGTCCATGCGCTGTGAGTAATACGATAGATCCTTTTGTTTTAAATCTTACCTTGACAATCGTCTATGGTCGCCTGGCACACTTTACAGCGCACTATCTCTAGATTCGGTGCAGGGGTCATGGGCGGTCGTCACAATCTCTGAGCTAAAGGATCGGTTGGTGGTTCTGTTGTAGATATTTGTTTTGCCCGTTTCTGATAGGCTTTAGTTGGTTTCAGTTCTCCTGTTATGTTTATTCAAGTATAAAACAAAATTAATAAGTAGAGCATAAGGTGATCCTGAACTATGTTAAAAAGGTTCCAAAGTACATTGTTTAAAGTTAACATAAAAGCAAACTGTTTGCAGATTAAACGAAAACCTAAAGACGTCTTACTATTGCCATATAATGTTGCTTGGTCCATTGCATTTGATTTTAAAAATGCATAAAATATAAAATTTTTGATACATAAAGGTTGACATTTCCCCATTCCTATAACATATAAATTTAAAATTAAATACTGTATAGTTTTTAAACATATCATACCAATAGTTATTGCTTCATCAATTATATCCATGAAGCGATGTGAATAAAGCTTTGGGTTAGAACAAAGCATTGAATAGAAAAGTCTGTCAAACATGAAAAAGAAAGATATTCACTTGTTGAAATACACACCAATTTTTGTTGAACAAACCATCAATAATTATTTGAATGAACCTGTTCATGTTGCCTTTGAATTGTGTGTATAGGTCCTTTAAGTCTTTCTTCTCGGATTTTGATCCCCTATAATTAGCTTCAAATTCTTCAATATCAACTTCTGTAACCTATATCAAGCAATAATGATCAACAACCAGGAAAACTTAATACAATACAATCAAAACAATTCTTTATAGGGTTCTCAAATAAGGTCTAGGTTAAAACTGTGTGATAATAAATATGTTAATACTAATTTGGTTAACATGTATTTAAATATTAAAGCGTACCATTTTATACACTGTCCTAAAGTATTCTTGCAGATTATTAGCAGCTTCACCAAATAGCGCCTGGCAAAAATATAAGCATATGTCAGAATGGACTTAAAAAGAGTAATGCACTACCCACATCGAAGTCTCTATAATATACTATAAATTACACCTAAAACTAACTTCAAAGTACTTGTTAGTACACACACGCGTGCACTTTTAAAAGTTTAATTCATAATATGAGATGTATGTTGTAAAGAACAAACTAATATAAAAGAGTTATGACCACTAATAAATGATTATTGTGCAATTTGATATACGCCTCACAGTTCATATGTAAATATTTAAGTATCAAGACTACTGAGTGAATGATGCACAGCAGTACAAGTTCTGATACCTCATCATCGGTGCATCCAGTCTGATAATAAAGTGCTCTTTTCTCTTCATCGCCAAGAATTGATGTCACTTTCTGTAAAAGCTGAAACTTTTCCTTAGCTTCCTGAAATGTAAAAGAATAACATAGTTGAGAATAATATAGACATCCAATACATTATTAGAAGAATAGTAATTGCTACTCCAATAAAAAATTATCAAACACCTCATCACCAGGGTTTTTGTCAGGATGAAGTCGCAAAGCCAACTTGTAATAAGCCTTTTTAATTTCTGATTTACAAATCCTTAACACTAGGCCAAAACTACTTGAATGGAACTATTCCTTCAAATTTCATTTGCTTGCCCGAACTCAATTTACTTAAGTTATGTAACAACTATCTATTTGGGTCTATATCCATAAACTTGAACTCTGATTAGAACCCGTCTCTATTTTCTCAACTTAACTTATCAAACAATTTACTATCGGGTTCGATTCCTAGTCCTATTTCAAAACATTTCGACTTAGAATCCCTTTTCCTTAGTTACAAAAATTTCCATGGTACAATACAGAGTTTAATATCCTAACTTCTTAAGCTAGTAAAATATGATCTTAGGTGAAATTTGCTTTCAGGTTCAACTCCAATCTCACTACAATATTGTATAGAACTTACATACATTGACTTGAGCAAAAATAACTTCTCATGCCAAATTTCATCTAAAATATCCCATTTCTAAAATTTAAACTATTTGAATTTATCACGAAATCATCTGTACAACTCCATCCCATAATCAACAGGTGCAATGTCCTAAATATGAATCAAGTACTCATGAATCAAGTCATCGTGTGTGTTTTCCAATAACTATATCAGTTTACATTCTCATTGAGCACAAGTATTAAATGCTTGAACTTTATTATTATTAGTATTATTATTATTTGTAATTTTGTTTGGTTATTTGATACATGTTCCGAAATAGTCATTATATTTGTACGGCCCATCAATATTGATCTTAGATCTATTCTTAGTTGTAAGGCACAAAGGGAAATCAAAATATCCATATGTAAAATAGTTGATCTAAGTATGATGAAGATAAAAATCAATAAAATAATGCAATAAGTATCATAATTAACTTCATCAGAAAGTTATTCCATTTGAGCTATTCTTTAAAAAAACAGAGTAAGGAAACAAATGGTCCATATCATGCTCAGTTAGTAATAAACACAAACAATTCACATCTTAAATCGTAGGATACTTAAGATAATCAATGGATACAAAATTATAGATTCATACAGTTTTATCCTTCTAAGCATCTGCGAACAACACTTTCAGAAAAAGAAATGTAAACTTCAATAAAATTAGAATAATGAAGATTGTATCAGCTTGCTATCCACAAGTTGACATATATAACATAATGTTAGATGAAATTAAAAAGAAAAACATTGTAATTTTAAGTGAATTAACTTAAAAAATTAATGATAATATATTAACGAGCTATTATTATTGAACCATTGCAAAAATTAATGGTAATATAAACATGATTTTCTAGTATATTGATTAGGTGCTAAGAAGAAAAACATAAATGGTCATTTCTAATAAACAGTCAATATATGTTTATTACCTAGCAATCTATTATATGATTTTATTAACCAAATACAATTTTCCATCTATCATAATGTGTTGCTTATAAATAGATTTAAAGCTACCCACCAGCACTTTTCTCATTTACTTATATGTTTGCCTATATTGCTAATTTCATCCATTCGGTAATTTTTCTTCAACATTTAATTGTTGTATTTCTAACTGTATGGATACCAGAAAATAAAAATTAGCGGTACATGTTGCCCAACAGCATAGACATTGTTATTCTCCTTGTACCGAGAAGAAGCATGGTCATCACTTGCTGCTGGCATTGCAAATTGAGTTTGACCGCCAACATTAGTGGTGGGTTTATACTGAGAGATACATTTAACAGGTGCAGTAGGCCCAGGGCCTGGATACACATTACTAGGCTGGGCTTGCTGGGAGAAGGTACCATTGCTTAAGAAAGGGTGCATAAGAGGAGGTGGAAAGTAGAATTGTGGTACATATTGGTTGTGTGGAAGGTAGTTGGTAGGAAAGTATGAGAGATGCATGCTAGGTGGCTGCATAAATACAGGAACTGGCTGTTGGCTAACAGTAACTGAGCTTTAGATCATGCCTGGAGCTTGCGTCACTGTTGAAGTTGCCCCACTTGATGACATCCCACTCTACATAGATATACTGATGAAATATGAATCAACAAAATGTGGACCGGGATGCAATTGGACATGTACACAAATAAAGCACCTTCTTCCCATTTTTCAAATGCACACTATAACCTTTACGATAAACTCAACATTGAAACTTACGTTGGTTTTTCCAACTTTCAATGTTTTTTTAATAAAAATAATAATAGAAAACTTCTGAAAGAAGAAGTGTAACTGCAGTAGTACTAATTTTCAAACAAGAAGTAAGATGTAAATCGTTTGTATTGCTTACTAATAAATATAATTGGAGAATAAATGTATAACTATTGGCAAATGGATGAACTACATAAAATTGAATCCACTAGCGTTCAACTAAATTAGAAGAAAAAAATTTAGAATATAAAGAGTAAAAACCAATACCTAAGAAATCAAATATAAAACTTCAACAATATGGTAAACATCATTGAGGCTAAGAGTAAACTAGTAAAAAAATCAATGGTGTACCTCTTGTTATGTTTGGCCAGTTTGACCAGATGAGTACTTGGCAGCAGCAGTAGGCATTGTGAAAAGAATGAGAAACGACCATCTATATCAACAACAGCAGGTCGATATATTGGAGCATAATAGCTTGTAGCTGGATCAAATTGTTGCTAAACCTAATTAAACAAAATCAAATATGAAACTCTATCAATAATACTAAGAAGAAATCAAATCAGTGAAGTTTTGAGAGGAGGCGGTGTTCGTATGTGGAGGAAAAGAGGATTACTGTTAAGAGGAGGAAAAATGAATTGAAATCGCAGGTTTTTGGAAAGAAATTTGGGTATCTACGAGAGAAAAGAAATTGGGGAAAAAGGGGAAGTGAGACGGAAGGAAATTTAGGAGAGAAAAGAGATCGGGGAAAGTGTAAGCGAGCGTTGGCATAAAAAAAGCGCGGGCCATATATTATTGAGAAGCAGCGTTTTAGGTATATTTAATATTGTTTTGAGATGTAAGAAACAACATTTTTATAAAACGCTGCAACTTAATGCTGCTACAAATGAATTTTCTTGTAGTGTCTCCTTCATCTGATCCCTCAACTCCTCAGATAGAAGACCCGACTTTACATCTTCAACGGTCAAAGTATCTCTCGCAAAGATAAGGCTGTTAGCGAAACTTGTGTAACGCTCTGGAAGGGAACATAAGAGCATGAAAGCCATATGCTCCTCATCTACCTTCAAATCCACAGTCTTCATCTTCATCACTAGATCATCGAAGAAACCCAGATGATCTTTGATAGAAGTACCATGTCTCATCCTTAGGGTGAAAAATGACTTCAACAAAATCAGATGGTTAGTCAAGATTTCTTCAGATAGAGATTTTCCAGCTTGGTCCAAATGACTTTAGCAGTTTTTTCACCACTAATCTCAGAAATAACATTTTCTTCCATAGCTAATTGCAAAGTAGTAAACGTCCATTTTTCGTCTCCTTCCTTTCCATGGCTGAAAGTTCATCCGTCAACTCCTTAGGAGCAAACATCACAGGATGAACTTTGTTTCTGATCAGAACAACTTTCATCCATTGCCACATCTCGAATTCTTTATCACTGTTCCAATTCTCTATTGCTAAACTAGATACTGATGCAATATAGGTCTCTCTAACATAGGGTCTTAGTACAACCACTGGAGTCTCCTCATCTCCTACCATAATGCCTAACACCCTTTCTCAATCAACCTTGTCGCTCCGATACTAGATTTTTGGAAAAAATCTTCTCAAGGTCGCCTTAGGAACAAAAAATTCCAACTTTGCAAAAAAAGGATCGGATTGATGGTGAGGCAAAAAAATCAACAAGTAATCACTAGCCAGAAGCAATCATAGATCAAGCAATAAAAGAAAATAATACGTGTGATTTATAGTGGTTCCACTACCGTAAGGTAGTGTACATCCATTTGGGGAGAGGAGATTTTATTACTTTCTAAAAGGAGAAAATTTTATACAATTTGTAATGGAGAAGAAGAATAAGAAATACAACTAAGAGAGATAATTCTACTCATCCTAATCTCTGTCTTTATATAGAGATTATTACTTGGAGTTGAAGTAATTGATTTATGGTCATAAATCAATGCCACATTAATTCTCCTATTCATACAGGAAACGTTTATCCATTTGATTTTCCAGTTTCCCTCAATTTACATGCACCTAATACGATTCCTTCTTTAATCGACTAATTAGGGTATTAATTGATTACCTCAATCTCCCAAAATAATTCTTCTTCTCATGTAGATAATTCATTACTCTCTTTAATGCTATAAAAGAGGCAATATATATTTGAGTAATTATCTCAAATATCTTCCAAATCTTCTACAACTGGAAATATTGTATCACTGAAATCAACAATATCTTTCAAACCTTCTGCAATTTGAAATATTGTATCCCCAAATCTTACAATCTCCACCTTGATACTATATTTCCCCGCAAGCCTATCAACTCTACCTACATCCTCTTATTCTAAGTAGAACCTATCAATCTCCACCATGAAAACAAACGTCTCCATGAACCATCTCAACTCTCCCTCACCCCGTGCCACCATGTGGCACCTAGCATTTTGATAAGCGATTTTAGTTCGAGCAATGTCCGAACTCTACAGCCTGCAAAGACTTATGCATATCCACTGCTTTCTCCTTTTCTCTCCGATGGCCAACTTCAGATGATCCCTTCTTCCGCTTATCAAGCACATCCTCTTGGCAAAACCTCACCTTGTTGAAGCTTCCCCTTTTGATCCCGTTTTTTCTATGTAGAAATTCAAAATCCCTTCTTGTATGCCTAGCTTTGACATCTTCTTTATGAGAACTGTAAGCTCCAACCGTAGACCCTCCAAGTATAGTGCATCCCTTTAGGAGATACAAATTCTGGAACATATCTCCCTTTCTCACTAAAAGTGCACCCTTAGAAACCCTCTGACTATCCTTCTCCATAGTCACCTTGCATCATTTGGATGACCACTGTCCAAGAGATTCGACTTTCGAAGTCCTGGAACATAACATACACCTATTAAGATGTGTATCACCCCGTAAAACAAGTGAATCTGCACAGTACCCATGCCCATGACTCTACGGCCAGCATCATTTCCCATAAGAATCTTCTTTCCCCTTTTTCTTTCAAAATAACTAAAATAATTCTTATTAGGCATCATATGGAAAGACGCTCCCGTGTCTAGCACTCAATGGTCTAATACATCTAATACTACCGCCGTTAACAAGTCATTGGACACAACTTTCTCCATCGCAATTGATGAACTTCCATCTTCAGTCTTCCACTTCAAGTCCAAACAATCTCTCTTCCAATGGCCTGGTTTCTTACAAATGTAGCATTTTCCATTTCTAGATTTACCTTTCCAATCATTACCGGGCTTTCTAGATTTAGAATGCCCTATAGAATTCCAATTCTTCTTCTCTCTCCTTCTCTCAGCAAATAGGCCTTGACTACTACTTACTCCTCTACCTTCACCCATCTTCATCCGATCCCTTAAGTCCTCAGATAGAAGACCCAACTTCACATATTCAACGGTCAAAGTATCTCTCGCAAAGATAAGGCTATTAGAGAAACCCGTGTAACGCTCCGAAAAGGAACACAAGAGCATCATAGCCATATGCTCTTCATCTACCTTCAAATCCACAATCTTTATCTTCATCACTAGATTGTCGAAGAAACCCAGATGCTCTTTGATAGAAGTACCATCTCTCATCCTCATGGTGAAAAATGTCTTCAACAAAATCAGATAGTTAGTCAAAGATTTTTTCAGATAGAGATTTTCCATCTTAGCCCAAATGCCCTTAGCGGTTGTTTCACCACTAATCTAAGAAATAACATTTTCTCTCATAGCTAATTGCAAAATAGTAAACGCCCATTTTTCCATCTTCTTCCTTTCCGCGGCTGAAAGTTCAGCCGTCAACTCCTCAGGAGCAAAGACCACAGGATGAACTTCGTTTCTCATCAGAACAGCATTCATCCTCTATTGCCACATCTCGAAGTCTTTATCACAGTTCCACTTCTATATTGCTAAACTAGATCCTGATGCAATATAGGTCTCTCTAACATAGGGTCTTGGTACAACCACTGGAGTCTCCTCATCTCTTACCATAATGCCTAACACTTTTTCTCAAACAACCTTTTCGCTCTGATACTAGATTGTTGGAGAAAATCCCCTCAAGATCGTCTTAGGAACAAAAAACCCAACCTTGTGGAAAAACAAATAGGATCGGATTGATGGTGAGGAAAAACAATCAACAGATAGTCACCCGCTAAAAACAATCACAGATCAAGCAATAAAAGAAAATAATACACGTGATTTACAGTGGTTCAACTATCGCGAGGTAGTGTACATCCATTTGGGGAGAGGAGATTTTATTACTTCCTAAAAGGAAATTGTTTTTATAAGATTGATAATGGAGAAGAAGAACAAAAAATACAACTGAGAGAAATAATTCTACTCATGCTAATCCCTGTCTTTATATAGAGATTATTACTTGGGGTTGAAGTAATTGATTTATGGTCATAAATCAATGCCTCATTAATTCTCCCATTCATACAGGAAACGTTTATCCATTTGATTTTCCAGCTTTCCCCAATTTATATGCGCCCGATAAGATTCCTTTATTAATCGGCTAAGTAGGGAATTAATTGATTACCTCAATCCCCCAAAATAATTCTTCTCATGTAGGTAATTTATTACTCTCTTTAATGTTATAAAAGAGGCAATATATATTTTAGTAATTATCTTAAATTTCTTCCAAATCTTCTGCAATTGGAAATATTGTATCACTGAAATCAACAATATCTTCCAAATCTTCTGCAATTGGAAATATTGTATCACTAAAATCAACAATATCTTCCAAATCATCTGCAATTGAAAATATTTTATCACCAATACATGGTTACATATACAGGGTCATCTTCATATCAAAGAGCTTTTGAGTCATGACAAAGTAAAAATAGTAGCAATGATGTTAAAGTCTTAATTATATACATTATAATTGCCCCATAGCCTTTGGTAAGAATGAAAGTTATGAGTTTTGGTTTATGTATTGTCGACGGGTACGAAATGTGAAATAACACATAAAAAGTTTCATACACATGCAAACTGCTTGTCGTTACTTTTGTGAGATTATTTTTGCATTATTTATCATTTTATTCATTCATCATTATTACTATTAATTAATTATTGATTTGGTTATAAAGAATTTTTATGGGTTTATTGAAACATCAAGTAGATGGTACCTACAAATTTTATATAGCATTTGGTCCATTACAAAAAATACCACCTTCAAAAATACTTT
The DNA here is from genome assembly GCA_030737815.1 of Allium fistulosum. Classification (NCBI taxonomy): domain Eukaryota; kingdom Viridiplantae; phylum Streptophyta; class Magnoliopsida; order Asparagales; family Amaryllidaceae; genus Allium; species Allium fistulosum. Next base: position 13,507,699 of record JASFAW010000015.1, on the reverse strand, counting down.
GACTCAAAAACCAATACAAAGAATGTCATAAGATAGAAAATGAGCAACTGTGATATTTGTTAAAAAAATATACATGTTAAAAAGTGGCATAAAAAATAGAAGTGGATGTAAAGATGATTGAAGCTGAAGAAGATGTAAACATTAACAACAATAGTTATTATTTCAGATATAACTAAAATCCCTGTAGCTGAAAATAGCAGGCATTGATTCAATGTAACAGGTGGTTTAAGGTGAAGTACAAAATTAAAAGGATCTATACTATTATATTATTAGTGAGTTTCATTTCAAGAGAGCAGAAGCCCCATGCGTAATTTGGGAAATCAAACGTCACTGTTTTTATTCTTCTCTATGCCATCTCTCCGCTTCGTTCATTATCTAAATTATTTCCCAAACCCTACAACCAAATTTCCCTTTCTCTGCTCCGCCATCCAATCGGTCAAGCAATCCGACTTATTTCCTTATCGCATCTCTCCGCTTCCACCCTCGCCATACACTGATGCGTCATCTGCTTTGTACCATCTCCGTATTCTTCTACTAATCCTATTAGACCAAATGATTTCATTTACTTTTCAACCGATGAAATCCCATCACCGAATCGGCTCAAATCAAGGCATCGTCGCTGGTTGTAAATCCCATTAGCGAACCCTTACTCCTCTCTAACATGTAATTTGTAAGAAAGTGGCATCATACCAATTGATTCCGTCCCAAACCCTCATCGCACCATCTCAATACATCCTATCGTCGATCGCTTTAAAACATTTTCATAGGTGATTTAAATCTCAAGTTATCGGTGGCCATTTGGGTGGCAGTGATAATTTACAAATTAAGATTGTCGAACCCGGTATGAATATGTTTAGTTATACATTTTTATTATAATTTTGATTTTTTTAATATTGATGTATTTCAGTTAGAAAAAAATTAATGCAAGTCTGTGTTCTTTTTGTATACTAGCATCAACCTATGCACGTACATCTATATAAGTAATTGACATATAAAATTGTATGGTGGTTTGTCTATTCAAATTTCCTTCATTTCTTTTGCTTCAATAACCATTTTGCATAGATGCCTATTTTTTTAGTAAAACCGTATCTCTGGTATTTGTTTTTATTATCAATCCTAACTTTGATTTACTAAAATTAGTTTGAGAAGTTATTTAAACTTTATCATCTGGAAAAACCAAATCAGTCTTTCAATATTAATTTAAATCAAAAAATGTTTTTGCATCAACTTAACCCTTAACAAACAAGTCCAACATGTTGAAATCATGATTGAGGGCATATTTCTATAGTATTTTTATTAATTTGCATATTTTGCTTTCATCTATTATTATGTTATGTAAATATATAAATGATGTAATATTGTGGAATGTTTTCTGTTAGATATTCCTATCATAAACTTGATGATAAATTCTTTCATATAGAAGAACTTAATATTCTATTGGTATCATAATTGTTGTTCAGCTATTGGTGCAGCGTATATATTTATATTATGTTATTTTCATATTATTAAGTCTTACTTTCAATAGTTTATTTTTTATATTATTCAGGAGAGTCAACATTTATCATTTGGAGAACTTTAATTCTCGGCCTAAAATGTTCAGGTGCCTCATGATCCTAAAGGTTAGTTTGGAAATTATGTAATATTTTTTGTAGGTATTTACATTCGAACATGTGTATTGAAATGTTATTCTTAACTTCAAAACACTAGAGTTATGATCTTAATGCTAAAAATCAACCATGCTTCAACTAGTCATAATTGAAGTTTCCCGCACTTTGAATTGGAATATAACATGGAATTTGGATATCTTATATGATATATGATTAGATCATTTGAACATAAACAATAAATCATCAAATGTTTATACGTACAATGTTAGATCCACAAGACGAATCTTTAAATCCATCTACAGTTGTGATTGACGTTGAATAATTTTTCATATCAACATGATTCAAATTACAGCAGCAAACCAGTACCCAGGCTTGGGTTCGCACTACCTTCCTATATTTTTATTATTGTATATCTTCTTTTTGCCGTGTTTCTTCATTGCATATTTACGCTTATACAATTTTGTACTTGATATCATAGTTGTAAAAATAAAATTGCAAGACCTATTGACAGCTGTGCACAAAATGGACACCGACATCTTCAATATTGATGTTCTGGCAGTCAAGTATTATTCTTTATTTAATTTTTGCATTGCATTCCACACTGTAGCATGTAATGATTAAGGGCACAGCTTGACTTTGGGTCATGTATTCATAATATTTGTGTCACTATTCACTTATTTGTCCTCAAATTCCTACACAGCATGTCAATGTAGCAAACTGCACAATTTTCCATTGTCCTGCAAGATACCAATATTTGCTCAACTTCACTCCTTATTAGTATATACAATAAACTGCATAACTACAATCAAATAAAGGAAGTTATATATAAATTTTCCTAAGCTTATGTTTCTTAAATTGCCCAACATTGCATATTTCATAAATTATTTAGCAATTGTGCAGAAATTACATATGCTTTACCTTCCTAAGAGTGATTCAAATCACCAATATATTTTTATGCTATTTATTTTCTAAAAATTCAAAATTAGAAATTAGATATTAGGTTATTGACTTGGGTATGAGTTGACTATTTTTAAGAGGTTTATAATTGGTATTTTTCAATGGTTTAGTATCAGGATTGCTTTTAAGTCTCTTTATTTTTAATTACACTCTTTATTGGAACTGTAAATGGATTCCTTAGCTGGAAAAAATCTCAAACTGTCAGTTTCATTATATGTGAACATAGTCGATTAGTTACTCCTCTCTAATCAATTTTTTCAAATACAATTTAACTTCAGTATCCAACAATTATATTGGGTATTCGGTTCAATATATATAAGGTTGGCACAATATGTTTTCTATTATACTAAACTTCAATCTCCCAAATTAATACATGTTGAATTTATCCACTTTTGAACACTGTCAGATCTATATCTACGAGTTATGACATTAGTCATTTAGTTTTCCTTCCACCTTCAGTTTGAGTCTACACAGTTGTCAGATCAATTATCGAATGAACTCAGGTAATCAAACAAAGAACTTTATTTGAGGATTCTTATTCTTTACCAATGTGTCGTGGCTATACATAGACAGTGAAAGATAATTCTCTATTTAAAAGTGATTCAAATTTCATTCCTTCTTAAAGTTTAAAGAAAATTAGGTTTAGATATCAGAAATTTCTCTGTAGAGTTGAATTTAGATGTTTGCAATATTGGATCAAACCTAGATTAAATTTAACCCCTTCGCAGGTTTTTGTTTAATTTTGATGTTGATTTTTATTTTTAAAAATATATTAGTTCAAGAACGATGAAATTGTTGAATTGTCCTATTTATTTTGTGAAGGTAGTTTGCAAGGCTTGCCTAAGGCCTGAACTTCAATGTGCAATTAATTTTTTAGAAGCTACAAAAATGTCTGCTTCTTTTTATGGAAGTCCTCGACGACAGGAAAAGCTTAAAGTTGTGATTGTTGGTGTAAGTGAAGTATTTTAGAGGTTTGTGTATTTTATTCTGATTGATTATTCCTGCTTTAGAAAATTTGGTGGTCGTGATTTGATAACTAATAGTCAATTTTCTCACATAACAATATTAGCTTATTTCTATTTAATTGTGCATGCTACATATAACGAGGCTCTTAAGAATGCAATTATAGTTCAAGATAAGACTACAAGGCCAATTACTATAGATGACATAAGCTTCTTTCTACATTGATGAGTTTCTTCTCCATTATCTTGGTGTCTATATTTACAATAAACGGTAAATTAACTATATTTTTACTGATGATTATGTATTCTTCAGTGTGTATTGCAACAACAATTAATTTGTACACATAATCAATAAGTATTTTTGATACTGTGCTTTATCACTCAACTCTGAAAAATCCATGCATAAACCTATACCTACACGTATCAGGGTGAACAAAATTTTGATTAAATCTGAATGACTGACCGAACTGACTCATCTGGTCACATAATTTTGTTATTAATATAATTTGGTTATACTTAGTTAGTAAAATGATTTTATTTTGTTATCGTTTTAATCAAACCCACCAAAATTTTATTATTAATAGACTGTATATGTTAAGATAAATCAATGTAATCTATAAAAAGTTTGTCCATCCTATTAATAAATGCTAAAGGAAGCCATGTCATTGCAATATTAGTACTAAAGAAGGCGAGGTAAGAAAAATGGTATCAAACAAGAATATTAATATTGCGGTGACGTCGATTGTAGAAATGATACACTAAAAATATGGATAGCTATTGCTATCCATATATATCATCTAATTTCATGAAGAAAAGAATGCCTGCGATGTCAATTATGCATTACAATTCAGATATACTTAATTTTTTGTAAAATAAATTGATTATGAATAAGAATTAGCATTTACATTAACAAGTAAAAAGTTGGTATAGATATCTCAACATGTACATAAAACTTGAATTATAGATAAGTAGTTAGGAAGCTTTATTATAGCTGAAAGTTAGAGGGCTCGCCTTCGGTCGTGGACTAAGCAACACACTTGCATGTATGTTGGATCTCCTGGATATTTTCTAATTAGACTTAAGGATTTCATCAATATATGTTCATAGAATAATTAGAAAATGTTTTGTGTTAGCTCTTTTTAAAAGAAAAATAAACAGTTGAACGCATGCAGGTTCAAATATGTAGCTACTTGCATCAGGTTCATACATGTTGTACAAATATCAAGTTGCTATATTCAAACGCTAACATTCAAGTTTGAATCATATGCACTAAATTCTAATTACTAGGTTTAAACCATGAGATTTTGTTTTCCTTTCTTTCCGGAAGTAATGTCTAAACTGTGAGGGTTAAAACATCGGTTATTCACTATTGACAAATCAATGCATAAAGAAGAAGTAAGGTAAATTAAGATGTGGTATAAGATTGAGAAATTTAATACAGTGGAAACTAACTTTTCATGTTGATTATGGGTCCATTCAAAGCTCACAGGTGAAGGCAATTTGTCTATATGTGATATAATAATGGCATTAGAACTACCGAAACTGAAAGTTTCATAAATACTATGTATACATAATATACTAAAAAACCGAACATCATAGAAATAAGTAATTTAATTTGTCTTCCATCATGGAAGTACGTGAATGTTCGTTATTGTATTGAACGAGATTGTATTGTATACACGAAACTTTAGCTAGGTACGGATCTGCAGGAAAAATAAAAGTCGTATACATAAGTGTAACGGATTTAGATTGATATTTTATTGTTTTTTAGCTATTATTACCGGTATATATTTTTCTTTCAAATTTTTATCCTTATTTATTGATGCAACTTTCAATTTACACTTTGTTTTACCCTAACAAAAGTAAAAAATGTAATGTCATTAGTTGAGTTTTGTAGATAGGGAACCATCTTTGATCAACTTTTCTACCAATATTTATATGTGGTTGTAATTGAAAATTTCAACTTTAACTATAATCATTAATTTCTTCAATTATATACTTATTGTGTGCAGCTAAGTTGGTTGAAGGTGCAAAGATTGATTAGGATAATGCAGAATCAGAGAAGAAGCTACTCACTGAATATGCAGACAAAAGACAAAGATCGGTCTAAATAAGTTAATTGGTAAATTTTGAACGAGGCTCAAAATATTGTAACGGTAAGAAAAGGTAATATTTTGAAAATAGCCCGGCGATATTTTATGTTTATGCTGCCACGTGACATGAATTTTTGAAATTGTGTTTGACTAATTTATTTTTAGTACTTGGCTAATGATTGGTTAATGATAAAGTAAACGCGTTAATGAGCAATATTTATTTGTTTTCATTGCTTTCTCATATAATTTAACTTATTTTGATAGGAAAACTGCTGCTATGATTTGGTTGTTAATTCATGCTTGAAGGTATTTTTTATAACACGGTGGAATAGTATTTCAAAAAAAATAAAACTTAAGAGCCTGTTTGGTTTCACTTTGTGTTTTATGTTTTTGCTTTCAACATTCATAACAAAATATGAGGAATAAAAGGAGAAATTTAAAATTTTAGGCTATAACGACGACGATAAGACAAACCTCGAAGGAGATCGGGTGACAGCAGAGGGAATAGATTGTTTTCCACTCTTTTGTTATTTTCTAAAACACCAAAAACAAAATGAATTTGTTTTCCTATTTATATGTTGGTTTCATTTTTCAAATTGGTTGTTTCCAAAAAATATATGCATCGTGTGCACATTTTTCGGATGAAAACACAACAAATCAAATGGGACCTAATTTTTTAATCCACAAATTTATATTGAAAGCCTTAAACATTTTGGTTCAAGCTTTTTATGTTTTATCAAAAGCTCCATGTGGATACGTAAAACCACACATCATTTACGTCGACATATGCAAGGAATCTTGTTGCAAAAAAATAAAAAAATAAAAAATAAAATAAAAAGGCACATAACTTAAAATAAATCCACCTGCACGTGTGTCTTAGTATTGAATGAAAAATGAAATCTTATGTATGCAAAACTGTCAGTTTTTTCCAGCTTATTTGCATTTCACATTATTATCACACCATAACATGTATATTAACAAATAATGGCATACAAGCAATAGACCATTCCAAAATTTCATGAAAATTGTACAGTGCGCCAACATAGATTTTATTTTTAAATAACCAGAAAGGCCAAAAACTATTTAATTGAGTAAGAAGTAAAATGAAATCTTTTGTGTGTGTGCACAACAAGGTTCCATGTATTTCGACGTAAAGCATAACATTTTTAGACAGATCCGTGTGCGTAGCACGGGTTTACACTAGTTGTATTTAATAGTTCGGCAAAAAAAAGGGTACAAATAGACGAAACTAAGCAAACCAAAACATTGCTATGCAGAGTATCAAAATAAACAAAAGTGCACTAGCCACCAAATTCCAAAACACAATCTGAGGCATGCAATCTCTATACCCACTTTCACTAAACTTCCCACAAATTTCCATATATCCCAGTGAGCTTATGAACATCAAAATGCCATAAAGTATAGTTAAATGGCCGATAAACATCAATTATCTGGTACTTAAGGACCTCAAATTGCCGGAGAGCATAATAGAGTGACTTACAAAATAAATGCACTAGCAACATGAATTGTAACCAAGTTATTCCTATTACTTAGACCAACCTCTAGGACATCAAAGATAGCATAGTTAGATAGTTTTTATAGAGGGTGTGCTGCTGATTTATTTCAATTACTGTCCTAATATAAATTCATATGTTTAAACTAGTTTTAACCAATACTTTTACTGCTAATCTACATGTGTCAGATATGACCTTGAAATGTATATATGTTGGTTAGAATATATGTATGTGTAGTTAGAATATAAAATTGTAGTTCAATATTAATGCAGCGCATACCAGATCGAATTCCACCTTAAGTCGCGGCGAGTCGCTCCTCCTCCATGAATCGAACGAAGCCTTATGTCGCGAGTTGCCTAAATCGCGAATTCCGCCAGTAGGTCGCGAAGCCCTAAGTCGTAGGTCGCTCACCTCCTTAGGTCGCGCGCGAGAAGCTCCACAAGGTCGCGAACGACCTATGCCCTCCTCCTTAGGTCGCGAACGACCTATGCGCCTATGCCAATTCCAGTAACTCGCGAGATGACTTAAGGCGTTGATTGTTTCCAGCCTAGGTCACGAGCACTTCGTTAAGTCGCTACCGAAGATTGTTGAGTCGCCTGAAGATTTCTTATGCCGCGTTTCTTAAGTCGCGTTGTATTTGTTAAGTCATTTGACATGTATTTGTTAGGTCGTTACTGTTTGTTGTTAGGTCGTTTGTTTTGTAAGTCGCTTGTGTTGTAATTTTCTTAAGTCGTATGTTGAGTTGTAATTTCCTATAAATAGGAGTGTTGTTTCATTTGTAAGGCAGTTGAATTTTAAATAAAATTTGGTTTGTGCTTCTTACCTCCATTAAAATTGGTAGTTGAGTGTTACCTCCTATCTCCACCTTCGGCATTCGAGTGCGCTCGAATCAACGATTGTTGAAGCCAATTCACGGAATCAAGTGCGCTTGATCAACGTTCGAAGAATTGTAGATCTTCTCTCACAGCATCGTGCACGATCAACGTGTCGAAGATTGCTAGAATCTGGTATCTTCGTGATCAACGGATTTGGGCATTTGGGTATTCTTAAATTCACTGATTTATCATCGATTCACCGATTATTTCCGCTAATCGTGTGAGATCCTGGACGGATTCGATTTACATCATCGAATTCGCTTCCTTGGCTGCATCAGTTTGGTATCAGAGCTAGATCGTAAGGATTTGCATTGTTGAGAAGTTTGGTGTTCATCATCGTGAAGTTGCAACAAGTTGGGAGTTTCAATCCATATCATTTTGGATCAAAGTTCGGAAAGTGTTTGAATTTTGCTCGTTGAAATTTTTGCGCGCCGAAGTGAAGTTTGAATTTTTGAAGATTTGTTTGAAGTTCAATCATGCCACCGAGACGAGCTCAACGTCATCGCAATGTTGATGCTTTGTATGGAAGAGAAGAGGCAGAACAAATGGAGCAATGAATTAGTGATAAATTCAATGAAAAGTTTGATGAGGGAATTGGTCGATTAGAGAGAATGATGCTTGAAATGAATCAAAGTAGAAGAAGGGTTTCACCTGAATCGAGCCATGGGGGAAATAGAGTTTCCCCACATTCAGATCGGGAGAGAAGAGAAGATCATGATCGTAGAAATGTTGACGATCATGATAGGAATGTAGATCGAAGGGATGTTGGTGGTAGAAATGGTGGTGGTAGAGATGTTGGTGGTCATGATCGACATCGATATGCATCAGATTTTGATGAGGAGTTTGATGGTGGTAGTGTTCATGGTCGAAATCGAAGCCAAGGAAGAAATCATTCAGAGTATGATCACAAATGGGAGTCCGGAATGAAAATTGAAATTCCAGAGTTTAAGGGTGGTATGCAGGCTGAAGAATTTCTAGATTGGTTATCTAATGTTGAAGAGATCTTTGATTTCAAGGAGGTTCCGGAAGATCATCGAGTGAAGTTGGTTGCTACTAGGTTGAGAGGGAGAGCTATGGCGTGGTGGCAGCAAACCAAACTTACACGAGAACGGATGGGGAAGTCGAAGATTGTTGCTTGGGAGAAAATGAAGAAGATGATGAAGGCTACATTCTTGCTTTACAATTATCAATCACTCATGTATCAGAGGTTGCAGAATCTGAGGCAAGAGACGAAGACTGTTAATGATTATGCTGATGAGTTTTATCAACTGATTGCTCGAAATGACATTCTGGAGACGGAGGAACAATTGACTGCTAGGTTTGTTGGGGGTTGAGGATCCAGATCCAGGATATGGTAAATATGTTTGACCCTAGATCTGTGGCTGAAGCGCACCAGAAGGCGTTGGCTTGGGAGAAGCAGGGAAGACGAGGAGGTGGTGTGTTTCCAAGTTCCAATACTCAAAGCAAGGGTGCTAGTGGGAGTTACAATGTTTCTAAAGTTGTCAGTAAACTAGTTGTGAATGAAGTTGCGAAGGCGAAGGTCAACAACAGTTTCAAGTGTTATAATTGCCAGGAAGTGGGTCACAAGAGTAATGAATGCCCGAAACCGAAGAGGCGGGCTATGATTGCTGAAGTGGAAGGTGAGGATGTTGATGAAGGTTATTCTAGTCCAGTTGAGGAGGATGAACAGGATATCGCGTCGGGAGATGAAGGATGTAATCTAATGTTGAGGAGATCATGTTTGACACCGAAGCAGGAAGAGGAGGCTAGTTGGTTGAGGAGTAATATCTTTCAGTCGACATGCATTATACTGGGGAAGGTGTGTAAATTTGTGATTGACGCGGGAAGTTGTGACAATATCATTTCTACCGAAGCTGTGAGAAAATTGAAGTTGAAGACGGAGAAGCATCCAAATCCTTACAAGTTAGGGTGGTTAAGGAAAGGAGGAGAGGTGAAGGTGGACAGGCGAGTTCACGTTCCATTTTCTATTGGGAAGAAGTATAAAGATGAGATCTGGTGTGATGTGGTGGAGATGGATGTTTGTCACTTGCTTTTGGGAAGACCATGGCAGTATGACCGAGCAGTGCAGCATGATGGTCGAACCAATAGCTACAACTTTATGTTTGAGGGTACTAAGATCATTTTAGTTCCGAAGAAGAGACAGCAAGAAGAGAGCAAGTCAAAAGAGATTGAGGAGCTGAAGACTTTGTTGACTTTGAAGGAATTTGTTGAAGAAGTAGAGGAGAGTCCAGAGGTGTTCTTGTTGATTGGACATGAAGCTACTGAATCTGTTGAAGTTCCAGAGGAAGTAAAGCTAGTGTTGGAAGAATTCAGAGATGTGTTTCCTGAAGAGTTGCCAAAGGAGTTACCACCGTTGAGAGATATTCATCATCAGATTGATCTTGTGCCAGGGGCGACATTACCTCACAGGCCACATTACAAGATGAGTCCTAAGGAGCATGAGGAACTAAGAAGGCAGGTGGAGGAGTTGTTAGAACAAGGGCGTGTTCAGGAGAGCTTGAGTCCTTGTGCAGTGCCAGCCTTATTGGTACCAAAGAAGGATGGGACTTGGCGGATGTGTACGGACAGTCGGGCTCTAAACAAGATCACTGTGAGATACCGGTTTCCTATGCCGAGGTTCGATGATTTGATTGATCAGTTGAGTGGGGCTGTTATGTTCTCAAAGATTAACTTGAAGATACCATCAGATTCGTATTAGACCAGGTGATGAGTGGAAGACTGCTTTTAAAACTAGGGAAGGTCTATATGAATGGCTGGTTATGCCGTTTGGCTTGTCAAATGCTCCTAGTACTTTTATGAGAGTGATGAACCAGATTTTCAGACCATTTATTGGGAAGTTCGTAGTAGTTTACTTTGATGATATTTTGATCTATAGTAGGAGTATGGAAGAGCATATCCAGCATTTGCGAGAAGTGCTGTTGATTCTACGACAGGAGCAATTCTATGCAGCAACGAAGAAGTGCATGTTCATGACGCACAGTGTTTTGTTTCTGGGATATGTTCTGTCGAAGGATGGTATTCAAGTGGATGAAAGCAAAGTGGAAGCTGTCAGGAGTTGGCCACAACCCAAGACAATTACTGAAGTGAGGAGTTTTCATGGGTTGGTATCTTTTTATCGAAGATTCATTCCACATTTTAGCAGTGTGATGGCACCTGTAACTGATTGCTTGAAAGGAAAGAAGTTCGTGTGGACAGAGGAAGCAGAGTTAGCTTTTGAGAAGATCAAGACACTTTTGACGACAGCACCCATTCTGGTACTGCCGGATTTTCAGATATTGTTCGAGTTACACACTGATGCTTCGAAGGTTGGGATTGGTGGAGTATTGAGTCAGAATGGAAGACCAGTTGCTTATTTCAGTGAGAAGTTATCTGGAGCCAAGTTGAGATATAGCACTTATGAGGTGGAGTTTTACGCAATTGTTCAAGTTGTGAAGCACTGGAGGCATTATCTGTTTCAGAAGGAGTTTGTTCTTTATACGGATCATGAAGCTTTAAAACATTTGCAAGGACAGGACAAAATTTCAGCTAGACACGCTTCATGGGTCGCGTATCTGCAGCAGTTTACTTTTGTTGTAAAGCACAAATCAGGGGTGACGAATCGTGTAGCTGATGCCTTGAGCAGGAGGAATCATTTGTTGACAACGATGAAGGTTGAAGTGACAGGATTTGAACTATTGCCAGAGTTGTTTGAGGAAGATCCTTACTTTGCGAAGATTGTTGAGAAAGTCAAGGATGGGAGTACTGATGAGTTTGTGTTGGTAGATGGATTCTTATTCAAGGGAAATCGATTGTGCGTACCAGATTGCAGCTTGAGAATGAAAATTGTAAAAGAGTTGCATGAAGAAGGACATGTTGGTCGGGATCGCACATTGCAGTTGATTTCTCAGTCTTATTATTGGCCCTCGATGAAGCAGGAAGTTGAAAAGTTTGTTCGAAGATGTCATGTTTGTCAAGTTTCGAAAGGGACAGCTACAAATGCGGGTTTGTATATGCCTTTACCTGTTCCTACAAAACTGTGGGTTGATGTAAGCATGGATTTTGTGTTGGGCTTGCCGAGGACTCAACGGGAAAATGACTCTATATATGTTGTGGTGGACCGTTTCTCGAAGATGGTACATTTTGTTGCTTGTAAGAAGACGACAGATGCAGTCCATGTGGCATAGTTGTTCTTTAGAGAGGTCTATCGCTTGCATGGTTTACCAGAATCTATAGTTTCGGATAGGGATACCAGATTTCTAAGTCATTTTTGGCTGAGTCTATGGAGAATGGTTGGGACGAAGCTGAAATTCAGTAGTGCTTATTATCCACAGACAGATGGATAGACTGAAGTTGTGAACAGATCCCTGGGTAATATATTGCGATGCCTTGTGAATGATAATTTAAAGAGTTGGGATTCGAAGCTATGTCAAGCTGAATTTGCACACAACCATGCAGTTAATCGTAGCACTGGGTTCAGTCCATTCCAGGTTGTCTACTCAACAATTTCCAAAGGACCGTTGGATTTATTTGTAGTTCCACAGCAGAAAGGAGTGATCAAACGGGCTAGTGATTTTGTGAATGAATTGCAAGAACGCCACAAGGTTGTGCAGGAACGATTGCTTAAGGCGAATGAGAAATATAAGCAATCTGTAGATATTAAACGACGACATGTTGAATTCAAAGAAGGAGATTTTGTATATGCAGTATTGACCAAGGATCGATTTCCTGTTGGCACTTACAACAAACTAGCTGCTAGAAAGATTGGTCCTTTGGAAATCGTAAAGAAAATTAATGAGAATGCTTATCAGTTGAGATTGCCGGATCATATCCATACTGCTGACGTTTTCAACGTCAAACACTTGATTCCATATCATTAGAGTAAGCATGTCGAAGAACAGGAGAGCGTGAATTCGAGGTCGAATTCTTTTTAACCAGGGGAGGATGATGCAGCGCATACCAGATCGAATTCCACCTTAAGTCGCGGTGAGTCGCTCCTCCTCCATGAATCGAATGAAGCCTTATGTCGCGAGTTTCCTAAATCGCGAATTCCGCTAGTAGGTCGTGAAGCCCTAAGTCGTAGGTCGCTCATCTCCTTAGGTCGCGCGCGAGAAGCTCCAGAAGGTCGCGAACGACCTATGCCCTCCTCCTTAGGACGCGAACGACCTATGCGCCTATGCCAATTCCAGTAACTCGCGAGATGCCTTAAGGCGTTGATTGTTTCCAGTCTAGGTCGCGAGCACTTCGTTAAGTCGCTACCGAAGATTGTTGAGTCGCCTAAAGATTTCTTATGTCGCGTTTCTTAAGTCACGTTGTATTTGTTAAGTCGTTTGACATGTATTTGTTAGGTCGTTACTGTTTGTTGTTAGGTCGTTTGTTTTGTAAGTCGCTTGTGTTGTAATTTTCTTAAGTCGTATGTTGAGTTGTAATTTCCTATAAATAGGAGTGTTGTGTCATTTGTAAGGCAGTTGAATTTTAAATAAAATTTGGTTTGTGCTTCTTGCCTCCATTAAAATTGATAGTTGAGTGTTATCTCCTATCTCCACCTTCGGCATTCACGTGCGCTCGAATCAACGATTGTTGAAGCCAATTCACGGAATCAAGTGCGTTTGATCAACGTTCGAAGAATTGTAGATCTTCTCTCACGGCATCGTGCGCGATCAACGTGTCGAAGATTGCTAGAATCCAGTATCTTCGTGATCAACGGATTTGGGCATTTGGGTATTCTTAAATTCACCGATTTATCATCGATTCACCGATTATTTCCGCTAATCGTGTGAGATCCTGGACGGATTCGATTTACATCGTCGAATTCGCTTCCTTGGCTGCATCAAATATACACATATATTCTAGAAATCCTATCTTATACATGTGTGTGCGCACGCGCATACACACACATGCTAATATGCATAGGTAGTTCGAGCGTTCAGGTTACCACTCACTATGTCAAAACAAGCATCAACCTTACAAGTTATCACTTGTTATTCTATCTTTTAAATTAATAGCCATGCTTTAGACATTTGCCGCGACATCCTCTTTCATGGAGAGAGTTTCTGTGGTTGCGGCAGGATGTTTAAATTTTGGTTTAAAACCATCCTAACATAGAAAAGCTAAAGGAGGTGAAATGAAGATACGAGTACATTTGAAGATACGAGTACATTGTGCCATGAAGATACGAGTACATTGTGCCGAAGTATTAGGTACTCCTATTGTCGAAGATTACAAATATGGTTGGAAAGCGCACAAAAACTTCAAGCCGATTGCACTTACAAAACCGAGAAAAGAACATGGATATAGGGGTTTATAAGGGTATAAAAAATAATTGTACATCGATGAATTTTTGATGGATGAAATCATGGTTCTAAAGAATGTAAAGGAATTGGGTTTCCTAACTTATCAAGGAATGCTTTTTAGTCACTATTGCAGAGAAAGATTAAGCTTGGTTCCTATAAGCTTATGAATTTGTTACCGATGTATGGTCGTATATTGAAGGCGTTGTCTTAACTATATTATTGAAATATTGTGAGAATTATCCCCAGCTTAAGTCCTTTACTAGAAAAGATGTTATCAGTATGATTGAAACAATCAATTATGGTATGGTCATATAATCATGTTACCTTATGCTCGTGTATAAAATGTTTTGAACTTTTTCTTTTCTTTTCTTTTTGCAGGCTATCAAGGAAACAATTAAGAAGGAGATGGCATCAGACTACACTTCAAATCATGACTATATGAGCACAGGGTATGGATTAATGGAGCAGTGGAAATGTTTCATGGATATAATCTATGATCCAAGCAAGGAAGTGAAAATTGAGTTGTACCGTTTTGGTAAGGTTGAAATAGGACAATTGCACAAGTATTCAACGCTGGCAGAACAAGCTTATGATATGAGAATGAGGCTAATGCGTACTAGAAGATTGTGATATTAAGAATGGTAAATGAGTTTGCATTGTATCTGAAGAGAAAGCACAACAAGGCAAACGAGCTTATACCCTAGCTCTCGTTTTCATTCTCACCGTAAGATCTCGCAAGATCGAAGGGTTGCAAACCACTGATGACTAAAGACATGGATCACCAAATATATGGGTTGGGCCTAATTATTCTTTACTCTGTATAAATACATATTGCTTACTGTATTTCCATTGTACAAAAATTCTGATTAATATCAATACAAATTATCTCTTTTCAATTACAATTCATATTAGAATTATAATATGGTATCAGAGCAGTAATCGCCTAAAGGCATTTTTTCTTTGCTGATCATCACTGAGAAGAAGTGTCACTTCGTTCCCTTCAGAATATATTCTCATCACTGGGGAATTAACCTCTCTGATCAAGCATAGTATATATACCCTAACCGTGCCACGCCAAAGAAGGGATCAGAACATAGTCTTCATCTCCACTTCTGGCTGCACAGTTAAGTATTTTTCCTTTTCAAGATTCATCGGTGCCACATCAAGAAAGCTCCAGTCAACTTTCTGATCGCATCAAGATTTCTCTGATTTTTCCTGTTCAAGAAACAAGGCAATAATCAGTTCTTATCAAAATTTCTGCAATGGATCATAATGAAGATGACATAACATCAGCAACATCAAGAAATGAGGAAAGGGAAACTGCACCATCCCTTGTCAAACTCAAGAGCAATGTTATAACCATCCCTCTCGATGAAGATAACTACATCTTATGGAAGTACCAAATTGACACAGCCTTGAAAGGACATGGCCTTCAAGATTATATTAAGGGCACAATATCCATCCCACCTGTCATGAAGAAAGACAAAAAGGGAAATACTGTTAGCAACCCAGATTATGCAAATTATCAAAAACAAGATAGCCTATTATCTTCATGGCTACTATCTTCTATAAGTGCTAGCCTAATGTCACAAGTTGTTGGATGTAGTTCCTCTCACGAAATATGGTCATGTATTGAACAGATTTTTAATTCACAATCGACTGCAAGGATAATGCATTACAAGAGACAGTTACAAAGTGCAAGAAAGGAAGATATGAGCATGAGAGACTATCTTGCTAGAATCAAGAACTTGTGTGATAAACTAAGTGCAGTGGGTCACAAGATTTCAGACAGTTAACAGATCCTCACTATAACTAATGGTCTAGACGAAGAATACGAGTCAGTGGTTACCTTTATCGCATCTCAAAAGACACTTCCAGACCTACAATACGTACAGTCTGCTCTTATTGCTCACGAAGGAAGAATAGAGCAAAGAAAGGCTATACAATCAGAAATGTCAGTTAACTATGCATCTAGTTTCAATCCAAGAAACAAGAATCAGCAAAAACCCACATA
This sequence comes from Allium fistulosum, assembly GCA_030737815.1. Classification (NCBI taxonomy): domain Eukaryota; kingdom Viridiplantae; phylum Streptophyta; class Magnoliopsida; order Asparagales; family Amaryllidaceae; genus Allium; species Allium fistulosum. The sequence continues at coordinate 13,491,387 of JASFAW010000015.1, read as the reverse complement.
AGGCCAAAACCCAAAATCCGACGGTCAACAACCAAGAAGTAATCAACCTCAAAGAGGCAGAGGCAGAGGTAGAAACAACTATAATAACAGAGTAAAGTGTCAAATATGTGAAAAGTTTGGCCATGTAGCCAACAAATGTTATTTCAGATTCAACTCTGAATTTAACATAGGACAGTCAAGTCAAAAGGGGCCTAATATTAATATGGCTCAAATAAATCAGCAGACAAAAACCAATGGTGATGCTTTCAAGACACAAGGCAGCAATGGTGATGACTCAGTCAAATCAGATGATCTAAACATTGAAGACTGGTATCCAGACTCAGGAGCAACAAATCATGTCACCAACAACCTTCAGAATTTAAATCTTGGGAACAAAGGCTACTCAGGTATGGAAACTATAACTATGGGCAATGGTGAAGCTATAAGTATATCACATGTTGGAATTGGCAGTATTATAGGTAAGAGGGAATTATTTTTAAACAACCTATTAAGGGTACCCAAAATCAAGAAAAACTTGATAAGTGTTTCTCAATTTGCCAACGACAATAATGTATACTTCCAGTTTCACCCTAATTTTTGCTTAGTTAGGGACTTACTAAACAAAAACATATTGTTACAGGGTAGTTTGGACAAAGGCTTATACAAATTCACTTCCATCAAGTCAAATAAAGATCATGTAGGGGGAAACTGGTGTAATCATATCAATACTAGCATGTTAAGTAAAGGAAATGTTGTTGAATGTTGGCACAAGAAACTGGGACATCCTAGTAATGATATTGTAAAAAGGATTCTAAAAGATAATAAAATAAAATTTGACAATGTACCTATTTCTGAAATTTGCACACACTGCCAGATTGGCAAAATACACAAATTACCATTTGCTAGGTCTGAAACAGTGCACAGTCAGCCATTGAGTCTGATTGCAGCAGATCTATGGGGTCCAGCACCACATGTCTCATCTCTTGGCCACAGGTATTATCTTTCTTTAGTTGATGCTTATTCCAAGTATACATGGATATTCTTCCTTAAATCAAAATCTGGAACTTCTAGCATAGTAAAACAATTTATTACTCTTGTTGAAAGACAAATTGATAACAGTGTAAAAACTTTCCAAAGTGATGGAGGAAAAGAATTTTTACCTCTTAAAACTTTTTTCCAAGAAAAAGGCATTTTTCATAGAGTCACATGTCCTCATACATCAGAACAAAATGGGTTAGTTGAAAGAAAGCACAGACATATAGTAGACAATGGTCTAACATTAATGTCTCAAGCTTCTATACACATGAAATACTGGAGTGATGCATCTACACATCAGTTTATCTTATAAACAGAATGCCCACCAAAATTTTAAAAGACATGTGCCCCTATGAGAAGCTTTATGGCATAAAACCCAATTATGATTTTTTTGAAAACTTTTGGGTGTCTTTGTTTCCCATATCTTAGGCCTTACAACAGGCATAAGTTAAGTTTAAGGTCAAGTCCTTGTACTTTCTTGGGTTATACTAACAATCAAAAAGGTTACAAGTGTTTAGACAACAAGGGGAGAATTTATATCTCAAGACATGTTGTATTTAATGAACACATATTCCCTTTTGCAGAAAAAGGTGTTGCTGCAAGAGGAAAATCAGATGCATCAAACATTATAGTTCAACCCATTCAACCCATTCCTGTCTTACCTAAAGATTTCACCACAAACAAAAATGACAAAAATCAAGCCTCAATATAGAAATGTGCCTCAGATACAAGGTCAGAATGCAGTTCAGACATGCCACCACAACCATATGAAGATACACCACAAACTGAAGGCAATGGGAACAACACATCCAATGAGACTGAAATATCAGAGAACATATCAAGTGAAAGTGATCAGGAACAACAACAAAATATTACAGCTACTGGTCATCATATGACAACAAGGTCAAAAAGTGGAATTTTTAAACAAAAAATATACTCTGCTTCTATCAGTGACACAGAACCACAAAATTATGAACAAGCCATCAAACATGATGAATGGAAAAAGGCCATGGATGAGGAATATCATGCACTCATAAAGAACCAAACATGGAGCTTAGTTGATCAGCCAAAAGACAAAAACATTGTGGGATGCAAGTGGACCTACAAAATTAAGAAAAATGTTGATGGCAGCATAGCTAAGCATAAAGGCAGACTGGTTGCAAAAGGCTACTCACAACAGTTTGGTTTTGATTTCAACGAAACTTTCTCTCTCGTTGTGAAACCCACTACCATTCGACTTATGCTAACCTTAGCCTTATGCAAAAATTGGCAAATAAGACAACTAGATGTGTGCAATGCCTTTTTAAATGGAGACCTCCATGAAGAAGTATTTATGCAGCAGCCAGAAGGGTACATCATAGATGATAATAAAGTATGCAGACTACACAAAGCAATTTACGGCTTAAAACAAGCATCAAGATCATGGCATGAAAAACTGAAAGCAACTCTTTTGAAATTTGGATTCACTCCCACCAAATCTGACAGTTCACTATATATGAAGAACAATGGCAACATCATTTATCTACTTGTTTACGTAGATGACATCATTATTACTGGCAATAATGATAGTGAAATCACAAATACAATACAGCTACTTGACAAGACTTTTGCCATCAAGGATCTAGGGGATATAAACTATTTTCTGGGTATACGTCACAAGGAAAACCAAATCAGAAATATTTCTATCTCAAAAGAAATAAATTGGTGAAATTCTCAAAAGAGCCAACATGAATGAAGCCAAATCTTTACCTACTCCTATGATCACTAACTTGCATTTATCAAAACACAGAGGTGAAGCTATCGAGAACACCAAACAATACAGAAGTATAGTTGGTGCCCTACAATATGCAACTATAACTAGACCTGACATCTGCTATAGTGTGAATAAAGTTTGTCAACACATGCAAAATCCCCTTGACGAACACTGGAAGGCGGTTAAACGCATTCTCAGATACTTAAAAGGGACTCAAAATCATGGCTTATCTCTAAAAGCTTGCAACGACATAAACATAAATGCTTACAGTGATGCAGATTGGGCAAGCAATGTGGATGACCGTAGATCTACCTCTGGATATTGTGTATTTCTCGGACCAAACCCAATTTCATGGTGCACGAAAAAGCAAGCCACCACATCTCGTTCTAGCACGGAGGCAGAATACAGGTCACTCGCAAGCGTCACTGCCGCGATAACTTGGATAGAAACCCTAATGTCTGAATTAGGGTTCAACAATGGAAGAAAGCCAGTAGTATGGTGCGACAATCTGAGCACCATCTCTCTCTCTGCCAATCCCATACAACACTCGCATACAAAACACATCGAAATCGATTTGCATTTTGTACGCGAGAGAACAGAAGCTGAAAAATTGGACGTAAGGCACGTTCCCACATACTATCAACGGGCCGACATCTTAACCAAGGCTCTCTCAGCCAGAAACTTCCTCAGATTAAAAGAGGAGCTAAAAGTTTTGCAAGACAAAGATGAGAAAGGGGAGAACGAGAAAACCCTAGATAAAATTGAAGGCGGCTATCTGAAGAGAAAGCACAACAAGGAAAACGAGCTTATACCCTAGCTCTCGTTTTCATTCTCACCGTAAGATCTTGCAAGATCGAAGGGTTGCAAACCACTGATGACTAAAGACATGGATCACCAAATATATGGGCTGGGACTAATTATTCTTTACTCTGTATAAATACATATTGCTTACTGTATTTCCATTGTACAAAAATTCTGATTAATATCAATAAAATTATCTCTTTTCAATTACAATTCATATTAGAATTATAATACATTGCATATTTTGCATGGTTTGAAGCTGGTGGTGGAGGAAGAGTAGAGGCAGAGCTTGTGAATGAAGTAGTTAGTGCAAGGGTGAATGGGATTGAATGGATGATGGAGGAGTCCCCTATGACTGCGGGCATGAGGGAGAGGTTGAAGAAGAGCATTGAATTGCTCAAGGAGTCAAAGTATCGCCAATTTAATGGATCGTATTGGTTCTACTACTGATATTTTGATTTAGCTTGCTAGTTTGGCTTTGTAGGTTCAGTATTATGTGTTTTATATTGTGTTTGGAAAATTATGGAAATGGATGGTGTCTCTAATGTATCATGTATGCTGAAGTAAATGGAATGTATCATTATGTGATTAATGTGTTTTTCGATTGTTTGAATGTGATAGTTATATGAGTGATTGTTGGTTTTATAGTGAAATATACTAATTATTACCATATAATATATATGTTGCGAAAAAAATAAAGTGAAAACTGAACGAGCTATTATAGCAAGGAAAATCTACACAAAAAATCAACAATTTTTAACAGCGTTTAATAAACGCTACCAAAATGTATATGGTAGTAGACAAAAAACGCTTTTATAATATTTTGTAGTAGCATCGATAATACGTTTTAGTGGCGTTTATATAGCGTCGATAAATTTTTGGTTGCGTTTGCATAACACTGCAATATGTTGCTTTTTGGTAGCGTTTTATGAAAATGCAATGCTGAGTTCTAGATTTTTAGTTACATATCATATAACGGCGTTCTCTAAAATGCAACCATAAGTTATGCAGCGTTTTTTATACGCTACCAAAGGCTGATTTTCTTGTGCTAGCATGCGCCGTCTTTGTTTAGCTATACCTTCTTTCCTTTATTTGGGACATTGTATGCTAATTTTGTTCTGATTAGTTCACAGATCTATCCAAGAGTATGGGTGAGCAGAGTTTTGATGGTGAATTGAATTCTCTTAGCCTTTTCGCAGGTGGATTCTTCTTACCCCCTCCCCCCGAGTGCACTTCCTTTCGTTGTGTGCTACAGTTCTTTCTGTAGCAATCCCTCCAGTTGCTCTACCTTCTTCAGTGCATATATACTCGCTAGCCCTTTCGTAAAAAGTCTTCATTCTCTTATAGAGTTTCCCACTATTTTTATCCCACGTGTCTGTATTTCTCTTCGCTCTTGAATGAGCTGCCATCAGTAATGCACTCTCACTCTTAACCCATATCTTTGTTGCTTCTTCCTTCAAGCTTTTGATGTAGCTACGCAAGCTCTCATCGTCTCTTTACTTAACGTAGGATAGGGTATTAGTGTCTGGTGAAGTTTCACTCCCTACAAGGAAATTGTCTGCGGAAATCCATTGACAGCTGCATCCAAGAGTGAATCTCTCCAGTTCACTACATCCAGAACCACATAAAGGTTGCCCCTATAAGATACATAGGGAACACCTTGCAATGAGCTAACCTTCCTACCTTTAATATGTCCATGCAATATTCAAAGGTGGATATGTGATCATCCGGGTTGGACGATCCATCATACTTTTCGATGGTTAGGGCCTTGAGGCTATCTGGACAATCTGATCCAATAGTTGTCTCACCGGAGGGAAAGCACTCTTCCTACCTTCCTTTCTTGTTGTTCTGCTCACACAGTTTGGCCAACGCACTATATGGGCTTTGAGCTTCCGTACCTCTTCGTCTTTTGCGCTCACACATGACAAGCCACCTTTGCAGACTGAATAACCTCATCCGCATCTTGTGCAGTTTGATTGTTGTGTTTTTCCAACAATAATGGATTTATATTAGTTGGTTTGGATTTAATATTCGGGTTTACCTGGGCCTTGTTCTTTACCTTCGGTCCCAAGCTTAGCAATTTAGCATCACTATTCTCATTAGCGAGATTGTCATATTTGTCCCCTATCTACGCTTGTTGCGCAGCAAGTGAACACTGACGGTGAGCCGTGGAGCTTTAGCGAGATTGTCGTATTTGTCCCCTATCTGCTCTTGTTGCGTAGCAAGTGAACGCTGATGGTGAGCCATGGAGCTGTGGGAGTTGGATGACCTTGGTGGGGATTCTTAGATACCAGCCTTTTGATCCTAGTCATCCTTTCATCGATCTGAGCAACAAAGGTGTTAAGGGCTTCGACTATGAGGTTAGTGGCTATTTTTTATGGTGGGTAGAGTGGTTTGGATGAGGAGGTAAAGGGTATGCTATTGATATTCACAGTTAAGTGTTCAAATTCTTGTAGAGGAAGGGTGGAAGAGTTTTCAGATTGCACGATTCAAATTTCGAGGAAGTTGCGAAAATTGAGGATGTGGGTATTTTAGGTAAGATTTGTTGGAGGCTCTACCCTCTTTCTAGCGTCAAAAATATTAGTGAGATTTTTCGTCTCACAATACTAAGTTAATTGTGAAGCAATTACGATGTTGATCGCTTTCATAATTATAAATCAACAAATTCAAGTGATGTTAAATTCATCTTAAGGGTAGTAGTTATGCTGTTGTATGCTTACACAGTTATGTAGTTGCACTTTAACTGTTTATTAAAATGTCAAGTCCAATTTATATCCAATTTAGGTAAAATCAAAAATAAACTAATACTTGAAATAGCGAACAAAAAATGTGCATAAAAAGTAAAAGACAAGGAAATTTACATGGTTCAGATTTCAAAGAATCTTACATCCATGGGTCAAATCTTCTTTTATATTCTTCTTGCTAGTATAAACATTTTTGCAAACCTCGTTTATCTCATCCGAGATCTTGCTCAAGATCTCATTTTCGAACTTGTGCAAGATGAGATTTAGCAAAACAAGACATTAAATTTTATTTATTTATCATTTGACACTCATCTCGTCCAAGATAGTGAAATTTTAGGTGGGACCTTGATAGAAGATCTTATCGAAGTTGTCTTTTATATAAATGATTTTTAACTTCTTATGTGGGTCCAAAAAAAATTACACTCTGCTAACTTTTTATTGGATGCTAACTCCTTTTTTTTAAATTTAACAAGTGAGCAAAAACAAAAGAGTTTTTATTTATTTTTACTTTTAATATTCGAATGAGTAGAATCCATTCAATTAATACCAGATCAATCGTGTTATCAATCTGGTCTAAAAAGTAAAATTAATATTATTATTTATGTACGTAAAAAAGTTAATATTTAGACCGCGGCTCTAGTAGAGTTAGCAGGGGTTCCTAGCTCCCTAGGAGGGAGAGGGTTCGAGTCCTGGTAGCTTCACTTTAGCAGCATATTATTCGCGGAGGCATGCAATAATCTCAATCAAAAGGAATAACTCTGAGGGATCGAAAAGTGCCACCATGAGGGCCTAGGCAGACCCTCTTAGATCCCCAACCTACAAAAGTAGGTTTTTGTTTAAAAAAATTAATATTTATAAAAAATTATTACAAAAATCTTTGAAATATCAAATTTAGACACCAAGATAGTCCAAAGATAAACTTTGAAATTCGAGATGTACACCTGAGATACACTCATCTCACACAAGATCTCGTCTGATACGAGATATTATGCATGAAATTCCCAAGACAAGATGCGACCGAAATCCGAGATTTGAAACCTTGGGTACAAACTTTTAATGGTAGAGAGTAAAAGTATATTTAGTATAGAATTTAGAAAGTGTCCCCCCAAAGTCCTTTTCTCTGTTGTGATACCTTGTTATTTTAGTACTAAGACATCACGTGGATTACTAATTCCCTAATCCAGCATTTATTCTCCACCGTCTGATCTTTCCACGTGTCATTCACCCATTGCTCATTGATTTGTGCATGAATTGCTAACATGACTGAAGGCATGGGATATTTCATTAGGCGGGAAGATTTGAATGTATATGGGAATTTTGAATTTGGAATATAAGCAGGAAATTTGAACTTTGGGGATGTTAGGGGTTAACACTTAAGTTTGCCCTGAAAGCTGCGCTTTACTGGTTTGTGGTGTCGTGGCTGGGGTGGAGTGCGGCGGCATGGATTTGCTTGGAGTTGGATAAGATCTGCTTTTTGAAGAGTCGACACCATTCTTCTTAAATGTGATGGTGCAGTGTTGAGTATTAGTGTTGCCACTTAATTGATGGTGTATAGATCCTAAGGAGGCGGCGCGGACTTTGGAAAAGTTTCAACATAGACCATGGAAAGGTATTGACGCATACTTTAGGGAAATGGCGGCACAAACTTTAAGGAGATGGCAGTGTAGACTTTAGGGAGATGGCAATGCAGACTTTAGGGAGATGGTGGTGCAGACTTTAAGAGATGGCGACGTAGTTCTTTACATTCTTTTGGAAGATGCACCCTTTGGGTTTATCTTTGCTCGTATGCAGCACTTAGTTTTGTTGCTTTGTGAAGGGGTGATCTCCTAATTTGCTTCCTGTCGTTTGCTGTTGCAATGCCTTTTGACTTCGATTTCTTTGCTACACCACTGACTGTGTATGGGCTGCAAATCCATCTAGTTATCTTTGAACATAGTCTATTGGGCTTAATATGTCCTGTTTTGCGCAGTTCCTTCTTTTTGTTGAAGTTGCAGCATGTCTCGCCCTTTCCTTTGAATTGTGCAGTCTCCGTACGCTTGAATCGTAAATTTGTATCGCACTTGTTTATAGGAGAAAAGTGGAAGTAACAGTTATATAGTGTCATTTTATTCTTCAATATAGTTATTTATTTTTCCATGATTTAATGCCACGTTTCACTACAATTTAGTTTCATTTATGTTTTTTCACATGATTGTTGCACTACTTTTAAATTTCATGTTTTTGATCAAGTATCTAATATCAATTTTTAATCTTGTTGAACTATTTTATTATAATGTTACCATATAATAGCATTTTGCATCTTTTACTTTCCAAAAAAAAGAACACTTGTTGAAATATTTTTCTATAAAGCTGTTTTATAGTAGCACTTTGCATTTGTTATTTATTTTCACATAATATTTTATTCGTATAATGATACTGTACGATACCATTTTCGTACCTGTTGCAACCAATTTGCTACCCACGACATTGGCAAGAAAGTGGGGTAAGAGGAGGTTAAAATTAGCATGATGGTGAAGAGGTGATGCGTGGTTGCCCATTAGGTGGTGAGAATTTATGATGTACTTGGGTTTGCAACAAATTAGGATTTCTATAGTTTAGATGGCGATAGGGGCGAAAAACTAAGGAGGTGATGGCGGCTAGTGCAGCAGAAATAGGATGGAGAGACTGCGGTGAAGTTGCAACATGAGGTGTGTTGGTAGTGGTTAAGGTGGAAGACATGAGGACTTTATCATTCTTGTTATTTCCAAAATTTGTGGTATATAGAGACTAAAAATAGACAATATTTGTCCTTTAAAAAATATATATCATTTTGAAACTTCATTTTACCAAAAGGTAACTTTTATTTATTTTTCTTTAAATTTTCAATTTATGTGTTTCTTTTTCTGATCATTATTAAGATGAAGAGAAAAACGTATAAAATAAGATCAATAAATAATATAGTTACACATAGCAATGGCTACATTTTTCTCTTATCAGTGGTTATATATTTTCCAAGTTCTTCCCTTAGCTAATCATGCTTTAGATACAAATTGTTTTTCCTTTTTGAATGAAAGTAAATAAAGAGTCGTAGAAGAGATGAATCAGGTAAAAACCAAACCGGTTCATCTTCAAATATAAATCCAAAATTATATAAATCCGAAATTACCCTTAGCCATACGATGATCTAGCTTTGATACTAATCGAAGATGATGGGAATAAACTCTCAATATAGAGGAGGGTAAATGGAAAAAGATGGACAAGAAGGCGATTGCTTTGATTTGTCGATATCTTTATGATTCAGCTTTCCACCATGTGACTAGTTGTAAATCCACAAAGACTTTGTGGGACAAGTTGGTATCTTTACATGAGTCAAAAAGTGCTACCATTAAGACTTTTCTTGTTCGAAAATTGGTTCGGTTGAGGCTAGATGGAGAGAAGTCTATAACAGAGCATTGGACCAAATTTCAAGATGTAATAAATCAGCTGTCGAGTATGGATGCCAAATTTGATGATGAATTATAAGCACTTTTGTTAATGAGTTCGCATTTAGAAAGTTGAGAAACATTGGTTATGTCATTAAATAACTCCAATGCTAATGGAACTATCTCATTGGATACTATCCGAAAGTCTTTTAATGAAGAACTTAAAAGAAAAGGATCGATCTTGAAATCAGTTGAAGATGAGGCTACGGTAGCAAGTGACTCAAAGTGGGATACAAAACCAAAGAAAAAAGTCGTTAATGGTAAAGGTATGTCGAAAATATCTTTTGTTAATTATTGTCATAAATAGGGTCATATGTGCAACAGGCGTGAAGCGTATAAAAGAGATCAAAAGAAGGCTATACATAGTGATAGTGATAGCGATACACGGGCGGACATAGCTGAAGGTAGTGACAACGATACTTCTTGTGATGTCCTCATTAGTGTTATTAAGCCTTGGAAGATGGATTCAAATGCTAGTTTTCACATATGCAGTGATATGGGGTATTTTTCTTCTTATAAGAAGACCGTCGACATGATTGGGACCACCAATGGAGCAAAGCTACCAGTTTGTGGTATTGGATCTATCCGGTTTTGTATGCATGATGGTGTGGTTAGAGTAGTCTTGGGCGTGATGCATGTTCCTACTAGTTCGTATAATCTCATTTCTCTTGGTTGGTTGGACCGCCGTGGTTGCACTTGTGAGACTCGAGGTGGAGTTTTGAAAGTAAAGAAGGGTTTTTATATTGTGATGAGAGAGGTATTAAATGATGAAAACCTTTATAGATTGGTTGGTCGTGTGGTCAATAATATGAAGCTAGTGACAGTTAAAGAGCCTAGTCTATAGGAAGGTGGTGAGATGAATGTGTGCACTACTTTTGATGGACGTGTTGAGTGTCATATTTTCGACAGGGGTCTTCATTTTGATGATGCACGAGGTATCAATGGTGACTGTGTGGAGAGCATAGGTCAAGTAGTAGACGGGTGTCGAGTTGAAAAATCCATGAAGACTTTATGGAGGTCTTTGTGGTATTACAAACGCTTTTGAGGCAAAATTGTGTGGTGTATCTCATGGTGGGAGATGCATCACTTGTAGCTGGTGATAGCGGTTTGTGATTTGGTATGATTAAGAAGAAAGGAGTGGTGATTGATCTAAAGACAGTAAGCTTGTGTGTTTTATTTGATGAGGCCACTTTTTAATTTCTCTCTTTGAAGAGACGATTTGATTGAAGGTGGAGATCGAAGATGAGTTGGAGATATGTGATTTTGCATCAAGATGGAGTTTTAAATTTTAATGATACAAAATCACAAATAGAGGAAACAAATATGCAAAAGAAATAAACAAAAAAATTTGTTCCCCTAATTAATAGGCATATTTGGTTATGTTTATTTATCTCTATTTGGCTAATCAATTTATTTTTTGCCATATAATATTAACTTGGACAGTAACTAATTGATGTTACAAAATAGAGCTTAGAAGGGAGAGTGGAAAATTATGGAAAAGTATTTGGCATTTCTCTGTTCTTCCATCTCTGTTCTTCTTCTCCAAACACTAAGAAGCCTCTCAATTAGGTTATTGATTCTATTTTTATTTTGTTTACTTTTATTTGGTGGGTTAATTGTAAACAATTATTTTTTGAGAATCAATATAGATGATTGTTGAGTGGAACCTTGTGTGTTGCTCTCTTGATTTCTTTGTGTTTTAGATCTATTTTCATCATTGTTTGTCTTCAAATATTATCATTTTCATCCAATAGTATCCTTTTGTACTTGGGTGATATAAGATTCTGGGATAGGCTTTCGCAATAATTTTATCCTTTACTAGATTTTGCGCAACAAAAGCTAGATCATCGCAAGGCTAGGGTAATTTTGGATTTATATAATTGTTGAGATGTCAGATTTAATTTCCTTCTCGAAGATTGCTCTTCTAAATGGAAAAATTGGGGTATTTGAAAGCCTAAGATGAAGAATGTTTTACATCTCAACGATCTTTATGAGCCAATTGAAGATGATGGGAAGAGACCCTCAAATATAAAGGAGGGTAAATGGAAGAAGATGGATAGGAAGGCGATTTCTTCGACTCGTTGGTATCTTGATGATTCATTTTTCCACCATGTGGCTAGATGTAAATCCACGAAGGCTTATCTTTATATGAATCAAAAAGTGCTACCAATAAGGCTTTTCTTGTTCGAAAATTGGTTCGGTTGAGGCTGGATGGAGAGAAGTCTGTAGCAGAGCATTTGAACGAATTTCAAGATGTAATAAATCAACTGTTAAGTATGGATGTCAAATTTGATGATGAATTACAAGCTCTTTTGTAGATGAGTTCGCTTTAAGAAAGTTATTGATTGTGTCATTAAGTAACTCCAATTCTAATGGAACTATCTCATTGGAAACTGTTTGGAATAGTCTCTTGAATGAAGAACTTAGAAGGAATGGTCAATTTTGAAATTAGCTGAAGATGAGGCTATGGTAGCAAGAGACTCAAAGTGGGATACAAAACCAAAGAAAAAAGTCACTAATGGTAAAGGTATGTCGAAAAATATCTTTTGTTATTATTGTCATAAGAAGGGTTATATGCGCAACACGTGTGAAACGTATAAAATGGATCAAAAGAAAGCTACACATAGTGACAGTGATAGCGATACATGGACGGACATAACTGAAGGTAGCGCTAGTGATACTTCTTGTGATGTCCTCATTAGTGATGTTAAGCTTTGGAAGATGGATTCGGGTGCTAGTTTTCACATATATAGTGACGTGGGATGTTGTTTTTTCTTATAAGAAGACCGCCAACATGATTAAGACTGCTAATAGAGTAGAGCTACCAGTTTGTGGTATTGGATCTATCCGGTTTTGTATGCATGATGGTGTGGTTAGAAAAGTCTAGGGCGTGAGGCATGTTCCTACTAGTTCGCATAATCTCATTTCTCTTGGTCAGTTGGACTGTTATGGTTGTACTTATGAGACTCAAGGTGGAGTTTTGAGAGTGAAGAAGGATGATGAGAGGGGTGTTAAATGATGGAAACCTTTAAATATTGGTTGATCGTGTAGTCAATAATAGAAAGTCAGTGACAGTTGAAGAGCCTAGTCTATAGGTAGGTGGTGAGGTGAATGTGTGCACTGCTTTTGATGGACGTGTTGGTAGTCATATTTTTGACAGGGGTCTTCATTTTGATGATGTTTGAGGTATCAATGGTGATCGTGTGGAGAGCTCAGGTCAAGTGGTAGACGGGTATCGAGTTACAAACGCTTTTGAGGCCAAATTGTGTGGTGTACCTCATGGTGGAGATGCATCACTTGTAGGTGGTGGTAGCGGTTTGTGATTTGGTACGATTAAGAAGAAAGGAGTGGTGATTGATCTAAAGATGATAGGCTTGTTTGTTTTATTTGATGAGGTCACTTTCTTATTTTTCTCTTTGAAGAGACGATTTGATTGAAGGTAAAGATCGAGGATGTGTTGGAGATATGTGCTTTTGCATCAAAATGGAGTGTTAAATTTTGATGATACAAAATCACAAATAGAAGGAAATAAATATGCAAAAGAAAGAGAAAATTTTGTTTCCCCTAATTAATAGACATATTTGGTTATTTTTATTTCTCTTTTTATTTGATTAATCAATTTATTTTTTGTCATATAATATTAAATTGAAGATCAAGCAATTGATGTTATAAATAGAGCCTATAAGAGAGTGGAAAAGTGTGGAAAAGTATTCGGTATTCTCTTCTTTCATCTTTGTTCTTCTTCTCCAAACACCAAGAAGCCACTATTATAGAGATCAAGAGTTCTTCTCAATTATGTTATTGATTTTATTTTTGTTTTATTTACTTTTATTTGGTGGGTTAATTATAAACTATTGTTTTTTAAGAATCGATATTAATGGTTGTTGGATGGAATCTTATGTATTACTCTCTTGATTTCTTTGTGTTTTAGATCTATCTTCACCATTATTTATCTTTAAATATTATTATTTTCATATAATATTATCCGTTTGTACTAGGGTGAAATACGATTTTGGGATAGACTTCCACAACAATTTTATTCTTTGTTAGGTTTTGCATAACAAAAATACTAACAAGCTAATCATGCTTTGAATCCAAATTATTTTTCCTTTTTAACAACAGTAAATAAAGAAGCGTAGAAGAGATGAATCAAGTAAAAACCAAACCGGTTCATAACCATATAGCAGCAAAAGAATCAAGAATCCTTCGATAAAGATTATCAACAGACAACTACAGCATCAGTCGGTTTTCATATCATGTAAAGCGGTCAATTTCACAAGCATCAGTATTCAAATAATGGGATACACGGTGCCACTTGTGTAGCTCCCATTTTTCACAATTGTCAGGTTTTCTTTGCTTTTCAGAATGTCTTTTAAGCATTAAGACTTTTCTAATGAAGTTGACACGGTAACAGAAAACATTGTAACCTCAAACTGAACAAGTTTTAAGATTCAAAGTCACACAAAATTTGGTACGGGTATGCACTAGAGCTGGATGAAGTAAATGATGCGAATAAATCCGAAGATGATATATAACCACACAATTCAACTTTGTTGATGTGGCCCTGAGGATATTGATAGTCAACGTATAAAGTGGAAATGAGAGCATCTCCCTAGGTTAATTTTTTCAAACCAACCGTCAGAAAGGTTTGTCTATTAAATCTAATAAAAGTTTGAAGTCCAAAAAACAGATTCTCTATTTGTCGCAATTTTAACTCCTCAAATATATGCGCATGCTACCATATCATATGGTCATTAACAAAAAGCTGTTTACATTAAATAATTGTCATTCTCCGTTTTGTTTGTAAACTCTCACACTAAATTCAATCTATTGCAAATCAAAGTTGTATATGTCAAATATTTAACATTCTCAATGTTTACAATAAAAGTTTACCAACATATCATGTATTCATTGTTCAAAATTCACATATATAGCAATGAATAATAATTTTGAATTTTAGATTTATTTACCATTTCTTCCTTGTTCTCATACTTTTCATGTTGTATTGTTGCGTGTTCTTCGCGGCAGTCAACGTTTGTTGTCATTCTCGAACATTGAACTTCTCCTTTAACAAATTTGCAACTATTTGGCGTTAGGGTTTCGGATTCGAGATTAACCGAGGGACCGAGATTGAGTCGCTGCTATTGTTCGAACAAATTGGTACTGAAGATTAACTAAGGTCCACGGAAGATTAATGGAGGCGTAATCGAAATGTGATTTGGTCGACGAATGATTAACTAAGGTCGACAAAATTGTTTAAGCAATTTTGGAGTTTTTTTTCCTCGTAATGATAAAAGGTGATATGGAAAGAGTTTCGCACGGTTAGAGTATAGTGTGATGTGAATGTTTTTATAAATTAAAATTAAGAGAGACTTGGGACTTAAATTTTTGTTTGTTACAAGAATGTGGACCAAAATTTCCTAATGCAAAAATAGCATAAGGGGTTAATTAGCAATAAATAACTCAACAAACAACAAATGATCATATCATGCGAACACTTAGATGTAAGTGACTGTACAGAGTTCAGCAATATAATCTTATTGTCCAAACATGTTAAATGTTATAAAATTAAGCATACAAAGAATTATACCTTTAGAATTGATATGTATCATGAGAACACGCATCCATAACCCATGTACATGATTTTATACATTACTATTTCAATGTTCATTACTAAAACAATAAATGTTATTAAAGCATCAGAGCATAGGCATCCATAACCCATGTACATGATTTTAGGTGTAGATATACTTCTACAATCTTATCTTTGCTTACATGTACCAACTGTGACCGGAGAGTGAAAATGATTGTCTATAAATACCCCACACACATTATCTGCACCACTAAAAAGGATGAATTAGAGTACTTTGCATAAAAAGGAAGTCTAAGATCCATAACCGAGTCATATGTACAGTAAATACTAAACAAAAATTAAAAAGTCATCTCACCTACACTATTGAAAACATACATTAGTTCAAAAATTGAAAAATACAAAATCAACTTCTAAAAAATATATAATTTAGATCTAACCTTCACAACATGCGTCTTGCCACCAAACAAAGGAGAATACAACCATTTGAAGCTAAATTCTGAAATTGGCCATAATGTTAAAGTAGTGCTTTGATATTGATTCATAAAGGAGGATCAAGTTAAGAAGAAATTAATGGAGGCAGATTCAAAATTTAGGATTTTTTTTTTAAATGGTTCATTAATGCCAACTAGTATCGATCTCGGATATCAAACTCGTGACATTTAGTCTTGTAGTCTGAAATATCAACCAACTGAACCAACAATGTTGGCATTTTGCACGCTTTATGTCAACTGTAATAGCATTTCTTCACCGCTTGATTCTAAATTTTGTTTCTAATATCGAGAAATCACGATATATGAAATTTAAACTAAGGAAGCATGAATAAATAGATGCAGATTTACTCCATTTGCAACTACCTGTAAGTGGGTTTTTTGTTAAAAAAACAATGGGTGGGTGGAGGAAATTGGTGAGAGGAGGAAGCATAGAGGGAGAAATGAATTTCAGTTTGTAACAGAAGTTAACAGAGTTAACAGCATTATTTATTTTGCTTTGGTGGCCAACTTTCACTCACCACAATAAATCCCTTTTCTTTTTTCTCTTTTTTTTTTGGTTAGATACTATGCTGTTTATTATATAGATTTAAGGACGCTGCTATAAGGCCCGAAAGATGCATGTTCGGGAAGTACAAAAACGTTATTTGAAGATGAATATCGCGGGGTCAATATATTTGTATGGCCAGGATTCTTTTGGCTATATACCCTGACATTAATTCTGGGCCTTCAAGATTAATTGCAGATTTAATATCATTTTTTAATCTTGTTGACTTATGATATTACTTTAGAGTAACATTTTGATCCTGTTACACTTCAAAAATAAAAGTTTGTTGAAATATTTTTTCTATAAAGCTATTATATACAAGCGTTTCCTATCTGTCATTGCTCTTTTAAAAATAATAATTTTGCATATAATGATACGTGCTGCAACTTTTTTGCTTGGCAATAAGGTGGGGTAAGAGAATGTTAGAATTAGCATTGTGGTTCGGTGGTGAGGCGTGTTTGCGCATTAGATAGTGAAAACATGTGGTGTACTTGGATTTGCAACAAATTAGGATTTCTAGAGTTTAGACGGTGAATGAGGCGACGACTTAATATTGGAGAATAATAAAGAGTTAAATGAAGTATTCTCAGGATATAACAACCGAAACCAATTCATTGCCAATGATTCCAGATCCAATGGCTCATATTATTTCTTTCATTCAGAAGCGGGTCTGGGCCGAATCTCTCAAGCCCAACACTCACTTATTGTATTTATATATATTGCAAATCATGTACAATGAATTATCATTATCATTCATGTACAACTCTCTGTATTTTGATCAAGCAATAAAGATCAGAATTATTTCTTTCAAATTCTGTTATGGTATCAGAGCCAAATCGCTTAACATCATTAAAGATCTAATTGCAGAAAGAAACTCATCAGAAAATTAGACACAAAATCATCATCTGAGTTCCATATTTCCCACTCATCGGATTAAAACATCATCATCTGAGAGGGAGACCCAACACTAATCGCATCTTCCACGCCAGTTTTCAAGTTCTGGCTGCATAAGGATCTTTGTTGAGTCAGAAAAGAACAGAAATCAAAATCTCAGAAAACAGAATCAAGAATTCAAAATCATCAAACAAAAACCAAGGAAAGTGCCATCCTGAGAAAAATTCATCAAATCTTATCATCATTTGAAATTTTCTGGTTGCATCTTACCTGGTAGCATCTTGATTGAGATCTTGATTCTGAATTCTTGTTAAGATTTACTGCCCTTTGCTTTCTTTTCTTCAACCCTCTCTTTTTTAATTTCAAGATCATCATGGGTGATGAAGCACATTCTGAAGCACCCATCAGTGGCAGTGAGTCACAACACACTGCATCAAATGTCGAGAAACTCGTCCGAACCATAATCAGCCCACAAAGTCAACTTGTTATTGTTCGTCTCAGTGAGGATAATTATCTCCTTTGGAAGCTACAAGTTGAAACAGCCCTTCAAGGATATGGTCTTAAAGAATATACTCAAGGAACCATACCAGTACCTCCAATGGTCATCACTGATCAACAAAATAAAATGATCAGTAATGAAGAATATGTTCATCATCACATACAAGATAGGCTTATATGTTCTTAGCTATTGTCCTCTATAAATGCAAATCTTCTGACTCATGTAATAGGCTGTAAAACAGCAAGTGAGATATGGTCAACAATAGAAAGAATGTTCAATTCTCAGTCAGCAGCAAAAGTGTTGTTCTACAAAAGACAACTTCACAATATCAAAAAGGAAAGTCATAATATGAGGGAGTATCTTTTCAAAATTAGGTCAATCTGTGATGCTTTAGAAGCTGCAAATCAAAAGGTATCTGACTCAGAACAAATCATGACAATATTAAATGGACTCGATGACGAATATGAAGCAGTGGTAGCAGTTTTAACATCTCAGAGAAACCTGCCATCTATTGATGATGTACATTCTATCCTACTATCCCATGAAGCAAGAATTGACATCAAGAAACCCTAAGAAATTGATTTCTTGGCTAATTTTGCTGCTAATTACAAAGGTAAAGTTCAAAACAATAACAGAGGAGAACAACCCACTCAAAGAGGTGGCCACTCTAACAAATCAAGAGGGAAGAGGCAAATGGAATAACAACAATAGGCCAAAATGTCAAATATGCGAGAAAATTGGACACACGGCAGCAAAATGTTACTTCAGATTAAATCTTAACTATGTTCCAGGTCAAGGACAAAATGCTCAAAGAAGTTCAAGCTACAGTGCAAACATGGCACACTTGCAGCCTGAATCAATCAATCAATCAGAGGCAAAAAATTCTCAAACAGAAAATACAAAGCCTGATCACATTCAAGACGAAGATTGGTATTCCGACTCAGGTGCAACTAATCACATCATAAATAACTTGAGAAACTTAAATCTTGGAAGCAAGGAATACAAAGGTATGAATTCTATACACATGGGTAATGGCAAATCTATTGCAATTACACACACTAGTAAGTCATATATTATGGGAATAAAGCAATTATATTTAAACAACCTATTGAGAGTTCCACACATCAAGAAAACTTACTAAGTGTGTCATAATTTGCAAAAGATAACAATGTATATTTTGAGTTCTATCCACACAATTGCTTAGTTAAGGACATCCTAACTAAGGAAGTACTTTTGCAGGATAAACAGTGTAAAGGACTGTACAAGTTCAAAGTGGATAATTCAAGAAACTCGGTTATTAAAAGAAAGTGGTGTAATAACTCTGAATTCAAACAGCAAGAAATGAGTGAGACATTTGATAAATGACATTGTAAACGTGGGCATCCAAATGTCAATGTTGTCAAGCATGTATTGAATAAAAACAATATTCCTTTTAATGATATATCTTTACCGTATATTTGTACTTATTGTCAAATGAGCAAGAGTCAAAAATTGACTTTTTCAGATTCTAAAACTTATTATAGTAAGCCTGTTGAATTAATTGCCACTGATTTATTGGGACCTGCCCCAATTCATGCTGACTATGGCTATAAATACTATATATCTTTTGTGGATGCTTTTTCTAGATATGTATGGATATATTTTTTGAAATCAAAGTGTGAAACTCACAATGCAGTTATGCAATTCATAGCATAAGCAGAGAATCAAACAAACTGCAAAGTTAAAATCATACAAACAGATGGTGGGACTGAATACCTACCATTAAAGGAGTATTTTCAAAGAAGGGAATCAATCATAGGACAACATGTCCCTACACTTCAGAGCAAAATGGACTAGTTGAAAGAAGGCACAGACAAATTGTGGAAACTGGACTTACTCTTCTAGCACAAGCATCTATGCCGCAAAATTTTTGGTCAGATGCTTTTGCTATAGCAGTCTATTTAATTAATAGACTGCCTTCTAAGGCTCTAAAGTTGAAATGTCCAATAGAAATATTAACTGGCACTAGTCCAGATTATCATAATCTCAAAGTGTTTGGGTGTCTATGTTTTCCATATATTAGATCCTATAATACTCATAAATTAGATTTTAGATCTTCACCTTGTACCATTTTAGGATATGCTAGCAATAAAAAAGGTTACAAATGTCTAGACAAAAATGGAAGAATATTTATTTTCAGACATGTAGTATTCAATGAAACAATATTTCCATTTAGAGAAGCAAACATTAAAGTAAACAGTAAAGTGTATAATGCAAAAGAATCTATACCATCTATACCTATTCCATCTGTTGATATAATTCAGGCTCATAGAAAATCAGCTCAAGGCATCAACAATCATGGAGCAACCTGCTCTGACTCTCAAAGTACAGATTCTAATATCAGACTTGATTCAGCAGATGATCAAGCAAGATCAACTAGTGTACCTGATCAAGTATCTCAACAAAGAACTACTAAACAACTAACTCCTCATCATATTCAAAGCAGTATGCAAAGCACAAACTCAAACATACAATCAAAGGGTGAAAGAGCTAATCAACAACAGATCACTAGCAGAACAAGTCATCACATGATAACCAGATCTAAGAGTGGCATATTCAAACCAAAAATCTATCATGCTGTTTTAGATGCAGAGAAGTCAATCACACATGATCAAGCTATACAAAAAAATTGGAAAACTGCTATGGATGAAGAATATGATGCCTTAATGAAGAACAAGACATGGGATCTTGTTCTTAAACCAAAAGACAAAAATGTTGTAGGGTGTTGTTATCCCGCCTTTTGGCAAGGCCGTGACACCAAGAACTCGACTAAAGACGAAAGACAATTCGTCTAGAGAATCGGTTATACGCAGGTTCACTATGGACATCGACAAATTTTGTCCGAGTCCGGATCGAGCCAAAATTGATATGACACGACAAGCAAAGCTATGAGAGTCAACATTCCAAATTTCAAGTCAATCCGAGTTCGTATGCTCAAGTTATGAACGATACGAAATTGGATAAAAACCAACCACCGGTCGACTCGCTCAGTTCGAATCCATCAGGGAAGCCAACTTCGACTCCCTCCCTTCGACTCGCTTCGCAACCATCAGAAGCGGCACCTTCGACTCGCTCCCTTCGACTCGCTTCGCAACCATCAGAAGTGACTACTTCGACTCGCTCCGCTTCGCCTCCATTAGATGCCTTATTCGATTCGCTCGATCAATGCACACTTCGACTCGCTCCGCCTCGAGCCATACTTCGACTCGCTCCACTTCATCGACTTCGTATCCATCTGAAGACTTCTATTTCGTGTCCATCGATGTGGAGCAAAGCACAGATACAAATTAACACCACGTCACCGAGTCGAATGAAAAGCGAGTCGAAACAGAAGCGAGTCGAACCAAACAGCCAACCGAGAATCTCATTTTGTATCGATCATATCTCCTAATCTACAAGTCCAAATGCTATGAAATTTTCACAGAAGACTACGTGCACGCTAAAGAATGTCCGCGTCAAATTTCGACTCCATTGGATGAGATCTTGATCGATACGAAATCTGTTCGTATCGATCACGGATCGGACCAGAACTTCACGGGCTTGGGCGCGCGGGCCTGGTCACGTGCCAGAGGGTCTCCCGAGATCTGAGCGAAATACCAGTCTCCTACACCTATAAATAGACCCCCAAAGCCAACAGAAAAGGGGTTCTGCTTCTCTTTTAAGATCTCCAACGCTCAGACTCTGCTGGATCCAGATCTGAACTCCATTGCTGCTGCTACCAACGAATTTCACTGCTGTAAACCATCATTATCGACTATAATCTGCTGTAATCAATTGAAATCATCAAGTAAACATCAATAAGGTCATCAACTTCAAAGTGGATGTAGGCAAGATCGCCGAACCACTATAAACTCTGTGTCTCTGTCTATTTCTTTCTGTTTTAAGTTTATTATTCTTCACTTTTTATCCTCTACATTGCTTAGATCTGAGATCTGTGATTACATACTGCTAATTTGTGTTCATACACGGGTGCTTTCACGAAATTTGGGGTTTGTGGCCATTTTTGGCGCAAACACTTTGGTGCTTTCACTGAGAACGCTAATTCAGGATTCTATCATTTGGAAATTGAATTTGAAGACTTAGAGAATTCAGATCTGAAAAGCTATGACAAGACAATCAAATCGAAGACAAATGCTAGAGAGAGATCAGCATGAAGGGAGTCAAGAGGCTTCATCAGGTGCAAATCAGACATCAATCTTCATCACCAGGGATGAGATAGAAACAATGATGAAAAGACAAGAGGAAATGATCCAGAACTTGCTTCTTCAGATTGGGCAACTTGGAGCGCAAAATCAAGGAGCAACCAGAGTTCAGAACGGAGCGGGACCATCTGGCACAGCACCAGAGCTAAGGGGCAATAACCCAGAGCATGTTGACCCAACCCCGGGCGGAGTACCAGGTGGAACTGCACAACGCGAAATTGACAGAGAAATGAATGCTCAGCCAGGAGAGCAGATTCCAGGAATCCCTCGTGAACTCGGGGGGCAAATCGGAAACAACGGACAAGGACTACAACTTGGAGATAGTGACAGATTGGCGGAGATGGTTAGACGAGCCATGAGGGGTGGACTAGTGAATAGAGATCTGGAGGATGTGAATAGGAGTCCCTTTGCTCCTACGATCAGGCAAGCTAGAAATCCACCAGAATTCAAATTACCAACACTGGACATGTATAATGGGAGGACGGATCCCGCGGTTCATCTAATAAAGTATATGAGGCACATGGAAGTGCTGGGGGCATCGGAGGAGGTCATGGCCCGATGTTTCCTACTATACCTGGCAGACATAGCGACATTATGGTTCAGACAGCTGGAGAGCGGTTCCATTGGAACATGGACCAATTTGACTGAAAGGTTCATGAGGCAGTTCAGGGTTCACATTTCAAGACCCAAAAATGTGATGAGTTTGGCGGCACTGAAGCAAAGGACCGGGGAGTCCTTGAGGAACTATCTGACGCGATTCAATGCAGTGGCAGCATCGGTGGATCGACCTGATCCATCAATGGTTTTGATGGCAGCTGTATCTGGCATAGCTGATGGCACAGAGTTCAAGAATTCGCTAACAAGGCATCCCCCCATGGATCTAGGAAAATTTTATCATGAGGCTGAAGGATTTTTACGGCTAGAGGACGCAAACGCTGAAAGAGAGGAAGGCGAAGGAATCGAGGTTTATGCAGTCAAGGGTGAAAATTCTCCTAAAACAGATTCAGGAACTGACAGAGGGAAACGAAAGGCCCAGGACAATGATAGTGGACCAACCCGACCGCGGAAGGAACCAAGATACGGAGTTGAGTGAGACTTTGGAGCGAATCTACCAGGACACCAAGGGGCAGATTCCTTATCGAAAGCCAATAAGAAGGGATCCGACCAACAATGAAAGAAGGTCAGACAAGTACTGCTTATTCCACGAGCTGAATGGTCATAGCACGAATAATTGCAGACACTTGAAAGATGAGGTTGAGGGACATATCCGGAATGGTTTGCTATCGCAGTATGTAAGAAGGGGAACATCAACGGTGGAACGGGAGCGGCCACCACCTGCACCTACTGGAGATAGCTCAGGATCGAGGCGTCAGCTTATCATCAATTGATTGGGATAATGATGAATAAGTAGCAAACTCCACACCAACGCGACTTAGTCTTTTTACACATGTACAAGACCGCGAACGATCCTCGGGCATGCTCTGATACGACTACTAATCGCAACGGAGTAGGTGTTTGCACTTTGACGCTCCTGTTTTCCTTTTATTTTCCATTTCTAATGTTTGAACCCGATTTTGTTGAACATCTCTGTTGAAAAACTCATTTTGAATGAAAATCCACTACCTATGGTTCCACAACGGCTAAGCCACTTACACATGTAAGGGATCGTGGACGGTCCTCAGGCATGCCCTGAGATGGCGATAAACCGCCACCACAAACAGTACAGAAACTCACTCGAACGTGAAATCTGGCATTGATAATACTAAGTCCCCCCCGGGCACACAAAATTCGCTTCGAACGGCACCCGACCGTGAACGGTCACAATTCGCCTCGAACGGCACCCGATCGCAAACGGTCACAAATCGCCTCGAACGGCACCCCGACCACGAACGGTCACCATTCGCCGCGAACGGCATCCGACCACGAACGGTCACATAGCACCCCGAATGACATACGATCCCGAACGATCGTCATTCGCGGTCAGATAAAACTATCAATTTCTTTGCAGGTCATCAAGAGGATATGAACATCCAGCTCATGACATTACAAAGCAACAACTTTCATCGAAAAGACGATAACTATTCAGAGTAAAGATTGCAGCATTTCAAAGCACATCATGTTTCCACAAGATGGACTTTGGGGGGCAAATGTTATCCCGCCTTTTGGCAAGACCGTGACACCAAGAACTCGACTAAAGACGAAAGACAGTTCGTCTAGAAAATCGGTTATACGTAGGTTCACTATGGACATCGACGAATTTTGTCCGAGTCCGGATCGAGCCAAAATTGATATGACACGACAAGCAAAGCTATGAGAGTCAACGTTCCAAATTTCAAGTCAATCCGAGTTCGTATGCTCAAGTTATGAACGATATGAAATTGGATAAAAACCAACCACCGGTCGATTCGCTCAGTTCGAATCCATCAGGGAAGCTCCCTTCGACTCGCTTCGCAACCATCAAAAGCGGCACCTTCGACTCGCTCCCTTCGACTCGCTTCGCAACCATCAGAAGCGGCACCTTTAACTCACTTCGCAACCATCAGAAGCGGCACCTTCGACTCGCTCCCTTCGACTCGCTTCGCAACCATCGGAAGTGACTACTTCGACTCGCTCCGCTTTGCCTCCATCAGATGCCTTATTCGATTCGCTCGATCAATGCACACTTCGACTCGCTCCGCCTCGAGCCATACTTCGACTCGCTCCACTTCGTCGACTTCGTATCCATCTGAAGACTTCTACTTCGTGTCCATCGATGTGGAGCAAAGCACAGATACAAATTAACGCCACGTCACCGAGTCGAATGAAAAGCGAGTCGAAACAGAAGCGAGTCGAACCAAACAGCCAACCGAGAATCTCATTTTGTATCGATCATATGTCCTAATCTACAAGTCCAAATGCTATGAAATTTTCACAGAAGACTACGTGCATGCTAAAGAATGTCCGCGCCAAATTTCGACTCCATTGGATGAGATCTTGATCGATACAAAATCTGTTCGTATCGATCACGGATCGGACCAGAACTTCACGGGCTTGGGCGCGCGGGCCTGGTCACGTGCCAGAGAGGGTCTCCCGAGATCTGAGCGAAATACAAGCCTCCTACACCTATAAATAGACACCCAAAGCCAACAGAAAAGGAGTTCTGCTTCTCTTTTGAGATCTCCAACGCCCAGACTCTGCTGGATCCAGATCTGAACTCCATTGCTGCTGCTACCAACGAATTTCACTGTTGTAAACCATCATTATCGACTGTAATCTGCTATAATCATTTGAAATCATCAAGTAAACATCAATAAAGTCATCAACTTCAAAGTGGATGTAGGCAAGATCGCCGAACCACTATAAACTCTGTGTCTCTGTCTATTTCTTTCTGTTTTAAGTTTATTATTCTTCACTTTTTATCCTCTACATTGCTTAGATCTGAGATCTGTGATTACATACTGCTAATTTGTGTTCATACACGGGTGCTTTCACGAAATTTGGGATTTGTGGCCATTTTTGGCGCAAACAGGTGCAAATGGACCTACAGGTTAAAAAGGAATGTTGATGGTACAATTTCTAAATATAAAGCAAGACTAGTAGCTAAAGGTTACTCACAACAGAGTGGTTTTGATTTTAATGAAACTTTTTCACCAGTTGTGAAGCCTGCTACTATCAGAATTGTTATTACAATTGCCTTACATAGAAATTGGATCATTAGACAACTTGATGTAAACAATGCCTTTTTAAATGGTATTTTACAAGAAGAGGTGTATATGGAACAACCTCAAGGTTTCAAACAGAAAGGAAAGGAAGATCATGTGTGCAAGTTACACAAAGCAATCTATGGCTTAAAGCAAGCCCCAAGGGTGTGGTTTAAGAAACTAAAGGAAACAATGATCAGATTTGGTTATCATTCAACCAAATCTGACAGCTCTCTATTTACAAAGTTTAGTAAAACATAACAATGTATGTATTGATTTAAGTTGATGACTTTATTATTACAGGTAACAGTGAACAAGAGATTACAGTCTAATAAAGCATCTCAATCAAGAATTCAGCATCAAAGATCTTGGCAATCTAACCTATTTTCTGGGCATAGAAGTCAAAAGAATAACAAATGCAAGGATTCAATTAAGTCAAAGGAAGTACATAACAGAATTCTACACAAAGCAAAAATGCATGAAGCTAATTCCATCTCAACACCTATGGTCACTAATTTGCATCTGTCTAAATACAAAGGATAAGCAATATTTAATGACAGACAATATAGAAGCATTGTTGGGGCACTTCAGTATGCTGCTATTACCAAACCAGACATCACATGCAGTGTAAATAAAGCAAGCCAATATATGCAAAATCCAACAGATGATCACTGGAAGGCAGTTAAAAGGATACTAAGGTACCTTAAAGGGACTCTAAACTATGGTTTAATTCTAGAGGCAAGTAAGTCAATCAACATCAATGGCTATGCTGATGCTGATTGGGCTAATGACCTAGATGATAGGAAATCCACAACTGGGTATTATATATATTTGGGTAGCAATCCTATTTCTGGATTTTCAAAAAAACAGTCTACTGTCTCGAGATCTAGTACTGAGGCTGAATTTAGAAGCGTAGCAAATGTTACTGCAGAAGTCATGTGAATTGAGTCACTACATGGAGAACTATAAGTCAAAACTGAATGCAAAACGACTATCTGGTGTGATAATCTAAGCACTGTACATCTTACAGCCAATCCAGTATTACACTCAAGAACAAAGCATGTTGAACTAGATATCTACTTTGTTCGCGAACAAGTAGCAAGAGGAAAATTAAACGTAAATCACATACCTTCCACTTACCAAACAGCAGATATATTGACGAAGCCTCTCTCAAAGAATAACTTCAATCGATTCAGAGAAAGACTGAAGGTTGGAAGCCTTGATGATGATTCACATACTAGAAAGCATATGAACAGTCATGCCAACTTTCCAGACAATCTCAAACTCATAAGTCAAAGTCACTGAAGCACCAAAGTACTTATTGCTGAAGTTCTGATCAGTTGCCATCTCTTACACTAGAAGGCATATGAACATCCAAGATGCCAACTTTCCAGTTAATCTCAAGCTTATAAGCCATAACCACTAAAATATCGAAGTATTTGTTACTGAATCTCTGATCAATTGTCATCTCCTGACGACAATTGACCAGAATTTTTGATCTCTTTGTTCACAGTTGAGTCTAATACTCTTGCATCTCCTGGTTTACTCCAGAAATTTCATCAGTTTCAGTGAAATAAAAGCAAAAAAAATTTGGAAAGAAACTGCCGCAAACCCTAGTCGCGTTAGGGTTTGAGGGGGCGTATTGGAGAATAATAAAGAGTGGAATGAAGTATTCTCAGGATATAACAACCGAAACCAATTCATTGCCATTAATTCCAGATCCAAGGGCTCATATTATTTCTTTCATTTAGAAGCGGGTCTGGGCCGAATCTCTCAAGCCCAACACTCACTTATTGTATTTATATAAATTGCAAATCATGTACAATGAATTATCATTATCATTCATGTACAACTCTCTGTATTTTGATCAAGCAATAACGATCAGAATCATTTCTTTCAAATTCTGTTACTTAAGACTTAAGAGGTAATGGTGGCTAATATGATGGAAGTTGAGTTTTGTTCTGTCATTCTCACTGATTTCCACAATTGGTTGGTGGTGTAGAGACTAAAAAGGAGAAAGGTTGCTCTTCAACTTAGACCTCATTCAAAACTTATTACAAAAATATGTCTTTTTTTCATATAACAACATTTTATAATTGTACATTTTGAATTCAGGTTATGGAAGCATTTTTTTCTTTTTCAAAAAATACATTTGCACAATTTGAATTTGCGTAAACACAAAAAAAAATTTCAAAAAAATACACTTGCGCAAGTGCAATCGAGATTTTCTGCAAGTGCAATTTCAAATTGCGGAAGTGGAAATTCTGACCTAGTGAAAACTAAGTGTTTTTGTAATAAGTTTTGATTGAGGACTAAAATTGAAATAGATTTTATTTGGGGTCCATAAGCAAAATTTGGCCAACTAAAAATTAAAAAGATTCATTTCCATATAGCAGCAAAAGATTCCTTCAATAAAGACTATCAACAGACAACTACACCATCAATCGGTTTTCATACCATGTAAAGCGGTCAGTTTCACATTCTTTCACAATTGTCAGGTTTTACTTTTCTTTTCAGAATGTCTTTTAAGCATTGAGTAAGACTTTTTTAAATGACGTTGACACAGTAACAGAAAACATTGTAACCTCATACTGAACAAGTTTTAAGATTCAAAATCATACAAAATTTGGTACAGGTATGCACTGGAGCA
This sequence comes from Allium fistulosum, assembly GCA_030737815.1. Classification (NCBI taxonomy): domain Eukaryota; kingdom Viridiplantae; phylum Streptophyta; class Magnoliopsida; order Asparagales; family Amaryllidaceae; genus Allium; species Allium fistulosum. The sequence goes on along the minus strand of JASFAW010000015.1, from coordinate 13,463,022 downwards.
GGTGGATGAAGTAAATAGCGTGAGTAAATGTGAAGATGATACAAAACCACACGATTCAACTTTGTTGATGTGGCCCTGAGAATACTGATAATCATCAAAGTATAATGTGAATAGGATGCATAAAACATCAAGGCATCACAAATTTCATATCACATCATGAAATCTGGAAATGAATGTGATCCGAGGGTACCTTCATGAATTTGAATCCTTGGAATCAGACCACATCATCAGAGTTGACAGTAGTGCGATGGTTGCGGTTTCAACTCGCAAACGACAAGGACCAAGGCCAACAGGAGTAGCACCAGCTTTAGTCATTAATTCCACCTCCTCCTCTGTAAAATCTAAAAGTATATACACACACATAATGCTAAGTATATCAGATAATAATTTCCTAATTCCTATATATACGAACTTTAATGATGAAGGACTTTGATCCATATTCTGTAAAAATCAGCCATTGTGCATCAAATAATTACCCGTGACAGTTGTATGTAGGGTATGGTTTAAGTGTTCGGACTCGAACTTTATAAGTAATATAGAATATGTTATGTCAATCTTAAATTCATATTCAACCTAAGGAGCTTTGAGTTGAAATTCTAGGATGGCACTAAAAATTAAGCAACTCTGAAATTTATGTCAAAGTAGACGTATTAATATAATAATTCTCTTAAGTAAATATGTTACTTTTCTAGTCCAACTACATCGGTGTATATAAATCGATGATATGCAAAAGTAAAACAAGGGCTCTCTCATAAGAAACATCTCTACAGAGTTAAGACGATGAGTTAAGAAATGGTTAAAATAAAAAGCAATACTGTTATAAACGAAGTAGGTCTTTCATGCATATTAATGGTGTGTAGGTTGCTCTTTCTGTATTAATTTTTTCATGAATACACAGACTGGCCGACACGACAAACAGGGAAAGAAAATGATACCAACCTCCTTCAGGTCCAACTATGATGATTCCATTTCTGTCTATCCTTAATGACTTTAATATGTTTATGACAGGAATTGCTTCTGCCGCCGCTAGAAGAGAGATTTTCGACTGATCAATCTGGTATAGAATATAGATGACAGACAAAATTGAGTAGAACAAACATATTATTTCTCTTATGAAAGTAATTAACTCGTAATTCACTAAGCAATTGGCAATTTGAGTGACTTCCATTGCAGCATGCAATTAAGGAAATTATGGAAACAGGCTTAGCACTTAGAAGCAAATATTTTGCTTGCTTTACAAAACAAGTTGTTGTAAACAATCGGGCAGAGTTTTAACAGATAAAACTGATGCCAACTTGCAACTTCTCATGAAAACGCTATTCAGGGGCTCAATTCCTATGTCCCCATATTCAATGTTCACACATTTTCAGTTCAATCTTAATCTTTCATCATATAATTTAATTGTTGATTGGATCTCACCATACTATTAAAATAATAAATTGATATAAAAATTAATAGCTGAGACAAAGTTGTGACAAGGTGACAGTTGAAATGGGGACAGAGGAACTGAATCCATGTTAAGTTGTTTAAAACAACATGGGTTAGCATAAATGCAAGGCTTGACTAACAATTGTATTTTATCATGCAATATCCAAAGGTGTGTTGGTAACTTGTGGTATATAAAGTAGTTACAGCCAAATGACTCATATCATCTAATAGTACTGCAAAAAGAAATATTCTAGCAATATAGGGAAAGAGCAACAAAATAGCGTATACCGCAATCCTTTTCTCAAAATCAAAGTAGCCGGGTAGCCAAATAGTATATAATAAACCCATGAATGGGGAATAACTGAATACCTCCAATGTAAAAGAAGTCAAGGGTTAGAAGCCAAGAAAACTATCTTAGGTGTATAATACAAGTTTACTTCATTTCAAGAAATAAAACTTACAACAGTCGGAAAATTGTCAAATTTAATGGGAGAGTGTAAGGTCATTCCATGCAGTCGTTGACCTAAGAAAGAAAATATACCAAGATAATATAACATAGGAACGAGTATATATGTTCAAAAAATTGTATAAAAAGAAAAATCAAATTCATGGTTTGTTACATTGTTTGGTTGCTGCTAATATAACACGTTCAAACCGATCCATACGATTGTCTGCAATGGTACAAGACCGGGCAGTCAAAAGAGGGGTCACGCTACAAGCTCCAAGCTCCTACAAATAAAAGGACAAATGTATAAGAAAGAATACATATAAATTCACCACAACAATATGCAAGAAACTTACTGTGCATTTCTCAATAAGCCAATCCGCTCGACCACCTTTTAAGGTGCCTATTGAACATAATTAACAATGAAAGTCGTTACAACTACTAAACATTGATCTCAAAAAGGAAAATCTTAATCAAAATATAATGGCTGACCAAATGCAACATATACATGCCATTGTATGCCATGAGGAGCAATAAGTTTTTGATCTTCTAATGCTATTACATTCGCTCCATTTCGATCAATAGCATTGATACGGCCTTCAATTATGCCACCTGCCCCATTGAATAGCTCCACCCTTGCAACCAACAAAAGAAGATAAATTGAGATAGATTTTGAATGAAACAACATTTATAATTACTTATATCATAATTAGATACCTGTCACTTACTCCTAGGCGCAGCACTTTAGCCATGTGCCAGAATTCATCTCCTTCAATTTTAACTACTTCACCCTGTTGAATTGCAACCGCTTACAAACTGTTTGCTAAAATTACCAAATAAGAAAAGTAACTAAAAACTATACCTTTAAAGAGGGAAGTGTTGGTGAATGGAAGCGAGGAAGAACACCGCGTGACCTAAGATAATTATTAGCAGAAAAGGCTTCAACCTTCCTTTTGTTATTGAAGTTTGGAGAGGAAGCGAACGCTCTCGTAGTAGTGAGAGATATAATGTTTTGCCGCCATGATTTTAACGGAACGGAAGATGATCGGAATACAGTTAGCGTTTGTTGCTGCATTTTTGCTGATATTCGAATGTTCAGATTATTAATACATGTTGCTGATGTCAATAAAATTGTAGGTACTCCAAAATTATTATTGAAGAAAAAAAAGCGGGCCAAACTTATTTGAACAAAGCTTAAAAACTCAGTACTAAAATACACACACAAAATAAAATAAAAAACAAACAGTGGCGCAATTCAATTTAGTAGATCAAAAGATATGCTCAAAATACAGAAATGGTTTTGCAGAATACATGTATCAACTAGCCAAAAACAACTTTGACTTTGCAACAAGATTTCAAAATAGAAAATGATTGAATTTGCAAACGCTTTAAAGTAATAGTTACAAACTAGTTCCTAGAGCATTCCCAACCGATGGGGATGGAATGGGTCGATTCAAGAAAATCGACCCCAAACCTATCCCAACGGCCGGGAAGAAAGCACAAATGTGCTTTGGCCAAGGGATAGGATGTGGATTACAATCGACAGTCGTTGAATTGCAATTCACAGTGCTCACTTAGTCGGCTAAGTGAAAACCGGCTATATAATAGCCGGTTATCCATTTCACCCACCCCCCACCCCAACGCTCTCTTCTTCCGCCAATTTTCTTCCTTCCAACAAACAAGCTTCAATCAAAAAAAAATCGTTTAGAGACTCCGAGGTAGCGGTAGTTGCAGCATTGGAAATGTTCCACCGGCCGTGGAAAACGTCCATGCCAAAGACAGCGCAGCCATATCGCTGACGGTCACCGAAGGTCGACGAAGTACGGTGGTTAAGCGAAGACGTGCGGGCAGAAATACAGCAAATGCGGTTATGAACTCCCACATCGACCAAAATTTAGGATCCGACAAAGATTTGATCAATTTCCATATACTCCTAGATGACGAAGTATACGTTGGCATGTATGTTGATAATTCTGTAAGTTATCTACCTTCAATTTATTTTATTAGTTAAAATTGTACAATAAAAATTGAATATGCAACCTGTTTTGCATTAGGCTTGTCGTGAGCGCACCCATGGATCTTGGGTTAGCGTAATACACCTTTATAGAATGATCCGATCTTATGATGTTGACGACATTATTCATGTTTTGCTACGAGATATAGGAATCGAAGATTTCTTGAGTACGTATTTACATAATTACTATTTATTTATTTAATGTTGTTTAGGACTTTCAATAATCGTAAATTGCTTTAATAGGTATTGATAATCTTTTAAATTCGGATGTTCAGTTATGCGGTGCTTTAGCCGCCTGTTGGTGAAAGACCACTCATACCTTCCACTTTAGTTTTGGAGAGTTGGGTTTTACCCAATTAGACTTTACTATGCTTACCGGTTTAGGCATTAGAAGGAGGGAGACCTTACCGTATGACGAGGAGTAGCAGCACTTTCACCATTTATCCAGTGTACTTCCACATCTTGATTTACATGACGGACTATCATCCGGACTACAGATTATATGCTCTTACATTAGACAAGCAATCAATGAATTGATACATGGTGGTAGTTCAGAGAACCATTTGGAGATTGCTAGACTTTTTATTTTGTACATGATGGGGAACTTATTCTTTACAAATGCATCGAACACGTTGTCGGCCGGATATGTTGCAGCTATAACGGAGTTGTTGTTTGGTAGTCCAGTCGCATATGATTGAGGGACTCCGATATTAGCGTATTTGTATCGCTCTTTGGATCATCAGTGTGTTGTTAGGGGTAGATCCATGTCCATTACAGGTTTTTGAGAGCTTTTACAGTACTTGTACTATGAGTACTTTCACAACATGACTTATCCGACGTTAGACTCCACATTACCCCTTTTCTTTCTCCGAGTTAGAGCATGGGCCCGTGATAACCGCAGAATGGTGCAAGGAGGGGAGGCACGTTATATTTTTGTTGTGGCCCAAATCAAATTGAGTTACGGACCACACGAGAGAGTGTTGTTTGGAATCCGTATGATGGTTCCCCTTTTATGACCAACCCTATCATAGTGCACGCTGCATTCCTTTCTACGATACATTTTCTATTGGTTTCATCCCTATCCAGCTTAAAATGATATTGGTTCCTGGGTGAGCGTGGTTGGAGACAGACGTTAGATGGTGATTTTGTTCCTAACGATCCACATCCGGATATACCTTTTTTAAGGGTTTATGACAACGCTGCATTACAGGAGTATGAAGAGGAGTGGTGGTCCGCTAATTACTTCATCATCGTGACTGTAGATTATCCTCTTTTTAGCGACGGTTTTACACTCCATCGCATACGGCTACTTCTGTTCATGCTACATCCGTTGATTTGGTAGGGCCTTTAGGCATCCGGAGTGGTGTTCCCCCCCCCCCCGCTTTGCAGGACTTTACACAGAGTACTCGGGTGTATTATGCTCCACAGCCCTCCCTGGTAGGATATTATGGTTGGATAGTCGTATATCGACAACGTCTGGGGTTGATAAATATGTTGATATTCCACGGCCTGAGATTTCGCAGTATCCTGATCCAGTAGCATTTTCATATGAGGATTTATTTCAGAGGCAGATGGGACTCCGCCAGGTCATGTACGTCGAGCATCGACGGAGCATAGATGAGTGGACTGCTCGTATTAACGAGCTTACTACAGCTGATGAGCAACGATATCAACCTACGCGTAGAGTTGACGCCGACGACGACGATGGTGATGCACCCAATCTTTTTTATGATGAGTACCGGTTTGATGAGCCATAGTGGTTGTATGTACTATTACTGTTTGTATGTCATATCTGTGTGTGTACCATTGTATTATCATTGTTATGTATTTTTAGCAGAGTTTGTATGACTGTATTTTCAGTGGTATGTATGCACTAGCAGTGGTTGTATCAGTGTATAATCATTGTTTTATATTTACTAGCATTGTTTGTACTAGTGTAATATCCGTATGCGTACTTACCAGTAGTGTTTGCATAACTGTATCAGCTTTGGATTTCATTTTGCTTGACTATGTGTAAATCACTATGTGAAGGAACAAACACAATTGTGTTTTTTTATAGTCACGTTTGTAGATGCTTGCCACATGGTTGATTAGAAGGCACTTGATTCACGAGACGCGAATCATGAACTTTCTATTTAAACTAAATTTCTGTATTGAAGATCCACAACATCTTTAATTATTCTCAACATCGTCAATAATCTTCAATGTCAACTGAAAGCTGGAATGCCGATGATTATTTAGTTCTAATCAAATCGTACATAGAAACTGATCGCAGACACATGGAAGAGGAGATAGAGCAAGATTTTGGGTCACTCTAAACGAGACTTTTAACAATCATCCTGATTGTAGATTAATTCGAAGAATTTTGGAAACTCGAAGCACTTTTGTAATGTTTACTAGGGCTTGTCGAAGATATAGAATCATTATAAAAACAGTGAAGGAAGATGATCTATTTCAGTTAACACGAGCTATGTTTTATTCCCGTTATTTATGGAAGTATCATGTTGATTTTGTTGGACATGCTGCATACAATCTCTGGGTTAGATATATTAGACAATTTGAATGATGTATGGGTTGGTTAAGTATGTTTGTTAAGTTAATTACCTTCAACTAGTTCTATGCACTATCAGTAACTTATATGTAATTTCAAATTTAAGTAAAGTTTATGTTCTCATAATCTACTGCGCACTTAACATAATAACAGCATATAACCATTTGGAAATCATTAACAACAATACTTAACTTACAAAGACAACAAATAACTGCTTTCATAGAAAATGAACAAGTCAACAAACTGTAAAACACGACAACATCATGGAAAACAAACAAGACAACAAAGAAAACAACCGATAATTAAAAAAACTACCTTCGACCACCCGATAAGTTAATTGAACCAAACGTCCTTTGAAGCATCTGAATTTGGTTTTCAAGTTCGTTAGCATAAACAACTGCATGGTGTGGAAGAGGATTGTCAATCCATTGCCACAGGCCACAACCATCAGGAGAATTACAGCATCTGTAGTGCTGCCGACCAATGTCTGTTCCGCTACTTACAACATCATACAGAATAGAAACCCCACAGTTACAGTAGATCACTCGAGAATTAACCTCTTGATCTATGCGAGGTACTTGGTGTCGTATTTCATTCCTTTGTTCTCTATTTCCGTTTTCTAGCCACATGCGCTTTTGCACTTGCATCTCATGCTCTCTTGCATCGGCATTGTGTCTTTCCTCCATTTCAATATACTACTCGGTCGGTGGTTGAAGGGAGGATGTATTCGGTGGGCTATTGTGCTGTAATGGGCCTTCGTATGAGTATGAGGATGACAACGAAATATGATTATAATCGACCATCTTTATATACTACTGCTACGATGATAATGAAGAGAAACATGGCAAGCAAACCGATATTTATATAGCATAATACATTGTCCGTGTAAAGTAGTGCAACGTGGATACAATGTCGATTTGACCCGACATTGCTGTCATTCTCACTCCACATCCATCAGCTTTAATCCCTTTACAGCATAGCATGCTGGCTGCATTGACTTGACCTCCTGACATCAACCAGCTTTAATCAATATCATTTAGCATTGCGGTCATTCTCACTCCACATCCATCAGCTGTAACCAACGTCGACCAGCTTTAATCAATGTGACCAGTGGGTCCATCGGCTTTAGCTCTGTTTCTGACAAGACCCGATCTCCTGACCACCATCGGCTTTAATCATCATCAACCTGCTGTAATCAATATGACAAGTGGGTCCTTCGGCTTTATCTCTGTTTCATACAAGACCCGACCTCCTGACCACCGTTAACTTTAATCAACGTCAAACAGCTTTAATCAATATGACCAGTGGGTCCTTCGACTTTAACTTTGTTTCAGACAGGACCCGACCTCCTAACCACCGTCAGTTTTAATCAACATCAAACAACTTTAATCAATATGACCAATGGGTCCTTCGGCTTTAACTCTGTTTCAGACAAGACCCGACCTCCTGACCACCGTCATCTTTAATCAACATCAAACAGCTTTAATCAATATGACCAGTGGGTCCTTCGGCTTTAGCTCTGGTCAGACAAGACCCGACCTCCTGACCACCGTCAGCTTTAATCATCATCAACCAGCTTTATTGCATAGTACGTTGTAGCTGATGTGACCCAACACATTACCAGTCTTTAATCCATATGACTGGATCCTGTGCCATTTCATTATCCTTTAAACATCAATAGCTTATAAATAAAAGCAAGGATGTTGAATAACATACTCATTCAAAATTCCAAACCAAAAACTACCGTTCTTCTACCTATATTAAATGAGTTCTCTAAAAAGTCTGTGGTGCTTTTCATCCTCGTCTTCGTCATCGTCATCTTCTTCTGACGATTTTATTGAACATTGTATTACTCAACAAAGAATGTTTGCTACCGAAACGAGGGATTTAATGGCCCATGAAATTGCTGAAAGCTCTGCGCCATCCCAAGGAGGTAGCGTTGTGGGAAGAAAATACTTGCATTATGGACGTGACTATGCTAGCTGTCATAATCAATTGATCAAGGATTATTTTACGGTAAACCCCGTATATGGGGACGTGGATTATTTTACGTATAAAAGAATTTTGCAAAACCCTTGTTTGTATGTTTGGTGAAGAATATCTTCGATCCCCAACACCTCAAGACATTGACAAATTGCTAGCAATGGGATCTCAACGTGGATTTCCAGGTATGTTAGCTAGCTTAGATTGTATGCATTGAAGGTGGAAAAGTTGCATTGTAGGGCTAATATACAGGACATTGCAAAAAGGCAACTCTGGTCTTGGAAGCTGTTGCTTCGTTTGATTTGTATATATGGGATACTTTTTTTGGAGCACCAGGTTCACTGAATGATATTAACGTTCTACGACAGTCATATCTATTTAATGACTTATGTAATGACATATCACCTCCATGCAATTACAAAATTAGAGACAATGATCATTCCATGGGTTATTATTTGGTAGATGAAATCTACCCAAAATGGAAAACACTTGTTCAAACTTACAAAAGACCAAATAACGCAAAAGAAGCCATGTTTACCAAACAATAAGAGAGTTTAAGAAAAGATGTGGAACGAGCATTTGGAGTGCTTCAAGGTAGGTTTCATATATTAAGAAAAGAGGTATACTACCATGATCCGACGGTATTATCTGATATCATATACTGCTATATAATTTTACATAATATGATTGTTGAAGAACGTGGTGGGTACGAGCTTCAACTGAGAAACTATCCATACATTGCTGTAGTATTTCAAAAAAAGGCTTATAAGGACCCAAATACTTTTGTCGAATACTTGCAAAGAATACAAGACATTCGAGATCCATAAGCTCATCTTGATCTAGGAGAAGAACTAGTGGAAAACTACTAGGAACATATAGGAAACCGTTAGTAGAAGTGATGTTAGATGGTGCTTATCTATTGTAATAAGTGGTCATTGACGTTTTGTACTAATGTTTGTGTTTGAATTTGTTATATCTACTATACTAAGTTGTTGTTAACGTATTAAAATTATTAAAAGATGAGCTTGAAACTATAACAATAGCAATAACAACAAAATTGACCACAATAGCATAACCATTAACTCCAACTAATACAACGACAATCACATTAACAACAACACTAATAATGACATTACAACCAACACTTACGACATCAAAAGATCGATGGAATGCTAAGATACATTGTAGGAACCTAGTTTCCTACAACCCCCCTTGACGTCTATGGTACTCCTCAAGTTTCTTCTCCATATGCATCCTCTGAACTAGATTGAGTTCGTTTAAGCTGCAAGTTAAAAGAGCCATATCATCAGCTCTTTGCTGTCAAGCTAATTATTGTTTTCTTAATTCTAGCTCGTTATTTCTTAACTTTTGTTTTTCATCGTGTCGCCGTTGTTTTTCCATTGCTATTTCAATTCTCTTTGTTTCTTTTGTTTCCAGGTATAAATTGTTTGCATCTTCAGCCGCCGCCATACATTGTCCAATATGTTCATAATATGCGCTGTAAATGAGGGCGGTTTTTTTCTTGCCCTTGAACCTTCCTGGCGGCCGACCACCTGAACTAGTTGTGAAGGGGATGTCTTCATGTGGATCAGAATTACCAGGGCTGGATTCATCGCTCATCTTTCGAGGAAGAAAGCGCATTACTGAATGTTCTTGTCGCACTTGACTCCATGTTTCCTCTTTTGCGAGTATGTCATAGTAATGGTGCAAGTTGAATGGTTTATTATTATGTTCAGACATATACACTGCATTTGTTTGATTGAGCTGTAGATGATGAAGTACTATCAGAAGAATAAAACATAAAACTTGACAGTTTGAAGTCCAAATTTAAAATCATTACCAGGTCCATGTCGTTTTCCCCGCTTTATTGTCTTGAATGCAGGCCAGCCATTATTTCTTTCCAACGTTGACAAGCGGCGTTTATTCTTTTCCAAGGCTGCTTTAATGAATCTACCATTCTTGAAGGCCTATTTGGACTTCGAAGGTTGAACAAATTGCGCACAGAATTCCAAAAAGAAGTTTCACTTTGACTCGTATTTTTCTTATTGTCTCTAGAACATTCTACCCAGCAGAATGCTAATTCAGCTTGCTCGTCCGATGATCATTTAACCATTTTTGCGCCTTTTGGTTCCGCGTTTGCAGATTCAGTAATGTTGATTTTCATTGGTTGATTTCCTCAAGTTTGAGCATAAGACAAATTAGAATTCCTATAAACATCTTCTTTTCAGTTATTTCATTGCCATCGAATTCGGTTTCTTGATTTTCAAATCTGTTGTCTCCAAATTGATTATTAAGATTTCTCGATATATTTTGTGAACGATAAGGCAATACTGACCGTTATTGGCTATTGGGAGATACGTAGTTTTGATCATAGTTAAAGTTTTGTTGAAACGAACTATTTTGCGAATAATTCGCATTTTGAGAATTTTGGTACTGGTTTGAATCTTGTTGAGAATGATAGATATTTTGATTTTGTTGTGCTTGATACAAATTTGGCGCTTGTTAAGAATCAAATTGGTTCTGACCGTGTTGAGAATTATACATATGCTGATTGAATTGAGCCGGATTCTGATTATCTGACCTTAGTTGAGATAAAAATCTAGAAGATGAAGATTTCTGAGATTTTCCTTTCGAATTTTTCGACATTACTGATATTATTTGAAGAAAGTGTGTTGAGGAGTGAAAAAATTGTAATTGAATGGTATAAATAAAATTTTGAAATTTGAAAGTTATATAGAGGGGGATGGAGAGGGATAGGCAAAGGTCGAGTAGGGAGGACGGTGTAGCCGTTGGCATTTAGCCAGTTAAATAATAGCCGGCTAAGTGCCAACGGCTATTATATAGTCGTTGGCACTTAGCTGGCTATTATATAGCCGGCTAAGTGCCAACGACTATATAATAGTCATTGGTTTAGCCGGCGAAAATAAAGCTGGCTAAGCTTAGCCGACTTTATTTTCGCCAGCTAAGAAGCAACCTCCGGGTTGCTTTGGCAACCTTCCGGGTTTCCAAAGCAACCCAATTAGCCTCAACCAACCCCCCATTGGGGGTCGGTTGCTTCCCAACCGTGACACGGTTGGGAATTCTCTTAGCTTTCCAATAAATCATAAATTTCTCAAATCCATTTGGTAGGTCAGAAGATATTCTCGAAATACAAAAAGGGCTTAGCATAGTACATATATCAACTAGCCAAAAAACATCTTCGATTTTGCAACAAGATTTAAAAACAGAAAACATTAGAATTTTCCAAAAAATATAAAATGAAAGTTGTAGATATGTTTCTTAGCTTTCCATAAAACCAAACATTACCCAAATCCATTCAAAAAATCAAAAGATATGCTCAAAATACAGAGAGGATATCGAGTAGTACTTTTATCAAACAAACATGAAAACACATATGACTTTGCAACAAGATTTCAAGATGGTAAATCTTTAAAGTTGCAAATATATATAAAACAATGGTTGTAGACATTTGAGTCACTTTTCTAAAGAGCTAAAGATCACATAAAGTAGATGAGTATAGCAGATGTTATCCCTAAATTACTGAAAGGATATACAAACTTCAAATTCCATCTTCATTATTTCATTACTCATTTTATATAGTATAAAATAATATGAAAATTTAAAGTTAGGCTATTACTCAACTTAGTGGTGTATGTTCTAAATCCATACTCAAATTCCTCATTTTCCCTTCATTTTGCTTTGATTTTTGGCTTGAGAGAAATGAAGAAAGGGTGTGGTTTATTTATAGGGGATGTAAGGGGTATTTTAGTACTTTAATTAAATGACCCCTTCGCCCTAGGTGACTCCTAATCTTAGGTGGCTCTTAACCCTTTTAATTAGCCAATGACCTGTACTTAGAGCCATTATATATGTACATGTATTTATACCTGTATACTTGCATTTTTATGGATATGTTGATACATATATGTATAGGTTTAGGTATATGCATATTTTATATTTATGTATATGTTTTTTCATATGAAATGCACCCATTATCATGCATACTTAACACAATCATATTTTTACATACTTTTGATTTTATTTTGTGCACTTGTGATTTTTATCGAATTTATATTACATACGTTTATTTGGGTGCCACTGTTCGGTATGAGCACGATGTGTTCATTGCATAAGCATTACTTACACAACTATTTCCAAATTATTTTGTATTCAATACCATTTCATAGTTTCATATTAAATCATGTTGTATTATCCATATGCCACTACAAAATAATAATATGGGGCACTATAGGGATGCTACAGATGTAGGATTGTGCAATGTGCCTTAAAGAGAGGGTGAATTGGATATTTACAGATGTTTCACAAAGTTACCGATTGTTGGAACTAGGCCAGCACGCAGTAGGGTAAATGTGTAAATTTCAAAAAAATTATTCCATTTTGGATCTTATTAAGCCTATGAAGTCTAAATTTATTTAGATCTTATCTAAATTTTGTATTAAATAAAATCAATATTTTATTAAATTAATAAATAATGTTTAATTTATTGTTATTTTGTATTTTATTATATTGTATTATATAATGTGTATTATATACACATATGTGTGTACATGCACGTGCAACATAATAGAGTGTACATGGTTTAACATGCCCGTACATAGATACTGGGATTTACACCGCATCAGATTTGCTAGCCTCTATGTACACATGAGTACTGATTTTAAAGTGTATATGTAAAATATGAATGTATATATACAATATCATATGTTATAAATATTAGTTGCAAAGTGCGAACTATTATAAAATAGTACGTACATGTATGTATACATTAAATAAAGATCATTTAACTTGATAAAATTAATTGTAAATATTTACATGTATTTAAAAACAATTTTAAATTTATTGTAATAAATTAATTTAAATACTTATATCTATATATACACACACACACTTAAATGTATTTCGAAATTAATATAGTAATTCATACATATATATATTAGTTTTTTTATATATGTGTGTATATATATAATTATTAAATAATGTTTAAATGTTATAAAAATATATATACATGACATAAATAAATATATTTATATTCGAAAAAAATCTTTTTTAATTAAATCGCTCTTGGCAATGCAAGGCTATATAAAAAAAATTAATTATCCTTATGGAAAATTACAAATTAAAATTAAAATTTAATTTTAAAAACAAAAGTGACTTTTTTAAAATTTTACACTTTATGTTTAGTAACTAAATTATTTATTACATAATTTTAAATGCATTTATTTTAAATACATATTTGTATATATAAATTTAATTTGATTAAGTAATGTATTTATACATTTACATATTCGAATTTGATATATATATATATATATATATGTATGTATGTATGTATATTTAGACTACAAATAATTACATGTAAATATTTCTAAAATAAAACACGTATTGTGTTTTGTTTATACAGTATAAATTATCCATTTATAAAATAATTTAATTAATTATATATATATATATTAAATTAAAAAATTAAATTTTCTTATATACATCAGGCCGTGAGCCATAAAAACTTTTTATGAAATATATATACATATATGACCATCGTATGGTTACAACACTGACAAATACAGATTCGTGATACTTGATTCCTAACTAAAGCATATATGACAACATAATTAATATAACCAATATATATGTATGTATGTATATATGTATAAGAAAACATGCCTTTGCCTATTGCCTAAAAGGTACACGTTGAAACAAAGAATCTAAACTCCTTGAATTTAATCTTATATCCAGAAGTTGCAAGCACCCGAACACAGTTACCACCGACGATCGAATCAACTTTAATTTGATGTTTAAAATGCTCGAATGACTAGAGGAAGAGGATGGAAATTTTGACCAGAAATATGATGGAAGAGGAGGGTTCAAAAAGCTCATGCAAAAATGAGGGTTAAGGGGATTAAATAAAAGGAGATCTAAGAGAGTGAAAAATAGATCTAAATCCCTTTATTTCTCTTATTATTTCTCCTTTTCTTTTAATTCAATTCCCTCTTCATCATGTCAAAACATAGCCCGCTCACCATGCTCCATTAATAGCCGAAAATTACAAGCCACATATGGGCCTCAAATCCACTTCAAGCTCAAACAATATTTATTGCATTTGAATCCAATTTAAACACATATGTATATCGTATGTCAATTGGTGTTTATATACTATTATATGCACGCTATTTAATATTGTTCAATACACATCAAATAAAATTTTATAATTAATAAATATTTATTAATTAACTTAATTTATAACAATTATAATTTAATTAAATCGGGTGGTAATAAGAGTATTCAACATTTCGATTGTTTGACCTTTAGGTGTAAATTTGATTAGCAATTAATATCGGACAATTCGAATATTAATGTTCACACGTCACTTAACAAGTGGTGTGATATTATGACCAAATTTATCACTTACTTGGCGTTAGTTATATCCAATGTTATTTTATTAAGCGTTATCCGCCAGTGATAATTATTTACATCAATTCTCTTCATCAAAACTATATCACTTTGGACTTATGTATTTTGATATTGGTCAAAATCCCAATATCATCCATATTCAACTTTATAGTCCAAACACAAAGTTCTTGGTTCTATAATAACAATTATTATTAACCGAACCGTTCTAGGCAGAGACTTTAACTTTGAGTTGATTTTGGTTGACCATGATACTTATATCTTATAACCGAGGAGACGAATCCTCTTTTGAATAGTGTTCCACTTTCAATACTTGACCCAACAATAGTCATTTAATGGATGCCATGCCACGATTTAACTATAATCAAAACATAGCTTCCACATTGAAGATCAATGGTATTCTCAAGTCAAGAGAACTGTGTAATTTTGTCACATCGATATTTTCTATTTGACTTTAGTTATATCAACCAATAAAAGAACTATCGAGTGAGTCATTCCATAGTTATCTAATAACTACCAGTATGTAACCCCCTGGTGCCTCAAGTTGTCATGAGTAGTACACCATCCAACATTTAGAGAGCATTACGTACTCTACTCTCAACGAATGCATCGATATCCAGTCTTAATACATCTTGACTAGGAATATTTAAAACGGTATGTTTAATTTCATTGTGATAAATTACTCATGGCTACAATACTTTGTAACTACTGTCACAAAATATATCATTTATGGATTTTCTATTAAATATAATTTTAATTAAATTGATTAATTAATGTAACACATTATAATAAGTATATAATACAAAGAAAACACCTTTTATTTCAAACGAGATTGGTTATCGAGTTAGATATATTATATATATAACAATTACATAATTTTCCATAGGGCATACCCCTAACTCTATCAATCTTCCGCTTGCACTAGGGGCCAATTATGGAATCCTTGTCCCATCCCTTCAATTAATTTGATGAGAACTGATCAATTTAAACCCTACATGAATGGATCTGCTATGTTGTTTTAATTTTCTACAATGCCAATCAACTACCACTGATGTTGATAAGCAACATCTATCATATGGATCTATTCGGAGTATGTTCCTCGACCTCTAGTGAGCTCTTATTATTACATTATTATCATATAACAATGATCGATATTCTTAATAATTGGAATCATCCCTAGCTCAATCATAAATTATTGTATTTATATTTATACATTGCTTTTATCGTGGCACTATTCAAGGCGATGTACTTAGCCTTTTCATTAAATTAGCCACAATGTCCTATTTGGAACACTTCTGACTTAAAACTTCTTAATTAAGGTTTGAACATGAATTTAATATTCACATATTATACTCAATATCACTCATGAAGTTTAAGTTTGTACACACCTTCATAAGAAGTTCATTGTTTCTATAAACAGTTCTATAGTATTTCGTAAATATTCGACAATACTATAAACTACAATTTAATTATCTTAATTTGGATTTGATATTTGCTTCATGTATCAAAGACATAAGAAAACTATGATATTGTAGACAATACATCATGTATGATAATTCCTATTGCTAAAGCATAAGGAATCCATCTTACATGTTTCTTATTAAACATTTTAATAAGGTGTCTTGCATATCATTTGGGACGTTCCTAATATCCTTTATTCTTACTATAAAAGATATAATTTACAAATCTAATATCAAGTATTAAACAACCAAAGTGTTATTGATTTTTAACAGAAGTACGTCATTAACAATTATTTGTATGTCGTTTACTTATAGTCTAGAAATATATATACACCTTTTAGTGGTTTTTTTTTTATGGACACGTGCTTCCTTTGCATTTTAGCTGAAAATTGAACCATTTGATATTTTTATCAAAATACTTACTCAATTCTGATGCTTATAAAATGATACTTTCGTATCATTTCTTGGATCATATCCTAAAACCCACAATTCCACTGACTTCGAGGCAATTTGGTTGTTATGTGCAAATGATCCATTCTAAATCATTTTTTAGTATTTTACATTTTAATATATATGTACCAAATATGAATTCATATCAAGCAATAATTTTGTTAGTGAATCCGAATTAACTTGAGCCCATTGAATAACCAATCTAATATGCCAATTCCAATAATTGAAATTTACGATGTTATTCTTATTAATGTTGCTCATTGTATTTCAACTGCATTTTTCTTGCTCTTAAGACACATTCACGGTCGATAGATCATATCCGTTCAGGTACAGCTACCAAAATCATGTTTTGATAACGTACTTGGAATCCTTTTCAGATTTGTGCATCATACCAAATTGTAGAGTCAATAGTCTTAATGGCTTAATTGAAAACTGAGGATTATCTATTTTCAACATTGATAAGAACTCATAGTTTCTATTCAATGTGTGAGAATACTTATTAGACACTCTAATGCAATGTGTTTGTTTAGGTTAGGTAAATTTCATTTCATCCCACTAATCAATTTTACCTTTGGATCGTATCCAAATCCATTTTATTACCAATACTTTCTCAAAGAAATTCCTTCGCTATGAAGTTGGTATTCCTTGAAACAACAGTTGTTTCTTAGTGTAATGGAATATGTATTCATAAACATTTTATGAATTTCCTTATATATAAAACTATTTTGGTTTTAGTTTACAAAATTTATGTTCAAAATATAAATAGTTCATCCAATGGTAATCATTTCTAAACTCCTTTTGAGGAGATTCATACAAGATCCCTCACGAATAACTATTACGTGCAGTCTTTTGACTCGCACAACCTGCTAACTCCATAACCTAGGATATGCTGGGATTTCTTATAAACCCTTATTTTGTATGATCTTTTAAACTATTATTTAGATGAAATTAATTTTAACCTTGTGTGCCACTCTTAAGTACATGACCTTATAGAAAGAAGTTAACTCAATTTCACTCACAATTAATTATACTTTGTTAAACAAAGTTCGATTACTCCTCAACGATACATCATTATGCATCATAGAGAGGAGTGATAACCGAAATTGAATCTTTATTCATTCTCAGGTACATTCGAAACTTTTTCCAATATACTCATTAATTCGACCAAAATGAATCAATTTCATATTCTATTGCGCGTTATTTTATTCACTTTCATTTTATCCTCTATGAGTTATCATAGACATGCTACATGTTTATCAAATACATATGTTCATGTCAATGATAACTCATCGGTGAATATAACGAAGTACGTGGAACCGTTTTGGTATTAATAGACTTCTGATTTCATACAGTTATATGTATCAATTCAAAAAGTTCATCAACTCTTATCATCACCACTACAAAAAAATCACTTTTGATAACATCAATACATAGCGTTTCCACCTTTTCTTCCCTCCAACGCTGTGTACACCAAGTCATTCAACGCTGTACATATATTCATGGGTTTTTAACGCTGTACAATAAGCAAAAGGCGGGAAATAAATATTTCGTAGGGGAAAAGAAATTCACGTATGCCTTTTTCCCTTCCCACTCTTTTCACCTCGTTATCTCTGTAATTTTCCTTTCCACTCCTTTCACCAATTTAAGAAAGTCTGACTCCACCAATAAGAAATCACCTTCTTGAGCTATAAGAATTGCTATCCCACATTCGTTCAATCCATCTCTTTTACTCAAAGTCCCTGATTATACATCTCAATTCCAAAACCCTAATTCCTCAAATTCGATATGGCAGCAAAGGCAGTAAAGAAGCCCGTGGAGAAGAAGGCGGCCGTAGATGATACCACGGGGAAGAATTCCGCCACGGTGGAGAAGACGCCAACTGGCAAGAAACCTACAGCCAAGAAGAAGCTTCCGGCAAAGGACTCATCAACAAACATCGGCAGGAAAAGGAAGAAGAAGGTGAAATCAATTGAGACCTACAAGATTTACATTTTCACAGTTTTGAAGCAGGTCCACTCTGATATTGGGATCTCGAGCAAAGCCATGGGAATCATGAATTCCTTTATAAATGATATTTTTGAGAAGCTTGCTCAGGAATCTTCTAGACTGGCCAGGTACAACAAGAAAGAAACCAACCATAACTTCTAGAGAAATTCGGACCTCTGTTCGCCTTGTTCTTCCTGGCGAGCTTGCCAAGCATGTTGTATCTGAAGGCACCAAGGCTGCCATCAAATTTACCAGTTCTTGAATTAACCTGGAGATATTATCGGTTCTGTTTTTAAATCTTGTTTTCAAATTTATGATAATATTTATTTGCCAACCTTTTCTGTAGTTGCAGTTTAAGTTTTAGTAGATCTCCGAAGATTCAATGTCAAGTTTTTAATTGATGTAGTGCTGTGTAGATGTTAGAATGGGCCGATTATACGTTAATTTTAGTCCTGAAATTCATTAAATAATTAGCTTGATTAGTGCCATGTTTATGTTAAATAACAAGTAAAATTATCCTGGATTGAAGTATTTTTTTCATTCAATGGTCATTGTTTACATTAATGTACTCGTGTAATGTCTTGCAAGTTGCTTTGGCTCTCTTGTGATCTTGAGGGGTGTCAAATATGCATTTTGAGAATTTTTCAATTATCATGAATCATGTCCATGCTGATGGGTTTTTAATTGAAAAGTAGAACTAACAATGTTGTTTTAGGGCTTCATAATTAAGTTCTTGATGATAGTGTAATTTCTTAACGGTTGCAAGTTTGGTTCCACCAACATTTTTATCTCAATCTCATAGAAAGATCGAAATTTTGCAACCATTTGTTTCTTTTGTGAAGGCAATACTGTTATTGTGCAATTACAGTTTTAATATGAATTTTAATATGTACAAAGAGATTTGCTGATGCTTACAAGTTTATTCATTTCGGTTGTTATAGGCTTGTAGTAAAAAGGGAGGTGATCATGTGGTCCTAAATTCATTTGTATAAATTCAAACTGATTATGTCACTACTAGAATACTTTAAAATGGGGACGGAGCCTGGAGTCGGCTCCGTCTCCAATATGGAGTCGGTTGGGGACGGCGCTAAATTCTATTGAAGTTTGCGTCGGCCGGGGACGGCCTGCAACAGCCCGAGTCGGCTAGCGTCGGCTATTTAATTATTTTTCCAATCTAATTCTTATATACACCTATTCGTTTGAAAAAATAAAAAACACTACTAAAATGGCCAAAAAAATAAAATTGACATGTATGATTATTAATATTCACCCAATGACGGGTCGTGATAGGTTAAATTGGTATTTTCGATGATATATGTTCGTGTAATTCGAAAAGTTATCGTTGTTGAAAATCTAACTCGCACGGCAATTTGATGCAACTTTTAGTCGATCTGTTATACAAATTCGATAAAGGTGGTTATATGTAACATTTTAAAGAATTAAAATAATTTTTAAACTGTTGGGTAATCAATTATGAATTTTTAAATGTATTTGGTATAATAAAATTACATAAAATAAAATATGCGGCGTAAAAATAAATTCTTTGGATCTTATGTCGATCTAAGGTATTTTGGACATGTTTCCAGAATATGGTTTAAAAATACATGAATCTGGGGTGTCGATCTTGAATTTTAAATTTATGGCCGTTCGTGGACTTTCGGACAAAAAACCCTTCGTTCGAAGGCCGAACGACCTTCAAACGAGATCAAATTTGAACCAGTGATGCTTTGTAGTGTTTAATCAAATCTGTATGGTTGGATTCGCAAAAAAATCATCGAAAATAAAATTATCCAAGAAATATGTCATTTTGTATATAAGTGTTATAGCTAGCTCCTACAAAATGACATATTTCTTGGATAATTTTGTAGGCGATGATTTTTTTGCGAATCTAACCGTACAGATTCGATTAAAACACTACAAAGCATCACCGGTTCAAATTTGGTCTCGTTTGAAGGTCGTTCGGCCTTCGAACGATGTGTTTTTTGTCCGAAAGTCCATGAACGGCCATAAATTTGAAATTCAAGATCGACACCCCAGATTCGTTTATTTTTAAACCATATTCTGGAAACATGTCCAAAATACCTTAGATCGACATAAGATTCAAAGAATTTATTTTGATGCCGCATATTTTATTTATATAATTTTATTATACCAAATACATTTAAAAATTCATAATTGATTACCCAACGGTTTAAAAAATTATTTTAATTCTTTAAAATGTTACATATAACCACCTTTATCGAATTTGTATAATGGATCGACTAAAAGTTGCATCGATTGGTCGTGCGAGTTAGAGTTTCAACAACGAAAATTTTCGAATTATACGAACATATATCATCGAAAATACCAATTTAACCTATCATGGCCCGTCATTGGGTCAATAATAATAATAATAAATGTCAATTTTTTTATATCGTAGTAGTGTTTTTTATTTTTTTAAACGAAATAGATTTAAAAAAAGAATTTAAAAAAATATATATACGGGCTGACTCTAAACGACTCAAGCCGTCACTAATCGAGGTCCTATGCAATATGGATGGATGTATCCATTTGAGAGGTAATTTTGAATATTTGAAATAATAATTTAAATTTGAATTTGATGTAAATTTTAATCGAATAAATTTTGTAATAGGTACTTGAATCATCTCAAGAAAAAAGTTAGACAAAAAGCACGAGTTGAAGGTTCGATTTGCAAATCATATATCGAAGAAGAAGCTTCATTCTTTTTCTCTCACTATTTCAGTGACCATGTGAACTTTTCATTTGCAAGTGTTTCGCGTAATGATGAAGCCGTTGAACAAGATTGTTCTGAATCAATGTTTTCTATTTTTAGACAGAATGCCGAGCTGTTGGAAAATGTGTGGAAATATGGTTAGACGATAGAGATTACCATATAGCACACACATACTGTAATAACCCGCTTTTCCGTACCCCTTGAATAGACACTAATCTCCATCTATTTACTCAAGGTGAACGAAAAACCGAACCATTAGGGTTTTAAAAGAAGAGGTAGAAGAAAAGGTAGAAGAAAAGAGAAAGAAGAAACAAAAGAACAACATCAGAAACAGAAACAATATCAGAATCTCACATATCGCAGCAGAACAATATATGATAGATAAATGAATAATCTTTAAAACAAAGAACTATATCATTTTATACATACATCAATCATCAGAGTCAATATACAACAATGGACAGTTATATAACTTGTCCTCATACAGAATACACAGCGGAATAAATACTATCAGATACAAATACTACGTCTCGTCATCCAGCTTATCTCCAAAGCTCCAGAATATCCAAAATAACCTGATAACATAACTCTAGGCTGCCCGTGTGGAAACTGATGGGCACCCAGAGTTTAGAAGGGAACAATAAACTCCGAGTCAGTCATGGTGACTGGTGTGAGATCGTAAAACAGTTATTTTTTTCACAAAGAAAATAAAACAAATTCGCAATGTTTTTGAAAATGAAACTACCATAAGACCTCCCGCCACACACACAATGCAAACGCAGAATTGGAGGAGATTTCTTCTTATGATAGTCAAAGATGTTTACTACGCAAAATCAAATCTTTTTGATATTATTATTAGTGCATAGTGTAGAAAACATTTCGAAAGTATAATATTAATCTTAGCCAACATACGACCAGTATCGTATGCCTACTATAGCTACTATGTTCAATAGCAGGTTACCGCCACATTCCATAGCAGGTAATACAACTAAAACCGTACAGGGTTCGTATTGTTTCTTTGGATTTTTCCAACAAATGGTCAGGCTAAGGAACTTCCTTTCCTCCTGCCGATTGGGATCGCCTCTGGCTGGACGTCCCGAGAGACAAACTGCTCTCTGCCAAACAAGGCCGGGTTACCCCTGTAACAGGTAACTCACGAATATGTCATCACCCGGTCCTTTGGGACCTTTATCCGAGCGCTCGATATCCAACATCACACATCATAAAGAAAGTGTATCCACATGAGTAAGTATCTGGGCTCCATACCATGATACCACCCCTTTCCAGAAGGAAATGACATACCCTAAAGGGCGCGACCCTCATAACCTTGCCGCAACATTCCTGTTTCGACCATTTCCGGGTAGTGAGGTCCTGACGAAGTCTCGTCCACAAAGCTACGCTTTCTCAAAAAGCCCTACTTTCGGTCATACAAAATGATCAACCTATGATCACAAAGATATAAGATCAAACAAATGATCATATCACAAATGATCAAACACTGATCATTTCACAGCAACACTCAGTATGCCACGTTACCAAATTGGGATATATCGCTGATAAATTTCAACTACATAACCTCTGAGCTCGTACGTCTCAGAGAAGGGTGTTAAGCTAAGAGAATAAATTCTCCGCCACCAACAGATATGTATTTGAAAGAAATCAGTTTTATATCTCAAAGTGTAATGTCAGACACACAATCCATACAAGTCTGTTCCGGGATCGAACAGAACCGAAGGCACTTCTCACGAAGCCCTTGCAAATCCCGATAATTTCCAATCACGTCCGGACTTCCCGTCACTAAGGGTGATAAAACCTCTAAACCGGAGATCAGCCGATGTAGAGTAACTCGACGGTAATCCTTCCGTTTTCAAAAATATCCGGTCTTCAACACCGGTCTTCGAATGCAATTCATAACGACGTATCACATATTCGGAATGGGTTATACGACCCCATGGTCCTTTCCCGGCTAACCCGAATAGTGAGCGTTTATTCAAAAATAAGTGTGGCATTCAAATTCATCCAATTCACAACAAATACCTATCTAAAGGTAATTATTGATAGTCGGTTATTTAACTATCAATAAAGATGCGCAACATCATCAGATTCCAAATAATTTTCCCAAATTATTTTATCTTCCAAAATATCTTTTACTAGATATAAAATTTCCACACTTAATCATTTGAAAACAATTTCAAATCAATTTCCACATTTCATTTTATCTTTGAAGATAAAATCTCAAAACAGTTCATTTCATATTGGAAAAGCATTTCCATACTTATTTAAAAATAAGTATTTCACAAATCATTTATTTTCAACATTTGAAAATATTCGATATACTTAAATCAAAATTAAGTATATATTCATTCTTTAAGGAAATCATTCTCTTTAAACACATTTATATGAGTCAAAACGAATGTTACGTAAAACATCGTTACGACGACTCAAAATCACTAGTATAGGGATTCGAATTTAGATAGATATATGAATCCCAATACCATACAAAAATATTTCCTTTCGGAAACCATTTACTATAACAACAGTGTTATAGTCCACCATTTCCTTATTTCTCGAAAACGTCTATTTCAACAATAAATGTTGAAATCTATGTATTCGATACTTATCACGTTTTAAAACATCTTTTAAAACAATTACTTCATTTCTGTAATATCGCTTTCCCAAAACAAGTTCATTTTACTTAACAATATATTCACTATCCAAAATCGTGAATATACTTTACTATTTACATTTCACTATTTTCTATACGTTTTATTTCGATAATAATTCGCTATCCAAAATCGCGAATATATCTCCTTTGATAATCTTCTATATTTAATTTATCAAATTCAATCGATTGGTTTCCGAATTTATAAAACAACGTTTATAAATTCCATTTTCTATTTTCTATAACAACTCCGGTTTAAAAATCTCATTTTATTAACTTCAAAAATTCACTTATAAGAATAAGTGATTTCGGATTTATAAAACAACGTTTATAAATCACATTTGTACTCTATAACGATTTCAACTTACAAAATCATTTCATTTTGCAATTTCTATTTATATCCCATCTAAGTGCAAAAGTCAAATTTATAAGTAAATTTCTTATAAATCTTTTATTCTACAATATCTATTTACTTTATAACTTCACGTTATAAATCTATTAATTTCATTCACTTATGAAATCCATTTATACTTCTTTCTAACACTTATAAAAAAAATTCGTTTTATAAGTCCAATATTTTGATTTACAAAAATATCAATTTTATAAATCTTTCTATACAAATCGTTTATAGTTATTCAAAAACCCCAACTTAACCCATTTTATAAATAAATCGACTTTTATTTCAAAAACGACACTTCGGTTATATTTCACTAAAAATTATAACTTTTATAACTTTAAAATTTTACGTTTATAATCGATTCAAAAATCCCATAAAACGTATATTTTCAAAAATCACTTTAAAACCCCTTTTTAAAGTAAAAGTCGTTATTTTTTACATTTCAAAACTGAATCCGATGATGCAACAACACCAATCAGTCCATCACAACAGTCAAATATCATATATCATCATATGATAACAGAATATATCAAAATATCTGTAAATAATCAATATGGTGAGGAATCCAGTTGGATCCCTCCAACCTGTTTCCCTGCATCCACAGATGTTAGCACAATACCAATTCCACTCCAGTACGGAATTATCGCGGTATATAGGTTTTATAAAAATCCGCTTACTAACGGCGCAATAGGGTCTCATCCGCTATACGAGGCGGGAAATCAATCAATCCAATATATACATATGCCAATATGTATACACTGCTATATATAGATATATATCCTATAATATCTAATATCACATCCAATATAGCAATCATATCAATCAATAATAACTGCAAAAATTCCACATTCGATTTGAGTGAGAAGATCTCACCTTTGCTTTTCAATAACAGTCGTAGCGGTTTATTTCGGATAAAACTAAACAAACGTTTAATTTTACCCAAAAATTTTCTTGACTCCAATCGACTCCAAATTAGTTGCACTGCGTAGTACGTGTTTCTACGATTCCGGCGCTACCAAATTCGTTGAAATCTGATATCGTATGACAAAGATACATCATTTTAAACATACACGAATTATAAAACAATTAAATTTCAATTTCTTTTATTTTTAATTTAACCTAAACTTCATCTGGCCGTTGATTTCAAATGAGCAGATCTGGGCCGCGTACCTCATCTTCTCCCTCTATTTCACGCGCAAAACTCCCAGGCAATTTTAAACGCAACGAACCCATAGTAGCCGCCTTCTAGGGCTTCGAATCGTTCCACCTTCACTCGACTAGACGTCGATCAGAGCATTCCATCTTGAAGCCCACACTCGTCTCCACCACCGCCGATAACCACGTGAAACTCGGTCGTCCATCCTCCTCGATAAACGCACGTATACGTGCGACGTTCACGTACGATCTGCCGTCGATCTACTTGACGATAATCGATCATCACCGTTGGATCTCGAGATCATGTGATGATCTTCGATGTTGTAGTTGGAACTTTTTCGATTAGGCTGGTGGATCGAGAGATCTTGAGGGATGAACGATAGATATTTTCGGCCATTAATGTTGTGAACTGGCGGCTAACGAAAATAAATTAGGGTTTCGTTTATAACGTGAATATATATATGTATATAAACAATATTTTAATATTAAATCCATTTAAAGCAACTTTTACAAACGATCTCCAAACAACGCATGCCGACAGGCGTTTCTAAGGTTTACCCCGCGTTCCGAACACAATGGAACGTGTTTCGGAAGCTAATTCGATCGTCTGTGTGAGATATGACAAAAAACGATCAATTTAAATTAAACCGATTTAAATCGATTTCGAGGCGTTTTAATTTGTACCGGACAAATGGTAAATCCAAAAATTACGAAATTTGAAATATTACAATAATATCACATTACGGATCCGATGAAACTAGTTTCGTCGAAATCCGACACTGTTTGAAAAATGACTATTTTAACTCGTCGAATTAATATCAAAACAATTTCGATGCGTTTGGAGCTGCCACGGTCAAACGATAACTTCGATTGCTACGAAAATTGAAATCCGATAATAACTAACTATTACGGATCCAATGGAACTGGTCTCGTTCAATTCTGAGACTGTTCGAAAATTGGCTATTTTTCAGTCGATAATTAAATATTAAAATATTCAATTTTCACAGATTAACTCCAAATTCAATTTTAAAAGTTCTATAACCTTTCTATAACTCCAGTATGATTAAATAAAATTTCCCAAATCATTTTCAATCATTTTAAACTCGATTTTCAATTATCTCTGGAATTTCAATCATTAAATTATCGATTTAATTATCAAATTAAATCCAATATTCGAAAAATAAATCATTCGACTTCTAGATTCCATTTATTAATATTTAAAATTAATTAAATATTCAAATTTTAATTATCAAAAATTCTGGGTCGTTACAAACTCCCCCCCTTAAAAGAATTTCGTCCTCGAAATTACCAAGTAAGAAAGAAGATACAAAATCTATTAACTTTCCAAAACAAACCATTCAAATTAGATTTACAATCTCTTAAGTGTTTAACTTTTCCAAAATTCATAGTTAAACTTCTTACAATTTTTTTTTTTTAAGTTTTCAAATCATACGTAGTTTTCAAAATTTTCCAATTTTTTCCAAAAATATTCCAACGCCTTAAATTTTCAGAAAATTTCGCCAGCGTCTCCTTTGCGCGGCTCGATCCGAAAAAAAATGACAGTATATATATATCACAAATATACATCTCATCAAGTGATGAGGCATCCCGTAGGGAAAAAAGTGTAAAAGTACGATATTTAATCCGAGATATGTACCTTATTATATTTTTAGCGAGCGTATACGGCTAATATAGCACGAAAGCGAGCTCCAAATGCGAAGCAACGCCATCCGCACCTACTAAACACTCAACAAACCATATGAGAACATGTATATAGAAAATAATATCGATATACAACACATAGCAACATAATAACTACATGTGCTAACATAGCAATGCGTCAAAACAACAATGCAACTATCATCCAATAAAACATCCAACAAATCAATGTCTATCCAAATCAATTCATAACCAAATCAATATAGATTCACTTCGCATTAACATTCATTGAATTGGTTTTCAATTTACTCACATTTGATTTGCTAATATTGGATTTAACTAACACTCATTCATTTGTTTCCAGTTAGTTTACATTCACTAATTTACATTCATGTTGGTTCATTTTCAATTTGAATCAAATTCATTTCTATTCAAATTTACATATTATCAATTTGAATTTAATCACTTTGCTTCCAATTTGTCGATTCAATTTCATTAACCCTTAATGAATTACACGAAATCAACTAACAATCAATCTAACAACCAATGTATAACCAATCATAACCAAATTTATTCAATTTACATTTCTTTACATTCAATTTGGTTCAACACTTTAAGTTTCAATTTGTTGATATTAAATTGATTTCCATTCAATTATTCAATTCCTTTAGCTTCTAATGAATTAACACTTATATTCATTGCTTCATATCAATTATTTATATTCAATTGATTGACATTCAATCCATTTATTAATTCAATTGCTAATTCATTTTAACAAATAAAATTGAATTTTATATAACTCAAGTTCACATTCATGTAATAAATTCACTTTATTAATTTCTTTGATATCAAAATCAACTTCGTTCAACATTACTTAAGTTATTTTCCAATTAAACAACATTTGTTTAACTTAACTTAAGTTTCCACTTATAAATCCAATTCAGACTTTGTTTTTCTTAACAAAATTCATTTAACCTTTTACCAAAATCAAATTTCATCAATCATTCAAATTTATATCACATTTGACTTTCTTTTAGTTAAATTTCACATCATATTTCATTATGCTACTCAAATTCATTAACTTTACCAAAGTTAAATCTATTATCTCATATCATAAGTATAAATCTTATTTCACTTATATTTACCATATTTAAATTTGGACTTTAATTTTCAAATTTGTTTATCACAACAAAACCTCAATTTCCAATTTACTATGGTAGCAAATCAATCACACAGAAACTCGAAAATGATACCGATGATGCTGCAGTCATCACCGTACTATTTCCCAGCAACAATAGTGAAATCAGTGCTTTAAATTCTTTTCAAAAATTTCCTTTTATTCATAAATCACATTTATAAATCTCTTTGCACATAATTTCACTTCTTACATATAAGATTATTTTACCATTGTAAATCATTTTAATTATAACTTCATACATTATAATTCATTGGTTTATACAATTTACTCTTTCACAATTGTTGTTTTCATTTACTTATTCAAACAACTTTAACTAACTTGTATATATTTACATTTTCAAACAATCAAACAATCAATTATATACACTTTAACACTGAAAAATTATTTCTTTATATATAAAATATAATCGAGGTAAAATTATTCCATTTACCCAATTTAAAACAATATCGTGCCGAATTGTTCTATATAAGTGTTTAGAGATCCCTATCGATAGAGTTGTACGGACAATACCGACCAGAATCCATATACCACTCAACAAACCAATCATCACAATATAAAACAATTTTATATTAACTGACAAATACGCACTCATATCTATTATTACACTCAAACTCATTCTAGAGTACTACTGACTCTATCTCTAATGAGTAACACCCAACAGAGCAGGGTTGTCGCTTAACCATATGCTCTGATACCAAATGTAATAACCCGCTTTTCCGTACCCCTTGAATAGACACTAATCTCCATCTATTTACTCAAGGTGAACGAAAAACCGAACCATTAGGGTTTTAAAAGAAGAGGTAGAAGAAAAGGTAGAAGAAAAGAGAAAGAAGAAACAAAAGAACAACATCAAAAACAGAAACAATATCAGAATCTCACATATCGCAGCAGAACAATATATGATAGATAAATGAATAATCTTTAAAAAAAAGAACTATATCATTTTATACATACATCAATCATCAGAGTCAATATACAACAATGGACAGTTATATAACTTGTCCTCATACAGAATACACAGCGGAATAAATACTATCAGATACAAATACTACGTCTCGTCATCCAGCTTATCTCCAAAGCTCCAGAATATCCAGAATAACCTGATAACATAACTCTAGGCTGCCCATGTGGAAATTGATGGGCACCCAGAGTTTAGAAGGGAACAATAAACTCCGAGTCAGTCATGGTGACTGGTGTGAGATCGTAAAACAGTTATTTTTTTCACAAAGAAAATAAAACAAATTCGCAATGTTTTTGAAAATGAAACTACCATAAGACCTCCCGCCACACACACAATGCAAACGCAGAATTGGAGGAGATTTCTTCTTATGATAGTCAAAGATGTTTACTACGCAAAATCAAATCCTTTTGATATTATTATTAGTGCATAGTGTAGAAAACATTTCGAAAGTATAATATTAATCTTAGCCAACATACGACCAGTATCGTATGCCTACTATAGCTACTATGTTCAATAGCAGGTTACCGCCACATTCCATAGCAGGTAATACAACTAAAACCGTACAGGGTTCGTATTGTTTCTTTGGATTTTTCCAACAAATGGTCAGGCTAAGGAACTTCCTTTCCTCCTGCCGATTGGGATTGCCTCTGGCTGGACGTCCCGAGAGACAAACTGCTCTCTGCCAAACAAGGCCGGGTTACCCCTGTAACAGGTAACTCACGAATATGTCATCACCCGGTCCTTTGGGACCTTTATCCGAGCGCTCGATATCCAACATCACACATCATAAAGAAAGTGTATCCACATGAGTAAGTATCTGGGCTCCATACCATGATACCACCCCTTTCCAGAAGGAAATGACATACCCTAAAGGGCGCGACCCTCATAACCTTGCCGCAACATTCCTGTTTCGACCATTTCCGGGTAGTGAGGTCCTGACGAAGTCTCGTCCACAAAGCTACGCTTTCTCAAAAAGCCCTGCTTTCGGTCATACAAAATGATCAACCTATGATCACAAAGATATAAGATCAAACAAATGATCATATCACAAATGATCAAACACTGATCATTTCACAGCAACACTCAGTATGCCACGTTACCAAATTGGGATATATCGCTGATAAATTTCAACTACATAACCTCTGAGCTCGTACGTCTCAGAGAAGGGTGTTAAGCTAAGAGAATAAATTCTCCGCCACCAACAGATATGTATTTGAAAGAAATCAGTTTTATATCTCAAAGTGTAATGTCAGACACACAATCCATACAAGTCTGTTCCGGGATCGAACAGAACCGAAGGCACTTCTCACGAAGCCCTTGCAAATCCGGATAATTTCCAATCACGTCCGGACTTCCCGTCACTAAGGGTGATAAAACCTCTAAACCGGAGATCAGCCGATGTAGAGTAACTCGACGGTAATCCTTCCGTTTTCAAAAATATCCGGTCTTCAACACCGGTCTTCGAATGCAATTCATAACGACGTATCACATATTCGGAATGGGTTATACGACCCCATGGTCCTTTCCCGGCTAACCCGAATAGTGAGCGTTTATTCAAAAATAAGTGTGGCATTCAAATTCATCCAATTCACAACAAATACCTATCTAAAGGTAATTATTGATAGTCGGTTATTTAACTATCAATAAAGATGCGCAACATCATCAGATTCCAAATAATTTTCCCAAATTATTTTATCTTCCAAAATATCTTTTACTAGATATAAAATTTCCACACTTAATCATTTGAAAACAATTTCAAATCAATTTCCACATTTCATTTTATCTTTGAAGATAAAATCTCAAAACAGTTCATTTCATATTGGAAAAGCATTTCCATACTTATTTAAAAATAAGTATTTCACAAATCATTTATTTTCAACATTTGAAAATATTCGATATACTTAAATCAAAATTAAGTATATATTCATTCTTTAAGGAAATCATTCTCTTTAAACACATTTATTTGAGTCAAAACGAATGTTACGTAAAACATCGTTACGACGACTCAAAATCACTAGTATAGGGATTCGAATTTAGATAGATATATGAATCCCAATACCATACAAAAATATTTCCTTTCGGAAACCATTTACTATAACAACAGTGTTATAGTCCACCATTTCCTTATTTCTCGAAAACGTCTATTTCAACAATAAATGTTGAAATCTATGTATTCGATACTTATCACGTTTTAAAACATCTTTTAAAACAATTACTTCATTTCTGTAATATCGCTTTCCCAAAACAAGTTCATTTTACTTAACAATATATTCACTATCCAAAATCGTGAATATACTTTACTATTTACATTTCACTATTTTCTATACGTTTTATTTCGATAATAATTCGCTATCCAAAATCGCGAATATATCTCCTTTGATAATCTTCTATATTTAATTTATCAAATTCAATCGATTGGTTTCCGAATTTATAAAACAACGTTTATAAATTCCATTTTCTATTTTCTATAACAACTCCGGTTTAAAAATCTCATTTTATTAACTTCAAAAATTCACTTATAAGAATAAGTGATTTCGGATTTATAAAACAACGTTTATAAATCACATTTGTACTCTATAACGATTTCAACTTACAAAATCATTTCATTTTGCAATTTCTATTTATATCCCATCTAAGTGCAAAAGTCAAATTTATAAGTAAATTTCTTATAAATCTTTTATTCTACAATATCTATTTACTTTATAACTTCACGTTATAAATCTATTAATTTCATTCACTTATGAAATCCATTTATACTTCTTTCTAACACTTATAAAAAAAATTCGTTTTATAAGTCCAATATTTTGATTTACAAAAATATCAATTTTATAAATCTTTCTATACAAATCGTTTATAGTTATTCAAAAACCCCAACTTAACCCATTTTATAAATAAATCGACTTTTATTTCAAAAACGACACTTCGGTTATATTTCACTAAAAATTATAACTTTTATAACTTTAAAATTTTACGTTTATAATCGATTCAAAAATCCCATAAAACGTATATTTTCAAAAATCACTTTAAAACCCCTTTTTAAAGTAAAAGTCGTTATTTTTTACATTTCAAAACTGAATCCGATGATGCAACAACACCAATCAGTCCATCACAACAGTCAAATATCATATATCATCATATGATAACAGAATATATCAAAATATCTGTAAATAATCAATATGGTGAGGAATCCAGTTGGATCCCTCCAACCTGTTTCCCTGCATCCACAGATGTTAGCACAATACCAATTCCGCTCCAGTACGGAATTATCGCGGTATATAGGTTTTATAAAAATCCGCTTACTAACGGCGCAATAGGGTCTCATCCGCTATACGAGGCGGGAAATCAATCAATCCAATATATACATATGCCAATATGTATACACTGCTATATATAGATATATATCCTATAATATCTAATATCACATCCAATATAGCAATCATATCAATCAATAATAACTGCAAAAATTCCACATTCGATTTGAGTGAGAAGATCTCACCTTTGCTTTTCAATAACAGTCGTAGCGGTTTATTTCGGATAAAACTAAACAAACGTTTAATTTTACCCAAAATTTTTCTTGACTCCAATCGACTCCAAATTAGTTGCACTGCGTAGTACGTGTTTCTACGATTCCGGCGCTACCAAATTCGTTGAAATCTGATATCGTATGACAAAGATACATCATTTTAAACATACACGAATTATAAAACAATTAAATTTCAATTTCTTTTATTTTTAATTTAACCTAAACTTCATCTGGCCGTTGATTTCAAATGAGCAGATCTGGGCCGCGTACCTCATCTTCTCCCTCTATTTCACGCGCAAAACTCCCAGGCAATTTTAAACGCAACGAACCCATAGTAGCCGCCTTCTAGGGCTTCGAATCGTTCCACCTTCACTCGACTAGACGTCGATCAGAGCATTCCATCTTGAAGCCCACACTCGTCTCCACCACCGCCGATAACCACGTGAAACTCGGTCGTCCATCCTCCTCGATAAACGCACGTATACGTGCGACGTTCACGTACGATCTGCCGTCGATCTACTTGACGATAATCGATCATCACCGTTGGATCTCGAGATCATGTGATGATCTTCGATGTTGTAGTTGGAACTTTTTCGATTAGGCTGGTGGATCGAGAGATCTTGAGGGATGAACGATAGATATTTTCGGCCATTAATGTTGTGAACTGGCGGCTAACGAAAATAAATTAGGGTTTCGTTTATAACGTGAATATATATATGTATATAAACAATATTTTAATATTAAATCCATTTAAAGCAACTTTTACAAACGATCTCCAAACAACGCATGCCGACAGGCGTTTCTAAGGTTTACCCCGCGTTCCGAACACAATGGAACGTGTTTCGGAAGCTAATTCGATCGTCTGTGTGAGATATGACAAAAAACGATCAATTTAAATTAAACCGATTTAAATCGATTTCGAGGCGTTTTAATTTGTACCGGACAAATGGTAAATCCAAAAATTACGAAATTTGAAATCTTACAATAATATCACATTACGGATCCGATGAAACTGGTTTCGTCGAAATCCGACACTGTTTGAAAAATGACTATTTTAACTC
The DNA here is from genome assembly GCA_030737815.1 of Allium fistulosum. NCBI lineage: Eukaryota > Viridiplantae > Streptophyta > Magnoliopsida > Asparagales > Amaryllidaceae > Allium > Allium fistulosum. Next base: position 13,428,929 of record JASFAW010000015.1, on the reverse strand, counting down.
GTCGAATTAATATCAAAACAATTTCGATGCGTTTGGAGCTGCCACGGTCAAACGATAACTTCGATTGCTACGAAAATTGAAATCCGATAATAACTAACTATTACGGATCCAATGGAACTGGTCTCATTCAATTCTGAGACTGTTCGAAAATTGGCTATTTTTCAGTCGATAATTAAATATTAAAATATTCAATTTTCACAGATTAACTCCAAATTCAATTTTAAAAGTTCTATAACCTTTCTATAACTCCAGTATGATTAAATAAAATTTCCCAAATCATTTTCAATCATTTTAAACTCGATTTTCAATTATCTCTGGAATTTCAATCATTAAATTATCGATTTAATTATCAAATTAAATCCAATATTCGAAAAATAAATCATTCGACTTCTAGATTCCATTTATTAATATTTAAAATTAATTAAATATTCAAATTTTAATTATCAAAAATTCTGGGTCGTTACACATACTTTCTTCTTAATTGTGCTGAAGTTGCACCATTTATTAGGTAAATATTGAATGATAATTCTCGATAATAGTACATATTTGCATTATTTACGAGTTACCCAATTTAAATTGATTTTGCACTTAATATACGTATACATATTTTTTGCAGTATTTACGAATCAGAACATCCACTTGGCGATCTCAGTAAAGAATTTGCTAATTGGTTTACTAAATACGTTTATGATCAAAGAAATTGTGTCGGTGATGAAGGATTGAAACGTCTTGCGATAGGACCAAAAAGAAATATCAACAGTTATCCATTATTCTTCGTGAATAGATTTAAATTCAACAACAAGGAATACGGTGCTGAAAAAATGACTTATAGTAGCGGTGTATTTGTCAAAGGGACTGATGATCTAGATAAACATATAAAAGATTTTTACGGCGTCTTAACACAGGTTTTGGAATTGACATATTCTGTCCAATCTGTAGAAAAAGTATTTTTATTCAGATGCAGTTGGTTTAGCAATGTTTCGGGCTCTGGTATCAATGTGCATAAAGACTATAAACTTATTGAAATAAACCATAACTCACGTTACTCAAAGTATGATCCTTTCGTGTTAGCCAAACAAGCATTACAAGTTTATTTTGCTCCGTATCCATCACTAAAACAAGATAAAGCAGACTGGTCGGGTGTTTTTAAAACAAAGGCAAGATTTACACTTGACGGAAATAATATTCGAAACGAAGCAGCTTATCAAGCAGATCTTGAGCCAAATAATGAATTAATAATAACTAATGATCATGTTGATATAGGGCCTTTGAACGATGAATAAAATATTCTAATAGAAGCATTTGAGACTTTAGAGGGAAATGACGATATAGAGTGTGAGACCGAGTCAGAATCAGAAAACGATGAAGATTGATTATTAATTAGTGATGATGTAATGTATATAAGATGGAAATTTGTATCGTTTGTTGTATTATGTCAATTCTAAAACCTGTGTTAATGTAATGGAAATTCGTATCGTTTGTTGTATTATTCTTTTATTATTCTACTGTGAGCTATATGTATGTGATTATTAATCAGGCATGTTTTCTAATTATGAAATGATATATGTTTTTTTCATTATATGAAATGATATATATATATATATATTTATGCATGTTTCTAGCAGATATTAATATGTCACACAACAGGCGGTCCCAAGGTTCACGAGGCCCTGCTCTTGGCGAGGGTAGTAGTGGTACGGTCGATAATCGCCAGAGAGCATACTTAGTGCCGAAGACCGATGAAGGGTAAGTATTTAATTTACTGCAACTTCATTATATTATTTAGTGCATGATACTAGTATATTTATGATTTATTAACTGACAATATCAAAATGTATTCAGAGGTTTCGATTTACAGCCGTCCGAGCTCATTCTAGCTGTGTCTCACAACAGCTACCGTAGTAGGATGACGGACTTGTGGGAGCAGTGGGATAGGATCCCACTTTAGATCAGAGATGCCGTATGGGCTGGCCTCCAGGTAAGTATAAAATTCTAATTAATTTGAGATTGACATATTTGATCTTTGAAAATTAATATACAATTTATATAATTCATTTAAATTTCAACATGCAGGCGTCCTTTATTGTGGATCCCGAAGATCTCGGGACGTTCAGGACGCATTGGGAGAGGAAGATGAGAAAAAACTATAGAGGTACGTTCTCCAAGAAGAAAGAGGCCAGTAAAAAGCCAAACTGGATGAGTGAAAATTTGTATGCACGGTTTGTGCAATATTGAGAAAGCGAAGACGCGAAGGTAAATTTTCTACTTTCATATGTCTGTAATTATAATTCATTTAAATGTTTATATAATAGTTAAATTATACAGGCGGTAGCATCAAGGAACTCCGCAAACATGCTTAGGAATCCTGCAACACACCGCGGTGGATCCAAGTCTTTTCAGCAATATAGAGAAGAAATGGTAAATATAAAAATTGTTATTTTTAATTTACTTATAACATTGTTTAGTTATATATATGTATATATGTGTATATATATACATTCTTTAATCATATCTAATTTCAGACGAGGGAGAGAGGTGGTGTTGCACTGTCTCATTTGGACGTCTTCACCCGAACACACGCCGTCGAGCATACAGATGAAGATGGCGTTGTAACATATGAATGGTCAGACGCCAAATCAGCGAATATCCGGGTATAAAGACTATAAATTTTTTCTCTTATTTAACAATACATTAAATTGAATATTAATCTTCTCAAAATTAATTATAAACACAGGAGAGATGCGATCTGGAGATTGCTCGCGTGCTTGCAGAGTCTGGCAGGGAGTAGTTGACTGTTGAGGAGACGGACAAGATATTCGCTTGTATTACCGACCCGCCGACCAGAAATAGACAGTATGGATATGGCAATCAAGTGGTAATATTTATTGAATTTAATTAATTCATTAACCAGTTTATAAATTTTATTGAATATTACGTATAAACTATAACTATGAATTTATTAATATACAGGCCGTGACGCAAGCCGCTTACAATAAACAACAAGCTGAAGAAACAATATTGGCCCTGTAAGCATAAGTCGCCGAGTTGAACGATTGGAGGAAGACTAGATTGAAGCAGCAACTAGACAAGGCGATTGCTGCTTACTTAGCAGAGCACGAGACGAATATGCCGCCATCACAGGGATCTGGCGCTGCTGATGATTGGGGCAAGTGGTAGTATGTTTTTATATATGTTTTCTGATGAACTTTGAATGTCTTGTATATTTGATGAACTTTTGGTTGAATTTTGTAAATATTATGGATATTTGTGATGATGGACGTTTGGAGATGTATATTGATGTTTTGTGTTTCTTAGTTGGCATATATGTGATGTATATTGTTGTTTGGTGAAGTATATTTGAGGAATATATATGATTGTGTGGATGGAAGGTAGAAATGGCTGCTGGAAATGCATAAAAATTTATCCAGATTAGCGTCGGCTGGAGTCGACTCGAGTCAGGCTATGGGTCATTTATTATTTTACACGTGGACTGAGTTTAGCATCGGCCGGAGTCGGCTAGCCGACGCTAAACTAGGGGACGGACCCGTCCCCATTCCCGTCACCATATCACTTGGCGACGAGCTATATAGCATCGGCATATAGCGTCGGCTCGAGTCGGCCGGAGTCGGCTATAGTCGGCTATATGCCGACGCTAAACAGCCTTCTCCTTGTAGTGTGTGTTGCAGGTATATTACTGTACGAAGTTTGTTCGCTTCAATGACAATTGATGAAGGAGCCCGGTGCATCAGAGAAAGAAATACGAGATCTACCACCTTCAGCCTTTGGTGATTCCACTACTTTCGATGCCATTGCTTTTAAAGACGCAAATAAAGGAAGGTCTACTAAAGCCATCGTTGAGCAAGTTCATGATGGAAGCACAGTATGGCTTTATTTTCTCCTACAAATGTAGTTTATTCAGGTGTTTGTGGTAGGATTCAGGTAATGCTTGTATTCATTCGTTTGTTTTACATGTAAATATCTTAGAAAAGGATTGCATAATTTCCATCGGCTCCTTTTTTTATCTTGCCGCAAATTGCTATGTTTTACATTGTATATCCAACTACGATCCATGTGCAAATGCCAAAGACACACTACATAAGCAAAAAAAAACACTGAATACCAAATACAGCCAATATCTAATTTAATTACTATCTATAATTTATTATCTCTTTAACTACTAAAAGGCAAGATGACATCTAGAAACGAACTATAATATTTAAATTGAAAATAAAATGGCTTGAATATACTCATGATTGAGAGACCACGAGAATCTCGATAGTCAAAATTTCACCAAACAAAAATATAGAAAAAAAATTTCAAAATAAAAACAAGGATTTTATCATATTTACATGTGTATACAAAACAATATTAGATAAAGTTCGATAAAGATATATGTATAGTATTAGTTTATACAATATGTGGATGATGTGTAACTGGAGAGAAGTATTTTATCAAATTTATTGCCATTCATATTGACTTACTATATTAGATATTTAACAAGGGTTTACCGAATAAAAAAAGTTGTACAGTCAACATCAGTAACATAGTTTGGTTCGGTTACACGACATACCATAATGAAATGTTATGACAAGGAAAAAGAGAAGGAAATGAATACCGACAATTAAACTTTTTCTCTAACTAAAATTACATGGATGTTCATAACAAACATTCATAACAAACAAATAAGCAAGCAAGCACATATGCATGGGAGATTAGTGTGAAGGAATTGCTATATGAGGGCATAATTGGGCTGTTTACATATTAGTCGGGTGTTTATTGACAAGCACATATGCATGTATACATGGTGGTTTAATTTGTCCATTTCTGTTGGGAATATTAACCGATTTGTGATTTTAAGACAATAAGATATGTTTATTATACCAAAATACAATGTATTGCTAATTACAACTTCAATCAGAACAACGTAGCCAAAACAAAAACATCAAACTAGCACTCATCCAAAATTATAAGATTCTAACGTCTTCTAACAACAAAGTAGTACTTTCTACATGGATTTCCTACACGAAGAATTAACGAACTCGATGTTGTCATCCATAGCTTCAGAAATTAAATAAATAAATCAGTAGCTAATAAGTGACGAACTATCCAAATAACATTGTTACCCACGGTAGAGGAAGAGGTGTAGACAGAATTAATCTAACAACGTATCTGTTAGTGCACCGGTATTCCAGTCATTGTCCCCTTGATGTAAGTTACCATGTTTTTATTCATATTTTTCAATTTCAATTTTATCGTATTCTAGTTTTATTGTTTACTTGTATTATTTACATACTACCTCAACTTGTTTGCGTGGAGGTGGAGTTAATTCATTATGACTTCGTGTTGCATTGAAGCAGTAAGTAGATGATACCAAGTCTGCACATAATGTCATCCTTTTGTATTTTTCACTGCAAATTGCTCCACAGATCAATAAAATGGTTATAATTGTTGGATGTTTAACAAAGTCTAAAGATGAATAAGTCAAGCAAGCTTTTAGGAGTAGGAATAAGTATTTTCAGTTTAAGTTTGTTTCCGTTTTTAATACCTGAAATTTCTCTTAATCGTTGTAAGGCTTCTATAAAGCCATTGTTCTTTTCTTAATTCAAATGCACGAATCATTCAGACTATCTTTTCACATATTGAGAGAAATTCTATAGTTCTTGTTCCTTTATCTGGTATCAGAGCAAAGATCAGTGAGTGTTTGAGAGGACAAACACTACAAAGAGAATGGGAGATGCCGGAAATTTCACTACACCAGCTGTGCCAAAATTCGATGGAGACTACGACCACTGGAGCCTAATCATTGAGAACCTCCTTCGTTCCAAGGAATATTGGTGTGTTATTCAACCTGGATTTGAGGATCTGAGCGAAATTGAAGCCCCTATTGCAGCACAACAAAAGGCGCTTGATGAAGCCAGACTTAGAGATCTGAAGGCCAAAAACTATTTGTTCCAATCAATTGACAAAACCACTCTTAAAACGATCACTCAGAAGGCGATGGCCAAACATTTGTGGGAATCCATGAAAGTCAAGCATCAAGGAAATGACAGAGTAAGACGTGCACAACTTCAAAGGCTGAGAGAACCCTTGAAATTTTGGAGATGAAAAATGGAGAAAGTGTGGCAGCCTACTTTGCTAGAGTCATGGAAACGACGAATGACATGAGGAACTGTGGTGAAACCATAGATGATGTTAAGATTGTTGAAAAGATTCTGCGGAGTCTCACAAAAAACTTCAACTATGTGGTATGTTCTATCGAAGAATCGAAGGGTATTGATCGACTTACTGTCGATGAGCTACAAGCGTCACTACAAGTGCATGAAACCAAAGTGACCGAGAAGAGAAGTGAAGAGTAGGTCTTGCAAGTGGTGAATGGGCCAAGGAATGGCCAAGGAAGAGGAAGATGGAACCCTCAAAGAGGAAGGGGAAATTACAGAGGACGAGGGAGAGTCAGATCTTTTGTGAATAGATCAGCCATCAACTGCTGGATTTGTGGAAAGCAAGGTCACTATCAGTTCGAGTGCACAAGTGCGGAGAAAGGAGTCAACTATGTGGAGTTTGATGAAGAGGAGGAACTGTTGCTGATGGCTCATGTCGATGTAAGTGATGCTGAAGTAAAACGGATTTGGTTCCTTGATTCTGGGTGTTCAAATCACATGACTGGAGAGAAGTCATGGTTTATCAAGCTAGACGAAAGCTTTAAGCACTCTGTTCACTTAGGAAACAACTTAAAGATGATTGTACAAGGAAAAGGCAAGATCAGAATAGAAGTGGAAGGAATCACACAAGTAATAACCGATGTCTACTATATCCCAAACCTCACCAACAACCTGCTGAGCATTGGGCAACTTCAAGAGAAACAATTGACGTTTCTGATCAAGAATGGTGTGTGCAAAATCTATCATAGTCAGAGAGGTTTAATCGTGAAGACACAGATGATGGTAAATCGAATGTTTCTGATTTATGCCAAGAAGAAACCAGTAGCTGAAAATTGTTTCAAGTTGGAGGAAGAGAGCTTGGAATCCTTTTGGCATCGAAGATTTGGGCACTTAAACAACACGTCCATCCAATTTATGCAAAAGAAGGAGCTGGTAAAAGGATTACCAAACCTAACAGATGAAGCAAAGTTGTGTACTGTGTGCAATGTGGGAAAACAACAAAGAGGCAAATTTTAAAAAAGGAGCAAGTGGAGAGCAAGTGAGAAACTGGAGCTTATTCATGCCGATCTATGTGGACCAATCACTCCAAACTCTCTAAGTGGAAAAAGGTATCTGATGGTACTTGTTGATGATTTCTCTAGAAAAACATGGATTTATTTTCTCGTAGAGAAATCAGAAGCTTTTGAGACCTTTAAGATTTTTAAACACTGTAATCAGAGGGTTGCGCACAGACAGGGGAGGAGAGTTTACTTCTGACAGTTTCAACAAGTTTTGCAAAGAGCAAGGCATAAAGCGACAACTGACTGCAGCCTACACTCCCCAACAAAATGGAGTAGCTGAGAGGAGAATCCGCATAATTATGAATATGGTTCGTTGCCTGTTGTCCGAGAAGGAAATGCCGAGGTCTCTGTGGGCAGATGTAGCAAGATGGGCAGCCCATGTCCTGAATCGAAGCTTCACTAAAGCAATAAAAGACAAGGTTCCTGAAGATAGATGGACATAAATCAAACCAAATGTTGATTATTTTAGAGTATTCGGTTCTGTTGCTCATGTTCACATTCCTGTACAGAGGAGGATAAAACTCGATGATCGAAGCCACAAATGCATCTTGCTGGGAGTCAGTGATGAATCCAAGGCATACCGTCTTTATGATCCAGTCACAAAGAGGGTCATCACAAGCAGAGACGTCATTTTCGAAGAAGATGCTAAGTGGGATTGGAATGTGAGTATGCCAGAGGAAAACGTACTCGCTTGGGGAGACGATGGACTCTGTGAAGAAGATGAAACTGATGATGAGGAGGACAATGGAGGAGAAAAAGGCGAAACTGCAGAAGCAGGTACTAATGGTGTCGTAGAAACAGAGGAGATTGTTGAGGCTCCAAGAACAGAAACACAAGAACTTGAAGTTGGTGAACCATCAAAAAGGACTAGAGCGCAACCTAGCTGGATGCGTGATTTTGTAAGTGGTGAAGAAGTGAGTGAAGAAGAAGAAGATGCTCTGATGAACTTTGCATTCTATGTTTCCAATGATGACCTGGTGAACTTCTATAAGGCTGAAAAAGAAGAGAAGTGGAAAGAAGCAATGGAAAATGAGATTCAGTCCATTGAAAGAAATCAAACATGGGAGTTGGTAGACCTACCACCTCAGGCAAAAAGAATTGGTGTTAAGTGGGTCTACAAAACGAAGCTAAATGAGGAAGGGAAAGTGGAGAAATGCAAGGCTCAGCTAGTAGCAAAAGGATACTCTCAAACTATGGGAGTAGACTATACGGAAGTTTTTGCGCCAGTTGCTCGATGGGACACAATAAGGAGTCTCTTGGCAGTAGCAGCTCAACAAGGCTGGAATGTTTATCAACTGGACGTCAAAAGCACTTTTCTGTATGGAGAGCTAAAGGAGGAGGTCTATGTAGATCAACCTAAAGGGTTCATCAGAGCAGGAGAGGAAGACAAGGTTTATCGTCTGAGAAAAGCTCTATATGGCCTAAAACAGGCGCCAAGGGCCTGGTTCAGCAGAATCGACAGCTACTTCCGGAAGGAAAGTTTTGAGAAAAGCAACTATGATCACACTCTTTTTTTCAAGAAGACGGAAAACAAGGTTTTGGTGGTAAGTATCTATGTTGATGACTTAATATTCATTGGAAATGATGAGTCCTTATGTGCAGCGTTCAAATTGTCAATGCAAAAGGAGTTTGAAATGACTGACATAGGGAAATGAAGTTCTTCCTTGGAGTAGAAGTTCATCAAAGCAGTGGAGGAATACACATATGTCAAAAGAAATATGTCAAGGAAGTTCGGAAAGGTTTGATATGTGGAATTGTAATTCAGTCAAGAATCCGATCGTTCCTGGTATGGTTATCACAAAGGAAAGGAAACAGAGGAGTTAATGCAACACTCTACAAACAACTCGTGGGATGTCTAATGTACCTTACGGTAACAAGGCCTGACTTGATGTTGTAGTATGTTTAATAGCTCGTTTCATGGCAGACCCTAAAGAAGAGCATATGTTGATTGCCAAGAGAGTACTTAGGTACTTAAAAGGAACATTGGATTTTGGAGTTTTCTATGGAAGGTCATCAACCATGAATCTATTGGGCTACATAGATAGTGACTATGCTCGGGATTTGAATGACAGAAAAAGTACTTCGGGGTATGTGTTCTTGGTGAATGGAGTAGCAATATGCTGGAGCTCAAGAAAACAAGACATTGTTACTTTATCTTCCACTGAAGCAGAGTATGTTGCAGCAACTTCTTCAGCATGTCATTGTGTTTGGTTAAAAGAGACGTTGTGGGAATTGGGTGCTGTGAATGGAGAATGTATTGACATCATGTGCGACAACAACTCGACCATCAAACTGTCAAAGAATCCAGTCATGCATCGAAGAACAAAACACATCGATGTGAGGTATCATTACTTGCGCAATCTGACAAATGAAGGAGTTATGAAGCTGGTCTTTTGTGGAACAAATGATCAGAGTGCAGACATTATGACTAAGCCTGTCAAGCTGGATCAATACGAGAAGCTTAGAGGGTTGCTTGGAGTTCGGAAATTGGAGGATTAAACTGATGCAGGAGAGCATTTCAGTTTAAGGGGAGGAATTTGTTGGATGTTTGACAAAGTCTGAAGATGAATAAGTCAAGCGAGCTTTTAGGAGTAGGAATAAGTATTTTTAGTTTAAGTTTGTTTCCGTTTTTAATACCTGAAATTTCTCTTAATCGTTGTAAGGCTTCTATAAAGCCATTGTTCTTTTCTTAATTCAAATGCACGAATCATTCAGACTATCTTTTCACATATTGAGAGCAATTCTATAGTTCTGGTTCCTTTAATAATATGTATAATTATTGTATAGATTTGTGTGTCACGATAATTACTGGTTTAATCAGACCAATAAAAATATGAAATTGTGCTAATCAGAACAATAAAAATATGAAATTCCCGGTTTAATTAGAACGATAAAAACATGATTTTTGAACTGCAAATGTAAAAAAGAAAAAAGAGTGACCAAACTAAACTATGCAAGTTCTAGAAGGTTACAAAAATACAAAGCAAGTATAGGAATGTGTCACATCACATAGTAGCAAGTATCATTATCGGCCATAAATAAAGCCTAACCCTGCAGATTCTGCCAACTAATCTGTAGCTTATAACTCTCGCCCTTTCTTTTTGTCTTGCGCCTTGTTTTTTTCCTTATTCATCTTAAATTCCAAAGTAGCTTTTTATACTTTCTAACACATGTTACTGTCACTTGTGACTTAAATTCTAATTAAAGTTACCCAGTTTTATTATGACAGTTTTATTTGGCTGTTTTATCGAAACAATCAACAAACCTTTGTTATCTATCAATACAAATTCAATTCTATTTTCTCTTGAAAATTCAAACCAGACCTTTTGTTTTTTCTATAAAGCGTGCTTATGTTTTTAAGCATTTTATGCCATGCATTGTAAAAAAATTCAATTTGTCTGTTTTCGAAAAAGAAAGAAACTTGGTTTCTACGTGTATAAATGCTATATTTTATGCGTTTAAATTATATAACACTACAAGAAACGCTTGGAAAAGCGACAGCACCTAGTGACGGCTAAAAAAAGCGGTCGTCGCTAGCCGTTGCTTATCGCGAATACTTACCTACTGACCGAGACAGAAAAAATCACTCTTACTCTCCCCCAAATCTTCTCAGTTCCCTCTCCCCCGCAAGCTGCCACCGCCGTCCGCCACCAGGAGCCGTCGCAAGCTTCCGTCGCTAATTTCAACCTCTCCAAACTTGCCGGTTTGTCCTATTTTCCATTATCTTTGTTTAATTTAGGTTTAAATTAAATTAGTTGATGGTTTAGGGATTTGGAATTGGATGATTTAGGAGTTTGAAATTGATGAATATATGTTATTAGTTTACGATATATAGTTTATTATTTGAATTGGGTATATAATGGTAAACCTAATTTTGAAAATTAGTTGATTGTGTGTTTGAAAATGGTGATTATTGCGTATTAGGTGATGATAATTAGTGTTGATTTGGTGGTATTAATTAGTGAATTTATTGTTTACTATGTTGTTAAAAATTATGGCTAATTTAAAAACCAAAAAACAGGCCATGATTATTGAATAATATGTTTATTGATAAGTTTACGAGAATGTTCGTTATACTGTTGTAAGTGCTAACTACTTATTTAGTTCACAAAATCGTTAATTAAAATTTATGTAGTTAAACAAAAGTTAAAATATGTTTTAAAAATTTATATTTAATTAATAAATATTTAAGTAGTTAAATGAATTATAAATAAGTTTTTGCAGTTGTTAAAATAGTAACTCATAGTTCCCATTTGCGATATAAGGCATATTTTCCCAATTATTGATAGTTCGCATGGATTTTGATTCATAATTAAACGAATTCTATTTGGCTACATTACTAAAAAAAATAAGATCATTATTTCACTACAGACCACTAATACTTCAATATTAATATTTTTAATTTGTGCTTTATTTATGTGAACCCCTTAGAGAATTTTTGGCCCCGTCTGACAAGTGTTGTATATGATCGTTATATGGATATTTGTCTTTCCACAGAACGGACATCTATATTCATCTGATACAACATTTGTTGGATTTGTCCTAGTATTTGGACAAGTTACAAACACAATAATGTAATCATATTTTATAAATCATTTCAGTTTAAACGGTTCAGAAAATTTCGATGGCACTTCCTTTTTTCCTTGTGTACACGCATTTGTGTACGATACAGGGAATAAAGGGAAGTGCTGCCGAATTTTTTTAGAATCGTTTAACCTGAAATGATTTATAAAATATGATTACGTTACTGTGTTTGTAATGGGAGTAGGATAACCGGTCGTCAAAGTAAAAAAAAAAATTAAGAATTGAAAATTTGAATGCAATATTTATTTGAATTTGTTAAAATAGTAAAGGGTTATATATGAATTTTTACAAGACTTTAATATGAAGTGTGTTATTCAATCTTCTAACCTACATTTTACAAATCAGGAAATATGTTCGATTATTTTCTCGATCGTAGTTGGATGTATGAACCTCGAAAAGGTATGAAAGGATCAATAAAAGAACGTTTCTGTAACGGTGTACAAGTTTATTAGATTTGCTCAATCTAATAATCGAAATAACGTAGACATTCGTTGTCCGTGTAGTAAGTGCAAACATCTGAAGCATTGGAAACCAGATGTAGTAGAAGTACATTTGTACAAATTTGGTTTTTTGCCGAATTATTACTTATGGGATCGTCATGGAGAACTTGTTCAACCTACACCTATTCCTATAGTGTTAGAGGATGATAATACTATGATCAATCCTACAGAAAACATGGTGCAAGATGCTGCACGATCAATGTTTCCTACCTTTGACCAAGGTGATGATGGGAACGAAAATGTTGACGAAGAGCCGACCGCGGAAGCTAAAAAACTTTATGATTTATTGGATTCTGCTAAGAGGCCATTGTGGGATGGATGTACAAGCGGAACCAAATTATCTGTAACCGCCGAATACATCACTATGAAATCGAAATTTAATATTACAGAAGCTGCATTTACAACAGTTGACATATTATATACAACCTGCAGAGAAAGTTGTTTTATTCAAATGCAACTGGTTTAGTAATGTTCCTGGCTCTGGAATTAATGTGCACAAAGATTATAAGCTAATTGAAATAAGGCATACATCGCATTACTATAAGTATGATCCTTTTATATTACTTAAGCAAGCTTTACAAGTTTATTTTGCTCCATATCCGTCCTTAAAAAAAGATAAAGCAGACTGGTGGGTGTTTTTAAAACGAAGGCAAGATATACATTTGATGGAAATAATATTCCAGATGAAGCAGCGTATCAAGCGGATCTCGAGCCAAATACTGAAATAGTGATAACCGATGACATTGATGTAGGGTCGTGGACTGATGAATCGAATGTTTTAATAGATGCATTTGTAAGTACCGAAGAAAATGATATAGAGTACGAGACCGAGTCTGAATCAGAATACGATGAAGACTGATCATAGATGGCATCGCTTGTTGTATAATTCTGAGCTATGTATTAACAATAATGACTATGTTATGTAATATTCTGAGCTATGTAATAATACTGATGACTATATATGATCTGTATCATTCTGAGTTATGCATTATTCTTTTTATGTACGCTTTTTTCGATGATTATGTGCTGAGTATGTTTATGTGATGATTACCACTTGACTAATAATTATGGGATGATTATGCGACGATTTATGATTATGTGATATTGATTGATGATTATGTGATGCTTATGTTATCAGTACTTATTTCTAAGCAGTACATCTCAGTCACCTTCACTTGGAGCTATGTCTGATAGGCGCCGTTATCGACGTAGTACGTCCCAATCGCCTTCACTTGGAGCAGGTGCGAGTAGCTCTGAGCCAGATCTCCGTCGAGTTGCGGAGATAGTTTCGAAAAGTGCTGGGTATGTATCAAACTTATTTGAATTATATTATATGAAATATATTGAATATATACATCAACATTTCTACAGAGGGTTCGAGGTGGAGCCGTCCGATTTCATTTTACAAGTATCAAAAGAAGCATACAAAAGTAGGATGTCCGGCTGTTGGCCTTAGTGGGATAACATCCCAACACATATAAAAAACGCAATATGGGCTGATCTTATGGTAAGTACAACTTTGTAATATATAATTATGCCTTATATGAAACAAAAAACAATATGCCATCATGCCTTATGATATCAGTTTTATGTATTCTATTCTGCTCATTGTTTTTTAATTATATAATCTCTTTTACATAACACGTATGGTAATTCAATATGCAGGCAGCTGTATGTGTGGATCCATAGGATATGGATGTTTTTATAAATCATTGGAATAAAAAGATGCGGAAAAATTACAGAGAGACTCTTTCAAGGGCTATGAGTTCAGGGAAAAAGCCAAGTTGGATGGGGGATGATATTTGGGCTGGATTCCAACAATATTGAGAATCTGAAGCATTCAAAGTAAGTTATATTATCACTATATTTTTACATTTAAATGTGTTGAATTATTTTACTTAATAGTGTGTATAAATTAATAGAAATTATCGGCAAGAAACAAGGCTAATAGGAACAAAAACCCTGCTTTACATCGTGGTGGCTCGAAATCCTTCCAACAACATAGGAGGGAATTGGTAAATAAATTAACTATTCTATTCTATTCTATTCTTGTATATAATCTATTCTTGTATATACTTATGCAATTTATCAATATAATCTATTCTTGTATATATTCAGTGGGTAAAGTATGGAAGGGAGCCTACAACGGCTGAGGTTTTCAGAGTCACACATGCAGTGGAGCATACAGATGAGGATGGGAATGTTTCATATAATTGGTCGGACGACAAGGCTGCTTCTGTAATGGTAAATATGTTTATTTCTGTAATGAAAATATTTCATATTCGTTTATTTCACAGTAAATAAGTAAATTGTATATCAATTGTGTCAAATATCTGTTCGTAATTATAGAAGAGATATAATGCAGAGCATGAACGAGCGATACAAGCGAGTGGACGAAAGTCGCTTACGGTTGATGAGTCTAATCGGATATGAGACTCAATCATTGAACCGGCAAGTCGAAACAGGCGTTACAGTTTCGGCAATATGGTATGTACTCAACGTTTACACAGTAGAAACCCGTATGCCATGAACTTCTTATTCATTTGAGTTAATTACCGATAACTTGAGTTTTCTTATTGTTGTTGTATGCCATGAACTTCTTATTCAGTTGAATTATTTCGCAGGTTCTTAATTTCCAAAGAGCATATAGGAGATCCATAGGCGAGGAAGAGATTGCTCGGATGCAAACACAATTGGATGAGTACAATGATTGGCGGAAGAGTCATTTGGCGACGCAGATAGATGAGCGTATTGCTGCCTTCTATCAGGAGCATGGGTCAATGCCCGGGGAAGGAGGTGCAGATGATGATGATGCTTAGTTGGTTTGGTTTGACGGGTACGCTTTATATATATATATATATATGTACATATTATGAGGGGTTTGACATTTGGTAATTTGGATGTTGTGATTAATACTTAGTGTTTTGGTGGATTTGATATTTTGGTTGTTGTCATTGATACTTTGGCACTTGATATGTACTAGTTGTTTAATTTAGTTATGTGGGTTGGTTTGGTGGATTTTCATATTTGATTATGTTGATTTTCTTATATGATTTTGTGAATATATGTTGGAATATGTAATATTTGATGATTTGGTTGTGTTGATACTGATTATATGGTATGATGGAATGGTATTATATGTGCGGAATGATGGAATTATATTTTTTGGATTGATTGGGATTGAGGGTTGAAGGTGCTACAATGTGGCAGCTAATTTGTTCCAAGTTTGCAACGGCTCGCAACGGCTAGCGACGGCCAATTGGTCACATATAGCGATGGATAGCGACGGCTAGCGACAGCTAAATTGCAATGCTTTGCATCAACAACCCGGGAAACCAACAACCCAACGGTTGCTTCCACGTGGACACTTAACCGTTACAAGCCGTTGCAAAAAGAACGACGGAGCCGTCGCTTTTGCCATCGCTTTCTTTTGTTGCAACGATATTATTTGCAACGACATTTAGCGACGGCTAGCGACGGCCGCCAACGGCTAATAGCCGTCGCTAAACAGTGCTTCTTTTGTAGTGTAAGCATATTAGATTTTCAAAATATTATCAACTGTGCATTATTATGATCCACTGCAACTTCCATTTTGTAGTTCAGTCAACTAGAATCGTTATTATTATTGCTTTTAATTTGATGTTTTTGGATTGTTAAATTTGATAAAGAGATAATTAAATTTGACAAAAAATATAATAGTTATTATTAATTAGACGAGAGATTTACATATCTAAAGTATTATTCTAGAAAATGGCAAAAAACAAAAACACTACTACAAGCCACCTCATCATGATCCTCATCATTAAACAGTATTATGTGCCTGTTATGCTATTCTCCTATATTTGTATCTTGTTCAATAAACAACTCCCTAGCTAGGTTCGATGAAGGGTGTTGTGCCTTGTGCATTGTAACGATTGTTATTTACAGCAAATTGTGCTAATGTGTGGAAAGTAAGTGCTGTTATTGTATTGCTATAAAGTGTGCTTTTTTTGTTATTTGGTCCCTTCTCTTTACCATATTTATTCAATTCCTTGGCTACTGTCTATTTTGGTAAAGTAGTCTGGAGATGTGGTTGTCTCACTGATAGGACCATCAAACTTTGCCAAGCTATTTGTATGTAACATATTAAATAACCATTCATGAAATCATTAAGCGTGTGAGTTAGTTAACTTATATATATTAAATACCGACCCTTGTTATTGGAGCATATGGTAGCTAGGCTTATATTGACCAGGAGACAATCAGTTTCAAATTTAGTATGGTTAATTAGTCCTTTATTTGCCATTCAAAATCACCTGTCTGACATGCTAATAAATCGCTTAAAGCTGAAAATAAACAAATAAAAAAATATACAAGTAATATATCATCCTATGTATGAGAAATTAAATAAATAAATCAGTCTAGATTATTACATAAATCAGTTATAAATCATCTATAAATATATTTATATCCCTATCAAGTATAAATTGTTGTTAAATTTTAAAAACTAACTTCTGCATGTAACATTACACTTTGCTTTTTTGTACTCTGGGTAGTTAAATCACCCATGCACATACATGCTTTAATAAAGTCTTGCAAGGAAGAAGTGGAAGCCAGGGTTGCTTCTGATAATGCTTGTGGTGCATTATCAGAGGAACTTAAAAAGACAAGAGAAGACTTGAAAAGGAGCAGTGAATAGGTAACATGTTATTTCTTGGCAATGGCAGTATAACGGGTATTTAGATGCTGAAGTTTGATTTCTTATACATTGCATAGTTTAAGAATCTTCAAGAAACGACTAAAAGACTACATGAGTACAATACTAGTGTGCTGCAGTACAATAGCAACCTTCATGCAGATGCAGCTAAAAATGCCTAGGCTCTTTCAAAACTACAGACAAAAAAGAATGCTATTATGGAGTCTATTTCTAGCATGAGAGATCATAATACACTTTTTAAAGAATCAGTTGAATCTTCTAAGGTATTTTGTTTCATTATATGCATTAGAATACTTAACTTCAACATGATTACAACTTGTTTCCTTTCTTTACATGTCAGACCAACTTGTTTTGCTTATTAAAATTTCATTTCACTTTTGTATATACAACACCCATTTAACTTCAACATGATTAGAATCTCATATGTATCTCTTTTATGGAGCTATAAAACCATGTTGTGTACCATGATGAATTGTAGCACCAAGTTCTTTCATTTTCAAACACTTAATTATTCATCTCTATGTTTTTTTTACTATCAGTACCAGCTTTCAATAATAAAATTTATACTGCCAACTAGGCAGTTTAAAAAGTCTATAATTGGGAGCATGGTTGTAATGCATTTGATATATGAAAATTCATTACTTAGATTTCATAGTGTTTAGTTGTTAGTTAGCTTAGTGTTAAAACAAAATGATGTTTGATTCAATCATATCATAAGAACTTAGCAATATGTGTCTTTATTTTAAACGGTTAGATGTTTCAAAATTTTAATTCTCGCATAAGAAAAAGGAGCAATTTGAGATTCTATCTTTTTCACTTTGGTAAGATGTGAAACTAAAATAAAAATGAACTTCTCTTCAACAAATTTGCTATTCTTTATAGTTTGGCAACTTATCGAAAAATATCCATATCATATAATAAACATGTTCCAATCTACCTAGTATATACTATGAAACATATCTGAATCTGTTTTCCAATGCCTTTTTTCAAGTAAGAACCACAATATGATGTTATATCAGTCAGTTGGAAGGCTCTGGCTCGAGCTTTTATGCAGGCAAAGAGATAAATATATAAATAAAAGGAAGGAATGGAATATCAAAACTTCCAAAAAACATAAAATCTTATCGCTGATTTCACATTTGATCCTTATGTCCCTTTGCAGTAACTAGCTATTACATCCTAAAATTTATCTGTTTCTTTGTCTGCAGAGCCTCGACAATTTATGGTGCCTGACCTGGAGCAATCAATTAGCTTGTTAGCAATGTAATACATGTGAAAACGTTATTCTTCAATTGATTGAATGGTCAGATTGATGTATGACTAAGTGATGAAACATACAATATTAGTGACCCATCACGAAAGTAGATCTGAACCAACGGTCAAATCTATCCAGGATCCAATCACGAAGTACGGAAATACAAATCGATGGAACAAGATAAATTGATGAATTGATGATACCCAAATGCCCAAATTCGTTGATCTCTCGAGATACCGAATTCTAGCTGTCTTCAACACGTTGATCGCACACGATACCACGTTAGAAGATCTACGATTCTTCGATGTTGATCTCGCGCACGAGATTCCGTGAATCGGCTTCAAAATCGTTGATTCGAGCGCACTCGAATATTCGAAGATGGAGAAAGGAGATCACACTCAACTTCCAATTTTAAAAGAGGCATAAAGCTCTCAACAAATTTTATTCAAAAATCAACCCCTTTTTACAAATGACAACACACCCCTATTTATAGGAAATTACAACACATTCGACTACAACATTCGACATAAGAAAAATAACGACCTAACAACAAAACGACTTAACAACATAAGAAAAGAACGACACAACAATTACGCGACTTAACAAATACATCACAAACGGCTTAAGGAAAAATAGTACAACAACTACAATACAAACGACTTATCATTATTGCGACATAAGCTACTGGAGCGACCTACTGGAGATACTCACGACTTAAGGAAGCACGACAGCGACCTAACAATTAGCGGCATAAGAACTTGAGCGACTTAAGCTTCAACGACCTAAGCTTTGCGACCTAACTGGAATGTCGTTCGCGACGTAAGGAATCTCGTTCGTGACCTTCTCTCGTTCGCGACCTTCGCTGGAGCGACCTAACTGGAGCGACATAAGGAGCACGCGACATAAGGTGGAGGAATTCGCGACATAAGGAAGCGACTTTGGAAATCTAGAGCGACCTTCGTCATCGCGACCTAAGTTATGTCGCTCGCGACCTAGGAAGCGCGATTCAGAGAAGCGAAATCTGGAGCGATCTTCGTCATCGCGACCTAAGCTATGTCGCTCGCGACCTAGAAAGCGCGATTCAGAGAAGCGTCTTAAGGTAAGTCGTTCTCGCGCTGCATCAATTAGGTATATATGTTTGCTACATTTCTTTTCCGGCCTCGGTTTATCACTCGCATTTCAAATAGTTGTATTTTGCCTTGTCCAATAACAATAAGCTTTTCTTTTCTATTTTTCTACATCACCTACCTCTAAATATACTATCAGTACCAGCTTTCAATGTAATTTTTATACTGCCAACTAGGCAGTCATCTGAATAACTAAATACTGTCATAGCAAATAAACATGAGGTAGTTTATTTATATAGCTTGTCTGCTTTCTGTTTACCTATTTTACTTAATTCTGTTGCACCATGATTTGTAGGCAACGTGTGTTTCTCAGAAAAAGCGAATTCAAGTTTTGGTTCTTCAACTTGAGGCTGCCAATGAAATTTTGAAGGTAATTTCATTTGGCCATAAGGTTTTAGTACTTTATGACCGGAATTGCTATATAATTCAACAACTAGAAACATGCGATTAAAATGGAAAGCATATATTCAGATATAAAAAGACGAGACTGCTAGTTGGACTAACTAATAAAACTATATGTACTACTAAAAGTTAGATCCATTTCAGCATTGTCTATCAAACCATCAAAGGAAATTTCTAGGAACCAGCTTGTTTTTACCATGCATATTAACCATAATATATATATTTGTTTCGCATAAAACTTAACAAATTTAGAATGACATCAATGTTCAATGTGATGCATTATTGAAAAGGAAGAAAACTTATTTTTTATATCGCTAGTAATATGCATAAAACAAACTTATTACTTTTGATTAATCAACATAAAACAAAATTAGTAATGATTGGTTTTGTTTTCAATTTTGCTATATCAGTACCTTTTTACTTATGTCATGGATTAATCAGTGTAGACTTAAACTTAGTTACGTAGTTTTTCTAAATTTATTTATACATTTTCCAGTTTCATTTTACTTTCAAATTATTTGAAATTCAAAGTTTACCAAAGTTGCTCGACTTCTTGAAATAGCTGATGGCATACCTTTAGCTTGCAATTAATATGTTTATTAAGGGGAATTAATTTAAAGGACAAAAATTTATATATTTTTAGCCTCAAGGACACGACCTCAATATTTTAACCACAAGGACAAACATTCTCATAAAAATTATTCATAAGAACAAACATTCTTTCAAAATTATTCATAAGGACAAACATTCTTTCAAAACCGCTACCGAACTAAAACTACTACTGATAACTACAAACTGATACCTAAAAACTGCTATCAATAACTAAAAAATGATACCTAAATAAAGTTGTCCTTCAGGCTAAAATATTGAAGGTCTGTCCTTGAGGCTAAAACGCTAAGAAATTTTGTCCTTGACAATAATTTCCTGTTTTATTAACCAGTGTCATGTAGTCCTAGCTATATATTTTTTCTTCCTTGGGACCCTTTCACTATGTGAATGTTTGATATAACAATAACTAGGATCTAGATTGCTTATTTGATTATTGTAGATGTTAGAGAGAAAATATCAAAAGCAAAGCAAGATGAACTCAATTGTTTGACTGGCCTATAAGTAAGTTGTTGATGTAAATATGTATAAAATATAGGGGCATTTCAGTAGAAGGGCAAACTTTGCAGTTCAATTAGTTTCTAGGACACACATCCATAGAAATTAATTTCAAGGCCAAAGTCAGCAGAATAATTACTTTTAAGTACAAAGTCAGCAGTCCAATTACTTTCAAGGACATAATTTCATAGGTTTTTAGGCCTTAGAAACTAATTATTTTCCATTTTGTCCTTAAAAGTAATTATTTCAGTTGTGCGTCCTAGAAACTAATTGCACTAGCTAAAGAGGCCATTGTGGCTAATTTCCACTAAAATATATGTATGGACATTAGAAAAGTTGCTTAAACAATATGTACTAAATCTATGTATGGATATGGAAAAATTATTTGAATGATATGTATGAACTATTGTATGAATATGCAAGTTTTGTGAACAAAATATCGTGTTTCAATCTACATATTTTTTGTCAGCGGAAATCTTTTATATTTATATGCAAAGAAGAAATTGGTAAACGGATATTATATATGGGAAAAAATTGAAACAGCGATGGATAAAAGCTATAAATTAATATTATATATGATAGGGTTTAAAAAACGCTATAGAAATATGCATACCAAACGCGGTATGCAAAGAAAACGCTATAGAAATGTGTAGTATAAACGCTATAGAAAGCAACAATGAGATAATATTTCCTATAGCGTTTTCGCTTAATAGCACTGAGAAAACGCTATAGAAAATTTATTTTGCATAGCGTTTTTATTTCTGCTATTTAAAGTTTATGGTCTACCATAGCATGTCGTTCCACAACGTTCTTTGAAATGCTATGGTAAGGTATAACAGCGTTTTTTAAACGCTATGAAAGCCCCAGTTTGTTGTAGTGCACTCCTCCCACCAAATGTGTGCATTGCTTTTTATTGTTTGAGATGTAATTCACTAGTACCATATGATTCATAATCATATAATCAAAGAATTATTTCTCTAAACTTTGGTTTAGTCCATAATTCCAAAATAATTGCAAATAAATTTAGATACTTCTGTGTTTTCAATGCATCACAAATACCAGTACTATAGTTCTATTTTATAACGAATATTCATAATATTCATATTTAAATAAAACTGTCTATTGTCAGTCAACATTGAAATATTATAATTATTTCATAAATAATGTTTGGTACATTTTATGAAAACAATTTTTGTAACTTGATGCGACCAATAAGTGTTATATGACATGCTCTCACTATTTCCGCCATTACTATAATAGCGTATGAAATACAAAGTTCCATTCAACCACTTAATATAGGTAATTTATTTCATTTACTGTAACCAATTTACAGTTGAGAATTTTCAGATCAAACATCCTAAAAGCAATGCAATAACTCTTATAGAAAATAATTTAATTTCTATGTGAAAATACATTTCAGAATAAAAATCATATTTCTTATTCCAATTTTAAGTGTCGGTTATTATTTTACAATTCTAGTTTTCGATGTTTCTTTATGGAGCAGAAATGACATTCACTCTCTTCATCCCAATCGTGCTTTAGTTTACATCCACTTTTATACATTCAATTTCCTTTCTAAACGGTCGACCATTTAAAGGAAATCCTTAACTTTTAAGGATATCAAATAATTTGCACTTTACGTAAACTGATCAAACTGACATTTCAGTGATCGAATTCTTAGATCTATCATGTAGCCTTTGGTCCGGTGTTACATTTAACACAACAAGACCATTTTGTAATCAATCATATTGAATACACGATCTTACGCTACAGTTTACTTGCTTATTTTAATGAATTAATTTCATCGAGGATTTATACATTACGAATTGTGACCGTCCACCATATAACATTTATATGTGATTGTATATGGATTAAATATCCATATTCTTGCATTGCCTTTAGAGTTCGAAAATCATTGAAGATGATACACATTCTCGGGCATATATACTCGTAAGTGACCAAGTTACAAATGTATTCAACGGTTGTATTATTAGGCGCTTGCATGGATCAACAGGCAAAAATTTATTGGTAAGTATACTTTATATTTCTATTTTCAATATTAATTTAGTTCATTTGTATATTTTAATTGATAAACATTTTATCAATTATATTAGCATAAATTTATCACTATAGATAATTATAATTTTATATAGCAGATGTTCTTCCAATATTAGAAAGGTTAAATGTTACCAGTTTATTTTCTAATAGGGATTGCACTAGTCTTCTATGTTTCTCCAAACCCTAGGACAAAACATAAAAGTCTTTTGACTTCACTAGTGGATGTTAGGACTTGTTTGTCTTGGGATTCTGAACTTGAGTTTGCTCAATAAGTCATAGCTCCACAAACTATGGATAACTCCTTATCAGTTGTATCACATACAACTCCTAACCCATGATTCCTTATCCTAATCTCTTTCGACCTTGAGTTTGCTAAATAATCGAAAGAGATTATTCACTCGCATCTACCATTTCACGACGGCCTAAGTATAGTATATATACCTGGAGTTTGTTCAACAAATACATATAGTTATCTTACCTCATCTAGGCAATATATTGATAATATTATACAAAACATTTTTGACTTGAGTTTGCTCATTAACCAGAGAGTATGCAAGTAATTTATTAATATATAAATGGTAAAGGTCGACATTTATACTAAAGATTCATAACCTTTAATATATTTAATTAAGTGATATCGACAAATGGAATAATGTATTTCTTATAATATACCCTCGAGTGTTGGACACATCAGAAATCACAATGTACATATTATACATATGTGTTTATTCCTTAATTCTAATTGGTTTCTTATTGTTCCACCTACAGTTCATACTACTACAAAAAAATCGGTCTTTGGTTGCAGAATTCCGTGGCGTTTGATATGTAAGTGCAACTAATAATATTTCACTATATATTATAAACGTAACATAAAATTGATAGTATCCCGCCTTAACTAAAAAAATTCCGCCTTATCCTAATAAACGTAACAAAAAATTTCGGCCTTCGTTATTCGTCTGCTGCTTAGAAAATTTTCTCCTCTACTTCTCATAACTAATAAACGTAACAAAAAAAATTTCCCTTTTCGCTTCAACAAAATCCACCTCGCCCTCAATTTTTGAATAAACCATTCCTCCATTTTCATCGTCGTTGTAGCACTCCATCATTCTACTCCTCTCTCCACCGTCGCGTAGCCCTCCAGCAAGAATTTCTCCTTACGGTACCCTAAATAGGTATATTTAGGTATGAATTTTATAAATCGATTTTGTGATTCTATTTGTATTTCATATGAATTTGTATGCATCTTATTTTCAGATTTCTGCGTAAACCCTAACTGGAATAGTTGATTTAACCTTAATTGGAATAAACACTAACTGACATAGTTGATTTAACCCTAATTGGAATAAACCCTAGCTGAAATAGTTGATTTTATATGATTTTGTACGAGACAAAGAGTTTCTAAATTTTACTTAAGTTCGAGTTATTTCCTATATTTTGTTAGTGCAATATATTTGCTTTGTTTGTATCCAATTTATATTTCATGACTATCTTATGTTTGATAAATTTTCAGTAATATCTTATTTACTTAATTTCCCTCAATATCTTGTTTTTGATTGGTGAAACTATGGGCATACGAGGATTTGGTTATAATTATAATTATTAATTTTCCACCGGTGCAATGAAAAAATATCAAGAAAATTTGCAAAATAAAATTAATATTTACTATTATACTTCTTGTGCTTCTAACAATAACAAGTGTTTAGTGGACCACAATTCCAAAATGAGTTTTTTTTGCATGAAACAAAATATCAAGTAAAGAAACCATCCAAGTGCCGAGCCCATAAAAGCGAGTTGAAACTTGAAGCTACTAATACAATGGGTTGGAGACAGAGAATGTTGGAGACATATAGATAGTAAACACATAATACAAGACTTTTATGTAAAAGTTATAAAAAATAAAGAGTCATATAATCAGTTACTTGGTATTTTGCAAGCAGTTATGCAAGCCTGAGACTGCCCACGGTTCATCTAAGCACGAATTTACTATAATAATACATTTTTAATCAAATAATTAGTCCCTTCGATACATCATTAGGAATAAAATATTCTATTAAGTAGCTTTTCACAGGGATGCTAGCTATTTGCTTATCATAAATTGTCATTGTTGTTTTAATTTGGTGTCTTTTTTGTTCTCTCAAACACAATGGCCTACAAAATTTATCTTCGTGAAACTAATTGGCATTATGTATTGACTCCTTTAACCAATAACCAAAAATACTCATATATTCAAAAATAAGAGTATCTGTCTTCATTAATTTTATAAACAAAGAGAAATGTCGAATAATAAGAAATGATTTTTTTCACAATCCATCATTTAGATTTGTGTTAATTATGAAACTTGATATATAATCATGATTCATGATGAGTTATTTTCCAACATTTTCACACTCCTTGATGCATTTGATTAGAACTTTTTTTCCATTTAGTTCCCTTAATAAATAAAAATTTATTCCACTTTATTTTCATTGTCATAAATTTATGTAAGTTTAGGCAATGATCCATGATATACAAACAATGAAACCACCATAGATGACAAAGTATAATTCGTACAAAGGGGAGAAAATAATATATGTACAGGTTAATAGACTAGTTACTAGGGGCAATAACAAACTAGTAAATGATCTTATTCTATTTCTAGCAATAGTTCCTTTTGCTTTTACCTATTCACTTATATTTTTTTCTTTCTAAGTATTTATGTATTGTGCTTAAATCATGTTAATTATGTCCAAAGGAATATATATAAAAGTATATTAAACGATACTTGATCTATTGCAACAACTACTTTTGATGTGTTAGCATAAGTCTGTATATCGAAATTAACAATTATATTATCCGTGATTCAAAATTAGAAACTAAAATGGTTTGCTAGATACTATAATCTTATAAATTGCTTACTAAATGTTTGATAAGGAAGTATATGACACCAAATGAGGCACTAAGGCATGAAACCTGCAGGTATTATATGATGAGATGAGATATATGTTATCAAATCAAAATTAAAAGTTCAAACTAATAAAAGTAAGAGTGCTTATATGATTACTGAGACGACCGCCCATGACCCCCGCACTGAACCTAAAGATAGTGCGCTGTAAAGTGTGCTAGGCAGCCATGGACGATTGCCAAGGTAAATTAAAACAGCAGAATCTATCGTATTACTCACCGCGCATGGATAAAAATACAATAGAGAATATATATAGTGAAGCTTCACAGAATAGAGTCTCATCAATAAAACTACATAATAGTTGAATACAACATCTGAATAGCCAATACATCAAGCCTCACTACATATCACTCATAGAATTATACAAAACAGCGGAACATCCAGTACATATAGTAAGAAAATAATATGCAAGCCTCCAGCTCGTCTTCGTCATCAGCATCGTCGGCAAACTAAGAGAAGCACCTGTCACCTGCTACCTAGTCTGCCCGTCCCAAAATGGACGAACAGCCCAAGGCAATAAGAGTTAAAACATAAAGCCTTGAGTCAGACAACAGTCTTAGTGAGCGGTAAATTAACTAACAACATACCAAAAGAGCATAAAGGAAAAAGGAATAGGAATCCAACCCTCCCACTCCACCTCTTTCTACAGTGATAGCCCCCGGACACACACTAAGCAGAAACAAACATAGCATAGCAAACATTTAAAGTAAAGCAATTATCACTCGAGTCAAGGGCGATGTTTTCCAAGTACAAACCCCAAGGCCTAAACCAAGATCAGATAAGCACCCAGAAAATGCCGCTCTTGAGACCGAATGACGATACAACCAAACATCCATGACTCTGGCTATCACTGTTATCATTGCTTCGATACCACCGTTAATTGAATGACCGGCACATTCTTTCAACCGTCCGTCAAGGGCTAATGGAAACCCCGGTTCTAGACATAACTCCGCACGTCGTCGCAGCCCGTGCCTAGGACTATCGAATCTGCCCAGAGTACTCGACTACCAATCAGTAGCCTTTTGGGACTATCGAATCTGCCCAGCTTACTCTTGCTTTGAGCATGCTAGAACCTTCAACAACGATGAAATCTCAGCCTTCTAGTCATCCTCCTCGACGACTATTTCCATACTAGCTCAAGCGCCTCTCAAGCAAACCATTATCCTCTAACTCGAACCATTTCACCGAGTTATCAACATGCTTGGAATGATCCCGTCTGGATTAGACCAAGGCTATCTCATATCATGCCTCGCTTCATAACATCCTAGCAAAGCCTCATCTCAACATCATCATCATCAAATCTATCCATATGAGCTTCATCATCCGCTACATATGCCACGAGCAGCTTTCACAATTCAAGAGCCTTTCTCTTAGCTTTTGAATCGTCTTCGACCATCTTGTCTAAATCAAATCATCAATCAACTAATTCATAACAATCAATCAAGTCAATCATTAATCCAAGTAATCAAACATTCACACATGATCTAATAAACAATTATAACAATAATGGCAATCTTGTAAATAAAGAGTCGAAATCTAACAAGCATGAAACATGAGTAATATCTCTATAACTTGATGAATGAACTTGCATAGGTTAATCATGTAGTAAAATGGATGTCAAATCATCATGAACAATAGATCTATACTTAGGTTTAAGAAAATGCATGGAAATCACTATTTTAACACCAAATCAAACCAACGATCCGATATACTCCTTTGGATCCGTGTGAGAGATAATCACCACTCACCAAATCACCTAAACAACTTAAAAGCAACACACTTCAGATCTGGACAGCGAAGGATCTAACTCGATCTATCAAAATTTCGCTTCAAACGATGAAATCCCTCTTCGATGGATGTAGATCTTCAATCTAAGCTCTTGGATCTTCGATTCGATCTTCGATTTGGATGGAAGGAAACACAAGATTAAAGTGGAGCAAAAGAAGTGAAGAAGTGTAGAACTCGAGCTCTCAAAATAGCAGCACTTCGTCGCTTCAAAATCCGGATCCCAAAAATGAAGAAGAACCCGCCTATTTATAGGCTGATTTCCTTAGGTCGTCCACCCCCCCTTAGGTCGTCCACGACCTAACTATCCACGACCTAACTGTCCATGACCTATGACCTAAAAACACTACGACCTAACATATGCGCGTGACCTACGACATATGCGACCTAACATATGCGCACGACCTACGACCTAACACACTCAAGCGGCTTAACAACAGTGCCGACCTAACGACTTAACAAAGGCCACGACCTAACTATGTCACGACCCAATAATGTCACGACCTATGACTTACACACATATGCGGCTTAGCGACTTAACGCTACACGACCTAACTGAGATGCCGACCTATCAACTTAATAGAAGTCACGACCTAACAACTCACGCGACCTAACAACTCACGACCTAACATTCTTAGGTCGTCTAGCGACCTAACTAACACGGCATAGACTCAACGACCTAATCACTTAACTTGTCCACAACCTAACTACCTTAGGTCGTTAACTCACTCAACCCTTAGGTCGCTAAACCCCTTAAGTCGCCAACTGCTACCACTAACTCCCTTAGGTCGCTCGACCGACCTAAACTACAACACGACCTAACCCCTTAGGTCGTCTAAACCCTTAAGTCGTCTACTCCTTAGGTCGTCTACTCCTTAGGTCGGTCAAATCCTATAGGTCGTCCCAAACTAGCATACGACCTAAACCAATACGCGACCTAACTGTCATACGACCTAAGCCTTACCTCGTCCAGTCCTTAGGTCGTTAACTACTACCACTATCATCCTTAGGTCGCCAACTCCTATAAGTTGTCTACGACCTAACTACAATACGACCTAAGCTTCGAACGACTTAACCATACTACGATCCAATAACAACTGTTTTTCAATGTTTTGATCCGTAAAAATACGGGTCGTTACATTCTCTCCCCCTTAGGAATTTCGCCCCCGAAATTCCAAACAAACAGAGCAATCAAAGACTATCCTGCATGCCTACCATCCATAGCAATCAACAAACCATGCATCCAATTCTAGCTTAGCATGGAGAATTCTAAAACTAGAACAAGTTACAATGTCGTTAGATGATACGACACCTTAGGGCCATACCTTGAAGAGTTCGGGATGAGCTGCCTTCATCCTCTCTTCCATCTCCCATGTACAGTCGTTATCATCATCACTCCATTGTACCTTGAGCAACTTAACCACCTTCCTCCTAAGCTGTTTCGTGTCGGTTTCCACAACACGAAGCGGCTTACGAGGTCTCCTATCGACTGGATCAACTTCGAAATCTTCACAGCTATCAGCAGAAACCACTGTATTCGAGTCGTGCACATACTTCCGTAGATATGATACATGAAAAACATTGTGCACACCCGCCATCTTTTCTGGTAACTCCAATCTGTAGGCGAGCTTTCCAATTCGCTCGGTGATCGGGAATGGTCCAACAAATCTCGGAGTCAATTTTCCTTTCTTCCCGAATCGAATAACATTCTTCAGTGGAGAAATTTCACAAAAACCATATCACCAACGTCGAATTCCAAATCCTTACGACGCTTATCGGCATAACTTTTCTGTCGGTCTTGGGCTGCCTTCATTCGCTGCCGAATGATCTCTATGCAATCCGAAGTCTGTCGAATCATCTTTGGCCCAAGTATCAACTTTTCTCCTGTTTCTAACCAACATGTCGGAGAGTTACACGGTCTTCCATACAATGCCTCATACGGTGCCATACCAATGCTGGAATGGTAACTGTTATTATATGAGAATTCCACCAAATGAAGGTGATCTTCCCATGATCCTCCGAAATCTAAAACACAAGCTCTAAGGAGATCTTCCAAAACTCGGTTGACTCTCTCGGTCTGACCATCTGTTTGAGGGTGATAAGTTGTACTCAAACACAACTTGGTTCCCAAAACTTCCTGGAAGCTCTTCCAAAATCCACTAGTGAACAATGGGTCTCGATCGCTCACTATACTCTTCGGAATACCATGGAATCGAACTATCCACTTAACATACAACTCAGCCAACTTTGATGCAGTCCTAGTCGATCGAACAGGAATGAATCTTGCACTCTTAGTCAGACGATCTACAATGACCCAAATCCCTTCATTTCCCGTTCTTGTTCTAGGTAACCCATCGATAAAATCCATCGATATTTGCTCCCACTTCCATGTAGGAACTTCTAATGGCTAAAGCAATCCACTTGGCTTCTTCTGTTCGGCTTTTACCAATTGGCAGTTAATACACTTGGAAATAAAATGTCCAACATCCTTCTTCATACCTTCCCAGTAATAGGTTCTCTTCATATCCCGATACATCTTATTTCCACCTGGATGAATTGTCAACTTCGAGTGATGACTTTCCTTCAGAACTTCATTTCTCAATTCATCTATATCGGGAACAACTAGTCGTCCTTGCTTCCGAAGCCAACCCTCTTGATCGACCTCGAATCCTTTATCCTTTTCTGGATCAAATCCAGATTCCAAATCACGGATAATCTTGACAAGCTTATCGTCTCGCTTTTGGATCTCGCCAATTCTTTCCACAAGATTCGGCCTTATCGATAAGTTTGCCAACATCTCAGGTTCCAATTCACATCTGGGCCTGAAGTCAAATCCAGCTAAATACTCGAGGCTCTTCCATTCTGAAAACATGGCTCCCAATCCTGCATGTCTTCGACTTAACGCGTCTGCCACTGCGTTACCCTTTCCCGGAGTATAGGCTATACCAAAGTCATATGATGCCAAAAACTCTAGCCATCATTGCTGCTGAAGATTCAAATCCTTTTGGGAGAAAAGATACTTCAACGACTTATGATCTGTAAACAATTCGAATCGAACTCCCAATAGATAATGTCTCTACATCTTCAGAGCAAAAACAATCGCCGCTAACTCCAAATCATGAGTCGGGTAATTCCTTTCATGCGGCTTCAGTTGTCGACTTGCATACACAACAACTTTGTCCTTTTGCATCAACACTGCTCCAAGTCCAGTACCACATGCGTCGGTGTAAACCACCATCTCTTCGTTTCCACTTGGATAGTCAAAACAGGAGCACTCGTCAATCGCTCTTTCAGTATTCCGAAAGCTTGCTCACACTTAGCATCCCATCTGAATACTTGGTTCTTTTTCGTCAATCCTGTCAATGGTGCAGCCACCTTGGAGAAGTCTTTGATAAATCGACGATAATATCCTGCTAATCCAAGAAAACTTCTCACATCCGATGCATTCTTAGGTCTAACCCAATCCTGGATTGTTGCCACCTTAGCGGAATCAACCGCTATTCCATTTCCAGAAATAATATGGCCTAAGAACCTCACTTCACTCTTCCAGAAGTGACACTTCGAAAACTTAGCCTTCAGCTGATGTTTCCGTAAGATTTCCAAAACAATACGCAAGTGCGTCTTGTGCTCTTCTTCAGTTCTGGAATAAATCAGAATATCATCCACGAACACTAGCACGAACTTGCTCAACTGATCTCTGAACACTCTATTCATAAGATCCACAAAATATGCTAGCGCATTAGTCAATCCAAACGGCATTACCAGCCACTCAAAGAAACCGGATGGTGTCCGAAAAGCAGTCTTTAGCACACTATCCTTAGCCACTCTCAACTGGTGAAATCCCGTTGCCAAATCCATCTGAGAAAACACCTTAGCTTCGTGAAGCTGATCAAACAAGTCATCTATTCTCGGCAATGGATACGTGTTCTTCTTAGTCACTTTATTCAGCTCACGATAATCCACACACAATCTCAATGATCCATCTGCCTTGGTTGCAAACACAACTGGTGCACCCCATTCGGACATACTACGCCGAATGAATCCTTTCCGTAAAAGGTCATCAACCTGCACCTTCAACTCTTGCTGTTCCCTAGGCGCCATCCGCCTAAGAGGCATCACAACAGGTCTGGCTCCTTCAACTAGATCTATACGAAACTCGGTCTCTCTATGCGGCGGTAACCCTTTGACCTCGTCAAAGACATCCTCAAATCCATTAGCGATTGGCACCGATGACAGTCCATCCTGTGGAACAACCAGCGAATACATGAAGCTCATGAAGACGCCTTCTTCATGCTTACATCGTATCACAACCTTTCGCCCCTCCACATTCTCGACTGTCACCTCCAACCTTTCACAATCAACCTTTGCCGCATACTTCCTAAGCCAGTGCATACCCAAAATAATTCCGAACCCCACAAAGTTCAGAACAAAACAATCACAAACAAAAGAGCAATCATGACTCGATACAATCAGACCACGGCATAACATACACAAACAAGACGAACCCCCAACTGGATTGGTCACAACCAATGGTCTATCAACAATATCCGGTTCTAAACCTAACCGGCCTACAAGTTCGTTACAAACAAACGAATGCGACGCCCCAGTATCAAATAACACTCTAACTGGAACACCACATATGGAAAGAGTACCTTGAACCACCACACTCTTTCCTTTCTCTTCAGCGGTAGAGGCTTTCGAAGATGATGGAACAACCCCCAAAGCATAAGCTTGCACAATCTGCTTGTCCCTCCGCGGTTCTGGACAATTCTTCTTGACATGCCCCTGCTTGTCACAGTTGTGGCACTTCACCGGCACCTTCGGATTCTTACAATCCCGGGAGAAATGGCCCTTCTGCTGACAATTGTAGCAGGTCACTTCGCCCTTTGGCTTCTTCTGGCCATCCTTACCCTTTTGCTGCTGCTGCTTCCTCTTCTTGTTTCCACCCTGCGGTGGTCTAGACTCTCCCTTGGTCACAGCAACAACAGATCCCTCTTTAGGAAACAGATTCTCATGCCTGAGAGCTTTCTCCACAAGCTTCTCAAACGAATCGTCCAAATGATCCACCAACTGCCTCCCAAGATAACTGTCCAAGCCTATTACAAACTTCTCATTCTTCTGGTACGAAGATTCAATATACGACCGGGCATACTTGGACAAAGCTTCAAACTCGGAAACATACTCAAGAACTGGTCTTCCATTTTGCTTGAGCTCCACAAACTTCTTGAACAGAACAGACTTCTGGGCCGTAGAAATGAACTTAGCTTCAAATCTGTCTTGGAATTGCTCCCAAGTAATTTCTTCCTCCGGAGTATCAATGGTGATAGAGTTCCACCAATCAGAAGCTCTCCCTTGAAGCTGTCTTGATGCTAGCTTCCTCTTAGTCGCATCCTCGATTCCCAAATCACCAAAGATCCTTCTACAAGCATCTATCCACCTCTGGACTTCAATAGTTGACTCCGTTCCCAAGAAAACCTTTCCTCCAAGAGCAGTATAATCTTTACACAGCTAAGCAAAATCCACTGGTTTTGGAGTTTGGACTTGAACTCCAACATCTACTGATGGCCCCGGAGCTGGCATCCTTCTCATGATCGAAGTCATCATAGCTTCGAACATAGCAACATAATCAGCAGCCCCCTCAACAGCACGGCCTTCCCTAGCAGCTGGTCTCCCTCTTCGACTCATTCTCAATATCTATAAAAAGGAATGATTAATACACCTTGAGAAACAACTGCATAAGGGATTCAAATCCTTCTAAGCTACTATATTATATATAGTAATCATCCATCAAAATACAAGTACGTCTCTCATACGTAGTTACGTCAGCAAGCGTTGGGTAAAATCGATTAACCAAAGCTCTGATACCAAATGAGACGACCGCCCATGACCCCCGCACTGAACCTAGAGATAGTGCACTGTAAAGTGTGCCAGGCAGCCATGGACGATTGCCAAGGTAAATTAAAACAGCAGAATCTATCGTATTACTCACAGCGCATGGATAAAAATACAATAGAGAATATATATAGTGAAGCTTCACAGAATAGAGTCTCATCAATAAAATTTCATAATAGTTGAATACAACATCTGAATAGCCAATACATCAAGCCTCACTACATATCACTCAGAGAATTATACAAAACAGCGGAACATCCAGTACATATAGTAAGAAAATAATATGCAAGCCTCCAGCTCGTCTTCGTCATCAGCATCGTCGGCAAACTAAGAGCAGCACCTGTCACCTGCTACCTAGTCTGCCCGTCCCAAAATGGATGAACAGCCCAAGGCAATAAGAGTTAAAACATAAAGCCTTGAGTCAGACAACAGTTTTAGTGAGCGGTAAATTAACTAACAACATACCAAAAGAGCATAAAGGAAAAAGGAATAGGAATCCAACCCTCCCACTCCACCTCTTTCTACAGTGATAGCCCTCGGACACACACTAAGCAGAAACAAACATAGCAAAGCAAACATTTAAAGTAAAGAAATTATCAATCGAGTCAAGGGCGATGTTTTCCAAGTACAAACCCCAAGGCCTAAACCAAGATCAGATAAGCACCCAGAAAATGCCGCTCTTGAGACCGAATGACGATACAACCAAACATCCATGACTCTGGCTATCACTGTTATCATTGCTTCGATACCACCGTTAATTGAATGACCGGCACATTCTTTCAACCGTCCGTCAAGGGCTAATGGAAACCCCGGTTCTAGACATAACTCCGCACGTCGTCGCAGCCCGTGCCTAGGACTATCGAATCTGCCCAGAGTACTCGACTACCAATCAGTAGCCTTTTGGGACTATCGAATCTGCCCAGCTTACTCTTGCTTTGAGCATGCTAGAACCTTCAACAACGATGAAATCTCAGCCTTCTAGTCATCCTCCTCGACGACTATTTCCATACTAGCTCAAGCGCCTCTCAAGCAAACCATTATCCTCTAACTCGAACCATTTCACCGAGTTATCAACATGCTTGGAATGATCCCGTCTGGATTAGACCAAGGCTATCTCATATCATGCCTCGCTTCATAACATCCTAGCAAAGCCTCATCTCAACATCATCATCATCAAATCTATCCATATGAGCTTCATCATCCGCTACAAATGCCACGAGCAGCTTTCACAATTCAAGAGCCTTTCTCTTAGCTTTTGAATCGTCTTCGACCATCTTGTCTAAATCAAATCATCAATCAACTAATTCATAACAATCAATCAAGTCAATCATTAATCCATGTAATCAAACATTCACACATGATCTAATAAACAATTATAACAATAATGGCAATCTTGTAAATAAAGAGTCGAAATCTAACAAGCATGAAACATGAGTAATATCTCTATAACTTGATGAATGAACTTGCATAGGTTAATCATGTAGTAAAATGGATGTCAAATCATCATGAACAATAGATTTATACTTAGGTTTAAGAAAATGCATGGAAATCACTATTTTAACACCAAATCAAACCAACGATCCGATATACTCCTTTGGATCCGTGTGAGAGATAATCAACACTCATCAAATCACCTAAACACCTTAAAAGCAACACACTTCAGATCTGGACAGCGAAGGATCTAACTCGATCTATCAAAATTCCGCTTCAAACAATGAAATCTATCTTCGATGGATGTAGATCTTCAATCTAAGCTCTTGGATCTTCGATTCGATCTTCGATTTGGATGGAAGGAATCACAAGATTAAAGTGGAGCAAAAGAAGTGAAGAAGTGTAGAACTCGAGCTCTCAAAATAGCAGCACTTCGTCGCTTCAAAATCCGGATCCCAAAAATGAAGAAGAACCCGCCTATTTATAGGCTGATTTCCTTAGGTCGTCCACCCCCCCTTAGGTCGTCCACGACCTAACTATCCACGACCTAACTGTCCATGACCTACGACCTAAAAACACTACGACCTAACACATGCACGCGACCTACGACATATGCGACCTAACATATGCGCACGACCTACGACCTAACACACTCAAGCGGCTTAACAACAGTGCCGACCTAACGACTTAACAGAGGCCAAGACCTAACTATGTCACGACCCAATAATGTCACGACCTATGACTTACACACATATGCGGCTTAGAGACTTAACGCTACACGACCTAACTAAGATGCCGACCTATCAACTTAACAGAAGTCGCGACCTAACAACTCACGACCTAACATCCTTAGGTCGTCTAGCGACCTAACTAACACGGCATAGACTCAACGACCTAATCACTTAACTTGTCCACGACCTAACTACCTTAGGTCGTTAACTCACTCAACCCTTAGGTTGCTAAACCCCTTAAGTCGCCAACTGCTACCACTAACTCCCTTAGGTCGCTCGACCGACCTAAACTACAACACGACCTAACCCCTTAGGTCGTCTAAACCCTTAAGTCGTCTACTCCTTAGGTCGTTTACTCCTTAGGTCGGTCAAATCCTATAGGTCGTCCCAAACTAGCATACGACCTAAACCAATACGCGACCTAACTGTCATACGACCTAAGCCTTACCTCGTCCAGTCCTTAGGTCGTTAACTACTACCACTATCATCCTTAGGTCGCCAACTCCTATAAGTTGTCTACGACCTAACTACAATACGACCTAAGCTTCGAACGACTTAACCATACTACGATCCAATAACAACTGTTTTACAATGTTTTGATCCGTAAAAATACGGGTCGTTACAATTACCATTGCCATAAGTTATGCAGTACAAAAATGTTGTAGTTTTATGCATTTGTAGAAAATGAAAATTAAAAAAGAAGAGAAATAACCATTCTTCCTTTTTTATAAGAAAGAAACTAACAATTCTTGCTTTTTTGGAGATTGAATATTGAGATTTGTTTGATTGGATTGTGACTAAAAGTTTATTATGTATATATTGTGATTGATCAGTTTTCCTTTAGTGCATACTGCATTTTAACTCGATTGATGTTCTGTACGAAGCTTGGATTCGGATTTAGTGCATCTGATGGTAGTTTATATTTAACATCAACAACTTTGTTCATTTGTTCTCATATTATAGTTTCTCATCTTTACAACGTATCTATTCAGATTAATCCATTCAATTTTTAAATAAGATAAAACATAGTTATTGTTTCAATTGAACTGTTGTTGGTACATTGAACCCAAGCGATTTTTACAAATTTTTCGAAATAGCAATTCCACTTAATAGCTGAAATATATAATGCTTAAAAATAATATAGCGTAATAATAATGACATACAAAATTTCTATAAATTTTTGTTATACCGGGTTGCAAATGTAAATTTTTTCAGTGCTACGATTCTAGCTACTTATATTTGAGGTATTTGATAGGGGAAATTAATAATTTAATTTGATTTAAGTTGTACTAATAAATATTTGATATAGCAGCTTAAAAGGTTATTGCATTTTATTTAGCACATATCAGATTATTATTTATCTACATTGCTTTTAATTTTGCATCTCACTATACATTTCTTTTGTAGAGCTAAGAGCTAGAGGATTACTTGGGTCTAAAGTGCAGTTGAAAGAAGCTAAAGAAGATTTGTGCAAGCCAATTAAACTAAAGGTACAACTTCAAATCAATGGACTTCATTCACACATATTTCATATAGTATAAAGTTAAAAGAATAGATTTTTTGGAAATACGTATGGCACTTCATATAGTACTTCATACAGTATCAAGTTAATGGTATGCTTTTATTACTATACCCATGGACTAATTAATTTTTTAATTTTTTTAAATATATTGCCTTTTCTGAGTGATGCTTTTATGTTATACAATTGTTGTTACTAAATCTATGCAACGGTGGCAAGAATTAAAATGTAACAAGCATTTTAAGGATTTTTGTGTTAGCAATTGTCAAGAGTGATGTTTGATATTGCGTTATTACTCATATATGAGTGCGAACCCGTGCTATGCACACAGATTATCTTGAAAAACTTGTTATATTAAAAAAACAATAGCTTTATAATAAGTATTGGCAATCGTTTCCATATAGAAAAAAATTAAATGAATTTGTAGCATAAATAAAGTGTTGGTCAAGTTCTCACTTACACATAGTGATTTTTATATATACACTTACAAAATATTATATTTAAAATTTATTAAAATTTATTTATTTTATTTTTTGAAAGAAAAAGTTATTCACACATATAATGTGAATATTTTGGTGTGATTGTAATATGTTAAAATGAATTTGATTTGTATTAAGTGCATCTCATTATGTGCATTTCCATAACATTATTATGAATTTCATTTCTTTTTTTAGCATTAAGTTCATTTTTACACTGATAAGTAGATGTACCTCATAATATCTATGTTTAACGATCTTATATTTATATACTTTCTTAACTTCTCCCAACCGAATCATTGTGACATCAATTTTTTTTAAAATCCAATAAAGATTCTACTCATGTTTTAATGAATATTATATGAGAAAATTTATCTTGTCAAATGAAATTTCAACAAAATTTTGGTTTAATTTTCTAATGGCTTTTAGGCAGTAGTTGAGATAAGAAAATACTTAGCCAAGAAGTGGAAGATATATAAATTGTATACCTTATTATGTCAACTCTATTCTGCATGAACTAATGTCAAATGGGCACTGCTCTCCTTTGTAACGTTGGTTTATTTCATTAGGCTGGACTCTACTTGCGCCTCCGTTTATTAAGTTCCACTTGCTCCTCTATTTATTAAGTTATAAATGTTTAGAGAAGGAGTTCATGTTGTTTTAGTATTTCATTGGTTGTTAACATGCAAAATATACCTATTTCCTGCTGTTGTTTGATGTTGTTGTTTGTTTTTACCACGACTTCATTCTCTTGTCATAAGCTTTATTACCGTTTTGTTTTGTTTGCAACAACGTTGTTAACCTTATCTTTGGCATCTGTTGAAGCTGGAATATGCCGTGAAGTTTATATTGATTTTCTTTTTCATACACTGACTTTATATTCCTTTATAGAAGGAACCCACAAATTTGACCTTGCACTCTTTCTTGATTATTCTCCTACGACCTTGGTATGAATTTCTGATGTCTGTCAGGTTTGAAATATAAACCACTTCCCATTATTATATCCTGCACCTATGATTCTTCTACTTTTTGTTTGGTGCATTTAGTGACTAGTGTTCTTGTATATGATTGCTCTTTTGATTTGTTTATATATTAGTTTTCTAAATAATATTTACAGGGTAAATGCTCAATGAACTACATGCATTGTTTTTGTTGCTTGATGATGATCTGTGTTTTTAATGATGCTCTTAAAATTAGTTGTTATAATGGCATGAATCTGCTTAAAAAATACAATGGTTATAAATGCATAACATCATTAAATTTGAGAGTTTCTTATTACTGTTCATTTTCAAAATAAATACACTATTAGGTCACTCAGTGCAGTTGCAATGTGTTTAAAATCGGTAGGTAGATATCATTTTAATAATATTAGGTGATCCCACATTCCCACTATCTGCATTGTTCTGAAACAAGTAGTTAGAGACTTAGAAACTTGAATTATAAAGCATGCATGCAAATCAAACTCCACATTGAATCATACAAGTAAAGATGAATACTTCATCTTAGTTTTCTTAGTTCATAATATTAGATTGGGTGTAACTATTTGGGTTTTCAATAGTTCTTTTTTTGATTATAACAGCTAATCAATTTCCACGTCAAAGTTTGGAAACTTATTTGCCTTCTTATATCGATGATGGAAAAGGATTGGGTTTTTTTAAACAGGTGACAATACAATTCTTAACTTAATATGTATTTTGAGAATCAAAACATGTATTCTAATATTAAAACGCAAACATTTTTGTTTTTATTTTTTGTCATAGAACTAGTATAGAGAACCAACAAGGAGCATTGAATTTCGTGCATGCTGTAAAGAGGAAGATAAGAAATGTAGAAATTTTTTTATGTCCTTGCACAAATTGTCGGAATCTTAGCCGTCATGATGACCACATCATCATTGAACACTTAATTATGAAAGGAATGGATCCTTGATACAAGAGCAGTATATGGTATAACCATGGCGAAGAGATAAATGAAGAGAAGAAAGCAAAGTTGTTTAACGTATATGACCTATTTAAGATGATTCACTATGAAGATGAAGATTTTTTGAATCATGAATTTTTTGATGATGATAAAGATAATGATGATTTTCAAAGAAGGGAGGATGAGTTACTTAAGAATTTAAAAGATGCAGAAACTCCATTGTATCCTGGTTGCACAGATCACACAAAATTATCTGCAATCACCATCTTGTATAATCTTAAATGTGAGACTGGCTTGTCCGATAGTGGGTTTGATAAGCTTTTAACTGTGCAACTTTATTTTTGCCGAAGGATAATGTGCTTCCCAAAACTTTATATGACGTAAAGAAATTTCTTAAAGCATTTGATATGGGTTTTGAAAAGATACATGCTTGTGAGAATGACTGTTGCCTTTTTAGAAAAGAATACAAAGATTTAGATACTTGTCCAAAATGTGGTTCTTCGAGATGGAAGAAAAATCAAGACACCAAAGAGATTATACATGGTATTCCAGTTAAAGTGTTGAGATATTTTCCAATAATACCAAGATTTAAAAGAATGTATAGATCTCAAAAGATGGCAGAAGATTTAAGATGGCATTTTAATAATAGAAGCAATGATGGAAAAATGCGTCATCCCGTGGATTCCATGGCATGGAAAATGGTGGATGAAAGGTGAAATCTTTTTCATCCGATCCACGCAATCTTAGACTTGGTCTTGTTACAGATGGATTTAATCCATTTTCCATGTTGAGTTAAAAATATAGTTGCTGGCCAGTAATGCTTGTGACGTACAATTTCTCGCCTATGTTGTGTATGAAGAAGGAAAATATTATGTTAACTTTACTTATTCCAGGCCCAAAGCAACCCGGGAATGATATTGATGTGTATTTGGCACCTTTGGTGGAAGACTTGCATCATTTGTGGTGTAATGGAGTTGATGCTTATGATGCATTTAGTAAAACATTGCTTAAACTGAATGCAATTTTGCTATGGACGATTAATGATTTTTCGGCTTATGGAAATCTTGCTGGATGTCATGTGAAAGGGGAACAAGCTTGCACATTATGTGGTGTCAATACCTATAGTCGTTGGATGAATCAAAGTCGAAAGAACATCTACATGGGCCATAGAAGATTTCTACCTATTACAGATTCACGGAGGAAACAAAAGGCTTGGTTTGATAACACCATAGAGAAAGGTAGTGCTCCTAGAATTCTAACTGGGAGAAACATTTATGCATTGTTGAAGGATTTTCCAAATGATTTTGGAAAAGGAAAGGAAAAGAAAGAGAGGGAAAAGAAAAGTAAGAAGAGGAAGTGTGCTCATGATACAGAAGATGAATATGATATGGCAAACGATCCTACAAAAATGGAGTTATCAAGATGGAAAAAAAGATCAATTTTCTTTGATTTGCCATATTGGGAGGTTAGTGGTAAATTTATTTACTTTTCATTATTTTAACAGAATAATAATATATTAACGCGTTATAGTTTTGATTTTCGTAGAAACTTCCCTTACGTCACAATTTTGATGTGATGCATGTGGAGAAAAATATTGGTGAAAGCATATTGGGCACGATGTTGCATGGTAATAAATCAAAAGATGGAATCAACTCTAGAAAGGATTTAGAGGATTGGGGAATTCGAAATGAGCTTCATGTACAACCTCGTGGGAATAAAACATATCTTCCACCGGCTCCATATCTATTGTCAAATTCCGAGAAAAAGTTATTTTGTAAAAGATTGTACGATTTCAAAGGGCCTGACGGCTATTGTTCAAATTTGAAGAATCGGATTTCGTTGCAGGATTGCAAAATTAATGGATTGAAGTCACATGATTACCATGTATTAATGCAACACTTATTGCCAATAGCATCAAGAGGATTAATAGCAAAGAAGGTGAGAAAAGCAATAATTCGCTTATGTTCTTTTTTCAACAAATTATGTCAACGTGTTTTTGATAGAGAGAAGTTGGAACAAATCAATATTGAGATTATTGAAGTTTTATGTGAGCTTGAAAATTTTTTCCCACCATCTTTTTTTGATATAATGGTACATTTGTCGATTCATTTTGGAAAAGAAGCACTAATGTGTGGACCAGTTCATTTTCGTTGGATGTACCCATTCGAAAGATATATGAAGACATTTAAAGATTATGTAAGAAACTATGCACGACCAGAAGGATGCATTGCAGAATCCTATCTTGCAGAAGAATGCATGAGGTTTTTCGATGAATTTTTG
Source organism: Allium fistulosum (assembly GCA_030737815.1). NCBI lineage: Eukaryota > Viridiplantae > Streptophyta > Magnoliopsida > Asparagales > Amaryllidaceae > Allium > Allium fistulosum. Next base: position 13,387,009 of record JASFAW010000015.1, on the reverse strand, counting down.
AAAAAATCAGGACAAATTGAGGAGAAAGAAGCTCGGAATGAAGATTATGAAAGAATTGTAATACTCGAGGGACGTCCGATTTCAATGTCCAAGACAGTTACATTGTCAGTCAATGAGAAAGAAATTGCTCATTTAGCTGTGTTAATGAATATGGCTGTGGTGGAACCATTTATAGCGTAAGTTTATGTTACATTATTTTAATGTGATTGTAATGCTAAATATAACTTATAATCACTTGTTCTATACTAGTTTTCATTTGGAGGAATTAGAAAATTCAAACGAGCGCATGAGAAAAAATGCGACCTTACTTTGGGAAACACATACAAAAAAATTTGCCGATTGGATTAAAAGGAAGGTTAGTTGGATTTTAAATATATTCTCATTTGACTAATAATATTACTCTAAAATATTCATGTTAAATGGAATTTGTTGTAGATACCTATTAACTCCAAGGATCACAACGAAATGTTAAAATGGATTGCTTTTGGTCCGAAGAATGATGCATTGTCTTACAAAGGATATATCATCAATGGGCAACGTTTTCATATAAAAGATGTAGCGAGAGAAACTCAAAATAGTGGTGTGACTTTTGATGCGACTACTATGTGTAGAGAAAGTGCAAAAGATATGTCCCAAGTGGTTGATGTGGTCACTTATTATGGAATATTGACTGATATAATTTTATTAGATTATCATGTGTTTTATATTCCAGTTTTTAAGTGTCCTTGGGCACATAAAGGAAATGGAGTAAAAGTTGATGAAGATGGGTTCACTCTTGTTAATTTACATCAAAATCAAGCATCGTTTTCAAGAGATCCATACATACTTGCATCTCAAGCAAGACAAGTATTTTATTCACGAGAAAATGATATTTCAAATTGGTATGTTGTAATGAAAGCACCATCAAGAAGTTTTTATGATCTAGAGACAAATGATTAGGCCGAAGAAGACATCCAAATCGAGGAAGATTGCGAAATAACTGAAATGGATGATGAAGATATTAGCTATGTTAGGGAGGATTGCGAAGACATACTTGAGTAGATTATACGTTAAATTAGTTTTTGCAAGGAAGAAGTTTGGTTTAGATGTTTTTATGTTATGTTTTTGTTTTGTTTTAAGACCTAAATATGATACTTGAGGTTGTTATTTTGGAATATATGAAACTTGCTAATTTAATTACATTCATGCAGTTTACTTCTTTTAATTTTTCGAAATGATGCTATGTGAATTTGGGATAAATGGATGTGCACCATTATTTTATTTCTAATTTTGTGTGGAATGAATAGAGTTTGTGATATTCAAAATTTGGGAATTCCAATGGTTGTTTGGCCTGGTAGGATGTGTCTTCTGTAAGTTAAAAATGAAGCATATGAGCTTAGAGGAATATTGACTGGTTTTTTTGTTTTTAACTTATATTAGTCTCTGTTTGAAATGTACAAATTAGCTGTGAAGTTTATGAGCCAATCTTTAAAAAATGAGAGCAAATACAATATACCATATGAGCCGATCATTATTTGTATAAAATTATCATTATTGTTTTATCAAGTTTAATCATATCATTGTTTGAATGATGAAAATGTTTCAAAGCTTGTACTCAGATAAACATAGCCCTATTTGACTCATAATGGCAAAAGTAGCATGTCTATGAAATATGAACTAGAACACTATATTTCCTTTAATGATATTCTTTTGTTCAGATAATTAAATCAACTGTATTTGTATAACTGCTATAACCACCAATATGTAGGGAACAATACAGAAGTATTTTCATATGTAATTAATAAGCTTTGGCAATTTGTTCATACTAATGGCAAACTTCAATTTGTGTGGTTTTTTCCTGAGAAAATCTTTTTATATTTGGATTATTCATATGGTAGCGCTGTACTTGCTTGAGTTGATGGCTGTAGTGATTTTGGGTTTTTATATTTTAGTGTTTTTGCGGTAATTTAACTCCCTTTGTTCATGACTGTATTTGTGGTCCTCTGAGATGCACAACACTGTATTATATAAACATCATTTAATTTTTCAAAATTTGTGCATTAGTTGTGTAGGATGCACCATAATATTCTAGCATCTGCATGCAGTTTACTTCTTTTACGTGATGTACATCTAAAAAATATTGTATTATGTTTCATTGGCAGAAAAGAGATGTTTCCAAGCTCTGTACGTACACGCAACCAGAGAAAGACCGAAGAGGAATCCCGAAAGTATAATTCAAAGCGGAATTATAATTCAAATGTCAAATTTAAGAAGCCAACCGGTGTTTGCAATGAATGGCAAGAACAAACAGCCAATGCTAAGAAGCGGAGAATGATGAAGGCCAAGAACAAGCAGTCAATGTTAACAAGCCAGTTGGTGCTTGCAATGAAGGCGAAGAACAAGCAATCGATGATTTCAATGTAGACCAAGACCAAGCAATCGATGATTTCAATGTAGACCAAGAAAGACTCTGCTCAGAAAATGAAAGGCCTTCTGACCTAAATGCCGATGCTGAGATCGAATTCGAAAGACCAAGTGAAGCTGAAACTGCAAATACATCTCGGAAAAGAGTTGGTAAAGGTCCAACAAAAGGAAAAAGACTCCCGTTAACCTATCAAAGTAGAATTGAAGTTGAGTTCAATGATATAGCCGTACCCATAGGACCAGGGTCGGTATATTTATCTTCTTTTCTTGGGCCTCTTGTGCGGGAGTGCGTTCCATACACGCTTGATGATTGGAGGCTTCTAAGTGATGAGTTGAAAACTGTTTTATGGGAATCGATTCAGGTATGGAAAAGTAAATAATTGCACTAGTTAAAAGTTGTTTTGCAGTTTCATCTAGGCACTAGTTAAATAATTGCACTAGTCAAATGTGTGTGTGTGTACCAGGTATTGTAAATGTGAGTGTTGTATGTTTGGTTTTATAAGATTTCAAAGAATAAAGGCTTTGAGCACATAGTGCTTCAACTGCAAATACGAAGTGTTTAGTGCAAATGGTTTGGGATATAAAGGGATTTCGATTAATCCAAAATTCAAAGTTTGTATCTTCATTTGATTTGAATTTCAATTAATCTGATATGTCGGGTTTTAGGACTTCAAGTGTGTTTGGTTCCATATATATATATAAATATAGTTTCTTATACAGTTTAACCTCTTTGGAGTTTCAAGATTTGCGGTCTTGAATGTATAAACAGTTATGAGTACACGTATGAATTTATGTATAAAGGAAGTGCAAAAGTTTAAAGAAATTTATGTATAAAGGAAGTGCAAAAGTTTTAAAGAAATTTTTGTAAATTTCTTTACATTTCGAGCATATCAAATGCACTTTATTTTCGGACATTTGCGAAATCTTTGAGTATAGGCACCAAGTGTTTATGAAAATCAGGTTTGTGAAGATGAATGAATTTTGAATCTGTAAAAGTTTGAATGTATATATCTTAGTATTTCAAAGTAATATAAACTTCGTGTGTGGATAGGTTTTGAATGTGAAAATTTCAAAGTAATGTTAATATGTATAATTTTTAGATACATATCAGGTTCATTTTAGGAAATCTTAGGGATATGAATAAATACCCTATCATGAGTTTTGGAAATGATGATAATTTTGTCTATGTATGAGTCTTAAGTGTATACGTATCAATAAATTTTGAAGTATTTATGACTATGGGCAATGTCAAATTTAAAAGGTATAATAACACGAACTGTGGATGGATACTTAACTTTGGATGCAGGGACAATCCAGTCACATTAAATTTTACAAGTATGAGCTTTTGGATGCGAGAATTTTTATATACAAATGATTTCATATAGACAAGTATCAATTATGAATGTGCGGGTGATCTTGTATATACTTATTTTTGTGAAAATTTGGTTTTGAATGCATATATATGATGCATGAAATGTCATATATGGCTTTAAACATGTTACCTCTTGAACGTGTAAATTTACACAAAATTTTATAATAACAAAGTGTGCACATGATTTCAAAGTATTTTATTTTCAAGTACACCGGATTCAAAGATGCCTGCTTTCAAGTGAATACATCTTAAACTCTAAAATTGCAGGTGTATATACATATGAGCTTTTTAGTGAGTGATAATTTTAACAGCCGCTTTTATATGTGCACACAAACTTTATAATCCATATATAATTCATAAATGTCCTGTACAGTTTCAGTCTGTCCTATACATTTATGTGCGAATACTCCGACTACGAGGTTAATTGTGGTCTTTAGCATTAAACTTCAAACTGTATATACATTTACAAGATGCAACATACAGCAACAACCTCGAAATGAGAATACTTTGGATAAATTCAAATATTTTCATGTATTGTTGCAGGCTAGATTTAAATTGGAAGAGGATTGGCAAAAAAGTGCTGTATTTCAGCAAATGGGAATACTTTGGAGATCCTCGAAAAGCAAATTGGTGCGAAAAATTAATAAATCAGAGACATAAGAGGAAAGACTTAATCTGAAACCGGCCAACATCAAAAGCATGATAGAATGGAGAAAGTTTGTAAAGGCAAAAACAAGTATGGAGTTTAAGGTAACATAAAGGAAAACAAGTAAAATTACATTCTTTCTTTTATATGTTATTTTCAATATGTTTTTTATACTAGTTACTAAGTTCTAACACCTTCCAATATTTCCAGAAACGAAGTGAGAAATATATGGCCCTTAGGAATAAACAACTTCCACATACATCTGGTCGTAGAGGAATGGCTAGATTGACCGAGGACCTGGTTAGTTAATTAACTATAGCATTATTTACCTAGGTATTTAATACCTATCAGTTTATTTATTTAATGTTATTCTAAATTTAGAAAGAGCAGAGTTCAGATCCATTGTCCATAACTAGAGTTGATGTTTGGATTAAATCTCACATTAGAAAGAATGGTGAACCAGTGAGCATGGATGCTGCAAATACTATTGTAAGAATTTTTTTATTGTATCGGTATATTAAAATTTGTCTGAAACTATGATAATTTTACCATCGTACATTATTTGTATGTATTTAATTCATGTAGGAGGAGTTTAAAAAATTAGATAACCTATCACAGTCCACTTCGTCATATAATGTCAAAGAAGATGCTATTGCACAAGTACTGGGGCAAGATAAACCAGGACGGTTAAGGGCAATGGGAAGGGGTTGCACCTTAGCCAAGCTAACTTTGTCACGGTCCAGAGATAAACAAGTATCTCAGTGTCAACAACAAATAGCAGAATTGCAGAGTATGTTAAAAATGCTGATGGACAAGAAGGTAAACTTTTATTGAAAGATGTTAACAAGCATACTACTCAGCTCAGTATACATTAGTATTAGCTTGTAAAATATACAAAGATGTATGTGTTTTTGTATACTAAGGTTTTCTAAATGCTTTGGCACAGGATAAACAAACTTCAAAAGAAGGGAGCACACATGAATTGGTAAAAAATAAATATATTACTGAAGAAACAACACTTGGATTTTAGTTTTTGATCCAGTAATTAATATAATTTTTGGTGGAATAATTGTAGGGCAATGCCAACGTATGTGAGCTATTGAATTGGGATGGAACATCTGAAGTTGTTGCCGAAGGGAGAGTGGTGTCTACTGACCCAAATGAGGTTGTCGGTGGCATTCGTATTGGACTAAATGATGTGAGCGTTGTTATAGATTGCGTGGATAAACCAGATGCTTATTTATGGAGACCTACACCTCATATGTCAGTATTAGGAAACGCTGAGAATAAGGTGGTAGCATGGCCAACTACTTGCATTAAGATGACACTACAAGGACACTTGAATGAAGTTAGTACGGTAAATTTTCTGTGCATACTATCAACCGACAATTGTAGCTTGACTTTTTTTATTCATTTCAGTCAACATTTTTCAAAAACACATGAAATAATTAAATTTTTTGTGCATACTATATGTTTATATTTTTCATTTTTAGAGTAACAGCAGCGTCCATGACAATAGATGCAAGATTTATGATTGGAATGAGAGTGATGTGATAGTTGCCGAAGGAAGAATCTGCTGCGGTGATTCAAACCATATTGTGAATGGTATTCCGCTTGGTCCATCTGCCGTTGTGGTTTTGGTCGAAAATGTAAAAAAAGGAGATGCTTACTTATGGCGATCCACAACTGATATGTTGCGTATTAGAGATGCAGTTGGTAGGAAAGTAGCATGGCCAAAATCAAAAGTTGAAGCTGAAAAAGGAAATGTTGCGACTTCTTCTTCTGGACTCAGACCCATAATCTCGAGGAAACCACACCAATATGTAAGTATATATTTTGAAGTATTTTTATGTATGTATGTATTCTGCATAATAACCTCGTTTTTTGCCAGCCAATTTCAGAGTTGATAACAAATAATAAATGCAAGATAATTGATGTAGGTGAAACAAATGAAGTGGTGGCTGAAGGAACTATCGCTTCAACTGATCCAACATCGATGGTCCATTGTCGTCCATTGGGATGTGATGCTGTAAAAGTTTGGGTAGACTTCGTAAGAGTTCAAAATGCAGTGCTATGGAGACCTACATCGTAGTTGACATGCATGGAAGATGCTTTTGGTACCACTATAGCTTGGCCGATCTCAAAAGTCATTGGGGAAACAAAATAAAAGGTGCGATTTCTATTATATATGAAAAGTTATTATTTTAATAGTTAGCCTCCTACCTTTTGCAAAGTTGTTGATCTATAAAAGGTGTGATTTTTAATATATTTATGTTAGACAAATATTCATGAGTGAGTACTGATATCTGCCTAAAATCGACTGTTTGATGCTCTGTCAGCTGGTTGTTTCAAAGTTCAACCATAGCAAAGAAAAAAACATATTTATTGCAATTTTTTAGTAATTTCAATTACACACATAATGATAATAAAGTGAACAAAAAATTATTTTCTTTACTAGGAATAAAATGTAAAAATATTGAAGATAATGTACAACGATGTTGTTAATATCGTTATTAGATACTTATCAAGCAAGTACTGATATAAGATATCTATAATACAGGGAAAATTCGAATTATATTGGTGAAATATCAGAATTATAGTTATAGTCTTTACTACGTAATAATAACCTAAAGATATATGATATTCTAAATACCAAGATGAAACGGTAATTTAGTAAATTATTTATAAAGAAAATAAACATTTGAAAAGACCAATCTAAAATTTGGACAATAGACAAAAAAAAAATTAGCACACATGCTTTTATATTTGGAGTCATCCATCGTTTAGAACAATTGAATATGGGGAGTTTAACTTTTCCATATCAATATTTTTTAATAATTGCATATATTGATGATACAAATGGTATTTTGTTAATTTTTCTGAAAAGTGAACTGTGATTTCAGGCAGAAATTTTAGTAAATCTCGGGAAAATTTTAGTAAATCCTGAATTTTTGTTGCCATTTGATTGATGAAACTCTGATTTTCAGTTGTTAAATTTTCTGGTGAAGAATAAGTGCATTCTGAATCAGTTTCAACATCTTCAGCTGGGACAAATTCACGTGTGTTTGATGTTTAGTGAATATTGGGTACCTGTACCTCTCCCATCCTGCTTCTGAAACCAAAATGAATGAAATAAATTGTACACTAATATAAAGTAGAAAAATAAGTTGTACACTAATTATATATAATCTTCGGACACAAACAACATATGCATTGTTTATATATTATAAAGAAAATAAACCAATTCGTCAAAAAAGTTAGAATCATAATTCCCATGGGCGATAACGTTGCAGTTGATGGTATATGTATAAGAAGTTTCAAATTTAATAATGTTACAGTTGATCATTTAATTCACTTATTTGATCTTCAATTTGATTATCTGCTGGAGTAGGATACCCGACAAAATTAATGAAATATCAAGCAATATATCAGCCAATTCTTTGGCCAGCTAAATACTGTGACTGAGTGTACTTTTGGTGGCAGTAGGGTGGGTGGGTTTGTGGGCTTTAATTAGCTACGATTTTTCTGTTATCTACAAATTTGGCTGAAAGTTATAAGCATTGTTTTCTTTGTTTGTTGTATTGCGCGCTCTCTCTCTAGTGCCGAATGCAGTTTAAAATATTCCTGATACTTTTGCATTGTATTTGAATGAGTGTGTTCTGGTCTTGCCTTACCATGTACACAAGTCCCTTTACAAAAATATTCCTGATACTCTGAGTGTATACCTTAAGCAGCATGTTTCTTGCCTGCTTTAAATATATTTTATTGAATTTTGCAGATGAATCTTTGGACTTGCACATAGTTAAGTCTGGTCCTTTTTGCAGTGGTTGTACATTTCTAATTGGGTAGCTAAGAACACTAGAAATTATGGTTATACCTTTTTTATTCCAATATTCAAATTTTAGATCCTCATTGTTGATTATTACTTGTCTAAAGGTGGATGAACTTCTCCGAAGAAATTATCAGTTGCTTATGGTATTTGCTTAGCGAGTTGTTTATGGTATTTGCTTAGTTAGTCATCTACGTATGGATTTTACGGTAGTTCAGTTGTTTATTTCATTTTGTTTTTGGTATTTCAGTTTTATAAACTTCTCTACATAAGGATTTTATGTTAACTTTTGTCTTGAAACTACTGTATTTATGTACTAGTTGTGTGACTATGTATGGTTATGTACTACTTCTGTATCAATGTATGGTAATGTACTACTTGTGTTTATGGTAGTTCATTTGTTTATGTATTTTTTGTTTATTATTGAACTATTTATTATTACTTTTTAATATAAATTATGAATAAAGTGAATTGGAGAGTGAACGGGCTAGCAGAATGTGAGAAATAGACATAGAAAAGCAAAAATATTTAGTGGCGTTTATCAAACGCTACGGAAACAATTTAATGACAGAAAAAAAACGCAACAAAAAAATATTGCTGCGGTGAAATATACAGCCTTTAGAATGATCAGTCTATAACAAGGTCTATTTATTGGCGTTTAGAAAACGCTACGTAAAAAATATGTTGAAAAAAATCGCTGCTAAAAAATATGGTGGCAGAAAAAAATGCAACGAAAAAAAATATTGTTGCGGCGAAATATATATTGTGGCATATAATAAACGCAGCTATAAGGTTTGGGTGTAAGTTGTAACCCAAACATCACTTTTGGTGGCGTTTCAACATGCTACAAAAAAAGATTTACGGTGGCGTTTTTTTGCCGCCGCAATAAGGCACATTATAACAGCGTTTACAAAAACGCAACCAATTAGTTGCATGTCGTATGGCGGTGTTCTCTAAAACGCCGCCATAAGTTATGGTTGCGTTTTTTGTGCGCCACCAAAAGTACTTTTTGGTGTAGTGTACATTTATATTATTTAAGTTGTATTATTAAACTTTTATACTTTATTTAACTTATATAATTTTTATGGATAACATTATATTAATTAAATCTTATTTAATTTATTTAATTAATTCACACTTTTTAGTTATTATATTATTCAATTATAACATATTATATTAAATAAATATATATATATACACATACATTATACCTTAATAGTAATACACATATATCTTATGTATGTATGTATATTAATTTATTTATTAACTTTAATTAATTTATTTAATTAAACAATTTTAATTAAACTTTTTATTAATTTGGAAAATTCTTTTATACAGATATATACTCATATTGTAAAAAATAATTGAAGACAACATAACTTATATCATTATATATTATACCTGTATATATACATTTAATTAATTAATTCATTCATTCATTAACCTTATTAATAAATAATATTTTCAAAATTAATTTTATAACATTTTGAAAAATTATATTATAACTTTTATAATATTTGCTTTATTTTAAATTTAACTGTTAAATTAAAAATCTTAATTTAATTATCAAAATAATTTGAAAATCTATATTATAATATTTTTCTTGTTTTAAATTTAACTTTTAAATTCAAAACTTTTATTTTAATTTCAAAACAATTTTGAAATTAGCTCAAGGCCCAATTCAAATTGGGCCCTTTGTATTAGGGGTAACCTTTGAGCTCACATAATTGTTCGAGCTAAGTCGGTAGCCATGTAGGACAAGGTATTTGATTATTCAACAATCCAGCTTAGACATTGCCTTTCTTAGGGACCCTACTAATTGGGTTATAAGCTTAATTAATTAGTCCTGATATGACTAATTTAGACTACATAGGCTATTGGGCTCTAATACCATTGTTGGAACTAGACCAGCACGCAGTGGGGTAAATGGGTACATTTCAAAAAACTTATTCCATTTTGGATCTTATTAGGCCTATGAAGTCTAAATTTATTTAGATCTTATCTAAATTTTATATTAAATAAAATGATATTTTAATAAATTTATAAATAATGTTTTATTTATTGTTATTTTGTATTGTATTATATATTACGTGTATCATATGCACACACACACACACACACACACACACACATATATATATATATATATGCGTCATATACACATATGTGCGTCATATACACATATGTGTGTACGTTCACATGCAACATAATAGAGTGTACATGGTTTAACATGCCCATATATAGATGCTTAGATTTACACCACAATAGACATGCTAGCCCCTCTGTATACATGAATGCTGTCAATTATATATGTATATGTAAAATATGAATATGTATATACAATATTATATGCTATAAATATTAGTAGCAAAGTGAGAAATATTATAAAATAGCATATATATGTATGTATACATTAAATAAAGATTATTTAATGTGATAAAATTAATTGTAAAAATTTACATGCATTTTAAAACAATTTTAAATTTATCGTAATAAATTAATTTTAATATATATATATATATATTTAATTAAATGTATTTTAAAATTTATATAATAATTCATACATACATATATATAAGTTTTTTTCTAATATATATGTATATACTTAACGTATAAATGTTATAAAAAAATATATACGACATAAATAAATACACATTTATTTATATTCGAAAAAAAAATCCTTTTTTTTATTAAATTTCTCTCTGCAATATAAGGCTTTACACAATTATTCCTTCATTACAAATTAAAATTAAAATTTAATTTAAAAACAAAATTGACTTTTTTAAAATTTTACACTTTATGTTACAGTGATTAAATTATTTGTTACATAATTTTTAATGCATTTATTTCAAATGCGTATTTGTATATATAAAATTAATTTGATCAAGTAGTGTATTTATACATCTGAATATTCATATTTATTTATTTTATTTTTTAGCAAAGGTAGCCGCCATTTATTGTGGTTGTGCCATATGTATAAATGAATATGTAAATAGGTGTTCAAGCACATGTGCTAGAACAGTTAAATGAAACAAATAAAGCACAGGAGTTTAGCGTAAGTGCTAAAGTACTAACCAACAAAAACCTAAGCTAATCTCCATCAGAGGAGGAAGAACCACTTCCCTCATCCAAAGATTCAGGACCAATAACATGATAATAGCCAGAGAAAACAGATGCTAACCTAGGAACATAATATATAGAATCGGGACCGTAAAGGTATTTCCTATCCCAGGAGGAATCCGAGAGAATAAAGCGATTCAGATTACCCAACTGACCTACCCTCCAAAGGGTCAAATCTTATTTTGGATGGCTGGTGAATCCAAGCCTGCTCAGATGAACCCTAAAAGAAGTCCTCCATGGGGGGAGCCAAATCCAGAATACCCATAGAGCCAACCTCAAAATCAACAGAGCGAACATCAATGACAAGAGACACCGTATCGTTAGGCAAAATCACAACAGCGTCCACAGAGCGAACATCAAAGGAAATATCTATGACCGATGGGACAATATAAGGAATCAAAGGCAGGGTGGCAGAGGAGAAGTGTGGCGAAGCAATAGGACTGACCTCCAAAGGAGAACTAACAGAGGAGCTCACAGGGATATGTGGAACCACCGACTTGATAGTCTTAGGCTTCAGAACCCACTTTCTGATCGGAGGATATGGAAGAGGGACCTTAGCAGAAAAAGGAAGAGGAAGATCTAACACCGAAGAAGACCCAGTAGGAGGACCATGCTTACATGAATCAGCCATATGGCCAAAAGACAACAAGTTAAACAAATATCTGGCTTCCAACGATAGTGAACATCAACAACAGCTACATGACCCGAAGCAGGAAAAACCCTAAGCTTGGAAGCAAGGGGCTTATCTGGGGTAATTTCAATTAGGACCTTAGCATAAACAAGCCTTTTCCTAGCTACCGTATTTACATCGAAACACTTTAATTTGCCCATAAGACTCGTCGGGCAATCTAACCCAATTATAGGTTGCAATACAGACGGAATGTGAGAGAAATGAGCCTAGATAGGAATAGATAGATAACAATTGCTCCCTGGAACTATCAATAGATGCACTCCAAGTGGTAACAAAAAAGGCTTTCCCTCAATGAAAAAAGGATCAGCTTCGAAAACTTGAAGCCCCTCCTCGGTCTTAGAGAACTTGAAATAAAACATAGAGTTATCGTAGAGCACTTGCAGGCCACCCCTAAGCTTCCAATACTTCTGACATTTGGACTTAACCACATGATATGTCTGGGTGAAATCAAGGAAAAAAACCAACCGAATACTCCAACCAAAAGTCAACACCAGCTTGAATAACCTCTAGAAGGGGAACCTCACACCATCAACTTAATATTACATATATATATTCAATGATACAAGTATTTACAGGAAAATATTTTATGAAATAAAACATGCATTATGTTTGTTTATACTGTAAAAATTATCTATTTATAAAACAATTCAATTATATATATATATATTAAATTTAAAATTAATTTTTTTATACATCAAGCCATAAGCCATATGATAAAAGAAAAAAATTATTAAATACATATACATATATGACCATCGTATGGTGATAGCATTGACAAATACAGATTCATGATATTGGATTCCTAACTAAAGCATATATGACAATATAATTGATATAGCATATATATATTTGTATAAGAAGACATACCTCTTCCTATTGCACAGAAGATACATGTTGAAACAAAGAATCCAAACCCCTTGAATTTAATCTTGTATCCAAAAGTTGTAAGCTCCCAAACACAGCTACCCAACGATCGAATCAACTTTAATTTGATGTTTAAAATGCTTGAATGATTAGAGGAAAGGGATAAAAATTTTGGCCAGAAATATGTAGAAGAGGATGCTTTAAAAAGCTCAAGCAAAAATGAGGGTTAAGGGGTTTAAATAAAGGATATCTAAGAGAGTGAAAAGTGGATCTAGATCCCTTTATTTCTCTTACTATTTCTCCTTTTCTTTTAATTCAAATTCCCCTTCACCATGTCAAAACTAGCCTGCTCACCATGCTCCATATGGGCCTTAAATCCACTTCAAGCCCAATCGATATTTAATACATTCAAATCCAATTTAAACTCATATCTATATCATTCATATTCGAATATTAACGTTTACATGTCACTTAGTAGGTGGTGTGACATTATGGCAAAATTTATCACTTATTTGGCATCGATAAAATCTAATGTAACTTTATTAAGCGTTACCCTGTAGTGACAATTATTTACACCAATTCTATTCGTGAAAAATATATCACTTTGGACTTATGCAATTTGGTATTGGTCAAAATTCTAATATCGTCCATATTCAACTCTGTAGCCCAAATACAAAGTCCTTGGTCCAATAATAACAATTATTATAAATCGAACTTGGTTGGCCAGACTTTGACTTTTAGTTACTTAAGTTGATTGTGATATTAACACCATATAACCGAGGGGACAAATCCTCTCTTGAATAAGGTTTCACTTTCAATGCTTCCACTTGACCCAACTATAATCTTTTGTTGGATGTCATGTCATGATTTAACTATAATCAAAGCGGAGCTTCCATATTAAAGATAAACAGTATTCTCAAGTCAAGAGAACTGTGTAATTTTGTCACATAAATATTTTCTGTTTGACCTTAGTTATATCAACCAACAATAAACTATAGAGTGAGGCATTCCATAGTTATCCAATAACTATTGGTACGTAACCCCTTGGAGCCCCCAGTAGTCATGAATAATACAGTGCTCAACATTTGAAGCGCGTTACGTACTCTAGTCTCAACGAATGCATCAATATCTAGTCTTATACATCTTGACTACGAATATTTAAATCAATATCTTTAATTTCACTTTGATAAATTACTTATGGTTACAACATTTTGTAACTACTATCACAAAACATACCATTTATGGATTCTTTTATTAAATATACTTTTAATTAAATTAATAACATATTATATCATGTAAATAATAGAAAAAACACCTTTTTATTTCGAACATGATTAGTTATCGAGTTAGATATATGTAACAATTACATAATCTCCCATGTGGCATACCCCTAACTCTATTATTGATAAAATAAAAGTAAAGTGTTGAAACATAAATGCAAAAAATAAAGAATGCAGAGATATATCCTGCTTTGGCCTAATGCCTACTACCGCCCTCAAATTTATTACCAGAGTTAAATATCTAAACGCTTATAATTCGTAAACACGCAAACACTGCTAACAAATATTCTAACTATATGCATGATAACTCTGCCTAAACTCAGTGCCCTGAGGTCCGAATCCCTAAAGTATACCACGTAGCTAAAAAACAGAGTTCAAAAAGGTCAAAATAAAACAAATCTGGGAACAAAAATGAAATTTGAATAAAAAAACAAGAGTCCACTTATTTTCTTTCTTTAGGTGATCCACATTATTCTTTTTTTATTTTTCCTCAAATAAAATTCATCTTCTCTCAAAACCCTTCAGCCAAAAAAACAATGCCATAATTTACTTCATCGTAGACCAAAAAAACTTCTACACCGTCCTGAGAAATTGTCATTGTCATTAAACTAGGAGTTGCATCACCACCACATCAAAGTTTATGTCGTGGCTTATACTCAAAGAGTGGTGAAGATATGAAATTATCGTCGTCGACTGCTATTTAGTTATCGACACTACGCCATAGATTGCAAACTGCAACACCAAAGAAGTGATGCAGGAAGTGCCAAAAAATGTTGCTGTAGGCTAAAAAAGGGCAAAGGCAACACTTTCTCGGTGATGCATTTTGCCGCGTTGCCGCAAACCTCAAAGGCAACATTTTGACTATCTAAGGCAACATAAGAAATATTGTTGCAATAGAACCCTATTTGGGTCTATAGCAACATCCATAGGTGTTTGTACCAACATTCCAAAATGTTGCTATAGATATTAACTTTCTGAATTTGTGGGGCCCACAATGTAGAGCATATTTGATTTTTTAATAGAAATAAATATTTATTTAATTAAATGCTATTGCACAGAATTTGATATTCAAACAGTAATTTATTTAAATAAATATTTTATTTCAACATTTAAAATAGTACAAATTCCTGACTCCACTATTTTACAATTCAATGATAAATAACACTGATATTCACATATACAGATATTCCTCACTACAACACTCAGTTCACTCATTACATATGCAGTTTCAATTTATACAGACACTGACAAATATATGACGAGCCGAGTGCCGAGCCGAAGGCGAGCCGAGTAGCGGGTCCGGGCGCAGCGCCGGCGGGGGTCCGGGGGTCCATAGGTCGAACAAGTGGGCACCGCCCGATTCATCCGATTTCGGAAGATCGAGCCTTCTTTGAAATCTGTCTTCAAGCTCATGCATTCATACACTCATGCACATTTCATTTGACTCTGTCTTCAAGCTTGTATCCAGCTGTCCAGTCTTCAATACCTGTCACATATAATTCAAAAGCAGTAATCTGGAAAATAATATTTAACTCAAACAGAAAATGAAAATATTTTTTTTATAATATTTGCCTCAGGTATTTGGGTTGTTTCTTTTCATAAGTGCATAAGCCAAACATGAATGCAACACATGGATACAAGGACACGACACAAGGTCAAACCCGAGTCATCGACTGGATTCAACTCAGAGCCAAGCAACCAACAAAACAAACAAGAACCAGGTTCAGCAAAATATAGACAAGCCAGTGCAAGAAACACAGTAGTACACATAGGCAGCCCATCAAGCAAAAACAGTGAATGCATCAGGCATGTACAAGAGAAACATAGGCAGTAATATGATATACAAAGGACTTGGAGCATCAGTTCATGTTCTGGTTTAACAAATGCAGCAGAAAGGAGCTAACAAGCTCAGATCAGAAATCAAAAACAAGCCAGCGAACCAAAATCCAACATACCAAATAATATCACATCGCAATTCATCATCGGCAAAGCAAAATCAAGCCAGTGAACCAAAATCCAACATACCAATACATCATCGCAATCCAACATACCAGATTTATCAAAGTCCAACAGAAAGATTAAACCCGAGATTATAGGAAATAGAGCCTATAAATAAATCCCAATTCATCATCGGCAAAAGCATGCGAGTGTAACCAAAATCGAGAATAATCAAGTAAACCAGAAGGCAGAAAACATACCAAATAATATCACATCGCACCCGACGACGAAGTCAAAGCAATTCGAGCAATCAATCAAGGAATTGAAACTGGTTTTATGATTGCTGGTCAATTTGAAAATTTAAGCGGCATTCTCTCAAACAAGAAATCTGCGTTTGACATCTTCCTTGAATCCGAAAATGGTACTTTTTGAAGCAATCGAGCAAAGCTTCATCAGAATTGAACTTCTTCTGAACATTGGCGAGAAAGATTCAAGCATCGGATCTGGTCGAAGTATCATAAATTGCCAACCCTGCCATCACGGAACCACTAGATTCGAGGAACAGCAGCTGAGCTACAACTATCGCCGACGTATCGTCCTCGATGGGTCCGTTAAGGCAGATGACGCGCTCTTTGAGAAGCCGGGAAAAGATATCGCAGGCATGCTGGCTACGGGATGTGTGCTCGATGACCATCGGAATCAGGCCATAGAAACGGCGGTGGGGTAGTGGAGTTTTGTTGGGGGCTGCGGTTGGTAGGATTTGGGAGAGGTTGCGTATCGACATGTAGGCAAACAGCAGCGAAATTGGGGGTGAGAACGAAATGGGAACGAAAATATGATTTGGAAATTAGGGATTTGGAAATTGGGGATTTGGAAATTGAGGGTGAGAACGAAATGGTATGAAAAGTAAAGCGGGAAAATGAAATTTTGGGGCAAATTGCAGTGGTGATCCATTTTAACAACCAGATTAAATGTAGGCCGTTGGATCGTATTCACGCGGATTGCTAATTTTATTAATTTTTTAATTTGAAAACATCTATAGCTACTGCAACATCTTGTTGATGCCTATGCTAACACCTTGAAGCGAGTGTTGTAATAGACAAAAATCAACATACCTATCGTTACATTATAACTAGAAACACCATGTAATTTCGTTGCAGTAGGCGATCTATGGCGTAGTGCGAGGTTACTATTGACACGGTTTGGCGTGGGTGATGCTAAAAGCTAGATGTTGTCGATTTGAGGTGATGGCACCTCGTTGTTTTCTCATGTGTGAGATCTTGATTTTACATTGTGTGGAGAAGTCGTTGACGAGTTTGCAACCGCCCTGCCTCGAACTTCATGATGGACTGAAGCTTGTTGCTTATAGATGTAGTCATTGAAGTTGCTCCTACACTGCTTGGAAATTCAAAGCGACTGCCTAGAATTTTTCACTATTGCAAAGGTATGGATTGAATACTTTGTGTTGCCCAACAATTGTTATATGGTTAAATGACAGTGATCTTTGGTATTAGTTGGTATGAATGAGATGCTGGTGGTGATTTGCACATAGATAGTTGAACAATACCTAAGATAAGTGTGGATGATGGTGGTCGTTTGTTGGCTAACAATGGTTAGTGACAAGATTGTGGTAGAAAATATGATATGGGTGGAGTTTGATGATGGATGATTAGAGTTTGGTTGATCAGTAGTTTGGAAAAATGAATTTAATTTGATTGTTGATAGTAATGGAGATTTATTGCATACTGATAATTTTTATGTGTTATCGGGTGTTGTTTAAATAAGGGATGTAGAAAATCTTTTTCCATGTTTGATATGGATTGTAAAATAATTTGCTTCCCTTTGTAGAAAATAAAATTCCATATAGTGGAAAATAGATGTTGATGTACCTTTCGGTTATATTGCTTGATTGTGCATATATTTCCTTTACTTTTGATCTTTATTTGTTTCCTTTTCTTTGTATATACATCCTTTGATTACATTTTGATATGTTTACTCTACTTTAGATCTTTATTTGTTTCCTTTCCTTTGAAAATTCTTCTATATGTACAAGCTTTGATTGTACTGGAAATAAACTTTACCAAAACCAATTTTTTTTAACAACTCTGTAAATATACAACACTGGACAAACACATTAAACAATACATATGTTTATTACATCAAATAGAAATCATCGATTACACTTGTTAACCCAAAAACTGGACTAACACCCTTGATGCCATACTGAACCAAAAATTGTTCTTACATCTCTAATGTTATTTAGAGTGACATTGCTTCGGTAGGTCATTTGGGTATCATTAGACCAAAGATTGGCTTAATCATGTGAAACCTAGTAGAATATGATTTTATTTGAAATGGTCCCATGATGCCTATAAACTTTTGATATGTTCAAAAGTTCATGCCACATGTCCAAAGGTAAGTTGTGTGAATATGCAATAGTCCAGTAATCATTCGTTAATGGGCAAGATGGGCAACCCACACAAGCCACGATCCATTGTCCATATGCTGATAAGGAAAAATAGTCATTATGCAAGTTAAACACTAATTTAGACAAGGGCTTAATTAGCCTTGTTCATGATATGGACTCAAAGTCAAGTTCGAATCTAAAAATTATTCAAATGCACATCCATATTCAATAATAGTCAAATTTGCACAATCATGTTAAATAGGCTATGCAAAGTCATTTGTCCAAGTCCTTGTTCATAAGTTTCAAAAGTTACAGATCGGTTCTTGCTTCAGCCTCAATTCAATTTAGGGCTACAATTCTTTGAATTTTTAGAAGGAGATAAAGAAATGATTCGCCCCATTCTAAATGACCTTGAGGGTCTATTTATAGTAATAGTAGCAAGCGACATAGCTACCACGCGTCCTTCGGCATCGTTGATTTTTGGCATCCTTCATTGTGTTGTTGACATGCGACAACATTCTTCATATTGATGACGTACGACATCCCTCTGATCATTGATAATTTATGACATCCTTGCCGTATTGATGATTTACGACATCGTTGCCATATAGAGAAATTCGATATAACCTATGTTTCTATTGAAATTCCACGTCCTTTTCTTTTGCTAGTAATTAAGACCCCTGCTATCAATAAAGTCTCAAAATAGCTTGCAGCGTACATCCATGAAAAGGTTCGACATCTGCTGAAAACCCGATACCCCCTTGTGTTTAGAGATTTGGCATTCTTCCTTTGCTTTATGCTCCACAACATTAAGTTGTAGAGGCTCGATATCAGTTGGGCTATAAGGATGTGATATCTTCTTATTGTTAAGCATTCGATGCCTCTACTAGTGTTGTTGTTTGACATCATTTGTTTCTTGTTAAATGCTTGGTAGAATCTACCTTTATAGAGCTTCATAACATTTATGGATTCGTCATCAATCTTCAATCGCTTTAAACGTTCGACACCACCTTTGAAGTTGAGATCTTTATTAAACGTTTGGTATCCCTATATGTGGTGACATTCTTCATTATTGAGGCTCGACATCCCTCTTGCCGTTACAAAAATGTGTTATGTTACCTTTATAGGCTTGAGATGCTTTATATTTACAAATTCGACAACCCTATTTTCATAAACTCGATATCGTTTCTTTGCAACTGGTTTTATGTTTATAGGCCCGATACTCCTTCTTGCCTTTAGATTCGACATGCACCCATAGGCATGACATGCCTTCCTTAGATATTTGATGTGCACACTTATATCTTATTGTTCATTCTCTTAGAAAATATGTGGATAACATTTTCCCTCCTCCTTATATAAAAGAGGTTTTTTACGCTTTAGTTTAAAACCAAGTATTTTCTCATCTTTCCAACTTTCTATGAGATTTTTCCTTCGATCTCGTTCTACTGAAAAACATAAAGTAAATGATGATGATTTTCAATATTAACTTTAAATTGAACTTTAAACAATCCCTCTCGGATCACATAAAGATATAAGTTAGTTTGTCTTCTTTTTCATATAAAGAAGCTTTTGTATTTCAATGTAAAGCCAAGTTTAATCGAGAAGACCAGAAACTTTCATGATAGGAAGACCATAAGTTCTCTTGATAATAAAACTAGAAATTCATCTGGAGGGAATTTCATAGATTTGTTTGATAAGAAATCCAGAAATTCAATCCGTAAATCCATAAGTCCTTTTAATAAGAAGGCCAGGAAACCATATGACAAGAAGTTCATGAATTCATTAGTTAAGAATACCAAAAATCCATCTAGTATTACTTGAATAGAAGACCATAAATCCATTTAGTAATTATAATTTTATCCGAATCAAAGACAAAAAAACCTTTGGGAATATATGTCTTGAATAATAGACCAAAAAACCATCTGGCAATAATAATTTCATCTGAATCGAAGACCAGAGATCTTCTGGCAGTATATCATAACTTTATCTTGAATAGAAGACCAGAAATCCATATGGAAATAATACCATTATTTTATTCATATGGCAGTAATACCATAATTTTATTTGAATAGAAGACCAGACACCCATCTGGTAATAGTGTCATAATTTTCTAAATAGAAGACCAGAAACCCATCTGATCTCAACTAGTAGGAGACTAGAATTTTGAGAAATAATGAAGATTCCCATTATTCACTAGAAAATTTAAGTTCCATCATACGAACAAAAGATTGGGGGATAATTCAATCTTGAATTTCTGAGGTTAAATTTCATAACTTTTCAGATGCTCATATTGGCATTGAAATTTCAGATAGTTTTTTATCCTTCCTTTAAAGGTTACTTTAACTTTGCCTTGATGCGGAATGTGTTTGACTGTTCTTCCTCTAGAAGATTGCTTTGACCCATCTTTAGGGTAGATTTGGACTTGCTTGATTGATTCCTTTTGCCCCTTACCTCTCTTTAGGTGGCGATTTAGGCTTTGATCTCTTTTGCCCCTTATCACTCTTTCGGTGATGATTTAGGCTTTAATTCTCTTCGCCCCTTACTACTCTTCGAGTAGTGATTTAGGCTTTGGTTTCTTTCACCCCTTATCACTCTTTTGGTGATGATTTAGGATTTAATTTTCTTCGCCCCTTACTACTCTTCGAGTAGTGATTTAGGCTTGAGCCCCTTACTACCTTATAGGTAATTATTTAGGTTGGTCGTTGCGCTTGGTTAGCTATCTTAAGCATAACCAAAGCCTTACCCGTCCTCCCTCTAGGAGGCACTCCAATTAGGCCTTATAAGCATAACTGAAGGATGGTTCGGTGCTTTGGCCATGCCATCTTAAGCAGGACCAAAGGCTTACTCTGTCATCCCTCTAGGAGGCCCTCTGGCCAGGCCACGTCGGCGGGACCGAATACTTGCAGTGCTTTCGCCAGGCCATCTTAGGCGAGACCAAAGGCTTACTCTAACCTCCCTCCAGGAGGTGCTTTGACTAGGCCCTTGTGGCGGGATCAAAGGTTTTTCTTTCGCTCCTTACTACCATCTTTGGTAGTGATTTAGTCTTTTCCTTTTAGTTCTTTTCTTTCATTTTATTATGCATTCCGTAGATAAGCTTGTCTCAAATTCTCCCATTGTAGGGAAGTAAGGCCTTAAATGTTCGGCATTCCAAGTTATCGCTATTACATTGCCATCAGCTCGGCATAATCAATAAGTCTCTGGTGGAATTACTTCATGAATATCAAGAGGACCTTCACAGTTTGGTCCGAGTGATTCTTCTGATGGATTTTTGGTATTTTCCATGACTTTTCAGAGTACTAAACTCCTTTATGAAATGACCTTTTTTTTACTTTGGAGTTATAATACCTCGATATCCTTTGTTGATATTCGGCTGTTCATATGGTCGCTTCATCCCTTTACTCGTTTATTAAATCTATGGATTCTTTTCTCAATTCTTGATTGGGATCAAATGCATATGCAATTCTTTGATGAGATGGAACTTCAATTTCAATTGAAAGCATGGCTTCACATCCATATGTTAAAGAAAAAGGAATATGTCCCATTGCAGTCTTAGTAGAATTTCTATATGCCCAAAGCACTAGTGGTAGTTCTTCTACCAAATTTCCTTTCGTTTTGTCTAGTCGCTTCTTAAGAATAGTTTTAATGGTTTTATTGGTAGCTTCAATGGCTCCATTGGCTTTAGGATGAGCTATGATGAATAGATTTTGACTATTTCATTCTTGTTGCAAAATCCAGTGAATTTTTCACTTTCAAATTGAGTTCCATTATTGGATCTTAACTTATGTGGTATTCCAAACCATGTGATTATGTTTTTAATCACAAAGTTTAACACTTTTCCTGATGTTATATTTGGTAATGGTTCTGCTTCTACACTCTTGGTAAAATAATCAATGGCTACTACCGTGAATTTAGCTCCACCTTTGGACATAGGTAATGGTCCAATAAAATTGATTCCCCATACATCAAAGGGCCATGGACTCAAAACTAGGGTTAATTCACTTGGTGGCATATATGGAATTGTTGAAAATTTATAGCACTTCTCACACCTTTTTACATGATTCACCGCATCATTACTCATTTTGGGCCAATAGAAACCTTGCCTCATGACTTATTTTTCTAATTTTATTCTATTAGAACAATCTCCAAAAAATCCCTCATGTGCTTCTCTTGACAGTCCTAAACCATTCTGTGGAAAGTCCACACCTTAGGGGAGTGAATATCCTTTCTTATAGAGTGTTTTGTTCGTTTTAGTGAAAGTTGGGGCTTGGCGCCTTATCTTTTTAGCCTTTGTCTTGTCCTTTGGTGGTTTCTCTTCCATCAAGTACTCAACAATGGGTGTCAACCAGTTATTCTTGTAGTGATTTCTAATATCTACATGAATGGTTCTTTCTTGGTTTTCTTCATTGCCATTTCTTGATTCATTTTCCTTATCTGTTTGTTCAAGGGCTTGGGATCTAGTCAATCCATGGACTCTTTTTTGGCTCAGAGACCTCCTCCTCTATACTAGGATTTGGTTGGAAGCCAACTAGCATAATGCGAGTTTCCAGTGCTCCCCGCGAGCTAGTCAACTTGGCTAAAGAATCAGCTTGGGAATTCTCCCCTCTTGGCACTTGATGTATCGAGAAATCTTCAAATTGTTTCAACATCTTTAGCACCTTTTTTACATAAAGGACCATTTGGCATCTTTTGTTTGATACATTTGGTTTAACTAATTTAGCATTAGTTGGGAACCACTGAAGATCTCAATCATTGTAATTTTTAATTGTAGAGCTAAGGTAAGTCCTACTACCATCAATTCATATTCTACTACATTATTGGTAGTGGGAAAACCTAACTTCATTGAATAATGCAACCAGTGTACGTTGGAGAAAATGATCACGTATCATGCACCAGCCCCTTGCTTATTTGAGGCTCCATCGACAAACAATTGCCATTTGGGTTTCAAATCCCTTTCCTTTTTCGACTGTTCTTTGATGAATCTTATGCATTCATTTATGAAGTCGGTCAAAGCCTATCCTTTAATCACCACTCGGGGTGAGAACTCAATATCATATTGGCTAAGCTCTTTCCCCACTTCACTAATCTTTTCGATGCCTCAGGTTTGCAGAATACTTGTTTGAGTGGAAAGATGGTTAAGACTTTGATTGGGTGTGCTTGCAAATAGGCTCTTAGCTTTTGAGCAGCGAGCATCAAATAGTATGCCAACTTTTCTATTACCAGATATCTAATTTTTGCATCCTTGAGCCTTTTGCAAATATAATATACCAAAAGTTGGGTTCCATTCTCTTTCCTTACTAAAATGGAGCTAACTGCATGCTAAAAAACTGTCATGTAGAGATAAAGATTCTCCCCTTCTATTGGGCTAGATAGGGTTGGATGCTTTTCAATATGATCCTTTAGTTCTTTAAAGGCCTTTATGCAATCCTCCCCACATTCAAAGTTTTTCTTCTTCTTGATCGCATCAAAGAATGGTATGCACTTATCAGTGACTTTAGAGATGAACCTATTCAAAACTTCCACTCTCCCGTTTAAGCTCATCACTTCTTTACTTTTCTTCAGTTTTTTCATATCCCTAATTGCCTTGGTTTGATCAGGATTGGCCTTTATTCCTCTAGCACTGACAATGTATCCCACAAACTTCCCAAATTGTATACCGAAGGAGCATTTTTGTGGATTTAGTTTCATTTTGTACTTTCTTAGTACTTCAAACATTTCCTCAAGATCTTTCAAGTGATTGGCTTCCTCTTGATATTTTATCAGCATACCATCTACATATACTTCCATGTTTCGACTAATTTATTCCTTAAACATTATGCTTACTAGTATTTGATATGTAACCCCCACATTCTTCAGCCCGAAAGGCATAACTTTGTAGCAGTATATTCCCAATCTGTTATGAAACTTGTGTGTTATTCATCCGGCCTGAACATGGTGATTTAATTATATCCTGAGTATGCATCCATAAAAGACAACAATCTATGTCCACTTGTTATGTCAACTAATTGGTCTATTTGAGGAAAAGGATAACAATCCTTTGGGAATGCTTTATTCAAATCATTATAGTCAATGCATGTTCTTCATTTTCCATTGGGCTTTTTTACTAGCACAGGATTGACCAACCATTTTAGGTAGAAAACTTCTCTAATGCATCCATTTTGAAGTAGTCTTTTGACTTCCTCTTTCAACGTGTTAGCTTAAACCTTGTCGAACTGCCTTTTCTTTCATCGAATACGAGTGAAATTTGGATCTATGTTTAGGACATGGCTCATGATTGTTAGATCTATTCCGACCATGTCTGAGTGGGTCAAGGAAAATACATCCTTGCTAGATTGAAGAAGCTAAATAAGTTCCCTTTCGAGCTTGTTATCTAACTCTCTTCTGTCTTTACTATTTTTGTTGGATCAAGGCTTACTTCGTCTAGGTCTTTGGTTGGCTTTATAATCTCCTGCAGTTAAAATTTCATTGTCTATCAAGTTTGAATCATTTTGTTTTATTTTCTTCTCAGCAAAGATTCATTCTTGAGTTTCTCAAATATTTTTATTTTCTTGTTTGCCTTTAATAGCTAGTTTGAAGGGCTATTTTTCAAGGGCTTTTCGATTTTAGTTCTGCTGACTCATTTTTCTTCGAGTCATAATAAGAAACAGTGTCTCTCTTGAATTACTCAAGTGTAGTGAAAATACAGCTCCCAGGAGTTAAACTGCTCCCGCATTACTGTTCCCAAACCATTCTTAGTTAGGAATTTCACCATTAGATATTTCAGTGAAACAAACGCATCTATCTCATCTAAGGCCGGTCTTCCGAGGAAAGCATTGTAGTAGGAAGGTTGGTCCATTATCATGAATAGATTTTCGAAAGTTCTGGAATGTGGTGGAATTCCCATCTACAATAGGAGCTTGATTTGTCATATTAGAGTAGACCCTTTATTGATGAACCGAAAGATAGGCTCAAAGCTCGTTTCTAATTTCTCTTTTGGAATTCCCATTTGATTAAAAGTGTGTTTGAAGATGCCATTCACTACACTTCTAATATCCACTAAGATCTTAGTTACTACACAGAGCCCTATTTGTAAAGTTATCATTAATGGATTGTTATGCAGGTGATGAACCCCTCTCAAATCTTGCGGGGTTATTGTTAAGTTGGGCATCTAAAGCTGATATTTGCGATTTTTGAGCAGTGGCTCCTCCTGAATAGAAAAGACCCAATCTCTTACCTTCATTATATATCTGCTCTTGGCTCCTTTGTTTCTTCCAAAGTGATGAGGATCTCCATGGATGAATCTATGCGGTTGATCGGAGGGATAAAATTTGGTCGAGAGTCGTTTTCTATGAAATTTGCAATATTGCTTGGAGACCTCTGATTATTCTCCTCAGGATGAGCAAGTTTCTGATTCTCCTTAATGAATTATTTCAAGAGCCCAAATCAGATCATATTTTGAATGATTCTATCCAAAACACGACATTCATTGATTTTGTGTACATTCGCCTTGTATAGGTGCAATAATCATCTCCTCTTTTTGGCTTAGGATTATTCCTTTCCTTGTAAGAAGTTGGGAATTTGCCTCCATCTTTAGCTGTAGCAAAAATAAAAGAGATTGGTTTGTTCAAGTCCACGTAGTTAGATTTTGGGATCTCCTCTCATCTACCTTTCCTGCTCGCATCCCATCTTGGGTTCTTGTTGGGGTGATCAAAGCCAAATTTTCCCGCTTCCTTCTTTGTCTAAGAATTTTTCTTAGCGTGATACATTTCATCCATATGGATGAATTTCTCAGGTTTAAAGTGAAAATCATAAAGGTCTCTGAACCCATGGATGTAAAGTTCCTTTTAGAAGGGGGTTTTGCTCAAACAATCCTAAGGGCACTACCATTAGCTTTCTCTATCGGTCATGTTCTCTACTTTCATTGCCTCCATGTTGGACCTTTTCAAGTATTCAACAAGCATCTCTCCTTGTCTCTATTTTACATTGGTCGGTATACTAGAATCGATAGTAAGGTCTTTGCGCACAAAGAATTATGTTGAGAATTCATAAGATAACTACTTCCAAGAATAAATGGTTTTCTCCCTATAATGTCTATACCACTTAGCAGCTACTCCTAGAAAAGTGGTCGGAAAGAACCTACATCGTACAGCTCCAGAAGCTTTATGAAAATCTATTTGGCTTATGAAGACTAGAAGATGATCATCGGGATCGGTGGTCCTATTATACCTTAGTGATAGAATCTTGATATGCGATGGAATTTTAACAGACATTATTATTTATGAAAGGGGGTTCATGAAAATTATTGTTGACTTTGGGATTAAGAGTCCTCTTTCCTTCGATATCAAGCATGTCTTTTGCCATTTTATCAACTACGTCTCTCAAGTAAGCTTCATCGTCATGGTAATCAGTTCTGCAAGGCCTGTACTCTTTACGTGAGATTGAGCTTCTCGATTGTTCATTAGAACTTTCTACTAACTCTTCCTGGTGATCTACTTTAACCTTATTATCTTCTAATGACTTTGGAGAGAATACTGCAGCTCCAACCTTTTGGATTCTTCTTTACTGTGGGGTCATAATGATTTTGCCTTTATCCTTGTTTTTGAGCATGGAAGTATTTAGATTTCTCCTTAGAGATTCGACCTCTTCTCCTTTAACGAGTCTTATTGCTTGGGACTTCTGTGAAAGGACCTTCTTTAGTATTTCTTGCATTTCCGCCATTTGTTGCATTAAGTCTTTTTTTGGCTTCACTATTTTTTGTCTTAGTTGGTTCTGAAGGTTGACCAACTTCTACATTTTCTTGATTAAAGTGTAGAGTGACATTGTCTTCCAATGTTGTTTGTTGTACTATCCCCTTATTCGAAATGTTAATTATTTTAGCTCTCGCCATTTTCCTGAAATAAAACTTCAAGTAATTAATTTCAGGATATTTATAATGATTCGAGGTTCAAGCCTTCCCTCAACACCAAAATGTTAACCCGAAAATTGGACTAGCACCCATGATGCCATACTGAACCAAAAATTGGTCTAACATCTCTGATGTTATTTAGAGTGACATTGCTTCGGTAGGTTATTGGGGTATCATTAGACCAAAGATTAGCTTAATCATGTGAGACCCAGTACAAATGACATTATTTAATGTTCCAATGATGCCCATAAACTTTTGATATGGAAATGTTCAAAAGTACATGTCACACGTCCAAGGGAAAACTGCATGAATATGCAATAGTCCATTAATCATTCATTAATGGGCAAGATAAGCAATCCACACTAGCCATGATCCATTATCCATATGTTGATAAGGCAAAATAGTCATTATGCAAGTTAAACACTAATTTAGACAAGGGCTTAAGTAGCCTTATTCATGATATGAACTCAAAGTCAAGTCCAAATCTAAAAATTAGTCATATGCATGTCCATATTCAATAATAGTCAAATTTGCACAATCATGGTAAATAGGCTATGCATAGTCATTTATCCAAGTCCTTATTTATATGTTTCAAAATTTACAAATCAATTCTGGATTTTGCCTCAATTCAATTTAGGGTTACAATTCTTTGATTTTTAGAAGGAGAGAAAGAAATGATTCGCCCCTTTCTGAATGACCTTAGGGGTCTACTTATAATAATAACAACAGCATGCGACATAGCTACCACGTGTCCTTCGGCATTGTTGATTTTTGGCATCCTTCATTCTGTTGTTGACATGCAGCAACATTCTTCATGTTGATGACTTACGACATCTCTCTGACCATTGATAATTTACGACATCCTTACCATATTGACGATTTATGACATCGTTGCCATATTGCAATTATTCGATATCATCTATGTTTCTATTGAAATTCGAGGTCCTTTTCTTTTGCTGGTATTTGGGACCCCTGCTTTCAACAAAGACTCGAAATCACTTGCCGCCTGTGGGTGCTTGTAAAGGTTCGACATCTGCTGAAAACCCGATACCCACTTTGTGTTTAGATATTTGGTATTCTTCCTTTACTTCATGCTCTACAACAATAAGTTGTAAAAGGCTTTATATCAATTAGGCTATAGGGATTCTATATCTTCTTATTATTAGGCATTCGATACCCCTACCAGTGTTGTCGTTTGACATCATTTGTTTCTTGTTAAATGCTTGGTAACATCTACATTTTATAAAGCTTCATAACTTTTAGGGATTCGACATCACTCTTCAACCGCTTTAAACGTTCGTCATCACCTTGGAAGTCGATATCTTTGTTAAACATTTAGTATCCTTAAATGTGGTGAAATTATTCATTATTGCAAGTCGACATCCCACTTGCCATTGCAAAAGTGCGTTATGTTTAACTTTATAGGTCCAAGATGCTTTATATTTACAAAGTCGACAACCCTATTTTTCATAAACTCGATATCGTTTCTTTGCAACTGCTTTTATGTTTATAGGCCCGATACTCCTTCTTGCCTTCAGATTCGACATGCACTTATAGGCACGACAAGCGTTCTTTGGATATTTGATATACGCATTTATATCTTATTGTTCATTCTCTTAGAAAATATATGGATAACAACACTATTCCACAATATCCCCATTTTGATGATAACAAATGCATGTTAAGATTTATAGAAAAAATACAGTTGTGTTTGACACATGAGAGATTGATGTGTGAAAATGATGAGTTCTAGTTAAGCTCCCCCTACACAGATGCTCTCCCTACACAAATATTCCCTTTTCAAGTATGCATTAGACACGTGAGATGATTAAGGGTTATATTGAAAAGAAAAAGGAAAAATGATTAAAAATTGTATCAAAGTGAAGAAAAGGAAACACATCTTAGATATTGTAAAATCAATTGCTATCACCAATTCTTAATCTCTCCCCTCCTTTTGTTTTCATCAAAAGTATGAGTGAATGGTGAACAAAGTTAAAGTGGAAACAAATAGTCATAGCTCAAGCGTAAAAATATCAAAAACTGTATATTTCCAGTTTGAACTATAGCACTTATTATTGATCAAAACATACCCCATATAGAAAACTGATGTAATTTTTTTAAAATTTGTTAATTCTATGACGTGTGGTTCAATCAACAATAAACTCAGTTTACAAACCATATAAAATAATTTTTTCGAGTAAAGTGTTTATTTAAGGACAAATTTATCTCTAACTCACTGCAAATGAGATCAAGATAGTTATATGCACACATTGCTGTGAGGTCTCTTAGATGAGGGAAAAGACATTGCTTGATGGGTTAATATACACCGACGCCAAAGAATTTTAAGCATGGGTCGGATACTCTTAGGTAATGTAACTTTACGTCCATACCGCATCCATTTTCATGTGTACGCCTTTAACCGTTAAATTTCTAATTTTTATAAAAATATTATATGTGCTTTATTTTCATATGGAGCATGTACATGAATTATCCTCGATACCCATTATTTTTCTAATTAAATTTACAACATTCTGGTTTATGTTAATCTTAACCATGCATATATAGAATAAAAACTGGATTGATAGATTGTGATATATAAGAAGATGTTGTGGGACATGTAGTAATACGAAATAAAATGCTATAAACGCATGCTTAACTTAGACTGTGATATATAACACTAGTATTTTACTCAAGAGCAAAACAGACCATCTCCCAACAACTATGTAATCATACTCACAGATTTGATAAACAAAAAAAAATAACTCAGTCATAGCCACTTCTTCCAAAATATTTTTTTAAGGCAATCTAAGAGTATTTCACTCTCATCTTTGATGTTTAAAAAAAGTTAGAAAAGTTAACAGGCGAAGAACTCCTTTTCTTTATATATATGTATATAAGTATGCATATGTATATATGTTTGTGTTATTCAGCCTTTTGATCGGATAGTATTTGGATGAACTTAATGTGCCAGACTTAAAAGTTATCGAGGCAGGGAGCCCATAGAGATAGCTAACAAGCCCATAAACTAAGTGCGATCAAGACTACAAGGTGAGTGCAAGGCTACTTGGAGTTCAACAAGCTCAATCCATCTAAGTGATTGATTGGTACCGATCCATCCTTATGGATCGGTACCAATCCATAAAATCTTACCCAAAATACCTCAAATCCCCTTTACTTCTAAGTATTGTTTATAGCAATCTATTCCAAGCTTTATAGGATCGATCACATGCATTTTGCTATCGAGTGTCTCGAGCACTTAAGGTCAGGAACTCCATTCCACCATTGATCCAACTAATCGGCCCAGAAACAAGCGTCTAACAAAGCAATCAAGTTGGATAAAATGAAGCTACTATCAAGTCACATCTACTCTAAGCCATTTGAAAGATCCATAAGGCAATCTCATGGATCAGTATTGATCCACGGCTATGGATCGGTACCGATCCATAATAATTGGTGACATGGCCACAATTAACCAAGCACATTCTTCCTGAATGTGGGTAACATTGTGGAGGGATTTTCGATAACCTTCAGCTACAAATAGAGGTGGAGGGGGTCATTTCAAAGGATCTTTTAGCTCTCTTAACAATTTTCTCTATAATCTCCTGTAATCCCGAGGATCATTACCGATCCACAAGAACAGCCTTTGTAAAAAGCAATCAAATCTACAAGAAAGTTAGGTGGACATAGGCAACGGTTAGCCGAATCACTATAAAACTTTTGTGTCTTGTTATTTCTTGTTTTGGTTTACTTTCTTCGCCATTTTCTCTACTATACTCATTTGGGTGTTTGTGTCACATTTTGGTGCAAACATTTTGGTACTTTCACTAAGAACAACTCAGGATCCGACAACTAGAAATTAGAACTTAAGAAAGATGATGAGACCATCAACCAAGAGAATTGCTGGAGAAAGCCAACAAGGTCGTGGGGGCTGCCAAGAGGTGTTCTTGGGATCTAACCCCCTTCCCTCTACATAACCAGAGATAGGATGGAACCGATGATGATAGAGAATCAAAATAGAATGATAGCCCACCATGAAGTGATGATGGAAGGATGGGAATAGCGGAGTTACTACAGGTCAAAACTAGAGACCAGAAAGAATGCCCCTGGAAACGAAATGGAAGTAGGGCGATCCCTGGAGAAATGCCACGGATCGATATTGATCCCCGAGCACAAATCGATACCGATCCCTAAGGACTTGGGGCATGGCTGTTATGAACTTGGAGAGAGATAGTGCATGCCTAGAACAGTGTTGAATACTAGAACGTGAATTAGAATGCAGATGCACGATTAGAGGAGTACATACTAGAGTTTCCCTATAGGAACAGGGGGTAGAACAAAAATGTGGAGCAGAGATTTTCATTGGATGACAATGATAGAATCAATGAGATAGTTAGACGAGCAATGGGATGTGGATCGCCAGATCAGAGTCTAGAGGATGTAAACAGAAATTCATTCACTCCCAACATCTGGTATATAAGGAATCTGCCTGATTTCAAGCTATCGACGTTGGAAATGTATGACGAAAAAGATGATCCAACGGTTCCTTTATTGAGATACATTCGATACATGGAGGTGTTGGGTGCATTCGAAGAAGTAATGAGATGGTGTTTCCCTTTGTATCTTACAGACTTAGTGGCAATGTGGTTTAGACAGCGTGAAAACGGTTCCATTAACATATGAACCGAGCTAGTGAATAGATTCATGAGGTATTTCAGAGTGCATATTTCAGAGTCGAAGAATGTGATAATGTTATCGAGCATGAAGCAAAGGGCCAAAGAGACCCTGGGGAGTTTTCTGACTAGGTTTAATGCAGCTGCTGTTGAGGTGCATAAGGCGGATTCATTGGTGATTCTGATGGCAGCAGTTTCATGACTGGCTACCGAAATGTATTTTAAAGTTGCTTTGGAAAGGGATCCACCGATGGATCTTGTGGAATTTTACCATGAGGTGGAGAGATACTTGCGTCAGGAGGACGCTAAAACTAAAATGGCAGAGGTTAATGCCCTGGATGATGGAGAACCGTCCAAGGCAGGATTTGGTAAAGACAAAGGAAAATGAAAAGCTAACGATGGCTTTGGAGGACCAAAGTGGCAGACAAGGGAGCATAAGTTCTCTTCATATACATAATTGAGTGAAACCGAGGAAAGGATTTACCTAGACACCGGGGGTAGATTCCTTACTGGAAACCAATGAGAAGAGAACCCACCGGTCGGGAGAGAAAATCAGGAAAATACTGCCTATTCCATGAGTTGGATGGGCATGAAACAAATGACTGCAAGCACCTTTATAACCTGATTGAGGAACAAGTTGGGAATAACCAGTTGCAGCAATACATCGGAAGCCGACCTGTAGTGGTGGAACTGGAGCGGCCATCATTTGCAGCAAATTGAAGCGGCCTTAGAGTTGAGCCAAGGACAGTTATCCCATGATCAGGAGTGCAGGGAGTTAGATTTGATTCCCACACTTTTCTTTCTATTTTCAGTAAATGATATGGCATTACAGTTAAACCACTTACTTGTGTATGGGACCTTGATCAATCTCTAAGCACGCTCTAAAGCTGGATGTTAGGCTGTAGTGTCTGAATGCATGTTGTGATAGATGTTGAAACTTAAATTCTGCAAAATTTTGAGTTTGAGAACCACTTTAACATGATGATTGATATTGATCATGGTACTCTTGTTTAGAGAAACCGAGCGATGACTACAAGGTGCAAGTCCACGTGTCGAAGAGCATGTCAAATGGGCTTATGCGATGGTAAGCCCCTTCATCGGAGAGTTGGCAAATGGACTAGCTTGGGCGTTGAGACCTCTTGCCGGAGAATGAGTGGATTGGACTCAACAAGGATCCAAAGGGGTTGAACCCTAATTGGGATAATAAACGGTCTGGCAAGATCGAGAAATGGTTCGGATAGAATGAACCCAAGATTGGACGTTGAGTTCCCCTGTCTGAGAACGAGCGGATTGGACTCAGCAAGGATCCGGGGAGATCGAACCCTAGTTTGGATGCTAAACGATCTGCAAAGATTGTGGATTGAAATAACGATCCGGAGAGATCGATGATTGAGCCAACGATCCAGAGAGATCATTGATTGATTTGATGATCTGGAGAGAACGGTGATTGAACTAACGTTCCAGAGAGATCAATGATTGATTTAACGATCCGAAGAGGTGATGGTCGGATTAGCGATCCAAAGAGATCAAGGGATGATCCAGAGAGATCGAAGAATGATTCGGAGATATCGACAATGGACTTATTGCTTGGAAAGGTCAAAGATTTGATTTACGATCTGGAATGATCAGGAATTGAATTGGTCATTGAATACATGACCCCAAAATCTTGAAAACTAGGCTTTTTTTTTGAAAACCAATTGACCTTGAAATATTTTGGTAGCAATTACCGAATTAAGCCATTGATTTTAATACATGTTTATTAACTCCCAAATGAACATGGGACGATCCTGATTTACAATGTTCTATATTATACGATAATTTTGGGAGAACACAGAACAGTGATCATTTATGAATAACACTCAAGCAAGGACTCGAGTCCTTGGCTATTATAGTCTGCAACGGTCTTTGACTTACATGTGGATTCAAAGGAACTAGATGATTCACTGCAGCTTGGTCGATTGATAACCAAAAAATTCAACCATCAATGTTCCATCGGCTTATATATTTGTTCTTGAGAAAAGCACACCTTCATTCGCAAGGCATGCTTTGGGGGCCAAGTGTTATCCAGCCTTTTGACCAGATAGTGTTTGGACAAACTTGATGGGTTGAACTTGAAAGTTATCGAGGCATGGAGCACAGGGAGATAGATGACAAGCCCAGAAACCAAGTGCGATCAAGACCACAAGGCAAGTGAAAGGACACCTTGGAGTTCAACAAGCTTCAATCAATCTAAGTGATGGATAGGTACCGATCCATCCCTACGGATCGGTAACGATCCGCAAAATCTCACCCAATATATCTCAAATCCTCTCTACTTCAGAGTATTGTTGATAGCAACCTATTCCAAGCTTTACAGGATAAATCACATGCATTTTGCTATCGAGTATCTCGAGCACTTAAGGTTAAGAACTCCATTCCACCACCAATCCAACTAATTGGCCCAGAAACAAGCGTCTAACAAAGTAGTCAAGTTGGATAACATGAAGCTACTATCAAGTCGCATCTACTTAAGGCTATTTGGAAGATCAATAAGGCAATTTTTTGGATCGGAAACCGATCTATGGCTATGGATCGGTACTGATCCATGATAATTGGTGATGTGGCCATGATCAACCAAGCACATTTCTTCCTGAATGTGGGGAACGTGGTGGAGGGAATTCAGACGACCTTTAGCTATAAATAGAGGTGAAGAGGGTCATTTCATAGGATTTTTTGGCTCTCTTAACAATTTTCTCTACAATCTCTTGTAATCCCGGGGATCATTACCGTCCATAAGAACATCATATGTAAACAGCAACCAAATCAACAACAAAGCTAAGTGGACGTAGGCAACGATTGGCCAAACCACTATAAAAATTTTGTGTCTTGTTATTTCTTGTTTTGGTTTATTTTCTTTACTCTTTTCTCTACTATACTCATTTGGGAGTTTATGTCACATTTTGGTGCAAACGGTATATATGTATGTATGTACAGTTAAAGCGCTTAGTGGTTTTATAATGATAGAGGTGCAAAAAAGTATAGCGTGGGTAAAGCAGTGATGTAGAGGAAAACATGGGAGGTGCAAAAAACATCATTAGATATAAAACCAAATATTTAGTGTTAAATTATTCTCATTCTCACATCATTTGTATAGGAAAATGAAATACTGTTTAATCATATATAACAAACCATATAATATCATGATCTATGTAGTCCAGATTAGGCGACCGCAATTAGTTTCTAACTTGTATTGAACACTTATGCCTTGAAATTAAGTCTTTACCCTAACTTTGTTGATTTGGTTTAAATGAGAACTAGTCAAATCAACCTTTTTATGTTAATCTTGCTAAGCGGGTGCTAAAAAAGCCTTGATTTAGAGGATGCAGCATAAATAGTTGACCTTAAAGCGGATTTACTATTTAATAGCGCTAAAATGAAAAAGCGTAGTGGTGGAAAAATGCTATAGGCTATAGCGGAGATTTAGCTGCACACATAGATATGTATATATGTATGTATGTATATAGAATGAAAAACAAATACTCCACATGAACAAATAAAAACAACAAAAAAATGAAAGAAAGAAAAACAAAAGGAAAAAAAAACTAATTGAACACTTGAACAGAAATCGTACTAGTCCATATCCATAATCCATAATTCTAGAGGTAATCGTGAAAATCTATCTTCTGAAAGAAGTTTTTTAATGATATGAGCAAATTCTAAATCAATAGTGATGAATTCAATGCAGATGTCCTCTTTTAAATTATGTCCTCGAATGAAATAATGTCTTACGTTTATATGTTTAGACGTGAGTGGCGAACATGATTGTTTGATAGGTCAATTGCATTTTTACTATCACATTTTAAGGTAACACATTGAAGTATTAAAC
The DNA here is from genome assembly GCA_030737815.1 of Allium fistulosum. Classification (NCBI taxonomy): domain Eukaryota; kingdom Viridiplantae; phylum Streptophyta; class Magnoliopsida; order Asparagales; family Amaryllidaceae; genus Allium; species Allium fistulosum. Next base: position 13,351,043 of record JASFAW010000015.1, on the reverse strand, counting down.
CAAAGTCTAATAACGTTTGCCTCATCCACAGAATTTGAGCTCAAAAACTACCCATGGCAATATATCATACATCAGTAGTAGATAGTGCAACACGGTTTTTTTTCCGACTTGATCATGAAATTAATAATTGAGCTAACAAGAAATACATTCCATTAGTGCTTTTTCTATCCATAAGACAACCATCATAATCAGTATTACAATAACCAACTAAGTCAAAATTATCGTAGAAGCGATACCACAATCCAAATTTTTATGTGTGCAAACGATAATTCCAAATTCGTTTTGTGGCTTGTAAATGGGATTCTTTTGGATTTGCTTGGAAACGTGCAAAGAGAGAGACATAAAGCATGATATCAGGTCTAGAAGCAGTAAGTGTAGGATCGATTTCACCCAAGAGAGGGGGGGGGGGGTGAATAGGGTGATACTAATGATTATAAAAATTAATGCATAAATATATAAAATAATTGCGGCACAGATAATAGCAGAATAATAGAAGCAGAAATAGATTTACCCAGCTTCGGAAAAACCCTGCCTACATGCTGCCCCCAAGGTTTCTACCAGAAATTAAGTAGTCAGACGCTTACACACGTAAACTCGCGACACCCGCTATCGACTAACCTAACTCTACGCTCAAAACCCTACCACAACTCAGCCACTGAATTGCGAATTCTCAAACTACACCACCGTAGTTCGTCCCCTAGTCACACGACTAGAATTTTACAAAGATTTAAAAAAGAAATACAAAATAAAAACAACTAAACAAAAAACCCTAATTAAAAAATTTAGCACAAAATGAATTTAAAGATGCCGGCTAAAATTAAAATAAAGAGAAGTCCTTTTTCTTTTTATATTTGTTAATCTCCAGTCTTCCTCTTTTCCTATTTTATGGTCGCTTCCTTGTTCCTCTTTCAATAATTTAGGGTTTCTGAAATTTGAATAGGCCGACTTCAGTTGATCGATCGAATAGATGTTTTCGCGTTGCTTGCTTTGTCGATCGGTCGTCTCTTTGATTTGCATACGATTGCTTCTTGATCGAGTTCGAATTGAATGAACTGGTATGCGATTTCCTTTATTTATTCTCGTTGATATGTTTGAACTCGATGATCTGTATGCCGATGATGTTAATGGTTTAAATAGGGGTCGATTCCCTTAATTTCCGTTTACTTGAATTCGTCTGATAATTTAGCTCGGTCGTTTGATTTTGATTGATTGCTTGTGATTGATCCTGACCGGTTCAATTTCGAATATTTTTCAAATGTCCTTGCTTGATTACCACGACTTGTTTGATTTTATGATTTTTTGTTCATACGTCTTATCATCTGGCTTTGGATTTGGTTCCATTCTTTATGCTCCTTTGATTTGAATTTTTTTCTCTTATGACTTGTCCATCGGTTTCTTGGTATCACCTTGGCCACCACGGCTTTGACTTTGTTATTTAAAATCTGACATGTTCAGATTGAAATTCCTGCGACATTGACTTATGATAAAAAAAAATGAGTTCGACTTGTTCAGATCCTTTCTGTTATGACTTGTTCAACGTGTGTGTTCATGCCTGTAGCATTTTCGACCCAATGCTTGTAGTTGTTGTGTGATATTGGTCTGGGTTGCATTGAGCTCTGTCCACTATTCTACATGTTTGCTTATGTTAGCTTTGGTTTATATGCATGTACACTTTGTCGTCTGCTCTTGTTTCTGGTCTTGTGCATATATATATATATATGAATATATATATATATATATATATGTTACTTGTTGTGGCCAGACTTGTTTATGTGCTTTGGTTGAGGACTTGTTTCTACTATTAGTAACAGTGTACATATAAACATGTATATACATACATATATATGTATGTATATATGTGTATAATCACTTGGTCGAGACTTGTTGCAATGTGGTTCCTTCTGGATCACTTGTTGTTTGATGTGTGCTGCACTTGTGTCATTACTGCTTATACCATCCATGATTATACCTGAACTTTGTTGCTCCTGGTCAATTCATTGTTGAGTCTACATGTTGTTGTGGTCTCTAGTATCAATATTGCATCACTGTTTCATTTTCCGTTGTGTGGCTTTGAGCATTGCCTCGGTTTTGTTATGCACTTGATGTTGCCTGACCTATTTCCTTGTTCACTGGTCTGTTGCATTTGAAACTTTGAACTGTAGTCATCTTTGTTCTTGTGCATTTGTGTCTTCCTGTTGACTGGTCTGGTGCAGTTTGACCCATTCATTTGGACTTGTGCACTTGAGCCTATCTAGTTGTATGAGTACAGTTCATTGTTGATTTGGGTCTGGTTCTGGTTAATACTTCATGTATGCTGTCATGTAAACCATTGACTGTTGAGGCTGTGTTCTCATGTGTACACATTGAATTTTTGGTCGAGGCTCGTTTTATGTTTTTGTATTGCACCTGAGTTGAATCCAGCCTCAACTCGGGTTTGACCTTGTGCTCACCTGTCCTTGCAGTTTTATCAAGTGTATATCGGTGTGCACGGCCTTGTGGCATGTACAGTGATACACTGTGCATGTCATAGGTTGTTCGTGTTTGATGAATTCAAAATGAAAATGATGACGAACATCCCAAATAACTAAGGCAAATAACATTCTCAAAATACACATTTTATTTTACACTACACAAATATTTCTTTTTCAATTTTACCACGTCAGTGTTTATTTTGTAGATAATTCAGATGGTGGATACAAATTGGAATATAGTTGAAGAACGAATATGAGTGAACAAGTGATATGTAGTGAGGTGCAAATGTAAGTGACAATTGTGATGTAACCGAAATTGTATTGTAATTGAAATTTTGTATATATATAGCGAGAGCTCAAATTTGTACTATTCAAAATTGTAATAAAATATTTGTTTGAATATAAATTATGTGTTAATTATTTTATTCAGCAAATATTTATTTAATTATGTGAAAATAAAATAGTACAATAACAAATACATTTAAATGAATATAGAGACATATATGTTTATTATCATCAAACAAAAATCATATACTTGCATATTCAACAATCTCCCATTTTGATGATAACAAACATATACATAAGATTTTGAATTTATTAAATGTATTTGATCATTGATGGAATCTATTTGCTCCCCTATTTGAATGCTCCCTCTTTACGATAAAGCTCCTCCTTCATATATGCATGAAAATAAATATAAATATGCAAATGAACCTAGATGCAAAAAATAATAATAATAAAATATTTGACCTTTATTTGCCAAAATCTTAACTTTTCTCTCCCCCTTTTGTTATCAGCAAAAGAGTAATAGTGTTAGAAAAATAGAGATAAAGTGATAGACATTAATACAACATTAATACCCAATTGAGTATAAATATTAAATTTCAATATAAAATCAAACATAAATCATAAATACTCTGTTAGACACATATTCCACTTTAGAATGATAGGGGTGATGTCGGTATATAAAACCATATAGTTGTGTCTATTTGTGGTATATTTATATTAGGAATTTGAATACTTACTAACCATGCATAACCGTTAGGACTTTTAAATGAGATTTGTAGTATTCCCAAATTTTTTTAAAAATAAAAACAAATTTCAAGTATCTTCTAACCACGCATAACCGTGAGGACTTTTAAATGGGATTAGAATCAACTTGTCTATTTAATAACCAATTAATATGTGTTCCATACATGCATAACAGTGAGGACTTTTAAATGAGCATGAAAGTACATACACAAATATTCCAAGTAATTCTCCCATGCATAACCGTGAGGACTTTTAAATGAGAGTGAATACTTTGGATGTTTTTATTAAAAAAATAAAATAAAAATGAATAATTTCCTGTTTAAAATACCACATTTTGACATACTATACTGGATTTTAATGAGTGATGGTCGTTTAGAAATATGATAGAAATAGAGATGGTCATAGAATTTTTACCCATCAAAAGTTATTATAAATCTTGTTTAAATTTTTAAAGAAATTTATTGAATATACTGTCTCAAGTCATAATATATGATTAATATCAACACTTATCACTTATATTTCAATCACTATTTATCTTTTGATAATCAGTAGGGAGTAAGATCAGTTAACATAGGCATTTAAGATCAAAATCAAAAATATAGAATCAAAATTTTAAAATGCCTAAACTGAGACGAAGTCGACAAAAACTATTTTCTAAAAGGGGTTTTGTAAAAATGTTTACCAATTGAGAATCGGTTGAAATGAAATTTATGCAGATATTTTCTTTGAAAATATGATCTCTAATAAAATGATGTCTAACATCTATATCTTTTGTCCGTGAGTGATGTACAAGATTATTTGTGAGATCAATTGCACTTTTGCTATCACACATTAGTGGTACACGTTTAAAATTTAGACCATAGTCTTGCAAAGTTTGTATCATCCATAAAATTTGAGCAGAGCAACCACTTAGAGCAATATACTCTGGCTCAGTGGTGGATAATGCAATACAATTCTGTTTCTACTTGCCATGCGACTAATGAATGTCCTAACATAAAACACGTTCCACTAATACTTTTTCTATCAACTAGACTTCTAGCATAATCTGCATCTAAATATCCTTTTAATTCAAAGTTATTATTAGTTGGATACCAAAGACCAAAACGTGGGGTGTGCAACAGATATCTTATAATCCTTTTAACAGCTTTTAAATGAGATTGTTTTGGATTTGATTGAAATCGGGCACATAAGCAGACAGAAAACATGATGTCAGGTCTAGAAGCAGTAAGATAAAGAAGTGATCCAATCATACCTTGATATTGCTTTTGATCAACTGCCTTACCTTTTTCATCCTTGTCAAGTTTAATTGTTGTGCTCGTAGGGGTTTTTACAGGTTTAGCATATTTCAATCCAAATTTGTTAACAAGTTCCCTAATATATTTCGTTTGAGAGATGAATGTACCTTTATCACTTTGTTTGATTTGAAATCCTAAAAAGAATTTTAACTCTCTGACCAAGCTCATTTCAAACTTCTTCTGCATGACTTTTTCAAATTTCTCATATAACAAGTTGTTAGTGGCACCGTAAATAATGTCATCAACATATATTTGAACAATCAAAAGATCATCGTTTTCGTGCAATAGAAATAGTGTTGGTGTCTACACAACCCTTTTTGAACCCATTTTCAAGGAGGTAAGTGCTAAGACATTCATACCAAGCTCTAGGGGCTTGTTTTAATCCATACAGTGCTTTCTTAAGTTTATATACATGGTTAGGGTATTCATGACTTTCAAAGCCTTCTGGTTGTTCAACAAAAACATCTTCTTTCAAAATTCCGTTAAGAAAAGCACTTTTAATATCCATTTGTCTTAGTTTAAATCCTTTATAGCAAGTAAAAGCTAACAATGTCCTAATGGATTCTAGTCTTGCTACAGGTGTAAAAGTTTCAATTCCTTCAATTTGATTATAACCTTTAGCAACTAACCTAGCTTTATTCCTAATCACATTTCCAGATTCATCAAATTTATTTTTAAAATCCATTTTGTTCCTACGAATGTATAATCATTAGGTCTAGGTGCTAGAATCCAAACATCATTTCGCTCAAATTGATTTAGCTCTTCTTGCATAGCCATAAACCAATTTTCATCATTAAGAGTTGTATATATGTCTTTGGGTTCAATTTCTGAAATAAATCCACTGTATAGACACAAATTTCTAAAGGAGGAACGAGTTTGAATACCTACGATAGGATTTCCTATTACCAATTTTGGAGGATGATCTGCTTTGACTTTCAATCTCTCTGGATCCAGATTTCTTTGGACTTCTTTCATGGTTGTGGTTTCTTTTGGTTTTTCATTTTCATCTTTTTCGTTCTCCTCTTCAACATTTCTTTTAATTGTTTCCTTGTTTTGATCATCAATACCTTCATTAAATTTCACATTGATTGACTCCATGATTGTTCTCGTCCTTTTGTTGTATACTCTATAGGCTTTGCTTCTGGATGAGTATCCCATGAACATGCCTTCGTCAGCATTTGCCTTAAATTTTCCCAGTTGATCACCTGTATTAAGAATAAAACACGGGCAGCTTTAAACCTTGAAATATGCAATGTTTGGCTTTTTGCCGAACCATAGTTCATATGGTGTTCTCTTAAGAATCGGCCTAATCATGACTCTATTCATTACGTAACAGGCTGTATTTACTGCCTCTGCCCAAAAAGACATGGGTAGTTCATACTCGTTTATCATAGATCTAGCCAACTCTTATAAGGTTTGATTCTTTCTCTCGACTACTCCATTTTGTTGTGGAGTACGTGAGGCAGAGAATTCATGTCTAAATCCATTTTCATCACAGTAATTTTCAAATTCATAATTTTCAAATTCATAATTTTCAAATTCTCCACCATGATCACTTCTTAGTGAAATAATAGAAACTCCTTTTTCATTTTGAACTAATTTTGTGAATTTGGTGAAGTAAGAAAAAGTTTTTGATTTTTTAGCTAAGAAGTATACCCACGTGTATTTAGAGTAATCATCAACCAATACGAAACAATATTTCTTACCACCTAGACTTGCAATATTGTTAGGTCCAAACAAATCCATATGAACTAGTTCAAGGACTCTAGAAGTGCTTACATTGTGCTTGGCATGGAACGATGATTTTTTAAGTTTTCCCATAGTACATGCTTTACATAAAATTTTTGTTTTGAAATCATGTGATGGAAAAGCTCTTACCAAATCTTTTCTTTTTAATTTATTTAACAGATTCATGCTAGCATGTCCTAATCGTCTATGCCATAAATTTACTTCTACATCCTTAGCTACCAAACATTTTGAAAGAGTGAGATCATCAAAAGATAAATATTACCTTTCCTCTTACCTGAAAATAAGGTTTCTTTTGATGATTGGTCAACAATTTTGCACAAGTCAGAATCAAAAATAACATTCATTCCTTTATCATATAACTGGCTAATTGAGATCAGATTATGGTGTAGATTTTCAACATATAATACGTCGTTCAAGGTAAACGTACCATTACCTATTTTACCTTTACCGATAATTTTGCATTTCTCGTTGTTGCCTATTATGTCTCTCCCACTTTTGTGTTTTTCTAGGCTAAGAAACTTTGATTTATTGCCTATCATGTGCCTGGAGCAGCCAGAATCTAGATACCATTCTTGTTGTTCCTTACCCTGCCAACACACCTCGTTTGGTTCTTCACTTTCACTGTCATTTGTTTCTCCTGAGAAACACTGATTTAATTTTTCATTATATTCATTACTAAATTTGTCAAGACGAGATTGGGAGGTTCCTTCATGAACTGCTTCAAGAGTGCTAGATTTCCTGCGCAGTTAAACAATGTGAAACACAATTAAATTCAGTTTGGTCTAATGAGCAAATAATAGCATTCATAGCCTTGATATTAGCAGTCAGCAGTTTAATTTCAGAATTTGTCCATTGATCCATGGGTTTTTCTATTTCTTGATTATCTATCATAATTGTTGGTATCCTATATCCTATTTCAACAATATTCCAAGCATCTATGGATTTCAGAAAAATTTCCATTCTATTTTTCCAATATGCGTATTCACCATTGATCATTGAGGGCCTAGCTATGGACTGACCGTAGTTCGTCCCCTAGTCACACGACTAGAATTTTACAAAGGTTTAAAAAAGAAATACAAAATAAAAACAACTAAACAATAAACCCTAATTTAAAATTTTAGCCCAAAATGAATTTAAAGATGCCGGCTCATATTAAAATAAAGAGAAGTCCTTATTCTTTTTATATTTGTTAATCTCCGATCTTCCTCTTTTCTTATTTTATGGCCGCTTCCTTGTTCCTCTTTCAATAATTTAGGGTTTTTGAAATTTGAATACGCCGACTTCAGTTAATCGATCGGATAGATGTTTTCGCATTGCTTTCTTTGTCGATTGATCGTCTCTTTGATTTGAATACGATTGCTTCTTGATCGAGTTCGAATTAAATGAACTGGTATGCGATTTCCTTTATTTATTCTCGTTGATATGCTTGAACTCGATGATCTGTATGCCGATGATGTTAATGGTTTAAATAGGGGTCGATTCCCTTAATTTCGTTTACTTGAATTCATCTGATAATTTAGCTCGGCTGTTTGATTTTGATCGATTGATTGTGATTGATCTTGACTGGTTCAATTTTGAATATTTTTCTGATGTCCTTGCTTGATTACCACGGCTTCTGATTTTCCGATTTTTCGTTCATACTTGTTATCATCTGGCTTTGGATTTGGTTCCGTTCTTTATGCTCCTTTGATTTGAATTTGTTTCTCTTATGACTTGTCCATCGGTTTCTTGGTATCACCTTGGCCACCACGGCTTTGACTTTGTTATTTAAAATCTGACATGTTCACATTGAAATTCCTGCGACATTGACTTGTGATAAAAAATGAGTTCGACTTGTTCAACTCCTTTCTGCTATGACTCGTTCGACGTGTGTGTTCGTGCCTGTATCATTTTCGACCCGATGCTTGTAGTTGTTGTGTGATATTGGTCTGGGTTGCATTGAGCTCTGTCCACTATTCTACATGTTTCCTTCTGTTAACTTTGGTTTATATGCATGTACACTTTGTCGTCTGCTCTTGTTTTTGGTCTGGTTGCATATATATATATATATATATGTATATGTATATATACATATACATATATATATATGTTACTTGTTGTGGCCAGACTTGTTTATGTGCTTTGGCTGAGGACTTGTTTCTATTGTTAGTAATAGGGTACATATAAACATGTATATACATACATATATATGTATGTATATATGTGTATAATCACTTGGTCGAGACTTGTTGCAATGTGGTTCCTCCTGGATCACTTGTTGTTTGATGTGTGTTGCACTTGTGTCATTACTGCTTATACCATCCATGCTTATACCTGACCTTTGTTGCTCCTGATCAAATCATTGTTGAGTCTACATGTTTTTGTGGTCTCTGGTATCAATGTTGCATCACTGTTTCATTTTCTGTTGTGTGGCTTTGAGCATTTCCTCGGTTCTATTATGCAGTTGATGTTGCCTGACTTATTTCCTTGTTCACTGGTCTGTTGCATTTGAAACTTTAAACTGTAGTCATCTTTGTTCTTGTGCATTTGTGTATTCATGTTGACTGGTCTGGTGCAGTTTGACCCATTCATTTGGACTTGTGCACTTGAGTTTATCTAGTTGTACGAGTACAGTTCATTATTGATTTGGGTCTGGTTCTGGTTAATACTTCATGTATGTTGTCATGTGAACCATTGACTGTTGAGGCTGTGTTCTCATGTGTACACATTGAATTTTTGGTCGAGGCTTGTTTTATGTTTTTGTATTGCACCTGAGTTGAATCCAGCCTCAGCTCAGGTTTGACCTTCTGCTTACCTGTCCCTGCAGTTTTATCAAGTGTATATCGGTGTGCATGACCTTATGGCGCGTACAGTGATACATTGTGCATGTCACGGGTTGTTCATGTTTGATGAATTCAAAATGAAAATGATGACGAACAACCCAAATAACTGAGGCAAATAACATTCTCAAAATACATATTTTATTTTACACTACACAAATATTTCTTTTTCAATTTTACTACGTCAGTGTTTATTTTGCAGATAATTCAGATGCTGGATATACATTGGAATTTAGTTGAAGAACGAATATGAGTGAACAAGTGATATGTAGTGAGGTGCAAATGTAAGTGACAATTGTGATGTAATCAGAATTGTATTGTTATTGAAATTTTGTATATATAGCGAGAGCTCAAATTTGTACTATTCAAAATTGTAATAAAATATTTGTTTGAATATAAATTCTATGTTAATTATTTTATTCAACAAATATTTATTTAATTATATGAAAATAAAATAGTACAATAACAAATACATTTAAATGAATATATATATGTTTATTATCATCAAACAAAAATCATTTACTTGCATATTCAACCGTAAGATAAAAAAATGCCAATCATACCTTGATATTTCTTCTGATTAACTATGATTCTCTTTTCATCTTTGTCAAGTTTGATTGAAGGGCTCGTGGGCATTCTTAGTGGCTTTGCATTCTCAGTACCATATCTTTTCAACAGATCCTTCACATATTTGGTTTGCGAGATAAAAATTACCTTATCGCTTTGGTTAACTTGAAATCCTAGAAAATACTTCAACTCTACTACCAAACTCATTTCAAACTTATCCCGCATGACTTTTTCAAACATTTGACATAACTTCTCATTAGTAGCACCGTAAATGATGCCATCAACATAAATTTATATAATTAAAAAATCATCATGCTCATGTAATAGAAACAAAGTAGTGTTAGCACTTCTCTTCTTAAATCCGTTTTCCAAATGATATACACTAAGGCACTCATACCAAGCCCTAGGAGCTTGTTTGAGATCATATAATGCCTTTTCAAGTTTGTGCACATGATTTGGAAATCCATAGCTTTCAAAACCGGGGGTTGTTCTACATAAATATTTTCTTTCAAGTAACCATTTTGAAAGACACTTTTTTATGTCCATTTTCTTAAATCTAAAGCCTTTAAAACACGCAAAAGCTAGCCAAATTATAATGGCCGCATCTTTCATTTGCATCGTCATCTAAAACCACCTTTGTCTTTTTATGTATTCGCATCGACTTCTGACTCGCCAAACTTCACATTGATTGACTCCACAATTGTTTTCAAGCACTTGTTGAAAATTTTATAAGCTTTGCTCCTTGATGAGTATCCCATAAAAATGTCTTCATCTGTTTTGGACTCAAAATTTCCTAAATAATCATTTGCATTCAGAATAAAGCACTGACACCCGTATACCTCTTTGTACAAGTTTTGTACATTTTACTATTCTTGAATTTCCAATGTAACAATCCTCTTACTAACTCCTTTCTCTTAAGCTTGTCCAATAATCTCATGCTAGTATTCCCTAGCCTTCTATGCCATAAGGTAGCTTCATCATCTTTAGCTACTAAGCACCTAGAAAGGGTTAGATCATCAAAAGATAGAGTGTAGACATTCCCTTTTTTGACCTTCATCACTAAGTTGACTTATAAAGATGAAATTATGATGTATTTCAACATAAAGAACATTAGTCAAAAAGAAAGTTTTGTTACCTGCTTTATCTTTTCCAACCATCTTACATTTACCATTTCCTCCCAAAGTAACACTCTCACTACTACAGTCTTTTAGGCTAAGGAACTTTGACTTATCGTTTGTCATATGTCTGGAACAACCTGAGTCCAAATATCATTCTTGTTTCCTTAGTCCGCCAACATACCAACACATAGGAAGAAAAAGATGACCTAGAAAACTTCGTAGGTCTATTAGCTTTTGCGACTAAAGAGTTTAGTAATCAAAATTATCAAGCGAGCCTTTAGAAACCCAAATTTTATTAGCATTTTTGCATTTGTTCCTATACCAACATCTATCGAAGCTATGTTTCATTTACAACCTAGATATTTTTGGAAATATACTTCTACCTTGAGAATTCAGTTATATTTTCACTATTGTGTTGTGATTTTCCAAGAACAAGCTGTTTTCTATTATTTGCATATAGTTATTTCCCTAGAGCATATTCAATGACCTTTCCCCTCTAAAATTTTTATTAATAGTCGACTCAAGGGCTTGGACTTTGGATTAAAGTAACATGTTTACTTACACTAGCATGGTACATCTGCTGATAAAATTTTCTCTCTTAGAGTCATCATTTTTCTTTATAGTCAAAATCTTATTTTTTAAGAGTTTCAAGGTTTGTCTTACTTCATCCAACTCTTTTTCAAAGACTGATAACTTTCACATTCAAGGTTTTGAGCTTGTTTAATTTTTTCAAGTTTGTTTTCTAACCTCTCATTTATGAGAAGTAGCTCAGCCAAATTTCAATTTCTTATTCTTAAGATTAAGACTATCAACTATTCCAATAAGCTCATGACACATTAAGAGCAAATCTTGACAAGTAAAATTTGATACCTCGCTAGAGTCACCATCACTATCATCATGAGTTGAATGTCCCATCGACCAGAGATTTGCTTCGACATCATCACTGTCAGTGCACTCTTCTCCTTCTCTATTATCCTAAGTTGTATAAAATGCCCTTCGTTTTCTTTTCTTTTCTCTTTGAGTCGATGGATAATTGGTTTGGATATGATCCATCTTTCTGCATCTGTAGCACGTGATTTCTCTGTTTGATTTATTTGAGTTCTTGAATGACTTTGACTTGGAACCTTTTCTTTTGACTGAAGATATGAAGTTCCTTTTGAACCATAACTTAAGACCATTCATCAACACTACAAGCTTGGTCATAGGATTATCTTCATCATTACTGTCAAGAGTGTTGCTAAGTGTAACTGATTTTTTCTTGGACACAATCTTCCCTAGCTTTCAATTCCATTTCATAGGCCATGAGATTTCGAATCAATTCCTCCATGCTTTTTTTGCTCAGAACTTTAGGTTCTTGTATAACTGTTACTTTACCTCAAAATTCTTCAGAAGAACTCTCAATATTTTTCAGACTAAATCAACTTCAATTTACACCTTTCCTATAGCCCTAAAATTGTATATCAACACTGAAAAGCATATATACATCTCTTTTATGATTTCTTCCTTTATCATTGAAATTTTTTCATATTCTTTGCTGAGCAGAGCAAGACGTAATCCCTTGACTTTAGCTGTACCTTTGTGCGTAACCTCAAAGTGTGCTAAATTTCTTAAATAGTTAAACAATGAGAAATCTGATTAAATTTAGTTTTATCAAGAGCACAAATAAGAGCATTCATAGCTTTAGCATTAGTGAAAGTAGTTTTTTATCAGCTATATCTCATTTGTCCTCGGGCTTAGGAAATTTTCATTGTGGGTAGAGTGTACCATGTTTATACTATATCCTAAATATCATAGTCAACAGAGATCAAATATATTTTTATCTTAGCTTTCCAATCAACATATTCAGTAACATTGAGCATAAATGGCCTAGATATTGACTAACCTTCAGAAAAAGCATTATTTGAACTAGAAGTGTCTCTAGAGTAAACTTAATAGCTAGGCTCTGATATCACTTATTAGGATCATGCAATACACCCTAAAAGGGGTTAATAGGGCATTTAAAAATATTTTGAAATGTTACTGATAAAATAAAAATAGAGTGTTGAAACGTAAATGCGGAAAATAAAGAATATAGAGATATACCCAGCTTCAGCCTAATGGCAACTGCACCCCAAAGTTATTAATAGAGTTAAATATCCAAACGCTTACTACTGGTAAACTCGAAAACAATCCTAACAAATATTATAACTCCATGCCTAATAACTATGTTTGAAATCATTACACAGAGATCAGAATCTCTGAACTACACCATGTAGCTCAAAAAATTAGAATTCAAAAAGGATAAAATAAAATAAAATAGTGAACAAAAACAAAATAAATAAAAATGAAATTTGAATTAAAAAGTAAGACTCTCCTCCTTTTCTTTCTTCACGCGATCCACGTCAGCCCCTTTTTTTCCTCAATAAAATTTGTCCGCTCTCAAAATCCTTCAGCCAAAAAAAGGAAAATTCTATTTCAACCCGAGTATTTACTTAGTAGTCCCCCAAAAATTAAAAAAGTCTGACCTAAAAAATGACTTAGTAGACCCCTACCAATTCCAGAACTACCCTTCCCATCACGCAAAACATGAAAAATTGAACTTTTTCTTCACTGATTTAGAAACTTAGTAGTGAAAAATTGAATTATTTCTTCACTGATTTAGAAACCCAATTCATATTTTCTTCAGCACTACAATTAAAAAAGTCTTTAAACCCAAAAAATAACTTAGTAGTGAAAATTTAAAATTTTCTTCACTGATTTAGAAACTAGGGTTTTGAAGAAGCGATGGTTTAGACAGTAAGAAACTGACGTAAGAAGATAATGGAATTGAGAAGAAAGAAAGTACGCAGCTTTCTAAGGGTATTTTAGTCTTTAATTTTTTTTTATTTTAGGGGGGCTACTAAGTAATTATCTGTATTGAAATAGAATTTGCCACAAAAAAATGATGCCGCAAAATATTTCACCGCAACCTAGAGTGGGTGATGTTAAAAGTTAGAGGCCATCGTCTAAGGTGGTAGCACCACCGTAGTTTGCATGCGCTTGAGATCTTGAATTTGATGCTGTATGGAGAAGTCGTCGATGAGTTTTCCACTGCCTTACCTTGAACTCTATGATGAACTGAAGTTTGTCGCCTATAGATATAGTCACTGACGTTGCTCCAACACTTCCTAGAAATTCTAAGCGACTGCCTAGAACTCTTCACCGTTACAGAGGTATGGATTGAATAGTTTATGTTGCCCAATATTATATGGTTGAACGATGGTGAACCTAGGCATTGGCTGGTATGAATGAGTTGCTGGCAGTGATTTGCATGTAGATAGTTGAACAATACCAGGGATAAGTGTGGACGATGGTGGTTGTCTGTTGGCTGATAATGTAGTGACAAGGATGTGGTACGAAATATGATATGGGTAGAGTTTGATGATGTATGGATTGAGTTTAGCTGATTAGTAGTTTGGAAAAATGAATTGAATTTGATTTGTTGATGGATGTATTGTCTACTGTAATTTTGATGTGTGATGGAGTGTTGTTTAAATAAATGGTGTAGAAAAATCTTTTTCCTTGTTTGATATGGATTGAAAAATAATAAGTTTCCCTTGTAAAAAATAAAAATCCATTTAGTGGGAAATAGATTCTGATGTATCTTCGAAAGTACATTGCTTGATTGTGTATATATTTCCTTTTCTTCCGATCTTTATTTATTTTCTTTTCTTTGTATATATAGCCTTTGATTTCATTCTGATATATTTACTTCTCTTTAGATCTTTATTTATTTTCCTTTTTTCCGAAAATTCTTCTGTATATAGAGGCTTAGATTGTACCGAAAAGAAACTTTACCACAGCCAGTATTTTTTAAAGAACCCTGTAAATATACAACACTAGACAAACACATTAAATAAAACATATGTTTATTAACATCAAATAGAAATCGTCGATTGCACTATTCCACAACAGACTTTCCCCCTTCTAGGAATTTCTTCCTCGAAATTATAACATGGTATCATACCAACAACAAACACATGTAGATGATTATAGACATCCAAGTGAACAAGTAAATTTATTGTTTCCAATAGGTTACATTTGTACCTCCAAAGTTCCTTAACATAATCTTATAACAAACAAATCATACTAACTTTATCCTCTTCTTTTATGTTATATAGTTTTCATGGATAATAAGAACTTCTTGAGAATATTGTTACGTTCCATTTTAAAAGTTTACAAAATTGGAAACATATTTCCAATATAAATGAGCAACTCATATTTTTACAAATAGGTGCGTACCTCAAACCCATAAATATGTAAATTGTATTTATAAATATTAGTAGGGTAGTTTAAAATGGATACCAATATATGGTTAGTAAAATTAGCTTTGACATGATTATGCTTATTTTCATAAAAAACAAGAGGAGTTATTTTAGTCTATACTTATGCTCCAAAAATAAGTACGTTTGTATTTTCAATATCTTTTTTTAAAATTTAAACAATAAAACCATAAGAATATGTGATACATAAGTTGCCATCATACTTTCAATAACAAGTCTAGATTTTAAAAATATAACATAGAAAGTATTAAAAACTTTAGCTCTTGTACAATTTTAGCTTCAATGATCAATTTAAAATAAACGATTTCATGTTTATTTTATAAATCAATTTTCAAACACAAGCTTGAATTCCATTTTGTGTAAAGTAATTCGTACATTAGTGAGACTTTAAAAGAACTTCACATATTTTATGTAAAATTTAACTCATAATACTTTATATGCAAAAGTAAAATAAATATAACTAATAATTTTCACCAATATATCCTTACTTCCATCTTTACTACTAATAATGAGAATTCCTAGAATAGAAATTCAACCGTGTCTTTTTGAAATACCGAAAATACCCTTTTTCCTTTTCTTTTCGTTCGCCTCTCTCTTCTCATCCCGTTTACTTCTCCTCGATCTCAGATTATTCAAATTTTTTCGCTAACCCTAATCGTCATGGCGATTCAACACCATCGCCTTCATGCAACCTAATCCATTACTGCAGCTAATCCATTGCTAACCCTACCCATAACTAACTTTGATCGATTACTTTCACCTAAATTGAAGATAGCCTAATCCATCTCCAACACTTAATAATCGCATTCTCTGCCTCTATAGTCGACTATCTTCATCCAACCATCCGCCGAAGCTCTACTTACACCCTCAAGTCCCGATCTACATTCGAAGGGTTTTACGATTGGAGAGTTCTGTCACCAATGGCTATCAGCTGCTTGAAGTCTACCTGATATCGTTGATGAGTTAATCACAATTTTACGTCTCAGTAATTTTAAGTATAATATTTCCGACCCTATTGGCAAATTTTAATCGGCTAAACTTACTTTAAATATACTTAAACACATATACATATGAAATGAAATGATAGAGTTCTAAGGTATATTAGCATATCACCCAATTATTTATTCATTTTTTTGCTTATAGCACATAACTACATATACATATATCCATATAAACATACATATATATCTCTACTATTAAACAAATATACATATACTTAACTCAGTAGTACGACTGACCACCAAAATTCAAACACTCATAATTTACTATAGCCGGAATGAGCAGAGGTGCACTACAGTTGATATAAACGGTCAAGTTACAATCGCGCTGAGAATACTGGAACATGTTAGTGTTAATAATGGTATTGTTAAAAGCTTGAGGGCGGCCTTTGTCCAATATGAAGTCTTTATTGATTGTTCATGAAATTGTTGTCGTGGTCTATGTTAGTGATTTTATATATAGTTGGTTAGAGATTGTGATGCCTAAAGTTGTGTTTACGTTTGTGCAGTTGATGAAGTAGTCTGGATTGCCACAGTAGTTGGGTCGGGAGTCAATATGGAATGGAGATTTTGAAGGATGTGTCACCACATTTCTATGGTAGTGGAGCGTAGTTTTTGTACTGAAAAGGTGTTGGGTTTATCTCGAAGGAAGAAAGGATAAATGGTATGTTTAGGAAGATGAAGAAAAATAAAGGATGAGGTGAGAATTTCATTTTTCCTTCTTAAATGTGGAAGATGAGCAAATAAATGTTTGAATGAGGATCATCAGATTTAACAATGAAAATTTTGTCCCTGGTTGTTTTGCGTATAGGTCACTGAAGACTTTGAATTGTCATAGAACATTAATTTCGTAGGACTTACATGTGTATCGAAATAGTGATTGAACACCGATTTCTATTGTCTTCATTATTGTCGTCCTGTCCTAAAATAACAGTTTTATGTGCAAATATATCAGAAATTTGAGAGTATAAATTAGTGAGTCAATCATCTTATATTTTAGGTAACATATTGCAATTGCCACTACTAAAATTCTTCAGTTGTATTGGAACATTTATGTTAACCATTAAACAAATGCTGCACCAAATATTCGTATTTTTTTGAAGCGTTAATTGTAGTTATTTTAGCATAAAGTTTGAACCTTATTATTTTTGTTTAGTGCTCTTATTTTATTATTTCGATGCACATGTAAAACATGTATCCCATACTTTGCACTTATACAATTTATCTTATTAACTTAGTAGATTATATTTTTGTTCATTGGAAAATGGGTTGTATACCTTATTGTTTACAAGCAATCAAAGATGATTCATACTGAGCTAGATTAGATAAAGTAAACTAAATCTTATGTATCTTATTAAAATATTTTATGTACATAAAGAGTATGCATCTCCATGAATTGATATGGACTATATATATTTAAGCGTACACATTACTCGATGGAATTTATGAATATGATATGGACTATGGCATTAGGATGTGTTTGGAAACTTCACATGAGTTTATTGTTTGTTTTAGGGGTTGGGGAGGAAGTTATTTGTATTCTACTGATTATGAACTAAAAAATTTTTAGATTTAATTTTGATAATGGAAATAAGTAGTCCTTTCTCTCTTTCTCAAATTTTTATCTTTTTTAGGATGAGCTAAGTGAACTTGGACAGTTATCCTAAAATATGAGTATGATTATTCTAGAGCATGATTATGAGAACTGTTTTAGTTTTTTTCCAAAATATAGTGATGACATAATCCGATTCTATCGTATAACACAAATAGTAGAAACAGAGCTTGCACTTTGTATGAAGAGTCCAGCAGAGGAGATGTTATACAAAGTAGGAGAAAATGAGCTAATAACGATAAAACAAATACCAGTATTTTTTTACCTGAACATGTACTCAGTCATGGGCGACTATATATTACGCTTTGACAAGGAGTTTCAAGTGCTAATACCAAGGTGCTGGTAGGAAAAGGACGTGTTGGATAAACTGGAACTTTCACTAAAAATGTTGTCTACAAAGATGTTTTACTAACTAGCAAGGAATAAAGGTATATAAATAATATTTAGCTTAATTTTTACTCAAATTTTCACACACATATACATATGCATGCATATCGATATTAATTGGATAATAACTAATGATTATTTTTAATTTATGTTCCTTTAACGTCTAAATTTAAACTAAAATTTACTATTTTTTTAGTAGGAATTGTACATTCATGGATGCTACAAATCTATTACTTAATGGTATCACTACTGATTTATTACTTAAAATTGACAAGCGCAAATATAACTTAAGGGATGAATTACGTTTTATTCATTTATGCGTTAGATGGTTATTTCTGTTGTTATTCATTTATTCACCATTTCCCTAAATTTGAATATATTCTTTACTACTATAATGTACAACAAAGTCGTATTATCTCTATCACACTCCCATATTTTCATTGAAACTATTCAAATCCTATTCAAATAGTATCATTTCCTAATTAGATTTCCACAGTCATTTATACTTTTTTAAATAGGTAGTTAAAAGGAATCATATCACCGAGTGTCACTGCTAAATTATAACTGATATCATTAACACACGCTGCTGTCCTTATAGCTTGACTAGCAACATAAATTTGAGTAAGTTGGAACATACTCAGACATAACTATAATCATCGTGTGAACAATAAATATGTTACTTTAGTAACAATTATTTTCAACATATTGCTTTAATTTCAATGGACAAGATTGTAATAATTCTTCTTTTCCTTCTACATTGCAGGATCATTGAAAACAAGAATATGGATACTCCGTAGAAAAGCCTACTGACTATCTTATTCAAATTCATCACGTTTAATATTGCTAATGAAGCTAATGAAGTGACATAAGGTGAGACTTCTATGCTTATTTACCTACAAAGAATTTCTATTTAAGAATATCATTTTAAAAAGATATACTTCAACACCACACATACATTTAACATGGTACTAAATTTTTTCCATGAGTTTTGATGAAGCTTACTGACTTCATATACATGATTTTTTTATCATTACTGCAAATGTACATAGTAATAAATGTATCATGGAAAAGCATAGCCTATTTTATCATATAAACTTTTTAACTACCTTGAAAAGTAAAACATTAAACTGAAAGTGACAAGGATGTCATTTTTTACCAGTTGTCAACATCCCTATCTTAATAAACTATACCCACTTCAGTATCACTCTTTTATGTGTTAAATAGTTATCAATCTTTATTCATTTATTCATCATCACAGGTGATATCGAGTACACTGTCTTTATTCATTCATTGGCAATCAGCTCTTCCATGCTTATTACAGTTACCATGTAAATTATAACTTAAACAAATTTCTTCACATAAGACAACTAAAGACACAAATTTTAATACTGGAGGACGATGCATATTTTTTCTTCT
This sequence comes from Allium fistulosum, assembly GCA_030737815.1. Taxonomy (NCBI): domain Eukaryota; kingdom Viridiplantae; phylum Streptophyta; class Magnoliopsida; order Asparagales; family Amaryllidaceae; genus Allium; species Allium fistulosum. The sequence goes on along the minus strand of JASFAW010000015.1, from coordinate 13,331,278 downwards.
GTTACATCTTCAAATCCCGGTGTTAAGATAAAGTAGCGTAGCATTGATAACTTAAACATCATGCTTTACATATACATAGTAAAAATTTGAAAGTGGTTAAAGGTGAAAGCTGATTTTACTCTTAACAAATTTATGGTTCTCATTTAGTTCCAGGTTCTAACTTTTTAATTTTGTCCTCATTTAGGCTGGTAAAAAATCAAGAAATCTCACGTTCTGGTGTTGGAGGGCGCACTAACCCTTACTTTTACATGGTACGATCAACACATGCCATCTTTCTTATAACCATGTGTATCATGAAATTTTCATACAAGTGTTACTTACCAAGGGGCACCAATTGAACATTATTAGTATCCCAAAAAGATTTATGGACATAACTGGAAATTCATGTGATGAAATTTTTATACCTTCCCATGAGTGCTTGAATATACAGTGTATTCTTTTGTTTATTGATATGACCAACAAGCATGGTACTAGATATATATGTTCACCTTCACTTGATGTACCTTCCCAAGAGTCCTTTCAAAAAGTTTGTAAACAGTTTTTGTTTATGAAAATGTGTGATACCGACAGTGTTTCCATGTTGATTTTTCCCGATGATGCCATCAATTAATGTTTTTGTTCATTATTATATCTTACTTAATTGACGATGAACATTACTCTTTTTAAGCTGCTAATGGTACAGAAAATGATCTACCGTGTTGTTTTTGATGCAGATGTTATTGTTGTTTATGAAGACTTAGACAACCAAACAGAGAACCCATTGTTGCGTTATTCAATGCTGACAACATGGAATAGTGGCCATCATGATTGGGATAGTAATAGTAGTTTTGATTGAAGGCTAAAAGTTATACTACCAAAAAGTATATCTTTTCTGAATCCTTTGATGTATATAAAAAATTGTTTGAAGTTATTTTTTATTTTTTGAGAATATAATAACATGGACTATTTTGAAAGCTTATGTTATGGAAGATTATTCTGCTGTATCATCAGAAATACAGACCTGACCTAACAAAGAAAATATGATGTTGTGACATCCACACGCCTATCTTTGTACAAGATATGCCTGGCTACATATGTATGGGTAAAAGTAAAGTGAAATTCAACAGATGCAAAGAAAGGATTTCATTAGTATTTATGGATTTCACTCTGAAAAATGTATAGTTAGTCTTGCTATTGTCAGTTTTGGTTATAGCATATTTTTTAGCCCATCTGTGTGTGAATATTTGTTAACCTATCATGGTTTGTTTTGTAACTGAAAGTACAAAGGGCCAACAACGGAAAGGTAGAGATGCCTTAGTCATATATGAATACTTTTTAACAACTACTTTATCTTGCAAACTAATTTTGAGAAGTACATGTCTTCATTATGCACAGGAAACCAAAACATGTAAGATTGTACGTTGCTTAATATGAACCACCAGTACTAAGAAGGAAGTCTCTTGAGCCAACCTTTAATAAATACATACAGAATTCACAATCTATTCGATTGCTGTATTGGTATTAAAGGTAACACAAAAAGAATTTGCATGGAAAATGATGTTATATAGATGTTAAAGGTTAAAAAAACATATATTTTAAATGGAAAATGACGGAGCTAAATAAATTATACTGCACATATATATATATATATATTGGATCTATTTTGTACCATACACGCTAATTAAAACTCTACATATGTCGAAACGTTAAATATGTATACAAAGGAAAATTTATAAGACTGCATACGGGAATCCCATTTATACTAAAAATTTGCCTTTATCCTAACTGCACGTTGTTAGTTAAAATTATATTTCACTATACTAAGACAACGCATGTCATTTCTACTAATTTATTCATCTTTCGTATGAAAACACGTGCCATTTGTATTAAGTATTTGCTTTGCATTATAAACTAATTTTTTCCCTCTTCTTCTTAAAGCGTATGGTGTTTCTACATTTTTCGTCCACTTCATGGTAGCATAATATTATAATTATATTTCAAAAGAATTATTTTCAATGATTTATGTAATTGAAATAATTTATTTATTCAAAGTTTTTATTATAACGAGTTATACTTTTCCATACCATCCAAAAATGCTGACTCAAATAGGCAACATTCTCTGAATCCGTGCAACGCAACAATATATATATATATATATATATATATATATATTTATACAGACATGATTTAAATTTTAGATCTAAAGTTGATGCGGTTACGATCTTAGAATATCGTATCATGACTAAAGAAAACAACTCCATACAAGTGAGAGGCCTTGAAGAGCTGAAGAGGCATGCATGTGTTAGCAGTATTTGATGGTAGAACAATGGAGAGTGCATGTAGAGAGAACTTAGATTGAGTGAACTACAATGGTGGGGTGAGAATATGAATAGGCATATGTGGACTGAGAGAGTATAGAGAGCCTGACATGAAATCCAGCGAAGGTGAGGCAACTTGAATCATGCATGAATTTATAGCAACTTAAAGCAACCTAGAGTGTCACCTGAAGTAAACTAGACTGTCACCTGAAGCAAACTTAAGCAATATAATTGAACTGCAATGTAGATGCTAAGAAAAAGGAAAGCTGCAGGAGCTCAAATGACAGAGAACTGGATGAAAGCTTCAAGTAAACGTTTGCACTGGCAATATACGCTGCAAGCAACCTGAAACAAAAGCTATGCAAATAATGAGCCAACTCAAGCAATGAAAAAGAGAGGCATATCATGTAGCTGTGGTAGGAGCCAAAGTAGGTGAATGGTGCTGAGACAAGCGAAGTTGAAACTGAAGCAGGCAAATGACTAGAGTGTGTCTGAATGCTAACATATTAAAGCAAAAAAGGAATAGCAAAATATGATCATGAAATGGAACCTAGAATGGTATGAAGCACTTACTCAAAATAAATGAACAATTGTTGCAACTATAAACGCATGCATGTTGTACTAAATGCAGGTCCACCTGGACTTGCATATATACTCATAATATATAAGGTTAATCATTATTTCAAAATGTCATTAAAATATTTGCACATATAATCCCATGAATTAAACACTTTAATGTGCTAATAACAACATCCATTGGTTTAAAAATCTTTAACAAATGTTCTGATTATATAATGTCAATATATATATATATATCACTTTTCATACCATGTTTGCATATAATTCCAAATGTTTTTTTTGTAAGTTCTCAAAACATATAAAATGTATCGATTAAATGTAACCTATATACATATCATTCAAAACATCCATTAATATTTTTACTATTATAATTATTTTTTAATGGTCTTTCGCTTCATATATATGCAAGTTATGTAATATTCATCAAATCAAAATTTTCATAAACCACTTATGAACATTTAGTAAAACATCTATGGGATATGTATGTATGTATGTATATGTATATATTCCTTCTTTCCACAATAAATGCTTAAGTAAAAATATAGTATGCTTCAATTTGGTTGATTATACAAAATTCTATTTATTGATTTTAAATATTATTCTTCATATAAACTTCCACATTGTGTTGACATAGTGCTAAAGTCATACATGCTTAAGTTCCAAATAACACTCTTATATCTTATTTTCCATGAATGCGTCACACACATTTCTTCTCATATTTGTTTATAAACACATTATAATTGTTTTAAACTCCATTATACGAGTATCATGCTTAGTATTTACACACACATATATATCATTTCAAAAAGATTAACATAGTTGTTTTCTTTTACTTTAGACTTGTGTAATGTTCATACTCCTATGTATATACCTTTTACATTCTCATATGCTTTTATATTGCCAAACTCTTATCAATTTAATAGCTCTTTTGTGTATAGATAACAATTATACATAGGCATGTATTAATATTCAAACTATTGCATATTTATTTATCAATCAATCTTCTCAACATATAATAAAGATATTTATCATTTTATTTTACATATAAATTGTTCAACTTAAACACGTATTCAAAGAATAATAGTTTCAGGATAACAACTCGAAACTTTTCATGGTTCACAACAGTTATATTGTCATATCTATGATAAAACATTATTAATTCCAGTACGTGGAATGAATATTCTTTCTCTAATAGTTAATATATAAAATGTTAACATTCAATTTATTTGTTCTGAATATCTCAATTATTTATAAATGCATAAATTCTCCTTGCCATGCTTATAATCTAACCATATGTCCGTTAATAAGTTATACAAATTTCCTATATTTTTTCATTTATGTTTAAGTTATACCAATATTTATAACTTCTTAAAATACTTTTCATATCTGTATAGACATATACAACTCAAAGTCATTCATAGAACCTTTTATATTTCCCTTTCATTTAAAATGTAATGTATGCATATAAAATATTTTTATCTACTTGCCAACATGAATGGCTCGGTTGTTAGTAGTTCAGACTATGAGATTAATGGTGACGAGTTCGATCCCCGAGATTGACACTTGTTGCATTAATGAACAATGTTCAAAAAAAGTTATCTACTTTAAACTCCCAAATTACTTCCAAAAAGTATGAATTTTACTTTAAACTTTACCAAATAGTCAATAATATTTCTTTTCCACTATTGATCTTTATTTATATAAGGATTTTGATCATAAGTACTTAATAAAATGTATAATTTTCATGCTATTTTAAAAAGAAAATTAGGAAATATATTAACATTTTATCAGTAATATCTTAGAAGTCCAATTTTAAGGCACAAAGTATATGCATAAAATATTAAATCATTCTTGGAAAATAGCATTACATAATATTATTCGTTAATAACTCAATATTACATCCATGTAACATACGCTTAATTAAAATTTGAACCAACTACTTTATACTTACTAATCCTATTGTAACAGTCGGCCTTTTTGACCCCCGAATGTTGACACAAATACATCTACGATATTCATGTGCCAAGCTCCCAAGTGCTGAAAAGACAAAACGTTAAGGTAAAAGAAAAAGAAAAAGGAACAAAATAAGAAAGAAGAACACAATATTAGAATCTCGCATGCGAAACGATAATATATAATATCACAAAAGGTCTTTAACAAAAAGGAAAACTTTGATATACATATATCAATCAGAGTAAACTAACATATCATTAGCCTGGACAGTTATAACAGCCTATCCTCACAAACGCTGATAAGTACAAAATAAGTAATGCAGCAGGAAACAAATATGGTAAGAAATCATTCAGCTCCTCTCCAAGAGCTCCAATGAACCACAACTAAATTTGGAAATATACTCGAGCTGACCCGAGCATTAAAAGAAAATAACACCCAGATCAGTCTGGTAAACCAGCATGTGAAACTTAAATAATAGATTGCTATATTTATAAAACCATTCAAAAATAAAGGTATATTGTAAGGCCATGTGGCAAACAAATATGGATGAGTTTTTACCTTACGAGAACCAAACCATTTCTATTAGAAATCCAGTGATACTATAATATTGTCTAGCGTGTGATATATAGATAATCAAGTAGCTATGATGCAAGTAAGTGTACATCACAACAATAATAGGTATACAATCACAACCGCTAAGGCGCATTCGCTAACTGTGTAGAATTCCACGGAGATGCCTTTAGTACCTCGAGAATGGTCCCCCCGCACAAGGATCCGAGATATCCTTTCGAGCATTGTATATCTCCAGATAAAATATACCATAGGAAAAACATAGCTGGTCTACACACGAACCCATGGCATCGGATCACGTCACTCCCGCATGAATATCCATAAGTATCACTAGAATGAAGTGCCCGCGCCCTTTAAGGGCTATATCTCCTGTAACACCCCATGAAATGAACCATAAATAAATGAAATAAAATTTAATTAAATATAATAAGGTAGAGTATTGATATTTTATAAAAGTCAAAGTTTGACCATGGAAGTTATTCCATTACGTTCGTAGCGAAATTCTAATCTGTTTACATATATAATATGCTGAAAACGAAGCTCAAACGAAGAAGATACGAGCGTTTGAAGTATTTAGATTTAAACTAATTTAATTTGAATTCAAATTCAAATGATAATTTAAATTTAGGGTTTAAATTTCAAAATTAGTTCAGCAGCTAGGAAATGTTTTAATTACCATTTAACGATAAGATAAATAGGGTAAGAAATTAATTAGAATCAAAATACAACAAAAATGAATCATTACTACCCAAAATAAGGCGGAGCGGTCGACCTACATGGGTCAACCGGTCAATCATAGTGGTCAACTGGTTGAGCTTGGGTGGTCGACCGTCTCCTGATGGTGGCGGTTAGGATTTTGCGTTATTTAACGCTCCAGATTTATCCGTTTCTCTTTTAATTTGATCCTACGATTCTAGTACGTTTCAACCCCTATAAATAGAACCCTAACCTCTCCACTTTTTATTCATATTATTTTGGGGAATACAATGAAACTCTGCCATTATTATCTCTCCAAATTAGATTCAAAAACTCCGTAGAGAATTCATGTAAGAATTTAATCTCTTTTTTAATTATTTCTTCTTCTTCCTCCAATCTATTCTACTTTTGTTCTTTCTCCAACTGATCTGAATCTAATAAAAATATTTACATCTTCCCTATAGTGTATATATCGAAAGAGATAGATTGCATTGGAGATTGAGAGGCGTGCAAGTCCAAGGAAAGCGAAGCTAAGGCTGTTCAGTGAGTGGAAATCTTAGTATTTGTTTTTTAGTAATTGTTTGGTGTATCTCTATGGATTTAAATATGCCTTAGGGATTTTGGGATTCCGATAATACAATAGATAAAATCCCTTAAAATTCCTTTTTATTTCAAAATGTCAATTCTGTATTGGTATTCTTAATTATTTACATTAATTGATAGAATTTGTTTTGTTTATGCAATTTTTGATAATTTCGTAGTCAATTCCACTTCTCCTTCTTCTTAGGTTCAATTTGTGATTCTTCAATGAAATAAGAGGTTTAGATTATGGATTTTATTTATAGTTTACACCACTTATTCCACAAAATTTCCTTCTTATTTATTTCTTTGTAAAAGAGGAGTTGAATATAATATGGAGTTTAGATTCCAATTCCTATTGTTTAGAATATACTATTGAATTGGTATAATAAATTGACTTCCTATTTTATTTACAAATTTGTTATTGCAGTTTTGGTTATGAATATTTATTCCTTATTTTAGATATTAGAATCCCTTATTTTGGTATGTTGAAATCTTGGGAATTTGAAGAAAAAGGATTTGTAATAGTACTTGGTTAGGGAATTGACATTTAATGCTAGTTTAGGGCGTAAAATCCGTGCTTTTATAACTTATTAGGTGCGAATATTTATTTATCTCTATTAGCATAATTAACGTGTAATTATTGCAAATAGGGTATTTCCCCCACTAGAAATGTAATTGATTGTTAGGCGAAAATAAGAGGAAACTCTTATATAGCCTAATTATTGTTATAAGGCATAATAAGGAAGATTTATTATAAGGCCTTATTTATGAAAGGGTGAGATGAGTATTATTATATATATGGAGTGTATTTAATTTATAGCTAAGTCATAAGGATGCGAGGTCAACAGAGTTACATAAAGGAATTTTGCCCTTCACTTTGAAACTACCAGCAGTTGTGTACACTTCCTATTGATGTGAGATATCCTTATGATAAATATTTATAATGACGCGAGGTTGGTCCCAAATTCTATAGGAGAAATCTGCCTAGCTAATCTGGCTACTAGTTTATATGAATAGTCGGACTAATGTGAGATGTCATATGAATATGGGCCATAGTACGAGGGGCCTGCTTCAAGGTCTTGAGTTATTAAGTGGTTGTTTGAGGGCCCACCACTTTTCCCCAAATGAAGTATTAAATGGGCTAGGGGACAATTTGGGTGGTATCTCTACAGGGTCTGCTTCTGGATAAGGTATTAAGCGACTAACTAAGGGTCCACCTTTCCAAATAAAGAAGTATCAAGTGACTTGAGATTCCATGTGATGTTAGCTAATAGTACCATTGAGGAGCACGTCTTGAAGATAGGTATTAAATGATAGGGTCTGCCTTTATTAAAGTATTAAATGATCGGAGTCTGCCTATTCTCCAATAAATGGTATTAAGTGGCTTAGGTACTATCTCTTGCTTCGCTAGTTAATTATACCATGGGATTTGGATTTCGAAGACCTACTTCATTCCTTAAAAAGAAGTATTAAATGATTTTATTTGTTTTATGTTCGTAGACATATTCTTATTTGAAAATATACTGCCCAAGTACTGAAAAGGTAAGACTCGAGGTTTTTATTTACCAAACACTTGTTGTTTAGACACTCTCCTCATTACAACACAGGTTAAAGGACGTTGATGGCCAAGATGAGCTTAGAGATGGAGGTGGTTATCTTGTCATAGTATTTATCATTTTCACTTTCTTTTATGTGTACCCATGTATCTAGACTATTGTTGTAACAGATTTATGATACGATTCGATGGCACTTTGTATTTTGACATATTTATGATTTTTAAATAAATGGATACACTTCGCTATTATATTTTCTTCCATCCACCGTGAGTTCTAAAGGTTTAGTTATGGCTCTATACTATTATTTTATTAGTTCTACCAACATCTTACCTTAGAATGGATCTAAGTTTCGATGGGTCTTTTCTGGATCAAAATTTAGGCCAGTTCCGGAGTGGGTTATTACATTTGCAATCAGAGCGAGGTTACCTGATCTATGGGAAGAAACTATACGTATGAGGGACGTACTTCTTATTTTGAAAAGGTTTTTCAAAAAGAATTTTCAAATCTTATTATATATTTATGTATATGTATATATATACCATTTTTTTGAACATACGCATATACACTAAGAAACTCTTTTCTTTCAGCATACAAATACTATTTTAGGAAATCATCGCTAAAGATTCAACCTATAGATAGTTGATATTGCTGATAATCAATCTTCTTTCGGACAAGGGAACCCTACCCATGGAAGACCACCCATTCGAGGAATGCCTGAATGGTTTAGACAATATCTTAGGATTGTTGAGCAGATTCCTATTCCTCCAACTACACCGGTGGCACCTGTTGCCCCGCCCGCTGATGCAGCACCCCGTCCTGTCGACTTTCCTAAGTTATGTAAGGACTTTCTCAATATGGGAGAGAAGTCATACTCTGGAACTGAAGGATATTTGAAAGCTAAAGCTTGGGATAGTAAATTTGAGAAGATATTTAGAGAGGTTGGTTGGGATGATCAGCTAAGAAGGAGAATAGCAGCTTGGCACCTCAAAGAGGAAGCTTTGGATTGGTGGAGTTTTGTGATTGATGAGCACCCTGGAAGGATATTCTTGGGCCAAATTCAAGGACGGATTTTAAGATGAGATTCATGTCTAGAGAAGAGGTTAGCTTACAAATGGAAAGGTTCATTCAGTTGAGACAAGGAGGTTTTACTCTCAAGGAGTACATAGCTAAGTTTACTAACTTAGCTAAATTTGGGATGAGCCTAATAGACACACTAATGAAAAATGAAGTTAGTGAAGGGTCAATTCCCCGTTAAGAGAAATGTTGCTGACCCAAGTGTAGGATCGATTTCACCCTATAGGGGGGTGAATAGGGTGATACTATCAATTATAAAAATTATTGCGGAAGTTTATAAAATAATTTCAACACAGATCACAGAATAATAGCAGCACAGACAATAGCAGAATAAAAACAGAACACACAGATTTACCCAGCTTTGGCAAAACCCTGCCTACGTGCTACCCCTAAGGTTTCTACTAGAAATTAGACAGTCAGACGCTTACACACGTAAACTTGCGACACCCGTTATCGACTAACCTAACTCTACGATCAAAACCCTGCCACAACTCAACCACTGAGTTGCGAATTCTCAAACTACGCCACGTAGTTTGTCCCCTAGTCACATGACTAGAAATTACAATCGTTTAAAGAAAGAAACTAAAAACACTTCGAAATAATAAATAAACCCTAACTTTAATCTCTAAAGCCCAAATAATAAAGAAATAGAATGACCGGCCCAAACTAAATTATCACAAAATAATACGCCGGCCCCTTTTCCTTTTTTATTTGCTTCGTTCCTTTCTCTTGAAAATAATGACGTTCGTTCCTCTGATTGCTCGAAAATTAGGGCTTCTAGTAATTGTGAAGTCGCCGCTTAATTTGATAGTTTGATGCTTCGATTGCTTACTTCGATTGATTCATTCGCGGCTCCTCCTCCTTGATCGAGTTTGGTATGATTTGGTATGTAAATTTTTTTCTTTTGCTTCTTCTGATTTGCTTGCTTGAACTCGATCTATGATTCGAGTTATTGATTCTGCTCTGTTATTACTTGAACTCGAAAACTGTTTAGCCAATGATGATTATGGGTTTATATAGGATTTCAATTCCTATAATTTCGTTCTTCTGTTAATTGTTTGAATTCTTCTCGGCTGTACGATTTTGTATGGATGAACGTGATGATTTCTGACCTTTTCAAATTCGTATATTTCGTTTACTTGATTTCCGCGGCATTGATTTTTGACTTGGTTATCACGGTATTGATTTCATTTATTTTTATGACTTGTTCATCGCGGCTTCATAAAATTCTGTCTGCATACGTGACTTTGGAATTTCTTTGAACTGCAGTTGTCTTTGACTTGAAACTGCAAACTTGAAACTGCTATTTGCAAATATGTTCGTGTACATGCTTATTGTATCCCTATACTTCATGTATATGATATCACCTCTGTTGTCTGCATTGTCGATTTGTATTTGCAAGCTTTGTTGTTGACTTTGCCTGCATACATTTTGTAGTTGAAGTTTGCATGTGAGTGTTGCTTCAAGTTTGAACTGCTGATTTGAATTCTCTGGCATTGGATTTGATTTCATTTGACTTCATGTAGTTTGTATTGGATTGATGTGCATTGACTTGAGTTGTTGCTTTATATGCGGTCAGTGATCATGTATCTTGTCTGTACTTGCATTGTCTTCGACATTGCCTGATTTCATGTGGTAGCTTCTGTTGTCTGGTGGCATTTGAGTTATGATTAGACTTCATGTGTTCTATACATTCATGTGCTTATCCATGTAGTCTGCTGGCTCTGTATATATGTATGGTCTGGATTTGCATATGAACTGATTCATGCTTTGTACTTGTAGTCTTCACTGCAACCACATTGTCATTGTATGTTATGTTGTCTGGTCTTCGACATTTCACTGGTGCATTTGTAGTTGAAGTGGCATTTTAATCTGGACATGTGGTTCATTGTGTAGTCTGGTTTATGTGACACTTGATGTTGGTCTTCACTGCACTTGTGCATTGTATTTGCATTTTTCTTCATTTATTGATTGTTGACATGTGCACCACTTGTGTACCATCTAGAGCTTGTTATGATATGCTAGCTCTAGTTATGTAGTTCATGTGTACATCACTGACTTTGTACATATCGTGCTTGTATTTGCAGTGCGCCACTTCTTATGTGCATGTTCCATATTCACTTTGACAATTTTGTAATGCACCTGCGTTGAATCCAGTTTTAAAGCTCGGGTTTGACCTTGTGCTCGTGTCGTGGTTTTATTTGTATTTCACTTGAGTTGAACCCGACTTTTGATTTGGGTTTGACCTTGTGCTCACCTGTCCCTGCAATTTTATCAAGTGTATATCAGTGTGCATGGCCTTGTGGCATGTATAGTGATACACTGTGCATGTCACAAATGTTCGTGTATGATAAATTCAAAATTAAATGATGACGAACAACCAAAATAACTGAGGCAAATAAAATTTTCAATGTCACATTTTATTTTATACTGCAAAAATATATCTTTTTCAATTTTACTGCGTCAATGTGTATTTTTGCAGATTACTCAAATGCTGGATTCAATCTGGTACGAAGAGATAACATACGAGTGTATGAGTGAAATGTAGTGAGGTACATTTGTAAATGAGAATTGTGATGTAATCAAAATTGTGTATATCTAGTGAGAGCTCGAATTTGTACTGTTCAAAAATTGTAATAAATATATGTTTGAATAAAATATCAGTTTGAATTTAAATTCTGTGTTATTTATTTTATTCAGCAAATATTTATTTAATCTGTGAAAATAAAATAGTACATTAACAAATACATTTAAATGAATATATATATATGTTTATTATCATCAAACAAAAATCATATACTCGCATATTCAACAATCTCCCCCTTTTGATGATAACAAACATATATTTAAGATTTTGATTTTATTAAATGTATTTGATTATTCAATTTGCTCCCCCTATTTGAATGCTTCCTCTCTACACAAAACTCCTCCTTCATATATGCACGAAAATAAATATTCAAATGAGCCTATATGCAAATAGAAAATTATTTGACCTTTATTTTCCAAAATCTTTACTTTTCTCTCCCCCTTTTGTTATCAGCAAAAGAGTAATAATGTTAGAAAAATAGAGATAAAGTGATAGACATTAATACTCAATCGAGTATAAATATTAAATTTCAATAAAAAATCAAAAAAAAATCATAAATATTCTATTTGATGCATATTCCACTTTAGAATGATAGGTATGATGTCATCATATAAAACCATATAATTGTGTCTATTTTTGGTATATTTATATCAGGAATTTGAATATCTACTAACCATGCATAACCATTAGGACTTTTAAATGAGATTAGTAGTATTCCAAATTTAAAAAATAAATAAATGAATTCAAGTATTTTCTAACCACGCATAACCGTGAGGACTTTTAAATGGGATTAGAATCAACTTGTCTATTTAATTAATCAATTTTGATATGCGTTCCATACATGCATAACCGTGAGTACTTTTAAATGAGCATGGAAGCACATAATCAAAAATCCAAGTAATTCACCCATGCATAACCGTGGGGACTTTTAAATGAGAGTGAATACTTTGGATGTTTTTATTAAAAAAAATGGAAAACAAATGATTCATGTTTAAAATACCACATATTGACATTCTATATTGGATTTTGATGAGTGATGGTTGATAGAAATATGATAGAAATAGAAATGGTCATGGAATTTTTGCCAACAAAAAGTTTTTATAATTCTTGTTTAAATTTCTAAAGAAATTTGCTAAATATATTGTCTCGAGTTATAATATATGATTAATATCAACACTCATTACTTTTTCAATCACTATTTATCTTTTTGATAATTAGTAGGGGGTCAGATTAGTTAATGTAGTCATTTAAAATCAAATTCAAAATAATTATCAAATTTTCAAAATGACTAATCTGAAACAAGGTCAACAAAAATGATTTTCTAGAAGGGGTTTATCTAAGAATAATATCTGTTAATTGAAAATTATTTGAAATGAAAAATATGCAGATATTTTCTTTGAAAAACGATGCAATTACTGAATGTTAAATCACGCTCCACTAGTAATTTTTCATCAACTAGATTGCTAGTGTAATCTGCATCTGAATTTTTCTTTCACTCAACATTATCATTGTTTAAATGTTATAGACCAGACTTGTAACCTGAAACAAATTTCTTCGAAATCATTTTTAACATCTTTTTAAATGAAGTTCTCTTGAATTTGAATTGAAGCCGTTGAAATAAACAAGCAGTGAGCGTAGTGTCATAAATATATCCAATTGTATCATGAGTAATGAGAAATCAATTTATCCAAGCAATTCAAAGATGATTAGTCAACATTTTGAATAAGTCAGAATCAATATCATCAATCATAACTGGCTGATTTAATTCAGATTATGGTGCAGATTATCACATTTAATATATCGTTCAAAATAAATATCATTACCTGTTTTACCTTTTCGATAATTTTTCGTTGTTGCCCATTGTGAATCTGTCACCTTTATATTAGGCTAAGGAACTTTGATTTGTCGCCCGTTGTGTGTCTGGAACAGCCAGAATCTAGATAACACTGATGTTGTTCCTTAGCCTGCCACCACACCTACATGATAAAAGGTTTTTGTGACCTATTTGTTTTTATAGGTCCATGGTTGTTAGTGGCAAAATTTTTTTAAAAATAATGTTGTGGAGACCCATAACTATTTATATATGTTCCTTTTGGCACCCAGATTTGTTTAACTTTGAGGGTTTCTATATTTGTGCCTTTTGGAACCCAAACTGGAATTGTTTTCACGTGTTTGGGTCTATACCAACAATTATTTTGATCGTGTCCAGTTTTCCTACAAATAGTGCACATTGACTTGACTTGTTTAATTTCACTTCTACACCGTTCTGTTTGAGTATACCCAAGTCCTTGTCTATCAATATTGACAGATTGTTTCCCTAATAGCATATTCAATGATTTTTCACTTTTGGAAAATTTATCTAAAGTAGTAGACAATTGTTGGACTTGTGATTTGAGTGATTCATTTTCATTCAATAATTGTGTGCACTTTTTGATAGAATTTTCTCTCCTTGTGTTTTCACTTTCTTTTAAAATCATAATTTCATTTTCAAGCGATTTAATTTTAATTTCTGATTTTTTAATTTCTTCTTCGAATGTTGGACACTTATCACACTTAGGGATTCTACTTTGATAGTTTTTAACTAATTGATCAAGTTGCTCATTTAATTCTATCAAACTATCTTTTTGTGATTCGAGTTTAGCGTATCTTTCCCTAAGTCGTTCAAAACACCCGTTTACTTCATGGAAATAAATAAGCAACTCAGAATGGGTAAGTTTTGATACCTCACTTAGCTCGTCATCGTCACTGTCAGTTATATCGCCTCGAAGGTACAATTCTGCTTTTTCGCTTTCACTGCCAGTGCTTTGATCTTCCTCGTCTGTTTCATCCCAAGTGGCTGCAAAACTTTTCTTTTTCTATTTCTTTCCATGACTGAACTTATTTTGTGGACAATCGGGCTTGATATGACCGGGTTTGTTGCACTTATAGCAGATGATATTCTGTTCTTCTGAGTAGTTTAGTGCTTTAGCTATTCTGCTTTTCAATTTTTGATTTAGAGCTGGATTTCCGTATCTGTGATTCCACTTTTTAAATTTCTTTATTATCAGCTCTAGTTCTGCTGCACCATTATCATCGTCATCATCATCACTTTCAGTTGTTCCTTTGAGAGCTATGGATTTCTTTCGAGTATCACCTCCTTCACGCTCTTATTTGAATTTCATCTCTAGCTCATAAGTGGTGAGATTTCCGATGAGTTCTTCAACTTTGAGTTGTTTCAAATCTTTCGATTCTTGAATGGCAGTTACTTTTGCTTCAAAACTTCGTGGAAGGACTCTGAGGATTTTTCGGACTATTTCCAATTCGATGTATGATTTTCCAAGAGCTTTTGATTTGTATACGATATTGGAAAGTCGCCCGAACATCTCTTTGACATTTTCTTCCTTGGCCATTTGAAGTTCTCATATTCGCTGCTTATCATGGCAAGGCGAGATTCTTTAACTTGAGACGTTCCTTCGTGAGTCACTTCGAGTGTGTGCCATATTTCCTGCGCAGTTAGACAATGTGAGACACGATTAAATTCAAATTGATCCAATGAACAAATAATAGAATTCATAGCTTTAGTATTAATATTCTGTAGTTTATTTTCTTCCTCTGTCCATTGATTCTTTGGTTTTTCTATTTCCTGATTATCTACATTTATAGTTGGAGTTCTATAACCTGTCTCAACAATATTCCAAGCGTCAATGGTTTCCATAAAAATTTTCATCCTATTTTTCCAATAAGCATATTCACCATTGAACATTGGTGGTTTAACTATCGACTGACCCTCAGCAAAAGCATTATTAAAAGAAGTCATTTTAAAAAAAAAATCATTTTTTTTAAAACAAAAGTTGGTTTTTGAAAAAAAATCGAATTTTTAAAACAAAAATTTGACTCCTATTCCTAGCTTGATACCACTTGTAGAATTGATTTCACCCTAGAGGGGGTGAATAGGGTGATAC
Source organism: Allium fistulosum (assembly GCA_030737815.1). NCBI lineage: Eukaryota > Viridiplantae > Streptophyta > Magnoliopsida > Asparagales > Amaryllidaceae > Allium > Allium fistulosum. The sequence continues at coordinate 13,315,443 of JASFAW010000015.1, read as the reverse complement.
TATCAATTATAAAAATTATTGCGGAAGTTTATAAAATAATTTCAACACAGATCACAGAATAATAGCAGCACAGACAATAGCAGAATAAAAACAGAACACACAGATTTACCCAGCTTCGGCAAAACCTTGCCTACGTGCTTCCCCCAAGGTTTCTACTAGAAATTAGATAGCCAGACGCTTACACACGTAAACTTGCGACACCCGCTATCGACTAACCTAACTCTACGCTCAAAACCCTACCAAAACCTAGCCATTGAGTCGCGAATTCTCAAACTACGCCACGTAGTTTGTCCCCTAGTCACACGACTAGAAATTACAATCGCTTAAAGAAAGAAATTAAAAACACTTCGAAACAATAAATAAACCCTAACTTTAATCTCTAAAGCCAAAATAATAAAGAAATAGAATGACCGGCCCAAACTAAATTATCACAAAATAATACGCCGGCCCCTTTTACATTTTTATTTGCTTCGTTCCTTTCTCTTGAAAATAATGGCGTTCGTTCCTCTGATTGCTCGAAAATTAGGGCTTCTGGTAATTGTGAAGTCGCCACTTAATTTGATAGTTTGATGCTTCGATTGCTTACTTCGATTGATTCATTCGCGGCTCCTCCTCCTTGATCGAGTTCGGTATGATTTGGTATGTAAATTTTTTTCTTTTGCTTCTTCTGATTTGCTTGCTTGAACTCGATCTATGATTCGAGTTATTGATTCTGCTCTGTTATTACTTGAACTCGAATACTGTTTAGCCGATGATGATTATGGGTTTATATAGGATTTCAATTCCTATAATTTCGTTCTTCTGTTAATTGTTTGAATTCTTCTCGGCTGTACGATTTTGTATGGATGAACGTGATGATTTCTGACCTTTTCAAATTCGTATATTTCGTTTACTTGATTTCCACGGCATTGATTTCTGACTTGGTTATCACGGTATTGATTTCATTTATTTTTATGACTTGTTCATCGCGGCTTCATAAAATTCTATCTGCATACTTGACTTTGGCATTGCTTTGAACTGCAGTTGTCTTTGACTTGAAACTGCAAACTTAAAACTGCTATTTGCAAAGATGTTCGTGTACATGCTTATTGTATCCATGTACTTCATGTATATGATATCACCTCTGTTGTCTGCATTGTCGATTTGTATTTGCAAGCTTTGTTTTTGACTTTGCCTGCATACTGTTTGTAGTTGAAGTTTGCATGTGAGTGTTGCTTCGAGTTTGAACTGCTGATTTGAATTCTCTGGCATTGGATTTGATTTCATTTTGACTTCATGTAGTTTGTATTGGATTGATGTGCACTGACTTGAGTTGTTGCTTTATATGCGGTCAGTGATCATGTAGCTTGTCTGTACTTGCATTGTCTTCGACATTGCCTGATTTCATGTGGTAGCTTCTATTGTCTGGTGGCATTTGAGTTATGATTAGACTTCATGTGTTATGTACATTCATGTGCTTATCCATGTTGTCTGCTGGCTCTGTATATATGTATGGTCTGGATTTGCATATGAACTGATTCATGCTTTGTACTTGTAGTCTTCACTGCGACCACATTGTCACTGTATGTTATGTTGTCTGGTCTTCGACATTTCACTGGTGCATTTGTAGTTGAAGTGGCATTTTAATCTGGACATGTGGTTCATTGTGTAGTCTGGTTTATGTGACACTTACTGTTGGTCTTCACTGCACTTGTGCATTGTATTTGCATTTGTCTTCATTTATTGATTGTTGACATGTGCACCACTTGTGTACCATCTAGAGCTTGTTATGATATGCTAGCTCTAATTATGTAGTTCATGTGTACACCACTGACTTTGTACATATCGTGCTTGTATTTGTAGTGCGCCACTTCTTATGTGCATGTTCCATATTCACTTTGACAATTTTGTAATGCACCTGCGTTGAATCCAGTTTTAAAGCTCGGGTTTGACCTTGTGCTCGTGTCGTGGTTTTATTTGTATTTCACTTAAGTTGAACCCGACTTTTGATTTGGGTTTGACCTTGTGCTCACCTGTCCCTGCAATTTTATCAAGTGTATATCGGTGTGCACGGCCTTGTGGCATGTACAGTGATACACTGTGCATGTCACAAATGTTCATGTATGATAAATTCAAAATTAAATGATGACGAACAACCCAAATAACTGAGGCAAATAAAATTTTCAATGTCACATTTTATTTTATACTGTAAAAATATTTCTTTTTCAATTTTACTACGTCAGTGTGTATTTTTGCAGATTACTCAGATGCTGGATTCAATCTGGTATGAAGTTGAAGATAACATACGAGTGTATGAGTGAAATGTAGTGAGGTACATTTGTAAATGAGAATTGTGATGTAATCAAAATTGTGTATATCTAGTGAGAGCTCGAATTTGTACTATTCAAAAATTGTAATAAATATTTGTTTGAATAAAATATCTGTTTGAATTTAAATTTTGTGTTATTTATTTTATTCAGCAAATATTTATTTAATCTGTGAAAATAAAATAGTACATTAACAAATACATTTAAATGAATATATATATGTTTATTATCATCAAACAAAAATCATATACTCGCATATTCAACACCAAGTGCCTATAAGGGCCACGTATGAGATGTTGGTGGAAATGGCAATGCTGCAGTGGCCAATACGGAAGACAAGGAAGTAGAAAAGAAGACTGTACCAACCCAAAAGCAAGTAGGGTCCAAGAAGGGAAGGTTTTTGGTTAATAAGAAGTCGAAGGGGAAGTTTAGGAAGGATGGCAAGGTGTGTTAGAGAAGCTATAAGAAGGGTCATGAAATCAAAGACTGTAGGATGAGTCTGATGATGAAATCCTTTAAAGAGAAGTGTTTTAATTACCACAAGGAAGGGCATTACAAGAAGCAGTGTCCCAAGATGGATAGGAAGGATCAAGCGGATAGGCCTTTGCTATTGAAGTTGTCCATATTACTGGTAAACCACCAAGAGACCAAGGGAAAGCGGTTCTAGAAGGTATAACTCTTATTTTTGGGGATACTATTCGTACCCTATTTAATTTAGGAGCATCACATTCCTTCATAGTTAGGAATGTAGTAAATTTATTAAACCTTCAAATCTAGATGGTCAACAACCCAATAGAGGTTTCCAATCCCATTGCACATTTGTTCCATCTTTCTCTTATTTGTAGAGACCTATAGACATATACGACGTTGATTTCATATGCAATGCATACATTCAAAAATTTGAGGGGTATGGACTTACCTTGGGTATGGATTGGTTGTAATATTATGGGGTCATTCTTGATTGTGATAAGAGGCTTGTACGACTAAGGAGTTGTGGAGGTCGTGACCTAGAAGTTCTTTGTACACCTAAAGATTTAGTTGAGTTAAGCCATTTATACTCATTAAGTCAATCGGTTATTGGAGAACCATCATCTGTACCCATAGTTTGGAAATTTCTTGATGTCTTCGAGGAGGTATTGGTTCTTCCACCCTATAGGGAGAATGAGTTCCAAATCGATTTGGAGAAGGACGCAAGGCCCGTTGCCCTACCTTTGAGGCATATAGCCTCTAAGAAAGAAGGGTATTGGATAAGCAAATCTCAAAGCTATTGAAGAAAGGATTCATCCATAGGAGTACTTTTGAATAGGCAGCTCCTGTTGTTTTTGCCACTAAGGAAGATAGTTCTTTGAGACTTTGCGTCGATTATAGGGAATTGAACAAGTTGACAAGGAAGAATAGGTACCCTTTACCTAGGATTGGCGACTTGTTTGACCAACTTATAGGAGCTAGGGTCTTTTCCCAATTAGACCTAACAACGAGATTACATCAGTTAAGGATAATAGAGGAGAACAAGTCGAAGACCTCATTTCACACTCTAAATGGGCTTTATTGGAAAGTAATGCCTTTTGGATTGATGAATGCTCTAGCATACTTTGTAGATTTGATGAGTAGAGTATTTAGGGGGGCAACTCAATAAATTTGTCGTGGTGTTTGTTGATGATATCTTAGTTTTCTCCAAAGGCAAGAAGGAGCATGAGGACTAACTTAGTGAGGTATTAGAGACTTTAAGGAGGAACTAACTCAGGACCAAATTTTCTAAATGTCACATTTAGAAGAATGAAGTCGGATTTCTTGGGCATATTGTTTTAGAGCAAGAATAGGCTGTAGACCCCACCAAAGTGGAAGCAGTCTACGGATTGAAGACCCCTAAGAGTGCATTAGAGGTTAAAAAATTTCTGGGGTTTGCAGGCTACAATAGAAAGTTTATCAAGAACTTTGCAAAAATAGCAGCCCCCTTAACCCAATTGACTAGGAAGAACCTAGTTTTTGCTTAGGATGAAAGATGCACTAAGGCGTTTGAGAAGCTTAAGGAGTCATTGACTAGTGCACCTATGCTCACCATTCTCGATGGAACCAAACCGTTTACGATTTTTACAGATGCTTGTGGCATAGAATTAGGAGCGGTTTTAATGCAAGAAGGAAATGTAGTTTCTTATGCCGATAGGCAGCAAAAAAATCATAAGCAGCGGGTATCCAGTGCATGACTTGGAATTGGTAGCTATTTTCTTTGCCTTAAAGATGTGAAGACATTATCACTTGAGAGAAAGGTTTGAGTAGTTCACTGATCATAAATCATTAAAACAAGTATTTTCCAGAAAAGATTTGAATCTTAGGCATCAGAGATGGATGGACTATATATCATCGTTTGACTTTAATATTCAGTATACCCCTTGAAAAGGGAACGTAGTGCCGACGTCCTTAGTCGAAGGCATGCTACCCTAGGTGTTATATATGAATGGAGACAGTTGGATTTTCTCTCGAATTTTAACTTCCAACCATCAACAGAACCTATCCAAGGTTTTCAAGTAGTTAGGGAGATTAAACCAGTCTTGATGGATCGTATGGGGCATGAGCAAGTGAAGGATGAGAAGTTAGTAGAAATTTTGGAGAAATTAAGGAAAGACGAGCATTTTCCCCATGCTAGGAGGTATGCAATTGATGAGAAGGGATGCTTGAGAAGAGATGGACGCCTTCATGTTCTAATAATTAATGATTTGTTAAGAGAAGTGCTTATAGAATGTCACCACTCTAGGATGACTATCCATCCCAGAGGAGATAAGATGTAATAAAGACATGAAGAGAATCTTCTTTTGGAATGAAATGAAGAAGAGCGTAGCTAAGTTTGTTGCTAAGTGTTTGGCATATCGGAGAGTAAAAGCTGAGTAAGGGAAGACTGGTGGAATATTATCACCTTTGGAAAATCCCACTTGGAAATGGGAACATATTTCAATGGATTTTGTGGAAGGATTGCCTAGAAGTCAGAAGGGCAATGAGGCTATTTGGGTTGTTGTGGATAGACTCACCAAGAGTGCTCATTTTGTTACAATTAGGAGGAATAAGATCGACGCCTCTCTCGCACAGCTTTATATCAAGGAGGTAGTTTGTTTGCATGGAATTCCTATGAGCATAGTCAGTGATAGGGAACCCTTGTTCACTAGTGGGTTTTGGAGGAGCTTATAGACAGCTTTGAGAACTTCTTTGAATCTTAGCATCGCATATCAACCACAGACTAACAGACAAATAGAAAGGTTGAATAGGATTTTGGAGGACTTGTTGAAAGCTTGTGTCTTGAACTTCAGAGGACATTGGGAGTAGCATCTACATTTAGTTGAGTTTGCATATAATAATAGCTATAAAGCAACGATTGGTATGGCCTTTTTTGAAGCACTTTATGGGTGGTCATGCAAATCAGCTAGTTATTGGTGGGAAACCACAGACAAAGTATTACTCGAACTCGATTTGATCCGTAATACTATAGAAAAAGTAGAATTGGTCGGGAAAAGATGAAGGCAGCACAAGGCCGTCAGAAATCTTTTGTGGATAAAAGAAGGAAAGAGCTTGAGTTTGAGGTTGCAGATATAGTGTTTGTTAAAATCTCCCCTCTTAGGAAGGTTGTTAGATTTGGCAAGCCTGGAAAATTGATGCCTAGGTTTATTGAGCCATTCAGAATTTTGGAAAGGATAGGAAAATTGGCATACCGTGTGGAGCTTCCTGACAAGTTGGCAGGAGTCCACAATGTTTTCTACGTTTCTCACCTTGGGAAATACCTTCATGACGTTGCTATTAGTATAGAGCCTGATTAGTTGGTGGATTTTGAGATGGAGCTGACAGTGCCCCATACCACCGCACACATTGTGGAGCATGGAACTAGGAGACTCCACAACAAAATAATTAGACTGGTCCGAGTACAATGGGGGACAATCCGGCAAAAAGCACATGGGAGACCGAGGAAAATATAAAGAACATTCACCCAAAGCTTTTCACTGGTAATTTCTCTCTCCAAATTTTAGGATTTTGATTGCATCGTGGTTGCTAGATTGGATGGTAGGAGATAGTTATTACACGTTTTCACAATCACTTTGCAGTCATGTAGAAATTTTATGCATTTTTAGGGTGTTTGCATACATACTTACATAACATGATTACACCTTCATGCTAGGATTAAGCTTATTTTAGCATGTATGCAGTACATAATCACATTGCGCTATTGGTTGAATATATGGTTTTGTAGATAACTTGGTTGTATAACATGGATGTTATTGTGCGTTACATTGTTCACCCCTTGAAAGATTTTGAGACAAAATCCTTTTTAAGAGAGGAGAATGTAACACCCTGTAATGAACCATAAATAAATGAAATAAAATTTAATTAAATATAATAAGGTAGAATATGGAAATTTTATAAAAGTTGGAATTTGATAATGGAAGTTATTCCATTGCGTTTGTGGCAAAATTATGATCTGTGTCCATATATAATATGCTGAAAACGGAGCTCAAACGAAGAAGATATGAGCGTTTGAAGTTTTCAGATTTACATTAATTTAGTTTAAATTCACATCAGAATGAGAATTTAGATTAGGGTTTAAATTTAAAAATTATCATGGAGGCTAAGTAAACGTTTTAATTAACATTTAACATTAAGAATAAATAGGGTAAGAAATTAATTAAAATCAAAACGCAATGGAAACGAATCATTATTGCCCAAAATAAGGCAGAGCGGTCGACCTACATAGGTCAACCAGTCGTCCGTAGCGGTTGACTAATCGAGCTTAGGTGGTTGACCCTCTCCTGATGGTGGTGGCTAGGGTTTTGTGTTGTTTAACACTCCAGATTTGTCTGTTTCTCTTCTAATTTGATCATATGGTTCTGGTGCGTTTCAACCCCTATAAATAGAACCCTACCTCTTCACTTTTTATTCTTATTATTTTGGGGAATACAATGAAACTTTGTCATTGTTATCTCTCCAAATTAGATTTAGAAACTCCGTAGAGAATTCAGGTAAGCATTCAATCCCTTTTTTAATTATTTTTTCTTCTCCAATATATTCTTCTTTTGTTCATCCTCCAATTGTTCTGAATCTAATAAAAATATATACATCTTCCCTATCGTATGTATATCAAAAGAGAGAGATTTTGGAGGAGTTTGAAAGGCGTGCAAATCCAGGGAACGCGAAGCTAAGACTGCTGAGTGAGTGAAAACCTTAGTATTTCTTTTTCAGTAATTGTTTGGTCTACCTCTATGGATTTGAATATGCCTTAAGGATTTTGGGATTGCGATAATACAATAGATAAAATCCCTCATAATTCCTTTTTATTTCAAAATATCAATTCTATATTGAGATTCTCGGTTATTTACATCAATTTGATGGAATTTGTTTTGTTTATGAAATTTTTGATAATTTCATAGTCTATTCCTTTTCTTCTTCTTCTTTGGTTCAATTTGTGATTCTTCAATGAAATAAGGGGTTTAGATTGCAGATTTCATTCATAGTTTACATCACTTATCCCATACAAATTTTCTTCTTATCTATTCTTTGTAAAAGAGTAGTTGAATAGAATATGGAGTTTAGATTGCAATTGTTTTAGATATTCCATTGAATTGGTGTAATAAATTGAGTTCTTATTTTATTTACAACTAAGTTATTGTAGTTTTGGTTATGAATATTTACTCTCTGTTTTGAATATTAAATTCCCTTACTTTGGTATGTTGAAATCTTGAGAAATTGAAAAAAATGACTTGTAATAGTATTTGGTAGGGAATTGACATTTAACGCTAGTTTAGGGTGTAAAATCCATGTGTTTAGAATTTATTAGGCGCGAATATTTATTTATCTCTATTAGCGTAATTAATGTATAATTGTTGCATATATGGTGTAGTTAATTAGGTATTTATTTTCATTTATTCCCCCCACTAGAAATGTAATTGATTGTTAGACGAAAATAAGAGGAAACTCTTATATAGTCTAACTATTATTCTAAGGCGTAAGAAGGAAGATCCCTTATACGGCCTTATTTATGAATGGTGAGATGAGTATTTATATATATATAGAGTGTATTTGTAAACCATTGTATATGTATTGTTTATACTATTGTATTTTGTTAATTGGAATAAGACATGAGTTGTATAACATCTTGACTTGTATACCAATAATGAATGCACGAGTCTAATTTTTTTTGACTGTATTGGAAAATGATAACAATATTAAAGCAGCCTTATTCGATAAAATACGCGGAACAAATGTGGTAAATTAATAATTTTTTGAAATGTATAAATTTAGTTAATATTTATAAACTACTTTTTTTACGTCCCTTGGAGAGTTTTTGGCCCCGTCCGATGAGTGTGGTACATGATCGTTATATAAATAGCCGTTTTTGTCACAAAACGGCCATTTATATTCATCTGGTACAATGCTTGTTGGATTTGTCCCTGTATTGGACAAGTTATAAACACAGTAAACAATTACATTTTGCAGATTATTTTGTTTCAAACGGTTCACAAAATTTCACCGTCACATTTCTTTTTGTTTCCTACGTACACGCATTTGTGTACAATGCAGGAAACAAAAGGGAAGTGCTGCCGAAATTTTTTTGATCGTTTAAAACGAAATAATGTACGAAATGTAAGTGTTTACTGTATTTGTAATGGGAAGTAGGATGGCTGACCAGAAAAAAAAGATAACCATAAGCCAACATTTCCATATTGAATTCTTAATTGGGGAAAATTGACGCGGATAAGTTTTTGTATCGATACATTGAAAAATAAAATGTGAATTCGTAATACGATCAATATTTATTTTTGAATTTGTGACATATTTTTTCAAATAGGAAAAATGATCGATTACTTTGTTGATCGGAGGAGATGGATGTATCAAAGAAGGTGGTTAAGAGGCTCAATAAAAGAAGATTTGTATAATGGTATAAATGTGAATTGTAAATAGTTATTGTGCTATATAATTTTGAATATACAATAACATTACATAATAATCAATTTCAGGAAGACGAGGCAGGGTCCCGTGTCATATATGGATGTGTTTACTCGTACTCATGCCGTCGAGCATGTAAATCCGGACGGGATAGTTTCATATACATGGCACGACGATAAATGAAGAAAGAGCCATGTAAGCATATTTTAGTTTATGTACTATTAGTAATTGTTTTAATTGTTAAATTATAATGAATTAAGATATCATGATATTAATTTTAATTGTATTTTTATTTGTTCATGCAGGCAAGGTTTATGGAATACCGCCGGAAACTCCTGGAGGATACTAGTCAAGAGCAGCTGACGACGAATGAGGAAAACGTTATTTTTGAGTCAGTCATGGATCTACCGTCACGGAACAGGCGCCACGGCTTTGGCAATCAAGTGGTAATGAATAATATATTAAGATACAACAATTTAATAATCTTTTAGTTCTAAAAAACTCCACATCGCTTTAGGTTCAGTAATAAGTTTATAGATATAACAATTAACACATTATTTTGTAACTTTAACAGTAAGATTAAAGACTAAATTAAATAAGTGTTGTAGGCCAGCAGACAGAGGAGAGCCAACCAAACGAACAAAGCTGATATCGATCTAGCAGAGAACGAAGAGTTGAGAGTTAGGGTAGCGCAGCTGGAAGAGCAAAACCGTCGCCAAGCCATCGTGATGACACAGCTGCTGGATCAGCGTATTGTTGAGTACTGCAGCAGTATGGTGACCGCTTTCCATCCTCTGCTGGTTCGGGAGGTTCTGGAACTGATTGACCGGAGTGATAGGTATGTTTTTTTGTTTGTATCATTGTTTGGTAAGTTTGGATGATACATTGAGTTGGTGGAGTTGGATTTGAAATATTGTGTATATTGTTTGATGATACATTTGGTGGTAGTAATTCTGACATTTGGGAGTTGATGGTGAGGAGTTGGTGAAGGATTGATGTATATATTGTACAATTAGATGTATGTAAATTATGGTAGCGAAGTTTGGTTTGATTTTATATGAATTATGCTCGATTTATTTCTTTATGATATTTGATTATCTTTCTATGGTTTGATTGCATATTGAATATCCGAGTTGGATATATTGAGTTGGGTGAAATATATTATGTTTATGGATTGTGGATGGAAGGCGAAAGCGCAACAGAAATTCAGAAAAAATGTTCTAGGTTTTTCAACGGCTTTCGACGGCCTGTAGGCCAAAATTTTACAACGGTTTTCGACGGCTGTCGGAAGCCGTCGGCAGCCGTCGGAAATCAGACGACGGTGTCTGTCGGGAGCCGTCGGAAATTCTGTTCATCGACGGATTTTTTTTGCAGCGGTTATTTTCGATGGCTCCCGGCGGATTCTAACAGCCACCGACGGGCAGGAGCCGTCAGAAATTGATCTGATTCTTGTAGTGACGTATGGAGGCTACTAGTTAGTCACATAGTTGTGTATATTATGTATCTATCTACCTTTTTCCGACTCCCTTTATATTTCGGGAATGAACCAAATTGGCCAGTGTCCACCCTGGTGGCCTGATTATGGGGTCGTGCCCCAGATCCACAACATCATTATTGTTGTCATGATATTTGATGCACATCACGAGATAGAAAGTTGATTGCCCCTTGTGTCGCGTAGGCCAGCAGTCAGTTATCATATAGGAGCACATGTCGGTAGTCGTGGCCGAAAAGGCTATGCATTGTCGAGCCCATGGTGGATCATTGTCACGATACCGAGAGGGGAGAGGTAATGGTAACCGATAACTGTAGGAGTCGTGTCATATGGACCACGTGTGGCTCCTGGAGCAAGCAGACGTTCTGTCAGTCTCCCGTCTGGTTCCGGAATATGTGGATGTATGTAGACAGTAGATAGACATATATTATGTATATATGAGATTATACCTTGTACTGTGTCTAGAGTATGGTCAACCTCGTATCCTTCTTAGGCAGACGACCTATCTTTTACAAACAGACGGCCTATTTATTATTGATTATATTTGGATAGTGTTATGAGCTAGATCAAATCTTACTTATTGATTATATTGATTTGATAATGATATTTATAATATGAGATTGCGAGAGACTGTGGGCATTGCTTCGTCATTGTCTAACATTACTTGAGGATATCTCATTATTGATGGTTTCCAGAATTAATGAAGAATTCTATATATGTATGATTCACCCATTCGATATTAATTTAGTGATTTTTCTTAGATGTATTTTATCATATGGGTGATGACATCTTTATGTATGGTATGTGATATTTGATGTTATATGATCTATTCGATACAGTCTGTGATATTTTAATAGAATAAATTTATATCATGCCCATACATTAAATATTTGATGATATTATAAATATCACATATTATTTATCCTTAATTAGACATAGTCTGACCCGTGTGTTATTTTATAATGCTCGGGTCAGTCTGAGACATTTCAGGTACATGGACGACTTGACAAACATATATTTCCTTGAGTTTAGAGGAGTTCTATATTAAGATTATTACATGATATTTGTTTGACATTGTTTAATTATATGTGTGTGTATATATATATAATTGACATATGAATTGTATTGTATAACATTAATATACTTATATTATATGTTATCGCTGTGATAGACTCTATGTTCTCTGTGTTGTATTATATATCATGTATTGTTCTGTCCTGGAGGCAGATGTGTCTATTGCTTTGTACCAATACTGTGTACGTAAATGTGAGTTATACAGTTGATGTTTTAATACGTACCAGTGTTAGTCCAAGGGAATATTCACGTGTGTATCCCATATAGCCTCATTCTCCCTATTATCTGACAGTATTACTCTGTAATACTCTTAGATAGTATGGGTATAGAGGTGAGGCGTTACAAAATTACACATGGATTCTCATATCCTAAATAGATCATGAACAACTACATGTGTTCGAGTATCTCAAACAGATCTCAAATCTCCGTATAGATTCCAGCATCTTGAAACAACCACGAACCTATTCCAAAGCATAGAATACGTATATGGTTTTAGAGTGGTTTTAGTTTCAAGTCATCTCATATAAGTACACTCCCCCGCTTACCATGCCCTCCAAAACCAATCGATGGATTTTCGGTAAACTCAACTTTGGGTTTATGGAAAATAAATAGACGATGCACAAGGGCAGAGATCATCTCCTAACCGTTTAAGCAGACAAATTTCCTTATCATTTGTCCTAGAAGAGCAAAATGAGTCTAAATGTACAGTATAGCGTTAACGAAGATAACTATACCATATAATTCTCGTGTTTCTTCTAGATATTTCCAGGGTTATATTTGGTAAATTTCAACAATAAAGAGAATGATCACATAAGGGAAACTAAGTCCCATACTGTCCATAAGCAAGTAATACATAAAACATGATTTACACACATAAGCATGATCATCCCACATAAACGACTTTTAATCCCCTTTCTAATTAATCTTCCTTTATTAATTAAAAACCACTTTTTATTAGTAAAAACACCCTTTTACTCCATAAACTTCTTTACAAATGGAACTTCCCTTTTTCTACTCATTTCAATATCCTCAAAAGTATTCATGTACTTTCTTAAAAAAGAATTCAAAGTTCATCCATAGCCACGTTTCGCTTCTAACTATCACAATTTCCATTCCAATTTCCACAAATGTCTAAACCAATTCCTTTATGTCAAACACACCAAAACATGTGTGGAACAACCCAATATATATTTCTACAATATATACACATTTAATCAATTTAACAATTATTAGATACCATGGATTTCAAAGTACATTTATAGTGACATATCACTTCAAACATTCGCAACAATATTTCCAACTTAGTCAAATAACAATATCAAACATGTAAACAGTAGTCTGCGCCACGACACATGTTCTAGATGATTAAAAGAGGGAATATACTACATAATAATGTTGCCACTTATTTTATAAAACAAGGTAGGGTCCAAAAGTAATAACTTACATTGTTTGTTATACTATTTATATTTTAATACAACAACAATTATATACACAAAAATATACAATCAATTGGTGAATAAACTCACCCAAGCCCAAATCAATCCCAGACGTAGGTAATCCCGATATGAGCGCAACAACGAAAATAGATGCCTCGATTAGACCACGTATATAAAAGTTTAGAGCTATATAAGAATTTGGATTTTAATATACTAATTAATAAATTAACTCACTAATTATTTAACTTACCGCCTAATCTCCTTCTCAACCATTCAAAACTCGTGCACATTGAAACACACAAACCCAAACATGCCATGCATGCACTAGGACTGATACGGAGCATCGCTCCACTAAATCACGAGATGATTTCGGCAACGTGTCCCTCTTCTCAAGCTCGACGTGCTAAACCCGACCAAGTTGCACTTGATCGCCTTGTCCAATTTCCGACTTTTAGCCCAAAATTGCCATGCCCAGGTCGTATTTTGCCTCGCTTCACCAGAGAAGGCCTAACCATCGCCAATCTACTCCCTAGGCCCTCACGAGTTCAACTATGCCAACGATTCCATCTCCTACCACACCCTACAATTCACAACTTCACCGCCTGCTACACGACAAAAGAATGTCACACCTCTCATTCGTGACCCGCTCCATCCAAAAATTCCACCACACGTCCGCCTTCGCCATAGATACTCAGCACACTCAACGACAAGGCCTAACGCCTCTCCAATCACCACCCAACCTAAACCCTAGGCGCGGTTGTACATAATCAAACACTACCGACCTCCATCACGACGCCATCAACACTGCCCTCATTCACATGAAGTCAACGATCCGCTCTCGTTGAATTTTGTTGATCCTAACTCATGATTTAATCCAACCAATGGCGACGACTATGTTTCTAGTTTACAAAGCAAAGAAAATGGAGAATTGAAATAAAGTGAGAAAGGGAAGAGGAGTTAAGGATTATTTATAGGAAAATAAATAGTCTATTAAATTCTCTTGATTTTATTGTCCTGCATTCCGAGCTCGTATGACCATACAAAACGCCTATTCTCCACGAAACTTGTCGGCGTACAACAACTCACTATTCCAGACCTAGTGGCACTAGTTTCATCAAAATCAAAGATAGTTTCCCGAAATGATAATTTTACACATTGATTAAAAAGAATTATTATTAATCACGTTTGATCACTTTAATTATAAATTAAAGTTTACCATCACCATTATTATTTAAAAATAATTTAAATAAACTTTCAAAATTATTTTTATTCACATTAAATCCATGATTTAAATATTTAAATAATTCTGATATTTAATTATAAAACATTCAAAATTCTGGGTCGTTACACCTATGTAAAATGATCATTATCATGCATCTTTATAAACATACATTTGTGCTTAAGTTTATACTTCTATATGTGAATTGATAATAATTTAATTCCACTATATCAAATCTTTCCCACAATTATATATAGGCACACACGTGTGTGTGTACGTTTCACATTGCTCACTTTGTGTATACCTCAGAAATATTTAAATTTGCATAACTCATTTATTTTTAAAATAGTTTTGTATGTATTCCATTGAAAACGATATATCATTTAGTACACTTACAAATATACCTATGGGATATCTTATTCCTTTCTGATTAAATTTATCATTAATGAAACACGGTTCATCCTCCTATTTTGTTGAAAAATTATTCAAAATCACTTTATTCTCTTTCTTTTTTTCCAATTCCAAACATAGGCAAACCATATATATTAGTTATCATAGTCAAAATACTTATCACATATATTTTTTAATAAAATATTCATTGATTATAAGTAAATTATATATCAATTTAACGTTTATAAAGTGCATTTTGAACTTATCCTTTATAGACGGTACAAGATACACGGTACCATGATAGCTAGATCAAACTCGCCTTTGTTTGCATTTTAGTTCAAACCCATCTAATCATTATGAATTATCTGAGAAAGGTGATAATTCAATGAGTTCTCAATCAATAAAGGGTAAGAGATAAAGAAAAATACCAAAAATATCATGTATGTATTATATACATATGTATCATAAAACCCCATTATTTAAATAATTTCTTCCTTCATAATTTAAACTTTGGAATATTTTATTCTCGTATTTTCTCTTCTATAAAGGTTTTATTCCAAATCCTTTTATTTTGAGGTAAAATTTTCCATACACTCTATTTTACTTAGATATTTTCCAAACCTAAGCTCTGATACCAAATTGTAGCATCCTTTATTTTGAAATCGGAAAATGAATACCAGAATGCTACAACCATTCTTGTTTTTCAATCAACAAAATGGGATCCATTTCTTTTTTCAAACAACAAAGTAAACAATGCACTAAATTTTTATTTTACAACATTATATCTACTTAAACATTTACTCAATCAAATCTCATTGTAGAGGTAAAATATAATATGCAAAGCTAGTACCACATGATCAACATATGACGATGCCACAATGTATGATCGGAGTTATAATACAAATAACATAACTAGAGTTGCATAATAGTACATACTGATAGGTAATAGCTGAATAACCAACCTCTTGCAGCGTCTTCGAAAGTTGTATGGCTAAATTAAAATCCCATACCCTTCAACTCTCAACCTACTTCGAAAAATACCTGAGAGTTTAAGGGGAAAATTAAAAACTTTGGGTCAGACACAAGTCTAGTGTGAATAATATTAACTAACAATGAGTAGATTTATAATATGTAGTGTGACCACACTACATAACAGAATGGGTTTTCCCTACACTAAATATGTAGGAAAGTCATACCCGACCTGCAACGTGTACTCACACTAATTAAAACACATAACAGGTTTATACATCATTTCACTAAAATTGGGTACTTATGTCACATATTTGCTAAGGCTAATCACTTTAACGCTTTTACCAATTTTTAACACTTTACCGATATGATGTGATATCATGTATATCAGTGCATTAAGTGTTCATTTCAGTGTTTCATAAATAGAAAGTATATTCAAGTTACCTATGCTACATGCACATTATTATTTCATGTTTCATTCATAGAATTAGTTTCTCCAAGGTAACCTGCCATCTGACTTATATCAATACTAGATATCATTTCATTCTTTCATTGTTTTCGTATTTCATCTTTCATTCTTTCATCATTTCCCCTTTCATTCTTCCATTCTTAGGAACTGCTGACCCATTCCTAATTCCATCAGTCTATCCCAAGCACACATTATGAACCTATTATGTGGTATACCCTATGTATGTAGATTGTTGACTCTGCTGCTTCGAGGCATAGAAGCAATGAACCGAGGAGCCACCTTGGCGTTAGTTAATCATCGATTTCAATCTTTTCACTAGATTTCAAAGTATTGGTATGTCATTCATTTCAACAAACTTGTAAGTCATTGTTATTTATACTTTATTACCGGTGACTCATTCATTCAACAAATTTGTCAATCATATATCATTATTAATCATGTTCTATCTAGTAACTCTTCCAAGTTACTAATCAACCTTATCCTCTTTATAGCACATGCACAGATTTAACCACATGGACTATACGCAATTTCATTAAAGAGGCAATTAATACAAATGTTTTAGTGGATACCTAAGTTACATTGAATATTATTCATTAGACGGGATCCATATAATCCCTAAAATTATAACTAAACTGCCCTTTTTAAGATATATATTTATAAAATCACTACGTCCTTTATTGATAATCATAATGTTATGGGTTCACATAAGATATAGTCATGCTTCTGATAACATTAATCAACTCATATATGAGTTAAATCATTATCAACATAGCATAAATGTCCAAGTTTCATTTATATGTACATTTTGTACATCCTATGTTTTCATACCATTATATTTGAATTCAATATAATCAAGGTTGGTACTTTTCTAATTCGACCGAAATAATATTTATCAATAAAGTTCATATTGACATTTGCTTCTCTTTAGTGCTATCTTTTAATTTTGTGTATAAATGCTTTTATGAGGGTTAAATCATAAAAGTGAAAGTAGTTCATATTCAAGTAAACT
This sequence comes from Allium fistulosum, assembly GCA_030737815.1. Classification (NCBI taxonomy): domain Eukaryota; kingdom Viridiplantae; phylum Streptophyta; class Magnoliopsida; order Asparagales; family Amaryllidaceae; genus Allium; species Allium fistulosum. Next base: position 13,298,158 of record JASFAW010000015.1, on the reverse strand, counting down.
TTAAAAGTTATAAATCATGGAATTTATGGGGTGTAACAAAGTTGTTGCAAACTCAGCAAGAGGATTCAAAAGAAAGTTTTAGTCCATCAGTTCACCTTTTAAGGTTATGTCATAAATTTAAAAGGTATGGCATGTGCCGAAATTTATCATTCCTCCACTAAAAAGTAAAAATTCAAAATCTTTAAAATAATCCAAAGAGTATTGTAACCTTGAAATAAGTTTTAAAGATAATAAACCTTAAAAATGAGAAAAGTGTTGTAAATAAAAGTTATACATCTTAGATTAACCTTTCCATAAAGTCCAAAATTGTTGAAAATGGTTAAGATGATCAAAAATTATATGGTAAAGGATGGAGATTGAGTTTTGACAGCCTAGTCGAAAACAATGTTAAGTTTGCAACAACTTTGTAACAACCCGTAAAATAAACAGTAATTAATTAAAAAGAATTAATAAATACTTCATAAGGCTCAAAAATGGAATTTGAGCCGACATCAGAATTTGGCCATGAAACTTGCACCATTGCGTTCATGGCACTGTTCTGATCAACTTTCATATATAACGCTTCATGATCGGGGTTCATACAAAAAAGTTATGAGCGTTTAAAGTTTTTGGATCAAAAATAATTCAAAGGATTTAAAATAATAATATAAAGTTAATAACGACAAAATAAATAACACCATTAATTCTTTACCCACTTGTTCAGTTCAGATTTAATAAATTTTAATTGGATGAACAGAATTGATTCGAGCACCTAACCCCTCGCCTTTCTTCTTATATTTTCTAAACTAAGCAGCGGAGCTTTATCATTTCTCCTTCTCTGCTACTTTTAGAAGTTTAAAAAAATACTATATATATATATTGGTGAAGGGTAGAAAATAAAAGAGAAGAAGAGAAGAAGTGAATCAATTCTATGAAAGATTTATGTTTTGAAATTATAAATTTAGATTTCCACTTAAACTCAATTCTCCTCTCAGATCTTAAATTCCAATGGCTATGTATAAACTCTCAGATCTTAAATTCCAATGGGTATGTATAAACTTTGAAATATATATTTTTGGTTGAAAAGAAAAGGAGTCAAGTAAGAAGAATAAGTTTTGGATCTGGAGATTTCAAAGTCATAAGGTGAGTAAAAAAATTACGTAATTTTCATTATACTAAATTTACATTGGAATCATATTTTTGTTATTATGCCTATGGGAAAACCCTTGAATTGTAGGTTTAATGGAATAAATCTCATAGAAACCCTTGCCAAAATATTCATAAAAAAATTATTTTATTCTGAAGAAACGACATATACACCCATGTGTCCCTAAAATTTATGAAATGCGATATTTATAGATTGTGTAGTTATTTCCAAATTTTTGTTATTTGGGTTGTAAACTATTAAACTTGTTAATCATTTAAATGGAATGTTTTAATTTGATTTGGAATTTAAAATTTCTTTATTTTAATTCATTAGAATTGTAGAATGCAAAATCTAGTTGTATTAACCTCCATGTGAATTTCCATAAACTGTCCAATTTCACTCCACTTCTTAGTAGTTTATAGAAAGTTGCAATGGTAACATTTCCTTTTTGGAAAAGATGCTGTTTCAAGCATTAAAATATAAAAATAAATATTCCTGTAGAATTTACACATAGATGTATATTCAATAATCCTATTGTAGAAACTAAAAAGTTATAATAAAAAAAACTATTATAATAACATTAATCATATATATATAGAGTAAAGTATAAGTTCAAGGAATAAATAAATAAACTTTAGTTTGCATAGTAATAACTTATAAAATGTTAAAATACGAATAATGTAATAATTGAGGAGTTATGGGGTCCTGGGCGTTAATAGGCATTAATTACACAGTTAGTGGGAAGCTACAGTAAGCAAAGATGAATGTAAATTCATTTAATGGATTTAATTCCGGAGTTAACTATGATATTTATGAAGGAATGTAAATATGCATGATAAATTAAATTTGAAATGGATAAATAAATGTCATTAATAATTGTCCAACTTGAATATAAAAGATCATTTACGACGGACATTCATGGGGGTAAAGGAAGTAGTAAATGGCATTATATAACATTAATGAGGATAGAAGTTAAAGACAGTAAACGTATAAAATGAAAAAAAATTCATAGCAAGTAAATGAATGAATAATAATAAATGAACTTAGGAGGCATAATAATTCCCACCATTGAAATTATACTATCTCAAAATGTGTTTGCAATGGATGTGAATTAGTGGGTCTAGCCCAATATTTATGTTAATTATAAATGACTTGGTTCAGTATAGGTTGGAAAAAGAGGTTAGTAGAGTTACACAACGGAACTCTACCCACCATAAGGGGCTGCCAACAGCTGTGTATATGTACTACTAATATGGGACATCTCCAGCTATAGGACCCGTGGGGTATATATGTTCGTATATAGGTTTAGAAGAAAATATATCAGGGGTCACCTCGAAGTTGAAGTATTAAATGGCTAAGTGCCTTTAGGGTGGTCAAAGGGTTTACATCAGGGTTAATGTATTAAATGGTCATTGGCTCTGCCTCTTCCCTATTTAAGAACTCTTAAATAACTTATAACAATGCTTGATTGGGAAAGTGGGGTCCGCTTCAATTCTAAACCTGAGGTATTAAGTAACCGGGAGAGTGGGAATTTTCCTTGACTTGTATTAGGCAAGTTTAAATGGGATTTGGCTCGGAGGTCGACGCTATGTCAGCATTGTTGTTAAATCGGCATTTATGGAGTAGGGATGGGCATAGGTCTGACCACCAGCGGTCCCAAGCTGTCATTAGCAAAGACTTGGGCTACGCCCTGATGGATTACACTTCCTACTAGTGTAGAGTTTGTACGGGATATGCATAGACCTTAAATTTTGGTTGCTTGTATGTTTGTTTGGAGATAGGCTAGTTAACCCTTAGATAAGTGTTGAAATGCATTAGTAATACAGCTCATTAAATTATAAAGTAGTATCTAGGTGTCATCGACCTTCATAATTAGGGCCGGTTGGCTATTGATGCGTTACAAAAGGGCATGCTTGGGGCCGAAGTACTAAATAGTCGTTGGGTCTGCCTCTTCCCTATTTAAGAAGTATTAAATGGCCATTACGGAGGGCTCGCTTTGGGATTGAGGTATTAAATGGCAGTTGGGTCTATCCCATCCCTATTTAAGAAGTACTAAGTGGCCAGAGTTTCTTGTTGGGAGTACATCGATGCTTATAGATACACATATAGTGTGTCAATACACACACACAGAGATATATACTTATACCTCAGATTATGTTGATATATCATACATTCATATGTAATTAAATGAATAATCTGTGAAAAATAGACATAACATTTAAATGGAAATCAATTGGCATAATCTAGTGTTATAGATAATGTATGTAGTTTACCAGTCCTTATTACAACCCACATGATAGATTTAGAGGGACGTGATACTGGTACGAGACAAGAACGATGGTGGACATGTCTTCTCATTCATGCTCGACACTAACAAGGAAACTAGATATCCAGGGAATAATATTGGTTCCAAGTTAGTAGCCTTAATCGGTATATATATTTTGTTATATTTTACCATTTCGCTATGAGTTCGTATCGATAGTTCTTTGATATACTTATGTTTATTACAAGTTATCAACACCACAAATCAGTATGCTAATGGACTTGGGTTTTCGATTTAGCCAAAAATTAGGCCCATTAAGTGTGGGTTGTTGTATTTGGTATCAGAGCCTAGGTTAGCCGACCATAAAAATTAGAATACACTGAGTAAACGTATTTGTATTTTTACCCATAAATATATATATACATACTACATGCCAAACACTGTAGATCCAGACTATTGAACTAGTTGCGACCATATTCTAAAAATATGGATAAGGCAACTATGATTTCGAACAGTAAACTGAGTTAAATTTATACACCTAATTCGATTACCCCAAAGGATGTAGGTTGTACCTTAAGGCATTGACTAAAGAAGAGAATGAGCATAGCATATAGAAAGGTCCATAAAGCTAGATGGTACTTGACTTATTTGATGAGCCTAGACCGCCCTATGATTGTGGATTTCACTGGATTGCTGATTGAATATGTACATTTCATCTTGATAGATGGGAAGTAAGAACCTATGTGTTGCAAGCATTCGAAAGTAAGGTATTAAAAGGATTGAGTATGTTCCTGTAAGAAGGTGTGTAATAATCACTTTAGAAACGTAGCCGAATTCTTAACATATTCTTAATGAAATAAGTCAAGAATGATTGGAAAAAAAGAAAAGTCCTAAAGAAAGGACAACTAGAATCAATTTCTAAGTCTGACCCCATATGAAAGAATTTAACAAAAGATTTTAAGTCTTTTGGAAATGTTTGAAGTAGTTTTAAAAGAATCTATTTAAAAATAAAAAGGATCCCATCACTAAAAAGTATTTATTTTTAAAAAGTAAGTAAATACAAAAAAATCTGCCATATAAAATATCCATTAAAAAAATATTCTCGAAAAATCCAAAAATTTAGAATTTTTTTAATTAAATGAGCTATTCAAAAATTTCTAGGTGAAACTAAAACCGACTAGACTAAAAATTCCAATTAAAGGGTTTTTGATAAAGGAGCCTTTCCTTTTTTGAAATAAATGTAAAATAGAGTGTACTTTTGGCTCGATGATTTTTCTATTTCTATAAACTTAAAGTTTTAGAACTCTTCTTAAGGGATGGATGAATGGAAATGGTACTTGATTTAAATGGAGTAAAGAGAATGTAAGGGTAAGAACAATCGATGGTAAAAATATGAAGAATACACTCATATAAGAAAAATATGGAAAAAAACTGAAATAGATTTATACAAAAAAAGTAAACAGTTCCATGTTAATTGAGAAAAAGAGCTATATATGGAGAAGCCATTTGAAATAAGAGCAATTTAGGTAGAAGAACTTTAAATAGTAGCAACATTAGAAAATTTAAAGAGAAAGAATGTTCAAAATTTATATTGAATTAATGTTTGTAAACTAATTATAAATAATATAAGAAAAAACAAAGGAAAAATGGATAATTTCCACAAATATGTGCAATGATTGCACATATCTTTTAAATTTCCTCCTCGTATGCTATTAGAGTCTCCTCAAAGATTGAAAGTGGAAATAGCATGAGTAATAGAAAATAATAGAATGGAAGTTGTCCTTGTCTACTCCAGTTGTTATTTTAAAGTTATAAAAGATGTTGTAGAAGCACTACAATAATGCATTTTTGAAAAATGGTTTGGTATAACAATTTAGTTTTTGAATGCAAAACTTAATAAATGGTTTGAGTTAAAAATCCTACCTTCTAAGAAGTAAATCTCTATTGTAAAAAAGCCTTAATGGGAAAATAGATTTGATGACAATTCACGTAATAAATACTTGACTCTTACTATTTGAAAAGAAGGAAATAATGTTGTTTAAAGAAAATGTTCTTTTTAAATTAAATTTCTAACATTAACTTTTGAACTTAATAAATAAACTTACTTTTTAAATCCTAAATTATAGTTTTAAATGTCATGACAGCTACAGTTAAAGTTGTTACACTACACCAGAAAAGGCTTTTCATAGCGTTGAAAAAACGCTTCCAAAACTTTCATTGGCGTTTCGGTAAACGCTGCGATACGACATACAACTAAAAGTCTGAATTTTTTTGTAGCGTTGTAGAAAACGCTACCAAAACTTGACATATTGTAGGGTTTTAGAAACACTGCAAAAATGTTTCAGACTTTTGGTAGCATGTCGTATTGCAGCGTTTATCGAAACGCTACTAGAAATTTTGGTAGCGTTTTTTGATTCTATGAAAGTCATATCGCACATTCACGTTCATTTCCCTTGCCTTTTTGAAATTCTACTGAAAGTTATTACATGTTTTGAAGCATATTTTACACCCAATTGTTTTCTGTTAATGGCTTGTATCATTTTCAGCCATCACCCGCATAATAGTCTTATTAAAACCAACAATCAATCACATAATCATTGTACTGAAACCAACCACCAATCAATCATGTAATAATCATATTCAAACAATTGAAAAACACGTTAATCACATAACCAAATATGATATCCATAACCATTTTGATAATATTTTTTTTGTCAAAATGAGAAAATTCACATAAAATCCTTAATCATCCATAAACAAGTTTACACGGCAAGCACTAACAAAATGTTATAATATATATAACAATTAAAATCATGTTCATTACTTGATTGCCGATAATTATTTGCTGCAGCTGGTCTTCACTCCTAAAAAGCTAATTACCTGTAGACAAATTACCAATCAACAAATGATTATGAAACTGTTTTTCATATTTAAAGTATATCAAACATCCTTAGTTAAACTTTTATTATTAAATAATTTTTATAAAACTTAGTTGATTTAGTTAAAGTTTTATAAAACTTGGTTAATTTTTATAATAAACCTATTAAACTTTTATAAAACTTATTAACTTAGTTAAATTATAATAAAACTTAATTAATTTGTATAAGTTTATTTAATTTTTATAAAACTTAGTTTATTATTATTATTATTATAAATTTGTTAATTTTATAATAGTGGAAATTAGCCACAAGGGCCTCTTTAGCAAATGGAATTAGTTTCTAGGACACACAACTGAAATAATTACTTTCAAGGACAAAACGTAAAATAATTATTTTCTAGGGCCTAAAAACCTATAAAATTATGTCCTTGAAAGTAATTGGACTGCTGACTTGGTCCTTGAAAGTAATTATTCTGCTGACTTTGGCCTTGAAAATAATTTCTTTGAATGTGTGTCCTAGTTAATTTATTCAAATTATTATTTATTATTATTATTAAACGTATAAATATCTCAATTGCTAAAACTTAAAATGTCATAACTTATATTTTAATTAATTTAAACTTATAAATTATCTCAAACTTAAACTTTATTAACTTAGTTAATTTTTATAAATTATCTCAAACATATAAATTTTCATAAACTTAGTTAATTTATTATTGTTATTGTAAACTTAGTTAATTTACTATTATTAATATAAAATTAGTTAATTATTATGTACTTATTTAATTTTTATAAAACTTAGTTACCTTAGTTAATTTTTATAAACTTGGTTTTTGTTATTATTATTATTATTATTAATTATAAAACATGGTTGACTTAGTTAATTTATTATTACTATTATTATTATTGTAAATTTAGTTAATTTTTATCAAAGTATAGTTTATTATTACTATTATTATTATTATTATGAGCTTAGTTAATTTTTTATCAAGCATAGTTTATTATTATTATTATAAACTTGTTAATTTATATAATGCTTAGTTGATTTTTATAAACGTACTAAGTATAAATTTCAGTTTTAAATATATGGTTATTGAATACATTCTCTCACATAATTATTCACTTTCACCTACCAGATCTGTCACAGGCACCTACTTTTAGATACAACATATCAATTACTTTATATATATATATGCATTTGTTTCCTTTTTATTGTTCTTAATATAGAAATGTAAAAGTAGAATTTTTGTTTGTTTGGATACATACACATATAGTAACATATTTCTTCACTCAAAACTTGTTCTACTAAACCATTGTTGTTTCACTAAACTTCTATAAAAAGATTAGTGATGAGCAACATAATTTGATAGAGAAAATAAATACCTATAATGGAGCCAACAATGATAAAGCACTTAGAAGGATAATCGGACTCCTTCAAGTTATAAAGAAGCGAGTGAGCGAGCAATAAGTGACCAAGATGGTTAACCCCAACGCTCATCTCAAACCCATCTGGAAGTCAAATAAAAGGCATCTTAGTCAAATTCTTCTTGGGAGGTAACCAATCTTTATACGTTCACAAAAGACAATTATATATATATGTATGTATGTATGTATGTGTGCGTATATGTATATATATGATCGACAACAAAATAGCTACCAAACAAAAGATAAAGAAAATTAGTGTACATCAACCAATGAAACTATCAGAATCTTTGACAAAGTGTACTTACCTTTTATGAGAATTATTGTCCCTCCTAAACCATAGTAGCAGATTTTGTGGAGAATTAAACCCCAGGAATTTCTTATACGAATGAAAAAAATGAATAAATAGTATCCTTATAGTGAAGGAAAACTACTTAAGTGTGTAGCGACTCGCAGTTCCGTACCACTTTGAGTTGATAATAATTCACTCTTGTTCAACCCAAGGTGTACGGAAGAGCGAATAACTAGGGTAGAGAAGAAGGAAAGATAAAAGAAAAATTTAACCACAACATCAGAACCTCACAATCGCAGCGAAACAAAATATAATAACAGATTTTAAATACAAGATTTGTATTGTTAATATACATACAATTATCAGAGTACAATAGACAACAACAATCTGGACAGTTTAATAACATGTCCTTACACAACGAAAATAATAATCAAGTACGGGAGTATGCCTTTTGTCATCCAGCTCATCTCCTGAGCCTTATAACATTCGATCTTGAATCTGTAATACTCGGTTTGACCTGAGCATTATAATAAAACAACACCGAGTCATTCTGGAAAACCAGGGTCAGAAAAACACACTCAATTTGAATTATTATTATTTTAAAAATCCTTTGAAAAACAAAGGTATCTCATAAGACCACGTCACACATAAACATGTCGGGTTTTTACCTTACGATAACCAAAACACTTTTATCAAAATCACCTGATATTATAATAGTGTCTATAGAGAGTAAATAGAAAATAGCTGAAATGCCTACATCTCACGTTTCAGCATAGTTGGGCACAATCAAAACCGTACGACGCTTATTGGAGAATGGATTCCATACGAATGACTAGGCCACTGGGTACCGCCCATCATAGCACACCTCTAGAACAATGTACCGAGGACCACGCCGGGATCCCCTGCTACACAAGACCGGCCTACCCCTAACCTGGATAGACCAAATATGTTTTCACCCCGGGTGTTCCCACCCTTACCATCGAGCAGTTCTTCTTTCATGTATACCCATATCTAAGATAAATAGTGATGCAGCAGCGGATAACAGAAATGGATGAAACGGTGAAAGTAGCAATCGGTGGATTGAAAATACCAAACGCCCAAATCCGTTGATCTCAATGATACCGGATTCTAGCTATCTTCGTCACGTTGATCGCGCACGATGCCGTGAAAGAAGATCTACGATTCTTCGTACGTTGATCTAGCGCACTAGATTCCGTGAATCGGCTTCAACAATCGTTGATTCGAGCGCACTCGAATGCCGAAAGTGGAGATAGGAGATTACACTCAACTACCAATTTAAGAAGAGGCACAAAGCTCTCAAACAAAGTTTTTATTCAAAATCAACCAACTTTACAAATGACACCACCATCCCTATTTATAGGGTTACAACTCACACGACTCAACACTTGACAACACATAGGTCGTGAACGACCTAACACCTGCGACCTAAAACAACAACGACTCAACACAAAGGCACGCGACCTAACAAATACACATAAACGACATACGACTTAATATTTACAACACAACATACACGAGTTACAAATACACGACCTAAGAATACAACACACACGACCTAAGGACTCAGCGAATTAAGAAATCCAAGCTCTGTGCGACCTAACTTCAGATGCGACCTAAAGAATAGCATAGCTTCATTGATCTTGCGGCATATACATCAGCGACCTAACACAGGTCGTAACTCACTTCCGCGACCTAACACAGGTCGTAACTCTTCTCCGTGACCTAACATAGGTCGTAACTCTTCTCCGCGACCTAACATAGGTCGTAACTCTTCTCCGCGACCTAACATAGGTCGTAATTCATTCCCGCGACCTAACTTAGGTCGTAACTCGTCAAAGTCGAAACTCGGAAGGTCGGAGCGACCTAAAGGAATGAGTAACTTGTTAGGCCGCTTGAGCGCCTTATCCTTTAACTCGTTAGCTCGCGAGCGATCTTCACTAGGTCGCCATCGACTTAAGATCTTCATTCGACTTAAAACAATTGAATTGCCCTGGCGTGCTTCATCATCTTTTAACCCGTTAGGTCGTACGTGACTTATGAGTTCGCTAGGTCGCTCGCGACCTAAGGTATCATCAGGTTGGGCTGCATCATCCTCCCCTGGTTGGGAAAAATTCATCCTCGAATTTGCGCTTTCCTCTTCCACAACAGGTTCATCCCCATGATACGAAATCAAGTATTTGACGTTAAAAACGTCTACAGTGTGAATATCATCCGGCAATTTCAACTGATACGCATTATCATTGATCTTCTTCAAAATTTCTACTGGACCGATTTTTCGAGCTTTCAACTTGTTGTATGTTCCAACAGGAAAACGATCTTTCGTCAAAACGGCGTAAACCAAATCACCTTCTCTGAAGTTCACACTCCTTCGCTTTTTATCTGCCAGTAGTTTATACTTCTCATTTGATGCAAGCAAACGTTCATAAACAGTTCTGTGGCATTCCTGCAACTCCGTCGCAAAATCACAAGCTCACTTAACAACTCCCTTCTGATATGGCACTGTCGTCAAATCCAATGGTCCCTTCGGAATTGCTGAATATACAACTTGAAATGGACTGAATCCAGTACTTCGATTAACAACATGATTATGTGCAAATTCCGCCTGACATAATTTCATATCCCAGCTTTTCAAATTATCTTTCATAAGACATCTCAACAAATTTCCCAATGATCTATTCACCACTTCCGTTTGCCCATCTGTTTGCAGATGATAGGCGCTACTAAAATTCATCTTCGTTCCAACCATCTTCCACAAACTTAACCAAAAATGGCTTAGAAATCTAGTATCCCGATCAGAAACAATATATTCAGGTAGCCCATGTAATCGATGCGCCTCTTTAAAGAACAATTGAGCAACACGGACGACATCAGTTGTCTTCTTACAAGCTATGAAATGTGCCATTTTGGAAAATCTATCTACCACCACATATATGGAATCATTCCCACGCTGAGTTCTTGGTAACCCCAAAACAAAATCCATGCTGATATCAACCCATGGTCTAGTAGGCATGGGTAATGGCATATACAATCCCGCATTCGTCGCTGTCCCTTTGGAGACTTTACATATATGACATCTTTCCACAAATCTTCCAACCTCTTTCTTCATTGACGGCCAAAAATATGATTCAGAAATCAATTGCAAAGTACGATCTCTACCCACATGACCTTCCTCATACAACTCCTTCACAATCTTCATTCGTAAGCTGCACTCGGGTATACACAATCGATTTCCCTTAAAAAGAAAACCATCCACCAACACGTACTCATCCGTCTTCCCCTTCTCGACTTCATCAATAACCTTAGAAAAGTAAGGATCATCAGCAAATAATTCTTGCAACACATCAAACCCCGTCACTTCAACCTTCATTGTAGTCAACAAAAGATTCCTTCAACTCGATGCATCTGCCACACGGTTTGTAATTCCCGACTTATGTTTCACCACAAATGTAAACTGTTGCAGGTATGCGATCCACGAAGCATGCCTAGCTGCAATTTTATCCTGTCCCTGCAAATGTTTCAGTGCTTCATGATCAGTATATAGAACAAATTCTTTATGGAACAAATAGTGTCTCCAATGTTTTATAGCCTGAACAATAGCATAGAATTCCACATCATAAGTATTATATCTCATATTGGCTCCCGATAGCTTCTCACTGAAATATGCAATAGGACGTCCCCTCTGACTTAACACCCCTCCAATTCCAACCTTTGATGTATCAGTATGTAACTCAAACAACAACTGAAAATCTGGTAATACTAAAATTGGTGCTGTCGTCAATAGTTCCTTGATTCTCTCAAAAGCAAATCCTGCTTCCTCCGACCATGAAAATTGCTTCCCCTTCATACAATCAGTAACTGGTGCCATCACGTTACTGAAGTGTGGAATAAATCTTCGGTAGAATGATGCTAAACCATGAAAACTTCTAACTTCTGTTATTGTCCTGGGTTGTGGCCAATTTCTGATTGCTTCAACTTTATTCTGATCCACCTGTATACCTCCTTCTGAAATAACATATCCTAAAAATAAAACACTATGCGTCATGAACACGCATTTCTTCGTTGCAGCATAAAATTGTTCTTGTCGCAGTATCATCAATACTTCTTTTAGATGATGCAAGTGTTCTTCTGTGCTTCTACTATATATCAGTATATCATCAAAATACACCACCACGAATTTCCCAATAAATGGTCTAAAGATCTGATTCATCACCCGCATAAATATACTCGGTGCATTCGAAAGACCAAACGCCATAACTAGCCATTCATATAATCCTTCTCTCGTCTTGAATGCTGTCTTCCATTCGTCTCCTGGTCTAATTCGAATTTGATGATAACCACTCTTCAAATCGATCTTCGAAAAGATATCAGCTCCACTAAGTTGATCCAACAAGTCATCCAATCTAGGCATAGGAAATCTGTATCTCACTGTAATCTTGTTTAGTGCTCGACTATCAGTACACATCCTCCACGTTCCATCCTTCTTCGGCACTAACAAAGCTGGAACGGCACAATGACTTAAACTTTCATGTACACGCCCTTGTTCAAGCAACTCTTCCACTTGCCTTCTCAACTCCTCGTGTTCCTTTGGACTCATTCTGTAATGTGGTCTATGTGGTAACACAGCTCCTGGAACAAGATCAATTTGATGTTGTATGTCCCTCAACGGTGGTAACTCCGTTGGCAACTCTTCAGGAAATACATTTTCAAATTCTTCCAGCACTAGCTTTACTTCTTCAGGAATTTCAACCACTTCATTACTCTCACGTCCAATCAACAAAATACTTCAGGATCCTCTTCTACTTCCTTAACAAACTCCTTCAAAGATAGCAAAGTTTTAAGTTCTTCAATCTTCTCCAACTTGCTTTCTTCTTGTTGTCGCTTCTTGGGAACTAAAGTGATTTTTGTACCTTTGAACATGAAACTATAGCTCTTGGTACATCCATCATGTTGCACAGCTCTGTCATACTGCCATGGTCTCCCCAGCAACAGATGACATACATCCATATCAACCACATCACACCAAATTTCATCTTTGTATTTCTTCCCAATTGAAAAATTAACACAAGCTCTTCGTCCAACCTTCACTTCCCTATCTTTCCTCAACCAAGCTAACTTGTAAGGTTTCGGATGTTTCTCAGTCTTTAATGCCAACTTCTTCACAGCTTCTGTAGAGATAATGTTGTCACAACTTCCTGCATCAAAAACAAACTTGCAAACCCTCCCCAGAATAGTGCATGTTGACTGAAAAATGTTGCTCCTCAACCAACTTGAATCATCCTCTTGCTTTGGTGTCAAACACGACCTCTTCATCATTAATGAATACCCTTCATCTCCCGTCAACTCTTCTTCCTCCTCAACATGTGGTGAATTAGAACATTCAGCTTCTACTTCCTCATCCTCTGCCTCAGCAACCATCACTCGCTTCTTTGGCTTTGGACATTCATCGCTTTTGTGACCAATCTCCTGACAATTGAAGCATTTGATACCACTATTGACCTTGGACTTAGCAACTTCACTAACAACCGGTTTTGCAATAGCCTTAGAAACATTCGCATTGCTACTAGCCCCTTTCATTTGATTGTTGGAATTTGTAAACACACCACCACCTCTCCTACCTTGCTTCTCCCAAGCTAGAGCTTTTTGATGTGCTTCAGCAACAGATCTGGGATCAAACATATTCACCATATCTTGAATCTGCATTCTCAACCCTCCAACAAATCTAGCTATCAACTGTTCCTCCGTCTCCATGATATCATTCCTCGCAATCAATTGATAAAATTCATCCACATAATCATTCACTGACTTTGTTCCCTGTCTCAGATTCTGCAATCGTTGATACATAAGAGACTGATAATTATACGACAAGAATGTAGCTTTAACTTCTTCATCTTCTCCCATGATTCAATTTTTGACTTTCTCATTCTCTCCCGTGTTAATTTAGTTTGCTTCCACCATGCCATAGCTCTTCCTTTCAATCTCGTAGCAACCAACTTCACTCTACGATGCTCGGGTACTACTTTGAAGTCAAAAATTTCTTCCACATTAGACAACCAATCCAAAAATTCCTCCGCTACCATTCCTCCCTTGAATTCTGGAATTTCAGTTTTCATCCCCGACTCCCATCGTCGATCATCTTCTACATCCCGGTATGCATTTCGTACTTGGTCTCGATCTCGAGAATGAACACTACATCTACCACCATCTTCATCAAAAACAGATGTACTTCGATAACGATCTCGACCATCCACATCTCTATGATCACGCATATCTCTTCTACTTTGTCTTTCATCATCACGGTATGGCTCATGTTCAAACTCACGTGGAGTTCTTCTCTCTTCATCTCTATACTCATGATGTTCTCTTCTCAATGAAACTGAAGATTCTCTTCTTTCTCGGTAAGATTGCGGCGACACCCTCCTCGCTTCTGTAACCGATGGCGAAACTATGTTTCCTCCATGGTTCGAGACTGGTGACCTTCTCCTTTGACTTTGATTCATGTCATTCATCAGTTTCTCTAACTTCCCAATGCCTTCATCAAACTTTTCATTGATGCGCTGTTCCATTTGCTCGGCTTCTTCTCTTCTATACAACACTTCAACATTCTGATGGCGATTAGCTCTTCTCGGCGGCATTGTCGAATCAAACAATCTTCAACTTAACTTAAATATTTAACTCGGCCTTGTTCTACAAAGTGATGCACAGCTTCTTCACTAAGCTCGGATCTACACTTCAATACTTCAATTCTCGGCCTTGACTTCTTCAATAAGAATTGGCTCCAAAGACTCGGCTTGGCTATGATTGGCTAAGTCTAGCTTTGATACCAAATGATGCAGCAGCGGATAACAGAAATGGATGAAACGGTGAAAGTAGCAATCGGAGGATTGAAAATACCAAACGCCCAAATCCGTTGATCTCAATGATACCGGATTCTAGCTATCTTCGTCACGTTGATCGCGCACGATGCCGTGAAAGAAAATCTACGATTCTTCGTACGTTGATCTAGCGCACTAGATTTCGTGAATCGGCTTCAACAATCGTTGATTCGAGCGCACTCGAATGCCGAAAGTGGAGATAGGAGATTACACTCAACTACCAATTTAAGAAGAGGCACAAAGCTCTCAAATAAAGTTTTTATTCAAAATCAACCAACTTTACAAATGACACCACCATCCCTATTTATAGGGTTACAACTCACACGACTCAACACTTGACAACACATAGGTCGTGAACAACCTAACACCTGCGACCTAAAACAACAGCGACCTAAAACAACAGCGACTCAACACAAAGACACGCGACCTAACAGGTAAGCGACCTAACAAATACACATAAACGACATACGACTTAATATTTACAACACAACATACACGAGTTACAAATACACGACCTAAGAATACAACACACACGACCTAAGGACTCAGCGACTTAAGAAATCCAAGCTCTGTGCGACCTAAAGAATAGCATAGCTTCATTGATCTTGCGGCATATACATCAGCGACCTAACACAGGTCGTAACTCGCTTCCGCGACCTAACACAGGTCGTAACTCTTCTCTGCGACCTAACATAGGTCGTAACTCTTCTCCGCGACCTAACATAGGTTGTAACTCTTCTCCGCGACCTAACATAGGTCATAATTCATTCCCGCGACCTAACTTAGGTTGTAACTCGTCAAAGTCGAAACTTGGAAGGTCGGAGCGACCTAAAGGAATGAGTAACTTGTTAGGTCGCTTGAGCGCCTTATCCTTTAACTCGTTAGCTCGCGAGCGATCTTCACTAGGTCGCCATCGACTTAAGATCTTCATTCGACTTAAAACAATTGAATTGCCCTGGCGTGCTTCATCATCTTTTAACCCGTTAGGTCGTACGCGACTTATGAGTTCGCTAGGTCGCTCGCGACCTAAGGTATCATCAGGCTGGGCTGCATCAAATAGGGTTTTCGAGGACATCTAGAAAGGTGATAACATACCCTACTTGGGTGCGACCCACTTAGCCTTGATGCATCTCCCCTGTTTTAGTCATTCCCAGTTGATGAGGCTTGAGGCTAAGCGTTACCTTTCAAGGAACGATTTCTCTTAGAATGCTCATCCTCCTCCAATGACGATGTTCTAATAGCATTTGTCCATACAAGTTGCCCTGGGTCTGGACAAACCGAATCACCGTCTTTATCATCGTCACGGTATTCATTCGTTACGTTTCAACCGGATCGAAGTGACTTTCGGATAATTAAATCCGATCCCGGTCTCTTCGAAACGATTAACAAAAATTGGCCAAAATTGATAGTCGATTATTTAACTATCAATACACATCCATAAGCAATCATCAGGCCTTATTAAAAAATTCCCATAATTTATTTCAAAAATATCCTTATAAGATATTACTTTCAGTTCTTCAACATTTGAAAACAGTTTCAAATCCTTATATCTCCAACAGAATATTTCCACTCTTTTTCAACACTTGGAATATTTCTCTCCCTTTCATTTTAAATACACACTTAGGAAGTATTCCATCTATTTCCTACTTCCTAATTCTCTCAAAATCATTTACAACTTTATTTGTAAATTCCTTGACTAGTTTATAACAAATTCTATAAATTTTCGGAATTCCTTAATTAATTCCCTTTTATATCTCAAAAGCCAATTATACTCACTTATAATTTCAATTTCCCTTCGTACTTCTTTATGAATTCTATTTAATTTTTCAAAGTTCACTTTTATTTAACTACTTCGGAAATTTCCTAACTTTTCTTCCCAATTTCATTTTTTTAGGATTTCTTATAAATCCCATATACTGAATAACCCATTTCCAGACTTCCAAGAAGGTTTATAAATAATTTTAAAACATTACAAAACTCTAAATATATATAATAAGTATTTTAAAGAATAATAATAATAATTTATTTTTAAGACATATTCAAATAATTATTTAAAATATTGAAATACTCTTTATAACATCATTTTTCAAAGCAGGTTTAAAATTTTAGAATTTTATTAAAATAAATATTAAGTATTTGAAAAATTCACTTCTGAGGTATTTCAATACTAACTAACTTTAAATCACATAGTTTAATAAATAAAATTTTCCTTTTTAAAATAAAACTTAACTTATTAATAAAAATATATTTTAGATCTCAATACCCAAATTTCTATTTATAACCCCTCTCGATTTCTATCACTTCACTTCCATTTGGGTCTCCTTAACCATTTCTACTTCAAATATATAGCATTCACTATTTTCCTCTCACCTTATTCACATATTCAAATATAAATTCTTCCTGTAAATTTATATTCCAAATTTATCATTCGATATCACTTTCCTTTATTTATAAACTTCGTTTATAAATTTTTATAACTCCTTTGAGTTCCACTAAAAATAATCTCATTTATAAATTCCATTTTATAAATTCAATTTCTTACTTATTTTTGACAATCTACTTTTAATATCGATTTCAACTTCTATCTATACTTTCCCAAATATCACTTTAAAATCCAATCTTTAAAAATTCCTTTATATAATTTAATTTAAATTCTCTATTTTAAATATTTTTTCGCATTATTTAATACGATTAAAAATTCACCATTTTCTTATTCAAACCAATCTCGTTTAAATAATCCAAATTTCGATATAAATTTTTTTATATTAAAAATATCTTTTTAATTTAAAAATTTTAAATAATATTTATGGTATTTAATATTCCCAAAATTAATTTCCATGCCATTATAACATTTAAAAATTTACAACACACAATAATCCAGCATTTTATTCAATCACATCATATATATATATATATGAAAAACACTAAATATATTTGAACAATCCAGTTGGATCCCTCCAACCTATTTTCCCTGCATCCACAGATGTTAGACAAAAATAAAAATACCAATCCCACTTCAAGGGGGATATCATGGTATATAGGGTCATCCGCTATTAGGCGGGGCACATAGGGTCTCATCCACTTCAATCGGCGGGAAATATCTCCAACTACTAATATATTTTACTATATATATAATTTTATTCAACAGGATAATAACCTCTAAATTCAAGCAAGCAGCCAATAATTTATTTTAACTATTTAAAATAAATTCTAGTAATCCAAATGAGTGAGAATTTTCTCACCTTTTAATTTCGAATTTTGCTGATCGATCCAATTTTAATTTCAGCTTGTATATTCCTCATCTACGAATACAACTTGTCTCATCATTTAGGACCTTGTAAGAAATTTAAATATGGATAAATTATCATTCGATAAAACTAGAATTTAACTAACTAAAACATAATTACAAGGATTAGTCAGATCACCTTCCTAATCACTGCACTTAAACCTAAAATGCTCGCATCAAACCCAGGCCATACTCCTCTGAGCTCGACAACGAACAACCCTCCACTCATCGTCGTCGCTCTTTCTTCCTCCACCGACGCAGCACCTCCTGGCCAACTTCGCCGACTAAGACGAACCCTCAACATGACCCCTGACCACCAGCGACGCCACCTACCTCATCCCTCGTCTGCCTCCACGTACATGCGACCAAAATCGCGACTCGCCCATTCGCTTGTGCTCGATCCCACACTCAACCCTAAATGACAGCCGTCGCCTCTAGCTCGAACGCGCCGCACACGACCACACACCATCCCTCAAGGCTCCACCTCCTAGCCGCACTTTCCCCCAAAACCCTAACGGTCATTCGATCGAGTCGCGCCTCAGGCTTCCCCCCTTCCTCCATCGCCATCGCGATTTGCTCGCTTAATTTTTTTTTCGCCTTCAATTTCACGAGTCTATAAACTGAAGGAGGAAAAGGGTCGTCGCGATTTCTAATTTCATCTGCCATTTTTTTTCCTTCTGGTTGCGTGATTTTGAATTGAGGATGAAAGGGAAGGAGCTCGTGATTTAAAAGAAATGAACGAAAAGGAAACGTGTGGAAGTGGGTTGCGTGTTGAATATGTTTTGCGTGTTTGAATATGTAAGGTCACCATCTTATGTTGCAAAAGAAAAGAACTTATAATCTCAAACTCCTATCGAGGCGTGCCGCTAGGCGTTCATACTGTTATACCCCTATTCCGAATGAAATGGAAAAGGTTTCGAGTCCTAATTCGATCGTATGGGAAAGATAGTTTTTTTGGACCCAGCTATTATATTGAACTTTCGATATAAATTTCAACGCGTTTCTATCCCGTACAGCCAAATGATAACTCCAAACGCTACGAAATTTGAAATCCGATAATAATACACTATTACGGATCCAATGGACCTAGTTTCGTCGAATTCCGAGACTGTTCCTCGAAAAGCTATTTTTAAAACAATATATTTTTAAAACTGAACAAATCACTTTTAAATTTAATTTTAAAACTTTTATTATCTTCACTATTATTAATATAAATTTTACAAGCCTTTAAATAATTTTTATCGGATTAAAACTCAAGATACAATAATTTGACCAATAAACTTCAATAATTAAATTATCCAATAAATTGCTATATTTAAATTCTGAATTTATTTTATAAATAAACCCAATTTTCATATTCAAAATCAATCCATAATTCAAATTCAATATTTAAAACCATTTAAATATTCAAAATCGATCAACGAAAAATCCGGGTCGTTACATTCCTCCCCCCTTAAAATAATTTCATCCCCGAAATTGCTAAGGCCGGAAAACACTCCAAACCCATTAACTTTTTCAAAACTCACTAGTGAAAATTCAACATTCACTTTTCTAATCCTTTTTCCTTCATCTAAAACAATTACTTCTCCATCCTAAACCAAATCCTTTATTTCGATTATAATTCGAAATCGATTTCCATTAACAAAAAAATTTCCAAAAACTTTAAAAAATTTCCAACATCCTAAATTTCCGAATTTTTTTGGCAGAGTCTCCCTTTTATGGAGAGCCTTTTACAATATGACAAGAGAGATAAATATATATACATCGACCCACACGGTCGGAAAACAAAAATATATATCAATATTTATATATTCGCTGTATTTAATCTGAAAACGTATCTTATTTTAGCATTTTTAAGAAAGCAGCTTATTTTATATGAGATTAGCGCGATCAAAATCTAACCAAATGGCCTCCGGGTACCTGTACTTACTCAATTTAAACACGTAAGTTCCAAAAATATCAAATTCAATAACATTTCACTTTTTTAAATGGATATACCCATAGATTCATAAACAAACATGTTATAGTATGTTTTTATAGCAATTACAAGGCTTCCATCGTTCGATTATTTATTTTCAATCGATTTATATAGCATTTCATTCAATCTGAATGACTTACAACTCAAATTTCTTGCACCACTTTATTTTTTTATACCAAACAACTCATATCCATTTCAAGTTGATTAAAAAATCAATTTTATTCTCTTCTATTAATCCATAGAATTTTATTTACTTTCCGTTTGCGTCGGACAACAGTTTTTCTATGCAAATTTGTCGCTTTTCATTTAGATGAATAACCATTTAAGCTTATAACTATTTTTAATTGATTCCAAATCAATTTATATTTAATTTTATTTTATTTCAAATTCAATCCATTCATTTGCATTTCATTCATATCTACATTATTTTCAAATTCATTTTATTAGCTAGGAATCATTCCATGTTGTTTAATATCCCAAGCCATATCAATTTATTTACGCTTCAATTTAATTTATTCTCGAATTCATTTAAAATAATATTCAATGCTATATTCAATTTATTCACACTCATATTGAATTTATTTAAAACTCAAGCCATTTTTATTTTAATCCAATTTCATTTTATTTGATCACAATCGACATATATTTAATCAACTTATATATAAGTCGAATTTTATTTATTACTCAAGTTCTATATTCAGCTCCAGTTTCAGCCCACAATCCATTTTATTTAACCAAGTTAAATACCATTCTCATATTCAATTAACTAATTAATTTATCTAATTAGTTCACTTCCATTTTACATTTCAATATCTTATTTTTATTTCAAAAATCACTTTATTTAATCCACTTGAGTTCATATTCAATTTTATAATTCAAGTTTTGGATTTTATTTCTTTTACTAAAATATCAAACCATTTTTATTTTTGGTTTTCTATTCCACTTTCCAATTTTTATAAGTTACACAACTTATTTTCTCACATTTCCTCAATTTTTATACTCGAGTATATCCACATTTATTTTTAACCTGAGGTTTACATCACTTTATAGCTTAAATAAATATATATATATATATATATATATGTATATATATATTTATTCAATAAATTACAAAAAAAAATTTCCCGCAATCCCTTACTTATTTTTATTTATTCCATTTACTTAAACATATTCATATGCTTTTATATTTAGCTAACCTCATTACATTCTATTTATTTCATTCCATTTATTATAATCACTTCATTTAACTTATTTTCTTTTACTTTTGCTTAAGTTAAATTCCAACTCCCATAAAATTTCTTTTACAAATTCAATTTATTTAACTTGCACAAGTTAAATTTTAATTTCATACTGAAATTCACATCTTTCCAAGTTTTTATTTTAAAACTTATTCTCTTCTTATTTCACTTCTCTTTTAATTAGATTTCTCAGAATTCAAACACCCGGTTCTTATTTCAAATCGTTTGAAATAATATATGTATATATATATATATATAAATATATAACTCTTTTTTTAACAAACCATTTCCTTCAATTTCTCAAAAATCAACTTGATTTTTCATCCAAAACAATTCCCTTGGAATTTCTAAAACAACATTTGTTTTTCACAAAAATCTCCATATCAAATTACTACGGTAGCAATCCGTCACCTAAAAACTCGAAATTGAATACTGATGATGCTGAAGTCATCACCAGAATTATTTTTCAACGACTGAAGTGAGTTCGGTGCTATATCTCTTCCAAAATCCATTTTAAAAACAATTTTCTTTCAAAATATTCTCAAAAATAATACTCTTATTATTATTTTTCCACACCACATTGAAAAACATTTTTCCAAACTTCCCAGGATTTTAAATTTCCAGATCCTGGTTTGAATCCAATTTAATTATAACCCATTTGTATAATTTACACTTATACAAATTTTCTTTTGGTTATATAAACCATTTCCAATTTTATAATCTTATTAGATTATAATATTATCATCCAAACACTCCAAATTTATATAATAATTTCAGAAAATTATTTCTTTTATATCAAAATATAATTTGGGTAAAATTATTTCATTTACCCCTTTTTAAAACAATATTGTGTCGAATTTATCTATTCAAGTGTTTAGAAACCCCTATCGATACAGTTGTACGGGCTGTGTCGACCATAGTTCATAAGCCACTCAATAAATCAACCATCACAATATAAAACATTTTATATTCACTAACAAATACTCGCTCATATCTATTAAACACTCAAACTCATTCTAGAGTACTACTGACTCTATTTCTAATGAGTAATCCACACCAGAGCCAAGGTTCTCGCTTAACCTTCAGCTCTGATACAAAATGTAGCGACCCGCAGTTCCGTACCCCTTTGAGTTGACTATAATTCACTCTTGTTCAACCCAAGGTGTACGGAAGAGCGAATAACTAGGGTAGAGAAGAAGAAAAGATAGAAGAAAATTTTAACCACAACATCAGAACCTCATGAACGCAGTGGAACAAAATATAATAACAGATTTAAAATACAAGATCTATACTATTAATATACATACCATTATCAGAGTACAATAGACAACAACAATCTGGACATTTTAATAACTTGTCCTTACACAGTGGAAATAATAATCAAGTACAGGAGTATGCCTTTTGTCATCCAGCTCGTCTCCTGAGCCCAATATCATTCTACCATGAATCTATAATACTCGGTCTGACCTGAGCATTATAATAAAACAACACCCGAGCCAGTTTGGAAAACCAGCGTGAGAAAAACACACTCAATTTGAATTATTATTATTTTCAAAATCCTTTGAAAAACAAAGGTATCTCGTAAGACCAACATAAACATGCCGGTTTTTACCTTACGATAACCAAAACACTTTTATCAAAATCATCTGATATTATAATAGTGTCTATAGAAAGTAAATAGAAAATAGCTGAAATGCTTGCATCTCACGTTTCAGCATAGTTGGGCACAATCAAAACCGTACGGTGCTTATTGGAGAATGGATTCCATACGAATGACTGGGCCACTGGGTACCGCCCATCACAGGACACCTCTAGAACAATGTACCGAGGAGCATGTCGGGATACCCTGCTACACAAGACCGGCCTACCCCTAAACTGGATAGACCGAATATGTTATCACCCCGGGTGTTCCCACCCCTACCATCGAGCGCTTCTTCTTTCAATTATACCCATATCTAAGATAAATAGGGTTTCCGAGGACATCTACAAAGGTGATAACATACCCTACTTGGGTGCTACCCACTTAGCCTTGCTGCATTCCCCTGTTTTAGTCATTCCCGGTTGATGAGGCTCGAGGCCAAGCGTTACCTTTCAAGGAACGATTTCTCTTAGAATGCTCATCGTCCTCCAACGACGATGTTCTGATAGCATTCGTCCATACAAGTTGCCCAAAGTCAGGACAAACTGAATCACCGTCTTCATCATCTTCACGGTATTCATTCGTAACGTTTCAACCGGATCGAAGTGGCTTTTGGATAATTAAATCTGATCCCGGTCTCTTCGAAACGATTAATGAAAATTGGCCAAAATTGATAATCGGTTATTTAACTATCAATACACATCCATAAGCAATCATCAGGCCTTATTAAAAAATTTCCCATAATTTATTTCAAAAATATCTTTATAAGATATTACTTTCAGTTCTTCAACATTTGAAAACAGTTTCAAATCCTTATATCTCCAACATAATATTTCCACTCTTTTTCAACACTTAGAATATTTTTCTCCCTTTCATTTTAAATTCACACTTAGGAAGTATTCCATCTGTTTCCTACTTCCAAATTCTCTCAAAATCATTTACAACTTTATTTGTTAATTCCTTGACTAGTTTATAACAAATTCTATAAATTTCCGGAATTCCTTAATTAATTCCCTTTTATATCTCCAAAGCCAATTATACTCACTTATAATTTCAATTTCCCTTTGTACTTCTTTATGAATACTATTTCATTTTTCGAAGTTTACTTTTATTTAACTACTTCGGAAATTTCCTTACTTTTCTTCCCAATTTCATTTTTTTAGGATTTCTTATAAATCCCATATACTGAATAACCCATTTCCAGACTTCCGAGAAGGTTTATAAATAATTTTAAAACATTACAAAACTCTAAATATATATAATAAGTATTTTAAAGAATAATAATAATAATTTATTTTTAAGACATATTCAAATAATTATTTAAAATATTGAAATGCTCTTTATAACATCATTTTTCACAGTAGGTTTAAAAATTTAGAATTTTATTAAAATAAATATTAAGTATTTGAAAAATTCACTTCTGAGGTATTTCAATACTAACTTTAAATCACATAGTTTAATAAATAAAATTTTCCTTTTTAAAATAAAACTTAACTTATTAATAAAAATATATTTTAGATCTCAATACCCAAATTTCTATTTATAACCCGTCTCGATTTCTATCACTTCACTTCCATTTGGGTCTCCTTAACCATTTCTACTTCAAATATATAGCATTCATTATTGTCCTCTCAACTTATTCACATATTCAAATATAAATTCTTCCCATAAATTTATATTCCAAATTTATCATCCGATATCGCTTTCCTTTATTTATAAACTTCGTTTATAAATTTTTACAACTCCTTTGAGTTCCACTAAAAATAATCTCATTTATAAATTCTATTTTATAAATTCAATTTCTTATTTATTTTTGCCAAACTACTTTTAATATCAATTTCAACTTCTTTCTATATTTTCCCAAATATCACTTTAAAATCCAGTCTTTAAATATTCCTTTATATAATTTATTTTAAATTCTCTAATTAAAATATTTTCCGCATTATTTAATACGATTAAAAATTCACCATTTTCTTATTCAAACCAATCTCTTTTAAATAATCCAAATTTTGATATACATTTTTTTATATTAAAAATCTCTTTTTTATTAAAAATTTTAAAATAATATTTACGGTATTTAATATTCCCAAAATTAATTTCCATGCCATTATAACATTTAAAAATTTACAACACACAATAATCCAGCATTTTATTCTATCACATCATATTATATATATATATATGTATATATATATATGAAAAACACTAAATATATTTGAGGAATCCAGTTAGATCCCTCAAACCTGTTTTCCTTGCATCCACAGATGTTAGACAACAATGAAAATACCAATCCCACTTCGAGGGGGATAACGCGGTATATAGGGTCATCCGCTATTATGCGGGGCGCATAGGGTCTCATCCGCTCCAATCGGCGGGAAATATCTCCAACTACTAATATATTTTACTATATATATAATTTTATTCAACAGGATAATAACCTCTAAATTCAAGCAAGCAGCCAATAATTTATTTTAACTATTTAAAATAAATTCTAGTAATCCAAATGAGTGAGAATTTCCTCACCTTTTAATTTTGAATTTTGTTGATTAATCCAATTTTAATTTCAGCTTGTATATTCCTCATCTACGAATACAACTTGTTTCATCATTTAGGACCTTGTACGAAATTTAAATATGGATAAATTATCATTCGATAAAACTAGAATTAACTAACTAAAACATAATTACAAGGATTAGTCAGGTCACCTTCCTAATCACCGCACTTAAACCTAAAATGCTCGCATCAAACCCAGGCCGTACTCCTCTGAGCTCGACAACGAACAACCCTCCACACATCGTCCCCGCTCTTTCTTCATCCACCGACGCAGCACCCCCTGGCCAACTTCGCCGACTAAGACGAACCCCCAACACGACCCCTGGCCACCAGCGACGCCACCTGTCTCACCCCTCGTCTGCCCCCACGTGCTCGATCCCACACTCAACCCTAAACAACAGCCGCCGCCCCTAGCTTGAACACGCCACACGTGACCACACACCATCCCCCCAAGCTCCACCTCCTAGTCACACTCCCCCCCCCAAAACCCTAATGGTCATCCGATCGAGTCGCACCTCAAGCTTCCCCCTTCCTCCATCGCCATCGCGATTTGCTCGCATATTTTTTTTATTTTCGCCTTTGATTTCGTGAGTCTATAAACTGAAGGAGGAAAAGGGTCATCACGATTTTTGATTTCATCTGCCATTTATTTTTATTTTTTTTCTTTCTTCTGGTTGCGTGATTTTGAATTGAGGATGAAAGAGAAGGAGCTCGTGATTTAAAAGAAATGAAGGAAAAGGAAACGTGTGGAAGTGGGTTGCATGTTGAATATGTTTTGCGTGTTTGAATATGTAAAGTCACCATCTTAGGTTGCAGAAGAAAAGACATGTTTTTGGCTAACATTATTTATTTATTAATTTAAACTTGCAAAATATCTCTATTTCCGTAACTTAAAATCTCGAACTCCTATCGAGGCATGCTGCTAGGCATTCATAATGTTATACCCCTATTCCGAACGAAATGGAAAAGGTTTCGAGTCCTAATTCGATCGTATGGGGAAGATAACTTTTTTGAACCCAACTATTATATTGAATTTTCGATATAAATTTCAGCGCGTTTCTATCCCGTACAGCCAAACGATAACTCCAAACGCTACGAAATTTGAAATTCGATAATAATGCATTATTACGGATATAATGGAACTGGTTTCGTCGAATTCCGAGACTGTGCCTCAGAAAGCTATTTTTAAATGTCAATTTAAAACGATATATTTTTAAAACTGAACAAATCACTTTTAAATTCAATTTTAAAACTTTTATTTTCTTCATTATTATTAATATAAATTTTACAAGCCTTTAAATAATTTTTATCGGCTTAAAACTCAATATACAATAATTTGACCAATAAACTTCAATGATTAAATTATCCAATAAATTGCTATATTTAAATTCTGAATTTATTTTATAAATAAACCCAATTTTCATATTCAAAATCAATCCATAATTCAAATTCAATATTTAAAACCATTTAAATATTCAAAACCGAACAACGAAAAATCTAAGTCGTTACAAAGTGTAAATAAAGGCATAGTCAAATCATAGTGTGAATGATGAACTCTTTAGAAAAGCATGATAAAGGAAGGATATGAAGTCAGCAAATGTGCTTATATATATTGAAAATGGGTAGGTTTATTAACTAACCAAATATGGTTCTAGTTGACATGCACGGTATAACCTCAAGTATGGTTCCAGTTGCACTATTCCTTCACTCTCTCCTTCATTCTACTAATGCAGAAAACAATTTGTATTCGAAGTTTTCGAACCTCCACTCCAGTCCAGAACAACTTGTGTGTAGCATCCATTTTTCAGCAGCATGATATACAACGCATCCAGACAGCTAATGCAATTACATGATATAAAATTCATTAGTATCTCTATTGATAAAAAATATGTCACGTTGTAGCTTAGTAGGACCCGCAAATCCAATGCATAAAAACTGAAACCGTTGTCTAGTCCATGAAGCCAGCTATTGGTCACCGTCCATATCAGGTTGCCAAGATACAATTATAGGAAATAAGAACACATCATTCAGAGACTATAAACAAGTACTATACCTATACATGCTCAGATGTTTAGATTGCAAGATAGGTTCTAGTTCATGATGGCACAGTGCACCAAACTGTAATGTACTCTAGTTCCGAAGCCACAAAAGGGATCCATGTTCATCCTACAACGCTTATTCCATACATCCCAAGTAGTATGATATCTGCTAGTGTATAAAACTTTGTCCCTGATACAACAAAACCATTCATTCCCATTGTGCCCCCACCAAAGCTTTGATCAGGAAACTAAAAATGTAACTAATACTATACCAACAAACCCAAAGAGTTTGTGGGAAACTAAGTAGCTTAATTGTATCTCTACACGCGCGCGCGCGCACACACACATAATATATCCGCGACCCACCTGCAGCTCAACTGCTCCAGTCATCTCAACATACAGTCCAGCCGCATTTGGCTTTTAACCTATGCATGTGTAGTCCAGTAGCTTGTAGCCTTTGGTCAATATGCAGTATTAGTCTACATTTCTTTTTCATATAGCAGTCCCACAACTCGATGCAACAACTCTACAAATTCCATATGATGGTACAAATCAAAGCTCACATTTTAAAGCTATCAGCCAAACCTGTATTCACATACCCAATCCATTATCCCAGAGCACGTAATTCCTGCAACTTCAGCAATAAATTTCAAGCAATTGAATAAAAAATTAGCTATAAAGATTTTATGAAAGTGCACAAAAATGCACGTTAAAATGAGCTTTAGTCCATTTTCGTATGAAAAAATTGTAAAAATATTGACATTTCCATAGAGATACTAAAGAACTTACAAGTGCACAATAATGAAATGGTCTAGTAAAACTATGAAATTCAAGTGGCCACAAAAAGCTTTAAAGCCTTAGGCAATACAGAACATAACAATATAAACCGAAAACAGCATTGCCCACATGCATTCTCAAATTGAGAACTAGATGAGAAAAGCAAAGCATAATCAAGCCACTCATCAATCTGCAAGGAAACGGTCTAGAGAGTGATAAATAAAGTGTAAATTCTTTTAGAAAAAAATGGTTTCCCTTATAAACATGAAAAGCATAAACTGCTAGTCCCGCTCATCCAAATCCATTCAGCCCAATAATCACCTTTTAGAACCATGAAACTAGACTTTGTTAGAATTGTTAGACGAGAAGTAATGAATAAAGCGTTTAAAATTAGATGAGAGCTTTTCGCCACATCTCTTCATGCTTGTTAGAACTGTCTTTGTTGTAGCTGCATTAGCTGCGACCTTTACAGTACAGAAAGGGAAAAAGCATAAGCGTCCTGTAAAACCTCCAGGTATCAGCATTATGCATTTCGTGTTATATAAATCATCCTGAAAAGTGAGATATAATCAGAATAAATATACAAAACTTGTGAAATTTTCGTTATTTTTGTATTTTTATTCGGGTTATATTATAGCTTGCTTTGCCGGTACAGTCTTAGGTTATAACTTGTGTTGATGATAAATAGGTCATGAAGAAACTATCCCAAACACTGGCACTGCGAAAGAATTCGATAAAGAAAGGCATGAACATGGTAGTATCATTCGATGTGAAAGCTATATATGTCAATTCAATCTAATGCAGATTATGTATGGTCATATGTTTTACATCATCTACTCTATTCATTGAATGAATTAGACTTTAAACCATAATATCTAATAGTTCGGATCAATTAATGCATTTAGCCTACATATAGCAGCACAAAATTTGTGAAAATGTATTGACTGATCTGGACTACATTTGTTAATTAAAAAGCTCAACACTTTTGATGAATCTCGATTTTCAACCAGAGAAGATGATTCTCAAAGTCACCCAATATTTATCATTATAAAATACCTAATCCTTTGGCAAAGACAAACAAATATTTTCCTTCTTGTTTGACTTATTATAGTGATGCAACTTTATTCTCTAAATCAAAACATAGCAGGCAGAGGAAGAAGAAGAAGAAAAGGAGGAAGAAGAGGAAGTCAAAACAATCAGCAATTTTATAACTACATCCACCAAAGATGATGAAGAGTTACTACCCGAATTCGAATCTCTTCTTTCAGGAGAGATCGATTTCCCACTACCCGACTCAGCCTATGATGACTACAAAAGCCACATCCCAATATGACATAGAGATAGCAAACTATGCATCAGAAGTCGAAAGACTACACACCCTTGTTAAAGAACTCGAAGACCGTGAAGTTAAGCTCGAAGGTGAATTACTTGAATATTACGGTCTTAAAGAAAAAGAATCAAACTTCACCGAGTTGCAAAAACAACTGAAATTGAAGACAGCTGAAGTGGACATGTTAAACATAACAATCAATTCAATGCAAGCGGAGAGGAAGAAGTTACAGGAAGAGGTGGTTGCAGGAGTCGTAGCAAGAAAAGAATTAGAGGTTTCAAGGAACAAAATAAAGGAGTTGCAAAGGCAGATACAACTCGACTCAAGGCAGACCAAAGGCCAATTACTGGTGCTGAAGCAGTAAGTTTCCCTGTTACATGTAAAAGAAGAAGCAGCAGCAAGAAAAGACGCTGAGCTTCAAAGGAAACTGAAGGGAATAAGAGAACTTGGACTTGAAGTCGTCGAGCTTAGAAGGAAGCAAAGAGCTCCAACACGAGAAGAGAGAGCTGACTGCCAAGCTTGCCGATGCAGAGAAGAAAGTCAACGAACAGACTACCATGACTGAGGTACACAACCCTTCAATTTTATGTGTTTTTAATAGCTAAATGACTATGCACATGTCTTTGTTGTCTTTAACTGTGCTAGTTATAGAAGATGGTGGACTTCATGAACTCCAATTCATCCAAATTGCATCAACAACATTATTGTCCATTAATTGCCAAAATACAGACCTACACTAAGAGTGCAGACTCATTTATCTCTAGTATCAATAAAAAAACGAAAGTTTGCTTGTAAAATCTGAGAGAGTCAGCAATAAACCCACAACGCATAATTTGTTTGACAGTTAGATGTATATTATATAATAAAGTAAAGAAACTATACTTTAAATTACTATATATTGTATAATATAATCAAAGCAACTACCAGATCATTGGTAATTCTAAACATTTTGTACTATCAGGGACTGGATTCTTCCTACATTTTGTAATATCACAATTGGCCACACCATATATATCGTGCTCCTCTTCATAGTTATCGTCTTTGTCATCTGCTTTGTGTAAGTGAACTGAAGAGCAATTCTTAAAAGATGTTTCCTTTTTGTTAGTAAGATCCAATTCAGTTATAGGTGTATTTCAAATCATATCTAGTTTATTTCTCATCCCTTTGTGCAACTCACATCTTAACCCAAGTTTCCTTCTCAAGTTAAGAAATACATCCAATCAATCACATACTAAATCAAGACATCACTGGAAGTAATATTAATTAGTTGTATTTTATTTAAAGTCATAGAGATTTAATGAATTTAGATATAGATAATTTTGTATAAAACTTCACCTTTTTAAAAAACCTAAACATAATTCTGAGTTGTATTTTTTAATTCTTGCTTCATATATTTTCTTTACCGTTATATATACACAAATAGGTCCCTATAGAATTAGCACATTGGTTTTTCGAGTTGGTAGCTGAGTCTAAATCAAAAGAATTGTTGCATTATACAGAGAAGCCTAAAATTTTTGTAAGTACTCGGTTCTGTATATGTGCTAATTCCTCTGGTGTTTGTAAACTATTGTATGTTATACTTAATTTATATGTTCAGGTAAGTGATCACATCAACCATGGAGTGTATATATTTACACCAGAGATCTTTTATGCTATCCAAGATGATAGATGCAGTGGAGAGATAAAGGTATTTATTATTTATTACATCACACATATATACTTTAAACCCGAGAGCCACATACCTTTGGATGAGACTGTTCTAGAAGATGAACACACTAAACTAGCTTTTCCTCCTTCGAATACCCTCCACTTCTTGTCACCTTCCATGAGTGTATGAAACAAAATAAATGATCATCTTTTAAACATGTCAACAATAGACATACACTAGGTGGCTACAAGGATTGCATATAAAATGTCTAACCTTAAGCTCTAACCATTTTCTTTTTATAAAATTAAACTTACCAGGTATACCCTTAAATTGTTTTCTACAAGTAACTTAAGAAGATGAAACTATGGCTATACCTTTTGCCTTAGACACAAAAATAAATGTTGTCTGCAAGTATCAAAATTATGCATATCCTTATTACCCTTAAATACACTCTTTGTGTTCAACACTATGACTTTGACACGATTGAAAACATAAAACCAACAAGATTAGATACTGTTGTAAAACAACCACTAGAGTTTGTAAAGTATTTTAATTACTAAGTTAAATTGTAAATCATTATAACCATATATATGTGATTTTGCTTCAATCAAAAAATTAATTATTAGAAAAATAATGGAAACAACTTGAATTAAAAAAATGGATATTATTTTCTTAGAAAACTCATTTATTTAACATGATATTGATCAAACATAAACAAAGATATATAACTTTCATTGCATTTTAAAGCTAAGCAAAAAATAATAATAAGCATAGTTTTGAATTAAAATCAGTCGGGCATTTGATATTTGTCAACTAAAAATGCAAACATAAGAGCGATTGCCCCTCTTCAAATGATTGACAATGACTCAAAAGGCTTTGTTTATTTATCACTGCATTTCAAATCATAATTTAGGGGAACGACCCCCATTACACCATCATGCACTTGTTTTCAATGTATTTCTACTATTTGAGTTTGTAATATTACTATATATATAACCACACTTTATATAAATATAAATGTATGCAAAAATAGACATATACTCAAGTTCAGATTATCTCTTACTTGAATGAATAGTAAACCTCTGAGATTTGGGTAATATCAAATCGGTTGCATAAAAAATCAGTAATAAGTTAAATTTATGAATAGATATCAGCTGCATTTGATAACTCTAGCTAAATATAAGTACCAACATACTCTTAGGAAATAATATTGCTTTTTCCAAGTGCTTCACATTCCAGCTTCACATCGCTGAATTGAATGAAACACAAAGTACTATGAAAAACATTTAATGTTGTGCATGTTGCAAATTAAAAAAGAGAAAAAAAATTACTACACACCTATTTCGAGGATCGATCTCAATAGCTTTCTTCAAATCAATCTCCCAAGAGTTAAAATGTAAACACCCCCACCCCATGCCTACACCATGTGAAAGTAACCAAGTGCTGAACCAATCCCCATCACAGAGACCCATGATTCATCGCCTTTATAAACAAGTAAAATATAAGCAATAGCGCGGATATAGCAACTATCCCATTTTCATAAGATCCTACCACATCTCGAAATATACTAGTTAATGTAGGATTAGCGACATATAAAGCACATACATTATGACATCAAACATTGACCACACTAACATTCATGACAAGTTACAACAAGCAAGCAAGAAAATATAAGAAAAATCCTCCAATTTACATGACAAGCTAGAAGGAAAAACCTTTACTCATGATTACTCGGCCAACAACAATAAGCAATAGCCACAAGACAAACCATATTCCAATTAGCAGCGTTACCAAAAGCAAAACAAGGAACCCAAAAGACCTAAAAATAGTTAGTTATGCCAGAACAAAATGGAAAGGGAGAAAAAGAAAACCCATAATGCCACAAAACTACCTTATCCGAGAAAGCATGCGATTTGACAACAGAGGACAACACTTGTAACAACCCGGGATTTGCATTACCAATTAATAAATAAAAGTTAGGTTTTTTATTTATTTTAATGAAGCATAAAAGGATTTGGAATAACAAAAATTTATTTGAAAAAGGCTATTTTAATTAAATGGGAAATATGGGATTTAAAATGAGGATAAAATGTTATTTTTGGAAAGTTAAATATTTTAGGAGAGATTTTAAAACGGGTTTGGATAAGAAAAATGAGTTTTATAAACATATATGAACACTTAGACTAATTGTTGGAAACATGTAAATAACTCTCTTCTTATTGGGTTACTAAACCTAGCCCAATAACCCACCCTAAACCTCCTCTATAAATTATCTCAAACTCTCCTAACCTCATTCATTCATCTCTAATCAAAACCCTAATCATTTCCTAAAGCTTTCATAACAAAAATGGCCTCTATCTTCATCTCCTTCTAGTTTTAGCTTATGCAAGTCATTCTATGTAAAGGTAATGCAAATACCCACCTCAAATCCATTTTTATATCTTTCTTATTTCTGAAATTGATTTGGTAACACATGTTTTATGTGTTTTTTTTGATCTTATAGCCTCCTAATCATCTTTTGCTAACTTGGGTTGATGCTATAGTAGTCTTTGTTGCTTTCTAGAGAGGTATATTGCTAAAAACCCCTTCTAATATATGTTTAATCATCTTTTGATTTTGGTAATCAGTTAGTAACACATGTTTTATTATGTAACATGTGAATCATAGCTCTTTGATCATCTTTGCTTTCATTTTGGGTGTGCACATAAGGTACTTGTAATATATGCTAGCTGAAATTATAATTAGTTTATTGCTGTTAGTAAATTAGGCATATCTTATTCATCTTAAATCGGAATTAAAATTTTCTTGAAGTTTTGAAAATCTTATTCTGTACCCTATAACTTTTATGTTTTGTGCTTTGTCTAATTTTGAGGTTTGAATGGTCGAAATCATGCTTGTTTGTCGCTGACCTGACAATAAACTACAGGGTTGATAAAATAAAAACCTGAAATTGATTTGACCATAAGTTACTCGTTTCTTATCCAAATCTAATAATTTTGGATGTTCTGGAAAGCTTAGATTTAGAGCTAAAACTTTCATGTTTTGAGTTTCATGAAATTTCGAAGTTAATTTGGTCAAAATTGTACATTCTTACCACTGTCCCGAGAGCACAACGACAGTGATATAAAATTTAGATCTGAGAATTGTTTTAGTCATAGAATTTTCATCTCTAGTCGGAATTTGACGATCTTGGTCATTCCGGAAAGCTTAGAAACTAAGCTACAACTTTCATTTTATTCATTTTGCCAGAATTTGAAGTTTATATGCCAAAATTGTGGTTTTTCATCTCTGGCCAGTTAGTGCATAGCTATAGGCATTAGTCTCTTTTCTCCCGTTGTTTTCAGCGTAGAACCCCGACTTTGCGACGCCATCCCGGGCTTGTCCTTTGTCGGATTTCATCGTTTTTGGTCTCGTTAAAAAGATGAGATCGAGATCTTTAACCATGCAAAGTTTGGTTTAGATCTGGGTGCATTAGATACTTCGTTTCTATTGCCGAAGTAGCATCCAGAAACTGTTTTACAATAGTGATCATTTTCAGTTATCGTCGGACCAACTTCGAAACATTGTCGTTTCTTCGTTTCAAGTCGAAACCGAACGATTCTTGTTGCATATCAAAGTAGGAGTACTTTTCTACGCTCCTGCAAATTTTCATCAAGATCTGAGTTCATGTGACCCTTCGACCATGTCGTCGAAGTGGGACCTTTACACTGTTTTGACACAGTAAAGTTTTATGATTTTTGTCCGACTTTGAGACGACGCCGTTTCTTCGTTTCAAGTCGGAATTTCCCGATTCTTTTTGCATCTTAAATTAGGGATGTTGGACTACATGCCTGCAAATTTTCATGACATTTAGACACATTTTGCTGGTCCAAATAAATTGTCGAACTTTGGTTCGCGTCAGTTTTTTTGAATGTTTACAAACACTTTGAATATTTTTCAGTGATTTTCTGGTTTTATTGATTTCTTTGAGATTTGTCTCTAGATTTCGTACACGGGTTTTATGAATCATTTTCAAAAAAAAATTCACTCCTAAATGGCTTTCGAAATTATTATATAATATTATTTTTAATTATTAAATTAATTACTCCATAATAGGAGAGTTTTCAAAAGCCGTTTTAAAGTGATTTCAAAATCAATTATAAATCTGTTTCGCACCATTATTTTCTATAATAAAAACCTCACACTCACTTTTTAGCACGTCGAGCGAAGTGGAAAGGTGCTTAAACGGTTAGGAAATCTCCGGCCTATGGAACCGTGTGTATTTTCTTTCCGGTTAATCCCCGACCTATTCGATTGATCGTTTTGACCTTTGGGTCTAGTTTACCGATGATACGAGGTGGACTTTTTATTGTTTGGAGTGTGAGCTTGCTATTGGTTAGGAAACCGTTTAGTGCAAACGTGGGGTATGAGACTCATTGTTAACACTTTACGGGTTCCTCTCCAAGAAGTTAGTGACACATTAGCCTCTGGGCGGCCAGTACTGGACCTCTGGGTCACCACGCCTCTGGGCAACCGTCTCTGGACACCTGCTCTATGGAGCAGTTTATTTTTCGGCATGCGCCTCTGGGACCTTTATCCTTCTGGGAAGGATCTTGCCGTCTCGCGCGTTCCGCATCTGTGCGAGTGATCGATCACAACTCTACAGTACTTGGCAACAACGACTCTGGTCGGTGCACGTGCAATATTGGTATTATTTGATGATTTTTATATCCATTCGAGTACCGCCATTCGGTGTTGGTTCTATGGAACCATACGATGTAAGTGCGATTACCTTGTGGATTCACAATGTCTCTAGACACTGCTTTTCAGTGTTGGATTTCATTGACTTTTCAGTATATCCCCATTGCTTTTTGGAGCATCGATCTTTGCTTGGGCATTGATTACAGACTCTGGTCACTCTTGGGATTATTGCATATGGGCATCTTTTTATAGCTTTGGCTACGCCGATGATATGAGGCGATTTTATTTATTCTACACTTTGGTGTTGATTTCTCTTTGGAGATTTTTATTGTTTATTGATGATTAGGGATCGTCATTATATTCATGTGGTTCATAATATACTTCTCTTTGGATAAGTACTGTTTTATTTATGTACCGCACTATTATATATCTCAGTTATTACTGATTGTTTAGCTAGCCTGACCCGAGTGTTTTCGCTCGGGTCAGACCGAGTTGTTTCAGGTTAGGTCTCTGGACTTAGCTTCTATGCTTCCGCTTGGACATTATCTGCTATGCTGATAGATAGCGCTTTTATTTGTCCACTATTCCGCTACTCTGTTATTATTCAGACTTTGATATGTACATATTTTTGACCCACATGTGTGGGCAGTGGCTTTGTACCAACTTATAGTATTTGGATCTGTATTTACGATGTATTGTTCTGGGATTTTATATCCGTTATGTGATTCTGTTCTGTGATGTTTTATCATTTATTATTTTGCTTTGTCCTGATAGATCTTTAGCCATTTGTAATTTCGTTATAAGTATTTACCGAATATGTCAAACCACTTGAAAAAAAATATAGATACCATCCTTTCGACGTATTCAGTAGATAGTTATAGCTTGATTACAAATGGTCGCTTCCACTATACTCTATTCTCCGCTTTAACAGACAGTATTACTCCCGTAATACTCTTTGTTACAGTGGGTCTCAGAGTGGGGCGTTACAACACTACTCGCTGCTTCAGCAGTCTTTGTGGTGTTGAACAGTAAAAGCAAACTGACTACCATGTCTTTTCCTTTTTCAGAATTTTAAGCCCTAATTTTATTTTATTGAAGGAGAGGATCCTAATTTTAGTTTTATTGAAGAAAAATTCTAAGTTATTCTTTTTAAAGGAAATGTTGAAGGAGAAGGCTAATAGAAATGTGAATTTTATTAAGCGAGGGCGGTAGAGAAATGTTTCATGAAATGTTAGTGATTTAGTGGCGGGAAAACATTGCCAGCATTTCTAAATATTAATAGCAGCAGTTGGCTTTGAAACGCTGCTAATCAATGCAAGCGATAACAAGTTTTCTTGTAGTGTTAAAATATAAGTTTTTCAGTGTCCCTTTTCGGAAACTAAATAATTTTTGAACTTGATAAAAAGATTTCTAAGTTTATATTTTCAAATATAAAAATTTGGGTTAAGTACTTCATGATTGTGACGTTTAATAATTTTATAAAGAGTGGTGAAAACCAAACCAACTTTGATATGGAGTAGCTAGGGATGACTGCCTAGGCAAGATGGGGTAAAAGTTAAAGCTACGAATAAAATAGCTATGAATGCTCGTAGAGTAGCAATAAGGAATCCCCGTTGAATATAAGAAATATTGGTATAGACCTAGGAATATTTTATTAGACATGTGTGAAAGCCATAAGAGGAACCTACAAAGGAATGGGAAGTGATACCAAAATGCACTTTTATGAGTTCTAGAGTTTACTTGCTTGAAAGTTAAAAGATTAAGAAAATAAGTACCAAAATTTGAGGGTAACATAAGGAGATCTTGGTTAAAATAAGATAGTGATGTAATTGGAAAGGAGTGTAATAAGATGGCAAACACACTTAAAGGAAGTTGGTTGCAAGATCAAAGAAGGCAAGATAGGTGGTAGGAAAGTTATTCCGCCAAGCCAATTTTCCGTCGAGTTATTCTAGATGCGCATAGTTTATATTTCTTACTCGCTGTAGTGTGGAAATGCATAGTTTATCCTATAATTGGTTGTAATAATTGAAGTAATGGATGTGCCTTATTTATTAGAGACCAAAACAGTAAGTTAAGATATGTGGGTTATTGTAGAATGGCATACTAAAAATGTCCATTTTATTTAAGTAAGAAGTGATAGGGCAACATATCATTAATACCAATTGATGTTGGAGGTCAGCTTCCAGCAATTGTTTCTTTTAGATTATTTGAGTTATAATCACTAGTTGTTTATTGGGTATTGAAAATGCGTATGATATGATATAAGAATGTTCCTATTTTATTACAGTGTTGATTTTCTGGATGAGCTTTGACCACTATATATGTCGATAAACTTTTTAAATAAGAAAATATCATAAGGACACTTAACTAGCGATGAATTTAAGGTAAGGCTGGAAATTTATAAAATAAATTAAGAAATTGATTAAATTAGCAAATAAAAATAAAGAATGCTTAAATTCCAAATACTTTAGAATTTTGGGAAAAATAAATTTTAGCAAGCGAAGGATAGGAAAGGTTTGTTGCGAAACTCACGAGTCACTATCCCTAAGCCTTAAAAGCTAAAATTTATAAATATACATGTGTGTTGTTTTTTTAATAAAGAAAAGGTTTTCAAAATCTAATATTAACCGTGTAATGCTATGGTCAATCGTATGTGTTAACTCATTGATTGAATCCCGATTACGTTAAAACGCGACTTGATTGGTTTTTAAAATGTATAGGCAATGTCATTTGAAAAATTAGGTTGAAAAAAAGTGTTCAAAAATTTCAAATTTACAAATTCAATTGAAAGGGTGAAAGATTTTGAACCAAAAAATAGAAAAAAAAATTGATTTTCAATTGCCACATGTTTATCATACGGAGTGTCAATTTGCTAGTGAATATGAATTTTACTGTTAAGTAAGTGTGATAGTATACAAAACACAGATAATGACAGGGGAGAAAGTTGTTTAGGCTTTGGAATTTCTATTTCCATACCTTGCTGATAGTAAACAAAACTTGTTTATAAAATAATTCTATTCTAAAATTTAAAAATAAACCTCCTTATGCAAATTATACTAGAAAAGTTGGAAAAGTTTTGGGGGCAAAAGAGAAAGTTCCAAGGTACAACGAAATTGGTATACAAAAGAAAAGTGAAAATATAAAATACTCCATCTAAATTCCTTTTTCGACATAAGAGTTTAGATTTAGAAAAACTAGATTTTCAAAATTTTGAATGTTAGAAATTGTATGCTAGGTATTGATGGTAGGGAGTGGATGCAAAATTGGTTCAACCATACTCCTATTTGTAGGAGTGTGGAATTCATTATGTGAAAATAAGATTTTAATTTTTGAAAACTTGCATACATAGAACTACTAGTACATATAGGTTCTTTGCATCATATTTCCAAATGGTTTTAAATAATGCATTCATATAGGATGCGTCGAATTAGTATTATTCAACATACATATCATATGTATTGTGATACACTATGCACTTGTACACGAGTGGTTGAAAAATTGGTTGGATAGTTTAGAATGGTTACACGCTATGCTATATGATTCGGTCCTTGAGGACTTTCGAGGATGAAATTCTTTTAACGGGGAAGAATATAACACCCCGTAAAATAAACAGAATTAATTGAAAAGAATTAATAAATAATCATAAGGC
This sequence comes from Allium fistulosum, assembly GCA_030737815.1. Lineage (NCBI taxonomy): Eukaryota > Viridiplantae > Streptophyta > Magnoliopsida > Asparagales > Amaryllidaceae > Allium > Allium fistulosum. The sequence goes on along the minus strand of JASFAW010000015.1, from coordinate 13,258,467 downwards.
ACAAAAATGGAAGTTGAGCAAACATTGGAATTTGGCCACGAAACTTGGACCATTGCATTCGTGGCGTTCTTCTGATCAACTTTCATGTATAAACTTTCATGATCAAAGTTAAGCAAAGAAGTTATGAGTGACTGAATTTTTTGGATCGAAAATAATTCAAATATGTTTTGAAATAATAATATAAAGTTAATAATGGAAAAATTAATAATGCCATTAATTCCATTCCCACTAATCGACACCTTGGTAGAGCAGGTCGATCATTAGCAGTCGACCTCCCTACATTGTCGGTCGACCAATCGGTTTAGGGTTGGCGTGCTTTGAACGTTGGCCGAACAACTCGGATTTAGTAAATTTTAACCGAACAAACATGATTGATTCATGCATCTATAAATACATGCCTAGCCCCTCACCTTTCTTCTCATTTTTTCTAAACTGAGCAGCGAAGCTCTGCCATTTCTCCTTCTCCACTACTTCTAGAAATTTTAAAAAATACTATATATATATATATATATATATATATATGGGTCGACTATTTGGACATAAAATAAAACAAAATTGGTGACACAAAAGATCTGGATCGTTGGATCTTTTTGTCTTATATGGGAGGTGAAAATCATGGCAGTCCAATGGTGAAGACCCACTGTTTCACAAATTATATCTACATTTTGTATCCCAATAGATTTTCCCATATATATATATATATATAATATTGGAGAAGGACAGAAAATAAAAAATAAAAAGAAAAGGAGTGAATCAATTCTACGAAAGAGGTAAGTTTAGAAATTATAAATTTATATTCCCCCTTAAACTCAAATCTCCTCTTAGATGTTAAATTCTAATGGGTATGTATACTATTAAATACATAGGTTTAGTTGAAAATAAAAGGAGTCAATCTGGAGATTTGAAAGCCATAAGGAGAGTGGAAAATTACGTAATTTGCATAATACTAAAATTACATCATTGGAATTCTATTTTTATTATATACCTATGTGAAAACCATTGAATTGTAGGCTTAATTGAATAAATCTGAATTAAAACCCTTGCCTATATATTTAGAAAAAATATATTTAACTTTGAAGAAATGACATATACACCCTAGATCTAGAATGTAGGGAGAATAGTCAATAAAATTTATGAAATATGACATTTATAGAATTGTGTAGTTATTTCTAGATTTTTGTTATTTGGGTTGTAAACTTTTAAACGTGTTCATCATTCAACTGGAACGTTTAAATTTGGTCTGGGAATTTTATATATTTTAATTCATTGGAATTGTAGAATGCAAGATCTAGTTGTTTTGAACTCCATGTGAATTTCCATAAACTGTCCAATTTCACACCACTTTTCGGTAGTTTATGGAAAGTTACAATAGTAAAATCTCTTTTTTGGAAAGATACGGCTCCAAAGCATTAATACGAGGAAATAAATATTTTTATGGAATTTACATGTAAGTGTATATTTAGAAATCCCTAAATGTAGAAACTAAAAAGTTATAATAAAAAAATATAAGCAACCCATTATAACAATATTAATCATATATATATATATATAGTAAAGTATAAGTTTAAAAAATAAATAAATAAACATCAGTTATCATATTAATTACGTAGAAAATGTTAAAATATAAATAACGTGGGTCACAATGTTAATAGGGATTAATTACACTGTTAATGGGAAGTTACAGTAAACAAATATGGATGTAAATTAGTTTAATGGAATTAACTACAGAATTATATATGATTTTTTGAAGCAAATTAAATAGCCGTGATAAACTAATTCTGAAACGGATAAATAAATGTCATTAATAATTTTTCAATTTGAATATAGAAGATCATTTATGAAGGACATTCATTGGGGGTAAAGGAAGTAGTAAATGACATTTAATAACATCAATGAGGATAGAATTTAAAGATAGTAAACGTATAAAATAAAAGGAAGTTCATAGCAACTAAATAAATGAAAACTAATCAATAAACTTAGGAGGCGTAATAATTTTGATAGTTGAAATTATATTGTCTCAATAATATGTTGGCGATGGGTGTGAATTAGTGGGCCTAACCAATATTTAGGTTAATTATAAATGATTTGGTTTAGTATGGATTGGGATGTGAGGTCAATAGAGTTACACAATGGAAGTCCGCCCTCTACAAGAGGCTACTAGCTAGTAGTTGTATATACATACTATTGATGTGGGACATCTCCAACTATAGGACTCGTGGGGGATATACATTCAGGTATAGATTTGGGGGGGAATATACTAAGGGTTAACCTCAGAGTTGAAGTATTGAGTGGCTACACACGTTTAGGGTGGTCAAGGGTTTTACTTTGGGGTTGGGGTATTAAATGGTCGTTGGGTCTACCGCTACCCTATTTAAGATGTCCTAATAATCTATGGCAGTGCCTAATTGAGAAAGTGGGGTCTGCTTCAATTCCAAACCAAAGGTATTAAGAAATCGAGAGAGTGGGCATTTTCCTTGACTTGTATTAAGCAAGTCTACATGGGATTTAGTTTGGAGGTCAATGCTATGTCAGCAAAGCCAGTATTTATGGAGTAGGGCTGGGCATAGGTCCGACCACCAACTATCCTAAGTAGTCATTAATAAAGAATTGGATTATGCCTTGATGGATTTCACTTCCTACTAGTGTAGAGTCCGTACAGGATATGCATAGATCTCAAATTTTGGTTGTTTATTTGTTTGGTTAGAGGTGGGCTAGTTAACCCTTAGATAAGTCTTTGAGATGCGTTAGTAATACAGCTCATTAAATTATAAAGCCGTATCTAGGAGGCATTGGCCTTCGTAGTTAGAGTCGTTTGGCCATCGATTACATTACGAAGAGGCCTGCTTCGATGCGATGAATTAAATGGCCGCTAGGCCTGCGTCCTCCCTATTTAATAAGTATTAAATATCCATTACGGAGGACCTACTTTAGGATTTAGGAAGTAAATGGCTGTTGGGTCTGCATCTTTCCTATTTAAGAAGTATTAAATGGTCAAGACTTCATTTTGGGGAGTACAACGATGCTTACACATACACACACGCGCACACGTACACACACACGCGCACGCACGCGCGCGAACACACACACACATATATACTTATACTTCAGAGTAGGTTGGATATATCGCACATGCATATGGAATTAAATAAATAACCATGAATAGTGGACATAACACTTAAATGGAAATCAATCGGCATAAACTAGTATTATGGACAAAGTATGTAATTTACTAGTCACCAGAAAGTTGTTTTGACCCCTCCTCAATAAAACCCATAGGATAGATTTAGAGGGATGTGATACTAGTATAAGACCGAAACCATAGGTGGACAGGTCGTCTCATTCGTGCTCGGCACTGACAAGACAATTAGATATCCAAAGAATAATATTAGTTCTAAGGTAGCAATGTAACAACCTATTTTCTATGACGTATAAATAAATAAATTTTACTAAAATAAAATGTATTCAAATTTGATATTTGATAATTTATATTCTGAAAACAAATTTTAGTTGATTAAATTTTATTTAATATAAGATTTTGATTTAACAAATTTAAATTAATAAATTCTTTTTAGGTGATATTTTAATATTGAATAAAATGTTTTAATCAATATGAAATATTCTGAGGTGTAAATAATTTTAAATATGATTGTAATATCTGGAAAATAAAATTATTTTGTAATAATACAACGAATAATTAAATAAAAATAAACAAGTATCGAACCGAAATAAACTGGGCAGTATCGAAATATAAATTATAGAATGACGTGCAAATCGATTTAAATTGGATTAAAATGTATTTATAAAATATATGACAAGGATTAATATTTAAATTCAAGTGTAAAGGAAAATATAGTATTTAAATATAATTAATAAAAAGGGTATAATTGTAAATAATAATTAGCTTAGAAAATTCTTTAATAACTTATCTTTCTCTAGTGGATTCTTTTCCCAAGGCCACAAAACACATTTTCTTTGTCAAACCCATAACCTCATTTCGGTTGCAAAATCCCTAACCTCCAAAATTGTAATGACTCGCCTTTTTGACTATCGAAAGTCGACATCGAATACCACCACTATGTTCAAATGTCGAACATCCAATCGACAAATGGGTAAATTGATAGGGTAAATAAAAAGAAAAGAACAAAGAACAAAGAAAATCAGAATCTCAAAGCGGAATCGACAACATATAATATAACAAGGACAATAAAAACTGTCCCTCCAAAAATACAGAGTATATCAGAGTTAAAAACAAACCTTATCAGCTGGATAGTTATAAAATCCTGACCTTACGATTGCTGATATGGATACTATATAATACAGTGAAAAACAAAACACTACAATATGTGAACCTCCAGCTCCTCTCCAAGATCTCAATAACACCAAAGCCAACTTAGGAAAATAATCGGTCTGACCCAAACATTATAATAAAACAACACCTGGATCAATCTAGAAATACCAGAGTGAGAAAACTCAAATAACGGGGAACATATAAAAGTTCTGTGAGACCACGCCGCTAACGTGGAATGGATTTTCTCCCGCATAAACAATAACCAAACATAAGGATGGAAATGAACAATAGGAAACAAATCCAAACACGGGTAAAAATAGTATAAAGATCTAGACATGAAAGAATGGAAATAGTCTGAACAAAATCCAAACTGGACATAATGGATAAAATAAGATAAGAGTCCAAACATGATAGAATAGACATAACCTATAATTAAACATCATGAAGAGTGGTTGACTCTTCCCGTTGCAATTACAGAAAAATAGTTTGAAGGTTCGAATCAAACAAGGAAAGGAAAATTTCCAACAAATGACTAGGAAGGTGCACCACCCCGAAGTATACCTCTAGTAATATACTTTTGAGAAGCTCATATACTCCGTGACACTTCTCAGACAATACCAAGCCGAACACCGTCAAACCTTACCGAGTATCCAAATATTTCACATCTAATAGCACTACCGAATCCAATCTAGATAAGATGTGAAAGTATCCTAATGGGAGAAACTCCAAATAGCTTGGCTTCCTTCGCGCTTTGGATTTAGTCATTTCCGACACAAGATAACAAAGCTCAAAGAGCAACAAAAGCTAAATCGGATAATTAATAAATCAACTGCCGGGATGACTAAAATGATCATATATGGAAAATAAATTTCATATATTTACCACTACCCATCGATTCCAAACAAGTGCTATCTCTAGGTTGAAGACGAAGCCAAGAAAGTTGAGATAGAGTTACCTCTGGCCATCGCATTGACGAAATTTTTAACCTCCGAGATAGAAACGATTCCAAGCCTCAACGTTTAGCGTTAAAAGTATAACTAGATCCTTTCCATATAAGTGATATCGTTTACGGAATTACTTTTTCATAACCGAATCGAACTTTACTTTTAAAACTGAACTTGTGCTTGATTTCCATATTACAAATATTGGTAAAAACACTTTGGGAATACTCATTAAAAATGTTCTTTTATAAGACAAAATTTATAATACTAAGTGTATTAAAACAAGGTTCAAAAACTAATAAAACATTGTTTACTATAACCCAAACAATTTACACTTAGCTTTATTTATAAATAATTATTTTCAAAGGATTTTATCGTTTAAAACCTGTTGAATATGTAGGTATATGATTTTTGTTTGATGATAATAAACATATATATATATATGTGTGTGTTCATTTAAATGTATTTGTTAATGTACTATTTTATTTTCACATAATTAAATAAATATTTTCCGAATAAAATAAATAAAACAGAATTTAAATTCAAACGGGTATTTTATTCAAACAAATATTTTATTACAAATTTGAATAGTACAAATTTGAGCTCCCACTGTATATACACAATTTCAATTACAATATAATTTTGATTACATCACAATTTTCCATTTACAATGTTCACCTCACTACATTTCACTCATTCACTCGTATTTATCTTCAACTCTATTCCAAATTGAATCCAGCATCTGTGTTATCTGCAAAATATACACTGACGCAGTAAAACTGAAAAAGAAATAATTTTTGCAGTGTAAAATAAAAGGTATTTTTGAAAATATTATTTGCCTCAGTTATTTGGGTTGTTCGTCATCATTTAATTTTGAATCCATCAAACACGAACAACTTGTGACATGCACAGTATATCACTTTACATGCCACAAGGCCGTCACACCGATATACACTTGATAAAACTACAGGGACAGGTGAGCACAAGATCAAACCCAACCAAAATCCAGGTTCAACTCAAGTGCAATACAAATAATGTCACGACACGAGCACAAGGTCAAACCCAAGGCAAAGCTGGATTCAACACATGATGCAATACAACACTATATATACATATGCATATATACAACAAGCTCATGACTCAAAGCATCATCAATGAACCGGTACAAAAAGAAGGTGGACATCACACTTGAAGCTCACATGAAATGCAATCAGACAAACAAATGTACACTAATTGAACTCATGCAATAAACTGGCTCGAAGACATCACATGAAAACAGAGGCATGACTGCAGTAGTTCAAAATGCAAGCTAACATACATATATACATGCAGTATCATCAACATGAACCAATGTCCAATATCAACACAAATGCTCCAGACCATACCAACAGGAAATGTGCAACAAAGTGAAGATTCCAAATAAGAACACGGTCGACCAAAACAACCACCAGTAAAATAGAGGATCAAAGCATGCATGGTCAGGCAATGTTGAAGACACAATGCATATATGTATATGTTAACAGTGATGTACACATGATACCAGCCTCAACAGTCATGAACCAAATAAAGCAGTGGCATGGCACAAAGGCATAAAATGAGCAAAGCTTCAACATAACAAACATGCTCAGTTCTAACAAGGAAAAAATGCATACACACTTGTATACATATTTATGAACATGAATGCACAGTGTAGACTATATGTATACACATATATGAGTTCAAAAACAACAGCACATGTTCAACCAAGTAGATCAACATCTCAAGTACAAAGCATAGTCAAGTCCAACAAACAAGCATATGTAATCAAGTGCAGAAAAGCTACATGAAGACCAGCAAATTACAAGATGTTCAGTTACAAAAGGACCAGAATATAGCAATGAACTTCAAATGGAAATATACAATGCACACTGGAGTATTCAAGCATTTAGAAATGAATCAATGCTGACATAACAACATGAATACATACACATTTATACATACATATACATACATACATACATACATACATACACATATATATATATAAAGTGACCCACTACTTATATACAATTATTTAAGAGGATTTTCTGTTAAGTTTTTTTTCCATATATATATATATATATATATATATATATATATATATATACTTCAATGGACCACTTCTCTTTAATTCATTTTCCCAAGATCCATATTTTACCAATATAAAAATATCAGTATTTCAATCAAATCTTGTCATTTATATATATGAAGATATATAAATGTTTCTTTGCTTATCAGAGTAATTGAATTAGCAAAGAGATTCAATCACACAATGTTTCTCATATTCAAGAGATTTTGTGTCACATAGCCATCTCTTTGATTATTATTTAACCATTTTTTTTCTTGTTTTATTTCTCCTATCAGTTATTTATTTGATTTACTTCACAACTGGTTTCATGACCCAATAATTTAATTTCTGGATTAACCACTCATGCTTTTAATGTTTGGGAATCTAGGAGTTTATTACCTATGATTTTTCCTTTGAATTTATGCAAAGCACTAAAACAACTCAAGTTTGGGAATTTATCCCGGGGTGCTATTTACTTATTCAAACAATGTTTTTGTCAAGTAACTCTACTCATGTCTTAAAATATTGGTAATGATCTTATGAACATTTGGTGATAATTGTGTTATAGACCAGGCAGAAGAAGAACTACAGGCAAGCAAAATGCTAACTTAATCTAGCATACTATATATAGACTTGCAGGTGTATGAAAACAGAATGACTGGAGCAATACCAAAATCAGTCTAATGTAAACTTTCAGATGCACATTTTGAGAAGGGTACTAATAGGTTCTCAGATTATAAAACTAATGATAGTGGTCAATCAGACAGTAGGATTATTAGCATGTTTAATATTTGGGTAAACTACATGGCAATGCATTTTTCTTAACAGATTTGTTAAAGACAAAACTCACTTAATTTAAACCAAATAGGTGGTTAGCTAAGCTCAGTTCAATATAGTTGCATTCCAGATTATAAGTATGGAGCATGTGTTTCACTTCTACTATACCATACCATGCAAATTCTTTACTGGAGAATCAGATGTTCAAAAAGAATTTAACAAGTTAAGACTTCAAGCTTCTCATGGTCTTATATCAGTTATAAGTCATGGTCAGGCTCTTCTGGTTAGCCAATGCTAGATTCAATTATCTCTTAACAATTTCTAGCTACATGCCTATCCATGCACTACTGCAACTTTTCCATTTAAAATTTAACAAACTTGATACAGAAAGCATGTCCACATATTAAATTACATGGTATAATTTTCTCCATCACAGTCTACCAGAAAACATCAAAATCAGTTACTTAGATCTGTAACTCTAGACACGTATAATATTTAAGTTTTACAAATTCTTTTCAAATGAACAAAACCACTACAATACTGCAAGGTCTGCATAAACTTAAGAAAGTTTGTCTAGCTATCTTTATTACAATGAACTACTGCATTTTTAAACTCAAGTAAGTCTTCTAATTTTCCAAGCAAGCAAGCTACTCATGCACCTCTTCCTGCAACAATATTTTGAGCTGCCTCAATAAAAATGAGACACCCCAAATATTGCAAAGGCAATAAATAGGGTCAGAATAAAATTCTGGTATGAGTGAAATCATTATTAAATCAACTTATAAATTCTTAAAACTATGCAAAGAACATATATATTTGACACTATTCAATTTCTTGTTAAACTTGAGCATATGTGCATTCAAATTTTATCTAACAAACATACACCCAAACATTCATCCATTCATTCCATTCAGTTGTACATGTACAAACTCTTATGGATTTTAGCTTCCTAAAATCCATAGCATAATCTTCCTATCCCATTTTATATTTTATATGGTCTAAACTCTTGCCTTTGAACACTAAGTGTGCACTACAAAGGACTCAATTATGTTAACCTTTGCACAGAGGCCTTCAGGACTTGAACAAGTCATGCACATACCCATCATCCACCTGATGATGAGTAGATCAAGGCACCTCTCCTAAATTACTTTGTAATTTAGAGACCATGCTCATTTAATTGCTGAGAAATTTTCTTCTTAATTCCAATGGTACTCATGTTCTTCCTTTCATTACATAAACCCCAAAATTTATTAAACTCACTCAAGGGTTTACATCCAATCATGCAGAGCATTTATGCAAAATTGCATATCCAAAGTCATTCTGGCTTAATCTCATTTTATAAAACTGCCTTTATTTTTGTTTCTAGAAATTTCCCATTGCTTGCATAAATCTGATAAAGCCATAAGAAATACTATATTTATTTTACTGTGAACATAGGATAGAGTTTTTAAGAAAAACCCATAAAACATATTGGCTCATAATCTGAACAAATCAGCACATGTTTATAGTATTGCATTGTTCACATCATTTTTAATATGAACTAGGCATGAGCATGAATCTCATTATTCAAACTGCCCACTTCATTTCCCTTTGATATCCTATTTCTCAGTTAAACATTTAGTTCCTTCTTCATATAAAACTAGATTATAAAATCCATTTCTAACATGTGAATATATGTTAGATTATTTATATTTTAAAGCAAAAATTGAAACAATTGTAACAACTCAAAACAGATCAAAACATTAACCAGAGATTCAACCAAAATACCACCCATGATCAACATGTATTTATTCAGCGAATAAAACCAAACAGAAAAACATAATATGATTTTATATAGAATAATTTGGCTGCCCTTACTTGGGTCTTAATGCCTTAAGTCTTTTAAATGATTATCACTCACCTTCCTCTCCTCTTCCCCGAGAATGCCTTAGCTTGAAGACCGTGTGAGTTTCTCCTTTCTATTTTTTTGAATTAAACTTCTGTTTTTCCTCTCCAGAGAAACCTCTACCTTACCCCTTGATTAAAATCATTTAACTAGGGTTTTAATAAAGGAAACACCCATTTTATCCTCACAAAAATAAAAGAAGCCTGTATGCATGTTTATGGCTAATTTGGCCATTTTCTTTTTATTTCCATTTCAGGTGAAAACAGTTGTTTTTCTCTTTTTTGAATGCATGCTATTTGCATGATTCTTACATGCACATTGTTTTCCTATGACTCCACTTGACAATGTATTTTATTTTATTTTTATTATACCTGAGTTATTTTTCATGTTTCTCTTTTTATAGGTTTTGTTTTTTAATTAACATAATTTACCATTTGCTTCTTTCTTGATTTATTCCAAAAATGCATCCATACTCACAAATATAGCTTGACTGACCTCTATGCATTTTAATTATCAAGAGAATTTTTATTTTATCATCCCATACTTATCTAACCATATGTATATATTTTTTCTTTACAATATTCACATATATACTAGTCATGTGAATTTTAGAATTCATTTTATACTTCATCATTTTCCTATCATCACTGTATAAAATAATTATTCCTTTTCAAGCTATTTTTATTCTTTGGTTATTTATATAATACATCTATATATATTTATACATACAATATGTGAATATAATGCTCCTTTTTAACTCAGCTATTTTTCTCCCCATTCTTATTTTCTCTAACTATCATTCTCTCACTTATCTACTTCATTCATTCTTGGTATTTATTTTCCATTTCTTATTTTTCTTTTAAAATAATTTTTTATAATCAAATTTTTTTAGGTCTTTACAATATATATATGCAGACAGCAGCTCAAATGAGCAATTTCAGACACGACTCAAGTGCATATGAACTCAGCTAACAGTACAGTGACAATTTGGATGCAGTGAAGTGTCATATGCAAACCAAACCAGACTCAAGTGAAACTGTCGAACCAGTCAATACGAAAACCACTTTAGCAGCTTCAAATCATGGAACAGCAGTTACAAAAATAAGGTACAAGTCGAATAAGTCAATAGAAAAAAGAACGAAATCAAATTCCAAAACAAATCAAAGCCGTGGTGACCAAGGCAAAGAATCGAGCAAGTTCTAATTCATGAAGCCGTGATGAGCAAGCTATCATAAAATATACGAATTGAACAAGTCAAATAAAATCGTATACACTCAAGCAAAATCGAACGAGAGAATAAATTATCAGACGAATTCAATTTGAACGGAAATCAAGGGAATTGAACTCTATTTAAAACCAAATCATCATCGGCATGGAAAAAGTATCGAGTTCAAGGAAGTTAACCTGTAAAGCAAAAAGAAATAAATCACATACCATTTTAGTTCGAACTCGATCGAATTGAAGTAGCCGTTTGTGAACCAAAGTGATAAGTTGATTGTTGAAGCAAATTGTAAATAATTCATCATTCAATCAACAACTAAAGTCGGCGTCTTCAAAATCACGAAGCCCTAATTTACTTGAAGAGGAACGAATGAAAATTGAAGCAACCATTTTGAAAAAGAAAGAATACATGCCGATAACTAGAAAGGAGAAGGGGATATTGCTTTATCACTTTACCTACTTTTAGGCCGACTTAAAATTCCATTGCGCTTTAAATTATTTAAATTAGGGTTTTATTGTTTTAAGTTGTTTTTAATTTATATTTCTCTTTTAAACTATTGTAAAGTCTAGTTGTGTGACTAGAAGATGAACTACGGTGGTGTAGTTCGAGAATTCGCAACTTAGTGGTTGAGTTGTGGTAGGGTTTTGAGCGTAGAGTTAGGTTAGTCGATAGCGGGTGTCGCGAGTTTATGTGTGTAAGCGTCTGACTACTTAAGTTCTAGTAGAAACCTTGGGGGCAGCACGTAGGCAGGGTTTTGCCGAAGCTGGGTAAATCTGTGTTGTTCTATTTCTGCTTTTATTCTGCTATTATCTGTGATGCTATTATTCTGCTACATCTGTGTTGCGATTATTTTATATACTTCTACATTAAATTTTTATAATTAATATTATCACCCTATTCACCCACCCTCTAGGGTGAAATCGATCCTACAAGTGGTATCAGAGCTAGGAACAAAAGCCATTTTTGTTTTAAAATTTTGATTTTTCAAAAAACCAATTTTTGTTTAAAAATTTGAATTTTTTAAAAATGGCTTCTTTTAATAATTCTTTTGCAAAGGGTTAGTCCATAGTTAGACCACCAATGTTCAATAGTGAATATGCTTACTGGAAAAATAGAATGAAATTTTTTATGAAAACCATTGATGCTTGGAATATAGTTGAGATAGGATATAGGACACCAACCATAGTGGTAAATAATCAGGAGATAGAAAAACCGATGGATCAATGGACAAATCTTGAAAATAAACTACAAAATACTAATGCTAAAGCTATGAATTCTATTACATGTTCATTAGATCAAATTGAATTTAATCGTGTCTCACATTGTCTAACTGCACATGAAATCTGGCACACACTAGAAGTGACTCACAAAGGAACATCTCGAGTCAAGGAATCTTGCCTTGCCATGCTGAGTAGCGAATATGAGAATTTCAAAATGGCCAAGGAAGAAAATGTCAAAGAGATGTACGGACGACTTTCCAATATTGTATACAAATCAGAAGCTCTTGGAAAATAATACACAAAGTTGGACATAGTCCGAAAAATCCTCAGAGTCCTTCCACGAAATTTGAAGCCAAAGTCACTGCTATTCAAGAATCGAAGGATTTGAAACAAATCAAAGTTGAAGAACTCATCGGAAATCTCACCACTTATGAGCTAGAAATGAAATTCAAGGAAGAGCGTGAAGGAGGAGATACTTGAAAGAAATCAATAGCTCTTAAAGGAACAACGGAAAGTGATGATGATGATGGAGCAGCAGAATTGGCACTGATAATAAAGAAATTCAAAAGGTGGAATCGCAGATACGGAAATCCAGCTCTAAATCAAAAATTGAAAAGCAGAATAGTCAAAGCACTAGACAACCTAGAAGAGCAGGAGATCATCTTCCACAAGTGCAATAAACCTGGTCACATCAAGCCCAATTGTCCTCAAAATCGACTCGGTCAAGAAAAGAAATAAAAAAGAAGAAGTTTTGCAGCCACGTGGAATACAAGTGATGATGATAATAAAAGTACTAGCAGTGTAAGTGAAAAAGTAGATATGTGCCTTCGACATGATATAACTGATAGTGATGATGACGAGCCAAGCAAGGTATCAAAACTCACTCACTCAGAATTGCTTATATATTTTCACGAAGTAAATAGCTGTTTCGAAAGACTTAGAGAGAAATACGCTAAAATTGAATCTCAAAGAGATACTTTGATAGATTTAAATAAACAGCTTGATCAATTGGTTAAAAATTATCAAAACAAGTGCCCTAAGTGTGAAAAGTGTCCAACATTCGAAGAAGAATTTAAAAAATCAAAAATTAAAATTAAATCGCTTGAAAATGAAATTCTGATTTTAAAAGAAAGTGAAAATACTGGAAGAGAAAATTCTATTAAAAAGTGCACAGAATTATTAAATGAAAATGAATATCTCAAAACACAAGTCCAACAACTGTCTACGACTTTAGGAAAATTTTCAAAAAGTGAAAGATCGTTAAATATGCTACTAGGGAAACAAACTTTTAATACTGTTAGACAAGGACTTGGGTATAATCAACCAAAACGTGATAGAAATGAAATTAAACAAGTCAATTCAAAGTGCACGATATGTGGAAAAACTGGACACAATAAAAATATTTGCTGGTATAGACCCAAACACGTGAAAACCATTCCAATTTGGGTTCCCAAAGGCACGAATATAAAATCCCTCAAAGTCAAACAAATCTGGGTGCCGAAAGGAACATATATAAATAGTTTTGGGTCTACACAAACATATTTTTCAAAATTTGTTGCCACTAACAACCATGGACCTATAAAAACAGATAGATCACAAAAATCTTTTATTGTATAGGTATGGTGGCAGGCTAAGGAACAACAACAGTGTTACTTGGATTCTGGCTGTTCCAGGCACACAAAAGGCAACTAATCAAAGTTCCTCAGCCTAGTATAAAGGTGGCAGAATCACAATGGGCAACAAGGAAAAATTATCGTAATGGTAAAATAGGTAATGGTATATTTATTTTGAACAATTTATTAAATGTGATAATCTGCACCATAATTTGAATTAAATCAGCCAGTTATGTGATAAAGAAATGAATGTTGATTTTGATTCCGACTTATTCAAAATTATTGGCCAATTAACTTTTTATGCCGAGAACCCTACATGTACATCTAGAGTCTTTGAACTACTTCATATATATATTTGTTTGGATTAATGACGAGGTTTTATTGGTTGATGATTACTCATGATACACGTGGATATATTTGTTTATGGATCTATCACATTGTTCACTATTTGTTTATTTGCAAGGCTTCAATTCAATTTCATTTAAAAGCTGTTAAAAATGATTTTAAGGTATTTTGTTGCAACTTCACGGTCTGGTCTATAACATTCAACTAATGATAATCTTGAGTCAAAGGAAAATTTGGATGCAGATTACACTGGAAATCTAGTTGGTAGAAAAATTACTAGTGAAACGTGATTTATGTAGAGACATTCATTTGTTGCATCGTTTTCAAAGAAAATATATGCATATTTTTCATTTTAACTAATTTTCAAATAGCAAACATTTTTCTTATAAAACCCCTTCCAGAAAATCATTTTTGTTGACCTTGTTTCAGATTAGTCATTTTGAAAATTTTGATTATTTTTGGATTTGATCTTAAATGACTACAATAACTAATCTTAATCCCTACTGATTATCAAAAAGATAAATAGTGATTGAAAAAGTGACGAGTGTTGATATTGATCATATATTATAACTTAAGACAGTCTAATTAGTAAATTTCTTTAGAAATTTAAACAAGAGTTATAAAAACTTTTTGTTGGTAAAAATTCCATGGTCATTTCTATTTCTATCATATTTCTATCAACCATCACTCATCAAAATCCAATATAGTATGTCAATATGTGGTATTTTAAACGGGAAATTATTTGGTTTTCATTTTATTATTTTTAGCAATAAAAACATCCAAAGTATTCACTCTCATTTAAAAGTCCTCACGGTTATGCATGGGTGAATTACTTGGAATTTTTGATTATGCGCTTTCATGCTCATTTAAAAGTCCTCACGGTTATACATGTATGGAACACATATCAAAATTGATTGATTAATAGACAAGTTGATTCTAATCCAATTTAAAAGTCCTCACGGTTATGCGTGGTTAGAAGATACTTGAATTCATTTTTTTTTAAATTAAGAATACTACTAATCTCATTTAAAAGTCCTAACGGTTATGCATGGTTAGTAGATATTCAAATTTGTGCTATAACTATACCACAAATTGACATAACTATATGGTTTTGTATACCGACATCATCCCTCTCATTCTAAAGTGGAATATGCACCTAACAAAGTATTTATGATTTTTGTTTGATTTTTTATTGAAATTTAATATTTATACTTGATTGGGTATTAATGTTGTATTAATGTCTATCACTTTATCTCTATTTTTCTAACACTATTACTCTTTTGTTGATAACAAAAGAGGAGAGAAAAGTTAAGATTTTGGCAAATAAAGGTCAAATATTTTATTTTGTATTTTCTATTTGCATCTAGGTTCATTTGCATATTTTTATTTATTCTCATGCATATATGAAGGGGGAGCTTTGTTGTAGAGAGGGAGCATTCAAATAGGGGGAGAAAATTGAATGATCAAATACATTTAATAAATTCAAAATTCAAAATCTTAAATATGTGTTTGTTATCATCAAAAGGGGGAGATTGTTGATTATGCAAGTATATGATTTTTGTTTGATGATAATAAACATATATATATTCATTTAAATGTATTTGTTAATGTACTATTTTATTTTCACATAATTTAATAAATATTTGCTGAATAAAATAAATAACACAGAATTTAAATTCAAACGGATTTTTTAATCAAACAAATATTTTATTACAATTTTGAATAGCACAAATTTGAGCTCCCACTGTATATACACAATTTCAATTACAATACAATGTTGATTACATCACAATTTTCCATTTACAATGTTCACCTCACTACATTTCACTCATTCACGCGTATTTATCTTCAACTCTATTCCAGATTGAATCCAGCATCTGAGTAATCTGCAAAATATACACTGATGCAGTAAAATTGAAAAAGAAATAATTTTTGTAGTGTAAAATAAAATGTATTTTTGAAAATATTAATTGCCTCATATATTTGGGTTGTTCGTCATCATTTAATTTTGAATTCATCAAACACAAACAACTTGTGACATGCACAGTATATCACTGTACATGCCTCAAGGCCATGCACACCGATATACAGTTGATAAAACTACAGGGACAGGTGAGCACAAGGTCTAACCCAACCAAAAGCCAGGTTCAACTCAAGTGCAATAAAAATAGTGTCACGACACGAGCACAAGGTAAAACCCGAGGCAAAGCTAGATTCAACACATGATGCAATACAACACTATATATACATATGCATATATACAACAAGCACTTGACTCAAAGCATCATCAATGAACCAGTACAAAAAGGAGGTGGACAACACACTTGAAGCTCACGTGAAATGCAATCAGACAAACAAATGTACACTAATTGAACTCATGCAATGAACTGGCTCAAAGACATCACATGAAAACAGATGCAAGACTGCAGCAGTTCAAAATGCAAGCTAGCATACACATACACATGCAGTATCATCAACATGAACCAATGGCCAATATCAACACAAATGCTCCAGACCAGACCAATAGGAAATGTGCAACAAAGTAAAGATTCCAAACAAGAACACAGTCTCGACCAAAACAACCACCAGTAAAAACAGATGCTCGAAGCATGCATGGTCAGGCGATGTTGAAGACACAATGCATATATGTATATGTTAGCAGTGATGTACACATGATACCGGCCTCAACAGTCATGAACCAAATAAAGCAGTGGCATGGCACAAAGGCATAAAATGAGCAAAGCTTCAACATAACAAACATGCTCAGGTCTAACAAGGACAAAATGCATACACACTTGTATACATATATGTGAACATGAATGCACAGTGCAGACTACATGTATACACATATATGAGTTCAAAAACAACAGCACATGTTTAACCAAGTAGATCAACATCTCAAGTACAAGAAGAGTCAAGTCCAACAAACAAGCATATGTAATCAAGTGCACACAAGCTACCTAAAGACCAGCAAACTACAAGATATTCAGTTACAAAAGGACCATAATATAGCAATGAACTTCAAATGGAAATATACAATGCACAATGGAGTATGCAAGCACTTAGAAATGAATCAATGCTGACATAACAACATGAATTCATACACATTTATACATACATATATATATATGTGTGTGTGTCTATATATATATATATATATATATATATATATATATATATATGCAGACAGCAGCTCAAATGAGCAATTTCAGACACGACTCAAGTGCATATGAACTCAGCTAACAGTACAGTGACAATTTGGATGCAGTGAAGTGTCATATGCAAACCAAACCAGACTCAAGTGAAACTGTCAAACCAGTCAATTCAAAAACCACGTTAGCAGCTTCAAATCATGGAACAGCAGTTACAAAAATAAGGTACAAGTCGAATAAGTCTACAGAGAAAAGAACGGAATCAAATTCCAAAACAAATCAAAGCCGTGGTGACCATGGCAAAGAATCGAGCAAGTTCTAATTCATGAAGCCGTGATGATCAAGCTATCGTAAAATATACGAATTGAACAAGTCTAAACAAATCGTATACACTCAAGCAAAATCGAACGGGAGAATAAATTATCAGACGAATTCAATTCGAACGGAACTCAAGGGAATTGAACTCTATTTAAAACCAAATCATCATCGGCATGGAAAAATATCGAGTTCAAGGTAGCTAACCAATAAGCAAAAAGCAATAAATCACATACCATTTTAGTTCGAACTCGATCGAATTTAAGTAGCCGTCTGCAAACCAAAGTGATAAGTTGACTGTTGAAGCAAACTTTAAATAATTCATCATTCAATCAACAACTAAAGTCGGCGTCTTCAAAATCACGAAGCCCTAATTTACTTGAAGAGGAACGAAAATTGAAGCAGCCATTTTGAAAAAGAAAGAATACAAACCGATACCTAGAAAGGAGAAGGGAATATTGCTTTATCACTTTGCCTATTTTTGGGCCGGCTTAAAATTCCATTGGGCTTTAAATTATTTAAATTAGGGTTTTACTGTTTTAAGTTGTTTTTAATTTGTATTTCTCTTTTAAACTATTGTAAAGTCTAGTCGTGTGACTAGGGGATGAACTACGGTGGTGTAGTTCAAGAATTCGCAACTCAGTGGCTGAGTTGTGGCAGGGTTTTGGGCGTAGAGTTAGGTTAGTCGATAGCGGGTGTCGCGAGTTTACGTGTGTAAGCGTCTGACTACTTAATTTCTAGTAGAAACCTTGGAGGCAGCATGTAGGTAGGGTTTTGCCGAAGCTGGGTTAATCTGTGCTGTTCTATTTCTGCTTTTATTTTACTATTATCCGTGCTGCTATTATTCTGCTATATTTGTGTTGCGATTATTTTATATACTTCCACATTAAATTTTTATAATTAATAGTACCACCCTATTCACCCCCCCTCTAGGGTAAAATCGATCATACAAAACCATCATTTGTAAAATTAAAATAATACTTATTATCCCAAAAGAAAATAAAACAATTTAAATACCTTTATAAATTTTAAAACAACATTAATTATCCCGAAAGATAATCAATCACATTTATAATCTCTTTTAATTAAACAAATCCATAATCTTTAATAAAATAGTTAATTATTTCCAAACACTTTTATAACACCAGTAAATTAACTTTAAAACCTTTATTAAATCAGTTTATTAATTTTAAAACAATTTAATTACATTAGTTAATTACTTCAATCACTTTTATTAACTTAATTAATTTACTTTAAATATCATTAATTAAAAAGATTTATTAAATTCAAAAAATCATTAATTAAAATGAATAATTAATCCCAAACATCATCAATTAAAATGAATAATAAATTTTAAATACCATTAATTAAAACAATTAATTAAGTTCAATTAATTGGATTAATTAAATTCAAACATCATTAGTTAAAATTATAAATTAAACACAAAGCATCATTTGAAATGATTAATTAACTATAAAACATCATTAATTAAAATAATTAAATAAATTTCAAATATCATTAGTTAATACAATTAATTAAATTTAAAACAATCATTAATTAAAAGTATTAATTAAAGTTTAAAAATCATTAATTAAAGTAATTTAATCAATTCAAATCTCATTAATCAAATAGATTAATAAATTTCAAACATCATTAATAAAAATGATTAGTTAAATTCAAATATCATTAATTAAAATATTCATTACTTTTAAACATCATCAATTAAAATAATTGTTAAATTCAAATACCATTAATTAAAATAATTAAACTCAAATAATCATTAGTTAAAACGATTAATTAAGTATAAAACATCATTAGCAAAAATGATTAATGAAATCTAGAGATAAACCAATTTTAAACATCATTAATTAAATTGGTTAACTAATTTCAAAATCATTAGTTAAAATGATTAATTAATTTAAATATCATTAATTAATATGATTAATGAATTTTAAAATTCCGTTTAGTGAATGCACAAGCTCAAGTTCAAAACACACACGATATGGTTTTTGGGATGAAAATCAATAAATGACGGTATAGCGAAAATTGCTATTATGACACTTAAACAAACTAAATGAAATATCAAGATTTATTTCAATTAAACATCAATATAACAGCATAAGGATGTAAATAAATAATTACCGACGAGAAACCCCTCAGGGTCTCTCTAGAAATTCTCCCTGCAAAACAATGGTTAAGGACATTATATATAATTATATGGGTTCATAACAATCAAGTTAATATGTCATCCATTTTCCAAATGGAAATTCAAGAAAAATATCAATCAAAAAATTTAACAAACATCCAAGCAATCAATAATAGTTTTTAGCATCATGGATATGATATAGTAAAATTGAATGTGAGTTAAACTCACATTGATTCTGTTTTTCGTCGAAGCGTTCCGGTTTGAACTAAAACCGAACGGGCATTTGAATTTAGCCAAAATTTTCACTATCTCCAAATATAACCAAACAAGCTCCATTGTGTAGCCATCGTCGCTACGAGTCCAACGCAAAAGACGGCGTTCGAATCCGACCTCGTATGCAAAAGTTATTCAAATTACAAGATTTTGATTTAATTAAATAACTTAATTAACATCATTAACCTTAATCTCTCCCCTCTAATCCATCTTCCCTCTCTCCCTCCTATTCAAAAACATGCACAAACAACACAAACCCACCATGGTCATGCATTCCCAAGCAATGAAACGGAGCTCCGGACCACCGTTCGAGGAACAGACTTCGCCGACAACTTTCTTTTCACGCGAGCTTCCATCTGCACCCCACCACTTCACCTCTGACCCACTCCCTTAAAAACCAACCTGATATAGCCCCTAATACCCCCCCATGATGCGTTTTGCATCCCAAGGCCATAAGCGATGAAATTTTGTGGTACAATGCCCTTCGATACGAGCAACGCAACTACGGTCTTCGATTTTCCCTTCGCCTTCTCAAACTCCACAAATCTCAAGCCCTAGTCCACTGCCATTAATGGCCTCCTCCCCAAAACGATGATGCACCAAAATTCGAACACATGGAAAGGCAGCTCTCGGGCATACGAGCTTAATGAATCCAAAATCACGATTTTTAATCAACTAAATAATTTTATTTTGAATTTTGAAGTTTTGATTTCAAAAGGGGTAAATTCTTTTATGGTTACAGGCATGTTTTTAAATTAGAGGAGAAGAGGTATGAGAGGAGTATGGGTTAGGTGATGGAAGTATGGGCTTTAAATTGATGGGTAATTATTATTTTATTTGAAAATATATGATATTACACACTCGAAAATTTCAAACCCCAATCGAAATGTGCCAATTGGCGTTCTATACCAAATACTCCTATTCTAAATTCAATGGAACTATTTTCGGGACCTAATTCCAAAGTATATGGAAGTTAGCTTTTTAAATAAAATTATATTTAAAATTAATTGCTATGCATTTCAAGCCCGTACGACCACACAGTACGTCTGATCGTTACGAAACTCGTTGGCGTACAATAATTTATTATTCCAGATCTAATGGCACTGGTTTCGTCAAAATCCGAGACAGTGCTCCGAAATGATAATTTCATATATTTAAATATCGTTTTATATTTTGGATCCAATTATCGATATTTATCCAATCTATTTATTATTGCAAATAAATTTACAAATCAAATTATCTAATATTATTTATTAATTAAAAGGAGTTAAATAAAATTATTAAATCCATTTAATTAATATTTAATTTATAATTCAAATATTTAAATGATTAATCATATTTGAATTCAAATTATTAAATTCCAGAAATCCTGTAATTTAAATATTTAAAATTAGTTAAACATTTAAAATTAAATGATCAAAATTCTGGGTTGTTACAAAAATCCCTCAAAACCAATAACGAGAAAAAAATATCGTGCAACTAGTGCGAACATCTAGATCCGTGTGAAGCTAGGCACATGTACAATTCGAGGGGAGTGGTGCGACAACTTGGTGGTCGAGACAAGATTGCATGTCGGGTGCAGCGAGGCGAACTTGGTTACGACGTAGTTGAGCATCACGATTACGATGGTGATGTCGGGAAAGTTAATGTGTGTGCTGAGTGGTTGACGACGTGATAGAGTGTGTCTTGTGTGATGTATTAGTAGTTAACTCAATGCTAGGGAAATTTGCGAGTTGTATTACTCACAACTATATCTATTTCATTGCCTGAGATATACACACACACACACAAATATATATATATATATATATGTATGTATGTATGTATGTATGTATGTATGTATGTATTTATGTATGTATGTATGTATGTATGTATCTCAATAGTTGATGCATAGCTTGGTTGAATTGTTTGTTTGGTATTGTGATGAGTTTGGTTGATATGGATGATGTTATGATAATTGGTCGAGTGTGTTAGTGGATGTGTTGATTTATAAATGAAACTCTATCCATTTGTGAATTGAATTAAATATTTATTTATACACTGATATGTTTGTTGAGAAATTTTGCACCATAATTATATTTATTTATTGCTTGTTTTAATGAATGTTTTAAAAGCTTAGAAATATTATTTAAGAGTTTTAATATCCAATTAAAAGTAATTTATAAATATTTCGCCAAATTTTATTTAATTTAGCTATTTTCAAACATACAAATATAATTTTAATTATAAATATAAACATTGTTTCCTTTTTGTTATATAACTCTTTTAAAAATCAATAATATAATATATTACAAGTTTGAAGTTGTTTTAAAGGAAATATGTAATATATTGCTATTTTATAAAATACATTAGGAAAATAATAATGCTGTTTTTAGTGATTTTTATTATAAAGGTTATTAAAATATTATTGAAAGGGCTATTAAACCTTAGTAAATATAGTATTTTATATGGTAATTAAATGATTTTGGATATGTTTTGAAAATATTTTTTTTGTAATATGATAATTTTCTAATATGGTATGATTTAAAGGGAGATATTATATTCCTGTTTAGTTTGAATATCAAGTGAAGATTTTGAATTATATTTATGGTTAGAAGTAAAAATAATTTATTTTGAAGTTTATATATTTATTATAAACAATAACTAATTGCGGAAAATTATGGAAAGACTTCTATAAAGGATATTTGATTTATGAATCGATTTTGAATGTTTTATATAAATATTTGAATATTTGATTTAATAGTTTAAAGAAATATTTTGTTGAACTTTATTATTATCTCGTTTTTGGAATAAAATTGGGATTTTAAGTATGATTCTATGTCCTTTGATTATCATTTTCCTATACAAATTTCAATATAGTGAATGATTCACCGTTGATATAGATTTGATTGGGGATTTAGTATGACATGATGGTGGCATCCTGTTGTTTGATTTTGTGATCTTAATTATGTGTAACGAAAAATCTAAATAAATGGAGTTATAATACCATTTAGGATGGAACATTCGGTAATATTTCTCTGATTATTCTTTAGACTCGTTACATAGAATATTGGGAGATCGAGTAGTTTATAAGGAGTGAATAAACCTTTAAGTATCACGCAATGGTATGGGACGTTGTTATGATATTTATTCGGTTATTCATTGTGAGTAAATGACACTCACGTGACGGTAATAGTATTATGAGATTGTAATTACACAAGGCGATGCTCGTAGGTGGTGCCCTTATTTATTGATATTGTGTGCCACTATCATGGTGTACTCCTTCGCAGTGGAACAATATATAATAGATGAATGAATAATCTTTAAAACAAAAGACTATATCAGTTTATACAATACATCATCAGAGTTTACAACAACAACAACACTGGACAGTTATATAAACTTGTCCACATACATAATACACAGCGCATAATACATAATATAAATGATACGTCTCGCCATCTAGCTCGCCTCCAAAGCTCCTACATATCCAGAATATCCTGATAACATAACTCTAGGCTGCCCGTATGGAAAATTATGGGCACCCAGAGTTTAGAAAGGGAACAATAAACTCCGAGTCAGTCATGGTGACTGGTGTGAGATCGTAAAACAGTTATTTTCACAAAGAAAATAAAAGAAATTCGCAATGCTTTTGGAAAATGAAACTACCATAAGGCCTCCCGCCACACACACAATGCAAACGCAGAATTGGAGGAGATTTCTCCTTATGATAGTCAAATATGCTTACTACGAAAAATCAGTCGATATTATTATTAATGTCTAGTGTGGAAAACATTTTGAAAGTATAATATTAATCTTAGCCAGCATAGGCATTCCGCACTTATGCCTACTATAGCTACTATGTTCAATAGCAGGTTACCGCCACATTCCATAGCAGGTTATACAACTAAAACCGTACAAGGTTCGCATTGTTTCTTTGGATTTCCAACAAATGGTCAGGCTAAGGAACTTCCTATGCCACATGGGTACGCCTCTGGCGGGACGTCCCGAGAACTAACTAGCTCTCTGCCAACACAAGGCCGGGTTACCTCTTACACTAGGTAACTACTACACGAATATGCTACCCCCCGGTCCTTTGGGACCTTTATCTGAGGCGCCTCGATAACACAGCAACAATCACACAGTAAATGAGATTGGAGCAACCACATAGGTAAATATCTGGGCTCCATACCATAATATCACCTTTTTCCAAAAGGAAATGACATACCCTAAAGGGCGCGACCCTCATAACCTTGCCGCATCTTTCCTATTTCGACCATTTCCGGGGTGTGAGGTCCTGATGCAGTCTCGTCCACAAAGCTATGCTTTTTCACAAAGCCATGCTTTGATCACAAATGATCAACAAATGATCAGCAACACACCGCAACACTCAGCATGCCACACTACCAAATTGGGAGTATATCACTGATAACCTTCAACTACATAACCTCTGAGCTCGTACGTCTCAGAGAAGGGTGTTAAGCTAAGAGAATAAATTCTCCGCCACCAACAGAAATGTATTTGAAAGAAATCAGCTTTATATCTCAAAGTGTAGCGTCAGACATACAACCATACAAGTCTGTTCCGGGTTCGAACAGAACCGAAGGCACTTCCAAAGAAGCCCTTGCAATCCGAGTATCCACAATCCCGATCGGACTTCCCATCACATAGGGAATCTCTATACTGGAGCAACTCAGTGCAGAGACAATCGATAGGTTATCCTATCTTTCTCACAAACACCCGGTTTTCAACACCGGTCCTCAATTGCAATTCATAACGTCGTATAGTTATTCGGAATGGGTTATATGACACAAAGTCCTCTCCCGGCTAAACCGAATAATAAGCGCTTGTTTTAAAAACAAATTCAAATGCCATTTCAAAGGCAAATATTGATAGTCGGTTATGTAACTATCAACAATATTCACAACAATCAACCAATTTAAACAATTCCCAAATTATTTATTTTCAAAATATCTTTGCAAGATATACATTTTCCACACTTCATCACTTTGAAAACAAATTTCAAATCATATTTTCACACTTCAAACTTTTGAAAACAAATTTCAAATCAATTTTCCTACATGGGATATATTTCCAAATATTTATTCATTTCCACTGGAAATCTGCCGAGTTCAAATACTTTATCTCCAAAATATTCCTTAAAATCCAATTTCAGAATTTCTTCATTTATAATTTAAAACTACTTTGGAAATATACTCGGCTTTTCAAGGAAAATACACTTCCATTTCAAAATGGTCCATTTAAACCAAATAAATAATCCTTATCGATTCATTTCAAATTTACATCCCAAATCTGTAAATTTATTTCCACACTTTAAAAGTAAATCGGTGTTTATTTTTAAAACAAATTTCCCTTTCCTTTATAAATTCCATTATGAATTTAAATTTCCAAATATTCACTCTTTATACGATTTTCAAATCGATTTCTCAAATCACTTTCAACTCCAAATCAACTTTCAAATGGATTTCCAAATTTATTTCCCTTTTAAAATAAATTCCTTTTAAAGAAACAAATTCTTTTATCTCTTCCAATCTCTTTAAAAATCCAAATTTTAAATAAATTCTTCAACTTATAAACAATATTACTCGAAATCCACTTATTAAGCTTTTTTCCCATATTTGGAATTTTATTCAATATGATTCAAAAATAAAACTTTATCTTTTTCAAACTTCTTTCAAATTAATCCAATTCTTTCAAAAGGAATTTACAAAAAATTCCAACTTTAATTTCAAAAACCTAATTTTATTTATTTCTAGTATCTAACGATACCAAAAATACATTCGGCTAAATTATAGACTTTAACAAATTCAATCACAAATATAATCATTCACAGATTATAAATAAATAATCACACGGCATATGAAACAAATTCATACAACATATGAAACAAATTCAAATAACATATGAAACAAATTCATATAATTTGAGGAATCGAGTTGGATCCCTCCAACCTGTTTCCCTGCATCCACAGACGTTAGCACAATACCAATTCCACTTCGAGGTGGAATATCGCGGTATATGGGATTTATAAAATATCATCCGCTATTATGCGGCGCATAGGGTCTCATCCGCTATATAATGCGGGAAATCAACTCCAAATATATATACTACTATATATACTATCACCCAAACAGTCAATCAATAACTGCAATTCAAAATTTTTAATTGAGTGAGAAGATCTCACCTTTGCTTTTATTTTGCAATCCAATCCCATTCCAGTTTGTTTTCTTTACAGAATTAGACCTTGTATAGAACGATTTATACAATTTATTAATATTCGAATTCACCAAACAATTAATCAATAAATTTTAATTCCAAACTAATGACTTAATTATTTAATTTAAAATCAAATTTCCTTTAATATTCAAAATTCCTTTTTAACTTGTAACAGAGATATTTTTATACTTTATTGTAAAACTAAATTTCATTTCTATATATTTAAATTTCAAACATTATAAAGTTTCATAAATATTCGAATAAATCGAACTAATAAAATTTCATTTGATAAATTAAATTAACTAATAGTTTATTTTTTTCTTTACTGTACATATATACTTATACATACAGTACAAAATTTAAAATTTTAAAATCAAAGAATAAATTGCTTTTACACCTTATTGTAATATTCTCTGCAATATATTCATATATATATATATGTGTGTGTGTGTGTGTGTTATCAAAAAAAAAATTCAAATTGAATTATATACCTCATTGTCGAGATGAACTCCATCCACCGCGATTTGCCAGAGTCGCCACCGCGACTTCGTTCGTTCCCTCAGATTTGCTCGAACCCACCCCGCGCGCGCCTCACGAGATCTCGATTCCACCCTTCCACGCGCGTGGCACCTCCTCGTCTTCGACAAAATCCATACCAGCATCACGAGTTCGTGACGTCGCCGCCTCACTCGACCACTGCTTCGACAGCTCGAGCGCCAACTCTAAAATTGATCGCGACCACCCCAACTCCACGCGCGCGACATTATCGAGATGAACAAGATGACTCGATTTCATGAGGGGAAATGATGCGGTTAGTCTTGAAAAATTGGAAATGGAGTTCGAACAGGTAGATTTCGGTTAGGGGATTTCAAATTTTTAAAGTTGAAATCGCTTTGAACTTCAGCTGAGAGTTTCGATTTCTCTTTTTTTTCTTGAATTTGATTTGAACTGGAAGTATATAGAGGGAATACGTGCGATTGAATTAGATAAACGTATTTCCTTTCGGCCATTATTCTTTTGAACGAGATATTTTTTTCTGCTCTTGAAATGATTCGCGTGATATTTGTAAAGAAATGGGGAGACAAGGACGAGACGTTGGCATATGGAGGAAGGCTGCAGTGCTTCAGGGAAAAAGTTCTGATATGGAAAGAAAGTAGGCTGCTATTTGACTTAGGGTATAAATATATTTTAATTCAAATTCAAATTCAAATTATCTCGACAAATACAACACGACATTATTGACTTCCTATCAAGGCGTGCCGCTAGGCGTTTATAATGTTATGCCCCTATTCCGAACGCAATGGAAAAGGTTCCGAGTCCAAATTCGATCGTATGGAGAAGATAGCTTTTCGAACCAGTTATAATATTTAATTTCAGCGCGTTTGCTTATCGTACGGCCAAACGATCATTCCAAACATTACGAAAATTGAAATCTGATAATAATACACTATTACGGATCCAATGAAACTGGTTTCGTCAAATTCCGAGACTGTGTCTCGGAAGGCTATTTTTAAATATCGATTTAAACGATAAAATTTCAAAACTAAACAAAACAGTTTCAAATTCAATTTTGAAGCTTCCATTATCTTCAGTATTATAAATATGAATTTTCTAAGCCTTGAAAATAATTTTTAATCAGCTTAAAACTGAAGATACAATATTTTTCCTAGTTTCAATGATTAAATTCAATAATTAAATTGCCAATTAAATTCCGATATTTGAATTTCAAATTAAACTAACTTCCAGATATTTAAAATCAATTAAATATCCTGATTTCAAATGTCAAAAATTCAGGGTCGTTACAATCTTCTCCCCTTAAAAGAATTTTGTCCCGAAATTACAAGTAAAGAAGAATGATCCAATCCCCGTTAACTATTTTCTCAAATCCAAATAGTTTTAAACAACTTTCCAGAATAATCTTTTATTAAGACACACTAATCTTTTTCTAACTTTCCAAACTTATTCATAAGTTCAAACAACTTTATTTTACTTCACAATTCAAATTTAAATTTAAATTCGAATTTTAAATTATCCAAAATTACTCAAAAATTTTCTAACTCTCTAAATTTTCAAAAAATTTCGCCAGCGTCTCCTTTGCGCGGCTAACTCGGTACAACTACAAAATGTCCCTACGGACTCCCAAATTCCAATAGAAAACAAAATGCCAAGTGGAAAAACCAGAATCCCATCAAATTTGATACTGAAATTTTAAATACATACTTATTGTCGAACAAATTCAAATTTACCTTCGAAATCAAAATCCAATTCCATTTTCCTATAGCTTTTATAATCCCTGTATACTTTACTTAACAACAATGTCCAAATTTACTTACTGGATTCCCAATACCCATTTACTTAAGAATTTCATTCTCCATTTCTTAAGTTCAATATAAGTATTTACATACTTCTTATATTTATTTTCACTTCACTAACAAAGTTATATATTCATTTCCATTCAACTTTGCATTTTCAATTTCATTTGAATTCAATTTACAATTTCAATTCTATTTGAATTCATTTTATCTTCAAAAACTAAAAATTCACTTAGTGAAAACTCGATATTCACCTTTTTCCAAAGCTTTTAACTTCGACCAAAACAATAATTTTCCCTTTCTAGTTCAATCCCTACGTTTCCATTACAATTTGAAAATCAATTTTCCGTTAAAAATTTTTTTCCAAATTTTTTCAAAATTTTTCTAACTTCCAAAATTTTCAGAAAATTTTGGAGGAGTCTCCTTTGTACGGAGGAGTTTTTGCAATTTGACAAAAGATATAAATATATATACATCGACCCACTCGGTCGGAAAAACAAAAACAGTTCATATTTCCTATTTTGTATTGCGTAGGCGTACCTTTATTAGCATTTTAAGCAAAGCGGCTTATTTATTTAGCTATTTGCGCAACCAATGCAGCCAAACGGCTTCCAAAAACCTGTACTTACTCAGTTTAAACACGTAAGTGACAAATATAAGAAATTCATTTACATTTCACTTATTTTCAACAGTAAACACATAGTTTTCATAAGCAATGCATTCAAAATAATTCCCATAAGCAATTTATATGGTTTTGATACAAATTAAATTTCTTTCATCTAATTCACGTACCATTTCTATTCAATTCAAGTGATTTACAATGCAAATTTCGACGATATTCACTTAATAGAATATTCATTCTAGTTTATAACTAATTTAAATTGATACCAACTCAATTTACACTTCATATTCACAATTTTTACTTAAGTCAAGCTTTTATCCAATATTGCTTAAGTTATTTCAACTCAAAATTCAAGTTATAGTTTCCTTGTAAACAATTTCCAATTTAAATCTTTGATTTGATTTTTCATTTATCAAATCCATTCCATCTACTAATTTAATTCAATTAGTATATTCACTTATCCATTTTAAATTTCGCATTTCCACATTCAATTCATCCTGAATTTACTTTATCAATAACAAGGAAATTTCAATTTATTTCTACTACTTACTTGAATTTATATGTAAATTCAAACCATTTTTATTCAGCTCACAATTCAATTTTTTTTATTTAACTAGCTCAACTTCCAATTCATTATTTTATGAATTAATAAATTATCAAGTTAGTTTACTTGAATTCAATCCACTTTATTTTTTTTTCCAAGTTTGGATTTTTATTCAACTTGATTCAAATCAAATCTCATTCCATTATTCAATTTCAAATATTTTATTTACAAATGTAGCTTTATTTGTTCATTCACAAATTCATTCCTTTTCAATTTGAATCTCATTCCAATAAAATTTCAAATATTTTATTCATTCGTTCATTCTTTTATTCACAATTACCATTATTTCTTATTCTGTTTCCATATAACAAGGATAATAATTCAATATTATCACTTTCTAACAACCAAACATCCATATACTATAATAATTTATGGAAAATGATTTCTTTTCTATACAAAAATAGTTTTGGGTAAAATTATTTCATTTACCCTATTTAAAACAATACTGTGTCAGTTTATCTTGTTTAAGAATTTAGAAACCCCTATCGATTACAGTTGGCCAAACTGCACCGACCAGAATCTATAAACAATCAACCGATAAGTCAACACAATACAAAACAATTTTTATATTCACTAACAAATACGCACTCATATCTATTATTACACTCATACTCATTCTAGAGTACTACTGACTCTATCTCTAATGAGTAACACCCAACAGAGCCATGGTTGTTGCTTAACCAATTGCTCTGACACCACATGTAGCGACCATCACGAGGCAGTGGCAACCGGTAGGCTTTGCAACCATCTCAGCCCCACCGTGGCATACACTGGTACCCTGCCCTTGCTTTTACGACCAGCCTTTCGACTGTCTCACCTTACGGCTAACCAACCCCACCACGAGGACATGTAGGGGTAAGAGTCTCCCGTTCGCCACCAAATTGCGAAGCGAGAACCCCCTATCACGTTTGACAAACATAAGCAAGGTCAGTCATGGTGATTGGTGTGAGACCGTAAAACAATTATTTTCACAAAGAAAATAAAAGAAATTCGCAATGCTTTTGGAAAATGAAACTACCATAAGGCCTCCCGCCACACACACAATGCAAACGCAGAATTAGAGGAGATTTCTCCTTATGATAGTCAAATATGCTTACTACGAAAAATCAGTTGATATTATATTAATGTCTAGTGTGGAAAACATTTTGAAAGTATAATATTAATCTTAGCCAGCATAGGCATTCCGCACTTATGCCTACTATAGCTACTATGTTCAATAGCAGGTAACCGCCACATTCCATAGCAGGTTATACAACTAAAACCGTACAAGGTTCGTATTGTTTTTTTAGATTTCCAACAAATGGTCAGGCTAAGGAACTTCCTATGCCACATGGGTACGCCTCTGGCGGGACGTCCCGAGAACTAACTTGCTCTCTGCCAACACAAGGCCGGGTTACCTCTTACACTAGGTAACTACCACACGAATATGCCACCCCCCGGTCCTTTGGGACCTTTATCTGAGGCGCCTCGATAACACAGCAACAATCACACAGTAAATGAGATTGGAGCAACCACATAGGTAAATATCTGGGCTCCATACCATAATATCACCTTTTTCCAAAAGGAAATGACATACCCTAAAGGGCGCGACCCTCATAACCTTGCCGCATCTTTCCTGTTTCAACCATTTCTGGGGTGTGAGGTCCTGATGCAGTCTCGTCCACAAAGCTACGCTTTTTCACAAGGCCATGCTTTGATCACAAATGATCAACAAATGATCAGCAACACACAGCAACACTCAGCATGCCACACTACCAAATTGGGAGTATATCATTGATAACCTTCAACTACATAACCTCTGAGCTCATATGTCTTAGAGAAGGGTGTTAAGCTAAGAGAATAAATTCTCCACCACCAACAGAAATGTATTTGAAAGAAATCAGCTTTATATCTCAAAGTGTAGCGTCAGACATACAACCATACAAGTCTGTTCCGGGTTCGAACAGAACCGAAGGCACTTCCAAAGAAGCCCTTGCAATCCGGGTATCCACAATCCCGATCGGACTTCCCATCACATAGGGAATCTCTATACTGGAGCAACTCAGTGCAGAGACAATCGATAGGTTATCCTATCGTTCTCGCAAACACCCGGTCTTCAACACCGGTCCTCAATTGCAATTCATAATGTCGTATAATTATTCGGAATGGGTTATATGACACAAAGTTCTCTCCCGGCTAAACCGAATAATGAGCGCTTGTTTTAAAAACAAATTCAAATGCCATTTCAAAGGCAAATATTGATAGTCGGTTATGTAACTATCAACAATATTCACAACAATCAACCAATTTAAATAATTCCCAAATTATTTATTTTCAAAATATCTTTGCAAGATATACATTTTCCACACTTCATCACTTTGAAAACAAATTTCAAATCATATTTTCACACTTCAAACTTTTGAAAACAAATTTCAAATCAATTTTCCTACACGGGATATATTTCCAAATATTTATTCATTTCCATTGGAAATCTACTGAGTTCAAATACCTTATCTCCAAAATATTCCTTAAAATCCAATTTCAGAATTTCTTCGTTTATAATTTAAAAATACTTTGAAAATATGCTCGGCTTTTCAAGGAAAACACACTTCCATTTCAAAATGGTCCATTTAAACCAATTAAATAATCCTTATCGATTCATTTCAAATTTACATCCCAAATCTGTAAATTTATTTCCACACTTCAAAAATAAATTAGTGTTTATTTTTAAAACAAATTTCCCTTTCCTTTATAAATTCCATTATGAATTTAAATTTCCAAATATTCACTCTTTATACGATTTTCAAATCGATTTCTCAAATATTCACTTTCAACTCCAAATCAACTTTCAAATGGATTTCCAAATTTATTTCCCTTTAAAAAAAATCCTTTTAAAGAAAACAAATTCTTTTATCTCTTCCAATCTCTTTAAAAATCCAAATTTTAAATAAATTCTTCAACTTATAAACAATATTACTCGAAATCCACTTATTAAGCTTTTTCCCATATTTGGAATTTTATTCAATATGATTCAAAAATAAAACTTTATCTGTTAACGCTAAAAAGTGAACATTAACACCCGGTGTGTGTAATAGAATTGTGAAAGCACCACCCGTTGGTACGGTTACAGAATATAAGCTGAAAATAGCAGAAAAGTAGTAAATGAACAACAGATTTATAGTGGTTCAGCCTGTAATTGAGCCTACGTCCACTTTATAGTCTTTTATTGCTGATTCGGTTACAATTTGATACAATATCCTCCAAAAAACAATACAACTTGATCATGAAAGCACTCTTGACTACTAGCTCAATCTTTGATGATGAAACTCGACGAATCCGTGTTGGATGTAAGGAGTTCTTCTCGAAGCTTGTTGTAGTGTCTCGAATGCTTGAAGATCTTTGATTGCTGAATGAGAGGAGGCTTCGACAGAGTAACGGCGCTTGAAGAAATGAATGGCCAAAAGTCCTCTTCATGTTGGAAGTGGTGGGGTATTTATAGGAGCTGATTTGGACTCTGGAAATTTTCCTAAGTCCTATGCCATAGCCGACTTAGTATAAGTCACGGCCGACTTATGATAGGTCGCAGCCGGCTCATCAGTTTCAACACTTCCTTAGTAGTTCACCTCCTCTTCTGGTTTTATGCTTCAAGTCCTAAGTCGCCGAAGACTTAAGGTAAGTCAGTGACGAGATAAAGGTGTATAAGGTGTTCTGAGATTGTACACGACTTAGTATAAGTCGTAGGTCGGCGACGACTTAAGAGATAGGTCGTAGGTCTTAAGTTATCAACAATTGCCTTAGGTCCAAGACTCCCTTATCTCGTAGACTCTTAAGTCGTAGTACTTCTTAACTCGGAGCATTCCATAACTCGGTGTTGTTAGGTTGGAGCAGAGTTAACTCGCAATCTTAAGTCGGCAATTTGTTAACTCGGAAGCCCTTGTTAACTCGCAATTTGTTAAGTCGGTTGGCTTCCTTAAGTCGGCAGCTCTTCTCAGTAGTTAGATCGGCAACTGTTGGGTCAGAGCTTTCTTAGGTCGTAGCAGGCTTCTAAGTCGGCATGTGTTTAGATCGGAGGCTATTCTAGCTCGTATACTGTTCGGTCAGACCGTTCCTTAAGTCGTCTTCTGTTAAGTTGCGAATCAGAGGATTAACATTTGCCCCTCGAAGTGTGTGCCTAGGTCATAGGTCATATACTTCGATTCTCTTAACCTGCTCTTTGATTAGGTCGGAAGTGAGTTAACAGAGGTCTTAGGTCGGCAGCATGCAAGTCGACTCACCTTCCTGCAAATAAATAGTTGAGTCATCCTTCCTCTTCATCACTTATTCTTCTTCTCGATTCAGCCATTGACGCAATTTAGAGCCCTCAGAGATAAATTCCATCCATCCAATCGTCGATCAATCTCCTGTTATACACCGTAAGTTAATCTGATCCGAGTTTACCCATGCCCACTGTCGAATCGATGACTCCCCAGTTTTCGACTTCCATTTGTTTGCCGCGGTTCATTATGAATACCCCTTCGACTGTTCCGCCATTGCCATCGATCACGTTGCAGTTGTGATAGGGCAACAATACGTCAGATTCGCAACAAACCCGAGGCAATTCGAATTGGCTTTTTTGGGCGATCCAATGGTGTGATGGAATTAGGATCATCATTGATTGTGAGGTTATCAGGCTATCGAGTTAAAAGTTATGGAAGAAAGTGGGTTGATGTACTGACTCAGTCACGACTTAGTGATTTCACTGATTTAAGTCGGAACCGACTTAGCAATTTCACGTTTCCTAGGTTTTGAGTCGCTTCCGAGTTAGGACTTAGAGGATTTCTTGTTGCTTCGAACTAGTTTTGCTTCTTAATCCGGCCAAGACTCGAGAACTACTAGCTTTGACCCATAGGGAATTTCTCTTAAGTCGTCACCGAGTTAGTACTTAGGTTTTCGGCGACTAAGCGGATGACTTTTGAACTTTGCCTGGACTTTGAACTGTTGAACTATGAACTGTGTTGCATGTATTTCTTTTTACAGATTGCTTCAATTTGCAAGTTAACAATCCTGTTTAATACAACATTCACAGAGTACTGGGACGAATATACTGTCACTGACTGCCCACATCGAATGACAGATTAGTTGGTAAAGAGAAAGTTAAATTGAATGAATATGAATGAGATGCTGTACAATAACCAATTCAAGTGAAGTATTAAAACAAAATCGTAATAGTCAAATGAAACCGATTTGTCTGCATTAACACTGCACTTGAACATTAACAAGTTTTGAAATTCTGTAATCGATTGATTGTCAACTAATTTAATTCCAGTTATGCTTGTCTTTTATTTTCATTAGTTTTTCACAACACTTCACACTTTTTAGGAAACGTGCACCTTCACATTTGAACATTCAGCTGATTGTGTAGAATGTCTTCTCCACAAGAAGGAACAGAGCAAGTTGAAGATGCATTTCCAGTTGCTGTCCCGCTAAATGATCCTCCAGAAAGGACTCCTACCACTCTGAGCCATAAAGCCTTTCGTCAATTATGCATCCAGTTTGGCATTGCCGAAGCTGACGCTTTGTTTCCTGAAATAAATGATACTGCTGATAGGCCGCCTCATGGCTTTGTCGCAGTTAACCGCCAAATGTGCTCGAGCGGAGCTATCCCGCCATTTAATGACTGCCTTCGAGAACTTCTTCTCCGACTATCTATCTCCCCTTTTCAATTACACCCTAATGGCTACGCCATCCTGCTGGGACTGTGTGTGCTTTTTAGGAGAACGCTGGACCGTTTTCCCAGTTTTGGAGAAATCCGCTATCTGTGTACCTTTGCCAAAAACAGATATCATCCCTCTATCACAGTCGTGAGGAGTGCTAGAAATCGTAAGTTAATCACCGGTCTCCCTGAAAGTGTTCATAGTTTCCTGAGCCCGTTTTTCTATGTTCGCTGTCCCCCGGGGTTTTACGCTATTTGGAGAGTAGGAAGTAAGATCACTTGCCTCTGTTTCTTATGTTCTTTCAAACTTACCGAAGTCTGAGTTATCAAGTGCTAACTTTGCCTTTTTTCTTTTTCAGCACTTCCTACTCCTTCTAGAGATCCCGGTCACAAAGTGACTTTTGAGAGGCTTATGGCGGTGCCGGTAGAGGAGAGGAGTATCCAGTTTCTATTAGATGATGAGCTTTTTCATCAATTTGGGCTTTTACATCCCTCCAGGTCGACTCGGATTCATGAAATCTTTAGTTCTGATGCAGAAATGTTAGCTGCTTCGGGCTCTCAAGCAGAGGCATCGAATGCCCCAGTTTCTGCAGAAGAAGTTGCATCAGAAACACCTGTCGTAGAGGATGCCTTGATAAAGTGTTCCGCATCCACTAATGTTGTAGGGTCAGTCAGCAAGTCGGCACTTGCCCCAATTATCGAAGAGGAAGAAAATCCTCGAGTTTCTGAAAAATCAATTGATGTGGAAGTTGAGAAGGAGAATTCTGCTGAGCATCATAATGATGACACCTTCGATGACTTGAGTGACATAATGATAACTTCTCAAGAGCTTTTCAAGGATAATATTCCAAAGGCGAACTCTCCTGTCATTGAAGCGACTTCCTCTTTGAAACAGACCTCGACGCCTTCTACACCCGTCGTCTCCGTTCCCGCACTAAAGCGTGGTTTGTAGTTTGACGCACGTAGTTCGCACGCCGCACACACTTAGGATTTTTCTGCACTTATAAGCATTTACTCTTTCTTTCTGGAAATTTCTAAGCTTTACTTATTTTCCGTTTTTCAGATTCTCCGATGGGACGCTCCGGCTCATACTATGACTCATTTCAGCGCCATGGAGGTCATGGATCCTATGACTTTAGGAAATATCTTGGTGACCAGAGAGAGACAGATGAGGAACGGGCCCAAAGGAAGGCTCAAGAAAAATGGGATTATGAGCAGCGGTAGAGAAGAAGAGATGCTGATCGATATGATTCTTCTTACAGAACTTACGATTCTCATAAGCGAAAGTCTTATGATGACAAAGGGAAGACTCATATTACTGATGAATCGAGCAAACGGTCTAAGCCAAGTGACGCGTCTGCTATTTCTGAGAAGACTAACGCTCCCATTTCTTCTGACATTCCGGCCGGTTCTCCTCCTCTAAAGGAATCTGATATTCAAACCATCATTAACAGGCCACAATATCAAGTTAAAGACGGCCCTCCAACGCTTCAGAGCCGATTTCCGAATTGGTGTCTAAGAGGAGTCCGTTTTGACTTAGATTTGGTTCCCATTGATAAGCAGGCAATGCTGAGAAATATCGATGCTGTCAAGCTTGATATTGAAAGAATGTCTGGATGGCAGAAGTTGGTTGATGAACTTCAAAGGGTCAACCATATTAACCTTGAGGCGATGATGACCATGGAGAACGATAAATCAGAATGAGACAAATGGCGTAAGCAGCATGATGCGGAGATGACGAGCATTGCAGACGACAACGCAAAGCTTGCGTCTGAAGTTAAGCAGCTTAAGGAAAATCTCGCCTCTTCTTCTGCATCATATTCTCAAAAAGAAGAAGTCTTTCAGAAGCAAGTGCGGGATGCGCATGCTGCACAAAGAGATGTCGAAATGAAGCTTGCCGCCGAACAGCACGTTAATGAGAAATATCGCACAGAAAATGCCGAACTGCGGGAAAAATTCACCTCCCAGAACGTGGAGATTGAGTTACTAAAGTCTCGACTTGCTAAAGCTGAGACAGCGCATGATGAGGCTATTGCTGGTCGGGTTGCTGCCGTTGCCGAAAAGGAAGCGGCTGAGCAATCACATGAGGCGACGAAAGCGGACATCAGCTCTACCTTATTCGACTTTTATTTACACAGCGTTCTGGGTCGTGGGAGCCTTGCTTTTCTGGGTCCTGATTATGAAATCACTCTGGCTGAAGTGTGGGAAGCCGCACTTGATATGTTTAAAGGTGCCGGCTATGATGAAGCAAAATTCGAGGAAGCAAAATTCGAGGCTCGCTATCTTGATGATGAGGCTCGCGCCGCTCTTGTTAGAGGGAAGGAGCAGCTTGCTAAAGCACGGGCTGAATCACTGGGAGAAGAGCTTTCAAAAGAGAAAGCTCCTTTAACTGCCCCTGTTCATACTTCCACTTCGGCTGATGCAAACATTATGGATTCCAGCTCTCATCCTTCACATCCAGTTGTGACCACTCCTACAGAAGAAGAGGCAATGAAGGACTTTCAGGCTCGGGAATTTGAGATTGATCTCGCCAAACCGACTTCTCCAGGTAACTTTGACGAGATGAATTCAGCGAATTGCTTATTCGACTTAACCGAGTTCGACGAACTTCTTACTTATTACTTAAGCTTTGACGATCCACTGTCTTCTTTTTCCTCGGAGAATACTGATTTTGATTTCTTTTATTATGCAGCGGACGCGCCGGAAACTGCACCAATTTTTCCTTCTTCAGCTGCCGTTCCTTCTCCTTCTCAAGTTACTCCTCTTCCAGCTTCTCAACCAGGTTCACAGGAAGAACAGATAGCAGCCCTTCATGGCTTGGACGAACCACCTGCTTCCGAGGAGCAGAAAGCAGAAGATCTGGAAGATAGCGAGAAGACCCCGGAGCAGTCTTTTGACTACGACACAAAGCTTTCTACATTTCTTACTCCGGGGAGTGAGTCTTCTTCCAAGAAGAAGGGGAAACGTGTGGTTTCGAAGAAAGGAAAGAAAAGTTCTTCTGCTGCTGGAGATGAAGCAGAAGTCGATCCGGCTGAGTCTCTTTCTCCTTCTTCTCTGATACGGCCTTCGAAACTAATTACCAGGCCGGGTAAAGGCTCCAAGGGTGGGAAGAAGGAGAAATGAGTTTGATTTTGTCTTTTCTGCTTTTTGCATGCATTGACCGGAGATTGTGCGGATACCGGTCTCCGCTCCTTTTTGTAATCTGCACAATGTAAAAAGTTTCCATAGTATTGAATAAAATAACTATTTTACTTGTACAAATTCTTGTGTATGTAGGAATATATCTGTTTTTCATTTGAAGTGTAGAGTAAACGATTCTTTTTACTTGTACAAACTTTTGTCTGTGTTTCAAGAACGCATTTATTCCACATCTTCTTTATGTGATATTGCAATGAACTTGTGGTGTGTCTCTTGTATATTACTTTTATTAATGTAACTGAATTGTATAATGTTGCCCCCATACCACAAGTGCATCGCAATATTTCTCGCTTTTACAAGGCTGATACTCTTATATTAGAGAATAACTATTCCATTTTTGAGGAAGGAATCATTCTGCTTTTAATAGAGTATATCTCGTTTTTGGAGAAATTTTAACTTTCTCTTTCTGTCAGAAGAACACTTCGACTTTTGGGAATGATCACTTTTATTTGTTTAAAAATGAATTTTCCTGCACAATGAAATGAGCTTCTGAAGAAGGTTTTGATTTTTGTGCCCCAGTAAAGGGTTTATTTTTAGTACTTCAAGCAAGGTGAAGTACGCCTCTGCAGAGGTCTTTTGGTCTCTGAAGAGAAGCAATTTTGGTCTCCGAAGAGAAGCAATTTTGGTTTCCGAAGAGAAACAATTTTGGTCTCCGAAGAGAAGCAATTTTTGTCTCCGAAGAGAAGCAATTTTGGTCTCCGAAGAGAAGCAATTTTGGTCTCCGAAGAGAAGCAATTTTGGTCTCCGAAGAGAAGCAATTTTGGCATTTCAGCTCTGGTGAAGTGGGTCTCCGAAGAGAAGCATTTTGCACTTCTACACGAGTGAAATGTGCCTCCGAAAAGGGCTTTTTAGTATTTCATCACTGGCGAAGTGGGTCTCCGAAGAGAAGCATTTTGCACTTCTACACGGGTGAAATGTGCCTCCGAAGAGGGATTTTGCCTCCGAAGAGGTCTTGAAATTGCCTGGAAGTTACTTTCTCATGGTTGAGTGGATCCACGGGGCGGACGCAAGTTGCTTGATTGGATGTTCGTTTGTACAAACGATCGCAATTAATTAACAAGGGCCCTGTTCCTTCAGCTTGGGAAGGTGCCCCTCCGGTGGTTCCACCAATCTTGTTATTGAGAGAAGCACTTTCATTTAGTGGCGTGCCTCGTTAGAGGGCTTTGTTGACCTTTGGGAAGGAGCATCGGTTGGTTGGTGTGCCAGGAAGGTTGCTTCTCAGGGGCGAGTAGATCCACGGGACGGACGCAAGCTGCCTGATCGGATGCATCACGATCAGTTAGCATGGGCTCTGTTCCTTCTGCTTGGGAAGGTGTCCCTTCGGTGGTTCTACCGGCCCTTTTATTGAGGAGCAAAATTCCTTTTGGTTGCTTCCGTGCTTGCTTGGCCATGTTCTCCCACCATCTGCCCATTAGCGATCTTTTATTATCATTTCCAAGCGTATCTTCGTTCCTTTTGCAAGTAAATTGCCTCATCCGAAGAAGTGGACTTCACTGTTAAATAACTTCATGAGACAAACGCGAGTCACCTAGCTGGATGTCTATTCATATTGACAATCACAACCGGTTAACGAAGGCTTGCCCCAGTGAAGTTGCCAACTTTTCATGTGAGGTTCTTCTTGTATAGGATTTGAATATGGAATTTTTTGTTGCTTGGTATTTGCTTTAATAAATGATTTGTAAGGCTCGCTTAGCTTTGCGATGGGTGAGCTTTGCTTTAATGACCTGCAATATTAGATCGACATTTTAGCAATACATTTAGAGTATTTACACATCGAAATATAACAAGCATTTTATAATAGAAAACACAGAATGCATAGTTTTTCATTATTCAGTCACGCTGATTTCTCAACGGTTTACAATGCAGAAGTTACATATCCATCATTATTTTTTACAAATTTAAGCAACGCTGTTAAGCAAAAAATGGATGCTAGTGATTGTTGTTTCTGAATCTCCAAGCTAGATTTCCATTTGTGCTTGATTCATAGCTTTTGGATTTTTACGCCAGAGAAAGTGAGAGATGCCCCAGCCGCAGTTTTGTGGGTAATTAGTAGTCGTCCCAACTTCTGCCTGCTGGGTATGGACCTCCTGTGACAACATTAATGACAAGCTTTTCTGAATCTTGCGTTGCAGTGTTGTGGTGAGAATCGGGTGGATGGGTAGGACATTGTGGTTGATCCCGAGTAGATGAGGTTGGATCGACTCCGCTTCTCTTAACGTATTGTTGGAGTTTACCCTGCTCCAGCAATTCTTCAATCACATTCTTTAACTGGCGACATTGGTCAGTGTCATGGCCAGGTTGATTGTGAAATTGGCAGAATTTTCCATTACGCTTTGCACCTCTCGTCATCTCAGGTGGCTTAGGATACCTGACAACGTCCTTTGTTGCAAAAAAGATATTTCTTGGTGTATCAGTTAAAGGAGTAAGATCTGAAGGATTAAAGTGGCGAGGTTTCTTTTCATTTCCCTGGCTCTTTCCTCCTTCATTCTCCCTTTTCTGACTTTCAGATTCTCTTTTATTAGATGGGACATTGTTATTATTAGTTTGGGCAGCAACCACTTTCGATGTCGTAGAAAGGCTTTCAAGGCGAATGAACTCGTCGGCCTTTTTATAAAAAATTTCAAGTGAGTTCGGTTCCTTCATCTTTAGCCATATTCCAAATTTACTCGATTTATCAATGGCTCGCATCAAATAAGTCAGGATCATGCGTGGTTCCGCATTTTCTACTTCGGCTAAAGCTATATTGAAACGGCTCAAGAAAGATTTGATCGATTCTCCGGGCGCTTGTTCCAGGTTAGACAGTGACATTATATCCTTAGCTTTTGAAGCATACAATCTGAACTGTTCTTTGAACTTTTGCGTTAAGTCGGAGAACTTATCTACAGACCGTACTGGAAGCTTCGTGAACCAAAGTAAAGCCACACCTTCCAGGTATACTGGAAAGTATCGACACTTGATCTCGTCTGATGCTCTTGCACCGGTCATATGCCAATCGTATTTGTAGAGGAAATGATTAGGGTCACTGGTTCCCCTATAGGCTTGGATAGTAGGAGGTGCAAATTTCCTTGGAAACTCCGCTTTCAGGATCCTTTCAGTAAACGGAGTTCTGCTTG
This sequence comes from Allium fistulosum, assembly GCA_030737815.1. Lineage (NCBI taxonomy): Eukaryota > Viridiplantae > Streptophyta > Magnoliopsida > Asparagales > Amaryllidaceae > Allium > Allium fistulosum. The sequence continues at coordinate 13,216,468 of JASFAW010000015.1, read as the reverse complement.
GCGCAAATCCCCAGTCGTTCTCATCCTCTTCCCTTTGCATGCTCTCTTTCATGATGCGGCTAACCATTTCGGACAGGTATTCTTTATTGTTCAAAGACACCTCCGAACAAGCATCAGTTCTTCCCTCGGAAGTTTGCCCGGGCATATGTTCATGACAAGTTGGTTGCGGCATAGAACCATTAGCCTGGAAAGGTGGCATTTCAGGAAGAGTAGTTTGATGGTTTTCTGGTTGACGATTTGCCCCGAGCAGAGCAGTTAACCTATCCATCATCAAAGCATTTTGGGTTTCAATCTGTTGGTATAATCCAGAAACTGCATCATCCAATTCAGCCCTGGTGACTCCAACGGTTTGAGTTTCTTGGTCTGTTGTTGGGAAAGCGGAAGTCCCTTCGTGAGCATTTCCGGATCTGATAGGTCTACCTCTTCTTCCAGGAGCCATTATTTCGGATCTGGTTTTTAAGAGAGGTTCTTTTTATGAATCTTTGCAAAGCAACGGTGGATGATCGCCTGAGTTCATTTCTCGGTGAAAGCACCAAAATGTTAACGCTAAAAAGTGAACATTAACACCCGGTGTGTGTAATAGAATTGTGAAAGCACCACCCGTTGGTACGGGAACAGAATATAAGCTAAAAATAGCAGAAAAGTAGTAAATGAACAACAGATTTATAGTGGTTCGGCCCGTAATTGAGCCTACGTCCACTTTATAATCTTTTATTGCTGATTCGGTTACAATTTGATACAATATCCTCCAAAAAACAATACAACTTGATCATGAAAGCACTCTTGACTACTAGCTCAATCTTTGATGATGAAACTCGACGAATCCGTGTTGGATGTAAGGAGTTCTTCTCGAAGCTTGTTGTAGTGTCTCGAATGCTTGAAGATCTTTGATTGCTGAATGAGAGGAGGCTTCGACAGAGTAACGGCGCTTGAAGAAATGAATGGCCAAAAGTCCTCTTCATGTTGGAAGTGGTGGGGTATTTATAGGAGCTGATTTGGACTCTGGAAATTTTCCTAAGTCCTAAGCCGTAGCCGACTTAGTATAAGTCGCGGCTGACTTATGATAGGTCGCGGCTAGCTCATCAGTTTCAACACTTCCTTAGTAGTTCACCTCCTCTTCTTGTTTTATGCTTCAAGTCCTAAGTCGCCGAAGACTTAAGGTAAGTCAGTGACGAGATAAAGGTGTATAAGGTGTTCTAAGATTATACACGACTTAGTATAAGTCGTAGGTCGGCGACGACTTAAGAGATAGGTCGTAGGTCTTAAGTTATCAACAATTGCCTTAGGTCCAAGACTCCCTTATCTCGTAGACTCTTAAGTCGTAGTACTTCTTAACTCGGAGCATTCCATAACTCGGTGTTGTTAGGTCGGAGCAGAGTTAACTCGCAATCTTAAGTCGGCAATTTGTTAACTCGGAAGCCCTTGTTAACTCGCAATTTGTTAAGTCGGTTGGCTTCCTTAAGTCGGCAGCTCTTCTCAGTAGTTAGATCGGCAACTGTTGGGTCAGAGCTTTCTTAGGTCGTAGCAGGCTTCTAAGTCGGCATGTGTTTAGATCGGAGGCTATTCTAGCTCGTATACTGTTAGGTCAGACCGTTCCTTAAGTCGTCTTCTGTTAAGTCGCGAATCAGAGGATTAACATTATCTTTTTAAAACTTCTTTCAAATTAATCCAATTCTTTCAAAAGGAATTTACAAAAAAATCCAACTTTAATTTCAAAAACCCCAATTTTATTTATTTCTGGTATCCAACGATACCAAAAATACATTCGGCTAAATTATAGCCTTTAACAAATTCAATCACAAATATAATCACTCATAGATTATAAATAAATAATCACATAGCATATGAAACAAATTCATACAACATATGAAACAAATTCATATAACATATGAAACAAATTCATATAATTTGAGGAATCCAGTTGGATCCCTCCAACCTGTTTCCCTACATCCACAGACGTTAGCACAATACCAATTCCACTTCGAGGTGGAATATCGCGGTATATGGGATTTATAAAATATCATCCGCTATTATGCGGCGCATAGGGTCTCATCCGCTATATAATGCGGGAAATCAACTCCAAATATATATATATACTACTATATATACTATCACCCAAACAGTCAATCAATAACTGCAATTCAAATTTTTTAATTTGAGTGAGAAGATCTCACCTTTGCTTTTATTTTGCAATCCAATCCCGTTCCAGTTTGTTTTCTTCATAGAATTAGACCTTGTATAGAACGATTTATACAATTTATTAATATTCGAATTCACCAAACAATTAATCAATAAATTTTAATTCCAAACTAATGACTTAATTATTTAATTTAAAATCAAATTTCCTTTAATATTCAAAATTCCTTTTTAACTTGTAACAGAGATATTTTTATACTTTATTGTAAAACTAAATTTCATTTCTATATATATAAATTTCAAACATTATAATGTTTCATAAATATTCGAATAAATCGAACTAATAAAATTTCACTTGATAAATTAAATTAACTAACAGTTTATTTTTTTCTTTACTGTACATACTTATACATACAGTACAAAATTTAAAATTTTAAAATCAAAGAATAAATTGCTTTTACACCTTACTATAATATTCTCTGCAATATATTCACATATATATATATATGTGTGTGTGTTATCAAAAAAATTCAAATTGAATTATATACCTCATTGTCGAGATGAACTCCATGCACCGCGATTTGCCAGAGTCGCCACCGCGACTTCGTTTGTTCCCTCAGATTTGCTCGAACCCACCCCGCGCACGCCTCACGAGATCTCGATTCCACCCTTCCACGTGCGTGGCACCTCCTCGTCTTCGACAAAACCCATACCAGCATCACGAGTTCGTGACGTCACCGCCTCACTCGACCACTGCTTCGACAGCTCGAGCGCCAACTCTAAAATCGATCGCGACCACCCTAACTCCACGTGCGCGGCATTATCGAGATGAACAAGATGACTCGATTTCATGAGGGGAAATGATGCGGTTAGTCTTGAAAAACTGGAAATGGAGTTTGAATAGGTAGATTTCGATTAGGGGATTTCAAATTTTTAAAGTTGAAATCGCTTTGAACTTCAGCTGAGAGTTTCGATTTCTCTTTTTTTTCTCGAATTTGATTTGAACTGGAAGTATATAGAGGGAATACGTGCGATTGAATTAGATAAACGTATTTCCTTTCGGCCGTTATTCTTTTGAACGAGATATTTTTTTCTGCTCTTGAAATGATTCGCGTGAAATTTGTAAAGAAATGGGGAGACACGGGCGAGACGTTGGCGTATGGAGGAAGGCTGCAATGCTTCAGGGAAAAAGTTCTGATATGGAAAGAAAGTAGGCTGCTATTTGACTTAGGGTATAAATATATTTTAATTTAAATTCAAATTCAAATTATCTCGACAAATACAACACGATATTCTTGACTTCCTATCGAGGCGTGCCGCTAGGCGTTTACAATGTTATGCCCCTATTCCGAACGCAATGGAAAAGGTTTCGAGTCCAAATTCGATTGTATGGAGAAGATAGCTTTTCGAACCAGTTATAATATTTAATTTCAGCGCGTTTTCTTATCGTACGGCCAAACGATCACTCCAAACATTATGAAAATTGAAATCCGATAATAATACTCTATTACGGATCCAATGAAACTGGTTTCGTCAAATTCCGAGACTGTACCTCGGAAGGCTATTTTTAAATATCGATTTAAACGATAAAATTTCAAAACTAAACAAAACAGTTTCAAATTCAATTCTAAAGCTTCCATTATCTTCAGTATTATAAATATGAATTTTCTAAGCCTTGAAAATAATTTTTAATCAGCTTAAAACTAAAGATACAATATTTTACCCAGTTTCAATGATTAAATTCAATAATTAAATTTCCAAATAAATTCCGTTTTTTGAATTTCAAATTAAACTAACTTCTAGATATTTAAAATCAATTAAATATCCTGATTTCAAATGTTAAAAATTCAGGGTCGTTACATATATTGATGTATATATGACTCTACTTGAGACTTCTTGTATGTTGTACAGTCATTCTCTATCACGATTTATTCATATATGAGGAGATAAGATTATACTGGATAGGTGTCCAAAGTATAGTGGATTCTCATATCTTTAATTATATCCAACTAATGGGTAGGTGCTCTATATTTTACATTTAGGTGGTCTATTTTACATTGTTTAATGATTTTGGGTTTTGATGATGATTTCTGGATATGCATGATTCACCCATTCGATATTGATTTTGTGATTTTTATTTGATGTCATTCTATATATGGATGATGACATCTTTATGCATGGATTTATGATATTTGATGTTATATGGTACATTTGGGATTGTTTGTGGTATTTAATTGTATATATATATATATACACACCATGCATACATTGCTAATTAATATCATGGATATTATATATTATATTCCCTATATACATTTAGTTACCTATATACATTAACTACTGGTTTAGATATAGTTTGACCAGTGTATTATTTATATAATACTCGGGTCAGCCCGAGACATTTCAGGTACAAGGACGACGAGACCAGTTTGTGTATTCTTAGCATAGAGGAGAGAAGATATTTGTTATTATAGATTATTATCTTGTATTATATAGTCTCTCGTGTGTATATTGTTATGGAACATTGTACATTATTTTTATATTGTGTGTGTGTGTATTCGCGACGATTGACTCTATGATCTCTGATATTTCTATATATTGTGTTTTGTTCTATCCAAGAGGCACACGTGTTTATTGCTTTATATTGATATTGTATATGTATAGGTGAGTTATCTATTCGAAGTTTAAATATGTATCGGTGCTAGCCAAGGGAATATTCACGTATGTTCCCCCTATAGCCTCATTCTACGTATTAGCTGACAGCATTTCTCGGTACAACTCTTGGACAGTATGGGTATAGAGGTAGGGGTGTCTACAAATTTTGGTATTTGAGCTGGTTCAGAACAATACATTATATATAAAAGAAACGAGTCTTGTCCTAGTGGGTGTGTGGTAGATTATTGTTTATACTTAAGTGATAGGAGTATATGATGATTACTATGGTGATCATCTAGGACGTACTTGTTATTTTTGATAACATTATTCAGGAGATTTAATTAGATAAATTAAATAGAATATTGTAACCGTTAAGTAATAAGGGCGTTGAGATTTGAATAGATAAAATTAAGGTCGTGCTCAATTAAGTAATTAACTGGGCTTAAGAATGGGTTATAAGTGAATAAATTTACATAAGGGTATATTGGGAATTTGTCGCACATAACCCTTACTCTTATATATTCTCGTTCCTTACCATTTTATTCCCATTCACGTCATTTTGAAAAAAAAACGTATGAAGAGGAGCCGGCCATAATTAAAGAGAAGAGAAATCAAAGTAAAGCTAGGCATTCAAGCTTAGGAGAAAGTAATCTCAATCCAATCTCCTTATCGTAATCAAGATGAATAATAATTCAATCTCTATTTTGTTTTATAATCATATGTTTTCGGATTTAAGGTTAAATTCGTTTTTATGATGAATTGGATGATGATATGCTTGAATTATTATTTGTTTAACTTAAACAAGATTGTTCAAATAGGATTATACATGGTTTCAGGGCAAAACCGATTTATATTGATGTTTAAATGCCATTGAAAAATTTTATGTTGTATAAAACATGATTTTGGAGTTGGGTTTTAATTTTGATAATTTTCCAAGCTATGAAAAGATTACTATGAATTTTCAAAAAAAATATGGTTAATTGGTTTTGTAAATTTATTTCAGAAAATATATTAAGAATTTGGGTCTGAAATTTTGATATGTTAGATAACATGATTAAAGCGAATTTCTGGAATTTTTGGGGATTTTTTCTAAGTGATTTGCTAAGCGAATTAAATTATTTTAGAAGAGGGACTTCTTTGCAATATTGGTTTTGCTTAATGGAAGGGCTTATTTGGTAACTTAATCATGGTTTAGATCTGAAATTAGCGGCAGTTATTTTAGTAAAGAATTTGAAAAGTTAAGGCAACCAATCTTGTGTTTACACATGGCAGGTTAGTTAGAAAGTGTTTGCTTCAATTAGTATTAAATTAGGTTTACCTAGAAAAGTTGGTTCTGCCTTCTTTAGAAGTACCTTTCAACTCAAAGCTTCCACCTTCAATCAAGTCGAAACCCACTAAGCCGAAACCAATACACAAGGTATCACTTATATGGTACGTAGTGGATTGGAGAAAGGCAGAAGGCTTGGTGTCGAAAGCATGGCTTCCGATGGGGTCGATACCTTTGTTTGTTTTAAAGAGAAGCGTCTGTCTTCGTTTATTTAAGCCTTCGAAGGAGTCGAAGCATGTGCTTTCGAGAAAGGTTTTTAAATGCTTTTGAAGGGATTGCCCTCAACTTATGTTTTAAAGAGTAAGCTTTCGAATGGGTTTCTTTACTTACAAAATAATGCTTTCGAAAGGAGGGGTTTCGACCTAGTCGAAGCTCTGCTGCCATTCTTTAGCCTTTCAAGTGTATTGAAGTCATCAATGCTTTTGAAAGGTAGTGCCTGTTTTTAAAGATATTTTAAGCCACTTCCTAAATGCTTTCGAAAGGGTCCAACGGTTTTAAAGGCAATGGCTTCGAAAGGGGTTTCGACGCTATCCTTCAATGTTTTGTTTAAATGATTTGAAGCTTTCGAAAAGGATGGTGCCGACGCCATCATGTTTTCCCCAATATTTTTATATGATAAAGGATGGTTTCGAAAGGGATACTTTCATTTATATTCACTTTGGCCCAAATAATATTTTATGTATAAACCCAATGGTTTCGAAATGAGGACTTTCAATGGTTTTGGAAGGGTCACTTCTAATGGTTTCGAAAGGGGTACTTTCAAGGGTTTTGAAGCTATGCTTCTAAGTGTCATTATTTAATACTATAATACGTTTGAAAGGTTTCGAAAGAGAAGTTTTAAAGTGTTTCGAAAGGCAGGGGCCTAATGTTTCGAAAAGAGATTTATATGCTTTCGAAGGAGGTTATCCAGTGAAGTCGAAAGCATGGTTTTGAAGGTTTCGATAGCCTTAGTTCTTAAAACAAATAACCCAATCTCATTTTTGAAAGAAAACCATGGCATAAATATATAAAGTATTATAAAAAGGAGTTTTTGAAGAAGTTTTCTTTGATTAAAAGGTTAAAGGGATTAACCAAGTTATTGTGTATACTTCTTCATATATGTATATATTCACATTGTAATGGACCCATAATTGAATTTTGGGGAAGGGCAGAATAACTAGCTAGGTTGACCCAGTAGTGAATATAAATTAAGTTAACTCTTGAATGAGTAGAATTACATCCAGGAGGTCAAGAAGACCAGAATATAGGATGCTAAAATATTAAAGGAAAAGATATTGGTAGGGGCCAATAAGTTCTCAGTAAGCTCATGAAAATTGTGTATAGGAAAAAATATTGGCTAGGGCCAATAGGTTCATAGTTAGCCTATGAAAACTATGTATAAATGAAGATGCCAAAAAGATAGGTGCATAGTAAGCCCATGAAAACTATGATTTGATACTGGCAGGGGCCAGTAGATTTGTAGTTAGCCCATGAAAACTATATCCGGATTAAGATATTGATAAATGTTAATAGGTTGCTATTCGACATATGAAAACTAGGATAAGAATAAAAGATATTGGAGTAACCAATAGGTTCCTAGTCAACCCATGAAAACTAGGATGATTGTAAAGATATTGGAGTTACTAATAGGTTCATAGCGATCTCATGAAAAGTATGTAATTGGACAGCGGTTCCTTAAACTTTTACCTGTTATTATTCAGCCCATGAAAACTATTAGGTCAATAGTAATCCTAGAAAATATAATTGTGATAGATAGTCAAAAAAATGAAAGGGGATGGGTAATCCAGAATTTATTTATTTTGTTTTGCATATCATCATTTCATGTTATGTTGTTTTGAATTGTTTTAACCATTGTGGATGTAGGAGCATAGTATATGTTTTAAAAAGGTTTTAGGATACTAGTGAGAGGAAAACCTATTCCACTAAGCGGCGTGGTCTCACTAGATATCTAAATGATTTGAAATGGTAGATTATTATTCATACCAGACTTTATGTCTGACTCAAAGTTTATGTTTTCGCCTTAAACTCTCGGATACTCAATTGATTTTGAGTAGCTTAAGAGTTGAGATTTTCAGGTACCTTATTAGACGAATAAAGCTTTCGGAGACGTGCAGGAGGCATGATAGCTATTTAGAGTTCTTTTTATTTGGATTTTGTTGTGTTGTTTGTAATGGAAATGTTGTTATATTGCCTGTATATACTCTGATCATCCAAGGGGGCATCTTCATATGTCGCTCTTGGCGTATATTGTAATAAATATATTTTCTTTGAACGTGGTTAACAATTGTGGGATTATGTAATGAATTGGAAATGTTTTGACATGAAATGTGATCTTGTTGGAAGTTTTAATTTTTTTCCATATTCATGTGTTTCTGTGTATCAATGAATCTAACACCGCCGTATTTGGTCGCCGAGGATTAGTAAATTTGGCTGACTGGAGCATCCGTAGCCGTTAGTTTTGGGCCTCCAAGTAGGGGGATGTTACAAGTTGGTATCAGAGCATAGGTTTATGAAACTAACAAGAAAAGTTAAACCTAAAAGCTTTTCTAAACATAATCCAGTGAATCATAAACATGATCGGGTTTGGGATAACACTATAGTAACATACTTGTATTTTATATATATATATATATATAAGTACTACTCCCCTCTCTCTTAGACCATTCTTCTTTATCTTACTAAGGCTCGTATGCAGATTTATGAGAAAGAAGATATGGAAGTAGGAAACGGAAGAGGAAATCTCGGTGGAGGAAGCACCACAATTAATGGAAATGCTCGACCTAATACCAAGAGGAACCAAGGTCGACAGGCTAATGCAAACCAAAATACTGATGCTAATGTGGGTGCTGGAAATCTACCAGTAGATATGGGGTCGATGTATTAGTTCCTCATCAATGTGATGCAAGCAGGAGCTGCTACTGGTGTGGCTGGAAATGTTGGAGGAGCTAACCATGTGGCTCCAGTTGGAAATAACTGTACTAAGCTGAGTAGAGATTACACCAGTCTGGGTGGAAAGCCATTTATAGGGATGGAGGATGCCATAGAAGTATAGAATTGGTTGTTGCCTTGTGAGCGTATCTTTGCTGATTTGGGTTTAAATGATGAGCAGAAGAGAAGGTTAGCCTTTATACAGTTGCAGGGGTCAGCACTTCATTGGTGGAATAGTGTCACGGCCGGAGTACCGGAGGAGGAGTTGATTTGGGACAAATTCAGAAGGAAATTTGAATAGAGGTTTTTATCCGAGGTTGCTAAGTCAGCATTGATGACAAAGTTTATGGATCTAGTTCAGGGAGAGATGTCGGTTATCATGCCACTATGAGCTGTCTCGATATGGGTTTGTTATTGTTGACACTGACATCAGAAGGAATGAAAGGTTCATTCGGGGATTGAGACCTGAGCTTGTTAGAGCAACCATGACATATATTCGTGATCCTTGTAATGTGGTTGTGGAGATGGCAATTCGCCATGAGGAAATGCTTGCTGTTTGTGCTAGAGAGAAGCCAGTTGAAACCCAAGGTTCTCAGGGAAAGAAGAGAAAGTTCTTTAAGAAGAAGGGAGCCCAAAAGGGAGATGCTACCAAGAAGGCAAAGGCTGACTTAGTTTGCTACAAATGTGACAAGAATGGTCATTATGCAAATGAGTGTCGGTCAAGCAAGGGGAAGAAAGCTGTAGACAAGAAGAATGTGAAGTGCTTTAACTGTGATCAAGTTGGGCATTATAAGAACCAGTGTCCAGAGCCAGTCAGGGCGGATATGGGAAAGGTTTTTGCTGTTGGATCATCTGCTAATCCAACTGCAGCTGATAAAGGAAAGACTATGATGGATGGTGTGTTTTGATTCAGAGTATACCAGTTAGGATACTATTTGATACTGGTGCATCACAATCATTATATCTCAGTGTTCAGTTGATAAGTTATGTTTAGAACCCACATACCTTGTTACTTCCTTAAGGGTTGCGAATCCAATAGGAGGGTATGCAACTCTGGGGATGAGATGTGACTAGTTAGAACTTGATTTGTTAGGTCATAAGTTTGCATGCAGTCTGTATGTTTTTGATTTCGTAGATTTCAAAATCATTTTGGGTATGGATTAGTTGAGGAGGTATGAGGCTAGGATATTTTGCCAAGATGGGGAGATATCACTAAGACACACTGATATTCATAACCAAATTATATTCACAGTGGAGAATTCTAACTGGAGTAGTTGTGCTTTGTTAAGTACAATGGAAGTGGGAGAAGCTCTAAGTCAGGTTCAAGTCGCAAGGGAGTTTTCAAATGTTTTTGAGCCAGTCACAGGACTACCACCAAAACGAGCTCTCGAGTTTCGGATAGATCTTGTGCTAGGAGCTGAACCTGTAAGTAGACCACCTAGCAGGATGACACCGACTGAAATGAAGGAATTGAAGGTGCAGCTAGTGGGTCTAGATGGAAGGAATTTTATTGGACCAAGCAGTTCCCCTTGGGGAGCGGTTGCGGTGTCCGTGAAGAAACTGGATGGGTCATTGAGGATGTGTATCGACTATCGTAAGCTGAACGAGAGGACGATAAAGAATAAGTATCCTTTGTCGAGAATTGATGATCTATTTGATCAGTTGAGTGGAGCCAGAGTGTTTTCCCAGTTGGATTTGACAACAGGTTTCCATCAGTTAAGAGTGGCAAAGGATAGTATTCCTTTGACATCATTTCGGACTAGATATGGTTCGTATGAGTGGTTAGTAATTCCATTCGGGTTAACGAATGCACATGCTTTCTTTGTGGATTTGATGAACCGAGTCTTCCGAGAGTATTTGGATAGATTTGTGTTGGTGTTATAGATGACATTTCGGTATACTCTAATGATGAAATAGAGCATGAAGATCATCTTAGAGTTGTGCTTGAGACGCTGAGGCAGAATCAGCTAAAGGAAAAGTTTTTCAAGTGTCATTTTTGGAAGAAGGAGGTTAAGTTTCTTGGTCACGTGGTTTTAGAGAAGGGTTTGTCAATCGATCCAAATAAGATTGAAGCTGTTAATAATTGGAAGAGACCAGAAAAAATGACTGAGATTAGAAGTTTTCTTGGACTTGCTGGCTACTACCAAAGATTCATCAAGGATTTCTCGTGGATAGTAGCGCCTTTGACTAAGCTTACCAGGAAGGAGGTGAAGTTTGTTTGGTTCGACAAATGTGAGGAAGCATTTCTTAAGTTAAAGCATTTGTTGACCAATGCACTAGTATTAGTAGTTCCAAACGGAAACCAAAGGGTTGGTGGTGTATACTGATGCATGTGGAACTGTATTGGGAGCTGTGTTAATGCAAAAGGGTAAAGTGATTGCCCACGCTTCACGACAGCTCAGACCACATGAATTTAGATATCCTACTCATGATTTGGAGTTAGCTGTGGTGATCTTCGCATTGAAGATTTGGAGACATTATCTCTTAGGGGAGAGATTTGAGCTTACACAGATTATAAGTCTTTAAGATACTTATTCTCTTAGAAAGAGCTGAATATGTGACAGCAGAGGTGGCTGGAATTTTTTGTTGCTTATGATTTTGGTATAGAGTGTACACCAGGGAAAGGTAATGAAGTAGCGGATACTTTAGCAGAAGACACCAGAATGTAGTGTTGGCTATGTTGGCAGAATGGAAGGATCTAGAAGCTTTGGCCAGTTGTGATGTGCAGTTAAGATCAACTGCTAGTTCTAGTCAGAGTACTGCCATGTTGTCCTGTTTAGAAGTTCGACCAGTGTTGATCGAGAGAATTGCTTCTAAGCAGAAGGAGGATCCATTATTGGTCGAGAACATCAGAAGGCTTGTGGTTGGAACTCAGATCAATGATCTGAAAGATTTTTGTATTGACAAGAGAGGATGGTTGAGAAAGAAGGGACGATTATGTGTTCTAGATGTTGAGAACTTGAGGAAGGAAGTTCTTAAGGAATGTCATCGATCCAAGTTTACGATTCATCCTAGAGGGACCAAGATGTATCAAGATATGAACATGAGCTTCTATTGGGAAGGTATAAAGAGGGATGTTGGCTTGTGGGTTAGGTAGTGTGCAAACTGTCAACAAGTGAAAGACGAACATCATAATGGGTTGCTTCAGCCTCTTGAGATTCCGGTGTGGAAATGGAATTCGATATCCATGGATTTTATAGACAGGTTGCCAAGGTCGAATAGGAGAAATGAAAGTATATGGGTTATAGAGGACAGGTTGACCAAGAGTACCCATTTCATTCCAGTTAGGACAACCAGGACGGCACCTATTTTAGCTAAGTTGTTCATTAAGAACATAGTTAGACTACATGAGATTCCTAGTAGCATAGTCAGCGACAGAGATGCTTTGTTCACTAGTGAATTCTGGAAGAGTCTACAGGATGTGTTAGGCACTAAGCTCAAGATGAGTACAGCATATCACCCTCAGACGGATGGGCAGATAGAGAGAGTCAATAAGGTACTCGAGGATTTACTAAGAGCTTGTTTATTGGACTTTGGTGGATCTTGGGAGGATCACCTACATTTGGTTGAGTTTTCCTATAATAATAGTTACCAGACTAGTATAGGAATGGCGCCTTTTGAAGCTTTGTATGGGAGGCCATGCAAATCACCAGCATGTTGGTTGGAGACTGGGGACAGATTGGTCTTAGGTCCAGATTTGGTTAGGGAGTTGTCAGAGAAGATTGAGTTAATCCGAGAATGGATGAAAGAAGCTCAATCCAAGCAGAAGAGTTACGCAGATAAAAGGCGAAAAGACCTAGAGTTCTCAGTTGGAGATAGGATTTTCATTAAGGTATCACCGATGAAGGGTGTGGTACGGTTCGAAAAGTCAGGGAAACTGGCATCGAGATATGTTGGTACATTCCATATTATAGAGAGGATTGGAAAGCTCACATACAAAGTAGAGTCGCCAAGCAGTATGGTAGGTGCCCATAATGTATTTCATGCGTCTCATCTTCACAAGTATGTGCATGATCCAGAGGCTACTATTACTCTGACAAGGTTGGAAGATCTAGTAGTAGAGCCTAATTTGACTTTTGTTAGACAACCAGTTTAGGTTGTAGCGAGAGATGAGAAAAGATTGAGGAACAAAACAGTCAAGTTGGTGAAAGTTCAGTGGAGCGACAAAGAGAAGGACTGTACTTGGGAGACAGAAGACAGGATTCGAGATACTTATCCTGATCTTCTTTGAGGGTATTTCCATATTAGACTTATATAGATAATTTCTAGTTAGGCGGACTAGTATGGTTGTTAGGAGTCGTTACAGATGATTGCTATGTTTAGTATTTGGTCCTTACCGAATTTCGAGAACGAAATTCTTTAATGATGGGAGCTTGTAACACTCCTAGTTTTTGATCATATTATTCAGGAGATTTAATTAGATAAGTTAAATAGAATAATGTAAATGTTAAGTGATAAAGGGGTTGACATTTGAATAAATATGATTAAGGTCGTGCTCAATTAAGTAATTAAATGGGCCTAAGAACGGGTTATAAGTTAATAAATTTACATAAGGGTATATTGGGAATTAGCTGCACATAACCCTTACCCTTATATATTCTCGTTCCTTACCATTTTATTCCCATTCACGTCATTTTGAAAACAAAAACGTATGAAGAGGAGCCGACCATAATCAAAGAGAAGAGAAATCAAAGTAAAGCTAGGGATTCAAACTTAGGGAAAATTAATCTCAATCCAATCTCCTTATTTTAATCAAGGTGAATAATAATTCCATCTCTATTTTGTTTTATAATCATATATTTTCAGATTTAAGGTTAAATTCATTTTTATGATGAATTGGATGATGATATGCTTGAATTATTATTTGTTTAATTTAAATAAGATTTTTTAAATAGGAATATACACAGTTTTAGGGAAAAACCGATTTATATTGATGTTTAAATGCCATGGAAAAATTTTATGTTGTATAAAACATGATTTTGGAGGTTGGTTTTTAATTTTGATACTTTTCCAAGCTATGGAAAGATTATTATGAATTTTCAAAGGAAAATACGGTTAATTGGGTTCATAAATTTATTTTGGAAAATATATTGAGAATTTGGGTCTGAAATTTGATATGTTAGATAACATGATTAAAGTGAATTTCTGGAATTTTTGGGGATTTTTCTTAAGTGATTTGCTAAGCAAATTAAATTATTTTAGAAGAGGGACTTCTTTGCAATAATTGTTTTGCTTAATGGAAGGGCTTATTTGTTAACTTAACCATGGTTTAGATCTGAAATTAGCGGCAGTTATTTTAGTAAAGAATTTGAAAAGTTAAGGCAACCAATCTTGTGTTTACACATGGCAGGTTAGTTAGAAAGTGTTTACGTTAATTAGTATTAAATTAGGTTTACCTAGAAAAGTTGGTTCCGCCAGAAGTACCTTCCGACTCAGAGCTTCCGCCTTCAATCAAGTCGAAACCCACTAAGCCGAAACCAATACACAAGGTATCACTTAGATGGTACATAGTGGATAAGAGAAAGGCGGAAGGCTTGGTGTTGAAAGCATGGCTTCCGATGGGGTCGATACCTTTGTTTGTTTTAAAGAGAAGCGCATGCCTTTGTTTATGTATGCCTTCAAAGGAGTTGAAGCATGTGTTTTCGAAAAAGGTTTTTAAATGCTTTCGAAGGGGTTGCCCTCAACTTATGTTTTAAAGAGTAAGCTTACTTATAAAATAATGCTTTCGAAAGGAGGGGTTTCGACCTAGTCGAAGCTCCGCTGTCGTTCTTTAGCCTTTCGAGTGTATTGAAGTCATCAATGCTTTCGAAAGGTAGTTCTTGTTTTTAAAGATGTTTTAAGCCACTTCCTAAATGCTTTCGAAAGGGTCTAAGGGTTTTGAAGGCAATGGCTTCGAAAGAGGGTTTCGATGCTATCCTTCAATGTTTTGTTTAAATGATTTGAAGCATTCGAAAGGGATGGTGCTGACGCCATCATGTTTTCCCTAATATTTTTATATGATAAAGGATGGTTTCGAAAGAGATGCTTTCATTTATATTCACTTTGACCCAAATAATATTTTAAGTATAAACTCAATGGTCGAAAGGGGGACTTTCAATGGTTTCGGAAGGGCCACTTCCAATGGTTTCGAAAGGGGGACTTTCAATGATTTTGGAAGGGTCACTTCCAATGATTTCTAAAGGGGTACTTTCAAGGGTTTTGAAGCTATGCCTCTAAGTGTTATTAAGTAATACTTTAATACGTTCGAAAGGTTTCGAATGAGAGGTTTTAAAGTGTTTCGAAAGGCAGGGGCCTAATGTTTTGAAAAAAGATTTATATGCTTTCGAAGGAGGTTATGCAGTGAAGTCGAAAGCAAGGTTTTGAAGGTTTTAACAGCCTTAGTTTTTAAAGCAAATAACCCAATCTCATTTTTGAAAGAAAACCATGGCATAAATATATAAAGTATTTTAAAATGGAGTTTTTGAAGAAGTTTTCTTTGATTAAAAGGTTAAAAGGATTAACCAAGTTATTGTGTATACTTCTTCATATATGTATATATCCACATCATAATGGACCCATAACTGATTTTTGGGGAAGGGAAGAATAACCAGCTAGGTTAACTCTTTAGTGAATTTAAATTAAGATAACTCCTGAATGAGTAGAATTGCATCCAGGAGGTAAGGAAGACCAGAATATAGGATGCTAAAATATTAAAGGAAAAGATATTGGCAGGGGCCAATAAGTTCTCAGTAAGCCCATGAAAACTGTGTATAGGAAAAGATATTGGCAGGGACCAATAGTTCATAGTTAGCCCATGAAAACTATGTATAAATGAAGATGTCAGAAAGACAAGTTCATATAAGCCTATGAAAACTATGATTTGATACTGGCAGGGGCCAGTAGATTTGTAGTTAGCCCATGAAAACTATATCTGGATTAAGATATTGATAGATGTCAATAAGTTCCTAGTCAGCCCATGAAAACTAAGATAAGAAGAAAAAATATCAGAGTAACCAATAGGTTCCTAGTCAACGCATGAAAACTAGGATATATGTAAAGATAATGGAGTTACCAATAGGTTCATAGTGATCCCATGAAAACTGTAATTGGACATGGGGTCCTTAAACATTTTACCGGTTATTAGTCAGCTCATGAAAACTATTAGGTTAATAGTAATCCGAGAAAATATAATTGTGACAGTTAGTCAAAAAAAAATGGGGATGGGTAATCCAGAATTGATTCATTTGTTTTGCATATCATCATTTCATGTTATGTTGTTTTGAATTGTTTTAACCATCGTGGATGCAGGAGAACAACATATGGTTTTAAAAAGTTTTAGGATACTAGTAAGGGGAAAACCCGTTCCGCTAAGTGGTGTGGTCTCACTAGATATCTAAATGATTTGAGATGGTAGATTAGTATTCATACCAGGCTTTATGTCTGACTCGAAGTTTATGTTTTCCTCTTAAACTCTTGGGTACTCAATTGATTTTGAGTAGTTTAAGAGTTGAGATTTTCAGGTACCTCATTAGACGAATAAAGCTTCTGGAGACGTGTAGGAGGCATGATAGCTATTTAGAGTTCTCTTTTATTCTAATTCTATTGTGTTGTTTGTAATGGCAAACTTGTTATATTGCCTGTATATACTCTGATCATCCAAGGGGGCATTTCATATGTCGCTCTTGGCATATATTGTTATAAATATATTTTCTCTGAATGTGGTTAACGATTGTGGGATTATGTAATGAATTGGAAATGTTTTGAAATGGAATGTGATCTTGTTGGAAGTTTTAATTTTTTCCATATTAATGTATTTCTGTGTATCAATAAATCTAACATCGCTGTATTTGGTCACCGAGGATTAATAACTATGGATGATTGCAGCATCCATAGCCGTTAGTTTTAGGCCTCTAAGTAGGGGGATGTTACAAGTTGGTTCAGAACAATACATCATATATAAAAGATACGTGTCCCGGCCTAAGATAATACTTAGAGTCACTGTCCCAGTGGATGTATGGTATATAATTGTTTATACTAGTGATAGTAGGAGTATACGATGATTACTATGGTAATCGTCTAGGACGTACTTGTTATTTTTCATACTATATATATATATATTTATTCTTATCACTTCAGTGTGTTTGTTTCCGAGTGGAATTTAAGTTGCAAAATAGAGGTTGTGAAACAAAGAGAGTTGTTAGCCAAATTAATGGTGTCGGCATTGGTGAAGGTGAATAAACTTCTATATGGCATGTTGAGTAGAAGGATGTAGTACTGATCAGAGTTGCGTAGTGGAAATTGATATATAGCTTTCCGCTGAAGGCGTATGGTTGCTTGTCTAAATACGTGTGTATTATTGTATAGTGCTTGTTTGATTTGTGGATGGATGTTGAGTGATGAATTTTATTGTTGTTGATGATTGATGAAATGGATGTATATACAAATTTTGAAAGTATATATTTTTATTTGAATAAGCAAATAATTTGTAAAAATATGAGTTTTATTTTATGAAGTGATTGGAAATTATTTTAGTAGTTTGTTTTGGTGTTAATTTTTCTGTTAAGTGCTTTAAGAATTCTAGTCGATGCATCCGGCCAATATTATCGATATGGATTCCTAAACACTAGGACGGGACATTCGAACACAATATAATATTTTGAAACTTTTATTTTCAGTGATGTTTGGTTTTGAAAAAAGAACAATGCTTTGAGAAATATTATAAAATAATAATTTGGAAGAAATACAATGTTTGGAAAAAAAATATAATGTCTTGAAAAGAAGACTCTATTTTGGGGAAAATATGTATAATGGTTTGGTAAGAGAATGGTGATGTGGAAAAAAATGATATAAGTACATATTTGTCATATAAAGAATGTATATTACGATATTGAATGCAAATATATGAGTTCCAATCAAAGTTAATTTTATAATAAGTATGTTATTCCAATATTTTGAATAAGTAATTACTCTTTCGAAAAAAAATATTGATATATTTGGAAGTATGATTATAATTATTATAAAGTATAATGGGAAAAATATATAATATAAGAGAAAGTATAACTAATTAGAGTATATTTAGTGTTGTTAATAGATTTGAATGGAGACAGTTAGCAAAGGATAAATATTTGCAATTGAATAAAGAGTGCATTCATTTAACAATTGGTAAACTGGCTAGTGCTGCTAAACTGCCAGTTTATGGAACCTGTAGCCATATTAAAGTTTTCTTAAGAAACACATTAGTAAATTAAGGGTACCCGATTCTATGTTATATTGTATATAAAAGGTTTATATGTTTATCTAGTTGCAATTTTTTGATGAATTCTTTTTTTAGATAATATTCTTTACAAGAAATCTATAGTAGTAAATAGGTTATCAAGTTCTTATAATTTTACTTAAATATGGCTATGTAGTCAAAATCCTTGTATGGATTAATTGCCTAGATATTAGTCTTCTGCATTCTTTATACTCACTCAAGAGTGTCTTTTGAGGGTTATTTTCTTTTTCTTCTTCTTCTTCCAATTTTTAGTTGTTATTGAATGCCTATTATAGTTTGATTATTATGATCCATAATTAAATTGTGATATCTTTAAGCCTAAATCACAATTCTAGAATATAGACACTTTTCATACCTATTTTATAGTGTGTTTGGCAATACTACCATATCCCAACTTTTGAGCAATGGTACCATTTTTACTTCATGGATGAAGTCCACTTATCAACAATGATAGTTGCAGATTTGACATTATTTCTCATTTCCCTTGGGTGCATTTTGGTTCGCTACTATTTTTCAGTCCTTCACTTCTAATGTGTTTTGGTTTTACACATCACTGTTTTATTCCCAATATTTCTATTAATTATCATTGTTTATCATAACACAACTTCCTTTGTGCATAGTTATGTAATTTTAGCATTTAATATGTATTGTGCACAATACATACCATATCAGATGTGTAAGATTAGGGATGTTAATATGGTCATTAAAAAAAAGCATTGCAACCAAAACAGAAAAACAAACATTGTGGTTATTTTCACACTTTCAGAATGTCCTACTTGAACAATGTAGTAAAATTATTATATCGTAGAATATGAAGTTTCACAAAAATGCACTTTGAATAAATAATATAAAAAAAATTCTGGCTAAAGTAATGAAGTGTGTTGACAATGCACAGGTTGTTTTGTCTATGAATCTCAAACCATTCATCCGTTTTCAATGATTTTAAATTTGTTAGAAAGATATGCTATTAGAGAGCACTTTTGGTTTGAAATGAAATGCGAAATTTTAAAGGTAATAATGATTAAAACATGAATTAAAAATAATGTATTTCGCTGTCTCGAAAGTAAAATCATTCAAAACAGCACTGAACTATTTTGATCGTAATTTTCAAATAGTTTATCTGATTTTAATGATTTTTCCTATTCCAGAAATCTTGAAACATGTGCAACAACTTTTATTTAGAGTGTTTAGTGAAATTTTGACATTTACTAAGCTAAAAATGTAGTTTTTATTGGTGGGCCTGCATTTCAATTTACATTTTAGAATTTTATTTGTTAAGTAAAACCACCATAAATTTTAACGTACTCCTTATTTTCTTGATTTGAAAGATGTTCCAGAAAGCTAATTGATTATTCTACAACTTTACTTTTGGAAGAATCAAATAACTCTTAAACTAAGTTGGAAAGTTGTATAAACAGAAATGCAATGTTGTGCTTATGATATATAAATGCAAAATCTCTTTTATTTATAATATATAATCTAATATGTTTTTTTTAGTCTAGCATAGGTACATGAAGCTATTACAGGTAGGGTTTTGGTGCATTTATCACTTTTATTTGCATAAAAATTAAGCGAACATGTTTAAAATGCAAAGCTAAGGTATGTTTTTACGCGTTTGGTGATAGCTATATATTGTATTGTGTGGTTTTCCCTTGTTCAGGATGCCGCGTTGTTGGGATGCCTCTTCGGAGATGTATATGATGTAATTATATCTGTTTTGATTTTCGAAACGCTCTCCGTACAAAGGAGACTGCCGAAATTTCCTAGAAAATCTGACACTTGGAAAATTTTCACAAAATTTTTATCGTATGCGGAAATTGAAGTCGTTGAATTGAATCTAGTTAAATTGTAGCATAAGATAAGAGAAATTAGAGAAAGTACCACATAGAGGGTTGACTGCTTTAAGTTTAGTAGAAAATTATAGATATGAAAATAGTCAGGGTATGAGTTGTTGAACATCTCCATATAAGAAATTGCGAGGATGTAATTTTCATAAGGGGGAGTCTATAACAACCATGTTTTCTACGCTATATAGACAAATAAATTTAATTAAAATAAAATTTGTTCGAATATGATATTTGATAATCTATATTCTGAAAATAATTTTTTAGTTAATTAAAGTTTATTTAATAAATTGAATTAAATTAATAAATTCATTTCAAGTGATATTTTAAAACTGAACAAAATGTTTTAATCAATATGAAATATTACGAACTATAAATAATTTTATATATGATTGGAATAGTTGGAAAATAAAATTATTCTGTAATAATACAATAAATAATTAAATAGAAACAAACAAGTAACAAACCGAAAGAAATTGTGCAATATCGAAATATAAATTATAGAACGACGTGCAAATCGAATTAAATTGGATTGAAATGTATTTTAAAAATATATGACAAGGATTAATATTTAAATTCAAGTCTAATGGAAAATATAGTATTTAAATTTAATTAATAACAAGGGAATAATTGGGAATAATAACTAGCCTAGGAAATTCTTTAATAACTTATCTTTCTCTAGAGGATTCTTAACCCAAGCCCATAAAACTCATTTTCATTGTCAAACCTGTAACCTCGTTTCGATTGCAAAATCCCTAATCTCCGAAATCCCTCAAAATCGACAACGAGAAAAAAACATCGTGCAACCAGTACGAACATTTGGAGCCGCATGAAGCTAGGCACATGCGCGATGCCATGGGAGTGGTACAATAACTCGGTGGTCAAGACGAGATTGCGTGTGGGATGCCGAAGCGATGCAAACTTGAATGCGACGCAATTGAGCATCCTGACTGCAATGGTGATGTCAGGAAAGTTGACATGTGTGCCTCTGAGTAGTTGACGACGTGATAGAGTGGGTCTAATGCGATGTAGCAGTAGTTAACTCGATGGAAGCAGCAGTGATATGGAGCCGGCGATGTTAGTGCTTCTATTGACAATGGTGGCAGCGTTGTGATTTGCAGATGTGAAAACAGTAAAATAATTTGCTAGGGAAATTTGCTAGTCTTCTCACTCACAAATATATCTATTTCATTTCCTGAGATATATACATATATATATATATATTCATATCGATAGTTGATGCATAGCTTGGTTGAATTGTTTGTTTGGTATTGTGATGAATTTGGTTGATATAGATGATGTTGTGATAATTGGTCGAGTTTGTTAGTTGGATTTCTTAATTTAAAAATGGAACTTTGTCCATTTGTGAATTGATCTAAATATTTATTTGTATATTGTTATGTTTATAGAGTAATTTTACTCCATAATTATATATATATATTCATTGCTTGTTTTAATAAATGTTTGACAAGCTTAGAAATATTTTTTAAGACTTTTAAAATCTTATTAAATAATTTATAAAAATTTCACTAAATTTTATTTAATTTAGCTATTTTCAAACTTACAAATATATTTTTAATTATAAATATAAACATAGTTTCCTTTTTGGTTATAAAACTCTATTAAAAATCAATAATAAAATATATTACAAGCTCGAAATTGTTTAAAGGAAATAAGTAATAAATTGCTATTTAATAAAATACATTAGGAAAATAATAATATTGTTTTAAGTGATTTTTATTATAAAGGTTATTAAAAATAATATTGAAAGGGCTTTCAAACCTTAGTAAAGTATAGAAATCTTTTATAAAGTAATTAAATGATTTTAGATATGTTTTGAATAATTTTTTTTTATAATATGAGAATTTTTTCATATGGTATGACTTAAAGGAATATATTATATATCTCATTAGTTTGAATCTAAAATGAAGATTTTGAATTATATTTACGGTTAAAAATAAAATAATTTATTTTGAAGTTTATATATTTATTGTGAAATAATAACTAATTGCGGTAAATTATGGAAATACTTCTATAAAGGATATTTGTTTTATTAATCGATTTCGAATGTTTTATATAAATATTTAAATAATTGATTTAATAGTTTAAAGAAATATTTTGTTGAACTTTATTATTATCTCATTTTTGGAATAAAATTGGAATTTTAAGTAAGATTTCTACATCTTTTGATTCTCATTTTCCTATACATATTTTAATATTATGAATGATCCACCATATAGATTTGATTGGGGATTTAATATGATACGGTGATTACATCCTATTGTTTGATTTTGTGATATTTATTATGTGTGATAAGAAATCTAAATAAACAGAGTTATAATACCGTTTGGGATGAGGCATTCGGTAATATTTCTCTGATTATTCTTTGGACACTTTATATAGAATATTAGGAGATTGAGTGTAGTTTATAAGGAGTGAACAAACTTTTGAGTATCATGCAGGATATGGGATGCTGTTATGATATTTATTTGATTATTCATTGTAAGTAAATGACACTCACCTGATGGAAATAGTATTATAAGATTGTACTTATGTGAGTTGATGCTCATATGTGTGAGCAAGGTAGGTGCCCTTATATTTATTAATATTGTGTGCACTATCATGATGTACTCCTTTTTTGGCGTTGGAGAGGACCAGATTGCTAGAGTTCACCCTAGCAGCCTGATCTTGGGGCCGTGCCCTAGATCCGTGACATCATATTGGATATTATTGAGTAGGTGCCTTATAGCACCTTTGTTATATCGCATAGGCCACCAGCCTATTACTTATTGGGGTAAAGCAGAGTCGTAACTAAGGGGCTACGCGTTGACGAGCCACTGGCGGATATGTGTTATGATATCCGTCGAGGTAACTAAAGACTATAGGAGCAGATATGGTTAGGTGACCCTGGGCTCCTAGAGCGGGCATACGGTCATCAGTCTCCCTTCTGATTCTAAGAGAGTGGTAGATTGGCATATTCTATTGATACACCTCACTTAAGTATAGATATGGGTTAGGTGACTATAACAACCCACCCTAGAAGAGGCCTAAATTTCGACCAAGAAAAGGCCCATCAAAACTTAGATCCATTCTTAGATAAGCTGTCGGTGGCAAAAAAAATAACATTGCAGAGCCATAACTAAACTTTCAGAATTCACAGCGGATGGAACAAAATATAATAGTAAAGTGTACTGATTTATTTCAAAAACCATAAAAAATGTCGTAACACAAAAATCCCATAAAAACCGTAGTATAGTATCTGTTGCAACAATTGTTTAAATCCATGGGTACAGATGAAAGAAAATAATAATAAATACCGCCATTTGCCAAGCTTCTTCACCATTAAGCATCGTCACCGCCATTACTCCATCCTTAACCTATGTTTAAATGAGGAGGGAGTCATAACAACAAGCGTCTGGTGAATAAAAACCTCGAGCCTTACCTTTCCAGTACTTGGGCAGTATATTTCAAAATAATAATGTGTCTATGAACATAAAATAATTAAAATCATTTAATACTTCTTTATAAGGAAAGGAGGCGGGTCCAACCACTTAATACCTTCCATTCCAGAAGTATATCCTATATCCCAATCATACGTCATAAATAGCTAATAATGTAAGAGACAGTACCCAGCCACTTAATACTTCCCAGTGGAAAATAGGCAGACCCCCTCATTTAAGGCCTGATTTCAGAAGCATGCTCCTCAATGGTACTATCTAGCTGACATCATATAAAATCTCATAGGCCACTCAATACTTCCAAGTGGAATATAGCAGACCCCGTCATTTAAGGCCTAATTCCAGAAGCAGACCCATGTAAAGATACCGCGTAGCATAATCCCTTGGTCATTTAATACTTCATCTAGAGAAAAGGTGGGTCCAACCACTTAATATCTTAAACCCCGAAGCAGGCCCTTCATCTTATGGCATATACCTATAATGACGTCTTACATTAGTCCGCTATTCATAGGAATTGGTAGCCAGATTAACTTGATAGATTTCCTCTACTGGATTTGGAACTAACCTCACATCATTACGAATATTTATCATAAGGATATCTCACATCAATAAAAGTATACATAATTTGGTAGCCTCAAAGGGTAAGGTAGACTTCTGTCATGTAACTCTATTGACCTCACATCTCTATGACTTAGCCACAAATCAATTACTCTCCATATATATACACACTCATCTCACTATTTCACAAATAAGGCCTTATAAGGAATCTTCCTTATTATGCCTTAAAATAATAAATTGGCTATATAAGAGTTCCCTCTTATTTTCGCCTCAAAATCAATTACCTTCCTAATGGGGGAAAATAAATATAAATAAGTGCCTAATTAACTACGCCGTATAAATAATATTTATACGTTATTTACGTAAATAGAAATAAATAAATATTCATGCTTAATAAGTTCTAAACGCATGGATTTTACGCCCTAAACTAGTGTTAAATGACAGTTTCCTAACCAATTATTATTACAAGTCCTTTTCGTCCAATTTCCCAAGGTTTTATGGAATTTAGATGTCCAAACAGGGAATAAATATTCATAATTAAAACCACAATAACATATTTTTAAATAAAATAGAAACTCAATTTATTACACCAATTTAATGGAATATCTTAGATAATAAGAATTGTAATCTAAACCTCGTATTCTATTCAACTCCTTGTTTACAAAGAAATAAATAAGAATAAGTGGTGTAAACTACGAATAAAATTTGTAATCTAAAAACCTTATTTTTAAAGGATCACCATTTAAACCAAGGAAGAAGGAGAAGTGGAATAGACTATAAAATTATCAAAGATTGCATAAACGTAACAAATTCCATCAAAATAATGTAAATAATTGGGAATCTAAGAATAGAATTGATATATCGAATTAAAAAGGAATTTTGGGGGATTTTATCTATCATATTTTCGAAATCCCTAAGGCATATTCAAATCCAAAAGAAATACACTAAACAATTTCTGAAAAGAAATACTAAGGTTTCCACTCATAGATTAGCCTTAGCTTTACTCAATTGGAGTGTAGCCTTTCGATCTCTTACAAAATCTCTCTCTTTTGATATATACACACACACACAATAGGGAAGAGGTATATATATTCATTAGATTCAGAACAATTGGAGAAGAATAGGATAAAAATAGATTGGAGGAAGAAATAAGTTAAATCTTTACCTGAATTTTCTATGGAGTTTCTGAATCTTATTAGAGAGATAACAATGGCAGATTTCGTTGTATTTTCCAAAATAATATCAATAAAAGTGGAGGATATGGTCCTATTTATAGGAGTTAAAACGCACCAGAACCGTAGAATGGAAGTAGGTAGGAAACAGATAAATCTGGAGCACACAACTGAAACCGAATAGAAAATAGCATAGAACCCTAGCTGCCACTGGCAACTTTCATTACCAAGCAGTCGACAGCCCTTGGGCGACTGATCGACTGCTACGGTCGACCACTTGACATATTCAGGTCGACCGCTATCTTATTTGGTGAGTTTATGTTACTTTCCGCTGTCGAATTATTTTATTCCCTAATTAGCTTTTTACCGTTTAACATTAATTAAATTTTTACTTAGCCCCCAATCTATTTTTTTGAAATTTAAATCCCAAATTTGATTCCTCATTTGAATTTTAATTTAAATTAAATTAATTTAAATCTGAAAACTTCAAACGCTCGTCACTTCTTTGTTTAATCTCTATTTTTAGCATATTATATATGGAAACGGATCATAATTTTGCCACAAATGCAATGGAATAACTTCCATGGTAAAATTTCATCTTTTACCAAATTTCCATATTCAACCCTTATCATATTTAATTTACTTTATTTACTTGTGGTTTATTTTACGAGGTGTTATAGTGACCCACATATTGATGTATATATGACTGTACTTGAGACCTCATGTCTATTGTATAGTCATTCCTGTCATGATTTATTCTGATTTTCATATATGTGGAGATGAGATTATATCCGGATAGGTGTCCAGAGTATAGTGGATTCTCATATCTTTTATTATATCTAGCTGATGGGTAGGTGCTTTATATTTTACAATCAAGTTGTCTATTTTACATTGTTTGATGATTTAAGGTTTTTATAATGATTTTTGGATATGCATGGTTCACCCATTCGATATTGATTCTATGATTTTTATGTAAAGTGATTCTATATATGGGTGATGACATCTTTATGCATGGTTTTATGATATTTTATGTTATATGATGCATTTGGGATTGTCTATGGTATTTTAATTGTGTGTGTATATATACACACCATGCATGCAGTACTACATATTTGTTAATATTATGGATATTGTATACTATATACTCTGTATACATTGAGTTACGTATGTACATTAACTCTTGGTGTAGATATAGTCTGATCCATGTGTTATTTATATAATACTCATGTTAGTCCGAAACATTTCAAGCATAAGGATGATGAGATCAATTTGTGTATTCTGAGCTAGAGGAGATTAGATATTTGTTATTGCAGATTATTGTCTTGTATTATATAGTCTCTCGTGTGTATATTGTTGTGATGAACATTGGACATAATTTGTATAATGTATATATATATATATATATTATCGCCATGATTTACTTTGTGATCTCTTTTATTTATGTATTGTGTATTTTTCTAACCTAGAGGCACATGTATTTATTGCTTTGTGTCGATGTTGTGTATGTATAGGTGAGTTATATATTCATTGTTTAAATATGTACTATTGTTATCCCAACGGAATATTCACGTATGTACCCATATATCCTCATTCTCCATATTTTCTGATAGTATTACTCAATAATGCTCTTGGATAGTATTTTATAGAGGTGGGGGTGTTTACAAGTAGCCTTAGTCAATATATATGTTTTATTATATTTTACTATTCCACTATGAGTTCGTATAGGTAGTTTTCTAATATACTTATGTTTATTACAGGTTACCAACACCAACGATCAGTACGCTAATGGACTTGGGTTTTCGATTTAGCTGAAAATTGGGCTCATTAAGATACAGCTTGTTATAAACTTTTTTGAGTGGTGAATGGCCAAATCTAGAAATGTGTACAAAAAAAGGTTATATATATCTTTATTAGATTTCCAAAAAACTTAACTTTACAAAATCTATTTAAAGGATCAAATTTTATGCTCAAAATATTTGGATTATACTTATTAAACTAGACCGAAAACATAGTTCACTTTGCAGTCAGGTTTCAGGTAAGTAAACCCTTGACTTTGCTAAAATATATAAAATGAAAGTTTTAGATCTTCTACTTAACTTTCCAACAAATAGAAATTTAGTTAAATCCATTTGTAGAATGAGAAGTTAAGCTTAAAATACAAAAGATTTTTTATTGTACACATATCAATCTGGCCATATCCGATTTTATAACCAGGTTTCACAATATAAACATTTGATTTTGCAAAATATTATAAAACAAAAGTTGTAGATATTTTTCTTAGCTTTTAAAAAAATTAAAATTCACCCAAATACA
Organism: Allium fistulosum; assembly: GCA_030737815.1. Taxonomy (NCBI): domain Eukaryota; kingdom Viridiplantae; phylum Streptophyta; class Magnoliopsida; order Asparagales; family Amaryllidaceae; genus Allium; species Allium fistulosum. The sequence continues at coordinate 13,188,824 of JASFAW010000015.1, read as the reverse complement.
TTTAGTAGATTAAAAGATAGGATCAAAATACAGAAAAGGTTTTGCATAGTATATATGTCCACTGGCCAAAAACATCTTTGACTTTGCAACAAGATTTCACAATAGAAAATGTCTGAATTTGCAAAACCCTACAAAATAAAAGTTGTAGATATGTTTAATAGCTTTCTAGCAAACTCAATTTTACCCAATTTCATTTAATATATCAAAAATATGTGCAAAATATAGAAAATGTTTTGCACGGTACATATATAACTATCCAAAAACATCTTCAACTTTGCAGCAAGATTTGAAATAGAAAATGATTGAATTTTGCCAAAGCTTTTAAAACAAATTTTGTATATCTAGTTCTTAGATTTCAAGGAAAACCAAAATTTCTCAAATCTATTTAGCGTATCAAAAGAAATTTTCAAAATAAAAGGTTTTAGCATAGTATACGTATCAACTAGCCAAAAACATCTTCGTCGTTGTAACATGACTTAAGAATAGAAATATTTAGAATTTGGACAAGTATATAAAACAAAAGTTGTAGGTTTGTTTCTTAATTTTCCGAAAAACCAAAAATTACCTAAATCCATTCAAAGAATCTAAAGAAAAGCTAAAAGTACGTAGAGGGTATCGAGTAGTACTTTTATCGAATAGACCAGAAAACATATATGACTTTGCAACAAGATTTCAAGTTGGTAATTCTTCGAATTTACAAAAGTTAATAAATCAAAAGTTGTAGATATTTGAGTTGCCTTTTTAATGAGCTAAAGATCATAGAAAATAAATTAATATAGAGAAATTTATGCCCAAATTACCGAAAGGGTATGCAAACTTCAAATCCCATCTTCCTCATTTCATTACTCATTTTTATATATTATAAAATGATATGAAAATTTATTGTTAGATAATATTACTCACCTTAGTCGTGTATGTTCCAAATCCATACTCAAACTCCTCATTTTTCCTTCATTTTCTTTGATATTTGGCTTGCGAGAAATGAAGAAAGGAGGTGGTTTGTTTATAGTGGATGCAAGGGATATTGTGGTAATTTAATAAAATGACCCCTATCTTATCCTAGGTAACTTTTGATCTTCTGTAGGTGTCCCTTGACCTTTTTAGCCTGACAATGACATGTACTTGGAGCCATTATATGTATATGTACATGTTTTTATACATGTATACTTGCATATTTATGAATATGTTTATACATATATGTATATGTGTAGGTATATGCATATTTTGGTATTTATGTATATATTTTTGCATATGAAAATCACTCATTGTCACGTACACTTAACACACCCATATTTTCACATACTTTTTATTTTATTTTGTGCTTTTATGATTTCTATCGAATTTATTTAAGATACGTTTATTTGAGTGTCACTATTTAGTATGAACATAATGTGTTCATTGTAAAGCATTACTCACACAAGTATTTCAAAAGTATTTAGTATTCAACACCATTAATAGTTTTCATATTAAATCATGTCATAATATCCATATGTTATTACAAAATGATAATGTGGGGCACTACAGGGATGCTAAAATACATGATGCAGTATTAGTAAAGAGTAATCAGACTTTATTGGATAAAGTACGATTGATGTTGAATGAAGTTGGGTTAACTTCTTTCTATAAGGTATGTACTTAAGTGTAAGTATATATGATAAATTTAATTACTTCTAAATCATAGTTCATGAGGTCATATAAGAAATGAATTGGCAAGAAAACCAAATCTTTAAAAGTTTAAGATGTGTAATTAAGTATTTATGTTATGAACTTATTACTAAGTCAGTTTTATATTAGTATAAAGGCGGTTCATGAAATATTTTTGCATGCCTATTCAATCGTACCAAGAAACAATTGTAGTTTCAAGAAATGCTACCTTCATGATGAAGGACTTTCTTTTAGAAATCAATGGCTGTACGATGGGAGACACGAACATAGAAACTGACTATATAAGATGAAATATGGTTAACCAAGTCTAAAATAGACACAACTCAATACAATGTCTAAAAAGAATTCTCGCATATTAAGTATAATTTTTCAACGTGTGGAAAAGAATTGTTAGTGTCAAGAATTTCCCCAACTGTCAATAAGATGTGAAGAGTATAGACTCTGTTATATAGCATGCTGCTTTAAATCCAAAATGGATTCTAAGTACATTATCAAAATATGATTTTGATAGTTGTATCCGAAGGGATATGATCTCTCATTTATAAGTGTGTCTTCAAGGTGAAGACCAATGCAGTTGGAATGTAGTTAGCAACATTAATGATAATAATTTCATTGATTTCATTTATTAAAATTAACATAACAAATTTGTCAATAAAAGTGCTTAAGTTCATTCAGATTCTACTCACAAAATTTTTCCCCGATATGATTATAAATTTATACATCTACGTTGAAACAGAAATTTTAAATAATGATTTATAAGAGACTGTTTGCACATAATAAACAAAATGTCATAAATTAGTGGGAGCGATAATTGAGTTTATGGATATTAGATAAGACCCAAGGACTCAGATTATAGTGTAATTCGTCAAGCATCAAAGTTCAGCAAATATTTTGGCAGAGAAATCTAATAGTTTGATTTCCAACCAAAATACCGAGAATCGTGTGTCTGTAAGAAAGAATACTAAAAGGTACTAAAATATTTCTAAAACTATAAGTAAACAACACACTATTGATTGTTAATGATGCACCTATGGTAAATTTAGTTTCGGTTTTTTTGTTTGATTCTCGATATAGGAATTGAAAAATGACGCCCTTCATAATTAGTATAAATAATATTTGTATTATTCCAAACTACATACATGGAACCATATTAAAATATTTAATATGGAACATATGTGATTATAATACCCTAAAAATTTAAGTAAAATTTTAATTAAGAATTAATAATATGAAAATTAGTGGAATTATTGAATTAATTCAATAAATTAAATACAAGGAGGGAGCAAAATGGTCATTTTTCAAGACTTTGAATTTGACGATGAAACTAGCGCCATTGTGACCATCTCATTTTATGGTTCCCATAGTATATTTGATTATGTCGTTCAGAGTTCGTATGAAAGATTACAAACAAAAAGGTGGTTGGGTCGAATGGGTGCCAAGAAGGTTGAGTATGAAATTTTAAATTTGAACGATTAAGTGGTATTTCCCTGTTTAATTAAAAACAAAATTACATAACTTCCACTTAGAAACTAACCCCGACACTTCCTTCCTTCTTTCTCCAGCACTCTTTAAGAAACTACTTCCACTAAAATCAACCTAACTCTCCCATTCCTTAACTGAATTCAAAGAAACAAAAAGCAAATCAAAACTAGTAGACAGATCTACAACCCAACAGCGAATTTGAGGCGAAAACTTGAAGGTAGAAAGAGCAGTAACTCTGAACAGTCAGGGTTCAGGTAGAAAGTGTAACTTTGTTGAGTATCTACCCTTTGTCCTTTGTATAATGCAATCTTAATGTTGTAAGATGATCTGTACTAAATGTAGAAATTTACACACACACACACACACTTAATTTTGAACTAAATATGGTTTGGGAGGAATTTGGATGAACAATGGATTAGAAACTAGATTTTAAGCAATTTCTAGAAATTCGAAAGTATAACCCTTAAATCATTGAAATAATTTTCATTTTTGGACTTAAAAAATCTAAACCTAGGATCTAGGAAAGTTATCTGACGATCTAAGACAAAGCAGCGGAGGTAGGAGACCAAAATGATGTTGAAAAACATAAAAACCCAAAATCAGGAATCTTGAACAAATAAGTACATCGGTGGACCGGTAGCCTTGACCGAAGCATTAATGCACGTCTATTTTTGGCAACCGAACCTCGGCCAAATGTCCCAAAGTTAATGTATAATATATATATATATATATATGATTCGTGCTTTCTCATATAATCCCAAAGATGATCTGAGTCATAACGAGGTGAATGATGATGCTACAAGATGAAGGGAGGTACAGAGCATGGTGGTGATACGGAACGAACGAACGTATTAAATGCAATGATCTTATGAAATGAATGAGAATGGAATAGTTGGTTGTGGAATAAAGTGAATATAAATACACATATATATGTATTGTGATATGAGATTGTTATGCGATGATGAACATATACGGGAATGAGTCTGGGACGCAAGATAGATGCCCTAAAATGTGTATGCGATGTAGATATGGACATGTAACACAAGTAGGTGTCCAACCATTGCGTTGTTTTCCCCTCAAGGCTTTGGGTGGACCAGGTGGACGTGAGTGGATGTTAAGCAATCCCGTAGGATACAGATGGATCGGGACGTGAGTCTAATTAGGTAGCATGAGGATAATAGGCTATGGGCCGTCTAGGGAAGTGAGTCCTATATACGATTGCATGACGACGACAATAGGCTCCCTGTATGGCATAAGGCCGGACCAGGGTGTGAGTCTGTACAAACATGATGCGATGTAACTAGATGTGTGTCATTGTTTGGTACGATGTGATGACGGAATGTATGGTGGCCGGATGATAGACTCATATGATGTTATAATATTAATTTTATAGTATATATAGACTAGAGTATAGTTCACTCACTAGACTTATGTCTGAGCCACTACATACATACATACTCATATGAGTACAATGATGAGATGGTACCAGGGAGGAGAATTATTAATGTGTTGTATATATGGAGTTGTTATTGTTGTATTTGAAGTTAACTCTGTATCTTTGGTATTAGGTTGTATCTATATTTGTCAGACACATGTATTTGATAGTTTCACAACTGTTATGGTGATGTGACTATGATATTGATTATGTATTATATCTTATTCTTTCTGTTGTGAGACTCTAAAAGTAGCTAGTGTTGGTTAGAATTTATATTTAGTATCTGATATCCATCTATATCTGTCTTGGTTGCTTATATTATACCTTTCTACCTACGACTCATCTTTTCAGTTGTCAGATAGTTGACATCGGTTTGGGCGTCAGATCTAGAGTCAAAAAGGCAGTTGTTAAATTTGGTATTAGAGGATATGTTAGGAACTAGTATAAGAATTAAGAATGTATTGAGAGAGCATACTTGTATTTTTATATTATATATATATATATGATAAATGAAAAAGTACATATGCATACACCCATTTACTGTTCCAGTTTTTTTCACCATCTATTTAGAAGTTGCTAACGAATCCTATTTTTCTTTTTAGATAGCTGAACATGAGTAATTCAACTGGAATAGAGACCAACATAGCCAATGCTGGTAGGATAGAAACCAGGGCGGGAACTAGCACCCATGTCGATATATTGGATATTTTTGGAGTTAATATTCTAGAATCAGATGCTACATCCAAGTGTCGAGCCAAAATAGTACCATCTCCACCAAGCCCTAGCCACCAATACCGCTGCTAATCAAGGTGTGATTCCAACCGTAGCACCACCAACTATTGATTTTCCTAAGTTATGTAAGGATTTCTCTAACCTTGGTGGGAAACCATTTCACAGGACGAAACCATACTCGGGCCTGGCTTAATGATTATGAATAGATTTTCAACTTATTGGGACTTGGTGAAGCGGCGAAGAGACAATTAGTTGTTTAGCAGTTGAAAGGTGAAGCAGCATGTTAGAGGGAGGTAGTGACAACTGAAGTGGACGAGAACACTATTACATAGAGGATGCTGAAGTTGTGATTTGAGTCGAAGTTTCTTTCTGATGCTAAAAAGGATTTATTATTGGAAAAGTTTATTCATTTGAAGCAAAGAGAAATGGCAGTTGGAGAATATGTTGGTTAGTTTAATGAGCAGGCCCGATCTGGATTCGAATTACTAAACAATCAGGTGAAGAAGGCATTGAAATTTGCAAAGGGTTTGAGTCCACCCTTGAAGGAGTTAGCATTGAATCAGATACCTTATAAAGCGACTTTAAAGGATTGGTAGTAGAAGCATTGCTGAATTCTCTGAATGGAAATATGGTCAAAGAACGGAATAAGGGAGTGAAAGGACAAAAGTAGAGAAAACATAAAGGAAATACACCACAGGTAGGGTAGAATAAAAAGTAGTTGGTTACTTGTCACGGATGTCAAAAGGTAGGACACTTGGCCAAGAATTGTATGAAGAACCTCTTGAAGGTTAAATGTTATAACTACAACCAAGTGGGACACATAGCTAAGAATTGTAAAGCAGCCCCAACTCAAAAGAAGTTTAAGTGTTATAATTGTGATCAGATCAGAACATGAAGAAAGATTGCCTAGTTTCAAAGAGAAGGTCGGCATATGCTTTGGATGCCGTTACAACTTCCAGTAAGGCACCATCGTCAGCAAATGAGAAGGGAAAGCAAATTATAATGGAAGGTGTGTTGATCTTGTCTGATTTTCCTGTTCATACATTGTTTGATAATGGTGCATCCCATTCATTCATATCAAGTGCATTAGTCGGTAGTTTACCTCTTAAAGGTGACATCACACATGAAATGTTATGGTGTTGAATGTTGTTGGGGGATCAACCCATCTTTCGATGTTGTGCCATAATCTAAAGTTGGTCATCTGTAATAACCCAGAATTTCGAACACTTCATATTTAAATATATGAATATTTATTCTTGGATTAAATGTGATTAAAGTGAAAACCATGTTAAACCCCTTTTAGGTAATAACACATAAAGGTAAATTTGTTTTTGAAATATGTCTACAAAAATAAATAGTTCGAAGAAATATCGATAATGTGGTCGAAAATCATTTTAGTCAATAAAAGCTGTTCGAACTCATTGGGCGTGTCTAATATATTAGCATGTAATTAGTTTGCAACTAAAAATATTTTGTGTGTTATGGCTGACTAATGGTAGTTAGTGGGGTAGGCATGATGTCATAGGTGATGTAATGATGGGGGTAGAAAATATTTATGTGAAATGAGATATTTTGGTGCTAGAAGCACGTAGGGAGGACGTTGCTTGGTGACCTTCTAAGGAGGTTTGGAGATGGTGGTGACCTATTAAATAAATCTATATAATAGTCAACATAATATCACAAAATCACTTTACAAAATTATGAACAAAAAACTAGTCTTCTTCATCCTCTTCTCTATTCTATTTAATAGTTCCAAATCATAACAAATTAAGCCCAAACTCCTCAAAAATTTGGCAAAGGCCCAAAGAATACATGAAAACAAGGGATAATAGAAAAAAGTGGAAGAAAAGGAGCACACATCCCCTATCCATGGAATGGCTATGAGCAACTTAGGGAGCAAAGAGGTTTTTTTGAGCCTTTTGAAGACAAAGTTTGAGTCTTTTGCTTGTTTGTTGATGGTAGGAAGTGGTCATGTGTTCTAGTGGCTTGTGCATGGAGGTAGCAAGGTTAAGGGTGAGTTTACTCACCATTTTATAATATATATTGTGTTATATATGTGAATATAAAGTTAAGTAATGAACTAATAAAGTTATAATGTGGACCAACCTTGCTTTCCAAAGTAAATGATAACTCTATATTATATATCATCACTTCTAGTACCTTTAAAACATATAACATGGCCTTGAATTTGTGTTTACAAGTTTGGTTTGGTTGTGTGTGGCATTGAAGTGTGTTTGAAAGTGTTTGAAGTGGCTATAAGTGCACTTCGTAAACCCCTTATGTTTAACCTCTTTAAAATGGTAATATATTGTGAAAGCATATATTTTTATTATGCTCCACACTTATAGTAGTGTATGGGACAGCGGGGAAATGGTTTGAAAAAGTATAGAAATTACAGAACATAGCTGCAAAAATTATTGCGAAAAAAGGTTACTATATGAGCACTTTGTATATGCCTTGTTTTGGCGATTTTTAATATAATTGTGAAAGATATCTTTAGGGGTTTATTTGCATGGATTTTAAGTATAGTACTTACTGTAAAAAATTTAGACCTTAAATTATTTATTTGAGTGGAGAAAACTAGTTACAAATTTCATGCTTTTTCTAAAATGATCTCTGTCCAATATCTTTTACAATGCTTATAAATGATGTCTTTGATCTACAACAGTATTTCTAGCATGCTACATAATCGTTATGTTGTTGTGTTGTTTTAAGCAAATTTTGTGACTTTAAAAGGTTTAAAAATGATATTTAAATAAAGTATTTTTCTAAAATATTTTTAGAGGTGTTTAATAACATGTATTATAGTATTTTAAAAGTGGTTTGAAGTTTAAATATATTTTTAATAATTATTTATGAATTTTTAAATAAAGGGATTTATATATATAACATGCTTTTTTTTGTTAAATTCTAAATTAGTTATTTTAAGTAATATTTGATATGGATATTTAAAATGTATGTATGAGTATTTTAAAAATATTTATATATAAGTTTGGAAAAGTAAGTTAAGTATTTTATTAAAGGTGGTTTTGGTTATAACACTTAGTTATAATGAACTGTTTTGAGAAGTTATTAAAAAGTACATTACTTTGTTAAATAAGTGTAGATATACTTAGATCTTTAAAATGAATATTTTAAAGATAATGACAGGTATAAAATGGTTTTGGGTTTATAGTAACAACGTTTTAGTAACATTTGTTTTTAACCCATTTGTATATACTTTTGAATGTACATGAATCTTTAAAATGAATGTTTTAAGATATAATAAGTGTGAAGTGTTTATTGTAACAATGTTTTAGTAACATTTATTTTTAACTCATTTATTATATTTTAAAGAGGAAAATCTGGTTAAATGATTTGTGAATATTTTGATACCTTTGAGAAAGAATATGAATACTTTTTGAAGAATGTAAAGAGTAGAAATGTGTAGTGAAGTAGTAAAATACATGTATATATCTTAGGTATTTTAAATATATATATATATATATATGTATGTATATACAAATATTGATAATTAAGTATTATTTAAATACGGGGATTAGAAGTCAATTATGTGATTTGATCATGTTTGTGTACTTATTTGTCTACGGAAAGTATTTACTCCTGTACTTAAGACTAAAAGCTGACAAATTAGACTTGTTCTATTTGTGAGAGTTAAGAATGAGGTGTCTAGGTAAGGCTTGGATGCAACCAATTCTCTAACCTACCTGGCTTAACCCTTAATCGTGAGATGGTGTAAGTTGAGGAAGTCGGAAATGGTGATAAGTATAAGAGACTTGATTTCCATATGCGATCATTTTTATTCCAATTAAATTTGACCAAAATTAGCTTAGGAAATATGTAGAAGAAACACAAGATTTATATGGTACGGTTATCCTCTCGGTGATGTTATACCCTACATATAAACTTGCCTTGCTTTTCTAGGATAAGAGATAATTAAATCCTTCTAGATAAGAGATGATCTCTACCTTTATGCATTGTTTGTTTGTTTCTTAAAGAACTAATTTTAAGTTAACCGAGAATTTATCGACTGGTTTTGAAGAGTCCAGTTAGTCGATGAGTGTACTTATATGAGATGACTCAAAACCGTAACCACTTTAAAACCAATATACGTGTTCTTTTTTCTAGAAGCGATTGTAAAGCGAAATGTTATGGAGTTGCACTGTTTATCATAAGGTTAAGTCTAAGGGAAATGTCAACATTAGCATTAGATTCATGAACTATTTAAGATGCTGAATCCATAGAGAGATTCGTCATCTGTTCGAGTGATTAAGACTCATGTGTTGAGAAGATGAATTCGACTTCACCATCGAAAATGATAGAAAATATATTAGGAGCATAGCCATTGGGTTTAGCTAAGCCAAGGGTACATCAACCCCAAATGTCTAGAGATGCTTATAGATGTTGGTACCGGGAGTTGATGGTATTCAGTATCATGTATTTGGGCATGCACCATTTATGTTTTCCTTTGTGACATATTTTATATAGAGATATGCATGGTTTTGGAAGGTAGTTTCTGACCTTTGTCAAAAGGCCGGCCTTGATGTACTAAGGAGACCTTCATGGAAATCCATATGCGAACATACCTTAGCAGTTTTGATTGTATATCTAATATTGTTGCGTTGTGACATGCAAGTAGCATAGCAATTTTCTAATTTATATTCTACACCCTAGACATTATCTCGTCATATGTACTTATTAGATGGTTTGGTTCTTTTAAGGGGAAAACCATTATGGTGATTTGAATGGTCTCAAAAGTTACTATTATATGTTGTACACATATTTCTTGAGTTTCTCACACTAAATTTATATCTGACTTGTGATTTTCCCTTTCCCTTTATTCCTCGATGGTCTTTTGGACAATTGGAGAAAGGTAGGATTTCATTGATATTCTTTGGAGCATGAGGAGACAAGTTGGATGCTTTTATCTACCGTAGTATTATTATTTCCGCTGCACTACCAGTATGTATATCAGCATTTGTGTGGATAGGCTATTATAACTTTCCAGGCTGATGATAGTACTTAGGATTGTGACTCTGAAATGCTATAAATTTTAGAGTAGCACTTTGTATTGTCTTTTTTTGTTATATGTTATCGTTTCGTTGTGAGATTCAAATGTTTTCTCTCTCTTCTTTCTTGTTCTTTTTCTTTTTATTCTAACAATCTGTCTTTCCAACACTTGGGTATTCGACATGTAAATACCGTGATTGTATTAGTGTCGACATTTGAGGGTCGAAAAGGCTAGTCGTTACATCATCCATAGTGTGGAGTTCCTTTGTGATGCATATGTGTTGAACTTTTCAGGGTATAGACTGATTTAGGAAATGGACTGGATGTCTTGCTATGGGGAAGTTTTGGATTGTGATGGGAGGACGGTTTAGTTAAGGAAAGCTGATGGATTTGATTTGATTTTAAGTTGTGAGCCTGATGTTTTGTTTATCGGGACTTATCTGTATTCGCTTAGCCTATCACATGAAGAGCTATCATCTATACCTATAGTGAAAGACTATCCTGATATATTTAAAGAAGTTTCTGGTCTTCCTTCTTAAAGAGAAATTGAATTTTGCATCGATCTCGAGAAAGACGCTAGACTAGTTGTAATGCCTCTCTAACATATGGCTCCAAAGGAAATATGAGAGTTGGATAAGCAGGTGTCTGAATTATTACAGAAGGGTATTATTCGAAGGAGCATTTCAAAATGGGAAGCGCTTGTCTTTTTCGTTACAAAGGCAGATGATTTCCTGAGATTATGCATTGATTATTGAAAATTGAACAAGCTGACAAATAAAAATTGCCATCCATTGCCTCATATTGATGACCTCTTTAATCGGTTAGACGAGGAAAATGTTCTTTTGCAACTTGACTTAGCAACTGGATTTTAACAATTGAGGTGACAGAAGATAGTATCTAGAAGACTGTTTTCCATACGCCTGATGAATTTTTTGAGTGGCTGATGATGCCTTTTGGATTAATGAATTCTCCATCTTATTTTGTTGATTTGATGAGTAGAGTATTCCAGGAATAATTGAATAGCTTTGTAGCGGTCTTCGTGGATGATATTCTAATTTATTCTAGAAATGAAAAGGAACATAAGTGCATTTAAGAGAAGTGATGGATGTTCTTTGAGGAGGAATCGGTTAAAGGCTAAATTTTTGAAGTGCCATTTCTGGAGAGAGGATGTTCATTTTCTTGGGCATGTAGAATCAGCGAGTGGATTGGCAGTAGATCCAGGGAAAGTAGTGGTAGTTAGAGATTGAATGACACTGAAGAATGCTTCAGCGGTCCATAGTCTTTTGGGTTTAGCTGGATTTTAATGAAATTTTATTAAGGATTTTGCAGAGATATTGGCCTTCTAACCCGTTTAATGAAGAAGAATCCAATTTAAACATGGAGCCTAGAGTGTGAAGCAACATTTATTAGATTGAAGGAGTTATTGATGAGTACTCTAGTTTTGGTTATTCTAGATGGTGCAAAACCTTTCACTGTATATATTGTTACTTGTGGTACTGATCTCGAGGATGTGCTTGTGTAAGAAGGAAGCGTAGTAGCATATGCAAGTGGACAATTAAAGAATAATGAAAAGAATTATCCGACACATGACTGGAGCTAGGCATTATTTTTTGGGTTAGAAATTTGAGTTATTTACATATAAATCTATTAAATACTTGTTTTCGCAGAAGGAACAGAACTTAAGAAACTAGTGGAGGATGGAATTCATATCGTCTTATTATTTTGGTATTTCTTATGCTTCTGGGAAAGGAAATGTAGTTGTAGATGCTTTGAGTTGGAAACATGTGAAGGTGAACGCTATTTAGTAGAGTGGAAAAGTTTGGTGTTTATATCAAAATTTAATTTCACGCATAGATTGGAGTATGCACCTGGATTGTTAGCAGCAATGGAGGTTAGACCAGCACTTACGGATCATGTTGGTGGAAGTCAAGGGAAAGACACATCGTGGGTTGATATTATGGAGCAGTTAAGATGGGGTGAACGATCGAGTCACTTGGTTCGTTACTCCATAGACCAGAAAGGTTATTTGAGGAGAGATAGGAGATTATGTGTTCCGAGGATTAAGGAGTTGATAGAAGAGGTTTTGGTTGAATTCCATCATTCTAGAATAACTATTAATCCAGGAGGAGATAAGACATAGAGAGATATGAAGAGTGTATTCTATTGGCCAAGAATGAAAATGCAGGTAGCTGAGTATGTAGCGTAGTGCATGACACGCCAAAGGGTGAAGGTGAAACAGAAAAAGCCAAGTGGACTATTACTTCCATTAGATGTGCCAGTGGAATTGGGAGTGCATATCCATGGACTTTGTAGATGGGTTACCTTAAAGTAGAAGAGGGAACGAAAGAATATGGGAGACCGTCTTACGAAGCGTACTTATTTTATTTAGTAAGAAGTACGAGATCTGCAACAACTTTGGCAACTTGGTATATTAGGGAAGTAGTTAGGCTGCATGGGATACCAGTTAGTATTGTGAGCGACCGAGATCCACTTTTTGCAAACGTATTTTGGAGGAGTCTATAGGAGACTTTACGGACAAAGTTGAATCTATGTACTACATACCACCCATAGACTGACGGAAAAATGGAGTGAGTAAACACTGTTGGGGGATCTATCGAGGGCTTGTGTATAGAATTTCAAAGGATCTTGAGAAGACCATTTACCTTTGATGGAGTTTGCATATAATAATTGTTGCACCCATAGTTCCCAAATCCTTTTTGAAAGGCGATATGATGTAAGCATCAAGATCGAAGCAGGATGCCCTCACAATAAAAGTATGACTGCGAAAAGGAAAAGCAAAGAATAAAGCAAAGTCAAAAAATACTACGCTGGGAAACTGCAAAACAATGGCACGAGTTCAAACTGTGATGATCCCCCTAATCCCAGTATTACATTACGATACCAAGCCAAAAGGCGAACATTACCACAGGATGCAGCAAATAGCCTATAACCATGATACGTCGAACTACGGTGTAACCAAAATCCTAAAATAAAAATAAAATGTGAATGTAATGCTATGACACAAGGAATTATATAGGTGATGTCAAAACATAACACATCTCACTTAGAAAAGACACACACCATCAGCAACATACTGCACTCACCAGCCAATATATACGAATAGTAGAACTATGCTAACAATCTTGCAGTGAAGGAAGATAAGGATGTGTTGCCCCTACTTTTGACACTAGAAAAGAGTGAAATGACATAATGCACCACCATTAAGACATTAACACAAAAAGAGGATTGCGCTGCTCTCGAAGGGGCTCAATAGACCCCAATATCATTCCTAAACTTGTGCATTGCTAATACCTCCAAAAATGGATCTACATTGCACTTATTGTTTATTACCTAAGCAATACCATGCCAAGTCAAAAGTGATCCAAGGGTTGCACACAGAGCCACTCAAACAGTGCACTAGTGTAGATCCACACTCAAGAATAAGTGGAAAAGACATAAGTCTTCCTCATTGATAACCTACGCAGCCCATCGCTCAGAGTAGCTTGGCACGAAATCGCGTAAAGCGATTGCCTTTACAAATGGCGGCCCAATCGCTCTAACTCTCCTTGTAAATTTCATCAACACCCAGGGCAGATCAAAGGAGCAACAATCATTTGAGACAAAATTAACAAAAGCAGCGTAACTCATCCTGAAGGGACAAAGGGGCAGCAGCTTGTTGCACTCACACCCATGAAAGGAAGCAACGCCTAAGGTATTCACCCTTCAAAGAGGGAAATCTCAAAGCCCATTCAAATATATAACTTCCCACCTCCAATTCAAACATTCCCGCTTCAATTCCTTATCTCCCTCCAAAACCAAAAATTAAAATGCTCAAATTAGAGTTTACCACCAAAGACGCACCAGCAATCCACATGCATCAAATCGATATTGCGGATGAATGACATGTGACATGATCCAAAGGTGGAAACAAAAGGATAGAAGAAGGATAGTGCCGAGCCACGTACATCTCTATACTATAAATAGAAAAGGCACTGTAGCAAGAAAGGATCTTCCCTTATTTGTTATTTTTAAGGTTAAAAAGCAAAAGCATTGTACTCTCTGCCATTAAATCTATGCCAAGAAATATAAAAAAGAATAGGACATTTCCTTGTAGACGTATGGTTCCTTAATATTCGAACTATGTAAATTCTCTATGTCTTTACTTTTTTGCATTTTTATTCGTCTTCACCTAGATTCGGTGTAGATTTTTGTTATATCTTTATATGAATTGAGTGTTAGTTTGAATTGGCATTCTAACAAACAGTTAAAGTGCAACTACAGAGTTGTGTAAGCTCTTAGTGACATAATTATTACATAAAGGCAAAATTAATATTACTTAACTTTGATGGTTCTAAATCCTCAAAGTAATTATTACTAAAGTTACTTCACATTCATTCGGGTGTGGTGAGACAAAAAACCTCACTAACATTTTGGCACTAGAAGAAGGTCTGATCCTTCATTCATTCCTGCATCTAATAAGATTTTGCCCGCTTTTATTCCATGTACCATGAATTCCACTGATTCACCTATCCCTCATGTTCAAGAACATTTACACTTGGCCTCAAAGACTGCCAAAAAGTCACTCATAGCTTCGAAAGCCCAAAGTGAAGTGGGACCTTCGACTAAAGTCCCCATAGGCCCATTTTGGCTGCATTCCAATCCTTTGCAAGCCAAATGAACCAACGCATGGAGGAATTGGAGAGAACAATGGCCTACCATGTTACTCGTAGACCATCCTCACTTCCACACTCCATAGTTCACTACCATCGTTCACCTACTGTGTTGGCTATTCAACGAGGGGACGATAACAGCTCTACTAAAGATGGGAACGGTGACACTGGCCCAAAATATGATACCGAGATGAAAAGCAAGATCCAGGCCAATTCTTGGATCAAAACCAATTCTATTATTGGAAAAACAAACCCAACCTGCCCTAGATGAGGAAGACACCGCTTCTGAGGGTAATTCATCCCAGATCGACCTAAGAGAGAGTGAAATCCATCAATTAAAGGCTCAAGTGAAGCAGCTAGCAAGAATCTGCCAATAAAGCACTAGAGAAAGAATAGGGGAAGGGGATTTTCCCCATTCAGTGAGATCGTCATTGAAGCAGATTTCCCCGATAACTTCAAATCCCCTTCAATTAATAAGTTCGATGGAACTACCAACCCCAAGACCACCTCTGTACTTTTGAATATTACATGGACATCCTGAAGGTAGGAAGGATGGCCCAATGTAAGTTGTTTCTTGTGTACTTATTTGACCCAACCTCCTAATGGTTCAAGAGGTATGGACCAGGGGAGGTCCTATCTTGGAGGCAACTATCTGCTGATTTTCTAAGGCAATTCAATTCGCAGAGAGAAGCTTCTTCGGATGTCAATGCTATGTCATGTGTAAAGTAGAGAAAAAATGAAAGCCTGCACAGTTTCATTAAACGTGTCAAGGCCAAGGTAATCCGAATTAGGGTGACTAGCAAAGAAGTATTGCTAATGGCGATGCATGCCAGAATTAGGTGAGGAACGACTATATGGAATAAAAACAACAAAAAAGTATGCCCAGCATAAAGGCTTTCTATAAAAGAGCAGCTAGCTATACTAGGATGGAGAAAACCGGATCTGAAGTGCAACCTCAAGGAACTTTCACCCTCAGCTATGACAATAATAGGAGGGCAGAAGGATATTACCCACCTACAAAGTAGTAAAAGGATTTAAACCTCATTATAAAAAAATCCACTCACTCATACCCTTGGACAGATATATGAGATGACAAGTGCTGAGTTTGCGTACAACATGCCAAACAAGGGAAAGAAACCAAAACAAAGCCAAGGTGGGGGCATAACGCCGCTTTCACCAAGCTAATGGTCATCATACCAACAACTTCCTACATCTGAAGAATGCAATAGAGAGGCTAATAGAGAAATGTTAATGGGGCATCTTCCAGAAGGAAAACAGTGATGATAGGACATAAGATCTAACCCTGAACCTAAATGAGAATCAAGCTAGAAACCCCTCAAAACTTATAGCCTCGATTCACGGAGGACCACACCTCATTGGTGTAAGCAATAAGGAGTAGGAGAAATATGTTCATGAAGCCCAGGTCCAGCAAAAAAAGTTTTCCATATCAAGCACAAGCTTGTACTGAAAAGAACATTCACAGCAGCTGATGCGGCAGGAGTTGTGTTCCTACATCAATATCGACTTTTTATCATGGTGTAGATATCAAAGTGTACTATAAAGAAAGTCTTCCTCGATTCTGGAAGCTCAGTGAACGTCATTTTCAAGTCTGCATATGATCAAATGAAACTACCAATAGAGATCCTAAAACCCAGTCCCGAACCAATCTATGGTTTTAAAAATATTGTCACCATTCTAGTAGGATAGGCCTGTTTGCTTGTTACGGTTGGAACTGCCCCACTACACAAGTTGGTTTATGCAAGCTTCTTAGTCATTGATGTAACACCCCTAATATTTTTTAACATTATCCAGAAAATTTAATTAGATAAATTAAATAGAATAATATGTAGTGATAAGGAGAATGAGATTTGTTAACTAATTTGGGTCAGACCTTCATTAATTAATTAAGAAGATTGTTTTAAACATAAAATAGAAATGAATTTATGGGAGGGGCATAATGGGGATAACTCCTTTATTTATTCCCTAAACCCTTCCTCTCCCATTCATTTTTCAAACATCAAAACGTGGCCAACCATTACCAAAAAAGAAAAGAAGAAGAAACCAAAGGGAATCCAATGGGAAAGCTTAGGAAACTAATCTACATCAAATCTCAATCTCTCTTATCCAATCTAAGGTGAATAATAATATCCATCTTACTTATTTATGCTTTTTTTAGATCTATGTTTGATTTTTGAATTGTTGTGTTAATATGTCATGCTTAGATGGTTTATATCATTGTTTGATTGAATAAAGATTTATTGGAATTATTATGGAATTATTCTTAGGGTTTTAAAGGTAAAAAACCTAATTTTTTATCTTCATTTGACTCAAAATTTGAATGTTATGTAAAACATTATTTTGTAGATGATCTTTTAATTTCATAATTTTAAAGTTCATATGAATATTTTATGAATTTCCAATGAGAAAAAATGTGTTTATTCAGGTTTTAATTATTAAAAATAATTAAACTAATAACTCGACCCTGAAATTTTTATATATCAAAGAAGAAGAAAATTAATTTTTTTGGGAATGTTGGGGATTTTCCCTAATGGTTATGATTTTCTATGAATTTATTATTCTAGAAAAACTAGTAATTAATGTCGATTAATAATATTAATTAAGGGTTTGTAAATTACTATAACGACCCATAATTTTTGAATCTTCAAAATTGAATATTTAATTTATTTAAATATGCGAATTTGAATTTAATTATAATAAAATCTATGTTTCAAATTTTGACTTGATTTTTTGACGTATTCTTAATTTAATTTATAGGGTTTTTCTATAATTTTTAGTTTGAAAAATAATTACATTTTCGTTTGACGTATCGGTATTTTTGAAACTTCAGAGAATTAGTTAATCTATCTATTTTATTGTTGTTTTGTGATCGTGCCGCACTGTTGCGCATGATCTTATTTTTACTTCTTTCATTCACGGCTCATACGCGGACGTGATATTGTATTGCGGTGTACCACAAACTAACTTTTCAAAACACATTTACATAGCATGTTTCTCAATCTTTGCCCAATATTTTCTTGTGTGCTTGTCCTTGGTATAGACTTTTGTTGCTTAGCATTAAATGAAGTGTCCTTGATTTTCCTTAACTATTAAGTATTGTTTTCTTTTATATATACCTCAGCACACACACTACAGAGAGGGGGTATTTTCATTTCTTTCTCTCAAATACAAAAGAGAGGGACACATTTTTTTTTCACTTTTTCACATTTTTTCCATTTGCTAGCAAAATATAAACATTGTTGGACACGCATGCATACAAAAAAAAGAGAGAACTAGTACACATTGTTTCCTTCTTTACATAGCAAGGCACTCATGTTTGGGATTGAGCTTATACATATCCATATTCACACCTAGACAGCAACAAAAATAAACAACAGAGGCATTCATTTTATTTACAAAAGTTTAAACACACACATATTCACATTCTTATTTTCATCTTCGTTACCATATGAAAAATATACAGAGCACTTCTCCAATTCTTTTCCTTCTTCCTTTGCCTATAAAAATACATGTTCTGCTGCGTGTACGTGTGTTAGAAGGAGAGGCTTACAGGTTTGGCTTTGCTTGGCTATCTTGAGTGTGCGTGTATATCCTAGTGTGCATGGCCATGAGTTTGTAAGCATGCATGCGAATGGTGGTGTTTCTTGTATGTTCGGATGACTGTAACAATGGAGCGCACGCATGAAAGGAGTTGATTTGATGTTGTGTACTGTGTTGGGAAGAAGCGGTATGAGCAGGTTGGTAAAAAAAGAGGAAAAAAAGAAAAGAAAATGGTAGAACCTGAGTAGGTTTGGGAAGAAGGCTGTTTTAGTGGAAGTGGAATACATGTTAGCCGCATGTAAACATGCGTTGGCGCATGCGTGAACAAAAGAAAGGAGAACTGTAGGAAAGCCTAGGATCTGCATTTAAGTCCACATCAATATGGTTTTTTTTCACTTGCACATGTGAAGGGAAGAGAAAGGTAGGCTGGCGTTTTGGGTAGTAGGAGTTGGTGCTGGCTTGTGTAACATTGGAGGGCGGGTCGGATTTGCAAGCACTTGGGCTGGGTTGGGAGTTGGGTGAGATTGTTTATATTTTACTAATTTAGTTTATTTATTAGTTAATTAATTTAGTTAACTTAGTTTATTAAATAGTTAATTAAATGTGTTAAATTTAAAAATGAATAACTCACTCATTTTAAGTTCGTTTGATCTGTGGATTTTTGCACTAGATGCGTATGAATTAGTAGAACACATTGGAGCACTTATTTGACACATTTGGAAAAGATTAACATATTGGTAAAATATTAACAATACTGAATTTAATTACAGTTTACGTAATTAAAATAATTATACTTTATTATGGGCATCCGTTAGCAGAATAAATTCACGTTCTACTATTATATTAACTTGGATATTTATTTATAGCTAGTTAATTTCGATTGATGTGTTATTGACCATTTACAGCTGGTGAGAATAATGTATTGCTATTACTGTTTGTTTGGTTGTTTTGAATTGTGCTCAACTAGTTTATGAGCATTTATCGTTGTATATTGATTGTTGATTTTGCTCAAACAATTTATAAGAAATTATCTTTTTCATGCATGGGTTGGGCAGACCATAATTACATATAAATTAAGAATGAACATCTTATGATTAGAATCTCAAATTTTGACTATAGGATGTTCGATTATAATATTGGTTAAGGAATTAACTATAATAAAAGGAGTTTATTATAATTTAAAAGAGATATTTATCTTTTGGATAAAATGATTTCCAAAGAGATATTTTTTTTTGAAAATAAATATTTATAAAGTGTTTTCTCATATTTTGATATAAAGAATATTTTGGAATAAATGTTGATTTATATGTTTTGGATCAAAGAGGATTTAAATAAAGAGAAATTCGAGAACCTAAATCCCGATGGTTTGAAATTGATTTCGAAAAGATTTTAAAGAAATAAACAATATTGTATTTGAAAGCATTTGTGATTATTAGTGCAAATGATTTGTCGCTTCGGGGAATAAAATAATTTGTTACGTTGTCGATGATTCGTGTATCCTGTAACTAAAAAGTGGGCATATGTTTTTGGTATAGTCCGCTCTTAGATAGAGGGATGTACTTATCTATCGACTGTATGAAGGCTAGGACCCAGTTGCTTTGTTATTGGGAGAAACCTCCCGATCTGGTAGCATATGTTTTGATATGCTTTTATTACAGTATTTTGGAATTTTCAAATAAACTTTTCAAAAGATTTGATTAAAAATTCCAAGTAAAGTATAATTTGATACAAAAGATGTATATATATATTATTTCAAATGTATTGAAATTAAAATCGGGAGTTTGGTCTGAAGAGATGATTTTCCAAAAGAATTATATTTGGAAAACAATAAAGTTAATTAGATTTTGAAAATCTAAATTTGAAGGTTAAGCCTAAGTGGGTAGTTTTGGGAAATTCATATTTTTTGTTGCATCATAGGCTCCATGAGTCCTATTTGCGATAGGAGAACTACGTTGGCTTGATTCTATATCTAATTGGGTATCCAATTAGATAGGGGTATGTAGGCAGTCACAAGTGGTAGTGATGCAGCCCCAATAATAAAATAACCCTTTCCCCTTTATTTATTTATTGGTTGCTATTTGTTTTGTGTTGTTGTATCTTCCTACTTACTATTTTATTCCGCATTTGACATATTTATTGAGTTTTCAGGAATAGGTTATTGCTGTCTTTCTAATCAGAGTTGTGCAGCGGTAGATTTATGGTATATTGAATCTTCTTTCTATTTAAGCACGCCTTGTAGAACAAATGATTAGATCTCTGAAAACTTGTATAATAAGAAATTGTATCCTATATATTTACCAGCGTTGAATATTTATCAAATAATGTGTATTATGTTGGTAGTTTTCTTTTGTAGTTTTAGAATGGACGGGTTTTCGGCGACTTTGACTGATCCGAAAATCCGGATCGTTACAGCTAGTATCAGAGCTTAGGTTAGGTGCCTAAGTAAAAAATTTCAAAGTTAGTAAATTAACCTATGAGTTTTAAGGTAAAACTACCTTAATTTGATAAATAAAAATAGACAGGATAAGGCACCATACCTCCGACGGGGTTATGGGTGATGTTTATATTTAGGTGCACTTAATTGTTTTGTTTCGCTATATTTTTCCGTCCTTGGAATTTCGAGGATGAAATTCTTTTAAGGGGAAAGAATGTAACGACCTGTAATTTTTGAGTCTTCAAAATTGAATATTCAATTTATTTAAATATATGAATTTGAACTTAATTATTGTAAAATATGTGTTTTAAATTTTGACTTGATTTTTTTGACGTATTCTTAATTTAATTTATAGGATTTTTCCATAATTTTTAATATGAAAAATAATTAAATTTTCATTTGACATATTTTATGTCAAACGACGATATTTTTGAAACTTCATAAAATTAGTTAACCTATCTATTTTCTTGTTGTTTTGTGATCGTGTGCACTATTATGCACAATCGTATTTTTACTTCTGTCGTCTGCGACTCATACGCGAACGTGATATTATATGGTGGTGTACCACAAACTAACTATTCAAAACACATTTACATAGCATGTTTCTCAATCTTTTGCCAATATTTTCTTGTGTGCTTGTCCTTGGTCCAGACTTTTGTTGCTTAGCATTTAATAAAGTGTCCTTGCTTTTCCTTAGCTATTAAGTATTGTTTTTTTATATATACCTCAGCGCGCACACGCAACAAAGGGGGATATTTTCTTTTCTTTCTTTCAAATACAAAAGAGAGGGGCACATTTTTTCACTTTTTTTTTTCATTTGCTTGCAAAATAGAAACATTGTTGGACACGCATGCAAACAAAAAAAATTAGAAGAGAGAACTAGTACACATTTTTTCCTTCTTTACACATCAGGGCACTCATGTTAGGGATTGAGCTTATATATATATCCATATTCATATGTAGACAGCAACAAAAATACACAACAAAGGCAGTCATTTTATTTACAAAAGTTTAAACACACACATATTCACATTCTTATTTTCATCTTAATTCGTTACCATATGAAAAATATACAGAGCACTTCTCTAATTCTTTTCCTTCTTCCTTTGCCTATAAAATATATGTTCTGCTACATGTACATGTGTGTTAGAAGGAGAGGCTTGTGGGTTTGGCTTAGCTTGGCTATCTGAAGTGTGCGTGTATATCCTAGTGTGCATGGTCGTGAGTTTGTAAGCGTGCATGCGAATGGTGGTGTTTCTTGTATGTTCGGATGATTGTAACAAAGGTACGCACGCATGAAGAAAGTTGATGGGCTGTTGCGTGTTGTGTTGGGAAGAAGTGGGATGAGCAGGTTGTGTAAAAACAAAGATGAAAAAAAGAAGAAAAAAACGGTAGAACCTGAGCAGGTTTGGGAAGAAGGCTGTTTTCATGAAAGTGGGATGCATTAGTTGCATGGCCGTGAGTTATAAACATGTGCAGGCGCTTGCGTGAACAAAAAAAGAAGAAATGTAGGAAAGCCTAGGATTTGCATTTAAGTCCACATCAATATGGTTTTTTTGCACTTACGCATGTGAAGGGAAGAGAAAGGCAGGCTTGCGTTTTGGGTAGTAGGAGTTGGTGCTGGCTTGTGTAACGTTGGAGGGCGGGTCGGATTTGCAAGCACTTGGGCCGGGCTAGGAGTTGGGTGCGATTGTTTATATTTTACTAATTTAGTTTATTTATTAGTTAATTAATTTAGTTAACTTAGTTTATTAAATGGTTAATTAAACGTGTTAAATTTAAAAAGGAATAACTCACTCATTTTAGGTCCGTTAATTTGATCCGTGGATTTTTACACTAGGTTCGTATGAATTAGTAGAACACATTGGAACACTTATTTGACACATATGAAAAAAGTATAAAATATTGATAAAATATTAGCAATACTGGATTTAATTACAGTTTACGTAATTAAACTAATTATACTTTATTATGGACATCTGTTAGTAGAATAAATCCCCGTTCTGCTATTATATTAACTTGGACATTTATTTATAGCTAGTTAATTTCGTTTGATGTGTTGTTGACCATTTACAGCTGTTGAGAATAATGTGTTGCTATTATTATTTGGTTGGTTGTTTTTGAAAGGGGGTGCGGATTAAGGATCTTAAGGCTAATTTAACACTAGAGGGGGGTGAATAGTGTTTAATGGATTCTAAGACTTATATGGACTAAATTAAAATTATGACACAAACAAATGTAGAACTTAATCACAGAACAAACACAGAATCAAACACAGATGCAGAAAGTAAATAAAATCAGTAAAAGGAAAGAACACACCGGATTTTATACTAGTTCGGAGTTACCCTACGTCCAGTCCTGCACCAAGGGAAACACCTCGTAAAGATTTTTATTATACCAATGTCGAGATTACAATCCTCAATTTCTAAAGGCCTTGAGATACCCTCCTGTCTTCGAGTCCGGGGCAAACTCTCTTGATTTACGGGACACAAGATCACCCAATTGATTTCCATGCACAACCACACCTTATAGAGAGACTCGATAAACTTTTGATTACAAATTGATCCTATAACTCTGAATAGCACTTTGATCTTCGAGAGAGGGCAGAGAATCAAACAAGAATGAGAATCTAATTTGATTCACTTGAGAATTCGGCAGAATTTCGGCACGATCTTAAAAATATGAAAATTTTAGAATTTGGATTTGTGGAGAAGAAGGAGTGAAGAAAAAAAGAAAAATAGTTAGTTAAAAAATTCGTTTGTGAAGGCTATTTATAGACCAGTAACGATCATAACCATTCGTGAAGAGATATAAACGAATAGACACTTCTTTTGAAAATTGAAAGTTTTGAATTTAACGGTCACCATGTCGACATCACATGTCGACATGGGGTATCCCATGAT
Organism: Allium fistulosum; assembly: GCA_030737815.1. Classification (NCBI taxonomy): domain Eukaryota; kingdom Viridiplantae; phylum Streptophyta; class Magnoliopsida; order Asparagales; family Amaryllidaceae; genus Allium; species Allium fistulosum. The sequence goes on along the minus strand of JASFAW010000015.1, from coordinate 13,164,935 downwards.
GTCGACATCCCTTAGTTAAAAACAATGTAAAATTTGTTTTGAAAATGGTATTGAAAGGAAAACAAGATGAAATGATTCTGGAGTAAAATAAACTAATTTTCCTATGTTTTAAAATAAAGAAGAGTAGAAAAATATTTTTTTAGAATGTATATATAAATTTGATTTTAAATCTCAAGTATATATATATATATATATATATATATATTATAAAAGAATATTTAAAAATCAGAAGATAGTTTTAAAAATAAATGAAGTTTAAAACAAGAGTTTATTTAAAAACAAAAACAAAGAATATTTTAAGGCTAAAACATCTTTTGAAATCATTTGAAAAGGTAATTTTTAAGGCTAAAACATTTTGAAAAGCAGTTTTGAAAATCATTTTGAAGTAGTTTTGCAAGCTTCTTTCTGCAGAATATCTCATCACATCAGGACTCGAGAACTTGTACAAAACCAGGATGTTCGTGGGTTTGTAAGCCACTTGTCGTAGGTTTGTAAGCTACTTGTCATGGGTTTGTAAGCCACTAAGAAGATAGAAATGGGTTCCATCCCAAATGAAATTTGGAATGAAGATTTCCATGCTATTATGAAGTTTTAACAAAAACTAGACACTTATCTTGAAATCTTGATCTTGATACTCTAGAGTCTTCAATCTTGATATCTCCATTCTAAATCTTGAGTCTTGAGTCTTTATACTGATCAGTCTTCAGTAATCAATACATGCATATATATATATATCCTGCATAGTTCCTGCATATACATGTTTATCTAGACAATAGTGTTAGTATATATTTTATAATAAGATAAGTTAAAAAGGTTGTTGTCATCAAAACCAACATCTCAGTTCCTAACAGTTTTGAATTGTGCTCGACCAGGTTATGAGCAGTTATCATTGTATATTGATTATTGATTTTTCTCAACTAGTTTATGAGCAATTATCTTTGTCATGCATGGGTTGGGTAGACCATAATTACATATAAATTGAGAATAAACATTTTGTGATTAGAATCTCATAATTTGACTATAAGATGTTCGATTATAATATTGGTTAAGGAATTAATTATAATAAAAGGAGTTTATTATAATTTTAAAAGAGATATTTATCTTTAGAATAAAATGATTTCCAAAGATATATATATTTGAAAATAAATATTTATAAAGTGTTTTCTCATATTTTGATATAAAGAATATTTTGGAATAAATGATGATTTACATGTTTTGGATCAAAGAGGATTTAAATAAAGAGAATTTCGAGAACTTAAACCCCGGTGGTTGGAAATTGATTTCGAAAAGATTTTGAAGAAATTAACAATATTGTATTTGAAAGCGTTTGTGATTATTAGTGCATATGATTTTTCACTTCGGCGAATAAAATGATTTGTTATGTTACCGATGATTCAGGTAACCCGTAACTAAAATGTGGGCATATATTTTTAGTATAGTGTAACACCCCTAATTTTAAATAACATTATTCAGGAGATTTAATTAGATAAATTAAATAGAATAATGTAAAGATTAGAGCAATAAGGGGATTTAGATTTGGAAATTAAATAAAGGTCGTGCTTGATTAAATTAAATTAAAAGAATGAGTTTATGGAAATGGCTTTATAAGTTAACTAATAAGTGAATAAGGCATGGGTATTATGGGGAGTAGCCGTCCACCATAACCCTTAACCCCTAAACCCTTATTCCCATTTTTATTTCACAAGTACATAATTTTAAAACATAAACCAAGGAGTTCGAGCCGGCCATAACCTAGGGAAAAAAGAGAAAAAAAATCAAGTAAAAGCTAATAAATCAAACATGGAGAATTAAGCAAGATCAAATCTCAAGTTCCTTATCCAAAGCAAGGTGAATAATAATCAAAACCATCTCATTTTCATTTTTAAAGAGCATTTGATTTTGGGTTTTAATTTTAAAACCTTTATAATGATTTTAATGATGATATGCTTGGATTACATGATATGTTTGATTCAAACAAGTATGTTTGATAAATGTTTTATTCGATTTTAAGGCTAAAATCATATATATATATATATGGTATCGAATGCCATAAGGATTTAATATGTTATGTAAAACATTATTTTAGAGATGGGTTTAAATTTTCGTAATTATCCAAGCCATGGATAATTTATTATGAATTTTTGAAGGAACAAATAAATAATTGGGTTTAAAATTTTATTTTGGTAATTATATAAAGGATTTTGGGTTTGAAATTTATATATGTTAGATAACATATTAAAATTGAATTTTGATAATTTTTGGTGATTTTTCCTAAGTAATTTACTATGTAAATTAAATTATTTAAGTTGGAGGACGTAAAGGTATTAATTGTTTTGTTAAAGGGAAGGGTTACTTCGTAAATTATTTTTAATTAATTGTGGATAAATTCGGCAGTCTTCTAGAAAAGATTTTGGTAAAGTTTATGAAAACAAATTATATTTTTATAAATAGGCAAGTTAGTTGAAAAGCATTTACTTAAAAGGGCAACAAAATAGTTTTGCATAGATTTATTGTTTCGCCACTTCTAGTAGCAACCTTTTGACCCCATACCTCCGCTCCTAACCAAGTCGAAACCAATACACCTGGTATCAATGCTTTGGTACGTAGTGGATTGGAGAAAGGCGGAAGGTATAGAGTTGAAACCACGCTTTCGAAGGGGTCGATGCCATTTTAAATAGCTTTCGAAGATCTTTGTTTTGCTTTCAAAAGAGATGCTTCTTGCCTAGTTTTTAAGGGATGCTTTCGAAAGGATTGAATTACTTTTATATAGCTTTCGACGGGGTTTCCACCTTTTTGTTTTGAAAGGGTTTCTTTCGAATGAGTTGACGTGTTTTATGTTTTAAAATGGAGCTTTCAAAAAGGTTGTTTGAACCTAGTCAAAACCATGATGTCGTCTTCATGCCTTTCGAATAAATTGAAGTTATCATCGAATTCGAAAGGTAAGCTTTTGTTTTATAAATATAAAAGCTGCTTCCTATGTTTTCAAAAGGGCTCCAGTAGCCATTTAAACTAAAGGTTTTGAAGGCAATGGCTTCGAAAGGTGTTTCGACGCTATCCTTCTAATTGTTTTACTTAAAAGGTTAAAGCTTTCAAAAGGATGGTTCCGAAGCCATCTGTTTTCCCCAAATTCTTTTGTTTGAAGGTTAATGGTTTCGAAAGGGTTACTTTCGCTTATGTTCACTTTGAACCAAAAGTTATGTTTAAGATTAAACCCAATGGTTTTGAAAGAGGTACTTTCAAATAGTTTCGAAGCTATGCTTCAATAAGTTGGAAAATAAGTTTTAATACTTTTGAAAGGAAGGTTTTGATGCTTTCGAAAGAGATATTTCAAGTGTTTCGAAAGGTATATGTTTAAGTGTTTTTAAAAGAAGGTTAGAATGCTTTCGAAAGGTGTATTCTAATGGTTTCGAAAGTAAAGGTCTAAGGTTTCAAAAGCCTTAGTTTTCAAAACAAAGAATCCAATCTCATTTTTAAAGGAAAAACCCATAGCAATATAAAAGAGCTTTGAAATGGCTTTTAAATTTGGAGTTTTTGAAGAAGATAGCCTTGATAAAAATAATGGGTTAAAGGGATTAAACAAATTTCATGGTGGATATGATTTCAAGGATATAAACCATAAATGTTGGTATTGTTATTGTATATGCTTCTTCTATAAATATAGTCACTATATAATGGACCCATAACTGTATTTTGGGCAGTAAGGATAGAATAACCAGCTAGGTTGACCCAGTAGTAAATATAAATTAAGTTAACTCCTGAATGAGTAGGATTGCATCTAAGAGGTCAGGTAGACTAGAACTTAGGATGCCCAAAGACTGATCAAGAAGTTGTCGGTTTAGACATGTTCATAGTGAACCCATGAAAACTATATTTGAGAGAGTTATTGGCAGAGGCCAATAGGTTCGTAGTGATCTCATGAAAACTATATCCGTATAGAGTTATTGACAAAGATATATAGGTTCATAGTCAACCCATAAAAACTATGATATAAGAGAAGTTATTGGAGATACCAATAGGTTCAGGGAGAACCCATGAAATAATTGAATGAAGCGATTGGTAGGGACCAATAGGTTCTTAGTGATCCCCTGAAAACTATGAAACCGGACTGATAGTCCATAAGCTTTAAACAGGTTATTAGTCATCCCACGAAAACTAATAGTGTAATGACCTGAAAATTTTCGAATAAATTTTATTATTTAATATTTGAAGAAATAGAAATTTTTTCTTTATTAATGGAAAATAATAACTAGAATGAGGTTTAGCAATACTAATGTAAGTAAATTATTAACCACTTCTATGAAATTCCAATTAATTGAAATAGTGTAAATGTTATAACTTGGTTATAAATTGAATATAAGAAAACAAATGTAAACATTGAATTAATAAATGAAATAGTATGTAATAAATGGAAATTGAATAAAATTTGTGTTATGTAAGCAATTGTAACATTTTTTTGTTAATAATAACTTATAGTTGTAATTAAAAGTTAATGGCAAACTATTGTATGTTACTTATCTATATAGCCTGTTAGTTTAAATTGGAAATCAATTACAATAATTATAATTTAATGTTATGTTAATGTAAATTAAGTTAATATTTGAAAATAATGTTAATTTTATTCGTAATATGATAATTGGGAATAAAAAAGAATGGAAATCAAGATTTATTAATTTATTGGAATTTAAAACTATAATAATTGGATTAATTGCAATTAAATGAAATTAAATATTTAAATATTACGTTAATGGGAAATTAAGATGAAATTTGAGTATATTAATGTAATGAATGTAAAACAAACATTAACTATGCTATTTGAGCAATAATTGGTTTAATATAAAGTCTGAAATTAAATTAAAACAATTTATTGGAATTAAATTATAATTAATATGATTAATGGTAGTTGAAATTAAACACTGTAATTATTGAAATAATTAACACTGAATTTATATGTAAACTTATTTTAATTTATTATAAATGTCTTTGTAATCAAAATTGATAAGAATCTCCTAGTTTATAAATATTAAATTAAAAGGTGATTAATCAATGTAATATCAATTTATTTAATTAACTGAAATATAGCCATTTGGCCACTGTGTCGGATTTTGACGAAACCAGTTTCATCGGATCCGTAACGGTAAATTATTGTAGGATTTAAAGTTTCATAGTGATCGGACTTGTCATTTGATCGTATGGGCTCGAAATGCCTTGAAATCAATTTAATTGAAATCAATTTAATTGAAATCAATTGAAATCAATTTGAAATAAGCTGATTTTATCATAACTTCTTCATACGATGGAATTAGGACTTAAAACCTATTCAATTGAATTTAAAATATTTGAAAGCATCTATTTTGATATATGGGTTGACCCATTTTTGTTCCGGAGTCGAAACGGGCTTTTCGGGTCGTTTATCGTTCAAACCCAAATCAATCGTGTTCATTCGTTTTATTTTCTGATCTACCTATAAATACCTCGTGATAAACCCTAGCAGCCTTTCTATTTCTCATTTCTGTATGTACAGAAATTTCTTTTGCTCCTCTTTCTCAATGGCTGACAAACCCTAATTCCCAAACTTCAAATCCAAATCAGAAATCAAATTGAAAATCAAACTCCTCCAAATATATCGAATTATATATCGATTTGAAGCTATCGACGAGCGCAAGTCAAATATGTGATTCGTTTTTTGATCTGGGTTGCTATGTAGCCAGAACTAGGCGATTTAGTCTCGCCGTTCATTGGTGTTTGATGATCTTCGACATATCGTCGATTGGAGGGTAGCGTATTGTAGAGGGGACCGAGCGTTATTCATCGGTGGTGTTCGCAGGCGGTATCGATGGTGTAACGACCCGTTATTTTCAACCATTCGCATCCGCACATGTCGGACTTCAATTGTTCAAAATACCGCGTTGTAAATAAAAATTTGGCAAACTCAAAATATACAGTAAATAAAAATAACAGCTCACAGACACAGAGTAATATAATGCAGTGGAAACAAAGAAATAGTAGTTCATGAAGCTACTATATAAATACATCAGAGTTAAGTAAGATACAATAGGAATACCAAGATACAACAGGAGTAATAGTATGATAATCAGGTACAACTCAGAATACAACTGGAATCAACTGGATAACAAAATGAATAGATATTTGGTTCTTCAAAGCGAAACTGGAGCTCCAAAGGTGAGTCTCTAATGTTGTATCACTCAATCTGACCCGAGCGTAAAGCAAAACACAAAACACTCGAGTCAGGACAAACATACTTATACAATGTAAACCAACTCAAGTGAACTGTAATAAAGGTACAAGTAACTTAAAGAATGCTTGGGATCGCCTATTCTTTAAGGATCCGTTAAACTATTTACTATGTAGTAATATTGCGCTATTATAATAATGTCTAATATAAAATAAACATACTTTTAAATAGCATTAAGGCTTTAAATTTTCCACCTTAACACGTAAAATGCCAATAGTCTACACAGTACCTGCATACCTCGAAAGGCTATGAGAAGATACTCCATAGGTACGACACAAATAGAAACTCGTAGTAAAGCTCGATATGGTAAGTGACACGGCACAACTAGGCAATGCCAGGGTAGATATACCAATTACGCATCCGGGCTGATGGAAACGCATAGCAGCCACTACCGCCCACCTCGAACAACACTCCCAAATCAAGGGGTGCACCCAATCAATCACAAAGTAATAGAATGGTATCGAAGAAGTGTGTCCGATCAGAGGTGCTACCTCATTGGCCTATCAATCGCTCATGTTTTAGCCACTTTATGCCAACTCACGGGAGTTGGGTCCACGTATATACCTTTAGGATTGTCGCCACCATCCTACTTCATTCTGGAAACTCCACCGTGTACACAGTTGTTAAAGTGGTTTTCGATATCGACAGAGGGTATGTCCATATCCGATCCCGGTCTCTTTAACAACCAATCGTTATTATAAACCGTGGTTAAAATTTTAAAATAATATTTTATACTTCAAAATAAAATATCATTTCAAATCCAAATCTTTATCAAATAAAGATTTAATCAATTCCAAACCATTTCAATATATTTAAAATATCATATCATTTCAAAACTTCATTTCAAATCATTTCAATATATCAAAATATCATATCCTTTCAAAACTTCATTTCAAATCATTTAATATATCAAAGTATCATATCTTTTCAAAACTTCATTTCAAATCATTTAATACATCAAAATATCATATCTTTCAAAAACTTCATTTCAAATCATCATTTGAGTTCAAATCCAAATATTCAACTTTAAATACCTTTTAAATTCAAAGGTATCATTCATTTATTATCATTTCAAGTCACATTTTAAATAGTTTATATTTCAATCAAAATAATTCATCTAAACCATTTAAAAGTGTAATTATTATACTTTCAAATCAAGTATTCAATTTCCAAAGCTTTAAACTATTCTGAGTTCATTTACTAAGTTAAAAACCATAAACATTGAAAATTTCAGCCTTTCACAGCATTCAGAAAAACTGTTATAAGTTATTCTTGAAAACATTTTAATTCAGCAAAGACAGCATTTTAAAACTGCTGTTAAATCTCAGTTTAGTTGAAATTTGGTTTAAAACAGGAAAGACGGCATTTACAGAAATGCTGGAATAGCTCAGGTTTCAAAATAAAGGGTTTCATTAAATTCAGCAAAGACAGCAGACCACTACAGCAGTTACAGAACTGCTGTAATAGACCCGAGTCAAGTTTTTAGTCTATTTAGTTCAACTACAGCAACTACAACATTCCAGAAATGTTGTAATAGCTCTTTTATTCAATTTTAGTTCAAATCAGAAATCATAGCATTTCTGAATGCTATTAAAAGAAATTTCCAGATTTTAGTGTATTTCCAGCAAATAATAAAATTCATTTTAAACCCTTTAAACATTATAAAAATCATATTTTTTACATTCAAAAATGTTCATTAACAATACTCTTTTAACTTATGATTTTCATAAAGAACATTTACAGTAAATTCCAAATTTCCCAAAATTTTACTTAACAAATTCAAATGTACAATTTTCCCATTTTTACCTTTTACAATTTATTAACACTTACATCTTCAAATTACCATTTCACAAATTAAACTAAATTTCCAATTTATTTAATTAATTTAAATCTTAAATAAAAATCAAATTTCCCATTTCCAAGCCAAGTTATATTTCAAAGTTCCACATTTAAGCATTCATTCATTTAACAATTTTAGTTCATAGAAAAATCAATAATACCTTATTAAATCATTTACATTCACATTTAAAACAAATTATCATATTTCCCATTTTCCAAATAAAATTAAAATTTCATTTTTCTTATATAACTTAATTTTCATTTTAAACCAAAATTCCATGTTTTCCAACTTAAGTTATATTTCCAAAAATTCACTTTAACTAGTCATTTATTCAACATCATTAACTTATAGAAATATCATAAATTCTTTATTCAAACCATTTAAAATCTATTTAAATCAAATTTTCATAAATTTACATTTTTAAATACTTAAAAATATTCAAAAACACTTTATAAAATAACCACGGGCTTGTATATAGTTTCCTAACCTAGGTCAAGTGATACGGATATGTATCATTTCAATCCGCAGTTTAAAAAGCAAAAATCCGGGTTCTATCATTTCAAACCCGCAATCCCAAGTTAAAATAAATAAATAAATAAAAACCATTCAGGCCTATCATTTCAGCCCATAACGATTTTTCCCTATTCTAAAGTCCGTTCGGGTATGTATCATTTCAACCCATAGTGATTCTATTTTACAGGGAACTTGCAGTGTGAGATACAGATATAAATGGACAGTTTTACAATAAATAACAGTAACAGATAATATGATAGGTAAAATAACAGGTTTAACATCATATAATTAATAATCATAGGCAGTTATAACATCATATATAATATTCTACACATTCAATTGTTGTTAATTCACATTTGCATAAGTATAAATGTCAGAGTGAGAAAAACTCACCTTTTACAAAGCTAGAGACCAAAACAACACACAAGCACGATTCCAAAGGCACGACAAGCACAATAGATTTGAATGGATAGAGCCAAGATATAAATCTTGTATATAACAACAAAACAAAGCCACATAAATTATAAACACAACATTGAATTTGCAAACAATTAAAAATAAGATGAAAATATCACTTTGCCTTGAACAAAAGTGGCTTGCACATGCCAACCTAGGCTCAGCCTATGTCAAATGGGCTCGGCCATGTTGGGTCTTGATCATGTAGACTCGGCTATGGTGGTTTCCATGAATGTTAAGCTCAGCCATAGAGGAAGATGGTAAGGCAAAACAAATGGAAGGTGGAGGCAAGCAAGTGGAAGGGTTTGGATCAAGGAATGGAAGGTTTTGGGTCAAGAGATGTAAGGATTTGGTGCATCTAAGGTTCAGCCATGGTCAGGTCAGAGGGGAGGCTGATGGTCAGGGGTCAGGTCATGATGGTGGTGGAGCAAGGTGAGGTGGCCAAGGCAAGATATGAAGGTGGTGGTGAAGTTTAGGTCGGCTATGCATAGTTTGCAAGGTTTTTGAGATGTTTTTGTGGTGTTTTCTCCATGGGATGGTCACGGCCTGTTATGGACAGAGGAGAGGGATGGTTGTCGGCTGTGGATAATGAGGAGGAGATGATGGTGGTGGTTGGTGGAGATGGTGGTGGTTGTGGCCAAGCAAAACTAGAGAGAAGCAAGGCAAAATCAAAGAGAAAATGAAGAAGAAAGGAAGAGAATGGAAGCCATACTTAATTTTTTTTTCTCTTAGAAGTGAAATGGCCGAACAAATGATGAGGATGAGAAGTATTCGCGTGAAAGGAAATGAGAAATGTACGGTTATAGCAAAAGAAAGTGAAAGGCCAAGGCAATGAAGAGGCAGGAAATTAAGGAAGAGTCACAATTTACAAGCACAAAGTCTCTTTGAATTTCCAAATTCTTTTAAAAAAAATAAACCAAATAAATTTCAGTAAATACATTTTAAAACTGAAAAAAATTAAAATAAAATGATGATAAATAATTAAAATTAAATAAAATAGAAAAAGAATTAAAGAAATTGCTTAAAATTTGAAACAGGGTCTAGAAATTACAAATAAATCACCATTGACTTTGGAAAATTATTTACTTCATTTTAAAAATATTCTAAAACAAAATTTTGAAATAAAATAATTTCTAAAGTATTTTCAAATTGAAATAAATAATTTAATTTAGAGAAAATAGAAAAAGAACTAAAGAAATAGTTTATTTAATTTAAACAAGGCTTAAAATTTCAAATAAAACATCACTAGCTTTATAAAATTTCTATTTCACTTTAAAACAAATAAAAAGTTAAATAAGTAAAATAAATGATGAAAAAATTAAAGTGGAGATTAAATAAATAATTTCTTAAGAAAATAGGAAGATAAATAAAGAATTACTTTAATTATTTGAAACTAGGAATTAAAGTTTATAAACAGAATACAACTGGCATTAAAATGTCAATTACACTTTTAAAATGTTTTAAAACTAAAATATATACATAGCATGTTATTTACTCATATAAATATAATTTATAACATTACATGACCAAATAAAATGTTATTTATATAATTTAAAATAAACAATTTTGTTGAATACAGCAAATTACACACAATATTGTAAAAAGCATAACTTTCACATTATAAATCAGATTCCAATGAAACGAAAAGCAGTATTCTTGAAATTATATTTACTTTCATAAAATAAAGATAAATTCAAAATTTCAACAATTTTAAATTTTAAATTAAAAGTCAAAGTTTGACTATATTGACCAAAATTCACATTTCTGGAAAATATCTTATTTATTCATGTTTGAAATTATAATCCACATTCAAAACACAATTTATATTTAAAATAACAAAATTATCTAATTTAAATAAATAAAATAAGGTTTTTAAATCAGGAAATTCAATTTAAAATAATTACAAAATATAGGGTTGTTACACTCTCCCCCACTCAAAACTTTTCGTCCCCGAAAAGGAATGAGGTACGGGAAAGCACAGAAAAGATAAAAATGAAATTAAGACAAGATGACAAGAAGATTGAAATTATACCTGATAACTGTTGTTATAGGTAAGTTTAACAAGGTGAAGATGATCTTCCCAAGATCCTCCAGAATCAAGAACACAAGCACGAAAAAGATCATCGAGAATCTGATTCACCCTTTCCGTTTGACCGTCGGTCTGTGGATGGTAAGGAGTGCTCAGATTCAGAATAGGGAGAAGTAAGAACCATAGAAGAGATAGAAAAGTTAGATGATGAAGGAAAAAAGAGAAAGAAAGAAATACTAGAACAAATTTATTAAGAAAAATACGAAAAACACGATTCATCAAATCAACAAAGAGAGCAGGAGCATTAGTCAAACCAAAAGGCATGACTAACTATTCATAGAAAAACCATTTTTCAGTACGGAAAGCAGTCTCGGGAATACTTTCCTCAGCAACCCTGAGTTGGTGAAAATCAGAGGCAAGATCAAGCTGAAAGAGAAGAGTAGCTCCAAGGCTAACCAATCCGAATTTGATTTCCTACTTAAAAGGTAGAAGAATGGAAACAACCAGAAAAATAGATTGGAAAATAGAATAAGATGATAAATTTAAAACCATGAAAATTTCAACTTACATTAATAATTAATTTCATCCATTTGATTTCACTTAAGTTAAATGAATCTTAATTAATTTAAATCTCATTATCTCATCATCAAATCAACAATTTATAAAGTCATGAATTTGAACAATCATTTATTATATCCATCTTTATTCATTAAATTTCATTCTTCTTTATTCCAATTTATTCTTAAATTTATTCCACTTAATATATCAAATCCTATATATATTAAGTTTATTTCACTTATTATAACTATTTCAATTTATTTATAATTTCTTTGAAATAACATTATATTGTAAATTATTCAATTAACCCTTTTTCTCTATTTACCTCTATTGATCCTTTATAAATAAAATTTAAGTGTATAACATTTATTATAACCACTTAAGTTTTATTTGTAAAAATTCTCTTTATTTTGTATTTTATCAAATTACATATTCAACTTCTGAATAATTTAGGTAAGTTATATTGGAATGTAATAGAATATTATACAAATAAATTCTTCAATTTCAATTATTCAAGTTTACATATTTATTCAAACCTTGTTTTCCCTTTATAATTGAAATTTTCCTTTAAGATAAAATTTAAGAATTAAATTTCTGATTAACTTTAAACTATTTTAGAGATAATTAAATATACACAAGATATATCAAATCAACTCTTAAATCACATATCAATATATTATAAACCAAGTCATAATTAGAAAGCCAAATCAATTTAATTTTCAAAGCAAAACTGTAGCAAGCTACAGAATAGTCTCTTCACTTCGAAACTCGAAAATGAATGTCGATGATACTGAAGTCATCACCGAAATTATTTTCTAGCGACAAAGAAAAGAGCACTGATTTACAAATTAAAAATCCTTTGAAACAATTTCTACTAGAAATACTTTTAAATAACAAATCCTTTTAAAACTTTCAAAACAAAGTTCGAAATCATCGGAAATTAAATTCTCACATTCTTGATTTAAAATTTTCATTTAAATTTCCAAATAAATTTGTAACCAAGTTTTATAGTTCAATTATTTATATATGAAACAAAAGACAATGGTTATAAAATACTTACAATGTCAATTATTATTTCCTAACATCCAATTCTATCAATTATCAAAATTCAGAAAATTAACCTTATACATATAATAATTATACAAAATTTATCCATCTACTAAATTTGAAAACCATATTGTGTCAGTTTGCTTTGTTCAAGTGTTTTGGAGATCCTATCGATAGCGTTGATCAGATGAACCGATCGGAAACCCAAATCAACATCAACAACTCAAACAACACAATATATAAAACATCTTAAAAATATTAAAAATTTCAAATACAAGATTAATTTTCAAAAATAAGGATAGGGATTCAGATTGATGGACTCAAATTAAAGAGGATTCTGATTTGAAGATAAATTGGAGACAAAGATAAGACGATTAAATAACAGAATAGGAAGATGTATGTATCGCGGGCAACCTTAACCAGGTCAACCGTGAATAAATGAATAAGATCGATGTGGGTTTTCTGGGGTAAATCTACATTCGATCTCAAGAGATAGGATTCAAGCATAGCAAGAGATAATAGCATCGTAAACCAAGGATACAGAAGTCTTCGGTGAATCAATGCTTTTTGTAAAGAAGATTCACCCCTTTACAAGTCATTAGAGTATTGGCGGGACCGCCAGTTCATTAGAAAGATTATTCGGAGTGGAGTTATGGGACACTCCAGAATCAAGAAGACACGAATAGGGGAGGACAAAAATGGACTTTGGAACCGAGGGGAACGTTCCAAAATTCCAAGGAAACCGAATCGAAGAAGAAGGAATTCAAGTTCGAACGAAGGTGATTCTGTAATTAAATCTACTCTATATGCTGAGTTTGCCTAAAACCAGAGCTCTGATACCAAATATAAAGACCCGTTATTTTCAACCATTCGCATCTGCACATGTCGGACTTGAATTGTTCAAAATACCGCTTTGTAAATAAAATTTGGCAAACTCAGAATATACAGTAAATAAAAATCACAGATCATAGACATAGAGTAATATAATGCAGCGGAAACAAAGAAATAGTAGTTCATGAAGCTACTATATAAATACATCAGAGTTAAGTAAGATACAATAGGAATACCAAGATACAATAGGAGTAATAGTATGATAATCAGGTACAACTCAGAATACAACTGGAATCAACTGGATAACAAAATGAATAGATATCTGGTTCTTCAAAGCGAAACTGCAGCTCCAAAGGTGAGTCTCTAATGCTGTATCACTCAGTCTGACCCGAGCGTAAAGCAAAACACAAAACACTCGAGTCAGGACATACATACTTATACAATGTAAACCAACTCAAGTGAACTGTAATAAAGGTACAAGTAACTTAAAGAATGCTTGGGATCGCCCATTCTTTAAGGATCCATTAAACTATTTACTATGTAGTGATATTGCGCTATTATAATAATGTCTAATATAAAATAAACATACTTTTAAATAGCATTAAGGCTTTACATTTTCCACCTTAACACGTAAAATGCCAATAGTCTACACAGTACCTGCATACTTCGAAAGGCTATGAGAAGATACTCCATAGGTACGACACAAATAGAAACTCATAGTAAAGCTCGATATGGTAAGTGACACGGCACAACTAGGCAATGCCAGGGTAGATATACCAATTACGCATCCGAGCTGATGGAAACGCATAGCAGCCACTACCGCCCACCTCGAACAACACTCCCAAATCAAGGGGTGCACCCAATCAATCACAAAGTAATAGAATGGTATCGAAGAAGTGTGTCTGATCAGAGGTGCTACCTCATTGGCCCGTCAATCGCTCCTGTTTTAGCCACTTTATGCCAACTCACGGGAGTTGGATCCACGTATATAACTTTAGGATCGTCGCCACCATCCTACTTCATTCTGGAAACTCTATCGCGTACACAGTTGTTAAAGTGGGTTTCGGTATCGACAGAGAGTATGTCCATATCCGATCCCGGTCTCTTTAACAACCAATCGTTATTATAAACCATGGTTAAAATTTTAAAATAATATTTTATACTTCAAAATAAAATATCATTTCAAATCCAAATCTTTATCAAATAAAGATTTAATCAATTCCAAACCATTTCAATATATTTAAAATATCATATCATTTCAAAACTTCATTTCAAATCATTTCAATATATCAAAATATCATATCCTTTCAAAACTTCATTTCAAATCATTTAATATATCAAAGTATCATATCTTTTCAAAACTTCATTTCAAATCATTTAATATATCAAAATATCATATCTTTCAAAAACTTCATTTCAAATCATCATTTGAGTTCAAATCCAAATATTCAACTTTAAATACCTTTTAAATTCAAAGATATCATTCATTTATTATCATTTCAAGTCACCTTTTAAATAGTTTATATTTCAATCAAAATAATTCATCTAAACCATTTAAAAGTGTAATTATTATACTTTCAAATCAAGTATTCAATTTCCAAAGCTTTAAACTATTCTGAGTTCATTTACTAAGTTAAAAACCATAAACATTAAAATTTCATCCTTTCACAGCATTCAAAAAAACTGTTATAAGTTATTCTTGAAAACATTTTAATTCAGCAAAGACAGCATTTTAAAACTGCTATTAAATCTCAGTTTAGTTGAAATTTGGTTTAAAACAGCAAAGACGGCATTTACAGAAATGCTGTAATAGCTCAGGTTTCAAAATAAAGGGTTTCATTAAATTCAGCAAAGACAGCAGACCACTACATCAGTTACAGAACTGCTGTAATAGACCTGAGTCAAGTTTTTAGTCTATTTAGTTCAACTACAGCAACTACAGCATTCCAGAAATGCTGTAATAGCTCTTTTATTCAATTTTAGTTCAAATCAGAAATCATAGCATTTCTGAATGCTATTAAAAGAAATTTCCAAATTTTAGTGTATTTCCAGCAAGTAATAAAATTCATTTTAAACCCTTTAAACATTATAAAAATCATATTTTTTACATTCAAAAATGTTCATTAACAATACTCATTTAACTTATGATTTTCATAAAGAACATTTACAGTAAAATCCAAATTTCCCAAAATTTTACTTAACAAATTCAAATGTACAATTTTTACATTTTTACCTTTTACAATTTATTAACACTTACATCTTCAAATTACCATTTCACAAATTAAACTAAATTTCCAATTTATTTAATTAATTTAAATCTTAAATAAAAACCAAATTTCCCATTTCCAAGTCAAGTTATATTTCAAAGTTTCACGTTTAAGCATTCATTCATTTAACCATTTTAGTTCATAGAAAAATCAATAATACCTTATTAAATCATTTACATTCACATTTAAAACAAATAATCATATTTCCCATTTTCCAAATAAAATAAAATTTCCATTTTATTTATATAACTTAATTTTCATTTTAAACCAAAATTCCAAGTTTTCCAACTTATGTTATATTTCCAAAAATTCACTTTAACTAGTCATTTATTCAACATCTTTAACTTATAGAAATATCATAAATTCTTTATTCAAACCATTTAAAATCTATTTAAATCAAATTTTCATAAATTTACATTTTTAAATACTTAAAAATATTCAAAAACACTTTATAAAATAACCACGGGCTTGTATATAGTTTCCTAACCTAGGTCAAGTGATACAGATATGTATCATTTCAATCCGCAGTTTAAAAAGCAAAAGTCCGGGTTCTATCATTTCAAACCCGCAATCCCAAATTAAAATAAATAAATAAATAAAAACTATTCAGGCCTATCATTTCAGCCCATGATGATTTTTCCCTATTCTAAAGTCCGTTCGGGTATGTATCATTTCAACCCATAGTGATTCTATTTTACAGGGAACTTGCAGTGTGAGAAACAAATATAAATGAACAGTTTTACAATAAACAATAGTAACAGATAATATGACAGGTAAAATAACAGGTTTAACATCATATAATTAATAATCATAGGCAGTTATAACATCATATATAATATTCTACACATTCAATTGTTGTCAATTCACATTTGCATAAGTATAAATGTCAGAGTGAGAAAGACTCACCTTTTACAAAGCTAGAGACCAAAACAATACACAAGCACGATTCCAAAGGCACGACAAGCACGATAGATTTGAATGGATAAAGCCAAGATATAAATCTTGTATATAACAACAAAACAAAGCCACATAAATTATAAACAACAACATTGAATTTGCAAACAATTAAAAATAAGATGAAAATATCACTTTGCCCTTGAACAAAAGTGGCTTGCACATGCCAACCTAGGCTCAGCCTATGTCAAATGGGCTCGGCCATGTTGGGTCTCGATCATGTAGACTCGGCTATGGTGGTTTCCATGCATGTTAAGCTCAGCCATAGAGGAAGATGGTAAGGCAAAACAAATGGAAGGTGAAGGCAAGCAAGTGGAAGGGTTTGGATCAAGGAATGGAAGGTTTTGGGTCAAGAGATGTAAGGATTTGGTGCATCTAAGGTTCAGCCATGGTCAGGTCAGAGGGGAGGCTGATGGTCAGGGGTCAGGTCATGATGGTGGTGGAGCAAGGGGAGGTGGCCAAGGCAAGATATGAAGGTGGTGGTGAAGTTTAGGTCGGCTATGCATAGTTTGCAAGGTTTTTGAGATGTTTTTGTGGTGTTTTCTCCATGGGATGGTCATGGCCTGTTATGGACAGAGAGAGGAATGGTTGTAGGCTGTGGATAATGAGGAGGAGATGATGGTGGTGGTTGGTGGAGATGGTGGTGGTTGTGGCCAAGCAAAACTAGAGAGAAGCAAGGCAAAATCAAAGAGAAAATGAAGAAGAAAGGAAGAGAATGGAAGCCATACTTACATTTTTTTCTTCTCTTAGAAGTGAAATGGCTGAACAAATGATGAGGATGAGAAGTATTCACGTGAAAGGCAATGAGAAATGTACGGCTATAGCAAAAGAAAGTGAAAGGCCAAGGCAATGAAGAGGCAGGAAAAGGAAGAGTCACAAGTTACAAGCACAAAGTCTCTTTGAATTTCCAAATTCTTTTAAACAAAATAAACTAAATAAATTTCAGTAAATACATTTTAAAACTGAAACAAAGTAAAATAAAATGATGATAAATAATTAAAATTAAATAAAATAGAAAAAGAATTAAAGAAATTGCTTAAAAATTGAAATAGGGTCCAGAAATTACAAATAAATCACCATTGACTTTGGAAAATTATTTACTTCATTTTAAAAATATTCTAAAACAAAATTTTGAAATAAAATAATTTCTAAAGTATTTTAAAATTGAAATAAATAATTTAATTTAGAGAAAATAGAAAAAGAACTAAGGAAATAGTTTATTTAATTTAAACAAGGCTTAAAATTTCAAATAAAACATCACTAGCTTTATAAAATTTCTATTTCACTTTAAAACAAATAAAAATTTAAATAAGTAAAATAAATGATGAACAAAATAAAGTGGAGATTAAATAAATAAGTTCTTAAGAAAATAGGAAGATAAATAAAGAATTACTTTAATTATTTGAAACTAGGAATTAAAGTTTATAAACAGAATACAACTGGCATTTAAAATGTTTTAAAACTAAAATATATACATAGCATGTTATTTACCCATATAAATATAATTTAGAACATTACATGACCAAATAAAATGTTATTTATATAATTTAAAATAAACAATTTTGTTGAATACAGCAAATTACACACAATATTGTAAAAAACATAACTTTCACATTATAAATCAGATTCCCATGAAATGAAAAGCAGTATTCTTGAAATTATATTTACTTTCATAAAATAAAGATAAATTCAAAATTTCAACAATTTTAAATTTTAAATTAAAAGTCAAAGTTTGACTATATTGACCAAAATTCACATTTCTGGAAAATATCTTATTTATTCATGTTTGAAATTATAATCCACATTCAAAACACAATTTATATTTAAAATAACAAAATTATCTAATTTAAATAAATAAAATAAGGTATTTAAATCAGGAAAATCAATTTAAAGTAATTACAAAATACAGGGTTGTTACAGACGGCTAGATCGCCTCGATTAATTCGATTAGGGTTTCGCTTGTGCAGGCGGTGGCTACTCGGCTCGTGCTCAACGTGGGTGAGATGATCACAGGAAGGGGTTTTCGAGGAGGCTTGAGAAGTCGGCGGCCTCTGTGGTCGCGGCGGCGCTTGTTGGTGGCGTTCTGGCGCATGCATGGGGAGGCGCGACATCTGGGTCACGTTCGAACTTTCTGGTAGGGTTTCGAATGAGAAGGGTGGGTTGAAGCGTTGACGTGGCAGTGAGGTAGGATAATTATAAATTGTTTTATATATTTTATAAATTAAATCATTCAATTGTTCTAACTTAATAACTTTCACATACAAGGTCCGATTCATGCGCGGTTTGATCCGCTAGGATCGTATCGAAATTCCAGACATTTTGACGCTGGTTTGGACGAATTCGGAGACTATTTGAATTTTGGGCTTAAATTCGATTTAAATTCAAAGGTGAGTGTTTTAACTCACTCACAACTTCTAAAATTTCTTATGTTTGTTAAATTAATTTATGATGTGATTAGAAATTTATTTATGACCGTTTGGTATATTTTAAATAGTTAATTTGAATTTATTTGAATTAAATCGTTATTTAATTTATTATTGAATATAAATTGCCTGTTAAATACCTGTTATTGATTATCAGTTCTATATTGATATTTATCGATTGATTTGGATGATGACTGTGATGGATGTTGATTATTGATATTGGATGAATGGATGTTTTATTTTATATCGTTATAAACTGCAAGTTCACTATGGGTTGAAATGATACATACCCGAATGATCCATAGATTAAGGAAAAATCGTTATGGGTTGAAATGATAGACTCGAGCGATTTTATGGATTTTATTATTATTTCGGGATTGCGGTTTGAAATGATATATAACCATAACATTGTAAATTGCGGATTGAAATGATAAATATCTGTATCCCTTAACCCTAGGGTAGAGAATTATATACGGACATCGGATTGGTTAAATTTTGAATCCTCAAATTTTGCATTGAGTTAAATGATATTTTTGAAATAAATTTTTGGTTATATAAATCGAATTTTTATCGAACTTTGAGTTTTATATTAAAATCGAATTGTTTTGAAAGATTTGTTGAAGGAATAAAATTGAAATTTTATAGTGAATTTGAAATATAAGTGAAGTTTATCGAAATTGAGTTATTAAAATCGTGGAAGTATAACTTTGAAATATATTGAAATTTGAGTAATTAAATCGATGTTTCAACATGGATTTAAGCGATATTGAATTTAATATTTATTTAGAATTCTGAATAAGAAAATTTGAAATTGGGTTTTGGGACATTGAAATGGTCGAAATGTGGGATTGAAATAAATAGTTTAAATTGATATAAATTTCAAATTCATATTTTCATATAAATTGTTTTAAATATATTATTTTAAAAGGCTTTAATTATTAAGATTTTCAAACTTTCAAACTAATTGAACCATTTAACTTGTTTTAAATCTAATTAATTTATTTTAAAGCTATTTAATCTATTTTAATTATATTTAATCTATTTTAAATCTATATTAACTATTTATAACTATTTAAAACTATTTTCTTCTAAATTCCAAACTAAGTAAAATGGATGGGTTTATATTCAAATTCTCGATTTTTAAAGTGAATGTGGTTAAGTGACATTATAACCTAAGTTGGGTTCTAAATAGCATATTTGGTTTAATATGATAATTGATAATTTTGAAATGAGAATTTAACCTATTTTGGGAATATGACTTTTGAAAGGAAATATAATTTCGAACTATGATTTCAATGTGATATAATTTCGGAAGTAAGTAATGATTTCAAAAGTGATATGATTTGAATTGAATATGATATTTTGATATCAATTATGAAATGATTTTGGAAATGTAAAAGAACCATCCGGTGTGTAATAAACGATTGGTTGTTAAAGAGACCGGGATCGGATATGGACATACTCTCTGTCGATACTGAAAACCACTTTGACAACTGTGTATGCGGTGGAGATTCCAAAATGAAGTAGGACGGTGGCGACGATCATAAAGGTATATACGTGGACCTGACTCCCATGAGTTAGCTCAAGGTGGCTAAAACAGGAGCAATTGACGGGCTAAGTGAGGTCATTCCTCTGATCGGGCACATTCCATCGATACTATATTCTGACTTTGCGATTTATTTGATGGCCACCCTCGATTGTTTTTACTCAGGAGTGTGTTCCGAGGTGGGCGGTAGTAGCTGCTATGCGTTACCATCGGTCCGGAAGTGTAATTGGTATATCTACCCTGGCGTTGCCTAGTTGTGCCGTGTCACCTACCCTAGCGCGCCTTCTAAGAGTTTGGTTTGTACCATACCTATGGAGTGCCCTCTGACAGCACCCAGTACGGGTGGGATTACAGTACTGTATAGACTATGGGAAATAAAAATGTGGTAAGGGGGAAAATGTAACGCCTTAACGCTATTTTAATAGTTTATATTACTGTAGACATATTATAATAGTGTAATGTACTACATAGTAGATAGTTTAATGGATCCTTAGGAGATGTAAATCCCGAACATCTCATAAGTTACTGCACTCACGTTAGACACTGGATAAGAGATGTCAAACCCCGTAAACATCTCCGACGCCGTTTACACTCATATTTATTTACCATTGATTTAACTTACATAAGATCTTTTAGTTCTGACTCGAGTGTTTTTGTCTTTTCAATTCGCTCGGGTCAGCCTGAGCATTTCAAGATTTGAAGACCTTATTTCTAGAGGACGAAGACGAAGATTTGTACTACTATTATTTACTATATTTATTCCACTGCATTCACACTATTCCACTGCATTATTATTTGTTTATCTCTGATATGTGTAACTTTGATTCTATATTGTACAAGTATAATCAAATGTCTTGTAAACAGCTTCATGAACTGTATTTGATTATTATATTTTGTCATTCCGCTGCGTGATTCTATTTTGTTTTTATTTCTTTCTCTTTTTCTTATTTACCCCAAATAACCATCCGTCCTTCTGTATGGTTTGAGTTGGCACGTGTGTCTGCTTAAAGCGTACCAAAAGGCGGGATGTTACAAATAGGTTAATATTGACCATAGAAACTATAACTGAGACAGATAGTCTAATGAATGGGGATGGGAAATCCAAGATATTTTACTTGTTTGCATTTCATCATGATATTTTAAATTTCTATGTTTTAACCGTTGTTGATGCAGGAGCACAATATATGGTTATTATAAATTTTTGGGTAAGATACTAGTGGGGGGAAACATGTTCCGCTAAGCGGCGTAGTCTCACTTGATATCTAAATTGTTCGAGATGGTAGGTTATTATTTATACCAGGCTTTATGTCTGACTCGAAGTTTATGTTTTCCCCTTAAACTCTCAGGTGCTCAATTGATTTTGAGTAATTGAGAGTTGAGGTTTTTCAGGTTCTCCTTAAGATGAAAAAGCTTCCGGAGACGTGCAGGAGGCAAGTTAGCTATTAGCAGTTCCTTTCTATTTGATTCCGCTGTGTTTTGGTTGTAAAGGCAACATTATTTAATTTCCTATGTTTAGACTCTGATCATCCAAGGGGGCATCTTCGTATGTCGCTCTTGGCGTATTTTGTAATAATTATATTTTCTCCGAACGTGGTTCTCAAATTTGCGATTATGTAATGAATTTGAAATATAATTGAAATGGAATGAGAAATTTGTTTAATGGCTTTAAATTTTTTCATATCCATGTGTTTTTGCTATATCAATGTGTCTAACATTACCACATTTGGTTACCGAGAATTAATAACTACAGATGACTGCAGCATCTATAGCCGTTAGTTTTGGGCATCCAAGTGGGGGATGTAACAAGTTGGTATCAATGCATAGGTTTATGAAAACTTAAAAGAAATTTATGGTTAAAATGATTTTTCGAAATACAATCCAATGAATCAGAAAATAAGATCGGGGTTTGGATTAACGCTATAGTAACATACTTGTACTTGATATATATATATATATATAAGTATGTATTCCCCTCTCTCTTAGACCATTCTTATGTATCTTACTAAGGCTTGTATGTAGATTTACGAGAAAAGAAGACATGAGGGAGGAAACGGAAGAGAAAATCTCGGTGGAGGAAGCACCACAATAAATGGAAATGCTCGACCCAAGAGGAGAAACCAGGGTCGATAGGAAAATACTAATCAAAATTCAAATGGCAGCGTAGGTGCTGGAAACCCGCCAGTAGATAAGAGGATGACGTATCGGTTCTTCATTAATCTGGTGCAAGTAGGAGCTACCGCAGGAGTAACTGGGGGTAATGGTGGGAATATTGGAGGAGCTAATCACGTGGCCCCAGTTGGCAACAACTATGCCAAGCTGAGCGGGGATTATACTAGTCTTGGTGGGAAGCCGTTTTTGGGAATGGAGGATGCTATAGAAGTTGAGAAGTGGATTTTGCATTGTGAAAGGATCTTCACTGAATTGGGATTAAACGATGAGCAGAAAAGGAGGCTTGCTTCTAGACAGTTGTAGGGATCAGCGCTTTATTGGTGGAATAGTGTTACTGCTGGAGTTCCCGAGGAAGAGTTGACTTGGATGGAATTTTGGAGGACATTCGAGGAGAGGTTTTGGTCTGAAGTTGCCAAGTCGGTATTGTTGAGGAAGTTCATAGACTTGGTGCAAGGCAAGATGTCAGTGATTGAGTATGCCATGAAGTTTGATGAGTTAGCATATATGGACATGCTACCATTGACACCGTCATTAAGAGGAATGAGAAGTTTATTCGGGGATTGAGACTCAAGATTGCTAAGGCGACATTGCTACATCTTCATGGTTCTTGTAATGTTTTTGTGGAAATGGCAATCCAACATAAGGAGATGCTTGCTACTTTTGAGAAGGAGAAACAGGTTGAAATTCAGAGTTCTCTTGGCAAGAAGTGGATGTTCTTCAAGAAGAAAGGAACCCAGAAGGGAGAAGCTGCCAAGAAGGCAAATGCTAATCTGGTTTGCTTTAAGTGCGATAAGAAGGGTCATTATGCTCATGAATGCCGAACTGGCAAGGGGAAGAAGGCCGTAGACAAGAAGGGGGTAAAGTGCTTTAACTACGACCAGAATGGGTATTATAATAACCAGTGTCTAGAACCAGTCAGGTTGGACAGGGAAAAAGTCTTTGCTGTTGGACCATCATTTACTAGACCAACTGCTGTTGAGAAAGAAAAGACTATGATGGAAGGTACGCTTTTGATTCGATGTACACCAGTTAGGGTACTATTTAATACCGGTGCATCGCATTCATTTATATCTTAGTGTTTAGTTGATAGGTTATGTTTAGAACCCACATACCTTGTTACTTCCTTAAGAGTTGCGAATCTGATAGGATGGTATGCAACTCTGGGAATGAGATGTGACCAGTTAGAACATGATTTTTTAGGTCATAAGTTTGCATGTAGTTTGTATGTTTTTGGTTTCGTAGATTTCAGAATCATTTTGGGTATGGATTGGTTGGGTAAATACGAGGCTATGATATTTTGCCAGGATAGGGAAATATCGCTGAGACACTCTAATAGTCATAACCGAATTATATTCTCAGTGGAGGATTCTGACTGGAGTGCTTGTACTCTGTTGAGTACTATGGAAGTAGAAGGAGAGTTAAGTCAGGTCCGGGTAGCAAGAGAATTTGCAGATATTTTTGAGCCGGTTACAGGATTACCACCGAAATGAGCCATTGAGTTTCGAATAGATCTTGTGCCAGGAGCAGAACCTGTAAGTAGACCACCTAGTAGGATGACACCGACTAAGATGAATGAATTGAAGGTGCAGCTAGTGGATTTTGAAGGGAGAAATTTTGTTAGACCAAGCAGTTCGCCTTGGGGTGCGGCCGCGGTGTTCGTGAAGAAACCAGATGGGTCGTTAAGGATATGTATTGACTATCGTAAGTTAAACGAGAAGACGATCAAGAATAAGTATCCTTTGCCGAGAATCAACGATTTATTTGATCAGTTGTGTGGAGCCAGAATATTTTCCCAATTGGATTTGGCGACAGGTTTCCATCAGTTAAGAGTGGCAAAGGGCAGTATTCCGTTAACCGCATTTCGGACTAGGTATGGTTCATACGAGTGGTTAGTAATGCCATTCGGGTTAACGAATGCACCAGCTTTCTTCGTAGATTTGATGAACTGAGTTTTCCAAGAGTACTTGGATAGGTTCATATTGGTGTTTATAGATGACATTTTAGTACTTGGATAAGATCATCTAAGAGTAGTGCTTGAGATGCTGAGGCATCATCGGCTGAAAGCAAAGTTTTCCAAGTGTCATTTATGGAAGAAAGAGGTTAAGTTTCTTGGTCACGTGGTTTCAGAGAAGGGTTTGTCAGTCGATCCAGATAAGATCAAAGTTGTTAATAACTGAAAGAGACCAGAGATGGTGACTGAGATTGGAACATTTCTTGGACTTGCTGGCTACTACTGGAGGTTCATTAAGAATTTCTCGCGAATAGCAGTGCCTTTGACTAAGTTAACTAGGAAGGATGTGAAGTTTATTTAGTCTGACAAATGTGAGAAAGCATTCCTTAAGTTAAAGCATTTTTTGACCAAAGCGCTTGTGTTAGTGGTTCCAGACGAAAACCAAGGGTTGGTGGTGTATACTGATGCATGCGGAACTGGATTAGGAGCTATGTTGATGAAGAAGGGTAAAGTCATTGCCTATGCTTCACAGCAGCTTAGACCGCATGAGGTGAGATATCCTACTCATGATTTGGAGTTGGTCACGCTGATTTTTGTATTGACGATATGGAGACATTATCTCTTAGAGAGAGATTTGAGCTATATACAAATCACAATTCCTTAAGATATTTATTCTCTCGGAAGAAGTTAAATATGAGATAGCAGAGGTGGCTAGAGTTTTTAGCAGCTTATGGTTTTGGTATAGAGTGTACACCTAGGAAAGGAAATAAAGTAGCAAATGCTCTTAGCAGAAAATATCAGAATGTGGTTTTAGCTATGTTGGCAGAATGGAAAGATTTAGAAGCTTTGACTACTTGTAGTGTGCAGTTAAGATCGACTACTAGTTCTAGTCAGAGCACCGCCATGTTGTCCTGTTTGGAAGTTCGACCAATATTGATCGAAAGGATCGCCTCTAAGTAGAAAGAGGATCCATTATTAGCCAAGAAGATTAGAAGGCATGAAGTTGGATTGGAGATCGATGATTTAAAGGATTTTAGTCTTAACCAGAGGGGATGGTTTAGAAAGAAGGGATGGTTGTATGTTCCTAATGTTGAGGACTTGAGAAGAGAAGTTCTTGGGGAATGTCATCGATCCAAATTTACGATTCATCCTGAAAGAACCAAGATGTATCAAGATATGAATTGGAGCTTCTACTGGGAAGGTATGAAGAAGGATGTTGGTTTGTGGGTTAGGCAGTGTGCGAACTTTCAATAAGTGAAGGCCGAACATTAGAACCCAAGTGGATTGCTTCAGCCTTTGGAAATACCAGTTTGGAAATAGGATTCGATATCCATGTGTTTTCTAGACGGGTTGCCAAGGTCGAATAGAGGAAATGAAAGTATATGGGTTATAGTGGACAGATTGACCAAAAGTGCCCATTTAATTCTAGTTAAGTCAACCAGAATGGCACCTGTTTTAGCTAAATTGTTTATGAAGAACATAGTTAGACTACATGGAATTCCTAGTAGTATAGTCGAGATGCTTTGTTCGCTAGTGAATTCTGAAAGAGTCTACCGGATGTGTTAGGTACCAAGCTCAAGATGAGTACTGTGTATCACCCTCAAACGGATGGGTGGACAAAAAGAGTTAATAAGGTACTCGAGGACTTGTTAAGAGCTTGTGGATTGGACTTTGGTGGAACTTGGGAAGATCACCTACACTTAGTTGAGTTTTCCTATAATAAAAGCTATCAGATTATTGTAGGAACGAGGCATTTTAAAGCTTTGTATGGTAGGACATGCAAATCACCAGCATGTTGGTTAGAGACAGATTAGTCTTATGTCCAGATCTAATTAGAGAGGCGACAGAGAAGATTGAGTTGATCCGATAAAGGATGAAGGAAGCTCATCTAGACAGAAGAGTTACACAGATAATAAGTGTAAATATCTAGAATTCTCAGTTGGAGATAAAGTCTTCATTAAGGTATCACTGATGAAGGGTGTGGTATAATTCAGAAAGTGAAGGAAACTGGCACTGAGATATGTTGGTTCATTCCTAGTTATAGAGAGAATCAAAAAGCTCGCATATAGAGTAGAGTTGCCAAGCAGTATGGTAGGTGCCCATAATGTGTTTCATGTTTCTCATCTTCGTAAGTATGTGCATGATCCAGAAACTACTATTCGTCCGACAAAGTTGGAAGACTTGATAGTAGAACCGAATTTGACATTTATTAGACAACCAGTTCTGGTTGTAGCGAAAAATGAGAAGAGGTTAAGAAAAAAGGCAGTCAAGTCGGTGAAAGTTCAATGGAGCGACATCGGGAAGGGATGTACTTGGGAGACAGAAGACGGGATTAGAGATACTTATCCTGATATGCTGTGAGGGTATGTTCTATATTTTCTTTATATAGACTATTGCTAGTCAGGTAGGCTAGTATGGTAGTTAGGAGTTGTTACAGATGATTGTTATGCTTAGTATTTAGTCCTTGCTGAATTTCGAGGAAGAAATTCTTTAAGGAGGGGAGCCTATAACACCCCTAATTTTAAATAACATTATTCAGGAGATTTAATTAGATAAATTAAATAGAATGATGTGAAGATTAGAGTGATATGGGGATTGAGATTTGGAAATTAAATAGAGGTCGTGCTTAATTAAAAAAATTAAAAGACTGAGTTTATGGAAATGGCTTTATAAGTTAACAAATAAGAGAATAAGGCAAGGGTATTATGGGGAATAGCCGTCCACCATAACCCTTAACCCCTAAACCCTTATTCCTATTTTTATTTCACAAGTTCATAATTTTAAAATATAAACCAAGGAGCTCAAGCCGGCCATAACCTAGGGAAAAAAGAGGGAAAAAATCAAGTAAAAGCTAAGGAATCAAACAAGAAGAATTAAGCAAGATCAAATCTCAAGTTCCTTATCCAAAGCAAGGTGAATAATAATCAAAACCATCCCATTTTCGTTTTTAAAGAGCATTTGATTTTGGGTTTTAAGTTTAAAACCTTTATGATAATTTTAATGATGATATGCTTGGATTACATGATGATATGTTTAAAACCTTTATGATAATTTGAAATATGATTGAAATGGAACCAAGGATGCTGCAGTTGAGTGTTTTAAAAACCAAACAACTACGTTATAGAGGACTGACATGTTACTCTACATCTTATTTTAGCGGCATAGTAGCCATTTGTTTATAATTTAATAGATTTATGTTAGTGGCTCGATAGCCATGTATTTTAGAGGCACGACGGCCTTGTTTTTGATATCAAATGATTTAAAAAGCTATTTAAAGATGGTTGTACTTTGGCACAAGATTTTGGCGAAGTATATGGGCTGTGTTTTCCTTGTTTTTAAGAATGATTTTTAAGTGGTTAATCGGTTATATAGATAAATGTTTTCAAGGAAATGAAATAGTGTTTAAGCCCAATTTTATATGGATTCTGCCTAGAAGAATAATTACTTAAACCCAAGTAATTTTGTGATGGATGTGCCTATTGATTGAACATATTTTGATGAATGATGTTTTATGTTCTTGTTTTCATTCGATCGGTTAATTTTGCATATTTAACATTGTTATACTTACATCATCATGACCCAACACTGCATCTTGGGATTTAGGGACAGAATTACCATTAGGTGGTTCCAGTAATGAGTATGGATAGACTAAACTCCTAAGTGAGCACAACTGCATGTAGAAGATCAGACAGATCAATTGTGTTAGGATGCTTTGAACTGGTCAAAAAAGACATGGCTTGTGGACTTAACAGCCAGACAGGTTATTGGTTTCCCTGCAAAACCATTAGGCTTATAGTAACCCTAGGAAAACTAGATATATGAGACAGATAGTCCATATGATTCCAGATAGGTTATTAGTTGTCATGTGAAAACTAATAGGTTTATAGTAACCCTAAGAAAACTATGATATATGAGATGGATAGTCCATATGATTCTGGATATATTATTAGTTGTCTTGTGAAAAATAATAGGTTCTTAATATCCGTAGGAAAACTATGATGTAGTGATAGATTGTTCTGATTTGGACAAGCAGTCCAGTTATCTCCTAACTGTATTTGGAGATTTTGGTATATCTGGTTGTTTTGGCTTGAGTCAACCTAATAAGTTATTGGTTCGCCTGCAAAACCATTAGCTTTACAGCAACCCTAGGAAAACTATGATATGGGAACAGATAGTCCTCTAATTTGGGATAGACAGTCAACTGTAATTGAGATAGACGGTCAATTTTATGAAGTTGGGTAATCTTTGAGAATGCATGGCTCTTATTGACAGACTACTCACATTTAGCCATATTGCATGCATACGACCATATTATGTTTTGTTCTTATCATTGTGGTTGCAAGTACATGATTTATGATTGACATATTTGGATAAGATATTAGTGAGGGAAAAACCCATTCTGCTCATCGGTATGATCTCACTAGATATATATTTTGATTTGAGATAGTATATTATTATTCAAATTAGATTTTTTTTTCTCTGACCCAAAGTTTTTGTTTTCCCCCTTAAATTCTTGGGTACTCATTTGAGTATATCGGAAGTGGAGATTTTTAGGTTAGATGAATAAGCTTCCAGAGACGTGTAGAAGGCAATCTAGCTAATATTAGGAGTTTCTTTCCGTTGTGTTGTTTAAAGTCTATGCTATGTTTGAATGGAT
Organism: Allium fistulosum; assembly: GCA_030737815.1. NCBI lineage: Eukaryota > Viridiplantae > Streptophyta > Magnoliopsida > Asparagales > Amaryllidaceae > Allium > Allium fistulosum. The sequence continues at coordinate 13,135,441 of JASFAW010000015.1, read as the reverse complement.
GTAATGATAGAACTTAGAACTGTTAAGTAGTTAGACTCTGATCATCTAAGGGGCATCTTCATATGTCACTCTTGGAGTATATTTGTGATTATTACATTTTCTCTAAACATGGAATCAATGAGATTATGTATTGAATATGAAAGTTATTAATGAAATATGTTTTTGAAACTTTTCATATTCATGTGATGTTGATGTTATAGATACACTTAACTGATCTCATTTTGTCATCGGAAATTAATACTATGAATGACTGTAACATCCGTAGCGCTTAGTTTTGGACCTCAAAATGGGGATGTTATAAACTTGTTATCACATAGGTATATATAAAACTTAAAAAGATTTTAAAAATATAATCCAAATAAATCAGAGAATTGATTGGGGTATGAGATAACGCTATAATAACATACCTGTTATTTGTTATATATAAGTGTGTACTTTATCTCTATTCTCCCCCTCTCTCTTAGACCATTCTTCTGTATCTTATGAAGACTTATATGTAAATTACGAGGAAGCAAGATATGGAAGCAGGAAATGGAAGAGTGAATCTAGGTGGAGAAAGCACCATAACTAATGGAAATTTTCAACCCAATACTAGAGAGAATCCGGGTCGACAAGCAAATGCTAACCAAAATGCAAATGCTAATGTGAGTGTTGGAACCCCACTAGTAGATATGGGGGCTATGTATTAGTTATTCGTGAATATGGTGCAAGCTGGAGTTGCAGCTGGTTTGGTTGGAGGAAATGCTTCAACATTTGGAAGTGACAAACCTGTGGAGATTGAAGGTTCTCTAGGAAAGACAAGGAAGTTCTTCAAGAAGGAGGGGGATCGGAAGGGCGAAGCTGCCAAGAAAGGGAAGGCTAATGTCGTTTGCTTTAAGTGTAATAAAAAAAGGCACTTTGCTAATGAAGGTCGATCTGGTAATGGAAAGAAGGTTGTGGGAAAGAAAAATGTGAAGTGTTTCAACTACAACCCGGTAGGGCATTTCAAGAATGAATGTCCAAACCGGCCAAGGCTGATAAAGGGAAAGTTCCTGTTCTGGAACCCTCAGTTTCTAGACCGACTGCAGAAGAGAAAGGAAAGTCTATGATGGGAGGTACGCATTTGATTCATGGAATACCTATTAAATTATTATTTAATAATGACTTATCACATTCTCTAATCTCGCAATGTTTGGTATATAAGTTAAATTTAGAACCATCATACCTTATTACTTCCGTAAGGGTTGCGAATCCGATAGGAAATTATGAAACCCTTGGGATGAGATGTGGCGATTTAGAATTTGAGTTGTTATGTCAGGCATTTGCCTGCAATTTACATGTGTTTGATTTTTTAGGTTTTGGGATTATTCTGGATATGGATTGGTTAAGCAGATATGATGCTGTTGTATTTTGCCAAGATAGGAAGATATCACTAAGACACCATAATTGTTGTGATCGAATTATATACTCGATAGAAAATTAGAATTTAGATGTATGTGCTATATTAGGTGCAAAGGAAGTAGAAGACGAGGTGAATTGGGTTTTTGTTGAAGGAGAATATGAAGAAGTTTTTGAAACAGTTACAGGACTACCACCGAGACGGACTATTGAGTTTCAAATAGATCTTGTACATGGAGCTGAGCCCTAAGTAGACCACCTAGCAGAATGGCACCTACTGAGATGAAAGAGTTAAAGTTAAAGCTGGTGGACTTAGAAGGAAAGAATTTCATTAGACCAAACAGGTCGCCTTGGGGAGCAGTTGCGGTGTCCATGAAGAAACCAGATGGATCGTTGAGGATGTGTATTAATTATCATAATCTAAATGAGAAGACGATAAACAATCGGCATCCTTTGCCGAGAATGGATCATTTGTTTGATCAGTTGAGTGGAGCCAAGGAATTTTTCCATTTAGATTTTGTAATAGGGTTCCATCAATTGGGAGTGATGGAGGACAGTGTAGAATATGCTAGTATATGATTTTTGTTTGATGGTAATAAACATATATATATTCATTTAAATGTATTTGTTGTTGTACTATTTTATTTTTCACATAATTAAATAATATTTGTTGAATAAAATAAATAACTCAGAATTCATATTTAAACAAATATTTTATTACAAATTCAAATAGTACAAATTTAAGCTCTTACTGTACATATATACATTTTCAATTACATTACAATCTCGATTACATCACAATTTTCAATTTACATGGTTCACCTCACTACATAATTCACTCCACTCGTATTTGATCTTCAACTCTTTTCCACCCTGTATCCAGCATTTGAACTATCTGCAAAATAAACACCAACGCGGTAAAATTGAAAAAGAAAATATTTTTCAGTGCAAAATAAAGTGTATGTTTTGAAAATATTATTTTCCTCGGTTATTTGGGTTGTTCGTCATCTTTTTCTTTTGAATTCAACTTACACAAACACCTTGTAACATGCACAGTATATCACTGTACATGTCACAAGGCTGTGCACACCGATATACACTTGCTTGTTAAAACTGCAGGAACAGGTGAGCACAAGGTCAAACCCGAGCCGAGGGTGGATTCAACACAGTTGCAAAGACTTCATCAACACATGTACAAAGTTGAACTTCAGACACACCAGACCAACATGCTTACATGAACAAGAGGACCAAATCCCAACCACAAATGCATTCAGACTTCAATGAGACAAACTCAACTACGCACGTGAACATAAAGAAATGCAACAAGACTTCCTATGGCATCAGTTTCAATTACCAGTGCACAAACTTCGAATGCAACTGGACATTTAACTCGAGTACACATAAGGACAACCAGACTGCAAATGCACATGTAAAAGAAAGGAGCAAACAACAATATAAAGCAATCAAACATGATCAGGCATGCAACCAGTCTAAGCATAGTAAAAGGTTCAGACATGAATACACATGAAGACATACTCATGAGCAAATGAAAACTTGAATATAAGTCTAGTGCAACATATCAAAGCTTCACAATGCAGACAACTACAACATCAACAGATCATCACAAATCAGAGGCATGTACAAAGTTTTTAGCAGCAGACATTAAAGTGTAACTCAACACAGACAAGACTTCTGACTAGAACATTAATGCAACATGAAGACATATATGAACATGTATCAAGGCAGTTTTTAAATCAATGTATACATGAACACCACCAGCACAATGCAGTCCACTAGACATGTATGCATTACAGAGGAGACCAGAACCAAGTGCATCAAATCAGAACAGTTAACATGAACACAAGTGAGTGCAATATAAACAACACACATCACCAACATGTGGAACTAGACTATAATGACCAGGGGAGTGCATCGGACTCAAAGCAACATGATGACCAGACTCTATAATGCAACAGAAATAAGCAGTGGAGACATCAAGTTAACCAAGTGGATAGGCACAAACATATATGTATGTATATACGTGGTGATTCACAAATAGGTCAACATGAAGTGCAAACAAATATATATGTATACATGAATTAACATTACAGTTCGAAAAACAAGTCGTTAGCAGTTTACATGAAGCAGTGGATTATATCAATATGAACAGGTCACGTTTCAAAAAGAAACATCGGTAAATTATTCAAAAGTTCGAAAATCGAATGCCAGCAAAGAATGGAATCAGTGAACAAGCTAGAAAATCAAAATTATCTCAAATTTCAATGTGTCAAAGTCACAGGAGCAAAAAGAACGAAACCGACTCAGAGAAAATTAAACAACGTCAAGTAATGAACAAGTCAATTTCATCACATCATTCGATCAAAAATCAATGGCAGAGCAAATCACGTGAAGAATTCAAATGAGAAATATACGAACAAGAATTAAGGGCTTTAATCCCTATAAAATCCCAATTACATCATCGACAGAATTGCAATTTGAGTTCAAGCAAATACCAGAGAAAGCATTGGAATAAATCACGAAACTCGAATCGAAGTCGAGAAAAATCAAAATCGAAAAAGATAAACTCACGTACCAATTCATATCATTCGATCTTGACATACAATTGGAGCAACCGTAGGCGAAAAAAGCAAGAAGTCGATTGACTAAGCCAGTCGAAGCAAAATAATCTTCAATCGATCGATAATCAAGCGGCGCATCAATTGAACAAAACCCTAAATTTCAGAATGAGAAGCGAAAGGGAGCAGCCATGAAAACAAAAGAAAAGAGGAAGATGTCTTTTATTTTTTATGGGCCGGTCTAATTAATTATATTGGGCTTATTTTTAAAACTAGGCTTTTGTTAGTTGTCTACATTTATTTGTAAACATTCTCTTTTTAAAATTGTGTAATCTTCTATTCATGTGACTAGGTACAAACTACGAGGCGTAGTTTGAGAATTCGCAACTCGGTTGCTGAGTTGTGGTAGGGTTTTGAGCGTAGAGTTAGGTTAGTCAAGTTAACGGGTGTCGCAAGTTTACATGTGTAAGCGTCAAACTACTTAATTTCTAGTAGAAACCTTGGGGGCGGCACGTAGGTAGGTTATTGCCGAAGCTGGGTAAATCTATGTGTGATCTCTACTGCATTACTTTCTATTATTGTTTTTATTTCTGCATTAATTTTTATTATTATTAGTATCACCCTATTCACCCCCCTCTAGGGTAAAAACGATCCTACAGACAGTATTCCATTAACGACATTTCGAATGAGATATGGTTCGTATGAATCATTAGTCATGTCCTTTGGATTGACCAACATGCCTACTTTCTTCATGGATTTGATGAACCGGATCTTCCAAGGGTATTTGGACAGGTTTGTGTTAGTGCTTATTGATGGCATTCTAATATATTCAAACAATGAACGAGATCATGAGATTCATCTTAGAATAGTGCTAGAAATGTTAAGGTAGCATTAACTAATAGCGAAGTTTTCAAAATTCCATTTTTGGAAGAAAGAGGTGAAGTTCCTTGGTCATGTAGTTTCAAAAAAAGTGTTATTAGTAGATCCAGTTAAGATTGAAGTTGTTAATAATTGGAAAAGACCCAAGACTGTGACTGAGATAAGAAGTTTTCTGGGGGTAGATGGTTATTATCAGAGATTCATCAATGATTTCTCTTGTATAGAGGCACTTATGACTAAACTAATAAGGAAGGACGTAAAGTTTGTTTGGTCCGATAAATGTAAAGAAGCATTCTTAAAGCTGAAACATTTATTGACCAATGCGCCTGTGTTAGTTGTTCCGTACGGAAATTAAGACTTAGTGGTGTATACCGATGCATGTGGAAAGGAGTTAGGATCAATGTTAGTGCAAAGAGGTAAAGTGGTTGCCTTATCTTCTCAACTGCTTCGAACAAATGAAGTTAGATATCCAACTCATTATTTAGAGTTGACAACGGCGATCTTTACTTTGAAAGTGTGGAGACGCTATCTTTTGGGAAAACGATTCAAGTTATTTACGGGTCATAAGTCTTTGAAGTATGTATTCCCTCAAAAGAAGTTGCATATGAGACAACAAAGGTGGCTAGAGCTTTTGGTGGCTTATGATTTTGGTATTGAGTATACGCCGGGGAAATGAAATAAAATTGCAGATGACTTAGTAGAAATCATCGGGGTGTAGTGTTAGCTATGTTAGCAGAATGGAAAGATTTGGGGGCATTGACTACTTGTGGTATGCGGTTAAGGTCAATGGCTAGTTCTAGTCAGAATACTGCAACGTTATCCTATTTGGAAGTTCGACTTGTAATGATCGAAAGAATTGCTTCTAAATCGAGGGATGATCCATTACTAGTTGAACGAATAAGAAGACATGATGAGGAAACTGAGATTGATGATTTAAAAGGTTTTAGTCCTAACCAGAAGGGATGGTTGAGGGAGAAGAGATGGTTGTGTGTTCCAGATGTTTGGAACATAAAGAAGGAAGTTCTTAGGTAGTGTCATCGATCAAAGTTTACTATTCACCCTGGATGAACTAAAATGTATCAGGATATGAAGAGGAATTTCTTTTAGGAAGGAAATAAAAAAGATGTAGGATTATGGGTGAAACAATGCTTGAATTGTCAGCAAGTAAAAGCCGAACATCAGAAGCCAAGTGGATTACTTCAACATTTAGAAGTACCACTTTAGAAATGGGATTCTAAATCTATGGATTTTATTGATGGGTTGCCAAGGTCAAATAGAGGAAATGAAAGCATCTGGGTCATGGTAGATAGACTGACCAAAAGTGCACACTTTATTCCAATTAAGTCAACAAGAATGACACCTACTTTGGTGAAGTTATTTATGAAGAACATCATAAGGCTGCATGGGACTTCTAGTAGTATAGTTAGTGATAGAGATACTTTATTCACTGGTGAATTCTGGAAAAGTTTGTAAGAAGTATTAGATACCAAGTTAAAGATGAGTACTGCTTACCATCCACAAACGGATAAACAAATAGAAAACATTAACAAAGCACTCAAGAATTTGCTAAGAGCTTGTGCACTAGATTTGGAGGGTCATGGGAGGACCATTTTCACTTAGTCGAGTTTTCATATAATAATAATTATCAGACTAGTATAGGAATGACACCTTTCAAAACTCTTTACGAAACGCCATGTAAATCACCGGCATGTTGGCTAGAGACCAGAGACAGGTTGGTTCTTGGTCCAGATATGGTGAGAGAAGCTACAGAAAAGATTGAGTTAATCTAAGCAAGGATAAAGGAAGCTCAATCTAGGCAGAAAAGTTACGCAGATAAGAGGTGTAAGGATCCAGAGTTCTCAGTTGGAGACCATGTTTTTGTTAAAGTATCACCGATGAAGGTTGTGGTTCGGTTTGGGAAATTAGGTAAACTAGAACCGAGATATGTTGGCCTGTTTTTTATCATAGAAAGGATCATGAAACTTTCTTATTAGATAGAGTTACCAAATAGTTTGGCAGAAGTCTATAATGTTTTTCATGTTTATCATTTTAGGAAGTGTGTGCATGATCCAGAGACTACTATTGCATCGATTGTATTGGAAGATTTAGGAGCGGAGCCGGATACTTTTGTTAGACAACCAGTTCATGTTGTAGCAAGAGATGAGAAGTGATTAAGGAAAAGATAGTCAAGTTAGTAAAAGTCTAATGGAGTGACAATGGGAAAGGCTGTACTTGGATGACAGAAGACAGGATTAGAGATACTTATCATATTTGATGGTATGTTTTATACATGTCATGTAGACTTTTAGCTAGCAGGATATGCTAATGTTGCTGTTATATGTTTGTCACACATGTTTGCATTATTTATATGCTTGTTGATTTCCTTATCATGATTTCAAGGACGAAATTCTTTAAGTGGGGGGGCTGTAACACTCCTAATTTTTGTTTAACATTATTCAAGAAATTTTGTTAGATAAATTAAATAGAATAATGTGTAGTGATAAGGAGAATGAGAATTGTTAACTAATTTGGGTCAAGCCTTAATTAATCAATTAAGAACATTATTTAAACATAAAATAGAAAGGAATTTACGAGAGGGGCATAATGGGAATAGCTCCATTGTTCATTCCCTAAACCCTTCCTCTCCCACTCATTTTTCAAAACATCAAAACATATCCTAAAGAGGTCGACCGTTACCTAAGAAGAAAAGAAGAGAAAACTAAAGGGAATCCAAGGGAAAAGCTTATGGAACTAATCTACATCGAATTTCAGTCTCTCTTATCCATTCTAAGGTGAATAATGGTATCCATCTCATTAATTTATGCTCGTTTTTCGATCTACGTTTGGTTTCCGAATCGTTGTTTGTTTGTTTGAATAAAATTTATTGGAATTATTATAAAATTATTCTTATGAGTTTTAAAGGTAAAAAACCTAATTTATCTTCATTTGACTCGAAATTTGAATATGTTGTGTAAAACATTATTTTGGAGACGAGTTTTCAATTTCATAATTTTCCAAGTTCATATGAATATTGTATGAATTTCCTAATAGGAGAAATGTGTTTATTTCAGGTTTTAATTATTAAAAATAATTAAATTAATAGTTTGGCCTCGAAATTTTTATATCTGAAAGAAGAAGGAAATTCGATTTTTAGTGATTTTTGGGGTTTTTCCCTAATGGTTATGATTTTCTATGGAAAAGTTATTAATTAATATTGATTAATAATATTAATTATAAGATTTGTAAATTACTTTGGGAGGGTAGAATGTGATCTACCAATAATTTCTAAAAATAATGTGAATTTTTTTGGTTAACCAATGGTAATTTGACAAAGGGCAATAGTTGGTAGAAAGTATCGGCTTTAAAAAGAAAAGAAAAAATAGTTTTTATTTTTATTACAATAATGTCATTGTAGATACTCGACACCCCTATCATATTGATATTTGACATCTAAAATAGTGGATGCCTGGAATAACCACTCGATGGTTATATGACGTATCTACTTTATAGACTGTAACATCCCCCATTTTGAGGCCTGGAACTAAGCACTACATATGTTGTAGTCAACCATAGTATTAATTTCTGGTTACAAAATTACGTTATGTTAATTGTATTAATAGCATCAGAAGTACAAGAATATGAAATTTTCTTAAACATAATTTCAAAAAAACTTTCACATTTCATTTCAAAGATAATATTTCATATTCATTATATAATCCCAAACGTTGCTCAGGTTCAGATAAAATATGATTATCACAAAATACTCCAAGAGCGACATATGAAGATTCCCTCTTGGTTGATCAGAGTTTACTACTAGACAGTTATAACATCTGTAATCACATACATTCCAACAAAATAAAACTTCAACACATCGGATAATATATATATATATATATATATATATAAGTTCTTGCATAGCTAGTTCTACCTCCTGCACGTCCTCGGAAGCTTTATTCGTCCCTTTAAAACAACCTGTAAACCCTCACTCCCGACCTACTTAATCAAATTTGAGCACCCAAGAGTTTAAGGGGAAACATAAACTTCAAGTCAGACAAAAAGCCTGGTGTGAATAATAATATGACATCTCGATTTATGGATATCTATTGAGACCACATCGCTGAGCGAAACCGGTTTTCCCCTCACTAATATCTTTTAAAAATATATCTTTTGCAAATCAAACTCCTGCAACCATAATGGTTAAAATGGACAATAAAAACAGTAATATGCGTGCATGCAACATGGGTAATCATGACCAATCTGTCTAAATCAATAGATAATCTGTCCCCACATCATAGTTTTCTCAAGCTAACTACAAACCCATGGCTGACTCGGGCCTACCAGATATATCAAATTCTCTAACATACTTTTAGAAGGCAACTGGACGGTTTGTCCTAAACTTACTATTCCTAGGGTCACTCAGATCCTAATGGTTTTCTGGTTCACTAATAACCTACCTTATCTTGTATGTTCCTTTCTATGCGTAAACCTACTTTTAATCTTACCCGTAACAAAGCCCTACGCATTGGAATTATGAACTAATATAACCTAGGGGCTAACAGCTGAAGTATATGGCGCTACCCTACACCAATCTCATCTAGTTTTCTAATCTTTGAGTCAATTCATCCTATCACAATTAATCTAACAGTGATAAGAACAATAATATCTTTAACAAAATTCTAGGTTAAGTACCCTTTTTATTTTCTTGAAAACATAATATAATTTACCATTGAAATCATACTTTAAAATAAGAAAAGTATAACCCTTTACTTTATCCAAAAAAATTTATGCCATGATATATGCATTTATAAAATAATATTTATGATATTTGATATCACTTTGAGGTAGTCGCTCCTCAAAACTATAGGCTACAAAGCCAAAACGATAAAACTCTTAAATTGGTAAAGTATGGCATGATTATTGCCGACACTGGTCTTCGCATCCTTCTTATTGTTCGAAAACTATGGTAAAGAACTTGATTTAATCAAACATAAGACCATAGGGTCGATATAAATCTACGTCGCCTATCAGAGTATCGAGTTTCGTAGGTTTGCATAGTATAAAGTAAACATGGGAATGGTGACATTAATGACTGGTGGCATCAATGCTTAAAGAGAAACGCTGCGTCATTATCGCCATTATAGATCAACTTAGGAAGTAATGGGGTCGGCGTCACCACCGAAAGGGGTTAGCATAGTAAAAATAACGCATTATTGCCTTATAGGATCGGCGTCGACATTGAAAACTAGCAGTATCATTAGTGCCGACATTGATGATTTGCGGCGTCATAGTATAAGAAATTTAATAGAGTAAACTAGCAGCATCATTGCCTTACAGAGTCGGCATCGTCATTGAAACCATGCGGCATTACTCACGTCGAATTTATTGATGTCGACTTTGATACTTTCCTTCATACTTCAACCAAGGTCGATCCATTTTATATCAACCGAAGTTGATGTCCTAGGTATCGCCTATGATTAACGTCGAAGACCATAAATGTGGCATAATGGAGTGCGACATCGTAAACCTTGGCATGACAAAGCTGTAATTACTATGAAAATTGTTTTCTTGCTAATAAAAGTAATTCTTTTTCACCGACTCCTATTGTTTGTTAAAATCTAATTAGATAATAATTTTCTTTATCAAATTATTTTCAAAAATCTGCCAATGTCCATAAATTACATTCCCACAACATTTGCAAACCTATTGATTTATAGTAATATTTTAATATAATCATTAAGCTTTTCTAACCCAAATAATTCATAATAAATCACAAACACTTGGGAAAAATCCTAAAAAATCCCTATAAATCAAATTTAATATATTCTTTAACATATACAAATTTCAAAGCCAAAAACTTTATTTAATTATTATTAATAATTAAAACCTGAAATAAACTATTTTCTCCACTTAGAAAGTTCATAATAAATTCATACTGGCTTGAAAAATTATGAAAGTTAAAATCCACTTCTAAAATAACGTTTCTAACATCATATCAACATTTCAAGTCGATTGCGTATCAAAATATAGGTTTTCACACTTAAAAACCTATTAAATAATTCCATAATAGTCCAATAATTCATCCTTCAAGCATATAATCACCTAAACAATTAAAACATGGCATAATACAATCAAAATATTTAGGTTTATACTTAAACCCAAAATAATAGATAAAACCTGAGATGCATAACCATTATTCACCTTGATTTGATAAAGGAACTTGAGATTTGAGTTAAAAATTGATTTCCCCTGGCTTAAATCTTGATTTCCTAGCTTTATCTTTCTCTTTGCTCTCTTGCAATGGTCGGCCTTAATCTATCTTTATTTTGTGTAAATAGAAGTGAGGGAGGAAATAAGAGAATTAAGGTTTATGTTTAGGAATTAAGGTCTATTTCCATTTTCCCCTTAGCATATATTCCTCCTTCTTATCTAAGTTCTAAACCATTCTTCTTAACTCATTCATTAAGTCACGACCCCTATAAATTAACAAATCTCAATCCCCTTATCCTTTTACATTATTTTATTTTATTTTTTAATTAAATATCCTAAATAATAATAATCAAACTTAGAATTGTTATATAGACTCGGCAACCAGGTAGGTTGATGCATACGATAGCTACTTAGTAGCTATGTGATGTATCGGCTTATTAGAAACTCGGTGCGTTCTTGTTTTAGGGGTTCGGTATCTCAAGGTTATAGAGGCTCGGCAACCTATAGTTTTGAGACTTGATATTTTTCTTTTAAAAGTTTGGTAGCTTCTTAGTTTTAGGGGCTTGGCACCCTCTGAGTTCTTAAGGGTTCGTCGACCCTATATGTTTTTAAATTCAAAACCTCTTTTTCACTATTGGTTCGATACCCTTGTTTTAGCGGCTTGATAGTCGTATGTTTTCTAACTTTATAGGCTCGACAGCCTTACGTTATGCTAACCAAATCACCATGTTTTAAATGATTGATACCTATGTTTTATAGGGTCGGCAACCATGTTTAGCGGCATAATAGCCGAGTGTTTTTAGAGGCTCGACATAGAGACTTGACATCTTATTTTAGTGACATAGTAGCCATTTGTTTATAATTTAATAGCTTCGTGTTAGTGGCTCGATAGCCATGTATTTTAGAGGCATGGCAGCCTTGTTCTGATACGAATGATTTAAAAAGCTATTTAAAGATGGTAGTATTTTAGCACAAGATTTTGGCTAAGTATACGGGCTGTGTTTTCCCTGTTTTTAAGAATGATTTTTAAGTGGTTAATCATTTATATATATAAATGTTTTCAAGGAAATGAAATAGTGTTTAAGCCCAATTTTATATGGATTCTGCTAAGGAGAATAATTACTTAAATCCAAGTAATTTTGTGATGGATGTGCCTATTGATTGAACATATTTTGATGAATGATGTTTTATGTTCTCGTTATCATTCGATCAGTTAATTATGCATATTTAACATTGTCATACTTACATCATCATGACACAACATTGCATCTTGAGATTTAGAGACATAATTACCATTAGGTTGTTCCAGTAATGAGTATGGATAGACTAAACTCATGAGCGAGTAGAACTGCATCCAAGAGATTAGATAGATCAATTGTGTTAGGATGCTTTGAACTGGTCAAAAAGACATGACTCATGAACTTAACAGCCAGATAGGTTATTGGTTGCCCTGCAAAAACATTAGGTTTATAGTAACCGTAGAAAAACTATGACATATGAGACAATAGTCCATATGATTCTGGATAGGTTATTAGTTGTCCTATGAAAACTAATAGGTTCTTAGTATCCCTAGGAAAACTATGATTCAGGGATAGATAGTCCTTTTATTTGGATAGATAGTCCAGTTACCTCCTAACCATATTTGGATATTTTGGTATATCTAGTTATGTTTTGGCCTGAGTCAGCCTGATAGGTTATTGGTTGGCCTACAAAACCATTAGGTTCACAGTAAACTTAGGAAAACTATAATACGAGGACATATAGTCCTCTGATTTGAGATAGACAGTCCATCGAAATTTAGGCGGACAATCCATTTTATGAGATTGGGTAAGCTTTAGGAATGCATAACCCTTATTGGAGACTAGTCACATTTATCCATATTGCATGCATATGACCATATTATGTTTTGTTCTAACCAATGTAGTTGCAGGTGCATGATTTATGATTGACATATTTAGATAAGATACCAGTGAGGGAAAAACCCGTACCGCTCGGTGACATGGTCTCACTAGATATCTATTTTGGTTCAAGGTGGTATATTATTATTAAGACCGGTTTTTTCATCTGACCCGAAGTTTTTGTTTTTGCATCAGCACAAAGTACTAAAGCCAATACCGAGGCAGACCGTTCTACGGCACCAAAATCCAAAAAGAAAGAGAAAAGAACATACATGTACATGATCGGCATAGATGAATATAATTCAGTTTATGACCAATACTTCTCCTAAGAAGCTTATATATAGGCATCCTCAGTGAACTCACCACCAGAAGAGGAAATGGAAAGTGAGATACCCAAGAGTAGGGGTATCAAAGAAAGAGTTAGAGCCAGTAGATGATCTTGAAGACATACAAATAGATCCAGAGGATCTCGTAAGGGTACTCAAGATAGGAAAGAACCTTAGTGAAAAAGCCCAAGGTGAGATGATAGACTTCCTAAAGAGTTCAACAGATGTATTTGCCTGGACTCATTCAGATATGGTAGGAAAGATCCATCCATCATTTGTCATGCACCAGACTTCGATCCAAATGCCCATCCAATCAGGCAAAAGCGTAGAACCTTAGATCAAGAAAGATACAATGCCTTGCATGAAGAAGTTAAAAAGTTGAAGGAAAATAGGTTCATCAGAGAGGTATATTATCCAAAATGGATCGCTAACCCAGTGCTTGTAAAAAAACCCAATGGAAAATGGAGAACCTGCATTGATTATACCAATCTCAACAAGGCCACCTAAAGGATAGCTTCCCTTTACCTAGAATTGATCAATCAGTAGATGCAACCAGTGGACATGAACTGCTTTCATTCATGGACGCATTCTCAGGATACAATCAGGTAGCCATGTTTGAACCAGACCAAGAGCATACCGCTTCATAACAGACAAAGGATTATACTGCTACAAGGTCATGCCGTTTAGACTCAAAAACGCTGGAGCAACCTACCAAAGGTTGGTCCATATGATATTCTCAAAGCAGATTTGAAAGAATGTCGAAGTATATTTGGATGATATGCTGGTCAAATCAAAGGTAGCATCGAGTCACGTTCAAGACCTGAAGCAGACATTTGAAGTCCTATGGCAGTATAATATGAAGCTGACACCCTAAAATGTACCTTCGCCATTCAATTAGGCTAGTTCCTGTGTTATATAATAATTCCGCATGGCATAGAAGCAAACCCAGAGAAGATCGAAGTCATAAGGAAGATGAGCATCCCAGAGAAACCGACGGATCATATGAGTTTAAATTGGCAGAGTGGCGGCACAGAGCATATTCATCTCAAAAGTAATAGATAAGTACATCCCGTTCATCGACCAAGAAGAGAAAAGGCGAAGTTTCGAATGGACGGAGGAATGCAAAGCCACATTCTAAAACATAAAGAATCATCTGGTTAACACTCTCATACTATCTAAACTGGTAATAGGTCTGTTTATTTAGTTGTAACTGATAAAGCTATTAGTTTTGCAGTAATATGAGAGGATAAAGGGACCGAAAGGCCCGTCTACTTCACAAACAAGTGGCTGTTAGGAGCCAAGCTGAACTACTCAGTCATTGAAAAGCTGACTTACAACCTGCTCCTTACAGCAAGGAAGTTGTGGCCCTATTTCCAAGCACACCCCATCAAAGTCCTCATAGACAAACCTCAAAGGCAGATACTGCAGAAGCCAGAAACATAGGGCCGCTTACTGAAATAGGCGATGGAGCTCAGTCAATACAGCATCACTTATTGTCCTCAAAAGGCAATCAAAGGTCAAGCACTGGCAGACTTTATCACAGAATGCACTCTGCCAACTGAACCTCAACCGAAGAAAGAAGCCTAAACCCTCAATTCTGGCACCTGTTCGCGGATGGAGCATCAAATGAACATGGGGCAGGAATTGGGTATGTACTGACCGTTCCAGATAAGCAAAAGTTGTATGGAGCAGTGCAGCATAGCTTCAAAGTAACAAACAATGTTGTAGAATACAAAGTTCTTCTCGCAGGCCTAAGAATGGCCCAGGTAATGAAGGTAAACCACATTAAAATTCACAGCATTTCTCAATTAGTTATGAACCAAGTACAGGGTAATTAGCAAGAAAAAGGAACCAACCTTGGCCAAGTATGTGGAACATACTAAATAGTTACTAAAGCAAATCGAACAGTTTAGCATAGAACAAATCCTACGTGAAAACAACTCGTTTGTCGACTCATTAGCCAAACATGCAAGCACCAAAGCAGCAAATGAAATGAACGCAGTACTAATAAGGCATCAGGCAGAGCTGAGTATAATAGAATCAAATCAGATACTGGTCTTAACCCGAGCCTAGTAGGCAGTAATTCAAGGGGCTCAAGATCAGGAAACAACAGAAAATCAGGAGCAATCCCCAGTTGAACCCGCACTTCAGCTAACTAAGAAGAACAACTGGACAACTCCCATCAAACAATTCCTACTAAATGGGACCCTACCCTAAAATAGAAATAAAGACCGAAAAAATAAGATACCAAGCCCCGTAGTACTTCTTCTTTGATGGCACATTATACAAGAGAGGGTACTCAACCCTTTATCTTAGATGCATTTCCAAAGAAGAGGGGGTACGGGTCATGAGGGAAGTACATGAGGGCCAATGCGGGGATCATTCAGGAGGGGCCAAGTTAATAAAGAAAGTATTGAGGCACAGTTATTATTGGCCCACAGTGCTTCAAGATGCAAGGGAATTCATGTGAAGATGTGACAGATGTCAGCAATTCACGAGTATCCCCAAATAGCCATCCCATGCGCTTGTCCCACTTACCAATCCATGGCCATTGGACTTATGCGGCATAAATTTGATAGGTCCACTTCATGTGTCAAAGGGAGGGGCAAAGTACGCCATAGTGGAAATAGACTATTTCACCAAATGGGTAGAGGCGAAACCCTTATCCACGATCACTACAAAGAAGACAGTCAATTTTGTGGTAAGAAACATAATCACTAGATTTAGAATCCCCCATAAGATAATTTCCGACAATGGCACTTAGTTTGAAAGTAAGGAGTTTATAGAGCTTTATGATAACAATGACATAATTAAGAGTTTTTCCTCCATTGCGAACCCACAAGAAAATGGATAGGTTGAGGCCTCCAATAAAACCATTAAGAAGTTGCTTAAGAAAAGACTGTAGAAAGCTAAGTGAAAGTGGGCGGAAGTGCTATCTCTAGTATATGGGCCTACCGAACATCGACTAGATCCCCAATGGGCCATGATCCTTTTACATTAACCTATAGTTATGAAGCCACGCTCCCTGCTAAAGTAGATATCCCCTCATATAGAAGAATATCATATATGGTAGAAAAAAATAAAAATTGGAAAGAAGTTTCCCTATATCTCATACAAGAAAGAAGGGACAAAGCAACAGTAGTATTTGTCACATACTTGCAAAGGATGGCAAAGAACTACAACGTTAGGCTCAAGGAAAGAAACTTTCGCAAAGGGGATCTTATACTGCGAAGGGTAATGGCTAACACAAAAACCCCAACATATGAAGCTCTAGGCCCCAATTGGGAAGGTCCATTAGTCAAGGTTGAAGTACTGGCTAATGGAGCACACTGGTTATCGAGACCTAATGGCAACTTAGTTCTAAGAACATGCAACTCAGAGCACCTCAGGCCCTATTTTGTATGATTTGCGGCATTCATGTAACAAACATTGTAATTATTATTCTGAAAGGAGTAATAATGCAATGAACTGGATGTAAGGATACTAGACGGTTCGAACCAGTATAAAAATCTCTCTGTGTTGATCTCTTCGATACTACATAAATAATTAAACTGGATGTAGGAATATTATATGGGCCGAACCAGCTATCAAAATAAAGCTGCACAAAACGCAGCCCGGCTTTCTCAACCAAACTGGTCGTAGAGATATTAGACGGCCTGAACCAGTATAAAAATCCTTTCTATGTTAATTTTGTTAACATAGTCATGCTAGAAGTAGGGATATTAGACGAACCAAACCAACTATCAAAATGAGCTGCATAAAACACAACCCGGCTTTCTCAGCCAAACTGGTTGTGGGGATATTAGACGGCCCGAACCAGTATAAAAATCTCTTTATGTCTATTCTATTAACATAGCCGCACTGGACATAAAGATATTAGACAGCCTGGACCAGTCATAAAAACCATGCATGTGAATTAAGAGGTTTGTAAATATATGACCTGACTTCACAGTCAAGTATCAATCTGCCCATAAATAGCAGAGCAGACCATGCCAAGTGCACGAACATGAAATGACTCCAAACAAGGGGGCAGATCATGCCCAAGATGCTGCAGAATACACATGTCAAAAGCTCAGTTTAGTATTCGTGAATTGCACAAAAAGTTGATATAGAGAATGACAAGAAAAAAATAATGCATGGAATGTATTACAACTTACAGATCAGGTATGATTCTAGAAATTGCTTAAAGCTCGCTAATTAAACATTAGAAACTAAGGTCTATTCAAGTTTACTTAATTATATCCATAATCGCTAAGGTCTAGACATGATTATATGTTCTACACATTTGCACGCACTTCCTAAAAAATAATATCGAAAGCCAATATATTGGAATCGAAATGGGAGCATATATTATTAACTACATCGTCAAATGACAAATTCAATAAAATGATATATATATATATATATATATGCACCCTCATCTGAATGCTAGCCGCATAATCAAATAAAGATAGGAAGTCTATGAAACGCCGGTAAATTAAATAGCAAAAATAATAAATGTAAAGATCGAGACGGATTAACCTAGAAAATGAAAAGGGATATGTGACAACGGTTCAGGGAAGTGGCCAAGTAGAGAATGACACATGTGCATGAGCATTAAATGTGAAATTGCTATCGAAATTTTATCCCTTTGATGAAAGGAAAGAAAGGAGTAGACGGAAATGACAGGATACGAAGGCCAATGAAGACAAGTCTATGCCGGTCTGCAATCGCCACAGACCTAGAGGGCAAGGGTTATAGCCGTATTTCCCAAATCCTTTTTAAAAGGCAATATGACGTAAGCATTAAGATCGAAATAGGATTTCCTCGCAATAAAATTTGGACAACAAAAAGGAAAAGTAAAGAATAAAGCGAAGTCAAAAGAATAATGCGCTAGGAACCTGTAGAACAATGACAAAGGTACAAACTGTGTCGATCCCCTTAACACCGGTATTACATTACGATACGAAGCCCAAAACAGAATACAATCATAGGGTGCAACAAACAGCCTACAACCATGATACGCGAAACTGTAGTGTAACCGAAATCCCAAAATAACAATAAAACGTTAATACAGCATTGCGACACAAGGAATTATATAAGTGACGTCAAAACATAACACAGCTCACTTAAAAGAGACACACACCATCAACAACATACTATACTCATAAGCCAATATAGACGGATAGTAGAACTGTGCTAACAATCTTGCAATAAAGTAAAACAGGGATGCGCTGCCTCCACTTTCTTTTGACACTAGAAAAGAGTAAAGTGACATAATGCATCGCCATCAAGACACGAGCACAGAAAGAGAATTGCGTTGTTCTCAAAGGAGCTAAACAGACCCAAATATCATTCCTAAACAGGTGCATTGCTAATGCCTTCAAAAACATATTTTCACTACACTCACTGTTGGTTACCTAAGAAGTACCACGCGGAGTCCAAAACAATCTAAGGGCTACACACAGGGCCACTCAAGTATGTGAGAAATGCGGATTAAGGATCTTAAGGCTAGAATTAACACTAAAGGGGGGGTGAATAGTGTTTTAAGAAATTTGTTAATTTTTTTGAGTTTATCTTAATTTGTTAACAATGTATGCACTAATCAGACACAGATATGAACACAGAATCAAACACAGATGCAAATATAAAGTAAAAGAAGTAAAGGAAAGAACACACCGGATTTTATACTGGTTCGGAGTTACCCTACATCCAGTCCCGCACAACTAAGTATGGATTTCCTTTCAAAATCAATTCAACAATTACAACCCTCGGTTTCAAGGCTACGAGGTACACCCTCCAGAATCACAATCCTCTAGGTAGAGATACTTGATTTCCGGGGCAACAAGTTCACCCAATTGATTTCCATGGCTACAATCACACCTTCTCTCGCTCAATTGATTACAAAAAGTCTATAACTCAGATTAGCACTTGGATCTTGTAGAGATAGTGGAGAGAATCAAAACCAGAAATTATCTAGTTAGATTCGATATTGATTTCGGCAGAGTAATGGTGTAATTTGTAAATAAGAAAGTGGAGAAGAAGAAGAGAAGTTAAATCAGAGAAAAGTATTATAAAATTCATTGAAACTGACTCCTATTTATAGAAAGAACAACAACCATGACCATTCATGAAGAGTTATGACAAATAGACATTTCTTTTGAAATTTGATTTTTGAATTAAACTGTCACCATGTCGACATGGTGCCTATGGGCATGTCGACATCCCTCAGCCAAATTTGATGTTTTGAATTTCTATAAAAATAATATTTATCTTATATTAAAACTTTATAAATATACTTATATATAGTTATAATACATAAATAACTATGGAGAACAATATTAAAATATATATAATAATTTTCTATACTTTTATATTTAAATCTTAAGTATAAATATATAAAACAGCTAAATATATTAATATCAGAATTATAGTTTAAAAACTTAGGATAATAATTTAAAATCAAAGATATTTAAAATTAAGGATATTTAAAACTAAGGATATTTTTAGGCTAAAATATATTGAAAAACCAGGACAGTTGATTTTGATTTTTAAACAGGAATATTTAAAATCATTTTGAAAAACAAGCTATATATATTTTGAAAATCATTTTGAAATAAAAGTAAGTGGATACAAAAAGATGTTCCACTAGTGTTTTTCGTAGGTTCCATTCTACTTAGGGTTCCATCCCTTTAACGAGCACGAAGTGGATTCCATTCCACGAATAAAATAGATTTTAAGATGTCAGTGCCTTTCTATGAGTTTTAACAATATTCCTAACTATATAACTTATCTTGGAAACTTGAACTCTTGCAATTCTTAATACTCATGAGTCTTGAATCTTGATATCTTCAATCTTTGATCTTAAATCTTTATACTATACAGTTCTTCATTCTTTAGAACCTGCAAACATATCTATATATATCTACACAATAATGTTAGTATTGTATATTTTATAATCTAATTCTAAGTAAGGTTGTTGTCATCAAAACCAACTCCTCAGGGACTAACAATCTCCCCCTTTTTGATGATGACAACCTTTGTTTATAAAATATTCCTTCTATCCTAATAACTCCCCCTAAAACTAACAACTCCCCCTTAATATATGCCCTAACTACCCTATTTTATATTTCTTTCCCTTTGTCATCAACAAAAAACTTACTCCCCCTTATTCTTGAACTTCAGTACCTGCATTGATAAACTATACAATGGAATATATAATATATAGATTAAGAAATAATGATACTTATGAGCATAATAACTTAATTAAAGACTATATTCATTTCAGTGTATATATATATATATATGTTTCACACACCAAACTTCAAACCAAATAAAATCAATCCACACAAAGTATCAATTCAAACCAAATTAAATCAAACAAACTAATTCAAACAAATCAAACAAAGAAATAAAATTAAACGTTACGAGGAACATCTACCCATCCATCTTCTCCAAATATAGGGTCTGCTTTAATTGCATCCCAATTCTCATTGTCATTGGTGAGAGAGACAGGAGGATGTGCTTCATTATCATCCTTGTGTAGAGAGGAGATCATCCATCGTATTGCATTGAAGTGTCTCTCTTGTTCCTTGATCATCTGTAGTTGACTCAGTTCTAAGTGACGCTGGTTTCGTAGAATAAAAGAGAGAATATTCTTGAATGAATTGAGTGTTTCTTCAAGATTTTCAGATAGATTGTGAATAGGATTGGCCATAATTGAATTAGAGAAAGAAATGAAGGATATAGATAATGAGAAATAAATTTCAGTGAAGATTTCTGGAAGAAAAGGTGTAGAAATTCGTTTGAAATGAATAGACATTTGGTAGTTATTCAAATTTCAAAAATCAATAATCACTTCTGACCAGTACATGTCGACATGGTCTTCTAGGGGATGTCGACATGGGTTCGTGAAAATTTATGACAACTTTGATTTTGTGAATAATTGTGTATATGTATATATTTATATAATATACTAACATTTATTCTAGAGATAAGATAAGATAGATAACAGAAAGGAAATTTCATTTCATTATGATAACACAAAGATTAAGCATAATGAACTACATGAACATTCGAAAAAACAAACTAATACAATAAGATACTAAAAGATAAAACTAGTTAGAAGATGAAGATGATGAAGATAGTCCAAGTTTCTTGCTGACTTTTGAAAAGAACTTGTTCATCTTCAAAGAAATGTTATCCAACTTCTTACTAACGGATCGTTTTAAAATCCGTTGATTCTCCACAATTATCTTTTGGTTTTTGAGAAGGGTTTTGTTGGATGTATTGGAAGGATATTCAATGCTTTCCAAAGAGGTTTCACCTTCTTATTCTTCTTCTTCTATTTCCATTTCATCCCCTTCTTCTCTTTCTTCCTCTTCCTCTTCTTCCATTTCCTCATGAGCCAAACGCTCTTCCTTTTCGGCAAGAGTCTCATAAGGTTGAAAAACATATAGGATTTTCATGAGAGAAATGTTTGAGATATTAAAAACTTTTCTTGAAATAAATTCTTCTCCTTTGAAATTTACTCCAAAATAGTTGAAAATCCGAGTAAGGTAAATTCCATGATATAAAGTGTTTTCTCCCATTTCAAAATTTTTAGGACGAAGTTCATCCAAAATAACTTATGCCCAATTGATATCATAATTTCCAAAAATAGCAAAAAGTGATTTGCACACCTTTGAAGTAGGATTGTTAAAATTTCCCGATCTTGGGGTCAAAGTATGTTGTAAAAGAAGATTGACAATTCTTGCTTTAGGATTAAAGTTTCAGTTTTTAAATTCAAAGTTTTCATTTCCTTCAAAAATATGATGAAATGTCTCACGATCATGTTCATTGATTTGAAAACTAGAAAGATCCATTCCCGTGCTTTTGCAATTGAGAATGGTACCCAAAATATCACAATTTAAAACAATTTGAGTGCCTTTGACACTACTTCAAATTTCATTCTCATTTCCAATATAAAAGCCACGGTTTAAATTAGCATAGAAGATTTTGACAAGATTAGGATAGCAAACAAAATCATTTTGAGAAGAGTCAATAAGACTTAAAACACCATTGTTTGCAAAAAGAGAACCAATTTCATAAGAAGAAAAATCTTGAAAAATAGCAAATTTTCCGGAATGGACTTTGGCATAATTAGCATAATTGATGTATGCTTTAATTGCCTCCGGATCATTGAATAATTGCTCTTTGATTTTTCTGGAAATTCTCATGGTTGAGGGGTTGCTTGAAGAAGCCATTAGAGTAGAGAGTAGAGAGCTTGAAGATATGAAGAGAGAGTTTGAATTTGAAAATGAAAGTGAAAAGATATGATAAAAGATAGTGAATAAATAGACTTTCAAAGGACATATTCTCTGGTCAAAAGGTATCTTTTCAGAGAAATAAATGAAGTGAAAAGGTGGAGGGAAATTCAAACATTTGAATTCAAAATTTGAAATTCAAATTCAGGTAGGCATGTCGACATCATGGTAGGGGCCATGTCGACATGTGGCTTTGAATTTTCATGACATGATTTTTCTTAAGTTATCTAATATACATATATATAAATATTATTATTAATGTCTATATTTCTGAAATATTATTGTACTTATAATATATTTCAGAATGTGTCAATAATAAAAATAATAATAAAATAATAGTAAAAAATAGAAAATAAATTTTAAAATTCAAACAACATATCAATTCAAAATCAATCAATCAATTCAAGCATGCAATTTCAACCAATGTATTGTAAACGTGTACCTTTTTCAGAGTCCGTGTCTTTGGTATCGACTAAATCGAGAATTGCTGCGAAACACAGATTTGAATTATCTTTCTTCTGTTCATCGTCGCTGGAGGATGAGTCAGAGTCATCTAGAGTAGCAGTGAATGCACGTTTCCGTTTCTTTGTAGAATCATTGTTTGTAGGAGGGTTTTGCTTACCTGGATGCGGACAGTCTCTTTTGATATGACCTGGTTCGTCACAATTGAAGCATTTGATAAAGTTTGGTACTGTAGTCTGATTACCGGAATTCTTAAAGTTGTTTCTCTTGGAACTATTCAATTTTCTGTACTTCAGGAATTTCCGAAAATTCCTGGTCATAAATGCTATCTCTTCATCATTATCACTGTTTGAGTCTGATCCGTCGATTAATGCATTGAATGCCATTGATTTCTTTTCATATGCTTTTCTTTCTCTTCTCCCGATCATTTGAACTTCAAACGACATTAGATTTCCAATCAATTCTTCTATCTTTAAAGTACTGATGTCATTTGCCTCTTCAAGTGCAAGTGTCTTATGATCCCATTCTGGAGTGAGAGAATTTAAAAAAAAATTGACGTGATCTTCTTCCGAAAATTCCTTTCCCAAAGATATTAAAGAATGCACAATATCTTGAAATCGACTATACATATCTGAAATAGACTCATTAGTATTCATTTTAAATAACTGAAACTGATTTGTGAGCATGGAAATTTTGGTCTGTTTAACTTTGCTTGTTCCTTCGTGAGTTACTTGCAAAGTTTTCCAGATTTCATATGCAGACTTACAAACTCACACTCTATTAAATTCATTTCTTTCAAGTGAACAAAACAGAATATTCATTGCTTTAGAATTATTTTGTGCAACAGTCTTTTGCTCAGTGGTCCACTGTGCAAAATTAGTTGTCGGTTCGGAATATTCAGTTTGTGTGATATTCCTAGTATCTAATCCTACAGATTGTAAATATATTTTCATCCTACATGCCCAATATGCATAGTTACTGCCATTAAAAAGTGGTGGTCTGGCAGTAGACTGACCTTCTACAAATGAACTAGTGTTGGTGGTAATAGCAGTACTAGTGTTAGTAGCCATTTTGAAATTTTTCAAAATTCAGATAATGAAACTTTCGAAAACAAGGCTCTGATACCAAATGTGAGAAATGCGGATTAAGGATCTTAAGGCTAGAATTAAAACTAGAGGGGGGTGAATAGTGTTTTAAGAAATTTGTTAATTTTTTTGAGTTTATCTTAATTTGTTAACAATGTATGCACTAATCAGACACAGATATGAACACAGAATCAAACACAGATGCAAATATAAAGTAAAAGTAGTAAAGGAAAGAACACACCGGATTTTATACTGGTTCGGAGTTACCCTACATCCAGTCCCGCACAACTAAGTACGGATTTTCTTTCAAAATCAATTCAACAATTACAACCCTCGGTTTCAAGGCTACGAGGTACACCCTCCAGAATCACAATCCTCTAGGTAGAGATACTTGATTTCCGGGGCAACAAGTTCACCCAATTGATTTCCAGGGCTACAATCACACCTTCTCTCGCTCAATTGATTACAAAAAGTCTATAACTCAGATTAGCACTTGGATCTTGTAGAGATAGTGGAGAGAATCAAAACCAGAAATTATCTAGTTAGATTCGATATTTATTTCGGCAGAGTAATGGTGTAATTTGTAAATAAGAAAGTGGAGAAGAAGAAGAGAAGTTAAATCATAGAAAAGTATTATAAAATTCATTGAAACTGACTCCTATTTATAGAAGAACAACAGCCATGACCATTCATGAAGAGTTATGGCGAATAGACACTTCTTTTGAAATTTGAATTAAACTGTCACCATGTCGACATGGTGCCTATGGGCATGTCGACATCCCTCAGCCAAATTTGATGTTTTGAATTTCTATAAAAATAATATTTATCTTATATTAAAACTTTATAAATATACTTATATATAGTTATAATACATAAATAACTATAGAGAACAATATTAAAATATATATAATAATTTTCTATACTTTTATATTTAAATCTTAAGTATAAATATATAAAACAGCTAAATATATTAATATCAGAATTATAGTTTAAAAACTTAGGATAATAATTTAAAATCAAAGATATTTAAAATTAAGGATATTTAAAACTAAGGATATTTTTTAGGCTAAAATATATTGAAAAACCAGGACAGATGATTTTGATTTTTAAACAGGAATATTTAAAATCATTTTGAAAAACAAGCTATATATATTTTGAAAATCATTTTGAAATAAAAGTAAGTGGATACAAAAAGATGTTCCACTAGTATTTTTCGTAGGTTCCATCCTACTTAGGGTTCCATCCCTTTAACGAGCACGAAGTGGATTCCATTCCACAAATAAAGTAGATTTTAAGATGTCAGTGCCTTTCTATGAGTTTTAACAATATTCCTAACTATATAACTTATCTTGGAAACTTGAACTCTTGAAATTCTTGATACTCATGGGTCTTGAATCTTGATATCTTCAATCTTTGATCTTGAATCTTTATACTGTACAGTTCTTCATTCTTTAGTACCTGCAAACATATCTATATATATCTACACAATAATGTTAGTATTATATATTTTATAATCTAATTCTAAGTAAGGTTGTTGTCATCAAAACCAACTCCTCGGGGACTAACAAAGTAGTGCATCAGTGTAGATCCATGCTCATGAATAAGCGGCAAAGATACAAGTCTCCCTATCGATTACCCACGTAGTACATTGCTCAAAGCAGCTTGGCATGGAATTGCATAAAGCAATTACTTTCAGATGGCGGATCGATCGCTTTAACCCACCTTGTAAATATAATCAATACTCAGGCCAGATTAAAGGAGCAACTATCTTTTGAGATAAAAGAAGTAAAAGTAGTGTAGCTCACCCTAAAGAAAAAAATATGCAGTAGCTTTTCGTACTCACACCTGCGAAAGGAAGTAACACCTGAATTATTCACCCTTCAAAAAGGGAGAACTTAGAGCCCATTCAAATCTGGAACTTTCTGCCTCCAATTCAAATATTCCCGCTTCAATTTCAGATCTCCTGCCAAAATTGGAAATTTAACCACTCAAATTAGAGTTTCCTGCCAAAGACACGCCAACAATCTGCATGCATCAAATAGATATTGTGGATAAATGACACACAGCATGATCCAAAGGCAGAAACAAAAGGATGGAAGAAGGATAGTGGCGATCTACATGCATCTCTATACTATTAATATAAAAGGCATTGTAGCAAGAAAGGGATCTTTCCTGATTTATTACTTTTAAGGTTAAAAAGTAAAAGCATTGTACTCTCTGCCATTAAAATCTGTACCAAGAAATATAAAGAAGAATCGACATTTCCCAGTGGACGTAGGATTCCTTAATGTCTGAATTACGTAAATTCTCCGTGTCTTTACTTTTTTTTTCATTTTTATTTGTCTTCACCTAGATTTCAGTGTAGATTTTGTTCCATCTTTATTTGAATTCAGTGTTTGTTCGACTTGACATTTTAACAAACGGTTAAAGGGCAACTACATAGTTGTGTAAGCTCTCAAGGCCCAATTACTACCTAAAGGCAAAAATAATATTACTTAACTTTGCTAATTCTAAATCCTCGAAGTAATTATTACTAAAATTACTTCACATTCATTCGGGAGTGGTGAGACACTTGGTAAGGGTTTTTGATATGGAACCAAAGTCTTCTATTATAGTATATTACTATGCAAGGAGAATGGAGGTTCTTGATCAAGGAGCTCGATCGGAGTCCGCATTAGGAAATCAGATGAGCGATACTAGTTCGAAAGAGGACTTATGTATTCGAGTAGAAATCAAATCAGATTTTTGCATAAGGACGACCTATGAACATCATGCAGACTTATGAATGATTTGGATGTTTCTTTCTAGGTTTGGGTCGTGGTGGAATTTCGGGGTTGAAATTCTTTTAAGGGGAGGAGAATGTAACGACCCAAAATTTAATCACTTTAAATATGGATATTTAACATATTATTTAATAATTAATAAATGGATTTTATAACCTAAAAATACCCCTTTTTAATAATAACTAGTGATGGTGAAATTATTTTTTAAAATGTGTTTATAAAAATATTTAGTTCAAAGAAAAATAGAAAATGTGACCGAAAATAATTTTTCAAACTTTCGACTTTTGTGTGTCAAAAAGTTATCGAAAACATTGTGCACATTTGAGTTAACATATACACACTTATAATTAAAATATAAGTATGAATTAGTAATTTAGTAAAAGTAAAAAAAATATGTTTACTTAAGTAAGAAATAAGATGTGACATTTTTCAAAGTTTAAAATTTAAATAAAATGTAAAATATGAAATATCACACTCATTTCTTACATCATAGTACAAGATCATCCTATTATCCGGTGTGTTTTAAAATGTGTGGTTAATAATATAATAAGGTGAAAGATATGTTTACTTCAGTAAAAAGTAAAAAATGTGACACTTTTTCAAATTAAAATTAAAATAAAATGTAAACGAATGATATGTCATTATCATTTCACATTTTAGTACAAAGGGAAGTATTTTGTTTATTGATTGAGTAGCTTCCATGGTGCTTGCGAATGGATCAAGGACACTAGGTGAATGGGGTGATGTGTTCAAATTTGAGTGGAGGGTAGTGTACTTTAGGGTTATTTTGGTAATTTGATTATTGCAATTTATATAAAAATAATTTCACCATTTTCTCTCTCACTTCCAGTTATTTCTTTTTTTCCAAAACTTTATCTTCCTCTTTCTTAAGTTTAAAATCTTGTTAATGGCTTCCATGCCTTTCCAAAGTTTTAAAAATCAATTCGTTTTCACTTTAAAAGCCCTTAAACTTGTTTCAAAACCTTTATTCATCTTCCTACTCCACTTTTACTTCAAAAACAAAGTCATACTCACCTCTTACCACTCATGGTCGAGCCCTATCATGCCTATGCTGAGCCCAATTTCCAAGATCCAAGGCCAAAAATCATTTCTTTTAAAGAAAACTTCAAAGATCTAGGTCTATTTCAACTTTTAGAAAAGATTTGGTTGATTTTGGTGAGTAAATTATTTGTTTTTGGGAAAGTTTTAAACTTTTTATGCTAGTAAATTTGTATCTGATATGTTGCTAGAAATTATTGAATTTGTATGTGTTAGTTAAGTATGTGTGCTATAGCTTGGTGATTGAAAGTTAGACTTGATAAATGTAGTCTAAAAGGTTTAGTTTTGTGTTAAAGTTGTTATTTTGCTCATGTATGTGATGATAGTCTAAATTTGTATGTGTGAGCTTGTATGTTTGGATATGTGATATCAAAGTTAGCATATTGTGACTTAAGATCAGTTGGAAGGGAATCGAAACTTGTTTATTGGTTTTCAAGTTACCAAAAGATTCAAAAATTAAAACTTTGTTTAGTTTTCAAAATAAAAACTTTTCCATATGTTTTTCAAAATAATTAAAAGTTAAAAGTAAAGTTAGAAGTGGAATTTGGAGTAAGATCTAAACTAGATCTAACTTTAATGAGTTGCATTCATAGCGATAATCGCTATGGATGCAGTTCGGAAAAAAATAGCGATTAGATCTTAAAATGATTCTTTTTGAAATGGTTTTGAAATTTTTTTCAAAATATCAATTAAGTAAAAAAGTTAATTATTTTGGTAAATAAATACGAGTTTAATAATTAATTAATTAATTAATAATATTATTAATTAATTATAATTAAGTTAAGCAATTAGTATTTAAATAATGAATTAAGAAGTTAATTATAATTAATTAATTAAGAAGGTTTTAATTAATGATTAATTAAGTTAACGCTTAATTAAGAATTAAATTTTATTAAGTTTAGATTATTTATTTAAGTAATTATTAGTTAACTTATAATTAAGTTAATTATTTAATTAATTATATTTTAATTAGAGTTAATTAATAATTAATTACTAATCAGGCAGGGTTTAAATAATTAATTTTTTCAGATTTAATTAAGATTTAACTAAGGGTTAATTGAGTTTAATTAAGTTTAAATTAAGGTCTAATTTTAATTTAATTATGAATTAATAATGATTATTTGAGGTTTAGTTAAGTCTTAATTAATGATTAAAGTAAGATTTAATTATTTAATTGAAGGCTTATTTTAAACTCTATCAATTCCTTTTTTTAAACTGCTTTCTTAAAGTAAATTGATTTGTAAACAAGGGATCTATTGTCTGCATCATTAAGTTAGTTTAGTAAATATGAATGCTTATTAGATGACATTTGTTTAGCAGAATAAATCCCCGTTTTACTATAACTTAATTAAATAAGATTATTTGGATATCTATTTAATAGAATAAAACACTATTCTGCTATCATTTAAATTGATAAAATATAGATGATATTTGTTTAGCCGAGTAAATCCCCATTCTGCTATAATTAAATTAAGTAGATTATTTGAGCATCCAGTTGGCAGAATAAATCTCCGTTCTACTATTATATTGATTTGGACATTGAATTGTATGCTAGTATATTCATATTGGATAAGAGATGTTCTCTAATTATGTATAGTTATTAATTGCCTTTATATTTATGCGCACGGTTGTGTTCAGTGATGTTTGAATGGAAATGTTATCCCTTTGAAATATTTTGTTAAATCTAGTGCATGGGTTTTACAAAGCTGATTGATTATTTTAAATAAAGATGTTTTGAAAGTAATTAATCCTTGATTAAAGATGATTTATCATTTTAAGTAATGGTATTAAAGGAAATTACTAGTTTAAAAGATAATTAATTTGTGTTAAAGTAAATCAATTCACTTTGATAAAGTTATTTAAAGTTAATATTTTTAAATGTGAAACCCCAGCACAAGTTTTTTTTTCAGTCATAAAAGTTCGATTTGGTTATGGAAAAGTACTTTCGCCATCCGGTATCGCTTATATGGAAAGGATTTAGTCATATATTAACACTAAACGTCGAGGGAGGAACTCGTTTCTATCTCAAAGGTTAAAAATGCCATCGAGGAAATGCTTATAAGTAACACTAGCTTAACTTGTCCGCTTCATTTTCAACCGAGGGATGGCACTTGTTTGGAATCGACAAGTAGTGGTAATAATATGAAATTTAATTTCCATATACGATCATTTTTAATTATCCCTAATAGTTGATTTATTAACTATTGGTTTAGCTTTCTTCATTGTGTATCGTCAATCTAAGACGATTTGTTGCTCACTTGAGCATTGATATCCTTTGTTGGAAACGACTAAAACCAAAGGGCTAGTGGGGGCCAAGCTATGTAGAGTTGCTCCCATTAGGATATTTTCACATCTACTCTAAATCGATTTTGGCTATATGCGCAATAATATGTGAAATACTCGGATTCTCGGTAAAGGTTGGCGGGGTCCGGCTTAGAGGTTTCCAAGAGCCATCATAGCTCTCAAGTATATTCTAGAAGTATACTTTTGGTGGGGGGGTGAACCCTCCTAGTCATTTGTTGGAATTTTCCCTTTCCTTTCCTTCAATTCCAAATTTCTAAATTTACCTCTTTCTTAATTACATCGGGAAGTTTCATGAGCACTTAGCGATGTTTAATTATTTGTACTCATTGTTGTGATTGGATGTTGTTATTGTGAGGGAAAACTCATTCCGCAGATGGCGGCATGGTCTCACATATTGTATTTATTTCCACCATTTTGTTTGAGATTTACTCATACTAAACTTATTATCTAACGCTAGATGTTTATGTTTCCTAAACACTCGGGTACTCAATTATATTTGAGTAGTCCGAGAGTAGCAGGTTTTCTTTGGGCTCTTTGAAGACGATGGGGGAGTAGACGGCTCCGTAGCTATCTAGTTATTTGTTTTTGTTGTTATGTCTATTTTGCATGTATGTTGTGTATCATCATGTGTAAAGGCAGGGTGTATAACTGCCTAGTTTGATAGTTGTAGTACTTTCCTATAACTCTGATAACTCCATGCAAGGAGAAATCTTTTGTGCTATATTATTTATGTTATATATATAACCATTTCGTTGTGAGGTTTTTCTATTCTACTATGGTTTGTATTTTACCTTATGACAACTTATCTTTCAAACGCTTGGGCAACGACACATGAACACTGAGGTTGCGTTAAGTGTCATTCTCAAGGGTCGGAAAGGTGGGTCATCACAAATTATGAGCAAGTGAAGGTTGAACAAAAGAAACCATGTAGATTGCTGCAACCATTAAAAACCCCACAATGGAAGGGGGAACATATTTTGATGGATTTCATTGATGGATTGTCAATGACGAGATAGGGGAATGATAAATATGGGTTATAGTTTATGGATTGACTAAGAGTGCATATTTTCTACCCTTGAGATCTAAGAGGATGACGATAAAACTGACCGAGTTGTATGTACATTGGATCATTAGATTTCATGGAGTGCCAAAGAATATTGTGTGTGATAGAGAATCATTATTCATGAGTGAATTTTGAGGAAGTTGCAAATTACATTAGGGAAAAAGTTGAAACTAAGTATAACTTATCACTCATAGACAGATGGTCATAGAGAGGGTGAACCAAATATTAGAGGATCAATTGAGAGCTCATATTCTTGACTTTAGAGTGGGATGATCATTTACATATAGTGGAATTCACATATAATAATAGTTATCAACCAAGCATTGGTATAACAATTGTTTGAGGTATTATACAGGTGACCATGAAACACACCTTTATGTTGGTGGAAGTAGGTGAACAATTGATACTTTGGCTTTATATGATAAGAAGACTTCTAAGAAGATAAAGACCGTTCAAAGAGAATAAAGGCGCCCAAGAAAGAAAAAAGATTCATGCAGACAAAAGATAGTGAGCATTAGAGTTTGAGGTTGGTGATTTAGTGTTTCTTAAGATATGTCCACTTAGGATTGTAGTTTGATTTGAAAAGAAAGAAAAATTGATGTCGAGATTTGTAAAACCTTTTTCGATCCTAGAGAGGACTGGAAATTTGACATATTGAGTAGACTTACCCTAGAAGATGGTGGTTGTGCATAATGTCTTTTAGGAAGTGTATGCATGACTCAGGCATGGTAGTGAGCCTAAGTCAACTCGAAGACTTAAAGGTCAAGCCAGACCAAGGAGGCTTGTCCATGTAGTCCGGTATGATACAAACAACTTCAAACGAAGAATGTTAAGTTAGTAAAGGTGTAATGAAGTGATGATGAGAACGACTGTATATGAGAGATGGAGGAAAACATATAGATTTCTTATCCAGGTCTATCTCTAGGTATGACTCCTCTAGTTTAGATGTTTGATTGTTTGTCTTTTGTTGTACTGCTATGATAAGATGCATGATGTGTTTAGTCAGTATTCTTATTTTTCATATTTTTTCATGTATATTTAGTTATGAGTTTATTCTTGTGTACATTTACCTACGTGATGGGATTTCAGGGTCGATATTCCTAAGGAGCTACAAATCTGTATAAACACAAGTTTTAGCATTTTTTAATTTTTGGCAAAGTCACGTAACTTTTTAAGATTACAACACTATTTTGACCATAACGTTTCGTAAAAGCTAATTAGGAGCTAATTCTTTCCCTAGATGAAAGAACACATCGATCCCCTATCCGTAAAGAGGACATAACAATAACCATTGTGCAGATGTTTAAAAGTTATTACCATTATCAGTTTTCCACCTACAACAGTCAGCAATTAGTGGGTAACTAATTAGAGCCCATAACCCACTTCAGGACTAACACCTTAATTAGGTTTTCCAATGGCCAAAAAACATTCCTTACATTTCCAAAATATTTCCTAACCCTAGTCGCCATTACATCCCTAAATCAAACAAAAACATCGATTTTTGTAGAGAAATCGGTATATCCATATATAATTGATATAAGAGGGCTAAAGTATTCATCAAATCAATTAATTTGGGCCTAATTGGAGTTGTTTTTCGTTGGTAGGAATTCGTTTTATTAAGGATTTCATAGAGGATTGAAGCTTAGATTTGGTGGATGATTCATAACCCCTTACTAGTATACATGTATTTTATGTTTTAAAATTACTTTAGATCCATTTTAAATTTAAATATATGATTATTCTTCATTGTCCATATATTTTAATATCTTTAAATTCAAGTTTTTATGATTTGATACGTACTAGAATATGCATTATGATCACATATGCATGGATATGTAGTTTAGATGTTTGTTAAATTGTTTGAATGACTTAACAGGTTTGATTTTGTGTTGTTATATTATTCTTGAATGATTTTTTTAGGGCTTGGGAACGCGCTTTTGAGTATTGGAAAAACTTTGCTTGGCATATGGTATTTGATGTAGAATTTGGAAAAATCAAAAAAGGAGAAAGTGGAGCACTTACAAATCAAAGAAGGTCAAAAAATAGAGGTTTGGCAAAAATATGAAAACTTAGAGCTTACCCTGAAGAAGCCTAGGTGTAGAAGCATGGCTAGTCCAGAGCAAGTTCCAGGTCATGGTTAGGAGCGGCTGACTTGAGGCTTGATTCAGGCTAGAGGCGTAAAAACTAGTGGTAATCCCCCTATCGAAAATTGGTTCGGTAGAAAATGAATGAATGAATAAATAAATTTACTGGACCATCAAAACGGTCTGGTACCAACCTGAATCATGTTTTAGGTCCGACATGGGTCGATGTGAGGTTTCCCCTAAGTATTGAGTCAGATTTCCCTCAAGTAATAGCTTGGTGCAGAATGCATGCAACCTCGGGGCCAAAGCTCCAAAAACCCAAAACTTTTAATCATTTCAATGCCGAACCTAATTTTTTTAGAATATAATAACTTCTTTATACTAAGTCCATATTTGACGCAACTTAGACCATTAAGCTTCTATTTGATGAGCTACATCCTTATAAAGTTCGATGATATTACGAGGACTTTGATTTTTGGGTCAATGGAGTGGCGAGCAAGGGTCCACTGGGCAAATAGGATATGGTGTAACGAGATGCAAGCAATACCCATAGAAAGTACAATGATTTTGTCATAATATTATTGCATTAATGGTAAATTAATTATTAAAATTTATTTATATGTATTTTTGTTTCTATTGGTAAAAATCATATGTCTGAACATGTGTAAATTATTGGTCTGGATATCATTCAATATGATCATTAAAAGAACAAAATCATTACTTACCAAAGCTTATTTGATGATCATCCAAAACTATAATCAACCAAGCTGATTGAATTCAACTATTTAGTTTATAAACTAACCCAGTTGATAAGTGTTTCATACGAGCTAGTGATATGCTCTAGTTAGAGGTGATGTGATCGTATCCCATCGGCAACAATTAACCATGTTATTGGTAAAAACCGTTGTGGTTAGTAGTGACTAATAATGGACTGTTACCAACTAATTACATGGAAACTTGTTTTGCTTTTCATTTTAGGTTAGTTATACGCGATTTGTATCATATACGAGCTAACTCATTGCATATTAGGTTTCTTCTAGAGTGGTGTAAAGAATCTAAAGTATATACAATATACTATTAAAACTGAGTTCCTCTATGATCTCTCTCATTGTTTTGTGTCTCTTCCGCTTCTAATTCCTTTGTTTCAATATAAAAAATAATTCTTATATATTTTATCTATTTTATTTTATAAAAAATGAGAATATTGGACTCTCTATACTCTCATCTCTCATTCACTATCAATCAAAATACTTTTCTCTCATCAATTTACGGGAAAAAAAATCATTTATCTCCATATAATTAAATGCACTCATTTAAAACCTAATGTATTTCCATTGTAAAATAATCATTTCTTTAATATGAATCATAACTTGGTTTAAGTTCCACATCTACCCTACTCAATGTATTCATTATTCTTAAATAATCCAAGTGATTTTCCACTCCTCTTTTCTACGCATTCAATGTAAGAAAAAACATATTATTTCCTTTTTTATTTCACGTCTTTACTTTATTCTTCCTCCTCTAACAACTGTTTCATCCACATCTCTATTACATATATGAAAATTTTAGTTCTTTTCTTCACCTTTGTATTCTCCTTGATTATTTTTGAATCTATTCATGTTTCGCAACGATTGTTTTTGTATTGTGCACTTAGGTTCTAGATTTTTATGGAAAAATTATCCGAAAGCCGACACTTAGCTTGGCTTAGTGCATTGATGAACTCGAATTAAAGGTTGGATCTTTATTTTATTGTTTATTTTTCTTTTGATTCAAGTACGAATTTTTTATTTTTGTAATTAATTTATGACTTCGGTCTCTAATTCAAATTTGGTGTCCAAATTCTATTTTTCACTTATATTTTTTTCGAGAAGAATTCTATAAATTTAGTTTGCTTCATTTATTTTGCGGGAGTTTATTGGATTCATGCATAAGCATCTTAGAATCTTCAGTTATTCTGAAGAAAAAAAAAGTTATAGGTAAAGTGAACTATTTTTTAGTCTTCATGTCTCGTACAAAAATCAGTTTTAATTTATTTTTGTTTTTGCTGAAGATTGTGAATTTGGTTTACTTTTCTTTTACTTAATCTGTAGAGAATTATTGCGTTAATTATCATATATAGATACAAAAAATCTTAAGGTCTGTATAATTGAATAGAAGTAAATTTGTTTTTTTTCATTCTTAAACATAACTATATAAGAAAAATAAAGTCAAGGACCTCTAGTTCAAATGGCTAGAGATATGATAATTTAGGCTAAGGTTTTAGAGGTCATGGGTTCGAGCCCTCGAGATATCGAAATTAGTGATCTTCTCGGATAAAGACCACTCTTATTATCAAAAAGAAAAGAAAAAAGGTTAGGAGAGAAAAAAGAATTATATCTAAAGTAAATGTAACATCCCGATATTTTCAACCATTCGCATCCGCACATGTCGGACTTGAATTGCTCAAAATATCATATTGTTAATTTTTGTTTGGCAAAACTCAGCATATACAGTAAATAAAATAATCACAGAATCACAGACACAGAGTAATACAACAATAAGCAGCAGAAACAAATGAATAGTAGTTCATGAAGCTACTATATATAACAAAGTTAAAACAAGATACAACAGAAGTCGAATACATAGAAGTCTCAATACAATAGTCAAATAACAAAATCTGAATATATCACAAGAGTCAATTGAATAACTGCAAGCTGAATAGATAGATGGATCTCCAAGCGAAGCTCCAACTCCAAAGGTGTAAGGACCCGTAAAATTTTCAATAATTTAATTTGTTAGGTTAATAAGTTTTGGGTGATTTAATATTAAAAAAACTTTATCTATTAATAGTTGAGCAATGGTAATTAGAACTAATTAGTAACAATTGAAATGAAGTCCCAATGATGAAATAATTTAAATTAGTTATAAATTTGAATGTAAGAAACAAGTGTGAATGTTGAATCATAATGAGATAATATGTGATAAATAGAAATTGAAGTAAATCAGTGTTAATTGAGCAATTGTAACATTTGATTTGTAAATAATAATGGATTCAGTAATGTGGATTAAAGTAATAGTAACGGGTGTGAGTTACTATTTAATTGGCCAATTAATTTAGTTATAGCAGTTGTATTTGAGTATAAATATAAATATAAGTAAATAAGGGTAAGTGGTGTATAAATAAATAAATTTGTGTAATTGATAGTAATTGAATGAATTCAATATTAGGTAAGTAATTATGGTAATTAGTTGAATATATGATAAACTTAAGTGTAAATTAAAGGGTAGTGATAACAGCTATTATAAGTTGCCTATTTAGTTTATAAAATAATTAGAAAATCTTTATTGTCATTAATGAGAATTTATGCAGTAACGGGAGGTGTGAATGTATAAAATAAATAGAAACGTAAATTTATTTATAAAGTAATAAATTGGTAAAAGGAATGGAACAAAGGTAAATTAATTAATTGGTTTAAATCTTAATTGATGTGTACAATTGACAAGATTTCACATTTAGAAATGTAACATTTTTACAAATTTAAGAAAAATATATATATATGTTTCTTTTTCCTATAACTCCTGCCTTTTCCGTTTCTTAACATTCATTTCCACTTTCTTGCCATCCATCTCCTTATTTTATTTTTCTATTGTGTTTGTATAAATTTTATTTTTATTTATTGAATGTTTCTTATGTATATATCTTTTATTTAATGGCTAGAAAACAAATCAATTAGACGTATGTTACTTTGCTTTAATTTGGCATACGTTACATTTGCTTTATTTCTTGCCTCTTTATTTACCTATTTATTTATTCCCTACCATAGCCGCCTACTACCTATCAATTCACGTGAAAAAGGAAGAGTATCTCATCTCATTTTTCCCGTTTGTTTCTTTTTATTTAATGGGAAATAAATCCCCTTTAATATTTTCTTACCATTTATTCTTTTGGCCATTCATCTTCAGAACCCTAGCCGCCACTACCATTTTGCTAATTCACGTTCAAAAAGTTTCTCATTCATCTCTTCTCTCATTTCTATTTCCTGAACAAAGATTATATAGTAAGTCATGGCCTCCTTCTTCTTTTTCCTTTTCTCTTTTATTTTGTTTGTTTCCTTCTTTGCTATGCTCGACCTCTCCACCATATTCCGACATCATCCCCTTCTCCACCTCCTCTATGACCGATCCTCATCATCCCATGACCATGCCATGACCATAAATGAAGATCTCATCACCAAACAATGATAATAAAACCCTAGCCGAGCCACCATATGCATCCAATCCTCATTCACTAGCCTCAGCCACCTCTTCTACCACCACCTTTGCCTTGCTTGGCTACGATTACACCCACCCTAGCCATGATTCAGATTTGACTTGACCAAATTAGCACATAGGCCGAGCCACTTTAGACTTGAGCCGAGCCCAAACTCCACTAGATCCATGCTTTGTAACTTGCCTCTATTCACCTTCCTCAAGCCATAGCCATGTGTACTTGATCCATGACCGAGCCTAGCTTGCCTCTAGACATCATGGCCGAACCAAATATGGTGATGGTTGAGCCTATAGGTGGTGTGGCCGAGCCTACTTATGATTTAAACCAAGCTTTGTTTCATATTGATTCATGTTTTTCATTTGTTGAATTCATATCTTGTTTTGTTAAGACCATATACTTATGTTTATTTTATTTATTTGATTACAAGATTTGAATTTGGTTGTTACTTCTTCTCAAATCTTATCATGCCTTTTCATGCTTTGCGGTGTGTGGATATTTTTGTTTTGAATTGATCTCTAGCTTCAAAAGGGTGAGTTTATCACTCTCGACATACGTACATTTGTAATTGTGAAACAATGGCATGTGAATTGTAGAAAATTTATATGTTATGTTAATATGTTCATATATGCCTGTGATATGATTATATGATGTTAAATTTTGTTTATATATTTGTTACATCATCTGATATGATATTATATGTTCATTTATTTACTGATTCTCACGCTGCAAGTTCCCTATCACTATGGGTTGAAATGATACATACCCGAACGGACATTAGAATAAGGAAAATCATTATGAGCTGAAATGATAGGCTTGAGTGATTTTATTGTATTTGTTTGACTTGGGATTGCGGGTTTGAAATGATAGAACCCGGATTTTTCTTTTAAATTACGGATTGAAATGATACAGATCCGTATCACTTGACCTAGGTTAGAAAATATTATACAAGCCCATGGTTATATTTCTAAATAATATTTTCCTAAAAATTATTAAGTATTTTTAATTTTAAATGTATGAAATTTGAGCTTAAAGATTTGATTTAATGATTTAAAATATAAGAAGATATTGGTTTTCTGTAAGTTAAAATTTTATAAGTCTATAAGTGGCTTTAATTGAAATTATAAAAATATATTGGTTTAAATTGAACATAAAGACCTTTATTGATGATAAATAACTTAATAATTGAATCTGACTTAATATGGAAGTTTTTAAATCTAACCTAGTAATTGTTATGAATTTTACTTTATGAAACAGACATGTTTTGTGTAATAAATAATGTATTTTGAACTGATAAATGGAATACATTTTTAATTGGACATTTTGTAATAAAATGTATTTAACTAGAAATCATAGTTAATTGATGTCTAAATGAATAGATCTAAAGAAAAATTTATTGTTACATTAATTATGATAAAATATTCTTTTGTGAAATGTTATGTTTTGTAAAATAAATAGTTATATTTTTTAAATGGAAGAATGTAACTTTAATTATGACTTAACTTGGAAGTTGGAAATTAGGTTTTAAATGAAAACTTTTAAGTTAAGTAAATAAAGGGAAATTAAAATTTTACTTGGGAAATGGGTATTTTAAAATAAAGTATTAAGTTAATTGTTAAAGTAAAAGTTGAGAAAATAATTTACTTTTGACTTAATGAATGAATTATTGTTTAAATTGGATATTCACTTATTAAGTGTTTATTTTATTGAATCATAAGTAAGATATCCGAATGAATATTTTTAAAGCGAAAAATATGATATTTATAAGTTAAAATGACCAAATTTTAAGTTTTATTGTTTCTAAAATTTTTATAGTAAAGCTGAAATTAATATTGGTAGCACTTCAGAAATGCTGTGGTCTTAAGACAGCATTTGTTAAGTGCTGTCATTTCTGGAAATAGACTAAGTTCTGAAATAACAAAGGGCTACTGCAGCACTTTGTAGGTGCTGTTGTTGCTGAAACTAAACCATAATTTGGAATAACCAGAGAGCTACTGCAGCACTTGGTAAGTGCTGCTGTTTTTGAAACTAAACTGTTTTGAAATTCTAATACCTACTGTAGCACTTTTTAAGTGCTGCTATTTCTAAATTTGACAATGTTTTGAAATATTACTAATATATCTACTGTAGCACTTTATAACTGTTGTTGTTAGCTGAAAATACAATGTTTTGGAAATTTTATACTTGAATGAATGATCTTAGAAATGCTACAACTTTGAAATGAATATTATTTGACAATGAATTTCAATGGTTTAAATGAATATTATTTTAAGGGTGTTATGATTTTCTAAGTATTATGATTTCAAAGAATAACATTTCTAAATTGTAATGATTTCAAAATATTGTAGTTTCAAAGTGTTGGGTTTCAGAGTTGTTATAACTTTGAAAAGTATTATGGTTTTGAAAAATGAAATTGTGTGAAACTGTATTTAATTAAGAACTGTCTTAAAATATATTAACTTGGAACTTATTGAAATTGAAGATTTAAGAATGTGACTTTATAAAGTGGTTTGGTTTAAGATGATTTAAAGGAATATTTCAAGTTTAATAAATTTAAGGAAGTATTCAGTGATTTGGAAATTTGGGTTTTATTTAAATGTTATATTGATTTGGCTTTTGAATTTAAATGATATTATCGCTTTGGTTTTTGAAATGGAAATGATATATTGATTTGGCTATGAAATGAAATAATATAGTATTTAGTTTTGAAATGGATATGATATTTTGGATTTTAAAGTAAATGATTTTGAAATAAATATCCATGGGTTATAATAACGATTGGTTGGCAAAGAGATCGGGATTAGATATAGGCATACTCTCTGTCGATACCGAAAACCACTTTGACAACCGTGTACGCGGTGGAGATTCCAGAATGAAGTAGGATGGTGGCGACGATCCTATTGAGGTATGAACGTGGACCCGACTCCCGTGAGTTGGCTTAAGGTGGCTAAAATAGGAGCGATCATCGGGCCAATGAGGTAGCACCTTTGATCGGACGCATTTCTTCGATACTATTTATTATCTTGTGATTGATTTGGTGGCCACCCTTCGATTTTTGATTTGGGAGTGTGTTCCGAGGTAGGCGGTAGTGGCTGCTATGCGTTTTCACCAGCCCGTGTGCGTAATTGGTATATCTACCCTGGCATTGCCTAGTTGTGCCGTGTCACCTACCATACCGAGCTTTACTACGAGTTTCTATTTGTGTCATACCTATGGAGTATCTTCTCGTAGCCTCTCGAGGTATGCGGGTACTGTATAGACTATTGGCACTATTATGTGTTAAGGGGAATATTGGGTCACTCTTAACGCTATTTAAAAGTAAGTTTATTTTATTATAGACATTATTATAATAGCGAATATTACTACATAGTAGATAGTTTAACGGATCCTTAAAGAATGGGCGATCCCAAGCATTCTTTAATTTACTTGTACCTTTATATTACAGTTCACTTGAGTTGGTTTACATTGTATAAGTATGTATGTCCTGACTCGAGTGTTTTGTGTTTTGCTTTACGCTCGGGTCAGACCGAGTGATACAACATTTGAGACTCACCTCGGAGTTGGAGCTTTCTTGGAGATCCAGCTATCTATTTCGCTTTCGGTTATCCAGTTGATTCCAATGATGTATTCAGATATTGTATTTGACTATTGTATTGAGACATCTTTGTATTCGTGATTTCTATTGTATCTTGTTGAACTCTGTTATTATATATATAGTAGCTTCATGAACTACTATTTCTTGCTTCCGCTGCATTATTATATTACTCTGTGTCTGTGATCTGTGATTTATTTACTGTATATTCTGAGTTTTGCCAAATTTTATTTACAATTCCGTATTTTGAGAAATTCAAGTCCGACATATGCGGATTTATTGTCGATTTAAATGGTCCAAAATAGTGGGTAGTTATAGTTGGTATTAGAGCTTTGGCTCTAGGCAAAGCTTAGCATATATGGTAAATTTATTTACAGAATCACTTTCGTTCGAGCTTGAATTCCTTCTTCTTCGTGCCGATTTCTTTTGAATTTTGGAACGTTACCTGCGGTTCCAAAATCATTTCTTGTCTCTCCCTATTTGTCTTTTTTTGATTCTGGAGTATCCCATAACTCCACTTCGAATGATCTTCATAATAAATTGGCGGTCTCGCCAATCTTCGAATGATATGTAAAGGGGTGAAACTCCTTTACAATTAGCATTGATTCACCAAAGATTTCTGTATCCTTGGTTTACAATGCTATCTATCTCTTG
This sequence comes from Allium fistulosum, assembly GCA_030737815.1. Lineage (NCBI taxonomy): Eukaryota > Viridiplantae > Streptophyta > Magnoliopsida > Asparagales > Amaryllidaceae > Allium > Allium fistulosum. The sequence continues at coordinate 13,093,562 of JASFAW010000015.1, read as the reverse complement.
TAATCCCGAATTCTATCTCTTGAGATTGGATGTAGGTTTGTCCCAGAACCCCACATTGATCTTATTCTTTAAGTCACGGTTGACCCGGTTAAGGTTGCCCGCGATTTATATAAGCTTATTCATTCCCTTATTCTGTTATTTAATCATCTTGTCTTTTGTTTCCAACTTATCTTCAAATCATTCTTGAAGTGTATTTTTGTAAACTAATATTTAAAATGTTTTATTATATATTGTGTTGTTTGAGTTGTTAATGTTGATTTGGGTTTCCTATCGATTCATCTGATCAACGTTATCGATAGGATCTCCAAAACACTTGAACAGAGCAAACTGACACCATATTGTTTTCAAACTTGGTAAATGGGATAAATTTTGTATAATTATATTTTATATATGCATAATTTTCTGAATTTTGATAGTTAGTTGAATTGGATGTTAAGAAATAATATTTGTAAAGGAATATATCTTGTAACCATTGGCTTTTGTTCCATATAAAAATAGTTGAACTATAAAACATGGTTATAAATTAATTTGGAAATTTAAATGAATTTAAAATAAGAATTGAGAATTTAATTTCCGAAGATTTCAAACTTTGGGTTTTAAAGTTTTAAAAGGATATATTATTTGAAATATGTCTGAATAGAAACCGTTTCTAAACAATTTTAAAAGTTTTAAATCAGTGATCTTCTCTTTGTCGCTGGAAAATAATTTCGGTGATGACTGCGGCATCATCGACGTTCATTTTCGAGCTTCGAAGTGAAGAGAACATTCTGTAGTTTTGCTACAGTTTTGCTTTAGGGAACTAAATTGATTTAAATTCTAAAATATGACTTGATTTATAATTGTTATCCCGCCCTTTGGCAAGGCCGTGACACCAAGACTTGACTAGGGATCAAAGACAGTTCGTCTAGAAAATCGGTTATACGCAGGCTCACTATGGATATCGACGAATTTTGTCCGAGTCCGGATCGAGCCAGAATTGGTATGACATGACAACCTAAGCTATGAGAGTCAACGTTCCAAATCTCAAGTCAATCCGAGTTTGTATGCTCAAGTTGTGAACGATACAAAATTGGTTAAGAACAGCCTCCTTCGACTCGATCCATTTCGAATCCATAGGGAGTGCACATTTCGACTCGCTTCGCAACAGACAAAGGTGACAACTTCGACTCGCTTCGCAACAGACAGAGGTGACAACTTCGACTCACTTCGCAACAGACAGAGGTGACAACTTCGACTCGCTTCGCAACAGACAGAGGAGACAACTTCGACTCGCTCCGCTTCGCTTCCATCAGGTGCCTACTTCGACTCGCTCCGTTTTCTTACTTCGACTCGCTCCGTCTGCTTACTTCGACTAGCTTCGTCTGCTTACATACTCTCGCTCCGCCTTCTCCGCTTCGACTCCAACACGGAATCACACTTCGACTCGCTCTGCATTGATGCAGCAGCGGATAACAAAAATGATGAAACGGTGAAAGTAGCAAACGGTGGATTGAAAGATACCAAAGGCCCAAATCCATTGATCCAAAGATACCGGATTCTAGATATCTCAAACACGTTTATCGCGCACGATACCGTGTTTAAAGATCTACGATTCTTCGACGTTGATCAAGCGCACTTGATTCCGTGAATCGGCTTCAACAATCGTTGATTCGAGCGCACTTGAATACCGAAGGTGGAGATAGGAGATCACACTCAACTACCAATTTGAGAAGTGGCACAAAGCACACAAACAAAGTTTTATTCAAAATCAATCTAACTATTACAAATGACACAACCCGCCTATTTATAGGCTTACAACTCACACGACTCAAATCTGGACAACACATAGGTCGTGAACGACCTATCACAGACAAACGACCTAACATTGGCCGCGACCTACGACTTATATACAAAGCGACAAAAGAAAACACTTTACAACACATTACAAGGCCATCACGACTTAAGAAAATACAAATACAAACGACATACGACCTAAACATCAGACGACTTAAGAACACACGGCAGCAGCGACCTAAGAACAGAGCTTCAGGAAATCTTCATGCGACCTAATACTTGAGCGACCTAAAATACAAGGCAGCAACCTATCTTCTCAGGCATAAGGTCGAGCGACCTAAAATAAAGCGGCATCCGGAGCGACTTATCTTCCAGCGACCTAAGATCGAGCAACCTATATTCCCGCGACTTAACTTAGGTCGTAACCCTTCTCCGCGACCTAACATAGGTCGTAACTCTTCTCCGCGACCTAGCATAGGTCGTAGCTCTTTTCCGCGACCTATCATAGGTCGTAATTCAATCCCGAGACCTAACTTAGGTCGTAACTCGTCAAAGCCGGTACTCGAAAGGTTAGAGTGACCTAATGCTGACTTGCTTATCTCGCTAGGAGGCTTGCATGCTTTAACACTGAGTCCATTAGCTCATGAGCGGCCTTCACTAGGTCGTGAGCGACCTAAGGCCCTTGAACGCCTCAAATCCTTTAACTCGTTAGCTCGTACGTGACTTATGATTTCGCTAGGTCGCTCACGACCTAAGGTATCATCAAGTTGGCCTGCTTCACGCATCCTTCAGAAAACAACACTTCGACTCGTTCGATCGAAACAACACTTCGACTCGATCAGCCTCGCATCCATCTGAAGACTTCTACTTCGTATCCATCGAAGCGAAGCAAAGCACACGGCCGATACGAACAAAAGCCCTATCGCCATCGATACAAACAAAGTGAGATTCAAGAATGACTCGGCTAAGGAAGTGGATCAACATGAGGAATGCTCGCCACGTCATCTGACAATCACGCCTAGCTATCGAGTCGAACGAAAGCGAGTCGAAAGGGGAGCGAGTCGAACGCAACAGCCAACCGAGAATCCCAATTCGGGTCGATCATATCTCCCAATCTACAAGTCCAAATGCTATGAAATTTTCACAGAAGACTATGTGCATGCTAAAGAATGTCCACACCAAATTTCGACTCCATTGGATGAAATCTTAATCGAGTCGAAATCTGTTCGTGTCGATCACAGATCGGACCGAAACTTCACGGGCTTGGGCGTGCGGGCCTGGTCACATGCCAGAGAGGGTCTCCCGAGGTCTGAGCGGAATATCAGCCTCCTACACCAATAAATAGACTCCCAAAGCCAACAGGAAAGGGATTCTTCTTCTTCCTTGAGATCTCCAACGTCCAGACTCTGCCAGATTCAGATCCAAACTCCATCGCTGCTGCTACCAACGAATTCCACTGCTGCAAACCATAATTATCTGCTGTAATTCATTGAATTCACTTGTAAACATCAAAGAAAGATCAATAAAGCAAACTACTTCAGAGTGGATGTAGGCAAGATCGCCGAACCACTATAAATCTTGTGTCTCTGTCTATTTCTTTCTGTTTTAAGTTTATTATTCTTCATTTTTATCCTCTACAATACTTAGATCTGAGATCTGTGATTATATATCGCTGATTTGTGTTCATACACTGGTGCTTTCACGAAATTTGGGGTTTGTGCCCATTTTTGGGGCAAACACTTTGGTGCTTTCACCGAGAATTGAATTCAGGATTCTATCATTCAGAAATTGAATTTGAAGGCTTAGAGAATTCAGATCTGAAAAACTATTACAAGGCAATCAAATAGAAGACCAAGGGCGGAGAGAGGTCAGCATGAAGGGAGTCAAGAGGCTTCCTCAGGTGCAAATCAGACATCAATCTACATCACCAGGGATGAAATAGAGACAATGATGAAAAGACAAGAGGAAATGATCCAGAACTTGCTTCTTCAGATTGGGCAACTTGGAGCGCAAAATCAAGGAGCAACCAGAGTTCAGAACGGATCAAGACCTTCTGGCATAGCCCCAGAACTAGGGGGCACTTACACAGAGCTTGTTGACCCGATCCCAGGAGCAGTACCAGGAGGAGCTGCGCAGCGCGGCGTTGATAGAGAAGCGAATGATCGTTTAGGAGAGCAGACTCCAGGAATCCCTCGTGAACTCGGGAGGCAAATCGAAAACGACGGACCAGGACTACAACTTGGAGATAGTGACAGACTGGCGGAGATGGTTAGACAAGCCATGAGAGGCGGACTAGTGAATAGAGATCTGGAGGATGTGAATAGGAGTCCCTTTGCTCCTACGATCAGACAAGCCAGGAATCCACCAGAATTCGAGTTACCAACATTGGACATGTATGATGGGAGGACGGATCCTGCGGTTCATCTAACGAAGTACATGAGGCACATGGAAGTGCTGGGGCATCGGAGGAGGTCATGGCCCGGTGCTTCCCACTGTACCTGGTAGACATAGCAGCATTATGGTTCAGACAACTGGAAAGCGGTTCCATTCGAACATGGACCGATTTGACTGAAAGGTTCATGAGGCAGTTCAGGGTTCACATTTCAAGACCCAAAAATGTGATGAGTCTGGCAACACTGAAGCAAAGAACCGGGGAGTCTTTGAGGAACTTTCTGAGGCGATTCAATGCAGCGGCAGCTTCGATGGATCGACCCGATCAATCCATGGTTTTGATGGCAGATGTATCTGGCGTAGATGATGGTACAGATTTCAAGAATTCATTAACAAGGGACCCCCCTATGGATCTAGGAGAGTTTTACCATGAGGCTGAAGGATTTTTACGATTAGAGGATGCAAATGCTGAAAGAGGGGAAGGAGAAGGAACTGAGGTTTACACAGTCAAGGGTGATAATCCTCCTAGATCAGATTCAGGGACCGGTAAAGGGAAACGAAAGGCTGAAGATAATAGTGACGAACCGACACGACCCCGAAAGGAACCAAGATTCACCTCTTACACTGAGTTGAATGAGACTTTGGAGCGAATCTACCAGGATACTAGGGGGCAGATTCCCTATAGAAGGCCGATGAGAAGGGATCCAACCAACAATGAAAGAAGATCCGACAAGTATTGCTTGTTCCACGAGCTGAACGGTCATAACACGAATGACTGTAGACACTTGAAGGATGAGGTTGAGGGACATATCCGGGATGGTATGCTATCGGAGTATGTAAGAAGGGGAACAACAACGGTGGAACGGGAGCGACCACCACCTACACCTAATGGGGGCGGCTCAGGATCGAGGCATCAGCTTGTCATCAATTGATTGGGGTAATGACGAATAAGTAGCAAACTCCACACCAACACGATTAAGTTATTTACACATGTACAGGACCGCGAACAATCCTCAGGCATGCTCTGATATGACTACTAATCGCAACGGTGTAGGTGTTTGCACTTTGACGTCCTTGTTTTCCTTTTATTTTCCATTTCTGATATTTGAACCTGATTTTTTTGAACATTTCTGTTGAAAAACTCGTTTTGAATAAAAGCATGCCATTTTTGATACCATGACGGCTAAGCCACTTACACATGTAAGGGATCGCGAACGGTCCTCAGGCATGCTCTGAGACGGCAATAAACCACCACCATAAACAACTCAGAAACTCACTCGAACGTGAAATCTGACATTGTTAACACTAAGTCCCCCCCCGAGCACACAAAATTCGCCTCGAATGGCACCCGACCGCGAATGGTGACAAATCGCCGCGAACGACACCCGACCACGAACGGTCACAAATCGCCTCGAACGGCACCTGATCGCGAACGATCACAAATCGCTGCGAACGGCATCCGACTGCGAACGGTCACAAATCGCCACGAACGGCACCCGACCGCGAACGGTCACAATTCGCCTCGAACGGCACCTGATCGCGAACGATCACAAATCGCCTCGAACGGCACCCCGACCGCGAACGGTCATCATTTGCCACGAACGGCATCCGACCGCGAACGGTCACATATCACCTCGAATGACATACGATCCCGAACGATCGTCATTCGTGGTCAAATAAAACTATCAATTTCTTTACAGGTCATCAACGGGATATGAACATCTAGCTTATGGCATTACAAAACACACCTTCTCATCACAAGGCATGTTTTGGGGGGCAAATGTTATCCCGCCCTTTGGCAAGGCCGTGACATCAAGAACTTGACTAGAGATCAAAGACAGTTCGTCTAGAAAATCGGTTATACGCAGGCTCACTATGGATATCGACGAATTTTGTCCGAGTTCGGATCGAGCCAGAATTAATATGACATGACAACCTAAGCTATGAGAGTCAACGTTCCAAATCTCAAGTCAATCCGAGTTCGTATGCTCAAGTTGTGAACGATACAAAATTGGTTAAGAATAGCCTCCTTCGACTCGATCCATTTCGAATCCATAGGGAGTGCACATTTCGACTCGCTTCGCAACAGACAGAGGTGACAACTTTGACTCACTTCGCAACAGACAGAGGAGACAACTTCGACTCCCTCCGCTTCGCTTCCATCAGGTGCCTACTTCGACTCGCTCCGTCTACTTACTTCGACTCGCTCTGCCTTCTCCGCTTCGACTCCAACACGGAATCACACTTCGACTCGCTCCGCATCCTTCAAAAAACAACACTTCGACTCGTTCGATCGAAACAACACTTCGATTCGATCAGCCTCGCATCCATTTGAAGACTTCTACTTCGTATCCATCGAAGCGAAGGAAAGCACACAGCCGATACGAACAAAAGCCTATCGCCATCGATACAAACAAAGTGAGATTCAAGAATGACTCGGCCAAGGAAGTGGATCAACATGAGGAATGCTCGCCACGTCATCTGACAATCGCGCCTAGCTATCGAGTCGAACGAAAGCGAGTCGAAAGGGGAGCGAGTCGAACGCAACAACCAACCGAGAATCCCAATTCGTGTCGATCATATCTCCCAATCTACAAGTCCAAATGCTATGAAATTTTCACAGAAGACTACGTCCATGCTAAAGAATGTCCACACCAAATTTCGACTCCATTGGATGAAATCTTGATTGAGTCAAAATCTATTCGTGTCGATCACGGATCGGACCGAAACTTCATGGGCTTGGGCGTGCGGGCCTGGTCACGTGCCAGAGAGGGTCTCCCGAGGTCTGAGCGGAATATCAGCCTCCTACACCTATAAATAGACTCCCAAAGCCAACAGAAAAGGGGTTCTTCTTCTTCCTTGAGATCTCCAACGTCCAGACTCTGCCAGATTCAGATCCACACTCCATCGCTACAGCTACCAATGAATTCCACTACTGCAAACCATAATTATCTGCTATAATTCATTGAATTCACTTGTAAACATCAAAGAAAGATCAATAAATCAAACTACTTCAGAGTGGACGTAGGCAAGATCGCCGAACCACTATAAATCTTGTGTCTCTGTCTAATTCTTTCTGTTTTAAGTTTATTATTCTTCATTTTTATCCTCTACAATACTTAGATCTGAGATCTGTGATTATATATCGTTGATTTGTGTTCATACACTGGTGCTTTCACGAAATTTGGGGTTTGTGCCCATTTTTGGGGCAAACAATAATATATATTGGTATATGATTTCAAATTTGATTTGATACATATATTGTATATATATTTAGTTATCTCAAAAAAAATTGTTTGAAGTTAACCGGAAATTTAATTCTTAAATTTTATCTTAAAGGATGATTTCAATTCTAAAATGAAGCCAAAAGTTTGAATAAATATTTAAGCTTGAAATAATTGAACTATAAAGTTTTATTTGTATAATATTCAGTTGCACCCTAATATAACTTACCTAAATCATTTAGAAGTTAACAATGTAATTGGATAATGTACAATATAAAAGGATTTTTATAAATAAAATTTGAGTGGTTATAATAAAGGTTTTACACTTAAAAATTTAGTTATAAAAGATTTATAGAGGTAAACAGAATAAAAAGTTAATTGAATAACTTACATTATAAAATGGTGTTAAAGGAATTATAAACAAATTTAAGTAGTTATAAAAGTGTAAATAAAATTAATAATATGATTAGATATATTAAGTGCAATAAATTTAATAATAATTTGGAATAAAGAAGAATTAAATTTATTGTATAAATTATGAGCATAATAAATGATTTACAAATTCATGACTTTGGAAAATTGTTAATTTAAGATAATTGTATGATGAGATAATGAGATTTAAAAATAGTTAAGATTTATTTAAATTAGGTGAAATCAAATGGATGAAATCAATTATTAATTTAAATTGAAATTTTCACGGTTTAAAATTTATTATCTTATTTTGTTTTCCAATCTCTTTTCTTTCAGATGTTCCTGTTTTCCTGCATCCTAAGCGGGAATTGAATTCCGAATTGATTTTATTCTTGAAGTTCAACTTATAGTCCTTTCCTCCAGAAGAACTTATCTTTACCTGTCAGTTTTGAAAACTTTTCATAAATCATTGAGTACTCACCTGAATCTAAGCACTGCTTACCATCCACGGACCGATGGTCAAACGGGAAGAGTGAATCAGGTTCTAGAGGATCTCCTTCGTGCTTGTGTTCTTGAATTTGAAAGATCATCTCCATCTTGTAGAATTCACCTATAACGACAATTATAATGTCAGTCTTCTTTCATCTTGTCTTAATCCTATTTTATTCTATCTTATTTTGGGTATTAATTAATTTAAATTGAATTTATGTGGTTTAAATTAATGATTCTATTTTGAGTTTCAATTTAGTGTTCTTTCAGGGTGTTTCTATTCTCCTACCTTCTTCCTTTTCGGGGACGAAAAGTTTTGAGTGGGGGAGAGTGTAACGACCCGTAAAATTTTCAATAATTTAATTTGTTAGGTTAATAAGTTTTAGGTGATTTAATATAAAAAAACTTTATCTATTAATAATTGAGCAATGGTAATATGACTAATTAGTAACAATTGAAATGAAGTCCCAATGATGAAATAATGTAAATTAGTTATAAATTTGAATGTAAGAAACAAGTGTGAATGTTGAATCATTAATGAGATAATATGTGATAAAAAGAAATTGAAGTAAATCAGTGTTAATTGAGCAATTGTAACATTTAATTTGTAAATAATAATGGATTCATTAATGTGGGTTAAAGTAATAGTAACTGGTGTGAGTTACTATTTAATTGGCCTATTAATTTAGTTATACAGTTATATTTGAGTATAAATATAAATATAAGTAAATAAGGGTAAGTGGTGTATAAATAAATAAATTTGTATAATTGATAGTAATTGAATGAATTCAATATTAGGTAAGTAATTATGATAATTAGTTGAATATATGATAAACTTAAGTGTAAATTAAAGGGTAGTGATAACAGTTATTATAAGTTGCCTATTTAGTCTATAAAATAATTAGTAAATCTTTATTATCATTAATGAGAATTTATGCAGTAACGGGAGGTGTGAATGTATAAAATAAATAGAAACGTAAATTTATTTATAAAGTAATAAATTGGTAAAAGGAATGGAACAAAGGTAAATTAATTAATTAGTTTAAATCTTTATTGATGTGTACAATTGACAAGATTTCACATTTAGAAATGTAACATTTTTACAAATTTAAGAAAAATATATATATGTTTCTTTTTCCCGTAACTCCTGCCTTTTCCGTTTCTTAAAATTAATTTCCACTTTCTTGCCATCCATCTCCTTATTTTATTTTTCTATTGTGTTTGTATAAACTTTATTTTTATTTATTAAATATTTCTTATGTATATATCTTTTATTTAATGGCTAGAAAACAAATCAATTAGACGTATGTTACTTTGCTTTAATTTGGCATACGTTACATTTGCTTTATTTTTTGCCTCTTTATTTACCTATTTATTTATTCCCTACCATAGCCGCCTACTACCTATCAATTCACGTGAAAAAGGAAGGGTATCTCATCTTATTTTTCCCATTTGTTTCTTTTTATTTAATGGGAAATAAATCCCCTTTAATATTTTCTTACCATTTATTCTTTTGGCCGTTCATCTTCAGAACCCTAGCCGCCACTACCATTTTGCTAATTCACGTTAAAAAAGTTTCTCATTCATCTCTTCTCTCATTTCTATTTCCTGAACAAAGATTATACAGTAAGTCATGGCCTTCTTTTTTTTTCCTTTTCTCTTTTATTTTGTTTGTTTCCTCCTTTGCTATGCTCGGCCTCTCCACCATATTCCGAACTCATCCCCTTCTCCACCTCCTCTATTGTCGATCCTCATCATCCCATGACCATAGATGAAGATCTCATCACCAAACAATGATAATAAAACCCTAGCTGAGCCACCATATGCATCCAATCCTCATTCACAAGCCTCAGCCACCTCTTTTGCCACCACCTTTGCCTTGCTTGGCTACGATTACACCCACCCTAGCCATGATTCAGATCTGACTTGACCAAATTAGCACACAGGCCGAGCCACTTTAGACTTGAGCCGAGCCCAAACTCCACTAGATCCATGCCTTGTAGCCTTCCATGCCTTGTAACTTGCCTCTATTCACCTTCCTCAAGCCATAGCCATGTGTACTTGATCCATGACCGAGCCTAGCTTGCCTTTAGACATCATGGCCGAACCAAATATGGTGATGGTTGAGCCTATAGGTGGTGTGGCCGAGCCTACTTGTGATTTAAACCAAGCTTTGTTTCATATTGATTCATGTTTTTCATTTATTGAATTCATATCTTGTTTTTTAAGACCATATACTTATATTTATTTTATTTATTTGATTACAAGATTTGAATTTGGTTTTTACTTCTTCTCAAATCTTATCGTGCCTTTTCGTGCTTTGCGATTTGTGGATATTTTTGTTTTGAATTGATCTCTAGCTTCAAAAAGGTGAGTTTATCACTCTCGACATACGTACTTTTGTAATTGTGAAACAATGGCATGTGAATTGTAGAAAATTTATATGTTATGTTAATATGTTCATATATGCCTGTGATATGATTATATGATGTTAAATTCTGTTTATATATTTATTACATCATCTGATATGATATTATATGTTCATTTATTTACTGATTCTCACACTGCAAGTTCCCTATCACTATGGGTTGAAATGATACATACCCGAACGGACATTAGAATAAGGAAAATCATTATGCGCTGAAATGATAGGCTTGAGTGATTTTATTGTATTTATTTGACTTGGGATTGCGGGTTTGAAATGATAGAACCCGGATTTTTCTTTTAAATTACGGATTGAAATGATACAGATCCGTATCACTTGACCTAGGTTAGAAAATATTATACAGGCCCATGGTTATATTTCTAAATAAGATTTTCCTAAAAATTATTAAGTATTTTGAATTTTAAATGTATGAAATTTGAGCTTAAAGATTTGATTTAATGATTTAAAATATAAGTAGATATTGGTTTTCTGTAAGTTAAAATTTTATAAGTCTATAAGTGGCTTTAATTGAAATTATAAAAATATACTGGTTTAAATTGAACTTAAAGACCTTTATTGATGATAAATAACTTAATAATTGAATCTGACTTAATATGGAAGTTTTTAAATCTAACTTAGTAATTGTTATGAATTTTACTTTATGAAACAGACATGTTTTGTGTAATAAATAATGTATATTGAACTGATAAATGGAATATAGTTTTAAATGGGCATTTTGTAATAAAATGTATTTAACTAGAAATCATAGTTAATTGATGTCTAAATGAATAGATCTAAAGAAAATTTATTGTTACATTAATTATGATAAAATATTCTTTTGTGAAATGTTATGTTTTGTAAAATAAATAGTTATGATTTTTAAATGGAAGAATGTAACTTTAATTATGACTTAACTTGGAAATTGGAAATTGGAAATTATGTTTTAAATGAAAACTTTTAAGTTAAGTAAATAAAGTGAAATTAAAATTTTACTTGGGAAATGGGTATTTTAAAATAAAGTATTAAGTTAATTGTTAAAGTAAAAGTTGAGAAAATAGTTTACTTTTGACTTAATGAATGAATTATTGTTTAAATTGAATATTCACTTATTAAGTGTTTATTTTATTGAATCATAAGTAAGGTATCCGAATGAATATTTTTGAAGCGAAAAATATGATTTTTATAAGTTAAAATGGCCAAATTTTAAGTTTTATTGTTTCTCAAAATTTTATAATAAAGCTGGAATTAATATTGGTAGCACTTCAGAAATGCTGTGGTCTTAAGACAGCATTTGTTAAGTGCTATCATTTCTGGAAATAAACTAAGTTCTGAAATAACAAAGGGCTACTGCATCACTTTGTAGGTGCTGTTGTTGTTGAAACTAAACCATAATTTGGGATAACCAGAGAGCTACCGCAGCACTTGGTAAGTGCTGATGTTTCTGAAACTAAACTATTTTGAAATTCTAATACCTACTGTAGCACTTTATAAGTGCTGTTGTTTCTAAATTTGACAATGTTTTGAAATATTACTAATATATCTACTATAGCACTTTATAAGTGCTGTTGTTAGCTGAAAATACAATGTTTTGGAAATTTTATAATTGAATGAATGAACTTAGAAATGCTACAACTTTAAATGAATATTATTTGACAATGAATTCCAATGGTTTAAATGAATATTATTTTAAGGGTGTTATGATTTTCTAAGTATTATGATTTTCAAAGAATAACATTTCTAAATTGTTATGATTTCAAAATATTGTGGTTTCAAAGTGTTGGGTTTCAGAGTTGTTATAACTTTGAAAAGTACTATGGTTTTGAAAAATGAAATTGTGTGAAACTGTATTTAATTAAGAATTGTCTTAAAATATATTAACTTGGAACTTATTGAAATTGAAGATTTAAGAATGTGACTTTATAAAGTGGTTTGGTTTAAGATGATTTAAAGGAATATTTCAAGTTTAATAAATTTAAGGAAGTATTCAGTGATTTGGAAATTTGGGTTTTATTTAAATGATATATTGATTTGGCTTTTGAATTTAAATGATATTATGGCTTTGGTTTTTGAAATGGAAATGATATATTGATTTGGCTATGAAATGAAATAATATAGTATTTAGTTTTGAAATGGATATGATATTTTGGATTTTAAAGTAAATGATTTTGAAATAAATATCCATGGGTTATAATAACGATTGGTTGGCAAAGAGACCGGGATCGGATATGGGCATACTCTCTGTCGATACCGAAAACCACTTTGACAACCGTGCACGCGGGGGAGATTCTAGAATGAAGTAGGATGGTGGCGACGATCCTATTGAGGTGTGAACGTGGACCCGACTCCCGTGAGTTGGCTTAAGGTGGCTAAAACAGGAGCGATCATCAGGCCAATGAGGTAGCACCTCTGATCGAACGCATTTCTTCGATACTATTTTATTACCTTGTGATTGATTTGGTGGCCACCCTTCGATTTTTGATTTGGGAGTGTGTTCCGAGGTGGGCGGTAGTGGCTGCTATGCATTTCCACCAGCCCGTGTGCGTAATTGGTATATCTACCCTGGCATTGCCTAGTTGTGCCATTTCACCTACCATATCGAGCTTTACTACGAGTTTCTATTTGTGTCGTACCTATGGAGTATCTTCTCATAGCCTCTCGAGGTATGCAGTTACTGTATAGACTATTGGCACTATTATGTGTTAAGGGGAATATTGGGTCACTCCTTAACGCTATTTAAAAGTAAGTTTATTTTATTATAGGCATTATTATAATAGCGAATATTACTACATAGTAGATAGTTTAACGGATCCTTAAAGAATGGGTGATCCCAAGCATTCTTTAAGTTACTTGTACCTTTATATTACATTTCACTTGAGTTGGTTTACATTGTATAAGTATGTATGTCCTGACTCGAGTGTTTTGTGCTTTGCTTTACGCTCGGGTCAGACCGAGTGATAAAGCATTTGAGACTCACCTTGGAGTTGGAGCTTTCTTGGAGATCCAACTATCTATTTCGCTTTCGGTTATCCAGTTGATTCCAGTGATGTATTCAGATCTTGTATTTGACTATTGTATTGAGACATCTTTGTATTCGTGATTTCTATTGTACCTTGTTGAACTCTGTTATTATATATATAGTAGTTTCATGAACTACTATTTCTTGCTTCCGCTGCATTGTTATATTACTCTGTGTCTGTGATCTGTGATTTATTTACTGTATATTCTGAGTTTTGCCAAATTTTATTTACAATTCGGTATTTTGAGCAATTCAAGTCCGACATGTGCAGATTTATTGTCAATTTGAATGGTCCAAAATAGTGGTCGTTACAAAAGGTGAGTCTCTAATGCTGTAGCACTCAGTCTGACCCGAGCGTAAAGCAAAACCCAAAACACAAAACACTCGAGTCAGGATTAACATTCTTATATCAATAAACCCAACTCAAGTGAAATATCAACTGAAATACAAGTAACTTAAAGGATGCTTGGGATACCCATCCTCTAAGGATCCGTGAAACTATCTACTATGTAGTAATATATGCTATTATAGTATGTCTATAGTAAAGTAAACTATTAAAATAGCATTAAGGCGTTACTCATATCCCCCTTATCACATTTTTATATATTCCCATAGCCTATACAGTACCGTAACTTCCTGAAACTGGGCTTATCAGAGGGCACTCCATAGGTATGGTACAAAACAAACTTGTAGTGGTCTCGATAAGGTAGGTGACATGGCACAACTAGGCAATGCCAGGGTAGATATACCAATTACACTTCCGGGCTGGTGGTAATGCATAACAGCAGCTACCGCCCACCTCAAGCCACACTCCCAAATCAAAGGTGCGCAACAAATCAATCACAAAGTAATAGAATGGCAATCGAAGAAGTGTGTCCGATCGGAGGAGCTACCTCACTTGGCCCGTCGATTGCTCCTATTTTAGCCACCTTAAGCTAACTTACGGGAGTCAGGTCCACATATATACCTCATATAGGATCGCCGCCACCATCCTACTTCATTCTGGAATTTCCATCGCGTACATAGTTGTTAAAGTGGTTTTCGATATTGGCAGAGAGTATGACAATAACTGATCCCGATCTCTTTAACAACCAATCGTTATTATAACACCATGGTCATTTCAAAATATCATACGTCAAAACCAAAATATCATATCCATTTCAAACCATATCAATACGAATCATCTCTCACTTAAAATAATATTCATTTCCAAAATCATAACACTTTCCAAATCATAATTTTTTCGAAATTATAACACTTTGAAATCATAACTTTGAAATTCATAACACTTTGAAAATATAACTTTTGAAATCATAATACCCTAAAATCCATAACACTTCCCTCTTAAACAGTTTAGATATTAATAATAATATATATATTAAAATAGTTATAAATAAAGTTAATATGATAAAATAATTTGTTTATAAAATAGTTATAAAAATAGTTTATATTAAAGAAATTAATATATTAAAAATATTTTATTTGAAATAGTTTATATTAAAAATGGTTTATATTGAAATAAATATATATTAAAATAATTTATAAAGTAAAATATTTATATATATATATATTTAAAATACTTTATATAATAAAATAATTTCCTCAAAGTTCACAAATCGATTCAAATCAATTCAAATTCCAAAATTCCATTTAATTCATTCTCAATTCATCAATTTCAATTCAGTTTCTCAGTAAACCATTTCAAATTATATCGATTTCAAATACAGATTTGAACCACCAAATATACCATTTTAATTTCAATATATTTCAAAGGTTTAAATATTCAACATTTTTCAAAACTAAATTTGATAATTTTATTTATATCTCAATTTAACTTCATTATTATTTAGTTTTGGAATATTCACTTAATAAAATCCAATATCATTTAAATAAGCCTTAAATTACAATTTAAACTAAATATTTTCTTCAATTTATTTAAACTTGAAATATTCATTAATCTCCTTAAACCAAAATCAATTATAAAACCATATCCTTTAAAAATCTCAAATTCAATAAGTTTCAAATCGATGTAATTAAATAAAATTCTTAATTTCAAATAAATTCAAATTTATCTTCCCAACCTTAACTTATAAAAATCATTATAAAGATCTATTTTAAAATATAAAATTTAAATAAATACTTAAACATATCATATATTAATTAAATCAAACTTTATTAAATTAAATTTTATTATTAAACTTATTTTATATTAAAACTTAATTTATATCTTAAAAATAGAAAAATTATAAGTAAATTCTTAAAAATTACATTTTAAAACAAACTTATAAATTTCAAATTTCTAAACATATAAATTTAAAAATCTAAAATTTAAATCTTAATAAAATAATATCTTAAAATCAATATTTATTAAAACCACATATATTTCTTCTTAAAACCATGGAAATCATTTTCATAATATATATATATATATATAGACCAACGGTGTCTGTATATAGTTTTCTATCCTATGGTAAAGTGATACGGATATTTACCATTTCAATCCGCAATTTAAATATATATGGGTATATATCATTTCAACCCGCAATCACAAATTCAATGTCAATGAAAATCGCTGGGGTTTATCATTTCAACCCATAACGATCTTCTCATATTCTACAAGATCGTTTGGGTATGTATCATTTCAACCCATAGGGAATCCTATACTAACAGGGAACTTGCAGGGTGAGAACAGCTATGATAATATTATAACAGGCATATATCATCAATAACAGAAAAAATATAAATAACATATCATGGTGTCAGATGTCACAGGTGAACAGATATAGATATTAGCATGTATGTAGCAATTTAAACAATTAACAACAGCATATTTCAATTGTTGTTCCAATTGAAATCAAATTTAATAAATATAAGAATATTAATCGTGAGTGATTGCTCACATTTCGAGGCTAGAGAGGATAGACAATGAAGTTGAGTTACGAAATGCAAGCACGAATTCCAAAGCAGGGCAAGATTGGCACGAATTTGACGGACAAAGCTGATAGATAGGAATAAATGAGAAAAAAATCAATCAATTTGATAGAAACCAAAAAAATATATTATTATATTATTTTTTTCTCTTGAAATCAATAATTTAATTTAAATCATAACTTATATATAAAACTAATATATATAAATCTATATATAAATTTACATATGTATAATACTTTGGAATCGACAATATATATATTCAGTACTACCTTTAAAATATTATATTCTGTAAAATTTGTAAACCAATAACAGAATATATATAACACTAATATAAACTGACATTCATACTTGACTTTATATATATATATAGGTGCTAGCAAACAATACTAAAATTTTATATTTTAAATCTATTATAACAAACATATATATATATACTGTAACTCTATATATATAAGATTTATATATATATATATACTAACTAAAAAAATTACATACTTAAAAAAATATATATAAACTGTCATAATACTTATATAACTAACCAAAAATACATATGCGGGCTCTATAACTATGCAGACCATCAACTATATATATAACTACAATCTAGATATACAAACTCTAATATGCAAACACTATTATTAATAAAATACAACTATATATGCATATAAACTTTCATATAAATATATACTTAAAACATGGTACACGCAAATATGTACTTAAAACATAAAGGTCCATATAAATACATATAAATGTACGCATATACACAGACTTACAAGCTATATAACATATATAGATATAGTTTGAAAACCTTTTATATATAAAACAAAAAAAAACAAAAAACAAAAAACAAAAAATAACATAACTTATATAATTTATATATAACAGATAAGTCTCAAACCATATATATAAGCTAACATTAATCTATATATATATATAAAACAACATAATATATATTAGTATAACTAACATATAAAGTTCTAACATAACATATATATAGACTGTACATAAAACTGCACACTTGAAAACTATATATATTATTCAACAACTTAATATATAAACAAACAAACTATATATACAACCAAATGCTTATATATACAACAGATCATATACTTAGATATATAGCTATATATATAACTTAAATATAAACTTAAATATGAAAATAAGCTTATATATATAAATAAACTTATATATATATAAAACTATTATAAACATATAATACCTTTGCTTTAGTCATACAAACCGAGAAAAACAAAACATACAACAATAAAGCTAATATACAAATTCTATAATATATATAAACTAAACCAAATAACTTATATGCTTTTATAATTAACAAAATATATATATATATATATATTCACTGTTCTTTTCAAATACATACACTTCTATATATATACAGATCTATATATATAAGATAACATAATGAAATAAAAACAATGTTTAACATAAATTATATTACCTATCATATAATAGAGGCTAGGTATGACCACTGCTCGTTCAAGCCAAATACAGGCCGAGAGGGTTTCATCACGTGGAGGAGGTGGGTCGGAAGGTGACTGCATGGCATGGTGGGAGATAAGCAGGCTGGTAAATGGAGAAGGGGAGGTCAGCTATGCTTGTTTTGGTGAGGAGAGAGGTGAGAGGAAGGCCGATGGTGGCTGCTGCATAGCTTCGGCCGAGATTTATGGGAAGAAACTCGAGGGGTACAGGCGAACGGTAGGGAAAAAGGAAGGAGAGGGAGAACCAAATGAAAAAAAGAAATGAACAGTTCAGAGAAAAATATGTCAGGGAGTTTTTTTTCTCTTGAAATAAAGAAACCGAAACAAAATGATGGGATAGATGTGTTTTAGTGAGAACGTTGATTTTTGGGAATTCTAAAAACCAATGGTTTTTATTTTAAACGGTGGAATATGAAATGGTGTAAGAAACCAAAAGACACAAACTGGTTACCGATACAGTTATCATTTACACGGATTCCGCACGGTGAGACGATCAAAACGATATACAGATATCGGTGGTACGATCATCTTATCAAAAGTCGATAATCGGTACCGAAAATGCTGATAATTTGCCAGAAATAAGATAAACGGAGCAAGAGTGGTCCAAATTTGGAGAAACGAAATATAACGTCTCACTTAGAAGATTATTTACATATTTATTGTATAAAAATATTCAACTTTGGAAAACATTTTATTATCATCAATTTTAACCGATTTTGAATTTAAATAAAATTACACAGTAAAATATACTTCCATATTATCAAATGAAAATTCACTGGTTGCTATGTTAAAGTAGACGTATTCCAAATATTAAATTTTCATTTCCAAATGAAATTATTTAAAAGTTCACAAATTTTCAATTAATTACGTTATTCAAAATCGTAAAAATATCCGGGTTGTTACAGTAAAGGAATACACAAAAACTAATTTGTAATAAAATAGTGAAGGGAAAAAAGATATAATTGCATAAGAAACATTTTTGTTCTATCTTCAGTAGGCAACTTTAAAATATTGTGAAAAGTTTAGTTTTAAATACGTATTTTGCAAACATAAATTTATAAATTTTTGTTGTTGTTTTTGGTCATCTTAACGTATATTTTATATATTTCGGTATTATTCTTCTTAACTAATCTACACCGTATATAATATTTTATTTTTTTATTTAATATACTATGAAACATTCATACACAACTCACATCTATTGTTTCCACCAAATTCTTGGTGATATTACGAAACAATTATGTAATTATCAGTGATTTTATATGAAATTTGTTTTATGTTATAATTTTCCGAATTTTTATGCAGATGGAAAAGTTCATAGGTAACTATACATTGGAGATGTAATTATTTATAATAATTATAAGCGAACTATTGTTGAATTGGTAGGAAAATATGGAATATTATTACCATATAATTGTTAAAATGAATAATTTCTTTTGATTTTGACCCATTTGAATTCAAAGCAACTAAAAAATAATAACATACTAATTATCTTTGATACCAATCAATTATAGAATTAAATTTCAAACAGTTAATTCCTTCTAAGTATTTCCATAAGTAATTCCTTAAAATTAATATTTATTATGTGTATCCAAAAGTAGTTTTTTTTTAAATTGAGTACTTAGGTAGTAGAACATAGTTGTACTACAAGTCTCATGTAGTATATAACATACTACAAGTCAACGTATATCCAGTGGTTTGAATCCCGTACTATGCAGGATTCGAACAATTGACATCATAGGCTAAAGCCAAAGGGTCTAACTACTAAGACAATGGAGTTAGACATTTTAAGTTGATATATTATTTTGCTTTGAATTATGTTAATGTTTGTATTATTTTTGTCATAATATCTGCATGTATACTTGAAGTAAAGGCAAAAATTATTTGGTTATTGCAAAAATTAAACTTCACAAAGTTTATATTCTATGTATATTTCTCTTGTTATGCTATGTTATATTTGTTAAAAAACATGGCAGTTTATGCTATGGTAATATTTTTCTACAGAAAATTATTGTTATACGAATTTGGCTTCTTCCACTTATTCAGTAGAAAATTATTGTGCTTGTTAACATATAGATACCAAAAAATCTTAAGTTGATATGTATAATTAAATAAAGGTCAAGTTGGTCTTTTTTTCATTCTCAAACATAAATATACAAGAAAGGTTGAGGGGGAAAAATTATATCTAATGTAAATGTATATATATATATATATAAATTAATTTGTAATAAATAGTCAAGGGAAAAAATATAAATGCACAAAAACATTTTTGTTCTATATTTAGTAAGCAACTTTTAAATTAGTGAAAAATTTAGTTATAAATACGTATAATGCGAACTCAATATTTTATATTCATTTTATAATATTAGTCATTTAAACTTATATTTTGTGAATTTAGGTATTATTCTTCTTAACCAATCTACACTTTGTATATTTTCCTATTGTGTTGTTCAATATACTATGAAATATACATAAAAAGCTCACATTTATGGTTTTCACCAAATTCTTAGTGATATTATGGGACAACAAGGTAATTATCAGTGGTTTTTATGAAATGGTTTTTATGTTACAGTATTTTTATGCAAATTTAAATATTCATAGATAACTATATATTGGACATGAAGTTATTTATAAGGATTATAAACGAACTATTTTTAAATAGGTAGGATAATATCAAATATTATTACCATGAAATTTTAAAATTAATATATTTTATGTCTAGTACTTCGAATCACGCACTATGCAGGATTTGAACATGTGGCATCTTGGACCAAAACCAAAGTACCTAACCACTGGGATATTAGTGCTAAACATTTTATGGTGATACATTATTACATTTTGAACATGTTAATTTTTGTGCTGTTTCAGTTGTAATGTCTGCATGTATATTTGAAGTGAAGGCAAAATTATTAGGTTACTCAAAAATTAGATTTCACATGCTTTATGTTCTACGTATATTTCTCACGTTATGTTATGTTGTATGTATTAAAAAATAAGACATTTTAAGCAATGATAATATTTTTCTAATTCAATTATTATTGAATAACGTTAAAATTATGATTAGCTCTTTATTTTGCATGTTTCTCCTTGCAACATTCTTATTCCCATCTACAACACTCATGTATGGTCATAATTTTACTACGATATTTGCTTTTTAATTATATTTAGTCCCGTAATCTCCAAATTTACCTTTATTAAATCATGTTGTGTTGTTCTTATTCATATTGTTTGCACATTTTCTTTAAGCTATGACTATGTTCAGCCGGTTAGAATCACCATAGGTGGAAGATACATAGTTCACAAGTCAATTTTCTTTCAGAAGCTAATATTCTAAAAAATGGTTTATTAACTTTGATAATACAACATATATAAAAGTTGATAGGTCAAGTAATAAAATCATTAATTCTCGTTTATTCTTTCAATTTCCAAAAATGATGTTAGGTTTAGTTTTTTTCTCACGCTTTCAATTTTAACCTAAATGCGTAGCTTTAAAAACAGATTATTTGTTATAAATTCACTA
The DNA here is from genome assembly GCA_030737815.1 of Allium fistulosum. Lineage (NCBI taxonomy): Eukaryota > Viridiplantae > Streptophyta > Magnoliopsida > Asparagales > Amaryllidaceae > Allium > Allium fistulosum. The sequence continues at coordinate 13,071,886 of JASFAW010000015.1, read as the reverse complement.
AAGTACATGTGGTATGTTAGTTAATTTGAAAATTTAATAACATTTTTATTATTTATTTTAGTTGTTAATATTTTTAATGAGCATGTTTATCTTTTCTGTTATTATTGTTGTCCGGTAGTTTAACTATAATTGAATGACTATGCTTATTAGTGATAATGAATTCATTAATTTAGCATTGGAGAGAATTAATTTAATAATTGATATGTATTTGTTCTCAAATTAATAATCTAAATCAGAATATAGAGAAATAAGTTAGAATATATAAAAAATTAGTTCTCCTTTTAGTTTAAATTAGAATATACTAAATAGTAAATGTATTTTTCATAGTCGCTTCAACTATTTGTTGCATGTATCCACAAATATATATACTTATTTATTTGTGTATACGATTTTATATTTATTTGTAACAATAAAAATATTCATTTTTATGTTTATTTCTATGCGAATTTTTTTATACAATCTAATTGTCTATGAATTGAAATGAGTTTTATATAATTTATTTCTTTACCTTGTATTATATTGGTGTAGATTGAGTTTATTACAATATCTATAAACTTAGATTGTATACTTGCTTCAAAAGCGAAAATGTCAACCGGTGAAAGCATAAATTATCCATGCTTTTGGTTTTAATTATAATGTTACTTTTGGTTTTCTCAATGTTTTAATTTTCGAAAACTCTTACTTTTAACTCCAGTCAATTCTTAAACCATAGAAAAGTACGTTTAGTTTTTTTAATTTAAAACATATATAATTGATAAATATATATATATATATATATATATATATATAATTATTAGAGAATCTATGTAATTTGGTTAAATTAAAACTTTACATTTTTTGGGTTCAGTTGATTATTGATATTATTAATGATTTTAGTCTAAGTTTCAATTGTGATATATTTTTTAATATTTTTTCATCTTTAATTCTCAATAATTAAATGTAATTGAGTTCCCAAACTAATGGAAATTAATTCATTTAACAAGCACAAGGAGAGCTGATTCAATTTTAAAGTGTAATCCATTCTTTAACTTAATGTGTATTGTAAATTATAGATATGTATTGTAAATTATTCTGAATTAGTTTGAATTAGTAAATATATTTATCATAATTTACATCTACTCTCAACTCCATACAAAACTAAATATAAATTCAATCGTGGTATGTATTCATATATTTATATATTAGAATAATGTAGGGATGTGATATTTTTTTAACACTTTGACGATTAACATTTTAAACTAAAAGGTTTTCGTAACATAAACGCTTCTTTCTCAAAATGCATGAATGTTAAAATGATGATACTTTGTATTTTAAAACTACTTTTAAACTATTAAAATCAAGCTTAGTTTAAAGTTTTAATTTTTATAAATTTATTAGATAATATGCATAATTTACCTAACATGTTTATTTTCTTTAGTTAAGTTAATAGTTGATATTATAGTAGGATAATATATTTTTATGATTTTAAGAGCAATATTATATTTACCTTTTTATGCTTGAATGGCAACATGATATATTTAATATATTATGGAACATGATTATATGTATTTTACCAGACATGAATAATAATATGATTTTCTTATAAATTACATATCGTGTTGATAATTTGATGTGCAAATGAATAATATCAAGAACATCAATACTGATATTGAAATAATACTTTAGAAAGAGTTCATGTCAATTTCTATTTGAATCACCGATGAAAACTTATGGCTAACGTTTGCAAACACAAAAAAAGGATTAGATGAAAGTGAGAAATTATTAAATAAAAAAGCCAAAATTAAATTAAAAAATATGTTTGAATGTAGAGTTAAGTATTAAGTGACATTGGTTCGTTGAAAGAGGATAGATATAATATTGTTTCCATTTGATAAATTATTACAAAGAATTTTGAGGAAACTAACAAAGGTATTTAATACACATAATAAAAATGCAAGTATTATTTATGATTTTTGTGGAAAATCTGAAAAATTTATCTCTAAATAAAAAGTAGTTTCTATGGATTTTAGTTCACTATAAAACAAGTTAACTTTATATATTTCTTACATTTTATAAAATCATTATTTTACCATACAACATTCTTACTTTCATTTCAATATTTGTTGCTTCTATGCATATGTATGTGCCTATTTTAAAAAATACCATGTTCTATATTGTAATATAAGCATATAATATAACTTGTTCTAATAACAACAACAACTATTTTCAGTAGTTTGTTTCATTGATTGTGTTTTCTAATTGTCGTCTTTAATGAAATATTATGTATTATTTTCATGTCATGTTACATTATATGAATGAAAATATGGTTTTTCCTAGCTACTATGATATTTTTTCTAGTTTGGTTAATATTGTCTATGTAAAAATTTTGAGAAATGCAACTATGTACTAGCACCTAAGTATCTAATTTTAAAAAAGTATAGTAAAGCAAATATTGGAATTTTATTTTATTTTGAACCAAATTAGAAATATTGTTTCACTTAGAGCACATTTTCTATGTTATAGGTTTAAAATGCTATTATTGTAGCAAAACAATGTACGTATTAAAATTTATATGTTAAACATAGGATTTAGACTGAAAATTAATAGTCAATCTTAGTGTTTGTACCAAAATTGGGCACAACACTCTTCAGAAGTTTTTGAAGAGATAAAGTGAAGAAATTAAATGGAAAAGGAGGATTATCTAACAAAAACTCCAAAAAATAGATATGAAAGTAGTTAAAATGCAAAGAGACACAAGAATTTAGAGTGGTTCGGCGTATTGCGTACGTCCACTATGAAGTTGATTGCTTTATTGATCTTTCTTTGATGATTACAATTGATTTCAGCGGGTTACAGCAAATAACAATGATTTACAGCAGTGAAATTCGTTGGTAGCAGCAGCAATGGAGTTTAGAACTGGATCCGGCAGAGTTTGGGCGTTCGAGAATTCAAAGGAGAAGAAGATCCCTTTTCTGTATGCCCTAGGGCTCTATTTATAGGTGTAGGAGGCTGATATTTCGCTCAGATCTCGGGAGACTCCCTCTGGCACGTAACTAGGCCCGCGCGCCCAAGCCCGCGAAGTTTCGGCCCGATCCGTGATCGATACGAACGGATTTCATATCGATCAAGATTGTGTCCAATGGAGTCGAAATTTGGCGTGGACATTCTCCAGCACGCGCGTAAGCTCCTGTGAAAATTTGGTGGCATTTGGACTTGTAGATCTCGAGTTATGATCGATTCGAATTGGAGGCTTTCGGTAGGTTGTTTCGTTCGACTCGATCACATCGACTCGATCTTGTTCGAATCGATAGCTGCGCGTGACTGTGAGATGACGTGGCGCTTGAATCTCTGGATCACTCCGCTTTCGATGCCGAGTCAAACGAGTCGTCCTTGAGTTTCACCTTATTCGTATCGATGGTATTGCCTTGTTCGTATCGATAAAAGATGTGCAGTTCGCATCGATGAAGGCTCCTTAGTTTGTATCGATGGTTACGTTCTATTCGTGTCGATAAAAGGGGTGTGGCTTGTCGATCGATACGAATAACCATTATATGATTGATACGAACAGGGACTCCGCGATGGATACGAAGCAGCTGGGTTTGAAGGATACGAACAGTGGTTGCTTGATGGATACGAAGTAAGGTCAACTGATGGATACGAACTACAGAAGATTGATGGATTCGAACAAAGCTCTTCAAGCGATGGATGCGAAGTGGACTCTGGAGATGGATACGAAGTAGGCTATGGTGATCGATGCGGAGTTGATTGAGTTGAAGTAGGCCCTGGTGATCGATGCGGAGCTGATCGAGTTGAAGTAAGCTTCCCTGATAGATTCGAACTCGATCGATTCGAACAGTGGTTACTTGATGGATTCGAACTCGATCGATTCGAATAGTGGCTGGTTTTCGTCCAATCTTGCATCGATCGTAACTTGAACATACGAACTCGGATTGACTTGAAATTTGGAACGTTGACTTTTATGGCTTCCCTTGTCGTGTCTTGTCGATTGTAGCTCGATCCGGACTCGGACAAAATTCAACGATATCCATGGTGAATCTGCGTATAACCGATCTCTAAGACGAACAGTCATTAGTTTCTAGTCAAGTTCTTGGTGTCACGGCCTTACCAAAAGGCGGGATAACATTTGTCCCCCAAATTACGTCTTGTGGAAACATGATGTGCTTTGAAATGCTACAATCTTCATTCTGAATAGTTATCATCTTTTCGATGAAAGCTGTAATCTTTGACTGATTTTCTCGATAATGTAAACTGTTGACTGTCAACTGCTGTACCCTGTATTATTGCAACCGATTGCTGTATGCTAGTAGTTAGCTGTTTATTGTTGTAATCGTTATCAAAGGAGTTTCCAATTCCTATAAATCTGGAATATTGAAGATTAAATATTAGTCTGACATCTATGCATATATGTTAATTTGACTTTCGTTAACGTTTGCACGTTCACGAGTCGTTGTCAGTTTATCTCGTTTCGAATTTCGTATCGATCCTCTCCTGAATCGATGTGTAATCCGAATTGTAACAACGTTCGACGGTTGTTTTTGAATTTTCCTTCATATCGATCATCTCCTGAATCGATGTAAAAGGTTGAAATATTGTCTTTGTATCGATATGCATCGCATAGATGGGTACGAGATGAGCATTTCGAATCGATGGATATGATGTTTCTGGATACGAATAGACAATTCGTATCGATGGGCATTGGCTTTTGGGAGCTGCGATTTGATGGGTTCGAATTGATCGTTTGTATCGATGCTCTGGGGAAGGAGTTGAAAATGATCGATACGAACAAGGATTTCGTATCGATGGATTGTGGATGGATACGAATAGTCCGTTCGAATCGATCCTACGATAACATTTTGTAACCGATCGAATCCCTTGGGAGGCGAATCGTTTCCTCCTTTCAACTTCGAGTCTATATAAATACCATGGACTTAGCCCTTTTTCACTTTTCACTTTTTACTTTTGTGCTTTGCTTTCGTATCGCTTCTGAGACCAAGAAAGGAAACTATTCTTCGCCTTCGAATCGAATCACATCCTTCTATTCCTTAAACTAGTTATCAAAATTAGGTAATTGGACATCCAATCCACGTTATAGCGATGGAATTCAAAATCGATCGCCAATCTCTTCACACATGCAATCGATCTCCAGGGATGCTAAGGCCATAATCGGTCCAGAGTGAATTGTTGTGGTGCTCGAGCGATTTGGGGAAGAAGGATGGTTTGAAGGATATGAGTTATAAGTGTTCGCATCGATCAATCAAAGAAAGGGTTCACTTCGTATCGGTCTGGGGATGATGAAATTTTGTATCGATCCGTAGTTGAGTGAATATCATGTGGAAGGATGAAACGACTTCGTATCGATGGGCAGTGGCTGGAGTTCGTGTCGATCGATACGTAATTGACTTCGACGATCGATTCGAAGTTGACTACTTGCAATCGATACGGAATGGGCATTATAAGTTGGTTTGAAGTTGCCAACGCTGATCGATACGAAATCGAAGCCGGTGATCGATGCAGAACTCGTTCCCCTAATCGATACGAAACGTATCGACTTGAACGTGATCGATACGAAGCGTATCAAGTCGAACACGATCGATACGAAATGCATCGATTCGAACTTGATCGATACGAAAATGGACCCCCTTGATCGATACGAATAGCTGCATCCCAGATTGTCACGACTTGCATCTCTGGCGATCGATCTATGTTTGAGCCCTGATGGATTCGAAATCTTACGCTACCAAATACTTGACTCCGACGAGCTTCAGCTTTGCATAACCGGACTTGACTGTAGAACTGTATACTTGACTGCCTTTCAAAGCTCGTCGATGGAACTATAATTTAAAAAAATTTTAACAAACTTTAACTTGGATCGATCCCTAACATCTGGATGGCACGGTAGTGACGGCCAGCGATGACGGTCATTCCGACGGAATTTCGATGTCTTATCGTTTACACACTTTCTCCAATTCCGTAGAACTTTTTTAAGTGATATATAGTACTACACTGCACAACACACTTACACACTTTACACTAGGGGATGCACGAGCGTTATTGTCTGTTTAACAATGATTTTTCATAAGCTAGTTAGTCATGGAACCTTCAAGTTCACAGCAGCAGGAACTCCCGAGTTCAATTCCTTCAACTATCGAGATACCGGTCATTGAAGCCGAAGTTATAAATCCAGCTCCGGACGAGCTTCCAGGCGCCCGGTTCATTTGTCGTCCACAAGATTCTGTACCGTCCAACATCTCCGAAGATATGCTGGGACGGATTTGTTTAAGGCATGGCTTGTCACTTAACGACGTGTTACTGCCTGGGACAAATAACAGACCACATGTTCCCCTAGAGGGGTTTACTGCTTCTAACCGTCATGCTTGTACGGCGGGAACACTTCCTCCTTTCAATCAATATATAAGAGAGATGTTATCATTCCTTGGAATAGCTCCATCCCAGCTACACCCCAATGGATACGCCTTGTTGAATAGCACCTTCATTCGGTTTATGGAGATTCTCTTTCGACCACCAAAGCCGATCGAGATTAGATATCTATTTAATGTTAAGAGTCATGGAGACAGCCCTTCTTTCACCTTCTTGGAAGCGGTTAGGAACTATCAAATAGTAATTGGGTCCTAGGGAAGGCTGAGTTACTTTAAAACTGAATGGTTCTACGTTCGGTGCCCCCTGGATTCGCTAGGCGATGGTTGGATAGACGTAAGCGTTGCAATCTTTCTCTTGAATTATCGAGATAATTATAACCGACCTCAAAACCGACATACTTTTCTTCTTTCACAGCCGCAATCTCCCAACCTGACGGTGGATACTTCAGCGAGCTAGTTCGGATCCTTCAAACTGTTCTGGGTGAAGAGAGGCACATTGACTTGGTTCTAACCGACAGAAACTTGAGAATTGTCGGGCTGATTGAACGTAAGCAAAGCATACGGCTGGAAGGGACACTTAGAGCGGTCTCGAAGAAGAGGGTGAAGCGCAAGGTGCCCGGAGTCGTAATAGCTAAGGAAGTTGATCCGGAGAGAACGCCTACTGATAACGAGCTCCACGCTGGGCCTTCTTCCGATGTCCAGGATTCAGGTGGAAGGAGAAAAGGCAAGGCAGTTGCTCACAAGCATTCTAAATCCGTGAGATTAAAATCCGTGGTTATGTCCTTGCCCATCCCGAGGATTAGAATTTTGGAGGCTCCTCCCCCGCAAGTAGAGAATCCTTTTGAAGGGCTTGTTGATATTCCGATTACGGATTATGTGTCATTTCAACACGACGTCGGGATGGAGGAGCTTGATAATGCTCTTGAACTGAGCGGGTCGCTTGCTATGAGTGCGGCCGACATTTCCGATTGGTCGGGGGGTTGCACATGCATACACTTCACTGCACTACATGATTCGTAACTGTAAATAGTCCAACTTAAGAAATCACTAACTCTTCCTTCATCTCTCATTTTCAGGTACCATGTTCGGAAGAGGGTCAATGCTAGGGAATCTTCACTCGGCTCGAAAATCTTCTACTTATTATGATTCCCGCAGTAGAGACTCGGATAGAGACCACGATCGCGGGTACTCTAATCAAGAGAGGTACGAGCAGGACAGGGACAGAGAATACAAACACCGATCTAGATCACGCTCTCCTCCCCTTAGGCTTCCGTCTCCACCTCCTGTTCTTGTTCCACATCCGCCAGAGCCTCCACGACACAGACCGTTTTCTCAAACTTCGGGGTCCGAAACTTAACACCAACGAGTTGAAACCGTGCCCCCCCATAATTGCAGAGCAGGCCATTACTGAGCCCACGGGGGAAGGGGCCATTAAAATTGCTCAGTTGAGGAAGGATTTTCTGAACATATGCTTCGACGACTACGTCTTTCCACCTCACTTAAAGAGAATCCCATCTGGTGTGGAAAACACGATGCATGATTACATTCATGACATCTACATCCAGTATAGAGAGTGGGTAAAGGCTGCAGAGAAAGCTTCCAAGGTGGCCTTCGAGCGAGCCAAAGCTATTGAGAAGATGGAATCCGAACTCGCCAAAAAGGACCAAATCATCCAGGTGCTCAACATCGAGGCCGAGTCTTCTCGGATATCTGAAATTGAGGCCACCAAAAAAGCTGACGAAGCGACCATGGCGATGGAGAGGTTGAGGCAGACACATGTTGCCTTGGTGGAGGAGATGGGCCATCGAAACACCACAGTCACCGCCGAACGGGATGCGGCGGTTAAGGAACTCAACGAGCTTAAGGCCAAATTCGCTGACATGGCTAAGGAAAAGGATGATGCGAACAACGCAGCCCAAGAGGCGTGCGAACATGCTGTTTTGCTCTGGGATAAAAGGGATGCGGCCGTGGCTAAAGTCCGCATGGTGGAGACTGAGGTTGAGGAGAAAGTGAAATCGGCCGAGTCCAGGCTGGAGGCTGACATCGAAGACCTTCTCATTGTTTACAACGCTAACGTGCTGAGGCACAGGGGTCTAGCCTGGCTTGATGATTATCCAGCGCATCTATACAATGCCTGAGGTTGATTAGTTGAAGAAGAGAAGGAGGCGCATATGGGTGAGTCTGTGGATGAGTTTGAACTCGAGAATCGCATTCTGAACGAAGATGAAAGGAAGATTCTTCACAAGTCAATGATTCCACATGAAAAGGAAAGAATCGGCGCCCAACACTTCGAAATAGGAGAGGGTTTAGGGGTTGACCATCATGAGGCGAGTCTTGAAGTTCCAGCATCAACCTAGCCCGAATCCTCGTCTGCGGTCGATCCCCAAGCTGTTCCTGCCTATAATCCGGATCAGCCGCAGATGTCTCCGGCTACAGTGCAAGTTACTGAAGTCGTTCTGCCGCCTACAAGCCAAACTGAGGAAGGTATTCTGAACATTCCGCACATCTGCCTTAAGTCGGAATATTTATTTGAATTAAATTCTAACAGTTCTCTTATTCTTTGTCCAGTGATCGATGCTGCACCTGCCGGGCCTCCTATTACTCATGAATCATATCAGACGCAGGAGGCTACTGTTACCGAAGCGATCTCTGTAACTACAACTACCTCCCTTGACGATACGCAGGGAAGCACGCTTGTGTTTGATGAGCAGCTGATGGAAGAACTCTTTCGCCATCATGGTGATCCTCTTGCCGACTTGCCATTTGTTATGGGTGGAGGCACTCCTGCTACAAGTTCTTCAATGCCAACTACTGATTCCCCCAGCGAGGCTCGAGCGATTACTGAAGAGGAGATGTTCACACAAATTGATGCTGAAATGGAAGCAGTGGCTCATGGTGGCATTTCTGGAGGTGGGATGGCGGCGCCCGGTCCAGCTCCACTCAGAATGATATCTCCTCGTGGTACAGTTTTCATCACCAGCGTGCCCATTCCATCTTCTGTACTTGATCCTGTTCCTCTGACTCCACCCGCAGGAAGCATTCCTATTCATACGAGCTCGGAGGAGGATGTTGAGATCATGCCCCCACTTGGAGATCGACCACCGAAAAGCAAAGGCTCAAAGAGGAAGGGTAGTGGCAGCTCCAGCGGGTCTACACCAAAAAGGAAGCCGAGGAAGAAGGAAGATTAGTCATGCTTCTTTGGTTTATCTTTGATTTTCATTTTGCTGGCCGTGTATAGATGCGGGTTTGGCCCCTGCTAGTAGGAATTTTTTGGAAAAAACTTGTGCACGAACTTCTTTTATAAATAGTAGAAATGAAACTTTTCTTTTTTAGCTTCTTGTGTATTTGCTTAAGTGTTTCGATGCTTGAAATGCACTTGTAAAGTTCCAGCTTCTGAGTCAAGTTTGCTTTTTGCACCAAGTCTGGAAACTGTGGACATGGTTCGTGACTGGGAAGTGGGTCGAATATTGATGTCGCACCGCTTCAGTCAATGGTCGATGCTTAAGTCCTTCCCCCCGGTCTCAGGGATGAGTTGTAGAACATCAGTTAGCGATTGCTTCTCACTTATAACGTGTTGAGTCTAGTGCCACTGAGTGGATGTCTGAGACAAGCGGAGATTGAGCGGTTTATTCATGCTTGTCCGATTGTCGACGATCATATCCGCACTCCGGGGATTCTTGTTCGTTTATTGGCGGTTGGTCATGCCGGCTTAAGTTTAAATCATACGTCCGTGCTCTGGGGACTCGGAATCGACATTTATACTCCGACTCGCACTCTGGAAGTTCAGAGTTGATATTTATACTTCAATCCACGCTCTGGGAACTTGAAGTTGATGTTTATACTCTGTTTCGCACTCTGGGAATCCGGAGTTGATGTTTATACTCCGACTCGCACTCTAGGAGTTCGGAGTTGTTGTTTATACTCCGTTTCACACTCTGGGAATTCGGAGTTGATGTTTATACTCCGACTCGCACTCTGGGAGTTCGGAGTTGGTATTTATACTCCAGTTCGCGCTCTGGGAATTTAGAGTTGGTGTTTACACTCCAACTCGCACTCTGGGAGTTCGGAGTTGATGTTTATACTCCGACTCGCACTCTGGGAGTTCGGAGTTGATAAGCAGACGGTCAGTCACATCTACTATATGTTTTTGAGTTTTGTTCGCACTCTAGGAACGAATGGCGTATCAGGATCGTGGATGGTCGGATCACATCCACCCTGAGTCAACAAGCGAAGTCGTTAGATGGACAGGTCCACCCTACTCAAACTTGGTTCAGATACGGATGAAGTCGTTAGGCGGACGGATCCACCCTCCTCGTAGACATATTTTAATACTCCAGTTCGCACTCTGGGAACTGGGAGTTAAGTAAGGGATTGTTGTGTATCAATCCGTTTTTGACTTTGATGTGATGGCTTGTCCCCGAGCTCGGGTTTCAGCTAGCGAGTGACCGGTTGCATCACAGTCACTCCCTATTTGAATAAATTCCACCGTATGGTGAAACTTAGCTCTCCGTGCATGGTGATGATCATATGAAGCATTTCAAGTAAATCATAGCTCTGGCTCGAAGAGATTGCATTTTATTGCTGAAATAAGAAAATATGGCAAAGTCAGTTGCCTTATTACAAATTCTAATTTCGAAATGCAGAAACAAATTGCAAAATGGAAAATAAACTAAATGAATAAACATAGCTTGTCATGTGTAGTAGCGACAAAGACTCTCGCTATTCCAGGCTCTTGGCAGAGTAAGACCATCAACGGTCGATAATTTGAATGTGCCATCTCCGAGCCTTCGTTCAATAACATACGGTCCTTCCCATGTCGGCTTCATATGCAAAGGAACCAGATAGATTCTTTTCAAGACGAGATCGCCTAGTTCAAAGGTTCGCGGACGGACCTTGCCGTTGTACAATCGGGCGACTCGGCTTCGATGCGCGGCTGCCCTCAAATCAGCCTCTTCACGCTTCTCATCTAGTAAATCGAGAGATTCAGCAAGTAGGATAGCATTAGTCTTTGGGTCATAGTACGTCACACGATGAGAAGTTACTTCTAGCTCGACCGGAATAACAGCCTCTGAACCATAAGAAAGAGAGAACGGAGTGTGACCGGTCGTGGACTTGTGGGTTGTTCGGTAAGCCCATAAAGCCATAGGAAGTTCATCGACCCACTTGCCCCCAACCTTTTCCCATCGTTTCTTCAGAATGGATTTTATAACTTTATTAACCGCTTCGACCTGTCCGTTGGCCTGAGGGTGTGCAACTGCATAAAATTTCTTTTGGATGTGAAATCGTTTGCAGAAATCTTTAAATTCAGCACTGTCGAATTGGGTTCCGTTGTCCATAATAATGGTGTGTGGAAGACCGAATCGAGAGATGATGTTGCAGACTACAAAGTTGATTACTTTCTTCGTTGTTATGGTAGCAAGAGCTTCAGCTTCAGCCCACTTTGTAAAGTAATCGACTGCGACGATGGCATATTTCGCACCACCTTTTGCCAGAGGTAGAGTACCAATGATGTCGATGCCGCACATTGCAAACGGCTATGGGCTGACCATTTGCGTTATCTCGGTAGGAGGGGCTCTAGGAATTCGAGCATACTTTTGACACCTATCACATTTCTTTGCATAATCCGACGCATCGCGATTCACAGTAGGCCAGTAATATCCATATTGAAGTATTTTCTTGGCTAGTGCTTGCCCTCCGGTGTGATTTCCACATTCTCCCTCCTGTACATCGTGCAATACTCGTTTAATTTCATCGTGAGTGATACACCGGAGTAGAGGAACAGAGTACCCTCTTCTGTACATGATTCTATTCTGGATAGTGAATCGTGAGGCCTTCCGAAGGACTTGTGTCTTTTCACTTCTACGCTCTGGTAGGGTTCCGTGCTCAATGTAATTTCTGAGTGGAGTCATCCATGAATCCTTTTCGGGGACGGTTTCGCATACCCACTCTATTTTTGCCCGGTTAATGCTTGGGGAGGATAACGCTTCTACGGGAACAAGTCCCATTTGCCGAGCTTCACCTGTGCTGGCTAGCTTCGCCAATGAATCGGCTTTTTGGTTGCGTTCTCGAGGTATACAATAAATGGCATAATAATCAAACTGATTTAGTATTTCCTGAACTCGAGCTAAGTAAGCAGCCAACCTTCGATCTCTCGCTTGATACTCTCCCCATACTTGACACACAACTAACTGTGAATCATAATAAATTTCCACAGCGATAATTCTCAAATCTCTAGCAAGTTTCAAGCCAGCTAAGAGGGCTTCATATTCAGCTTCATTATTGGTCGCATGAAAATCAAACTTCAAAGCATAACATATAGATCGGCCTTCGGGAGTTTCAAGTACAACACCAGCGCCCGAACATCGGTCGTTTGATGCACCGTCGGTATAAAGCTTCCAGACGTATTCGGGGGATTCACTGGTTTCGAGCAAGTCCTCTAGAACGGTAAATTCAGCTATGAAATCAGCTAGGACTTGTACTTGAATGGCTTGTCTTAAAGTGTAAGTGATATCGAACTGGCTCGATTCGATGTTCCACTTGAGCAACCTACCAGACGTCTCAGGCCGCGTAAGGACCTATCGTAACGGCTGGTCGGTGTAAACAATAATAGGATGTGCCTGGAAGTATGGTCGGAGTTTTCTTGATGCAATTACAAGGCAATAAGCCAACTTCTCTAGCTTCGGATAATTTCTTTTAGCTCCAGTCAATCGTTTGCTGACGTAGTATATTGGCTTATGTATCCTGTCTTCTTCTCGAATTAAAGCAGCGCTGATAGCGTTTTCTGATATCGCCAAGTAAATGTACAACTTATCATGATCGATAGACTTTGACAGGATAGGTGGTGTGGACAGATGCTGAACTAGTGCTTGGAAAGCGCCCTCACACTCTGTGGTCCATTCAAAGTTTCGTTTTCCTTTTCGGATCAGATCGAAGAAGGGAATGCATTTGTCGGTGGACTTTGAAATGAACCTGCTCAATGCTGCTACCTTCCCATTGAGACTCTGGACTTGCTTTATAGTTTTCGGAGTTTCAAGATTTCTGATTGCCCAAATCTTTCCAGGATTAACTTCGATTCCCCGAGCGTTGACGATAAACCTGAGGAATTTTCCGGATGCAACTCCAAAGTGAAATTTCAGTGAGTTAAGCTTCATTCTGTATTTCCGAAGTATGTTGAACATAGTTTCCAAGTCTTTAATATGGTCAGTGGAAAATCGCGACTTCACAAGCATGTCGTCTATATATACTTCCATAGTTTTTCCGATTTGGTTGGCAAACATTCGATTGACCAATCGTTGATAAGTAGCTCTGGCATTCTTGAGTCCAAAAGGCATAACTTTGTAACAATAAAGTCCCAGATTGGTTATGAAAGCTGGTGTGTTCTTGATCAGGTAAATGCATTGGTATATGATTATAACCAGAATACGCATCCATAAAAGGTAAGACTTCATGTCCAGCTGTTGAGTCTACGAGCTGATCAATTCTAGGAAGCGGAAAACTGTCTTTGGGACAAGCTTTATTCAGATCGGAGTAATCGACGCGTGTTCTCCACTTTCCGTTCGACTTTCGGACGAGCACGGGATTCGACACCCATTCTGGATATAAGGCATCTCGAATGAACCCGTTCGCTTTAAGCTTTTCTACTTCTTCTTTAAGGGCGGCAGATCTCTCTGGATCCATACCACGCCTTTTCTGTTTGATCGGGACATGCCGTGGGTCAATATTCAGAGTGTGGCTCGCGATGTTTGGCGAGATCCCACACATATCAGAATGCGTCTAGGCGAATACATCAAGATTCGCTTGTAGAAATTCAACCAATTCCTTTTGAGTCTGCTGGCTTAGCTGAGAGCCAATCTTTATCATCTTTGAATCATCATCGTTGTCGATTGGGACATCAATCGTCAGTTTGGCCGAGGATGCTTGACTTTCTTTAGATTCTCTTTCATCTTCAGTTTCTCTTGGGTCAAGATCCCTTTGGAATTGGTTAGGGTGCCCGGGCCTGGGCCCGGGCGTTAATTGTCAATTATCAGCGAAACAGACGCAGAGAGATTCCTCTACGCCCTTTCCTTTCTCCTTTCGCTGCGCCTCCCGCAGCTCGGCAACATAATAGGCTCTCCCAGCAGCCTGATCTCCTTGAATGATTCCCACTCCACGATCAGTGGGGAACTTTAAAGTCAAAGTCCTTGGGGCAATGGATGCCCTGAATTCAGCGAGGGCCGGTCGACCCAAGAAAGCATTATAAGGGGAGTCTATGTCTGTTATCCCGCATTTTGGTCAAAGCCGGAATACCAAACAAATCGACAAGAAAGGATGGATATCAGGATTGGAGTTCACTTGAAAACAAGGCTGCAATGGATATCGTCAAAATTTGGCCGAGCTCCAATCAGGACGGAATCGATTGGAGATGATGATGAGGACTAGGAGAGGCTACGTTTCAAGTTTCAGGTTAATCGGAGTTTGTACGGAGGAGATACGATCGATACAAGGTAGGAAGGAGGTACTGTTCGAATCCATCATCTCCATACCCACACCTCACTTCGAATCCATCACATTCGACTCCAACAAGTTCGACTCCATTTGCTTCGTACCCATCAGAGCGGACCCAATGGAACAAGCTTTAGTTCGAATCCATAGATGTCACTATACTTCGAATTGGTCCTAAGCCTCGCTTCGAATCGATAGGGACGAGGCCATGGTTTGTATCCATCTAACGCAAGCCTCTTCCTCGAATCGATTAGAACGGATCACACTTCGAATCCATCGAAGCCAGTGCTTACTTCGAATCCATCGAGGAGAGATCCTTCGAATTGATATAAGTTGTAGAAGCTTCGACTCCATTTGGAACTATCTTCGAATCCACTAAGTCCAGGCAGCGAAAATGATGGAGTCGACCCAGTAAACCCGGAGAAAAAGGAGGATCAACTCGAAGATTGCGCGCCACGTCACCGTCTTCACATGCAGAAGCATGGATTCGACTCTATGGATTCGAACCATATCGATTCGAACAAATCCATAGGGCGAAGAACATCAACTTGAATCGATCATAACTTGAGATCTACAAGTCCAAATGCTATGAAATTTTCACAGTAGCTTGAGCACATGTTGAAGAATGTTCACGCCAAATTTCATCTTGATTGGACAATTTCTTGATCGATTCGAACATAGCTTCGAATCGATCCCAAAGTGGGCCCGGATTTCCAAAAAGCGGGCATGTGGGCCCCCTCACGTGTCAGAACTGGTCTCCCTTCAATTTAGGCGAAATATCAGCCTCCTACACCTATAAATAGAGCCCCTGGTCATTCAGAAAAGAGGTCGGACAATTTTGAGAGATAAAGAGCGCCCAGACTCTGCCAGATTTACTCCAGATCACCATTGCTGCCTTAGATTCAGATTATAATCATAAAATCCGTTGTACTACACGATAGGAAATTGTAATCTTCAAGCATCGATCAATAAAAGATAAAAACTTTGGAGTGGACGTAGGCCGGAGATAGCCGAACCACTATAAATCTCGTGTTTTTGTTCATTATTTCTGGATTGCTGTTTGTTGTTTGTTTAGATCTGAGATCTGTGTTTGAATATTGCTGATTTGTATTCATACACTGGTGCTTTCACAACATTCGGGGTTTGTGACCATTTTTGGCGCAAACACTTTGGTGCTTTCACTGAGAAATACTAGCACCCGCTACACCAATTCAAAGTCTAGCCTTGAAAGTTTGAAGGATTCGGATTGACGCTACAATGACTCGACAAACAAGACAAAGAGCTGAGAGAAGCCAACAAGGAGGAAGTCAAGAGGCATCCTCCGGAGCTGGAGAAGGACGAGCTTCGATTTACATTACCAGAGACGAAATGGAAGCTATGGCAAATTCATTACATGAAAGGTTGCTGAAGAGTCAACAGGATATGATGCAGACTTTCTTCGAGCAGATGAGAGCTGCAGGAACACAGAACATTGGACCAACTACAGCGACTGCAAATGTGGAACAAGGAACTAGGGTTGCGGAACCCAATGTAGGACAGAATACAGAACCGGAAGGCAATCAACAAGGGCTTGGGGGCAGGCCCGCAGGATCCAACGCAGAAGGACCTTTGGAAGGAGTTCAGCAGGCTAGAGCCAACGTTGCGGCTAATGAGCCACATGAAGAATATGTGCCGGAGTTCCCTTGGGAGCATAGGGGGCAGCCCCTAACAGGCAACGCTGGACTAATGGAAATCATTAGGAAGACTATGCGTGGAGGTTCAACCAATAGAGACTTGGAAGGAGTGAACAGGAGTCCGTTCGCTCGGGAAATCAGGATAGCTCGGAATCCACCTAAGTTCAAGTTACCTAGCGTGGAAGTATATAATGGAAAGGCTGACCCGACTGATCACTTGATGAGATACACTAGACACATGGAAGTGCTGGGGGCATCGGAGGAAGTGATGGCCAGATGTTTCCCTTTATACTTAACAGACCTAGCGGCAATGTGGTTTAGGCAGCTGGAAGAAGGATCTATCAGGACTTGGAGGGAATTGGTGGATAGGTTTTTGGGACAGTTTCGGGTTTATATCACAAGACCTAAGAACGTGATGACGTTAACATCGGTAAAGCAAAGAACGGATGAATCGCTTAGAGCATTTTTAACTCGATTTAATGCGGCGGTTGCTTCGGTGGATCGGCCGGATCCATCGATGGTTTTGATGGCAGCAGTATCGGGAGTCAGAGAGGATTCAGATTTTAAGGTATCTTTAGTACGAGACCCGCCACTGGATCTCGGGGAATTCTTCCATGATGCTGAAAGGTTCCTTCGGCAAGAAGACACATGTATGGATTTAAAGCTAAAGGAGGTGAATGTGACCGGGGGTGGAGGACCATCCGACGGAAGCTCGGATAAAGATAAAGGAAAAAGGAAGCTGGACGAAAACTCTGAAAAAGCTAGGAAACGGTGGAAGGATCCAAGGTTTTCTACATACACAGAATTAAACGAGGCACTAGAGCGGATATACATGGAAACTCGGAATCGCCTTCCTTACCGGAGGCCGGCTAGGGGAGAGCCATCCGAGCGGGAGAGGGCATCAGGAAAGCATTGTCTCTTCCACGATTTGGACGGGCATGATACCAACAGCTGCAGGCACCTAAAGGACATAATTGAGGAGCATGTGAGGAATGGACAGTTGAGGCAGTATGTTGGGGCTCGGAATGCAGCGGTGGAGCAGGAGCAACCACCGTCTACCTCAAACCATGAGGATATGAGGCACATGAATAATGGTCGATTGGTCATCAATTGATCAGGATAATATGAAATAAGTAACAAACCATTGGCGAGCAACCGAGTCATTTACACATGTATGGGGACGGAGATAGCCCCTAGGCATGCTCTGAGTGATGATAAACCGCAAAGCCATGGTTTGCGAAATCTGTCTTTTGTTTTTGGATTGGACACCTAGTTTTCTGGTTTGGTTTTTGGAGTTTGGATTGAACTCCTGATTTTGCTTGTTTTTCTGGTTTTGGCATTCATTCGGATGATTGTTCTCCGTTTTGGATGATGGTTTCGATTTTTGATATGTATTTCTGGTTTTCCGATTTGATTTGGATTTTGGATTGGATCTTGATCGGATTCTTTTTGGTTTTTGATAAACAGTCGTCAGGTATTGATTATGCCTGGCAAGGGGTGAGCCGTTCTGCCCGAACGCGGTAAAGTGACTCATTCAGGTCGTCGTGTATGGACTATGCTCGGCAAGGGTCCGGAGTGACCAGGATTCGGCCTAGTACTTAGGCCCCCTATTATTGATTATTGTCTCAGGTCGTTGAGTATGGACTATGCTCAACAAGGGTCCGGAGTGACCAGGATTCGGCTTAGGACTTAAGCCACGGCATTACTTACGCCCAGGGACACTGGGCCACGGTCGTCAGGTGTGGATCGCGCTTGGCAAGAACCCGGAGAGGTTAGCTCAACGTCCAGGGACACTGGACCACGGTCGTCAGGTATGGATTCCGCTTGGCAAGAGCCCAGAGAGGTTATGGATTTGGATACCGACCCGGAGAGGTCTTGGATTCGGTTGTTGGATAAGGATGGACTAATAACTCAGCCTTCGAGTTTGGATGGGCATGGAATTGGCTACGGACTTTGGATATCGGATACGGAACTATTCAAAACACGCTTTCTTATCACAAGGCATATTTTGGGGGGCAAATGTTATCCCGCATTTTGGTCAAAGCCGGAATACCAAACAAATCGACAAGAAATGATGGATATCAGGATTGGAGTTCACTTGAAAACAAGGCTGCAATGGATATCGTCAAAATTTGGCCGAGCTCCGATCAGGACGAAATCGATTGGAGATGATGATGAGGACTAGGAGAGGCTATGTTTCAAGTTTCAGGTTAATCGGAGTTTGTACGGAGGAGATACGATCGATACAAGGTAGGAAGGAGGTACTGTTCGAATCCATCATCTCCATACCCACACCTCACTTCGAATCCATCACATTCGACTCCAACAAGTTCGACTCCATCTGCTTCGTACCCATCAGAGCGGACCCAATGGAATAAGCTTTAGTTCGAATCCATAGATGTCACTATACTTCGAATTGGTCCTAAGCCTCGCTTCGAATCGATAGAGACGAGGCCATGGTTCGTATCCATCTAACGCAAGCCTCTGCCTCAAATCGATTAGAACGGATCACACTTCGAATCCATCGAAGCCAGTGCTTACTTCGAATCCATCGAGGAGAGATCCTTCGAATCGATATAAGTTGTAGAAGCTTCGACTCCATTTGGAAACTATCTTCGAATCCACTAAGTCCAGGCAGCGAAAATGATGGAGTCGACCCAGTAAACCCGGAGAAAAAGGAGGATCAACTCGAAGATTGCGCGCCACGTCACCATCTTCACGTGCAGAAGCATGGATTCGACTCTATGGATTCGAACCATATCGATTCGAACGAATCCATAGGGCGAAGAACGTCAACTTGAATCGATCATAACTTGAGATCTACAAGTCCAAATGCTATGAAATTTTCACAGTAGCTTGAGCACATGTTGAAGAATGTTCATGCCAAATTTCAGCTTGATTGGACAATTTCTTGATCGATTCGAACATAGCTTCGAATCGATCCCAAAGTGGGCCCGGATTTCCAGAAAGCGGGCATGTTGGCCCCCTCACGTGCCAGAACTGGTCTCCCTTCAATTTAGGCGAAATATCAGCCTCCTACACCTATAAATAGAGCCCCTGGTCATTCAGAAAAGAGGTCGGACAATTTTGAGAGATAAAGAGCGCCCAGACTCTGCCAGATTTACTCCAGATCACCATTGCTGCCTTAGATTCAGATTATAATCATAAAATCCGTTGTACTACGCGATAGGAAATTGTAATCTTCAAGCATTGATCAATAAAAGATAAATACTTTGGAGTGGACGTAGGCCGGAGATAGTCGAACCACTATAAATCTCGTGTTTTTGTTCATTATTTCTGGATTGCTGTTTGTTGTTTGTTTAGATCTGAGATCTGTGTTTGAATATTGCTGATTTATATTCATACACTGGTGCTTTCACAACATTCAAGGTTTGTGACCATTTTTGGCGCAAACAATGTCCAACACAACGAACTGTAAAATCCGTACTCTCCGGCGTTCTCCAACTCCCAACTCCACTGGCAGTTCCACCACTCCAGTGGGTATAGTAGCACTTCCGTTGAAACCATGGATTCGGGATTGACAAGGTTTCAAGTCCTTGGCTTTCATTCTCATTTGATCATAAGCTCGCTTAAACATAATATTCACAGAGCGTCCACTGTCAACTAAGATCCTCTTCATCCAAGCAGGACCTACTTGAGCCGAGATGACCAGTGGATCGATAGTGGTGGCTTCGACTTTATCGGCGTCTCTGTTTTTGAACGCGATGTCATCTGTCATCGTCTTATGTTGCTTGGCTGGAGCCCCTTCGTCAAAACTGCTACAACACTTGAAGTCTGCATGCCTGATAGAACTGGCATACGACTCCATTTCCTTCCAGCTTCGGTCTGTTGGATGAGGACCACCACTTATTGTATTGATAACCAACCTCCCGCCAGTACGAGCGGGTTCCTCCTGTCTTTCCTGATTTGGCGCACGATTCTGATTCGATGGGCTCGCACCTCCTGACTGCGGCGCCCGCACATACTGATCCAACTTTCGTTCACGTATCAGTTTCTCAATGAGATCTTGTAAATGACGACACTCATTTGTATTATGGCCATAACTTTCGTGGAATCTACAAAACTTCCTTGTTTGGACCTGCCTTTCTGTTGATGGCTTCGGGGTAGGTTTCTTGTATTGCATGGTATTGCAAGTCTGCAAATACACATTTTCCAACGATGTGTTCAATGGAGTATAATTATTGTACATGGGAGCTCTACGTCGTGGACCACGGCTTTGATCTTGCTTCTTTCCTTGATTTCCATTATCCCTCTGCTGATTCTGTTTATTTTGTATATTCAACTGAACTTTTCCAGAACTCTCCCTGGATTGTTTAACGGTGATGTTACTCTGAATTCCTTCGATGTTGGGTCCTGCGTCATCCTGCTTCCTAGACTGTTTCGCATCCTCCCTTCTCAAGAATTGGGCTGCCTTGGAATAGAAACGGTCCAATGAATCGTGTGGTTTCCCAGCTAACCAATTTCCGAACTCGGAATCAGGGTCAATCCCTTTAGTCAATGCCATCAGGATAGAGTTGTCATTGGGATTGCTTACCTATGCACACGCCGCATGGAATCGCTCCAAGTAACGTCTAAGTGTTTCTCCGCGAGCTTGTGTAACACTAGACAGAGTGTTAACATCTTTACGCCTCGCTACGTGCATACGGAATTGTTCAACAAACTTGGTGGCCATCTGGTCAAAATTAGAAATGGATCGTGGTGGCAAACGAGTAAACCACATAGTTGCAATGCCCCCCCAGGGAAATGAGGAAACTACAGCATTTTACTACATCATCAGCTCTCGCAGCGTTCATTAGCTATTCGTACTTCAGGATGTGTTGATTGGGATCAGAACTCCCTTCGTAGACTGGCAAAGTTGGCATCCTGAAGCGCCGAGGTGGTTCAGCATATAATATGTCATCGGTGAAAGGGGAATGACTCCGGGAGATTCCCCAGTCGTCATTACTGAGACCCTGACTTTCATGGATCATTTGATGAATCATCGTTGGTATATCCAGCATCCAAATACTAGGAGCATGCTGGGCCAAGGTGTGGTCGGGTTCCACAGCGCGAGTCTGGACTGGACGCGGTCGACGGTCCGTGCCTCGCCTCCTTGGTTCAACATTTTCTGGGACATAAGGCTTTGGAGTCTGCTCTCGTTGGTACGTTGAGGATCAGCTTGGTTTCAGCATCAACCCCCTTTTTGGTAGTGGTGGTGGTGGCGAGGTTTCCTATGACATGATAAGGAGCAGCACCTCCTCGGGATGAAGGTCATGTCTGATAATTAGTGGATGGTCCAGTTCTGGGTCGTCCAAGATTCGAAGCAGGTTGGTGTCCTGTGGCCTGGGTGTAGCTTACATCCAGCCGTGGGCGTGTGGACCGGTGATGGCCATCGGAGGAGGCTGAACTCTCCGTAGAAGAATAAGAACCTTGATCTCTTCTGGATCTTCTGCGCCTTTGGCGATTCAGCTAGTTGGTCAACTCTGTGTTGGCGCGCAGTTGTTCAGTGAGTTGTTTCCGACTTTGGGTCAGCTCCTGAAGCAGCATCTAGAATTCTTGTCTTGTAACCGGGCCTGATGGATCTGAAGGTCCGGCGGCATCTTGATTGGATGGAGGCAATTGCACGGGATTCTGTTGGTCCCATCCTTCTTGATCAGCAGCTGTAGAGGTAGTCCGTGTACTTACCATGGTGAATTAATGAAAGTCCTTTCCTAGATTTGATGCAAATACGAATAGAATGGAAGAGCTTCAAGGTCTGAGATCTGGATCTTCTTCTTGGATTTATGCAATCTGGTATCGATAGGAGATCCAAGGAGCAGGAGAAAAATTGGGTTTTCTCAGTGAAAGCACCAAAGTGTTTGTACCAAAATTGGGCACAACATTCTTCGGAAGTTTTTGAAGAGATAAAGTGAAGAAATTAAATGGAAAAAGAGGATTATCTAACAAAAACTCCAGAAAACAGATATGAAAGTAGTTAAAATGCACAGAGACACAAGAATTTAGAGTGGTTCAGTGTATTTCCTACGTCCACTATGAAGTTGATTGCTATATTGATCTTTCTTTGATGATTACAATTGATTTCAGCGGGTTACAGTAAATAACAATGATTTACAGCAGTGAAATTCGTTGGTAGCAGCAGCAATGGAGTTTAGAACTGGATCCGGCAGAGTTTGGGCGTTCGAGAATTCAAAGGAGAATAAGATCCCTTTTCTGTATGGCTTGGGGCTCTATTTATAGGTGTAGGAGGCTGATATTTCGCTCAGATCTCGGGAGACTCCCTCTGGCACGTGGCTAGGCCCGCGCGCCTAAGCCCGTGAAGTTTCGGCCCGATCCGTGATCGATACGAACGGATTTCGTATCGATCAAGATTGTGTCCGATGGAGTCGAAATTTGGCGTGGACATTCTCCAGCACGCGCGTAAGCTCCTATGAAAATTTAGTCGCATTTGGACTTGTAGATCTCGAGTTATGATTGATTTGAATTGGAGGCTTTCGGCAGGTTGTTTCATTCGACTCGATCACATTGACTCGATCTTGTTCGAATCGATAGCTGCGCGTAACTGTGAGATGACGTGGTGCTTGAATTTCTGAATCACTCCGCTTTCGATGCTGAGTTGAACGAGTTGTCCTTGAGCTTCGCCTCATTCATATCGATGGTATTGCCTTATTCGTATCGATAAAAGATGTGCAGTTCGCATCGATGAAGGCTCCTTAGTTTGTATCAATGGTTACGTTCTGTTCGTGCCGATAAAAGGGGTGTGGGTTGCCGATCGATACGAATAACCATTATATGATCGATACGAACAGGGACTCCACGATGGATACGAAGCAGCTGGGTTTGAAGGATACGAACAGTGGTTCCTTGATGGATACGAAGTAAGGTCAACTGATGGATACGAACTACAGAAGCTTGATGGATTCGAACAAAGCTCTTCAAGCGATGGATGCGAAGTGGACTCTGGAGATGGATACGAAGTAGGCCATGGTGATCGATGCGGAGCTGATCGAGTCGAATTAGGCCCTGGTGATCAATGCGGAGCTGATCGAGTCGAGGTAAGCTTCCCTGATGGATTCGAACTCGATCGATTCGAACAGTGGTTACCTGATGGATTCGAACTCGATCGATTCGAATAGTGGCTGGTTTTCGTCCAATCTTGCATCGATCGTAACTTGAGCATACGAACTCGGATTGACTTGAAATTTGGAACGTTGACTTTTATGGCTTCCCTTGTCGTGTCTTGTCGATTGTAGCTCGATTCGGACTCGGACAAAATTCACCGATATCCATGGTGAATCTGCGTATAACCGATCTCTAAGACGAACAGTCATTGGTTTTTAGTCAAGTTCTTGGTGTCACGGCCTTGCCAAAAGGCGGGATAACACTTAGTAATGCATGTTGGGAAAAATTCCTTCAGATGATCAGTCTAAGGGAATAAAAAACCCAACGCAACAAAAAACAACTGGATCGTGATTGTAGTGAGACGAAACAAACAGAGATAAACACCAGAACAGACAATCACAGATCTATCCAATGCAGCAAGATAAATAACACCAGTATTTATAGTGGTTCCACTACCGTGAGGCAGTGTACGTCCACTTGGGGAGAGGAGATTTTATTAATCACTGAAAGATTAGAGTTACAAGATTGATTCACTTTTGGAGGCTAAACATAAGAAGAATTTACTATACAGACAAAATTATGCAGAGTTTCAGCTCTCTAGAATGGCTACCATTATTGTCCAGAAGCTCCACTATTTATAGAGTAAAGAAATGAGGAGGGGTAGCTGTTATATAGCAGCCTTGGAGTTTGGTTCGACATTCATCTGGTTCGGTGCATCTGGACCGGCAAACTCAGCGGCTCATTTGGTTCGGCATTACCCATTGGCTCGACATAATGCCTGAGCGAATTATTTGGACCGGTCTGCTTCAAATCACCGAATGAAATATTTCGTTCGGCAAATCACCGAACGAAATATTTCGTTTGGCAATTTTTTTTCCTTCACTCCTCTATTTTATCGAACGAAGCTAATGCCACTTTAAATCAAACTTCCACCTCTTCCTTCATGCTTCGTGACTTCCGCCTCTTCGTTTGGCAAATATGGAGGTAAGGTTTCATACTTCGTGACTTCCTCCTCTTCGTTCGGCAAATCTGAAGCTAGGGTTTCATGCTCCGTGACTTCCTCCTCCGCCTCTTCCTTCAAGTTCTTCCTCTGATTGAATTAAGGTATCAAATTCTAACAATCTCCACCTTGATACCATAATTCCATCAAGTCATTCAACTCTATCTACACCTTCATGCTCCAAGCAGCAGATACTTACCCAATGAGCTTCGGCAATGTCATCAACCATTACACTCTATCAACGAACTCCGACAAGGCCACTTCCTGTCAACAAAGTGTTCGAAGTACCCAGTCTGTGTAGAACCTATCAATCTCCACCATGAAAACAAATGTATCCATGAACCAACTCAACTCTCCCCCCGTGCCACCTCGTTGAACCTAGCACTTCATTAAGCGAATCAAGTCCGAGCAATGCTCGAACTTGGCAACAGGCAATGACTTGGTAAACATGTCTGCTGCATTCTCCTTTTTGTGAACTTTCTAAAGACGAACTAGCTTCTCTTCACTCATCGAGACAAGAAACGACTCTCTCACCTTAATATGCTTCGTCCTCGAGCTGAATGCCAGATTTTCAACTAAGTGAATTGCACTCTGACTGTCACCGTACACATCCACTCCTTCATATACGAAGCCCAAATCACACAACAGTCACCTCAAATAAAGCGCCTCCTTAGCTGCTTCAACCATAGCTATGAGCTCTGCCTCTGTAGTAGACAAAGCCACAATCGTTTGCAACCTCGCTCTCCAACTGATCAATGTCCCACCAATGGTGAATACATATCCGGAGGTTGACTTCCTTCGATCTCTATCACCGGCATAGTCGGAATCACAAAATCCAACCAAACTGAAATCTCTATCTCTGCCGCCAAAGACAAGTCCATGGTTTGGAGTTCCTCTAAGGTATCTGAAGTTACACTTCACTGCTTCCCAATGCATCTTTCCTGGATTTGCCATGAATCTACTCACCAGTCCAACGGCCTGTGCAATGTTAGGCCTAGTGCAGACCATGGCATACATCAAGCTGCCAACTACACTTGCATATGGGACCTTTGTCATATAAGCCTTGTCCTTTTCCGAGATCGGAGAGCCTTTACTATAAAGTTGTATGTGCAAAGGCATGAGTGTGCCGATTGCCTTTGCCCCTTCCATGCTAAACCGAGCAAGCACCATACGAATGTGAGGCTCAAAAGTCCTAACTTCCTATCCCTTTGGATTTCCATACCAAAAATTTTCTTTACTTCTCCAAGGTCTTTCATTTCTAATTCTGCTTTTAGCTTTCGCTTTAAACTATCGATTTCGGCCTTATCCTTGGAAGCAATCAACATATCGTCCACGTACAAGAGTAGGTACATCCATCTACCATTCTTTAAATGCTTGAAGTACACACAAGCGTCTTTAATGCTACGATCAAAACCAAGTGAAAGCATAAAAGAGTCAAACCTCTTGTACCATTGTCTAGGCGACTGCTTAACTCCATACAAATACTTCTTCAATTTTCAAACCCAATTTTCTTTCCCATCTACAACAAATCCTTCTGGTTGCTTCATGTAGATAGTCTCATCCAAGTCTCCGTGCAAGAAAGCGCTTTTCACGTCTAGTTGCTCCAGCTCCAAGTCATGAGCTGCGATGATAGCAAGCAAAATGTGGATGGACGTATGCCTCACTACTGGAGAGAATATCTCATCATACTCCAATCCCTTTCTTAGTGAAAACCCTTTATCAACTAGTCTAGCCTTGTATCTCCTATCATCTTTCACCTTGAACACCCATTTGCAACCTATGGCTCGGCTTCCTTGAGGTGGTGGTACCAAATCCCAAGTCTTGTTCTTCTTCAACGACTCTAAATTCTCCTCCATAGCGCACATCTACTTCGAACTGTCACATGACTTCAAAGCTTCATCAAGGTCAAGCGGTTCTACATGAACCACATGCATGGCATAGTCAAACTGATCACCAAGGCCAAGGTTCACAAACTGCCAATCACCGTACCTTTTTGGGAAGCCTAATAGTCCTACGAATGACCTGGGTAGGTACTGCTTCGCCTAAACTCCTTTCAGCTCCACCTTGAACTGAACTTCCTCTAGATTCATGCACATCACCAGCACTACGAGAAGGTACCTATGGACTATCCTGTGATCTTTCATCAAATGCGTTTTCCTCAACAGCATTAACAACAAATCTACTATTTGGCTGGAACACGGGAACTTCTTCCATCTCCTTAGGCCTATCAGAATCTTCTGATGTGGTAGGTAGCTTCTCCTTCGGATTGAACATAGCAGACTCATCAAAAGTAACATGTCTAGAATGAACAATCTTTCGATCAACTGGGTTCCAAATTCGATACCCTTTGATACCATCTGTGTATCCCATTAGTATGCCCTTGTATGTTCTAGCCTCCAACTTGTCATCACCTGTATGGTGAACGTACACATGACAACCAAAAATTCGAAAGTAACCAAGATACACTGCTTTACCTCTCCACTTCTCCTCTGGAATCTTCCTATCTATGGCTGAGCATGGAATTAGATTTATGATATGCACTGCAGTTGATAATGCCTCATCCCAAAAGCCTCTAGATAATCCTGCCGTCAATTTCAAGCAACGAGCCTTCTCCAGTAGAGTTATGTTCATCCTTTCTGCAACCCCATTGGATTGCGGATCTCCGGGTGTAGTGAAATGTCTCTGAATGTCATGTTTTCTATAGAAATCGAGAAACTCCCTAAAGACAAATTCACCCCCATTATTAGATCTCAGTACCTTCAAACTAGAACCAGATTGGTTCTCAACAATAACTTTCTACTCTTTGAACTTCTCAAAACTCTTTGATTTGGCCTTCATCACATACACCCATACTTTTCGAGAAAAGTCATCAATGAAAGAGATAAAATACTTACTCCTATAAGAGAAGGAGTAGCAACTGGTCTCCAAACATCTGTATGCACGTACTCAAGTACTCGCCTCGATCTATGGAGTCCAACTCCAAAAGATACTTTAGTTTGCTTGCCTAGCACACACTCTTGGCAAAAGTCCATCTTGTTGAAGATTTCTCCTTTGATCATCTTCCATCTCCGAAGCAACTCTAAGCTCTTCTCTGAAATATGACCCAACCTGAGATGCCAAAGCTTTGTGGCATCCAATGCACGAGAACTATCTACTCCAACACACGACTCTCCAAAAACTATGGTTCCTTTCAGCAAATACAGATTTCGAAACACATCTCCTTTCATAAGAACTAGTGCACCTCTCGAAACCTTCAGACTATCCTTCTCGATAGTTACCTTGCATCCCAAAGAAGCCAATTGTCCTAAAGAAATTAAGGACTTTCGAAGACCTGGAACATACCGGACACCTATCAAAGTGCGTATCACTCCGTCAAACATCCTGATCCTCACTGTACCTTCACCCATTGCTTTACAGCTAACATCATTACCCACAAGAATAGAGCTTCCCTCTCGTCCAACGAAAGAACTGAAGTAATCCTTATTAGGCATCATATGGAAAGACGCCCCCGAGTCCAGCACCCAATGGTTTGAGACATCCGATAGTGCTGTAGACAACACATCGTTAGATACAGGCTTCTCCACCGCAAATGATGAAGATCGGTCTTCTTCCTTCTTCTTCAAATCTGGACAATCCTTTTTCCAATGACCAGGTTTCTTACAGATAAAGCACTTCCCATCCTTAGACTTTCCTCTCCTACCATTACCGGGCTTCCTGGACTTGGAATGCCCTCTAGAGTTCCAATTCTTCTTATCTTCTCTACCTCTTTCAACAAACAGGTCGTGACTGCTACTTCCACCTCTACTTCCTTCACTTATCTCTTTCATCTGATCACTCAAGCCCTTAGATAGAAGGCCTAACTTCACATCTTTCACTGTCAATGGGTCTCTGGCGAAGATAAGGCTGTTAGCGAAACCTGTGTATCGCTTCGGAAGAGAACACAAAAGAATCATTGCCATTTGCTCATCATCCATCTTTAAGTCAACGGTCTTCATCTTCATCACGAGATCATCAAAGAAATTAAGATGTTCCTTCACTGAAGTACCCTCTCTCATCCGCATGGTGAAAAAAGTCTTCAGTAATATCAGACGGTTAGTTAGAGATTTCTTCAAGTAGAGATTTTCCAGCTTGGTCCAAATGCTCCTAGCAGTGGTCTCACTGCTAATCTCTGAGATGACATTCTCTCCCATAGCTAGCTGTAAAGTAGTAAATGCCCATTTCTCCATCTTTTTCCTTTCCACGACTGAGATGTCAGCCGTCAACTCCTTAGGGGCAAACACTACTGGATGGACTTCATTCCTCATTAGAACAGCCTTCATCCTCCATTGCTACTTCTCGAAGTCTTTATCCCCATTCCATTTCTCAATTGCCAACTGTGATCCTGACGCGATATACATCCCTCTAGTATAGGGTCTTGTAATAACTAGAGGCGCTTCATCTTCTGCCATAGCGTCTAACACTCCCCAATCAACCTTGCAGCTCTGATACCAGACTGTTGGGGAAAATCCCTTCAGATGATCAGTTTAAGGGAATAAAAAACCCAATGCAATGGAAAACAACTGGATCGTGATTGTAGTGAGATGAAACAAACAGAGATAAACACCAGAACAGACAATCACAGATCTATACAATGCAGAAAAATAAATAACACCAGTATTTATAGTGGTTCCACTACCGCGAGGCAGTGTACGTCTACTTGGGGAGAGGAGATTTTATTAATCACTGAAAGATTATAGTTACAAGATTGATTCACTTTTGGAGGCTATACATAAGAAGAATTTACTATATAGACAAAATTCTGCAGAGTTTCAGCTCTCCAGGATGGCTACCATTGTTTTTCAGAAGCTCCACTATTTATAGAGTGAAGAAATGAGGAGGGGTAGCTGCTATATAGCAGCCCTGGAGTTTGGTTCGACATGCATTTGGTTCGGCGCATCTGGACCGGCAAACTCAGCAGCTCATTTGGTTCGGCATTACCCATTGGTTCGACATAATGCCTGAGCAAAATATTTGGACCAGTCTACTTCAAATCACCGAACGAAATATTTCATTCGGTAAAAAAAATTTCTCCGCTCCTCTGTTTTACCGAATGAAGCTAATGCCGCTCCAAATCAAACTTCCGCCTATTCCTTCATGCTTCATGACTTCCGCCTCTTCGTTCGGCAAATCTAGAGGTAGGGTTTCATACTTCGTGACTTCCTCCTCTTCGTTCGGCAAATCTGGAGCTAAGGTTTCATGCTACATGACTTCCTCCTCCGCCTCTTCCTTCAAGTTCTTCCTCTGATTGAATTGAGGTATCAAATTCTAATAATGCAATGTTATCAAGTTCAGAATAACAAATACTTTAGTTTAATATTTGTTTTATAAATTCACTGTGGTCCAAAAATATTAGTATATTTTTTACATTCGAGATTATCTAACTATATTTATCAAAAAAAGTCTGTAGTAGTGTTTAATAAAAAACTATGAAAAAAAATACAATTCAAAATCATGCACTTTCACCTTCATATAACTATCAATCCAAAAATACCTTATTAAACAAATCATATGGTGAACCCCATGTGTGTAGCATGGGTTCACACTGGTTTTATAAACATTTCAGGGCATAATAAATCAATCTGTAATTTGAAGCATTTGATTAATTAATTAGTAAATAATAAAAATGATTAATTGTCATGTGAATAAGATGAGAGGAAGAGGTCAAATGGTTATGACTCAAGTAATAAAACTAATAAAAGAACGAGGTTAGGTATTCCAATACAAATATGTGAATAATTTACCATTGGATCTAATCGTCTAAGGAAAAAAATTACTCTACTAATATATAAATCATTTTAATATGGATTTTAGACATGGTATGATTCGCTATTGCTTATATAATGAGATCTACTTCCATTAACATATCATTACCATGCCATTTCTATGCAGTGACTTGATGATATATAATAACATGTTGCTATCGATGTATATGTTAAAATTTATATCTAAAAAAGATGTTAAAGAGTTAAACTAATTTGTTGGAAAATTCCAACATATGGGCCACATATGTAAAATAAAATGTGTTGTGCTATTTTGAAGTAAAACCTAATTAAAGTGATCAAATTATAAATTAAAGTTAAAGAGCTTAAATGTATAATTGTCATGGTATTAATGTGTAGATACCGAAGCAGTTCTAATTTGTTGAAGGGCCAAATTAGAAAATGCCAACATTAAAAATGAGGGGTTATGGTCCCTAAATAACATAAGCTCTAGTTATTCTCCTAATCTCTTCTAAGGAAATAATTTAGATTTAGGGTTTATGTCAATTTGGAAGATCAGATCCAACTTTTATCTTTTAGATCTATCTCTTTCTCATAATCAGTTTATGAAAGCAGCAACTATGGATTCAGATCTAATTAATATAAGATCTAGGGCTTGTGTCAATATGGAAAACCAAACCAAATTTACTTTTCCAATCAGCATGAATTCATGTATGACTTCCGCTAATTCATTTACTTTCCTCTGATTTCTTCTCAGTCAAATCAATATGGATCAACTATTCAGATTTAGGGTTTCATAATTAATCAATCCTAAATTATATTGAAATTCTAACAAATGGTAGCAGAGCCATCCAAAGTTGATTTCATTAGGAAATTTTCATGTTTTTTTTATTATGAGTGAGTTTTGAATTGAACTTCATTTAGAAGTCATTAAATTCCACTTAAGTTTCAAATCTGCTTGATCTATGTATTAAGGATTTTTTGGGTGATGATTTTGGATTCAGTTTAGTATCAACTTTTCTCTATATATCGTAAATTGAAAGGCTGACTTATGAAATTGTTTTGGTGTAGAAATATAGATCTAAATGATCTATAAGTTTATTTATGGAATAAGTTAGAATTTTGAAATCATTAAATTATGGGAAATAATCTAAATTCCTCTAAATTTCAAAAACAACTTATGTTGGCTAAAGCATTCAATGTTTGTTATTGTATATTTTGTAAATAAGTTGTGAATTTTAATATGAGAAATATTTTGGATCTAATATGTACAATCATTTTCTTTAATGTTTATAAAGGGTATAAACAAATATATATAAATATAATTTGGAACAGTTTATGCAAGTAATATAAATATGATTCTATGATTATTTTACCTTAATCAACTTTTGATTAAATAACTTGGATATATATACATATATAAGGTATTTTGGTTATTTCAAAAATTTTGATTAATTAGAAATAAAGTATGCTCTTTTAAAGTGTTTGTGTTTATTTTATTATTGAAATAAATTTTTACATGATACTAATTTACATTTTGGACCACATAACGGTTAGTTGCATTTATTTTTATCATAAATGCATTAAATGTGGTTATTATGGTAACAAATTAATTAACTTATTATCATAAATGCACTAAATGTTGCACTTAATTTAATGATGCAGCATGTTTGTATTTGGAATAAGAAAAGACATATGGTTTATTATTTGATGCATTCATGTTTGATAGATGCTAATACTTTATATGTATGACCCACTCATTGAAATATGTTTCACTTTCATGCTTTGGTTATCATGAAATAAAAGGAGCAACAATTTTCATTCTTTTCCAAAATGCGTGGTTACCGACCTTTTTCCTTAAGTATTCAAATAATAAACTAAAGATAAAGTGATACAATAACATTCTTTATAGCTATATTATGGTTCAGAAATACATCATAGCTACTATATTCATTCATGTTATTTAGTATGACATTTTCTATGTCATTTATGTATAATTTTATGTGGCATTTAATTTTAGTGTTCATCCGTGACATTTGTTATATGATTTATTTATGATGCATTGTGTCATATTTATTTAGGGAATGTCATGAATGTAAACACATATTTAAAGTAAAAGATTAAAACAGCTATGGTTAAAACATGTTGTACCATAGTTATAATTTTGTGATTTTCAAGCGTCATATAGACTGAAAGTGCTTTTGGGAGTGTTTTATAGCACTCGAAATATTATACATACACTAAGAAATTAATTCAAGTATATTTTTGGTGCCTCTTTACAAACTAATTATAAATATCATAGGTTCCAAGTGAGCTAATTGAAATAACAGGTCACCAAAGTGACATATGTTATTTTAGTTGTTCGTGAAAATGTTTGATATTTGTGTGTATTTATTCATGTAGATATTAGCCAGCCCAAAGGAAGATTAATATTTGGTCGAATCATCTACACATGTGTGATGATAAATATGTGGCAATTATAAGGTTTTACAAGTGAATAACTAATCGGTCCAAATAAAGATTATTGTTTGACTTGAATTTATTGTCGGTATTTGATTATTACAACAAGAGTACCATTTATAGTTAATATTACCGTCTAAAGACTTGATATTAATGTTGTGCTAGATATCTTGAGAAGAGACATTTCATTTAATTGAATTTACTATGTCTGACATTTAGATTTGAGCATACATAGTCAATCTTTATTTTTGTTCCATTTTGAACTAATTTGACTAAATTTGTCTGCCAATTTTAATGATGTTCTCATCTGCTTTGGAACTGACTCTAAGGATTAATAAGAGAACATACTTTTTTTCTTGACTTCGTGGATCTAGTTATTGCAATTAGGAGGATCATAGTCACCTCTATTGTACTTGAATGTTCTTACAATGTTACGAAGAACATTAAGAGGTGGGATAATTCAAATTGCAATGGTCAAATGATCATAAGGTATAATATTTCAAAAGGATTTCAAGAGTGTGATATCCATAGGGATAATCAATTTTAAGGGGTTCTTTACAAACTGAAAAGCATTTTGTTAAAAAATGATTTTGAGAAACAAGCACACTTTATGTTGCCTGATTCCATAAAATAAATATAACGGAAACATAAATGAGTACTATATGGAAAAATATTGCTTTAAAAGTTAATGTACTCAAGTTATTTTTTAGGATACTGTTTTTATTCACAGTATAACCATTTTAAGATTATTATTAATTATTATTTTTTAAGAATAAAATGACCTCTTATTGAGCTCATATAGCATTGTGGTAAGAAGAAGAGAGGTTGAAGCATGTAAGATTGAAAGTACTTATTTAACATACATTGTAAATAAATGTATATATAAGAATAAAGAAGTCGCTAAGGATATAGAAGAAAATAAATAACATATAAATATATTTATAGTTGTTTCTTTAATGAGGTATACAGACATATAAAGTAAAGTATACTAGATAATTTTAAGTTATTATTGAGATTTCAGTTATATTGTTTGGAGTTATTAATATTTATGTTATGTTGTCATTTAGACAGATTTCGGTTTTCTATTTCTAATATGAACAAATTAGGTTATTACTGTTTATTTAGAAATTATAAGATCGATTTATGAATTAATTCAAACATTGTTGGAATTAAAGCTCCTATTATTTAAAATATAACTTATGTAAACTTATGTTGAATACCTTTTATAATACAATCTCAAATTTTGATTTGGTGATTAATATGATTGTTTGTTTCAACTTACTAAATAATTCTAGATTGAAGCACTAAAGATAGAAAATACTTTATTGATATTCGAAGTGACTTAAAAGTTATAGTTTTATAAACCCTCTAAGGAAAAATATTATGGTGGGAAATGCTACAAATTTTGTGGATGTTGAGTTTGAGGGGAGAAATAAAGTATGGATCGTTGTTTTTAAGGACAATCATTATCTTCGATTCAACTACAGTTACTTCTTCGGATTTTGTTTTCTTTCATTAACAAGAAGTAAATTGAGAACCATGATAAGACAATGTTAAACAAAATTTTAAGGTATGTATCATTGTCTTTAAGGAGAATCATTATCTTTGATTCGACTGCAGTTACTTCTTTGGATAATGAATAGGACTTGTTTCCTTTCATTAACAAGAAGTAAATTAAGAACCATAATAAGACAATGTCAACAAATTTTTCTTCAAGTTAAGGTTACTGTTTCAAAAAAAGAGAAACTCAACAAACTCAAGGTGCAACGTCACTATGGAGATCCACTTGAAAAGGAAGAAATATTACTCCAGATAACTATTTAATTAATATTTCTTCTAAAGGAAACTAATGGATTGACATAGATGATTTAGTCAACTTATATCAATCCATACAAGGCATGAAGTTTAAAAGTGGATCTAAGATATATTAATTAGTATAATCATAAACAAGACCATAAAGTTGAGATCTTTCTCCTTACCTTAAGGTAACAAACCCAACGGTTATAAATGATTATTCAAAACCAAGAGGGATTCAGTAGATAAAGTGGAAAGATATAAGGCTCGTCTTGTATAAAAGACTATACTCAAAAGGACTACGATGTTTTTTTAAAGAGACTTTCTTTTTGGCTTTACTGAAAGACTCTTTAGAATTATTCTGGAACTTGTTGCAGATTATGAATTTAAGCAATATCAAAAGGATATTAGAGTCGTTTTTCTCAATGGAGAAATTAATGAAACAACTTAAGAAAACCACTTATGGATTACCCTTTTGTATTGGAGATTCAAATACACCATTATTATTCATGGGGTGATATTTGGATTATCACAAAAGGGCTAGACAGATAAGGTTAAAAAAGGGGTTTGGTATACAAACTACGAATCAATTGATTCTCTTTTGCCAAAATAGACAAATATTGTCTTATATAGTAATATAAGAACATTCTTAAAGCTAAAGAAATGCAAAAGATTCCTTATGCATTTGCGGTGTGGAGTCTAATGCATGATAAGCCATATACACATACAGATATTGCGTGTATTATTTGTTAGATATCTTAGTGACAACGAAAGTGGATCAATGGTTAGTAACTAAAATAGTTATGAGATATCTTTAAGAAAAAAAAGATTATATGCTCATAGATAAAAGATCGGATTGGTTGGAGATCATAAGGCATTACGATCCAAATATTTTGGATGCCAAGAGTATAAAAGATCCACTTCAGGTAATAATATTTTTTCTTGGTGAATCTATATAAGGAAAGTTGTTATATAGACACTTATAGCCTCCTTTATTTTGAAACCAACATTTATTTTCTGTTATGCAGCATCCAACGATGGAAAATAATTGCAAAATTTTGTCATAAAGTTATGGAATATTAAAAAAAGGCAATGAGAGACCGCTAAAGTAATATTGTGATAATAAACAACATATTATTTTCCAATAAGGGGAAAGTGCAAAATAAATTGTAATTTATAGAGCATATTGTGACAAATTCCATTATGACGGATCTGCTTACAAATTGATTATCATCATCCAAGGTCCTTCATGAGCATCTTGCTCAATTAGTGCAACTTTTATGTAAGAATATTTTGGTTTAGGTGGAGCTTGTATTTGGTACTGTCATATGACGCATTGCTCTATACTTTGGTTATAAATATATATCAAGTTCTTTTTTCTGATCAGAAATAAAATAATAAAGTTTTGTTTGCACTCTAGATTATTCAAATATTGAATGTTTTGATCTCACTAAAGTAGGATCAGTTGGAAACAGATACATCTCATGTAATTCCATGTTATGCATCATGATTGATGTATGTCGTTTGATTGTGTTGGTATATGCGACCATTGATGGTTTTAATTAGGCTAAAAGTAACGAAAGCCGCTTTCATCCTTTGCCAAGATAGTTAATGGATGAGATTGTTTCAGAAACACCTTATATTGTAAATAGCAAATTTTGAAGTTTATAAAGTTATACACATTTATAAAGTTTTTACGAACATGGCTTATGGGGAGATTGTTGGAAAATTCCAACACATTGGCCTAGGAAAGCATTCTGTATGAACTCAATCCATGAAAAAGAGCTTGAACAATGAAGTGAAGGGCTTGACAGTTCGATCACAGCGCCCATTCGCTTCGCGCGCGGGAAGGCAACGAGAATTTTTATGAAAGCGTTTCATTTGCTTCTCTTCAATGGAAGTTTCATTTTCCCAGAATGTATCCTAATTTTTGGCCTAATTCTTCTTCTGATGATCGATTCAACCTCTGATCAAAAAGATAGACCTTGGTTCTATTTCATCTCTTCAACAAGTTTAGTAATGTAAAATAAAACATGTTGTGCTATTTTGGTGTAAAGCCTAACTAAAGTGATCAAATTATAAATTAAAGTTAAAAGGCTTACATGTATAATTGTCATGGTATTAATGTGTGGATACCGGGGCAATTTTAATTTATCGAAGAGTCAAATTAGAAAATG
Organism: Allium fistulosum; assembly: GCA_030737815.1. NCBI lineage: Eukaryota > Viridiplantae > Streptophyta > Magnoliopsida > Asparagales > Amaryllidaceae > Allium > Allium fistulosum. The sequence continues at coordinate 13,035,046 of JASFAW010000015.1, read as the reverse complement.
TCAACATTATAGATAAGGGGTTATGGTCACCAAATTACATAAGCTCTAGTGATTATTCTAATCTCTTATAAGGAAATAATTCAGATCTAGGGGTTATGTCAATTTGGAAGATCAGATCCAACTTTTATCTTTTAGATCTATCTCTTTCTCTTAATAAATTTATGCAAGCAACAACTATGGATTCAGATCTAATATAAGATCTAGGGCTTGTGTCAATATGGAAAAACAAACCAAATTTACTTTTCTAATCATGAACTATGAATTCATATATGGCTTCTGCTAATTCGTTTACTTTCCTACGATTTCTTCTCAGTCAAATCAGTATGAGTCACCTATTTAGATATAGGGTTTCATGATTAATCAATCCTAAAGTATATTGAAATCCTAACAATTGTATATCGTAAACTAAGATGTATGTTGTCGGTTTCCCAATACATCCATGAAATGTTTAGATGGATCGCTTTTAATTAAAAATGTAGCTTGTTTAGCAAAAAATGGCTAGAAAATCAAATACTTATCCATTTTAGCACAAACGTTTAATTCATATAAACGAAAGTGATAATTTAGTATTAGTGTAATGACCCGTATTTTTAGCGCTTTAAAAATACTAAATTAAATAAAATTTTAATTAAAAATCCGGTAGAAATAAAATTTTACGATTTATTAAATGGAAATCTCTTTGTATATAAGTTACAAATCCAAAACCAATTTCGATAAGACCGATAATGTAATACATATTAAAAACGTAATGTAATAATATGAAATAGTTGTAACCAATAACAGAAACCAAAATAATAATTTTAACGTAAGAAACGTGCGTTTTGCGTTAAATGAAATTTTCGTTAAATAAAAATAAACAATAAAATTTTGCAACGAAAATTCGATATTTAAAATGCGTCTATTTAAACATAGGAAATTGTAAAGTTTCATCAGAAAATATGAAAGTAAATTTCAGTCACGTCATTTCGGTTTATATCAGTTAAAATGTAACGAAATTAAAATGTTTTCGAAACCTAAATATTTTTATATAGAAAAATTTTAGATCTTCTTCTAAGCAAGACGTCATTTTTCGTTTTTCCAAATTCGGACTTCTTTGGCTCCATCGATCTTATTTTTCTGCGTTTTTACTGCATATTCCGCTAGTTGAAAATTCGAATTTTTATAATTCAATCAGACCACTAATATTTATATACCGTTTTGATCGTCTCGTCATGCCAATCTCTATGGTATATTTATTTCTCTACTTCGATGCCCGGTGTGTGGTACGATCCGCGAAACGTCTACCGTATCGGTTCCGCTTTCATGCCTTTTGGCTTCACGAACTTACAATTTACCACCGTATAACAAACAACCACTTAAAATTAAATATCTTTGAATGCAGCGCTTGACTTTCGCTATTTCCAACTTTTCAATTTAATTTGCTAATTTATTTCTAGTTAATAATGTCTCTTCAAATTTCTGGTTTCGGCTCAGGAACAGATAAAATATAAAACTTATGCCTGTATGTTCAGCCTATTCCTTTCTTTTGCTTTACCACCTTCTTGTTTTCCTTGAAAGAAAAAAAATGCAGGACTAAAATAATTGTTGTCTGCGTTTATCTCTCCTTACTTGTTCCAAGACTAATAACCCAACACACCTTCGCCAGTCGCCATCTCCTTCACCCCCGCTCCTCCACGCCTCAGCTAGAACCGAAGCTAGCAACAGCCGACCCAAGCCGAGCATCCTCCCCTCCGCGCCGACCTCCTCAACCCGAGCCTCGAGCCACCTAGCCGACCAACTTCCATTCGCGCCTATCACTTCGCCACCCACCATCTTCAACTCGCCGCCGCTTCTCTAGCCTCGGCCACCAACCGCCGTACATCAAAACTTCTTCCACCATTCCAAGTGCAGCCGCACTCTCCCCTCGACCCTATCTGCTCGCATGTGCCGAAGCCATTCACCTCACTTTGTTGCCGCATGCACCAGATCTGCCGAGCAAGGCTACCCATGGCCGTACATCGCTGGCGATCCTTCCTTCCACTTGCGGTCGTTCCACTATCGAAGGGGCGACGTTGATCTAGCTGAGCCCTTCCTCTTCTTTTCTCCTTATCGGTACATGTATGTATACTTTGTGTTTATTTTTTTTATTTTTTTTAGTCATGTGTTAGCTTAGTCCGTATACATATACTTAAAGCATAGATGTGTGTTGTTTTGAAACATATATATAGTTCTGTATGTATAAGTTTTAATAGTACCATATATGATTTATTTGTATATCAGTTTTGATTTTTTATAGTACATACTGTTATATTTTCTTATAAAGTGGGAATTGGTATTACTGTCGTTAGATATATATAGAAATATGTTAGTAATATACCTATTATCTCCAAAGATGGCTGACGTGTTCATATATAGGTCATAGTAGTCTAGACTTTTAAGGTAATGTGTTTTATTTCAAAACTGTAGTATACTAGTTATACATACTGTATATTATTCTGTAAGCATTGTATAAATATGTATATTTGGTTACAAATTTAAATTTTGACATGTATTTGTTTCGTACATATATTACTGTTAGTGTATTATATAGGTTAATGCATTTATTTTATATTTTTGATATGATCTGTTTTAGTAGCGTGTGTATATATGTATTATAAAGTGAGTTATAAATTTTGCATGAAAGTATGGGTAGGAGTCTGCATAAGTGGGTAGTTATATAAATTCAGTTTGGTTATATATATATATATATATATATATATATATATAAGTCCGCTTATGACAATTATCTTCATTTATCCAGTTCTGATTTTATTCCATTCATTTCTGTTCATCAGTTTTGTTCGTCGATTCGTGCCAATCTCGCTTTACTTTGGAATTTGTGCTTGGATCCGTAACTTATTCCATTGTCTTTTCGTCTCTAGTCTTGGAAGGTGAGAAATCACTCACGATTAATGTTCTTTTATTTATTAAATTTGATTTCAATTGAAACGACAATTGAAATATGCTGCTGTTAGTTAATTACACTGTTATATATGCTGTATAGACTATGACGCTTATATAAAATGTGTTAAGGGGGATAATGGTAACGCCTTAACACTATTTTGATATCTTATATTACTGATAGGCATTATCTACTTATCGTATACTACTACATAGTGGATAGTTTAACGGATCCTTAAAGGATGGTTATTCCAAACATCCTTTGAGTTACTTGTATTTCAATTGCTATTTCACTTGAGTTGGATTTATTGATATAAGAATGTTAATCCCGACTCGAGTGTTTTGTGTTTTGCTTTACGCTCGGGTCAGACTGAGTGTACCAGTATTCGAGACTCACCTTTGGAGTTGGAGCTTCGCTTGGAGATCCAGTTATCTATCCAGTTTCAGATATCCAGTTGATTCTAGTGATGTATTCTGATATTGTATTTGATTATTGTATCCGAGACATTTGTTGTATCTTATTTAACTCTGATATGTATATAGTAGCTTCATGAACTACTATCTTTTGTTTCCGCTGCATTTATAACTCTGTGTCTGTGATCCGTGTTCTATTTATTTACTGTATATGCTCAGTTTTGCCAAATTTAAATTAACAATTCGGTATTTTGAATTATTCAAGTCCGACATGTACGGATGCGAATAGTCTAAAATAGCGGGTCGTTATAATTAGCAACCTTTTTGTCATGTGTGACGCACTTATGAATAAAACATATTTTAAGAAGTATATACAATTTGAAATAATTAATATTTTGTTTGCAATATTGATTATCTTTAATTTGAAAAAGTTCGTTATGTAAGAAAATTATAGTAAAAGACAACATATTTCAAAATCAATACTAAAAATTATAGACATTTTAGTTGGAAAATTGATATATACATAAAGTTTGATAATTTACTTTTGAAAAGATCCAAATTATAGAAAAAGAAAAAATAACCATAATAATGAGATATTCATTGTGCATGAAGTAAAAGGGTAAATAAATAGACTACCATGTTCACCGAGCTCAAATAAAATCGTAGATAAATAAAGATTCCAGTGAGAATAGATCCAAAGTTATGTAAGCAAATCGAACCCTTTAATTTATTGTAAAAATTGATATTTTGTTATTTTTTGCATGTTATAATAAGAACTTCATTTATTTTCGCATTTAGTAAGAATACATGTGTACTTTAATGAAGGCCACCGATTATTTATCATCTCTAATATAATTGAACAAAAGCTTTGAATTGAATTATCTTATCTATAAATTTTGATAAAACAAAAATTAATACAATCGTCTAATATACGCAAAGAAAAAGTGCGTAAGCTCTACTAACTGTAATAAATGCAACGTAGTTATGAAAGGTGAATCTAAAACATAAATACATGATAAGATGCATTAAAATAATATCCATGCCAGACGATTATTTGTAGAATCAGAATTTTAAGTAATAAAAAAAAAGAAAAAAGAAAAAAGAAAAAAATAGAAGAACCCTAGTTAAACATCCTTATCAAGTAGTGTGAAAAACCTGGCCTCCTTTATTACATCTCTTTTCTCTCACCGACCCCTCTTTCTCATTTAATTTAGTTATTTTTTTAACAAAGGAAGAAGAAAATAGGAGAGAGAGGAGAGGGAAAAAAGGGCCTCAGCAGTTATAACAATTTTTAGCGTTCCTGATTATTAGAATCATTGTGATGTCTGCGTGCAAAGTTTTTTTATGTCTGGCTTCATTTCCTCTTCTCTTCTCACTTCCTAAATATTTCAACCAAAAAGCTTGTCTCCGTATAAAACCCTCTACTGCTTTTCAACGAATTCTCCTTTCTATTTAGTCTTTCACCGTGTTTATGGTTTTGGAAGAAACCCACTTCTTGTTTTCAAGTTTGCTATTATCGGACAGCTAGAGCAAGCAACGATACTTGATCTTTTTTTAACGCAATACCCCATTGATAGATTCAAGTGTTTTGTGTAAAAACTAGGAAAAAAAGGGGGGTTTGGGTTCTTTACTAAGTTTTGAAGAACCCCATTTCAAACCCATTTGTTAGATTTTACTACTTTGGCTGTTTGTTAGTTTTTCCCCCAGAGTCTGTGTAATAATGGTGGAAAATACGCCTAAATTTGTAGAGTGGAAGGAGGAGCATATAAATCAAGAGAGAGGAAGCAGACTTGTTCATTATTACCTTGAGGATTCTGACGGGAAATCATATTTAGCGATTATTGGAACTGAGAGGAGTTTAAGGCATATGCTTTATGTTCCATCTGAAGATTTTCATGCAAATTATGGAGCTGAGAAATGGGGGGCTTCACTTCAGAAATGGCGGTCAAAAAAAGAAGTCATTGGTTGGCTTGATTTGTTTACAGGAAAAAGAAGCTCCTTCGGTAATATCTTTGATTTATTATATTGCATTCTTTGTTGATTCTAGATAATAGGTCTGTGTTGTTGCCAACCCTGTTGCTTGAAACTGCTTGATTTGTTTGTTATCTGAAGTAGGATGGTTAGGTTAGGTGTAGCTTTTAACATAGAAAAGCACTTGTTATTTAACATGCAAAAATGTGGCCCTTCCACAATTATAGTATCATCAATTAGAACATGTAAATGTCACCTAATTTGCAGCTATTCAGTAATTTGATTTGAAATATCTGAATCAAGAGGTTCATTAGCAACTTTTGGGTAATGCACTGAATATTTGATAGAGGTGGTTGTGTATTGGTTTGCATTTCAACAATATCTCATTTACGTGCTCATTAGTCATTATTGTATGCAAACAGCTTAAACTTTAGAAACCAAATGTATCTTTATTCTGAAAGCAAATGAAACCAAATATATTTTTCAACAACCATGTCATCATCATTTAAGATATCGTTCTTATCACACAAAGTTGAATATTTAATGCATTTTTTTTGCTAATATCACAGATTTTTTTAACACCTTATCTACTAGCAGCTTGCACATGATCAGGAGATATGATATCATCCTTTGCATAATTCTAACTGATATATGTCCTATGTATTGCATTCTATCTAACACTGGACTCCACTTTAGAATTATATGATTCCACTTTCTAATGTGGTAGGCTTATCCTCTCGTTTTCTCATCCATAGTTCATTAGAATGTAATTTATAGTAAGTTGTAGTAGAGTGGTATTTAGATTGTAATAGGTAACGTGTGCGTGCGCTTGTGCACACACACACATGTGTGTGTGTGTGTGTATATATATATAATACATAATTTAATTTATCCGATTATACTTTGGTGTCCATTTGTCTCATAAGTTTGTTTACGATTATCTGTATTGTACTAAGGCTATTTGATTTGTTATGCATGTTTTGGTTACAAAATATTACCCAATTATCAAATTCAATCAAGATTCTTCTTCATCAGCTGGTAGTTTATTTATCTACAGGATCACCACAAGCACTCCCTTTGACTACTAGTGTTACATTTAATGAACCAAGTAATATTGGATGGTATCAACACAAATATCCGGTATTTATCTATGAGAAGTTTCTCCGAGCTTTAGCATCTTATTATTCTTTTTTATACCAATTCTCACATTTCAGTATTTCACATCAGGAGCTTGTCAGGAGCTCGAGTGAGCAAATCTTGGACATAGAATGGTCTGGTGATTCATGGAGTTGTGGCAAACAGTTGAGGCACTACCGAGCCTTTATTCGTAATGGAATCACAATTTCTGTGAGCACCATTTATTACCTTTATTATTTTAAGCCATGGCAATACCCACTTTGTTTATACTATTGGGCTGTGGACAAACTGTTTTTTTCTTCTTCTTTTTCTTCCCAAGATAATATAGTCATTTGAAATTTATCTTGTTAGCATTTGGTTCATAGAGAGAAGACTATTTGACACAATTAGTTATAATAAAAGGAGGGAAGCAATTATACCTTATATTTGAATGATGAGATTCTTAATTTGAACTTACAGCTTTCTTTAACTTAAACACCATTCCTATTGATATTCATGTTGCTCATATTTTTACTTCCTCTAACATTGTAAGGGGACTGCATTTTACATTTCTGATGCGGTAAAAGTAACTGTATTATGCATATCATCTATTGTACTGTTAATGCTCAAGTCATTTTCCTTTATAAAAACCCATTGATTTGTTTTCTACCTGATAAGTATTATCTTGTGCTAATTTTTGTAGCAAGGAGGAACAGATTCCCTAGTCTATCTTTATTCAGTTAGCAAGGAGGAACAAATTCCCTAATCTATCTTTATTAAGTTATCCATAGACTATCTACTCGGTCCAAATTTGAATTTTCTTGAATAGCAATTACCTTTATGCAGGCTCACTCCTTTGTTCTCATAATGGCTGAACATGAAAACCGCTATCTTGCTTACCTTGAAGATATGTATGAAGATAAGAAATGGCAGAAGAAAATCAAGGTCCGATGGTTTCATCAAACCAGAGAGGTCACTTGCAAAATACCGCCTCCAGTTCCTCATCCATGTGAAGTATTCTTCACGCCCTTCTCACAAGTGATCAGTGCAGAATGTATAGATGACATTGCTGTGGTTTTAACTCCTGAACATTATGCAAAATGTTTAGCCACACTTTCACGCTCATCTTCACTTGGAATTCGATTGTGTTTTCGTCAGTACAGTAAAAACAAATTCAAGCTTTTTGATCTTAGAAGCTTGCGAGGGTATTTTGAACAGCCAATCCTTTCATGCATTGATCTGGATGAGCTTGGTCAAGGAAATCCCATAAAGCGTGGAGGTTCTAAAAGAATTAAGTTTATCAATGGTCCACCTAGAATGTCAGAACATGATAACAGTCACAAACTGAAATATGAATTGGGGAAGGGAAGAAATATTTCAACAGAGCTTAGAAGACCAATTAATCCAGTAAATAGAGCTGCACCACGTTTTGGTATTGGTGAGAAGATAGAGTTTCTTTGTCATGACAGTGGCATCAGAGGTTGCTGGTTCAATTGCACGGTGTTGCGATGTACTCATAAGAAGTTGAAGGTTCAGTATGATGATTTGCAGGATGAGGATGGACATGGAAATTTAGTGGTAATACATACATGCACATTCATGTGTTTTTTACATAGAACTATTCGTGCACCTTCACATAATTCTTATTTCAATTAAGAAATGTGTTGGAGGCTAATAGTTAGATACATTATGCACATTGTCTTTTTAGCCTTTTCTTGTTCACATGCACACTATTTTAAACCTCCTTTTCACAATTATATTATACCCCAAGTAAAATTTAATAGAATCATCCTATTAAAGCTAGTTTTTATCCAGTAGGACTGGCGTTTGCGGCATTTACTCAACTACTTGTATAACATTAATTGTTATATTTGAAAACAGCAAAATTTCTTGACAGGTCTCCTCCTCCCATTTCTCTAAACAAGGACCCTTTTTTTCTCCCTTCAATCAAACGAGAAAACAGTAAAACAATGAGTTCTTTTTGTTACTAACACATTTCTTTTTTTTAGTTCTATGTTCTAACGGTATTTTCTGTATAAAATCATGAATCATATTGTGGACAAGAAATTAAAATTGCTCTATTGGCTGTAGGAATGTGTTCTTGTCAATAGAATAGCTGCTCCTGATAAGTTGAGTATGAGATGCTCAGGTCGACTACATGTTCGACCACGCCCCTTGGCAAGTTGTCTACTTGAAAGAGTTGATTTGAAAATTGGAACTGCGGTTGATGCATGGTGGAGTGATGGTTGGTGGGAAGGAGTTGTAATAGGAATAGCAAGTTTTGGAGATGATAGCTTGCAGGTGTACTTTCCAGGTAAGATTTCCTTCTATTTATGCATATCTCTAAGATGCTATTTTCTATACTTTACTAGAATGAATTGTTATTGTGGTAGAACGAACTATAACATTGTTTTCAGAGCCTGATTTCACATACGAGAGTTTTTATTATTCCTGCCACTATGTCAAATTTATGTTATATTGATTATTAGGTGCCCCCCATTAAATGGAGAAGCATTAATTGTTACCGTTTGAAGTTCCCAAGTTTGTTGACTTTGATGATTAAATGAATGTGTGAATTGAAGTGTGGGCTTTATGCATGACTAATGAAGTCTTTGTTACATTAAATAAGTATTTTATGACTATTGCAAGCTTCCGTTCAATTGATATGCATACATACATGCACACACACATATTCATACATAATTACATACATACATGTATGTATGTATGTATATATGTGTGTGTATGCATAATAAATGAGAATTCGAGAGTGAAAAATAAAAATAAAAACATTAAAATGTAGTCCTTTTTAGCAAAAACATTCCTTTGTATCATTAAGAGATGAAAGTGAGTTCCTCCATACCAAGATGAAATTTGTCTCCACTTAGAGAGAGATAACCAAAGTTTCTCCATTATGAGAGATATAAAGAATTTCTCTATTATGAGAGATATAGAGAGTTCCTCAATTAGAGATAGAGATGAAAGAGACTTCTGTCCCCTCTGTTTTGGAGATATAAATATTTGTTGATTGATTTTTTACGTATTCAAGGGAGAGTGTTACCTGTTACCACAATTGTGAGGGATATCATATACTTTTGTTTTCGTTATTGTCATACATACGGTGGAGTTATGTCTGTGATTTTTCTCATTTTGGGGTTTGCATGTTAAATTGCTTGTCTTGCCTTCTTCTATTATTCCATTGTTTGTTCTTATAGCAATAAACAGTTTGGTTACCGTTCCACCATAGTCGTTTAGAACTTCTGTCATCAAACGTGAGGATAAATGAGGAATGACCTTCCTCTCATACGTTCTTTTATTTGATTTAACATGTTTAATGCATTTATATTTATAGATTTAAGTTTGTGCCGCATTATTCTTTTGTCAAATCAATTATTCACCTTCATTATCTTAAGGAAAGTAATATCAAATTCAAAAAATCAAGGTATTAATAGGATTGCCAATAATGGCTAATGCCAAATGAAGTTGTCAGCCGATACTATTACCTTTTCTATTGTCAATTAATTTGCACTTACATTATAACTTAATAAACCTCTTTGTTGCGGCCTTTAAGCTTTTACTACCAAAGCACATGGGCCTAAGAAAATGTACCAACGCATGACCAGCCATGATTTTTTATTTTGTCTCAATCTCTACATTTTTAAACCTAAATATTGTTTTACCACGATGAATAATAATTTGTCTTCAAGAAGTAACATGTTTATGCCACCTTAGGCGAAGATATGTACATGATATGCAAGAAGAAAAACCTTCGACTTTCGAAAGACTGGGTGGAAAACAAATGGATTGACATCAAAGCTAAAGTCGACATCTTATCAGTGATTTCTACGGTAAGCCCCAAAGCAAAGCTAAACCCATGTTCAATTCTGGTTAAGCATGCTGAATCCGGAAGCTCTGCAATGTCTGACCATGTCACAATAGACATTAAAGCTTATTCAGTCGATGAAGACAAGCAGATAGAGCATTCTTACAGTATAAAAACTACTACTTGCCCAATTCTTGGAGTCGATACAAATGATGCCATTAAACCAAATTCAATTGATGAAAATAACCAGACTGAAGCTTCTTGCACCGACAAAATTGCTACTTGCCCAGTTCTTGTTGGAGTTGATACAAATGAAGAAAAGGAGACTGAAGCTTCGATCGAATTAAAAACTACTTCCCCAGTTGTTGATAATCAAGTTACTACAAGTGATGAAGATGATTCAGCAAAACCTGACGAGCAGGTGAACTCAAGGAAGCGGCATGATAGAGAAGATGAAGTTATCGGTGAATATATGGATGTTGATAATAGTTGAGATTAGTGTATTTAAATGTTTAGCCTACGCACCCTCGGTTATTGTTATTATGTATTTTCTGTGCAAGTTCATTATAGGAAGATGACGTATTGTGGGTATCTAATTGCATGATAATGTTTGTGTTTACGAGAAACTTTGTAATTTGAACTATTAATGCGTCTCCCATTTTTTGTATCCTCTTGATTGCGATGGAGAAGATGCAAATCTTTGTATTTGTACTGACCGTTGCTTTCCTAGTTTTGAATGCAAATGTTCATGAAATTTGTTGGTTGGTGTTTTTGGGTTTGTTTACAAATGTAAACCTGTTTCTGGTTTGAAACTTGCAGTGGTATATGATTGAAAGAGATCTTAATTATTGAATATGCACTATCATGATGTCGTATAACCTTCTTATGTCTTTAGGGTAGCAGGTATTTTATTTTTTGGACTGGGCTAAGCAGGCAGTCATCTCAGACTATAATCAAATTATTACAAGCAAGATTCTATAGATGTATTTGTTCGGTTGGTTGTGCTTATGTATTCTCCTTATCTGTGTTGCATTACGAAGGCAGCATTATCACTAGTCTGTGAGCTATTTGGCCATGGTGTTTAGTTTACATCAATGACCATGATCAATCATTCATTGTAGAAATTCTTAAGGTTCATGTTTAGTGCAAGCTTGCTCTCTTTAAACCATCTCCAACGGATTCCGTCTTTAATTTTCATGATCATTAATGTTAGGAATTAATCTTTGCTAGCACCCCCAACAGATGACCGTTTATTTAACGAGTGTTTTTTATGCTTAATGTGTACGAACAATATTAGAATTTAAGAGAAGAAGATTAGCTAAAATGTAATGATAAGGAGATTAGTCTTTAATTTTTAGACATTAAGGTTCTTTATATGTGTAACATCCCCTATCTAGAGGCCCAAAACTAAGTGCTACAGATGCTGCAGTCATCTATAGTATTAGCTTCCGACGATTAAATATGGCTATGTTCATGGTATCAATAATATCAGAAACACTTGAATATAAAACAAAACACAGATTTCAAAACAAATTTTACTTCATTATATTTCAAAACCAAATGTTTCACATTCCCAACACATAATCTCAAATTCGTTTCCAAGCACAGATAAAATATACTTATTACAAATACGCCAAGAGCGGTATACAAAGATACCCCCTTGGATGATCAGAGTCATAGAGTCATAATAGACTAAATACAAAACACAATGGAAATACATCAAAACATAAAACAAGAACTACAACTCATAAATAGCTATCCATTTGCCTCCTGCAAGCCTCCAATAGCCTTATTCGTCATCCTACTAAAACCTGAAAAGGCCTTCAACCCTCAGCCTACTCAAATTAATTTTGAGCACCCGAGAGTTTAAGGGGAAAACATAAACTTGGAGTCAGGCATAAAGCCTGGTATGAATAATACTATACATCCTGAAATAAATATGTTAAGTGAGACCATGCCGCTTAGCGGAACGAGTTTTCCCTTGCTAACATCCTTTTAGAACATATCTTTGCAAAACCTTTTCCTGCAATCAAAACTGATTAAACACTGTAAAGCATCATTATGTAAACATACATAAACATCAGGTAATAATGAACTATCTGTTCAAACACATAAGTTTTGTTTGGATGTCTTTTAACCTTTGGCTGACTCGGGCCTATCAAACAATATAATCAAAATTAATCTAACACATGTTAGCCATTCTTCTTTTGGATGATCTATCCTTAACTATCAGTTAAATACTTCACTTCTGGACGGTCTGTCCTTAACTATCTGTTAAATACTTCTCTTCTGGATGGTCTGTCCCTAATTTAATCATCTCCCAGGTCTTTCCGATCCTAATGGTTTTTCGGACTCACCAATAACCTATCTGTATACAACATATATTCCTTTTAGTGCGTAATCATAATTTTAGTCTACCTGTGACCAATCCCTACACACTGGAATTTTGGACAACAATTAGCTGGGGCTACTAGCTAATGTATAGGGCGCGACTCCATACTAGTCTCATTTGGTATTCTATCATCTGAGTCATTTTCACCTAAGGATCCCCTCCTATGATTTTCCTTGAAAATGTTTTCAAAATGATTTAAATCCTTTAAATCAAACTTAAACAAGGAAAAGTATATAACCTTTATGCTTTACTCAAAATCATATCACCATGTTATATATATATATATATATATATATATATATATCTTTACTCAAATCTTAGTTGATGAAAACATTTAGTCACTTGAAAGAACCTCTTTCTAAACTTTTGAAATCATCTCTTTCAAAAACGATATCAAACCTTTCGAAACTATTGAAAAACAAACCTTTCGAAAGCAATAAGACTTTGGACATCCTCCTTTAGAGTTACTTTAAACATTGCCTTAGAAAAACCTTCCATCTCAAACCTATCGAATCCATTGAACTAAACCTTTCGAAACCATTGAATTAAACCTTTCGAAGCCATTGAACTAAAACCTTTCAAAACCATTCAATAAACAACCTTTCGATAACATTCAATAAACAACCTTTCGAAGGCATTAAACCTCTTAAAACATAAACCTTTCGAAGACTTACTGGGTTCAATTTAAAACAAGTGGAAAACCTTCTTTTAAAACCTTTCGACTTCATTGGAAACAAGGGTAAATCACCTAAGTCGAAAGCTCTCTTTCGAAAGCATGGCGAAGCGGCTACTTTTAAAACAGGTAAACCTTTCGACTTTGTCGAAAGATTCAAATCAAAACAAAACAAAACAAAAGTGGCAGTAACCTTTCGACTGTGTCAAAAGGTTTCAAAACAAAATAGTGATAAAACAGCAGTAACCTTTTGACCATGTTGAAAGGTTTAAAACCTTTATTTTAAACATTTGACCTGGTCGAAAGCAGCCATGTCGAAAGCTCTTATTCGAAAGCAAAGCAGGCTATCTTTGGTTTATGAAACAAACACACTTCAACCTCTTTGGCAACCAACCTTTCGACTTAAAACCCTTTGACTCTATCCAATTCATTACGTACCGAGTAACTTGATACCATATGCATGGATTTGATCTTGTCGAAAGCTATGAACCTCTCAACCTTGCCGAAAGGTTTGGGTCGGAAGGTTTAATGCTGTAAAAGGCCGAAACATGCTAAAAATATGATTTCTTTGTTTTTAACATAAAAAATATAACTTTTCAACTAATCTGCCTTTGTTTGTCAAATTCTCATTGGTTAATAATTTTTTTTAGAAAAGTGCTACCACTATTTTCAGAATTAAATAATCATTTATTTTATAAAATGTCCATTCCCCTTAATTAAATATATAAAACATTTAAGTTCCATACATTAAATAATTTTATATATTCATCAAATCACTAAGGAAAAATTTGGAAAAACCTCAGAAAATCTATTTTAATATGTTTTCCAACATATAAAATTTTCAAACCCAAATAATATTTATTTCAACCGTAAATAATTTACAACCCAATAAATCATTTTCTTAACTAGAAAATTAATATAAAATCCACATTAACTCAGAAAATTATGAAAATTGAAACCCATCTCTAAAATATCATTTCTGACCTATATTTAAATTTTCAAGACATTTGGATGTCATCAAATAGGGTTTCCATGTCAAACATATCACAAAAACTAACATGAACATATATAATTCTTCAACAAGCATATATATAACTTTAATCATCAAAACATGGCATATACTTGCAAAAACATTTTGGATCTAATCAAAAAACCGAAAACCATATGAAAATGGGATGCAGCAATTATTCACCTTAGCTTTGAGATTATAAGATGTGAGATTTGATGTTGATTATGTTGATTATCTTCCTTCACTTGAATCCTAGCTTTAATCTTTCCTTGAGAACAATAATGGTGGCCGACCTTGGTAAAATTTTAGTTTGAGTGAAAATGAAATGAACGTGAGTTTCATTTTCTAAGGGTTTAGGGTATAAGCCTTTCCTATTTCTCATATTGCCCTTACTCATTCCTAACACATTAGTTCAAATTGTTTTATTTGATTTATAATTAACATGGCACAACTACCCTTAATTTAATCAAGTCTCAACCCATTGATCTCCACATTATTTTATTTTATTTACCCAATTAATTATTCTAAATAGTGTTATAAAAATATGGGGTGTTACAGACTCCACATCTTAAAGAATTTCGTCCTCGAAATTACGATAAGGTACACAATCAAAACAACCAAAGGTAAAACATACCATCAAACAACTCTGGATAAGCATCTCTAATCCTGCTCTCAGTCTCCCAAGTACAGTCTCTAGCATCGTCACTCCACTGGACCTTTACTAATTTGAGTGTCTTCTTAACTTCTTCTCATCTCTAGCCACAATCTAAATTGGCTTTCTAACTATTGGCAAGTCCGGCTCTACTACTAAATCCTCTAGTACTGTAGGTGCTATAGTAGTCTCTGGGTCTCTAATACATTTTCTAAGATGAGAAATATGGAATACATCATGGACTCCAGCCAAACTGCTCGGTAACTCTACTCTATAAGCGAGTTTCCCGATCCCCTCAACAATACGGAAATGTCCAAAGAATCTAGGTGATAACTTCCTTGACTTTCCAAATCTAATCAAACCCTTCATCGGTGAAACCTTAATAAACACATAGTCTCCAACCGAGAATTCCAATTCTTTCCTTCTTCTGTCAGCATAACTTTTTTGCCTAGACTGAGCTTCCTTCATCCTAGCTAGGATCAACTCAATCTTCTCTACGGCTTCTTTCACCAAGGCCGGACCAAGAACTAGTCTATCCCTCATCTCCAACCAACATACGGGAGATTTGCATGGTCTTCCATACAAAGCTTCAAATGGTGCCATCCTAATACTAGTCTTATAACTATTGTTATACGAGAACTCGACTAAATGGAGATGGTCTTCCCATGATCCCCCGAAATCCAATACACAAGCTCTTAACAAATCCTCCAAGACTTTGTTAACTCTTTCCTTTTGCCCATCAGTCTGTGGATGGTAAGCGGTACTCATATTGAGATTGGTTTCTAATGCTTCCTGTAGACTCTTCCAGAACTCACTAGTAAACAATGAATCTCTATCACTGACAATACTACTAGGAATCCCGTGCAGTCTAACCACATTCTTCATAAACAACTTCGCCAAAATAGGTGCTGTCCTAGTTGACTTTACTGGAATGAAATGAGCACTCTTTGTTAGTCTATCTACTATGACCCATATGCTTTCATTCTCTTTACTAGATCTTGGCAACCCATCAATGAAATCCATTGAGATAGAATCCCACTTCCACAATGGAACTTCCAATGGTTGAAGCAATCCACTTGGCTTCTGGTGTTCAGCTTTTGCTTGTTGACAATTCAAGCACTGCTTAACACATACACCAATATCCCGTTTCATACCTTTCCAGAAGAAACTTCTCTTCATACCCTGATACATCTTAGTTCCTCCTGGATGGATAGTGAACTTCGAACGATGGCATTCATCCAAAACTTCCTTCCTCATGTCTCCTACATTCGGAACACACAACCTTCCTTTCTTTCTCAACCACCCATTTTGGTCAAGACTGAAATCCTTTAAGTCATCGCCCTATACTCCTTCTCTTAACCTTTTGATCCGTTCAGCCAAAACTGGATCCTCCTCCTATTTAGAAGCTATCTTCTCAATCATTACCGGTCGAACTTCTAAACAAGACAATACAACATTAACTGCACTAGAACCTGCCTCGGATCTAAACTGCACTTTACAAGCAGATAATGCTTCTAAATATTTCCACTCAGCAATCATAGCCAATACTGCATTCTGATGTTTCCTGCTAAGTGCATCCGCTACCTTATTTCCTTTCCCGGGTGTGTATTCAATTCAAAAATCATAAGCAGCAATAAACTCCAACCATCTCTGCTGTCTCATGTTCAGCTCCTTCTGAGAGAACAAGTATTTCAACGACTTATAATCTGTATAAAGTTCAAATCGCTCTCCCAAAAGATAATGCCTCCACACCTTCAAAGCAAATATAACGACAACTAACTCTAAATCATGTGTAGGATACCTCACTTCATGTGGTCTGAGCTATCTAGAAGCATAAGAAACCACTTTACCTCTTTGCATCAACACAGCTCCCAATCTAGTTCCACACACATCAGTATAAACAACCAAATCTTGATTCCCCTCCGGAACCACTAACACCGGTGCATGGGTCAATAAGTGTTTCAAGCTCTAGAATGCTTCCTCACACTTATCAGTCCATACAAACTTCATATCTTTTCGTGTAAGCTTAGTCATCAGTGCAACTATTCGTGAAAAATCCTTTATAAACCTTCGATAATATCCAGCCAATCCAAGAAAACTCTTTATCTTGGTCACCGTCTCGAGTCTCTTCCAATTATTCACTGCCTCAATCTTAGTCGGATCTACAGACAACCCGTTCTATGAGACTATATGACCAAGGAACTTCACTTCCTTCTTCCAAAAATGGCACTTTGAAAACTTAGCCTTCAACTGATGTTCCCTCAATGTCTCAAGCACAACTCTAAGATGAACTTCATGCTCCTTCTCATCCCTAGAGTATATCAAAATATCATCTATGAAGACCAACACAAATCTATCCAGGTGCTCTCGGAAAATTCGGTTCATCAAATCCACAAAGAATGCCGGTGCATTAATTAGTCCGAACATCATAACTAACCATTCGTACGATCCATACCTTGTCCTAAACGTCGTCAAAGGAATATTATCTTCTGCCACTCTAAGCTGATGAAATCCAATTGCTAAATCCAGCTGAGAGAATACCTTGGGTCCACTTAACTGATCGAACAAATCGTCAATTCTCAGCAATGGATATCGGTTCTTTACCGCCTTCTCATTCAACTTACGATAATCGATACATAGCCTCAATGATCCGTTCGGCTTCTTAGCAAACACCTCAGCTGCTCCCCAAGGTGAACTACTCGGTCGAATAAAATTCTTGCCTTCCAAATCCACCAACTGCACCTTCAACTCTCTCATCTCCGTAGGTGTCATCCTGCTTGGTGGCCTACTCACCGGTTCTGCTCCAGGCACCAAATCAATTTGAAACTCAATGGCTTGTTTCGGTGGTAATCCAACTAACGACTCAAACACATCAGCAAACTCTCTAACCACAAAGACTCGATGCAACTCATCATCTAACTCCATGATACCCAGTAAAGCATTTACTTCGCAACTAGGGTTCTCTACAGTATAAACTATCCGATCACTACAATCCGGGTGACTAAGTGATATTTTCCTATCGTTGCAAAATATCCTAGCATCATATTTACTTAACCAATCCATCCCAAGGATAATACAAAATCCCACAAAATTAAACACATGCAAACAACAGTCAAAAGTATGATCTAGCAAATCAAACTCTAAATGGTCACACCTCATCCCAAGTGTTGCATACCCTCATGTCGGATTTGCAACCCTTAAGGAAGTAACTAAGTATGAGGGCTGTAAATTAAGCTTATCTACTAAACATCAAGAAATAAAAGAACGTGATGCACCAGTATCAAATAGAATGCTAACAAACATACCGTGGATCTGTAGCGAGCCTCCCAGAACAGCCTTCCCTTTCTCCTGCACAACTGGCCTTGAAGTTGCGGGCTCTAATGCATAAACTCGCCCTACCTTCTTTAGCAGGCTCCTTGCATTGGTTCTTATAATAGCCGATCTGATCACAATTAAAGCATTGGATGTTCTTCTTTCCAACTACTTCTTTCCCTTTCTCTTTTCCTTTTCCAGTACGACACTCATTAGCATAGTGTCCTTTCTTATCACATTTATAACAAACCACCTCATCTTTTCCCTTCTTTTGTGCTCCTCCCTTCCGAGCATTCTTCTTATGGAAAAACTTTCTTTTCTGGCCTTGTCCCACCTGGACCTCCTTCATTTTCTTCCTCAAATAAGCTAACATCTCTTCCTGCCTTAGCACCATTTCTACCACTACATCGGTTGGATCCCTTAAGTTCGGCAAAGTAGCACTTATTAACTCCGACCTCAAGCCTCTTGTAAACTTTTCATTCCTCCTGATCACCATATCAACCAAAGCAAACCCGTACCGGGCTAACTCTTCAAACTTTCTTGCATACTCAAGAACAGACATCTCCCCATGTTCTAGTTCTACAAACTTCCTCACCAATGCCGATTGCGCCATCACCGACATAAACCTTTCTTGAAACCTCCTCCTAAACTCCTCCCAAGCTATGGTTTCCTCATCAACACCAGCTACTACGGTATTCCACCAGAATAAGGCAGCTCCCTGAAGCTGTCTCGAAGCTAGTCTCCTCTTTGCTCGTCATTCAATCTTAAGTCAGCAAAGATTCTCTCATAATGCAGCAGCCAATTTTCCACCTCAATCGCATCTTCAGTTCCAATGAACGGCTTCCTTCCAAGCCTGGTATAGTCTCTGCTCAAGTTAGCATACTGGTTGACCATCAGAGCTTCCTAAACTCCACCTCCAGCAGCATTTCCTCCGACAACTCCAGCTGCAATTCTAGCTTGCATCATGTTTACAAAGAACTGATACATGACTCCCATGTCCACTTGGGGAATCCCAGCACCAAGATTTTCAGCTTGAGCCTGACCAGGACCTCTCCTAGCATTTGGTCGGGCATTTCCACTAGTGGTGGTGCTATCTCCTCCAAGATTAACTCTGCCTCTTCTTCCTTCCATATCTGTATTCAAACCTCGTAAGATACAGATGAATAGCCTAACTAAGATAGGAGTCTAGAGATATAGCGTATACTTATATATATATATAGCAAATACAAGTACGTTACTATAGCGTTATCCCATACCCCGATCTTAACTCTAATTACTAAGGGTTATGTTTTCAAAACCAATTTTAGTTAAAGTATTTCATAAACCATGCTCTGATACCAAGCTGTAACTTCCCCTATCTAGAGGCCCAAAACTAAGCGCTACAGATGTTGCAGTCATCTATAGTATTAGCTTCCGGCGACTAAATACGGCTATGTTAATGGTATCAATAATATCAGAAGCACTTGAATATGAAACAAAACACAGATTTCAAAACAAATTTTACTTTATTATATTTCAAAACCAAATGTTTCACATTCCCAACACATAATCCCAAATTCGTTCCCAAACACAGATAAAATATAATTGTTACAAATACGCCAAGAGCGGTGTATGAAGATACCCCCTTGGATGATCAGAGTCATAGAGTCATAATAGACCAAATAAAAAACACAGCGGAAATGCATCAAAACATAAAACAAGAACTGACACTCATAAATAGCTATCTGTTTGCCTCCTACAAGCCTCTGGTAGCCTAATTCGCCATCCTACTAAAACTGAAAAGACCTTAACTCCTCAGCCTACTCAAATTAATTTTGAGCACCCGAGAGTTTAAGGGGAAAACATAAACTTCGAGCCAGACATAAAACCTGGTATGAATAATACAATACATCCGAGAATAAATATGTTAAGTGAGACCACGCCGCTTAGTAGAACAGGTTTGCCCTCACTAACATCCTTTTAAAACATATCTTTGCAAAACCTTTTCCTGCAATCAAAACTGATTAAACACTGTAAAGCATCATTATGTAAACATACATAACCATTAGGTAATAATGAACTATCTGTTCAAACACATAAGTTTTGTTTGGATAACTTTTAACCTTTGGCTGACTCAAGCCTACCAGATAATATAATCAAAATTAATCTAACACTTGTTAGCTATTCTTCTTTTGGATGATCTATCCTTAACATCTGTCAAATACTTCACTTCTGGACGGTCTGTCCTTAACTATCTATTAAATACTTCTCTTCTGGACGGGCTATCCCTAATTTAATCATCTCTAAGGTCTTCCTGATCCTAATGGTATTTCGGGCTCATCAATAACCTATCTGTATACAACATATATTCCTTTTAGTGCGTAATCATAATTTTAGTCTACCTGTGACCAAGCACTATACACTGGAATTTTGGACAACAATTAGCTGGGGCTAATAGCTAATATATAGGGCGCGACCACATATTAGTCTCATCTGGTAATCTAATATCTGAGTCATTTTCACTTAAGGATCCCCTTCCATGAATTTCCTTGAAAACGTTTTCAAAATGATTTAAAACCTTTAAATCAAACTTAAACAAGGAAAAGTATATAATCTTTATGCTTTACTCAAAATCATATCACCATGTTATATATATACCTTCTTTACTCAAATCTTAGTTGATGAAAACATTTAGGCACTTGAAAGAAACTCTTTCTAAACTTTTGAAATCATCTCTTTCAAATCCGATATCAAACCTTTCGAAACTATTGAAAAACAAACCTTTCGAAAGCAATAAGACTTTGGATATCCTCCTTTAGAGTTACTTTAAAACATTGCCTTAGAAAATCCTTGGAAAATCTTCCATTTCAAACCATTCGAATCCATTGAACTAAACCTTTCGAAACCATTGAATTAAACCTTTCGAAGACATTGAACTAAAACCTTTCGAAACCATTCAATAAACAACCTTTCGACTTCATTCAATAAACAACCTTTCAAGTTCATTGAAAACAACCTTTCGAAACCATTCAATAAACAACCTTTCGAAGGCATTAAACCTCTTAAAACATAAACCTTTCGAAGACTTACCGGGTTCAATTTAAAACAAGTGGAAAACCTTTTTTAAAACCTTTCGACTTCATTGGAAACAAGGGTAAATCACCTAAGTCGAAAGCTCTCTTTCGAAAGCATGGCGAAGCGGCTACTTTTAAAACAGGTAAACCTTTCGACTTTGTGGAAAGGTTATAACCAAAACAAAACAAAGAGGCAGTAACCTTTCGACTGTGTCGAAAGGTTTCAAAACAAAATAGTGATAAAACAGCAGTAACCTTTCGACTGTGTCAAAAGGTTTCAAAACAAAATAGTTATAAAACAGTAGTAACCTTTCGACTGTGTCGAAACGTTTAAAATCTTTATTTTAACCATTTGACCTGGTTGAAAGCAGCCATGTCGAAAGCTCTTATTTGAAAGCAAAGCAGGCTATCTTTGGTTTATGAAACAAACACACTTCAACCTCTTTGGTAGCCAACCATTCGACTTATAACCCTTCGACTCCGTCCAATTCATTACTACCAAGTAACTTGATATCATATGCATAGGTTTGACCTTGTCGAAAGCTATGAACCTCTCGACCTTGCCGAAAGGTCTGGGTCGGAAGGTTTAATACCGTAAAAGGCTGAAACATGCTAAAAGTATGATTTCTTTGTTTTTAACTTAAAAAGGATAACTTTTCAACTAACTTGCCTTTATTTGTTAAATTTTCATTGGTTACCAAATATTTTTAGCAAAGTGCTTTTCAGAATTAAATAATCATTTTATTGCCCCTTCCTCTTAATTAAATAAATAAAACATTTAAGTCCCATACCTTAAATAATTTTATATATTCATCAAATCATTTAGGAAAAATCTGGAAAAATCCCAGAAAATATATTTTAATACGTTTTCCAACATATAAAATTTTCAAACCCAAATAATTATTATTTCAACTGTAAATAGTTTATAACCCAATAAATCATTTTCTTCACTAGAAAATTAATATAAAATCCACATTAACTCAGAAAATTATGAAAATTGATACCCATATCTAAAATATAATTCGGACCTATATTTAAATTTTCAAGGCATTTGAATGTCATCAAACAGGGTTTTCATGTCAAACATGTCATAAAAACTAACGTGAACATATATAATTCATCAACAAGCATATATATAACTTTAATCATCAAAACATGGCATATACTTGCAAAAACATTTCGGGTATAATCAAAAACCGTAAACCATATGAAAATGGGATGTAGCAATTATTCACCTTAGCTTTGAGATTATAAGATGTGAGATTTGATGTTGATTATGTTGATTATCTTCCTTCGCTTGAATCCTAGCTTTAATCTTTCCTTGAGAACAATAATGGTGGCCGGCTTTGGTAAGATTTTAGTTTGAGTGAAAATGAAATGAACGTGGGTTTCATTTTCTAAGGGTTTAGGGTATAAGCCTTTCGTATTTCCCATAGTGCCCTTACTCATTCCTAACACATTAGTTCAAATTGTTTTATTTGATTTATAATTAACATGGCACGACTACCCTTAATTTAATCAAGTCTCAACCCATTGATCTCCACATTATTTTATTTAATTTACCAAATTAATTATTCTAAATAATGTTATAAAAATATGGGGTGTTACAATATGTTCCCCCCCACCCCCACAACACCCCTCCAAAAGAGAAAAATGTGTACGAGCTACATTAGAATTAGCAGTGCTTTGTTAAAATCTGTAATTATAATCATGAACAATGAAATGTATATTTTTGTAGTGGATATAGAATTCTTTAATTTCGAAACCACATTAATTTTGTGCATGTTTATTTTTTTTTCATTTACTAAAATTAATTGATCTCGCATGCGTTTCAACAAACAGTTTATATATGCCTTCACATCGGCAATTTAATCCTTCGATTTCTTTTGAAATCAGTAACTACGTCTAAATATTTTATAATGTCCAAAAAGACTATTTCTCGATTCCCAATTACTTCCACCATTCCTCATCATCAAAAAAGCTCAAGCAGAAGCTAAACAAAATCTTGACGTTGATAAGATCTCCAACCAACTCTTTGAAAACCAATCAAGGTTAGAAAACGTGAACTACAAGAAGATAGTGTCCTAATTCTTGATGCTATTCCCAAGATGGTTGATCGACTTTATCAAAGAATAGAAGGAATATAAATATTGGTAACCAAAAATCATTTAAATACTCGATCAACTATCAACCACTCGATTGTTCATCACAAAAGATCCTTACAGGAGCAGACTGAATGGAAATTGATAAGAATAATGGTGTTCTCGGTTTTGATAACGATATAGCACGTGCAAGTTCATCATAGAGTTGACATGCCAATCTCAACCTTCAATCAAAGGAAAAGAAAACATACGCAAGACCCAGGTTATAAGAGTGAACTGTTGCAACTACGTACCCTAAAAAGGAAGATTACCACTAGAGATGAAGATGAAGCCAATTCAATATTTATAGGTGTGCTTGTAGTCTCAACTAACTTCGAAGTTCAAGCAACAATTGAGCATAGGTTGGGATCTGATACCTATCCTGAACACCCTAGCTTGTGTCAGTAAAGGTGTAATGAGTCAATCAAGAGCTTCATTAAGTGGTTCAAGGACAAAATCACCAGAACATGGATCGCCAATGATGCTGAAATGCCATTGATTGCTCCTTTGGGGTCAGGGAAGGGACATCATTTTTGTTAGATATCATGAGGAATGCTTGTAGAAATATAAAGGACTTTCACAAAAGAGTCAATGGTCACATTCGGGTAGAATAAGCTCAAAAGCCATGTAATTACAATAACAAAGCTACTCAGAGGATGGTTGACAACAAAAAGTGAGGAGAAGGGGCTTAAAACCATCCAAATAAGCAACCTAGAGACTCCAGCCATATATCACACACTCCATTGATCCATTGCATAGGAAACATCTTTGAGGCTACTAAGGTGACTTCCTGTACAATTATCCAAGCAAAGGTAACAAAGCTTAGAAGTCCATGAGGAAAAATATTACCACTTCTATAGGGCGACATGATACAGATGAACATTGACAC
This sequence comes from Allium fistulosum, assembly GCA_030737815.1. Taxonomy (NCBI): domain Eukaryota; kingdom Viridiplantae; phylum Streptophyta; class Magnoliopsida; order Asparagales; family Amaryllidaceae; genus Allium; species Allium fistulosum. The sequence goes on along the minus strand of JASFAW010000015.1, from coordinate 13,010,682 downwards.
CATCAGAATAAGATTGAATGTTTTATTTACAAAAGTTACTTTAGGAGGTTTATTCAGGAATTACACCACAGTCACCTTTAGATCCAAATGCAAATACGATTGGAAATCCAAGTGTAATGATAGGGTCTATCCACAATGGACCACATCTGGTTGGAACTAGGAAGAAAGCAAAAGAGAGATATGTGGATAAAGCTAAGGGTAGGAACTGAGTGGTCTGTTGGATTAGGTACATTGGCAGAAGGGTAAAGGGGAAAAAATCATTTTACTAATTTGCACTAGATCTTATTTTGTGTTTAAACGAACAATTTATTTACACTAAATCATTTTAGGGGTCATTAACAAAGGAGTTTGATGACTTGATTTAATTTAATTAAAATTATTTTAAAACTCTAATGTATATATATTTATATATTATGTAATAACTTTATATATATATGTTATATACACTATTTGATTCAACTTTAATTTTGATTTACCATTTTTAAGTGTTCAATTCATAATGCAAACATTGTAAATATTATAAACTGTCCTAGGGAATATAAATGTGAATGTCAATATATGTATATATAACCATTGTGATTTATTGTTATATATAAGGAAATAATGTCAAGGACGTAACATAATGATTCATCATGAAAAGCAATGTCACACACATATATGTATATTCATTTATTTATTTTTGGCCATTAGCAAAGGATATTTATTTGCATACTTTTATATATTAATATTATTAATAATATATACATGTTCGACTATGATAAAAGAATATTTTTCCATTATATATATATTATAAAGGTTGAACTAATATATATATATATCATATTGATATATTTTCTGTTTAAAAATTTGAAATTTAATCAATTTTGACCGATTCAAACATTTATCTAAACATAAATTTTTTAAACCAAACATAATATATATATATATATTAAATTTAAAATCGTATATATATATATGTGTGTGTGTGTGTGTCTGTATGTATATTGAAATTGAAAATAATTTTTTTTAACTCCAAGAAAACAAAACATTTCTTATTTTAAAAACCATAAGGAAATTATTATATGAATTTAATTTAAACTGAAACGAATATATATATATATATATATATATATATATATATATAAGCCATAAGGAAAAAAAATTAATTTTTTTATATAAGTATAATTAACCATATATATAAATATATAAAATTTTATTTTTGAATTTTTTTATATCATGGCCGAAAATAATTTATGGTATATGAGATTTTTCAATATATAAAATATATGTGTACCTTTTTAAATCTGTCGATTATAGACATGTCGGTTGCTTGTTATTCCTCTTCGGATCACTCATTCCTTGTCCTCGAACTCAGTTTGCTAATCCCGGCCTCAGGGCTTCTACCAATTCTCTAATGGAGGCTAGAGTTTCCTGTTTTATGTGTCAGGAGATGATGGGGCCATTTATAGCTACCATAAGATCAAATATATTCCACCTTTCTCTATAGTTTGAATCCAGATCTTATCTAGCTTATATACTAAGTCTAATTCTCCTATTTGCCTCTTCTTATGGCTGACTATGCCCTAGATTAAGCTTGCATGGTGTCGAACCTAATAATATATAATATATCAATTATTTATGCCCATATATTTAATTACACTACAAGAAAACATGTTATTAATAACGCCATTTAATAACGCATTATTCTAAAGCGTTATTGTTTACCTTTAATTATTTGTCCTTTTGTTTTGTACGGTACATGTGTAACGTTTTGGCCCCAAAATTTACGTCTCCCTCCATAAACACTTAACTGGTTTGGTCTCCCTCCCAAATAACACTTAACAATTTTCATCTCCCTCCCAAAATGAAATAACCCTAACCGACGTTCTCTTCCATCTCCACCTTTAGTTACCAAACTTCAGCCGTTCTACTCCATCTCCGATCTTCAACAGTTGTGAAGTCCATGTCGTCTCAAACCCTAATCTCCAATCTTCGATTTCTTTCTTCATCAATATCTGCTAGATTCGATGTTCATTTAGTTACATGTTAACGATGCTCCTAGCAATGATTTAGTTTACAAAAGATACTTATATGAACATAAACGAATTCAAGCCTACTATTACTGATTTTGATTTGGCGGATGATTTGATGGCCTATTTTGATGCAATAGAACAAGTTGATCCTTTAAGCGCAGATCAATCAGACATTAACAATCATAAAGTCAAGTCAGAGGTAATTTAAAATTATTGAGTGCTTATTTTCCCGTGTTTGGTAGGCTAGTGCTTGGTGAGTTAAAAGTTTAATGTGATTAATTCATGGTTATTTGTCAACACCACTGATTCGTATAATGTTATTCGTGAATCCCGACAGGTTCTGATTGCTCTGTAAACTATTTGTCCTTGTCAAATGAAACATATTTTGATTTACTCTATTGTTAGTTGGTGGAAATTTTTTGTTCAAAGAATCCAATGATATGATTCAGCAAGTTGTTTCAGATCAAATTGCAGCGTTTTTATAGTTTTATTTACATCTAAATGCTCTTATCTTCCTTATATTGACATGATAACTTGCTCTTGTTCATAAAAGCTTGCAATATATTTTGGATCAAGCTTTTAAGATGGACCTCTATCTTGAGCTTGTTTTAAACAGTAGATCCATGATTCATTGGGTTAAACCATTAAGTTAGGGTCAAGAAGATGTAGTGCACGTTTAACCGTACTGTAAACCTTTTTATTAATTTCCAATATTAATTATTGGGTGAAATGATGATGGAAATTCATTGTCTGTAAATCCACTAACTGCTATGATGTTTTTTATGAATACAGACAGGTTCTAATCACTCTTCTTTGTGTTTTTATTCAATGAACATAACAATGAACTTTTTTTTCCAAATTTATTGTACTGATCATTTCCTAGTTTTTCAAATATCTTTCTTGTGATATTTTGTGTGTGCAATATTGTAGTTTTTATTTTCGAACGTGAATATATACTATATGTGCCAGTCTTTAGTTGATTAACATGCATTGAATTGTTGCCATGTACAACTATTCAACTGACAATTTATGATTGATACAGCGAAGAAATGATATATCTTGCTTCAAAAAGTTGCTCAGTAAACTTGCAGAGATTTTATATGTAGGTGGTAGAAGTCACATTCATTCTACTATTAACCGTTGTTTGTTATAATATAAAAGGGAGTTACATTATTTTCAATTATTGTCTAGGAGCGAGGTAACCAGGGAAAAACTATGATATTGCCTTGTTTATATGGAATGCTTAATATTTGAACATGCATTGAATATGTGGTATGTAAATGTTCTAGGAGTTTTAAAAGAGAACTAATTAATTAAAGTACGACCTGGAATGGTATGTATTCATTGACTACAGTTTGCAGTGCATGTAGTACTTATTGGAGTTGGAACAACTATGGACCCTACATTGACTAGAGCTGATAGTCTTGTTGGTCAAGTTCTTGGTGAAGTTTGTTCTCTACCAAATGTTATTTTTTAGCATGAGGTATGTGTTCATTTTTTGGTATTATTCCACTTAAATAACCTTGCATTCATGTTTATTTACACCCTAATTTCAGAAGACTATATTTAATTTAACCACGTCAATCTCAAACTTATGCTTTGTCGTTGGTAATTTCTTTTGAGGGTCACTTTAGTCGTGTCAAGTTGCTTATAATAATAATGATAGTGATGATGATGATGAAATTTTCAAACTTAAACTAAGGAAAATTATAGATAATCTAACTTATAATTAATGACGTGATGTTACAGTGTTATTAAGAAAACATTTAACTGAGGAACAGAAGCACCTTGATATTTTTGTTGTAATTCAATGCATTTTTATTCGTAGGAAAAAATATTGTTCAGTCATGTGCCTTATTATCTTGATTTATCCTACATCCAAGCTATTCCTTAAACATCTTAAGTGCATTGACCAATTTTCTTTGCCCGGAAAAAGAATACACACATGTTTAATTAGACCAAAACATCCTTCTCCAAACTTTCTTTTCGCCACTATACAGTCTCCACCCTTACCTACCTTCTCAAAATCAAGTTTCGCCACTCCCCTAATTTTAGGCATCAGATATCCTATTCCTAGGTAACCATACCTATTTTTCCTTCCTACGAATCCAAGATATATAACCCCATAATCCAAATTTCCTACAGATAGTGGAGTTCTAAAAACAACATTAGTCCTTAAATCTCTCCTAACTGTCTCTACGCGACTGTGCATAAGTCCCCTATTCTCCAAAGCGTGCTTTATTGACATCACATCGACGCCACCATAAGAATGACATTTCCTCCCTTTCCTCTAACACATTCAAGGTGTGTATTAACTTAAATTTTGTTGGGTGTCCTTCCATTTTTTATGTGATTAATATAGCATCCACTGGAGAATGGATAGCCCCATTTCTACTTATCAATGATGCAATGCTATTTTATTTTGTGATTTAACTCTATAGTTTTTGAAGAGATTAAATGGATATCCTTAGGATTGTGTTGTAGTGTGCTTTTTTATTTCAAACTAAAACCTGATTGAATGGAATTCTAACCTAGTTTAGAATATTTATGCAAAAGCCAAAGAAATTGGTATATGTTCTTATTACGATATAGTGTATATGTGATTTTAACTATTTTACAAATCTTACTATTTAAATAGGCATGTTGGTGTAATAGTTTGTTAATTCAGGCCTAATTCAGGTAAGGGGGAGTAGTGGTGATTGCTTGTGACTATGAAGTGGATGTTTGATTGAAGTGGAGTTGAGGTGGGTAGATGATGTGTGAAGTTGATGGAACTGGATGATATGTTGTTTGTTATCGAGGGAACGATGATATGTGTGATGTTGTGTGGGCAAGTGGATGGTCTGACCGGGTTTGAACAGGGTGGTCAGGAGCTGAATGATATGCGGGTGGCGATGTGTTTATTGAGATTGTGGAGGTTGAATTGTGGGTTATATGCAATTTTTGGTGTTACTGGTGGTAGGAGCACTAGGATGTAAGGCTTGTAGTGGGTTGTTGGTGATGTAGCAGTAGTCGTATTGAGAGGCGGATGGTGATGGAAGAGTTGATGTTGTGGGTATGTGAGTCACAGTAGATTATAACAGCAATCAGGTAAGGTAGGAAAATTGATGGTGATTTTGACTATACTGGCTGTTGTTGGATGGTTTGTAAGGGAGAGTGGAAGTGAAATGAAATGAAAGTATGGTGGTAGTGGGATGTAAAATGATCGCGGCAGTTAGAGATGATGGAGGATGGGAGTTTGTTGCAAGGTAGAACAGAGGGAGGATGTGCAATTTGAAGTTGATGAAGGGTGCACTGATATTCGATGTGCACTGGAAGTTGAAGTAGTGTTGGTAGAGGCAGTTTCAGGTGGTTTATAATTTCACTGTTAAAGGTAGGACAGTGGAAGGCAACAGAGCAGTTTAGTTTGAAGACAGGTTGCTGTTGTAGATTAGAAAATGGTAGATGAAGAAGATGACAATTATGTGAGTGGCAACAGATGTATATGACAGAGATGAAGTTGCACAGTGAAAAGAGGATTAAAATGTATGTTCAAATGAAAATGTGAACGATAATGTACATATATCACATTTCTTTCTGAGCATGCTCTTGTGTTATATTTGTTGATTATAATCTTTATTCGTTTATGAAGATTTAGTTTGATTGCTATTATTAAAATGTAATATATAGGCATAGCTCTTGAAAAGTGTATCTACGATTTTTATAGCGGCATATATGAGTTGTAAAAGAATTTATCAATACTATAACATGTTGATTTAATAGCGTGAAATGACCGCTATTGAATAAATATTTTATAGCGGCAAAATGGTGTTATAAAGATTTCCAATTCCGTTGAGATTTAGCTGTATTATAGCGGCTATAATGAGCTATTGAATAAATATTTTATAGCGGCAAAATGGTGTTATAAAGATTTCCAGTTCCGTTGAGATTTAGCAGTATTATAGCGGCTATAATGAGCTATTGAATTAACGTACCATAGTGGCGAATTTGCGTTATAAAACTAAGCTCAACCATAGCGGCATATTTTGTGTTATAAATATTCAACAGTTTTTTATAACATGTCGATATACAGCGCTTATCAAACCGCTATGGTTGTGATTAATAGCGGCTATATGCCGCTATAAAAGACACTTTTTGTTGTAGTGTTAAATTAATATATTACAATTATATATTATTTTAATTAATTTTAAGGTTTTAAATAAATAATTACAATGTCATAAAAGTCAATATAACATTTGTGTTAATTTTATTATTAATCTATAACTTTTATATGTTAATTTTGGACTAGTTAAACTCGAAAATTAGCTAACAACTGTACTGTGTTGACTCCCTGGTGTGAACTCGGTCCTCAATCAATATTTAAATAGTTTGAATACTAAAACCTGTAGGATTTTGTTGAACTATAATATTAGGCTCAAGGTTGGTTGTTAATAAATCATTTAGGAAAAATTCAATCTTTAATCTTTATTAAGCTACACCTTGTAACGATATTTTATGTACTTTTCTTTTCATCATCACTCTATCATTAAGATATCTAGAATTTTGTCAATGGTCAAAAAATCTAATTGTATCCATAGTTAATTGCATATACTACTTTAAACTTCTTGGTTCAATTCGATTACATTTATCAATTAACCAGTTTACTCTGGCCAGAGATTTTGATTTTAAGTTGACTACCATTACAATGATACTAAACTTTTGTAATGAAGGCGATGAATCCTCACTTGAGTAGTATTTCACTTAAAGTAGTTCAAGACTTACCTAACTATGATTGTAACATGACTGTGATGTCGTGTGATTGACCATTATCAAAGTATAGCCTAGTTACTTTAGATTCATAACACTCTCAAGTCTTAAGACTACTACATGTAGTTATGTGAGATCTTCTATTGGGAATTAGTTATATTAACTATAGAGACTCTTTTTGAGCCGTTCTATGATTATTCCAAAAATCCATAAGTAGTAATCCCTCGGTGTCCCCAACGATCATGATAATTCACCATTCATCATACGAAGAGCATTACGTACACTAGTCTCAACAGATATATTGATATTCTTTTCTCAATACATCTTGACTAGAAACATATAAGGATAAGTATTTGAATATCAATTCAAAACTCATAGTTATAAACACATTCGAAACTACATTCGATAAAGTACTTTTTCTAAGAATTTTCTACTTATATATGTTTAATGTATTAATTTTATTACTTACGTCATAATATCATAACACATATAAAAGAAATAAAACCAAAAACATACTTTATTTCAAACATGATTCTTTTATAAGATTTAACTTTCATAAAAAATTACATAATTGGCTATAGTGTACACCCTTAACTCTATCAAACTCCCACTTGCACTTAGAACCAATTATGGAGCCTCATGCCCATACGTTCAATCAGCCTACCTAAATTAGACCGAGAGAGGGCCTTAGTAAAGGGATCGGTGATGTCTTCTTTAGTATTTAGTCTCTTGATTATTATCTCTTCATCACTAACAATCTATCTTATCATGTGGAACTTGCGAATGATATGTCTCGAATTCTTGTGAGCTCGCAGTTCTTTGACATTATGTATTTCCATATTATTGTCGCAATACATCAATGGTCCATCAATGCTTGGATACTCCAAGCTATTTAATGAATTTACATATCCACACTGCTTTGTGACATTGTCTAAGGTGATGTATTCAACCTCCATGGTTGAATCAGACATAACTTCTTATTTGGAACTCTTCTAACTAACTACCCTTCCATTGAGGATAAATATGAATCATGAGACCGATTTTTTGTTGTCATGTCGCTTTGAAAACTCAAGTATGAGTACCCTTTCATAAGGAGTTCATTTTTTCCATGTACAAGAAAAAAATACTAAGTTCTACTCAAATACTTTAGGATGACCTTAGAAGCTATCCAATGATTTTCTATTAGATTTGATTGATATCGGCTAACTACACCTAGTGCAAAAGAGACTTTACACCTAGTACATAACATTGTGTACATGATGGATCCTATTGCCAAAGCATAAGGAATACTACGCATAAGCTTTCTCTCCTCATCCATTGATGGAGAGTCTTTTTTAAAACGAACAATTTCATGCTGCACTGGACCATTTTCGCACTTGGATTTTTTCATACTAAACGTTCTTAGTACGGTATCTATGTACATTGATTAGGACAGTCCAATGACCTTCTAGATCTATATCTATTGATCTTTAAACCTAGTATGTGATAGAGTTAAGGGTGTGCCCTGAGGGAATTTATTTGATTTGATTATATAACTTTACTCTTATAACAAATCTTATTCGAAATAAAATAATATTTTCGTTTTGTTTTCTATGTATGTATCATTAGATTAGGATATAAATAATTTTTTAAATATGTTAAATATACATAGAAAATTTCTAGAGAAAGTATTTAATCGATTGCAATCATGAACATGTTCGTAACCACGAGTACTAAATTGAGTAAAATAAATGCGTGTCCTCAAAAATTCCTAGTCAAGATGTATCGAGAATAGGGTAATGATATCAGTTGAGACTAGTGTATGTAATGCTCTCCATATAACGGACGATCTACTCATAATTATTAGGTACACCAAGGGCTTGTGTACATGTAGATGTTTATAATAATTATAGAACGAATCACCAAGAGTCTTCTATAGATTAAAATTCAGATAGAAGATCTCATGTGATAACGTATAATAGTCTTTTGACTTGAGAATATTATGAATCCAAAGTATCTAAATTATACTTTGATAATGGTTGTAATGGCCCATGCACCAAGATTCGTAAGTCCTTTTCCGATGGTAGAGAAGATTGGGAACCTGACATATAGGGTCGACCTGTCTCAGAAGATGGCAGTCGTGCACAACGTATTCCATGTCTCTCACTTACGGAAGTTTATGCACAACTCAAGCGTGACAATTACATCGAATCAACTGGATGATATTGAGATTGAACTAGAAGCTTTAATACCTTTTAGGCTAGTTTGTATTGTCAGATGCGATACGAAACAACTTAGAAGGAAGGTGGTGAGTTAGTGAAGGCTCAATGGGGGTGAAAGCGAAGGCGATTGCACATGGAAAACCAAGAAGAGCATGATGGTTACATATCCAGAGCTCTTTACATGGTAAAGCCTACTGTTTATCATATTTACTCTCACTTTTGATATCCTATAGGATAGTTTAGTGTCTCGTATGGTATAATAGGTTTATATATGCTATTGATTGTATGGCCATCTGTTTGATATGTTTGATGGTTGTATATGACTATTAGGCATGCATGGTAACTATGCCTGACTATTCTTTGATTTATTTAGGGATTTCAGAAGCAAAATTACTAAAGGGATGTAATAATTCATATTTACATATCAGAGGATCGTAAAATATTATTATTTATTTTGTATGAGGTTATATGACTCTATAATTTTTGAAAATGACTACCAGAGAAATTTTCCACCTTTCGAATTTTTATTGGACATTTTGGACCCAGAAATTCTTATAAGGCCTATAACTCTTTATAGAAATTGAATTAGGTCTAAAACCACTTTCATTAGATCGAGATGATGGATTCTCTTTTCATAGAGTGGTCATATTAGTAAAACAGACTTAATGTTTGAAAATTATTGGTATTTTAAGTTTTAGCTGGCTACCGACCAGTATTATCGAGTAATTATGCTAAGTCACACTTAGGTCCACTAACCCATTTCAGGATTGAAGCCTAAGGAAGACTGACGAGATAGATCTAGGTCATTTCTATCTTCCTTAAAATAGTTCTAAGCCTCCATGATCTTAATCTCTTCAGAAACCATCTCTTTTTCTTACTAATCTTAGCCTAAACCATCATTAGAGAGGTAGTTAGTGAAGGGAATAGTAGATCTATCATTTTTGCTATCTTGGGAATCCATTTTCTTGCTGTTCCATCTCAAATTTGGAGAATCAAAGTGGTAATTGGGTAATATGCGAGTGATTATTGATCTCTCACTATTTCATGCTTGTCTATGTAGTTAAATTTGGTGTTTTGACATAATAAACATGATTAAACGATTTTACCTTTAATTACATCTTTATATATGTTTATGGATGAATTAAAAAGATTAAAAATGGATTTTGGTGATTTAATAACCTCTTTTAGGCCATATTGTCATTCTTGTGCAAATTCTAGATCCGAGCTGAATTTTACGTATTAAACATGTTTTGATTTGCTTGATCATAATGTATGAATGCTTGTGAATTCCATGTATGTTTGAAAGAATTGTTTTGATATGGTTTGTTAGTGTTTTAAAATTAGGAAAAGATATCGTTGAATCGAGCAAAATAAAAGCAAACTTGTTTGGAATTGGATGAAACTTAGTGGAGGGGCTCTGGAGAAGAGGAGGAGCCTACATCTCAGGTCCCAGGTTGATTGGACAATTTTTGGAGGTGAACTTCAGGTCGTTACCGACTTGAAGTGGTGATGGGGATTTTAGATTGGTGGAGTCCTGCTTCAGGTCGTACTTTGGGCGATTTGGTGGAAAACTTAGGGCTGACTTCGGGTAAGTTTAGAGGTGGCCTTGGATTAAAATGATGGATAAATCAAGTCAGTGGAGTTCACTTGGGGACGTGCTTTGGGCTAGGAGTTGGAGTGGTTTAGGCTTGGCTTCGAGACAATAATGAATTGGAGTTTGGGAAGTTGAAGGTAAGAATTTCGACTAAGTGTTCAGGTTGGTACCGACATGAACTGGGAAGAATTGGAGTTGAGTTCTGGCTTGGGGACTTCCAAACGGAGAAGAGTTCGAGTGAAGGCTAAGGACCGAGACTGGGGTAAAAAGCTCAGTCGGTAGTGACCTCTTCAGGTCGGTACCGATTTGAAGAGGGTGCTCAGGTCGAGATGAAACTTCAGAGAGGTGAATTATGTAGTCTTTGGGTCGTGCTGGAATTATTCATTCGTTCGTCCACCAGTTAATGGTGATGTGACAACACAATGAGGACTGATGGTTAAGAAACGAAGCGATACTAAAGTGCTTCATGTGATGGCTTCAAGACTTTGAGATGTTGATTCTACTACTAATGAGGAGTTCTAGAAGTGGTTCGATGATGATGACTCTAGGATGGGATTCATAATGGCAGGCCACAAGGACAAGTTCTAGGATGCGAACTTATGAAGTAGAGCTAGGATGTGTTATACTATAGGAAGGTACGATGAGATAGGTTCTAGGATGCGAGCCTGTAAAGTAGAGCTAGGACGTACTCTACTATGAAAATGGAAACAGGTTGGACCAGGAAGGGTTCTACGATGATGGTGGAATGAATCAAACTCGGACAGGTTCAAAGATGGGTGCAATGGAATCGTTGGTACGTGTAGTGTTTCAGTGTGCTCGCAAAGCAGGGGTAGGTGAGGATTCTCATTGGTAGGGGTGTAAACAGGTCAGAATGGACCGGACGAGGATTTGTTCTAGTCCTATCCTATAATGAATTCGGACGGACATGGACCAAACAAGCATTAAGCTCGGACATTGTTCATATGAGCCGGACAACGTACGGAAAATGTTTGACAATAGAAAAATATCGAACATTTTCGAACGAACATATTTTCATATTTTTTTTCCTATTCAAATTCGTGTCCTAAACTAGAATTGTACGGACATGGACCGGAAATCTTACAGCCTCGGACCAAGCTGGACACCGAACAATCGTAGAAAATTTACAACCCCGTAGTCATTGGGTATTAGGACGTATACCCATGGATATAGGATGTGGTCACATACCCTAGACTGGTAGGATGTGCGATTTAGTTTTCCTGGCCTACCGAGTGACGTGGATTTCGAGCACCAAGGAACTGAGACATTTCCATTGGTCTCTGGCGTAGGATAGTCATAAGGGTTATCATATATCTAAAGCACTTGAGTGATAGTGAGGGACTGTTTGATGGATGCTATGTTTTCTATGGTTTATATAGTAGTCAATTATCACTCTAGAGTGGTCACTTGATGTAGGTATTTAAAACGTGGATACTTAGACACCCGATATTGTACTTAGGATGTTGTACATTTTGATGATAATAGTAGAATAACGTATTATAGATATTATGTGCTGACTCTTTGGATGTAGGGATAGGTTAGCTACGACACTTATGCCTTTTTGTTCCTTACTATATCAACTTATATAGTATTTTGAGACATTTTATTGCTCACACCAGACTATTGCCTGACTCGAGGTTTTATGTTTTGCTTCTTATTATCTCGGGTACTCTTAGATGAGTAGACTAGATAGCAGGTCTAGGTGATACGTAACAGCTATACAAAGGACGAGCAGGATGGAGCTTTCTCGTATTATATATAAAGACTGATAGAGTTAGGGGTATGCCATAGAGGCTAAGTCAATTATGTAATTTGTTATATATATCCAACTCGATAACAAATTTTTTTCGATATAAAAGGTGTTTTCTTTCTATTATATACCTATACAATGAGTTATATTAATTAATCAATTTAATAAATAGTATATTTAATAGAAAATCCATAAATGGTATGTTTTGTGATAGTAGTTACAAAGTGTTATAACCGTGAGTAATTTTTCACAATGAAAATAAATATATCATTTTAAATATTCCTGTAATAACCCGCATATTTTACGATTTTATATTTAAATGTTTAATTTAAGTATAGCATCGTTAGTTGGATTTTAGTCCGAAAAAGTCACTATTCGTAAATGGACAGTCGAAATAGCGAAAATTCTTTGTGGATCGAGATTCGGAGGTGTCTATTTGAGAAAAACTGCCTTACAGGGATTCAGACGTCTGAAATTGTTCGAGTCAAACCAGAAAGAAAATAGGCTAAAATTGCCATTTTCAGACGTCTGAAATGGATGATTCAGATGTTTGAATATTGTTCTAGACAACTTCTATTTTTCCAGATTCAGACGTCTGAATCATTTATTTCAGACGTCTGAATGAAGTTAGAAAACTCATATTTTTCCAGATTCAGACGTCTGGTTTGTATATTTCAGACATCTGAATCAAGAATGAAGTTGAGAATCAACAATTTGGACTCGAGACCACTTCCATTGAGTTCAAAATGGTGTTTGCGACTTTTTTGAGTATTACCATCGATATGTTTGGAGTTGAGTAGAATTTGGCTATTTTCTAATTGGGCTTTGGGTTTGGGTTTCACCCAACTCATACTATACCTAACTCATCCCCCTCTCCTCTCCACTCACTCATTTCATTTCCTAAACACTCAAGCTTTAGCAAAACTGGGGGGGGGGGAATGGGAAATGGAAATTCCTAAGCCCTAGATTCATTTGCAAACTCAAATTCAAGTCCAAAATCCAAGAGAAGCTTAGGTAAGCATCCTCTTCTCCTTCTCCATCTCAATTCCTCTTCGATTTTTGAAATTTCCTAAACCCTAACTTAGGAAATATTTGTTCTTGAGCTTAGATTGAAGCTCCTTGGATTATAATTGAAGAGTGATTGTTCTTGCCTTGCTCTATAGCTTCTCTCTTGAGTTTTTGGGTTAAAAGGTGAGTTTTTGAACTCACATCTACATCTATATCTTTGATAGTGTTAGGTAGCAATTCCTAACATATCATCCTTGTCCATTTGTCTTTGAATTGAATTGGTTTGATGAATATTCCAATTTTTGGCGTTTGAAGTCAAAATCTATGAAAAATCCTTATATGGTTGTTTGGGCATGTTGGTCGGAGTGTATTGGTGAGTCTTTAAGGTTGGGTAGTCGTTTGGCGTAAACCCCTACCCATCGTCACTCATCCAATTGCTTCCAATAGGATTTGGCCATCATTAGCCTAGGCAAAGTATTGCCTGAGCTCCAGTTTCAGACGTCTGAAATATACAACGTCTGAATCTGCTTGTCTCAGCCCAATTTGCCTATTTTGTGTGGGATTCCAACTTTTGATCGATTCTTCTTTCTCCAATTAGTTGTTTCACTTTAGTTGACTTTGATGATTCTTTTTAGATTCCGTACACGGGTTTTTTTATAAAGAGATCTTTTAAATGATATTAAAAGCTCGTTTCTCCAATTTATAATTTCTATATAAAACACACACGATTTTGCACTTCGAGCGAAGCGGGAGGAGAATTAAACGATTAAATAAAACGCGTGCTATGAACACATGGGTTTATCTTTTCAGTTAATTCCTAATCTATTTGTTTGATCGTTTTGACCTCTGGGTCTGGTTTACCGATGAGATGAGGTGAACTTTGTACCGCTTTGACTGTGAAATTGACTAATGGTTTGTAAACCGTTTAGTGCAAACGTATGGTATGGGACTCACGTTAACATTTTTCGGGTTCCTTCCTGAGAGTTGTGACACATTATGCCAGTTAGTGGTGTCCAGTACTGGGTCTTCGGACCTTCGCCACTACGGTTTGTTGCCTTCGGGCGTTTCCTTCGGGTGTTGCCTTCGGACGTGTGGATCCTTGTTATACAGTACTGAGCTCGAGCATCTTTTGTTTCTTTGACAATTATATTTCCCTAGAGTATCGCTCTTCGGTGTAGGTTCTTTGAACCACACGATATATAGCGATTACCTTGTGGAAACTTGTGTACCTTTATTGGTATTTGTTATTTGCCTTTTTGGCTTGTTTTGGGATATGTATGTCCTTTGTTTATTTGGGTTGCCTATAATATGAGGCTTGTTTTGATTCATCTTTTGTTAGATGATCTGGTTATCTCTTTTGGAGATATTTGTGGTACTTTATGACCATGTATGTTCATTATCATTTAGTTTATCTAACTGATTTGTTTAGCTAGACTGACCTGTGTATTTTATACTCGAGTCAGACCGAGATGTTTCAGGTTAGGTACATTGGACTTAGCCTATTTTTCTTCCGCATGGACTATTCCGCTAGCTCCTTTTTGTTATAGCTTTTTGTGTAGTCCTTTTTGGCTGTAACTCTGATATGTATTCTTTTGACTTGCCTGTATAATGTGGTTTGCTTTACCACATGACATGTATCATTTTGTAAACTCTGTAATGTATATGTATATGTGTAAACGTATGTGATGATCTACTATTCTGTGATGTGTATTACATTTGAGTTGTTATATTTTATTCTGATAGATCCTTTAGCCACCTACGGCTTTGTATTAAGTATTTATTGGATATGTCGATCCATTTAAGTAAGAAGTGGCAATTGTCGGCGTATCCAATAGATAATTAAGACAAGGTTATAGATGGTCGCTCCTATCCAACTCTATTCTCCGCATTAGCAGACGGTATTACCTAGTAATACTCTTTGCTAATGTGGGTCTTGTAGTGGGGCGTTACATCTTGGTATCAGAACTGAGTTTAGAACAAAATATGATAAACATAGAACATACACACATATTGCGGTACATCAAAGGGCAGTACGAATGTTACAAATCTTTGTATCATCGTGCCTTTATTCTTTCCGTGCCTTTAGGGTAGATAGAATTTTGGGAATATGTCTAGGAATGCATTTTTC
This sequence comes from Allium fistulosum, assembly GCA_030737815.1. Taxonomy (NCBI): domain Eukaryota; kingdom Viridiplantae; phylum Streptophyta; class Magnoliopsida; order Asparagales; family Amaryllidaceae; genus Allium; species Allium fistulosum. The sequence continues at coordinate 12,995,225 of JASFAW010000015.1, read as the reverse complement.
CCATAGTATTCCATATTTGAATTAATGATATCTACCTTGTGAATAATCTTTATCTTATCTTAACTTTCAGCTAATGGCCGGAAGAGGCAGAGGACGACGCTCGGATGTTGGCAATCCAGCGGCTCGCATCTGGACGACGTTTACATGTCTACCGATCAGTTTTTGGAGTTTTTTAGGAGCACTCAGCCTCCAGCTCCTATTCGAGCGTCTCCGCCGTGCAAGTCTGCCTTTGCACGCCTGTGCAGTGACTTTTCTCATCTTGGAGGAAAGCCATTCAAAGGCTCCGAGTCCGTTCTTGAGGTCCAAGCTTGGATTCGCACATGCGAGCGTATCTTTTCTCGTATGGATCTTTCTGACCACGATCGAGTTCTTGTAACTTCTAGCTTATTGCAAGAGCATGCCCTTGATTGGTACGAGCTTCTTATAGCCAAACTTGATGAGTCTGTTCTTTCTTGGACTCAGTTCCGGGAACGATTCGAACTCAAATTCGTTCCTGAATCTGAGAAAGTTTTATTAGCCCGTCGCTTCCTTGAGTTAAAGCAAGGGAAGTCCTCCGTCTCTGAATATGTTGCATCATTCGAGGCCTTATCTAAGTACGGTCTTGAATTCATTAGCACTTCTTATAAGAAGAATATGAAGTTTGTCTCTGGTCTTAAGAAATATCTTAAGAAGTCCTTAATGCTCCAGCTTAAGCTTTCTTTTGAGGAGTTGGTTGATTCGGCACTTCATCTCGAAGCCATCGAGAAGGAGTGTGATAGTGGTGATGATGTTGAGGTTCACAAGAACCCTAATAAGAAGAAGTTACCATTTCATAAGCGGGAATTTTTCCCTTCCAAGAAGAAAAAGCCCGTTGAATCTGGTTCTAACTCTCAATCTGCTGGAACACCTTCCATTCGGAAGTGTTTCAATTGTGGTTCTCCTGATCATATGATTCGAGCTTGTCCTAAGTCTCTCTTTTGCCATTATTGCAAGAAGGAAGGTCACCGTGTTTCCTTCTGCCCTACTGCTTCTGCTAGTGCCAAGTCTGGCAAGCTTTATGTTGCTAAGGCTTCTGGAGGTTCTTCTCAGCCCAGAGGTATATCTCCATCTATTTTGGAAGGTTCTATTTTATTTCATGACCGTAGTATTCGAGTTCTTTTCGATACGGGTGTTTCACATTCTTTCATACAGAAAAAGCTCGTCGATGATTTGTCTTTGGATGTTTCTTATATAGTTACTTCGTTGAGGATTGTGAATCCTATTGGGGGATCCGCAACCCTTAGCATGCTTTGTGATGATGTTGAGATTGTTTTATGTGGCTTTTCTTTTCGTGCGAATCTTCACGTTATTTCTTATTTGGGATTTGATATGATTTTGGGTATGGACTGGCTAGTGAGATACGATGCTAGGATTATTTGTTCTGGAAGAATTTTACATCTTCGACATCCAGATTCGTCTATTCAGCTATCACTTGTTCTTCGGAATGTGGATAATTCCGAAATGGCTTTATATTCTCTTGACTCACGAGATGATGATGATATTTCTCGTATTCCTATTGTTTGTGACTTCTCTGATGTTTTTGAGCCGGTTTCGGGTTTGCCACCCAAGCGGGCAATCGAGTTCCGCATTGATCTCATTCCAGGCACGCAACCAGTTGTCCGTCCTCCCATGAGGATGTCTACAAAAGAAAATGAGGAACTCAAGAAGCAGCTTTTAGAGCTTGAGTCCAAACAGTTGATTCAGTCCAGTATTTCACCGTGGGGTGCCGCGGTTGTCTTCGTGAAGAAGTCTGATGGAACTCTTAGGCTCTGCATCGACTATCGCAAGCTTAACGAGTTGACCATCAAGAATAGGTATCCATTGCCTAGAATCGATGATATATTCAATCTTTTGTGTGGAGCTAAGGTCTTCTCTCAGCTCGACCTTGCCACTGGTTTTCACCAGCTCCGAGTCGCGGAAGATAGCATACCTCTTACAGCTTTTCGCACTCGATATGGTTGTTTCGAGTGGCTCGTTATGTCGTTCGGTTTGACGAACGCTCCTGCTTTCTTTGTTGATCTTATGAATCGAGTATTCCGGGAATATCTCGATAAGTTCGTCCTTGTGTTCATCGACGACATTCTTGTTTATTCTAAGTCTGAAGCCGAGCATGCTAATCACTTAAGAATTGTCTTGAGTACTCTTCGTCACCATCAGCTTAAAGCCAAATTCTTCAAGTGCCATTTTTAGGAGAATAAGGTTAAGTTCTTAGGCCATGTTGTATCTTCCGACAGCATTTCTGTCGATCCCTCAAAGATCGAAGCTATCTAGAATTGGAAGAGGCCTAAGAATGTTCATGAGATTCGTAGTTTCCTTAGATTGGCGGGTTATTACCGTTAGTTCATTAAGGATTTTTCCTGTGTTGTGCTTCCTCTCACCAGCCTTACTCGGAAAGGAATTCGTTATATTTGGTCCGATAAGTGTGAAGCTTCCTTTTAGACATTAAAGGAACTTCTCACTAATGCTCCTATTCTTGTGGTTCCCGAGGGGAATCATGATCTTGTTGTCTACACCGATGCTTGTGGTAGTGGCCTCGGTGTCGTGCTTATGCAGAAGGATCGGGTAGTTGCTTATGCTTTTAGGCAACTACGTCCGAATGAAGTTCGCTATGCCACACATGATCTTGAGTTAGCCGCCATTGTCTTCACCTTGAAGATTTGGTGACACTATTTATTAGGCGAGCGCTTCATTCTCTATACCGATCATAAATCCTTGAAGTATTTTTTCACTCAGAAGGAACTCAATATGAGGCAACAACGTTGGCTCGAGTTTCTTGCCTCCTATGACGTTGATATCCAATATACCCCTGGTAAGGGTAATCGTGTTGCTGATGTGCTTAGTCGCAGACATTCGGCTGTCGTTTCTATGATGCTTACCGAATGGGATATTCTTGAGACTCTATCTTTTTGTGATATTCATGATCGAGCTTCATCCTCTGATTCTCCGATAGTATTATTCAGTTTGGAAGCTCGACCCTCTCTATTGGATCGTATTGCCGATGCTCAGCGGCGTGATCCTGATCTTGTGCATCTTATTCAGCTTTATGAGACTGAACCCCGTGATGAGGCGTTGTGGGATTTCAGCATTGATCTTCATGGGTGTCTTCGCAAGAAGAACCGTCTTGTTGTGCCTCCTGATTCTGCACTTAGGCATGACATTCTTGATGACTGTCATCTATCTAACTATACCATTCATCCTGGTAGTAGTAAGATGTATGCCGATATGCATCGCCTTTATTATTGGGAAGGCATGAAGCGCGATGTGGCGAGTTATGTGAGTAATTGCATGACTTGTCAGCATATTAAAGCCGAACATCAGCGCCCTTCTGGTCTCCTTCAGCCTCTGGAGATTCCATTGTGGAAATGGGATCAGATTTCGATGGATTTCATTTATGGCCTACCTCGTACGAGATCGGGCCATTCTAGCATTTGGGTTATTGTTGATCGCCTCACCAAATCAGCTCATTTTGTTCCTATTAAATCTAATAGGACTGCTTCTCTTTTGGCTAAGTTATATTTCAAGGAAATCGTGAGACTTCACGGTGTTCCTAGTTCGATTGTAAGTGACCATGATCCTTTATTCACAAGTCATTTCTGGTAGAGTCTTCAGCAAGCTTTGGGAACAAAGCTTAATTTTAGCACAGCTTATCATCACAGTCTGATGGACAGACTGAACGGGTGAATCGTATCTTAGAGGATCTCCTCCGTATTTGTATTCTTGATTTCGGAGGTAGTTGGGAGGATCATCTACCCCTTGTAGAGTTCTCCTACAACAATAGTTTTCAGTCCAGTATCGGTATAGCTCCTTTCGAAGCCTTATACGGAACTTCTTGTTGGTTGGAATCTGGGGAGAAGCTTATTCTTGGCCCGGAGTTTGTTCATGATTCTTCTGAGAAGATTGATCTTATTCGTCAGAGAATGAAAGAGGCACAGAGCCGCTAGAAATCCTATGCGGATAACCGTAGGAAGCCTCTCGAGTTCTCGGTTGATGATCTCGTCTTTATTCGTGTTTCTCCTTTGAAAGGGGTTATGCGCTTCAGTATGACAGGGAAATTGGCCCCTCGCTTTGTAGGACCATTTCCTATTACTGAACGTATTGGCCCTGTGGCTTATAGAGTTTCACTTCCAACTCATCTATCTGGTGTTCACAATGTGTTTCACGTCTCTCAGCTTCGGAAGTGTCTTCGAGAATCGGATTCTGTTATCGACTCTCCAGATTTGTAAGAACTTGAGATCTCACCAGACTTATCTATCGTACAGCAGCCTATTCGCGTACTTGCCTCAGAGGTAAGACACCTTCGAAATAAAGACGTGCCGCTCATTAAAGTTCAATGGTCCGCTAATCCCAATGACTGTACTTGGGAAACCAAAGAGTTTTTCGAGCGATCCTATCTGGGTTTTCTATCTTTGCTTAGAAATGGTGAGGATATCTCTCTATCTCAAGCTTATTTTCTTTTCTTTTTGGGTGATGTAAGTATGTAGTTGCTACCAATTTCTTCTCTAGGAATTGCACAGACGCAATTTTGTTAAGGAGGGGAGATCTATAACAACTCGCATATTTTACGATTTTATATTTAAATGGTTAATTTAAGTATAGCATCGTTAGTCGGAATTTAGTCCGAAAAAGTCACTATTCGTAAAAGAACAGTCGAAATAGTGAAAAGTCTTTGTGGATCGAGATTCGGAGGTGTCTATTTGAGAAAACTGCCTTACAGGGATTCAGACGTCTGAAATGAGGCATTCAGACGTCTGAAATTGTTCGAGTCAAACCAGAAAGGAAATAGGCTAAAATTGCCATTTTCAGACGTCTGAAATGGACGATTCAAACGTCTGAATATTGTTCTAGACAACTTCTGTTTTTCCAGATTCAGACGTCTGAATCGTTTATTTCAAACGTCTGAATGAAGTTAGAAAACTCATATTTTTCCAGATTCAGACGTCTGGTTTGGATATTTCAGAAGTCTGAATCAAGAATGAAGTTGAGAATCAACAATTTGGACTCGAGACCACTTCCATTGAGTTCAAAATGGTGTTTGCGACTTTTTTGAGTATAAGCATCGATATGTTTGGAGTTGAGTAGAATTTGGCTATTTTCTAATTTGGCTTTGGGTTTGGGTTTCACCCAACTCATACTATACCCTAACTCAGCCCCCTCTCCTCTCCATTCACTCATTTCATCTCCTAAACACTCAAGCTTTAGCAAAAAGGGGGGGGGGGGAAGAATGGGAAATGAAAATTCCTAAGCCCTAGATTCATTTGCAAACTCAAATTCAAGTCCAAAATCCAAGAGAAGCTTATGTAAGCATCCTTTTCTCCTTCTCCATCTCAATTCCTCTTCGATTTCTGAAATTTCCTAAACCCTAACTTAGGAAATATTTGTTCTTGAGCTTAGATTGAAGCTCCTTGGATTATAATTGAAGAGTGATTGTTCTTGCCTTGCTCTATAGCTTCTCTCTTGAGTTTTTGGGTTAAAAGGTGAGTTTTTGAACTCACATCTACATCTATATCTTTGATAGTGTTAGGTAGCAATTCCTAACATACCATCCTTGTCCATTTGTCTTTGAATTGAATTGGTTTGATGAATATTCCAATTTTTGGCGTTTGAAGTCAAAATCTATGAAAAATCCTTATATGGTTGTTTGGGCATGTTGGTCGGAGTGTATTGGTGAGTCTTTAAGGTTGGGTAGTCATTTGGCGTAAACCCCTACCCATCGTCACTCATCTGATTGCTTCCGATAGGATTTGGCCATCATTGGCCTAGGCAAAGTATTGCCTGAGCTCCAGTTTCAGACGTCTGAAATATACAATTCAGACGTCTGAATCTGCTTGTCTCAGCCCAATTTGCCTATTTTGTGTGGGATTCCAACTTTTAATCGATTCTTCTTTCTCCAATTAGTTGTTTCACTTTAGTTGACTTTGATGGTTCTTTTTAGATTCCGTACACGGGTTTTTTTATATAAAGAGATCTTTTTAAATGATATTAAAAGCTCGTTTCTCCAATTTATAATTTCTATATAAAACACACACAGTTTTGCACTTCGAGCGAAGCGGGAGGAGAATTAAATGATTAAATAAAACGCGTGCTATGAACATGTGGGTTTATCTTTTCAGTTAATTCCTAATCTATTCGTTTGATCGTTTTGACCTCTGGGTCTGGTTTACCGATGAGATGAGGTGAACTTTGTACCGCTTTGAGTGTGAAATTGACTAACGGTTAGTAAACCGTTTAGTGCGAACGTGTGGTATGGGACTCACGTTAACATTTTTCGGGTTCCTTCCTGAGAGTTGTGACACATTCTGCCAGTTAGTGGTGTCCAGTACTGGGTCTCCGGACCTTCGCCACTACGATTTGTTGCCTTCGGGCGTGTGGATCCTTGTTATACAGTACTGAGATCGAGCATCTTTTATTTCTTTGACAATTATATTTCCCTAGAGTATCGCTCTTCGGTGTAGGTTCTTTGAACCACACGATATATAACGATTACTTTGTGGAAACTTGTGTTACCTTTATTGGTATTTGTTATTTGCCTTTTTGGCTTGTTTTGGGATATGTATGTCCTTTGTTTATTTGAGTTGCCTATGATATGAGGCTTGTTTTGATCATTTTTTGTTAGATGATCTAGTTATCTCTTGCGGATATATTTGTGGTACTTTATGACCATGTATGTTCATTACCATTTAGTTTATCTAACTGATTTGTTTATCTAGACTGACCCGTGTATTTTATATTCGGGTCAGACCGAGATATTCCAGGTTAGGTAAATTGGACTTAGCCTATTTTGCTTCTGCATGGACTATTCCACTAGCTCCTTTTTGTTATAGCTTTTTGTGTAGTCCTTTTTGGTTGTAACTCTGATATGTATTCTTTTGACTCGCCTGTATAATGTGGTTTGCTTTACCACATGACATGTATCATTTTGTAAACTCTGTAATGTATCTGTATATATGTAAATGTATGTGATGATCTACTGTTCTATGATGTGTATTACATTTGAGTTGTTATATTTTATTCTGATAGATCCTTCAGCCACCTATGGCTTTGTATTAAGTATTTATTGGATATGTCGATCCATTTAAGTAAGAAGTGGCAATTGTCGGCATATACAATAGATAATTAAGACAAGGTTATAGATGGTCGCTCCTATCCAGCTCTATTCTCCGCATTAGCAGACGGTATTACCTAGTAATACTCTTTGCTAATGTGGGTCTTGGGGTGGGGCGTTACAATTCCTAGTCAAGATGTATCAAGATTAGATATCGATACATCCATTGAGGTAGTATTTTGCTCATGGCTGATGAGGGCACCAAGAGGTTACATACTGATAGTTATTGGATAACTATGGAATGACTCAATCGATAGTTTTCTGTTGGTTAATTTAACTTATGCCAAATAGAAAATATCGATGTGACAAAATAACACAATTCTATCGACTTCAGAATACTATCGATCTTCAATATGAAAGCTTCGCTTAGTTTATAGTCAAATCATGGCACGGTGTACATCGAATGACTATAGTTGTGTCGCATGGAAATATTTGAAGTGAATCACTATTCAAGAGAGGATTCTTTCCTCAGTTATATGAGGTTAGTATCATAGTCAACTGAAGTCAACTCAAAGTCTCTGGCCAGAGTATTTCGATTATAATAATTGTTATTATGAAACTAAGGACTTTGTGTTTGGACTATAGAGTTGAATGTGGATGATATTGGAATTTTGACCGTTACCAAATTCACAAGTTCTAAGTGATGTAGTTTTGACGAAGAGAATCGGTGTAAATAAAAGTCACAACCGGATAATGCTTAACAAAGTAAAATCTGATTTTACTAAAAACCAAGTAAGCAATGAATTTGGTCAAAATGTCACACCACTTGCTAAGTGACATGTGAACTTTAATATTCGAATAGTTCGATATTAATTGCTGATCAAATTTATACCTAACGAGTCGCACACCCGAAACGATAAATTCTTCTTTGACCAATCGATTTAATTAATTTGTTATTATTATAAATTAATTAAATTAATTAATATTTGTGAAATATTAATTATAAAATTTGATTTTGATTTGATGAATAAATATTATTAAAGGTATTTATAATATTCATAAATATATTAGTCGATATACAATATTGATACGCATTTAAATTGGATTTAAATGCAAAATATTTATTCGGGATTTAAATTAGTTTAAGGCCCATGATAGGGACTAATTATTTTGGCTAAAATAAGAGGCTATCGGTGGCTATAATTGGGGTTAGGAGGCTTGATAATGGACGACTTAGATGAAAGGAAATTGAGTAAAAGATGAGATTCCAAATTCTCTCCTTTCTTTCCTCTATTTAAGCATATGTACCATCATTTGCTAGGGATATTTTTGGAGCCTCCAACCTAAGCTATTGCTGGCCGATCTTCCCCTCTTATCTCTTTTTGTTGTGCAAATCAAATCAATCGATTGTTATTCGATAGCTAGTGGACAACGGTTTAAGGACTAGCACTCTATTGGATCGAAAATCGTTTATAATAGCTTACATCATCATTTCAAGGTTGCTTAGGGGCTTTGGATGCAAGGTATATTTCTCATTTAATTGCAAACATAATTTATACTTAATGTATATTATATATACAATTGTCAGTTAAGTGTATGAAGATATATTGTCGCAATTTTGATTGGTTGTACGTATAAGTATATATGTTTAAAAAAATTTAAAAAAATATCCTGAGCCATCGCAAGACATTATTAATATATATAACTTATTTTATAATTTTATTTATATTAATATACATATTTTATTATACATATACATATAAGGATTTAACATATTCATATATATATATATATATATATATATATATATATTGAAAACTGGTTTCTTTTATTGATGTAAAGAACCCTAGGCAACCCATCTCCTTAAAAAACCCTACCAGAGTAGTAGGGAAAAAGAGTACAACACTAACTAATCTATAATTACATACCAATAGATACATCTATGTACAAACCAATTAAAAATAATAAAAGACGTAAATAAAATATACACTACAAATTCGAAGCCCAGCCCGGTCCATCTTTTCTCTCCAAGATAACCCTAAAAATTAGGGTGTGCCACAAACATTTCATCAGCTATCTTCGAAAGGATAATGGTGATCATCCATTATAATTCAGATCTATACCTCATTTTCGCAGTATCTATTCATTTCTAGCAGTGCGTTTAGTCCTTGTAGTGGATCTCTGAATAAGATAAGTGACATCAACTTGAATGAGTTTAGCTCGTTCCAGTTTGTTTAGTTTCTGATGCTCAAATATTATCTTGTTTCTCTTTTCCCATAGGTGATGGGTTGTGGTGACTAGACAGCATGAAGCAAGGCTACCTATCTGGTCCTTGGATGAGAAGTTGTTTTTGATTATGTTTACCTCGTCTTCTATTTCAGAGAAGTAGCTATATTGGTAATCTAGTTTAGCCTTAGTTTGAGTAGTATCCGTATATATCTGCTATAACTTCAATTGAAAAAGATACGATTAATGGTCTCTGACTGTTCTTCACATAACACACTGTTCGTCTATGTCCATCCCCCATTGCCAAAGTTTGTCTATTGTATTCACTCTGCCTATCATGATCCTGTAAGCACAAAAAGACATCTTCTTGCTATTTATATAGTTCCAAATGATTGACAACCAACTGTATTGATCAATTATTTGTCTACATAACCGCTAAGTTTTAGAAAAGGAAAAATCTTACTGACCACACCAGTCTCTATAATCACTGATACCATCTGATTGTATGTGAATTTGGTTAATAAGTGCATTACATTCTCTTGCTTCCGATAGTGTAGTAGTATTACATTGTCCATCTTGAATAATACAAGACGCTACTACATGCTTGTGTTCACTAATATAATACCTATCCCATCCCAATATATCAACTAAACTTTTGCGGTTAAGCTATGGTTCTATCCAAAGCAATGTAGAGCAGCATTACCTATTACTCTTCTGATGCACTTTAAACTATCACTTGTGTGTTTAATCATATTTTTCATGGTACAAGACATGTTATTGGAAGGTAGTTGCCAAAAGTTATGTGTATTGCAATATCTATTTTGCATCAAATGAGACCACATATTGTTTCTGAAATGTAGTTGCCATAGGGACAAACTTAGCAGTCCAATTAGTTTCTAGGACACACATCCACAGAAATTAATTTCAAGGCCAAAGTCAGCAGAATAATTACTTTTAAGGACAAAGTCAGCAGTCCAATTACTTTCAAGGACATAATTTCATAGGTTTTTAGGCCTTAGAAACTAATTACTTTGCATTTTGTCCTTAAAATTAATTATTTCAGTTGTGTGTCCTAGAAACCAATTGCGCTTGCTAAAGAGGTCCTTATGGCTAATTTCCACTTTTAAGTATGTAGTTGTCCTGAGATCAATAAAATTATTGAGCCCAATGCCTCCTTTTTTTGGTCTACATAATTTACTCCATGCAATTTTGTGTTTTTTGGCTGCCTAGAAAAAAATTAGCACATAGGCTATCTGTTTTTATAAGAGTAGCCATAGGCATATGATAAACAAGAAGCCAATATACCACTATATGAGTAATAACAGTATGTATCAATTCTGCTCTACCAGCCATTGAAAATAATTTACCATCCCAGTTATCAAACTTGTTCACGATCCTTTAGAATAAGCTATTACATTCAAAGTAATGCAAATAGTCTGTAGATAGTGGGACCCTAAGATATTTAACTAGTAGATTTGCCTCCCGCAGTTGCAAGGTTTCCAAATGTTCGTTTTTATTTTGACAGTCTGAATTGAAGTAGACTTTAGTTTTCATCTGATTTATATTCAACCCAGCTGACAAGGCCACTTGATTAGTAATATGCTTGATAGACTATGCACTCTTTATATCAGCTATTGCAAATATCATAATATCATCAGCATATAATAAATGTAATACACATGGCTGGATATTATTGATAGGAGTAATCTTCTTTTTCCTATGGTTGCCTATAATTTTAGAAGCATATATTCCATGGCAATGCAAAAGAGGTAGGGCGACAATGGGTTCCCCTATCCAATACCCCTATTGGATGAAATGTAACCATGTGGTTCTCTGTTTATAAGAATGGAGAAGGCTGAGGTTGATATGCACATTTTAATAAGAAGGACCAATTGAGAAGGAAACCCCATTCTTGTTAAGATATGGCATATAAAATTTCTGTTAATTTTATCATAAGCCATTTGAAGGTCAACCTTAATATAGATATTTTAATGCCTCTCCTGTTAAAGTTTCTAATGTTCTCATGTGCCAATAAAATGTTCTCTACTATACATCTCCCTGGTATAAAAGCACATTGAGAATATGAGATTAGATAAGGGAGAAAACCTAGCCAATTTCATATAACTTTATTTATAATTTTGTAGAGCACATTGTAATAGGTTATGGGTCTATAGTCTGATATTGCTGAAAGGCTTTCATTTTATTGGCACCAAAGTTATAGAAGTATAATTTAAGACTTTAGGAATATCAACAGTATGGTAAACATAATTAACAACAAAAGTTAACTCATCTTGTAAGGATTGCTAATGCAATTTGTAAAATTTAGAAGAGAAACCATCTGGCCATGGAGATTTTTCATCCTTAATTGAAAAGACTGCTTCCTTAAATCTGTCTTTATTACATTTTGTAGCAAGTATCCCTTTCCTATTTGATTAACACATTTTATGCAATTGATGTCTTTAAATTGGTGGGTGTTCTGGTCTCCATTATATAAGTCTGAATAGTACTAAAGGGCTTGTTCAAGAATGTGCATAGTGTTATATACCAATTCTCCAGCATCATTACGTAGAGCTTGAATGTTGTTTCTGCATTTTCTGATTGACATTTTATCATAGAAAACCTTGAATTAGTATCTCCTTCTATTAGCCAACTAATCTTAGATTTCTGAACTTCCTGAATGTATTGTTCATGCAATTATCTTTTTAATATTTTCCTCATACAGTAATTCTTCATATGTATGTACATCCTCTGGATTATTGTCTGAAGCAAGCAACTTTATATTGTATGTTGATTCTAGTGTATCTAAGGATTCTGAGTCACTTTCTCTTGTTTTGTTCCAAGCTTTAAGATTATGTTTTATTCTTCTCAATTTGGTCACAAACTTTTGAATTTCACTGCTCCAAGTAACTTGTGAAAATACTAGTACAACCGATCTTCATACCCAGTTGCCAAATGACAACTATGTATATATCTGAAGGGTATTTTCCTTTTGTAAGCATCTTGTGTATGTAGTTTTATGATGATAGGGTTATGATCACTCAATGATGATGTGATGGCTATAGTTATAAAATCTTTGAAGTGTTGTAAAAAGGTATCATTGATCAATACTTTATTTATATGTATGGCTACTCCCTTTCTTCTCCATTTGTATTTGAAACCTTGTATGTTTGCTTTAACAAGGCCGCATGCAAGTAAGCAATTTGTAAACCCTCTGAGACGAGAGAAGGAAATAGAAAGTCCCCCTTTCTTGTCCTAAGGGTTTAGCATATTATTAAAGTCCTCCATGAGTAGCCATGCTTTGTCAACTACACTTGCAAGGTTTGTTAGTTCTTGCCATAAAAACAAGTTGCTAGCATACATAAGAGTTAGACACATTGCATATCCTCCTATATTTTGAAGTGAACATGTTATTTGTTGCTCAAATTTGTGTAAAACACTAACCTTCCATACCAGTTTATCTCATAATAACAATATTCTCCCTTTTGTACCACAATCATTATTGAGAATATGGTTTTAATTTTTGTTAGTTTTCAGCATTAAATGACTAATTCTATCAGTATATAACTTATTCTCAAATAAACCAATTATAGTTGGTTTGTTGGATTCTAAAAGGGTTAATACTTGATTCATTTTGAAATCTGTATTAATCCCTTTAACGTTCCAAGAAATGAATGAGGGTTAATACTTGATTCATTTTGAAATCAGTATTAATCCCTCTAACGTTCCAAGAAATGGATGTCATTTACCAGATTTTCTAGCCCTTGTAACTCTTTTAGGGGGCTCGTCTTTGTTGCTAGCATTGGCTTTATTACTTCTATGTCCTTCTCATATTCTGGATTATGTGAAATATACTTGGCATAAGTTTTCTGGTGCAAGTTCATCAGAATGTTCAACAATATTTTCTGTTATTTGCTGTACAAATTCTATCTCATTAGTAAATTCATCTTGTGCAGGAATAAAATCCTCTTACTCTGTGGAATCCCCTGAATCATTTTCATCTTCTCCTGAATAGGAGGAGAGGACTTTGAATCTGTTGCTAGATTTCTTCTTGGTCATATGCTCTATAACATTTTGATTAGATTTCTATTTTCCTTTGTAATTAGATTTCTTCTTGGTCATATGCTCTATAACATTTTGATTTTAAGTAGGTTGGTGCGCATTTTCCTTAGCATCTTGTAGAGGTTAGGAAACTTCTTCTTCTACATGTTGAGAAGAGGTACTTGCACTTGCTTGTTGAGGCATTAAACTACATTTTGGCTGCCATGATGTTTGTTGCTTTCTACCTATTTCTTTTGCAGTTGTTTCTTGTTAGTGGGTACGACATTTCTCCGTTTAGTGGCTAAATAGATTGCAAGTGGTGTAGTTGTATGGCTTGTAATCATAGCCTACATGAACATAACTAACTTGTTCACTACTGGTCTTCACAGTGATTTGAGAAGGGTACTTAGTGGAAGTAGCGATGTTGACAAGTATTCGAGCATATTTTGTTCATTCCATTGATGCAGTAATTAGGTCAGGTCTAATAGGATGTCCAATTACACTGCAAATTCTACTCAACGCTTCAGATCCCAGTACTCAAGTCGAAGATTGCTAAGTTTTATCCAAATAGGCATCTTTGTAATTTATCATTAACTAAATCCATATCCAATTTCCATTGTTGGATTACTACATATCTGGAGTCAAACGTATAAGGACATATCACATTAGTAATTTCAGACGATGAATGTAAATGTAATAAGAAAAGACCCGCACTGTGAACCTCAAGTTTTTAGTTATTTCCAATCCTCCAAACTTTGTCAATGTAATTTTTGAATTGAAAATAACTTGGTTTGGCTCCATATACATAGCAAATTAGGGTGTGTTGCCATTTACTATTGGAACGATGTACTATTTCATCTAGTAAAAATGCATATTCCTTTGATTCCTCTGAACTTGGTGCTATAAAAGTGAGATTCATACCATTATTTGTGGTTGCTCCTTTAACCGCTTCTAATAAGATTTCTACCTAGATGATCTAGCCTTTCCAGTAGCCGAATCCTCATTCTTTCTTTTGATTTCTGCATTATCGTCCAGATCTGATGATTCAGGACTTGTAACTATTTCCACCTGTATGTTTTTTGCCATTATCAGATTATATATATATATATTAAATAATTTTTTATGTTTTTATATAAGTGTTATTTTCGACATTACAACATATTTTTTATATTATATTTTAAACAATAAACATATTTATATATTGATCAGTATACACATTTTGTTATATTATATATTTATGTTCATATATAAATATTTATATGTTTATAAAAATTATGTATAAATAAAATTTTAATATATATATATATATATATTTAAATATTTTATTATAAAAGAAAAAGTGTGTGTGTATATACGTACATTTAGACAATATATTTGCGTATTAGATGAGCTAACGTATTCATTGCGATGTAAATTCTAGCATATATATACGGACATGTTATACCTTGCGTGGATTGATATGTTACACATGCACACACACATATATATGTTTATGTGATACACATATTATATTTAATATAACATAAAATTAAATAATACAATATCATTTTATAAATTTAAATAAAATAAAAGATTTAATTTAAATAAAATTTAGAAATGTTCTAACTAAATTAGACTTCATAGGCCCAATAAAGATCTAATAGGATAGTTTTTTTTTGAAATTCATCCATAACTTCTGTTGTTGGCTGGCCTAGTTTCAATAATGGTATTAGAGCCAAATATCCTATGCGGTCTAAACTAGTCATATTATGACTAACTTGTTAAAGCCTACCCATATATTATGGTATCGTGAAAAGTAGTGTCTAAGATTGAGTTTGGGTAATCAAGTACTCTACCTTACCTAGCTACTAGCCTGGCCTAAAAGGATTAGGTAAGCCTAAAAGGTTATCCCTAATAGAAAAAGGCCTAATTTGAATTGGGCCTTGGGCTAATTTCAATGTTGTTTCGAAAATTAAATTTAAAATTTAAATTTAAAATAAAAGACATGTTATAAAAGTTATAATATAATTTTTAAATTTTTCTGAAAATGTTATAAATTAATTTCAAAATTTTAAATTTATTCATAAGATTAATAAAATATATAGATTAATGAATTATATACATCTATTATATATTTTGATATATGTCATGATATTTGAAATTTTTTAAGATAACATAATTATACATGTATGTACATAAAATGAATTTCGAAATTAATATAAATTTAATTAAAATTGTTTAATTAAATAATTAATTAAAAGGTTAATTAATTAAATAATATAGATATATATGATATATGTGTTATATAATAAAGGTTATTGTATATAATAAATATTTAATATAAATGTTATATTAAGATAATATAAAATTAATTAAAATGTTAATTAATGAAATAAGATTTAATTAATATAATGTTATATATAAGACTATTATATAAGTAATATGAAATATAAAAGTTATATAATAATGAAACTTATGTAATATGAATGTATAAATTAAAGGTGGAACATTAAGAAACCATAAATAGACTAAAGGATTAAATAAATATGTAAATGTACGTATACTGTGATTTCCGTTCTGTCCGACACTTGAATTACGAGGGGTATTTCAAAAGAAATATATTCCATAAGTCGATATCACTCAGTATAATATATTAAAGATTATGAATCTTCAATATAATGATGTCCTCTACCAGTTGATAAATTACTTGCATACTTCTTATTGTTGAGCAAACTTAAGCTGGAGATGTGTAATATTATTAATATATTGAATAGACGAGGTAAGATAACCATATTTATTTGTTGAACAAACTCAAGGTACGTATATTAAACTTAGGCCATCACGATATGGTAGGTATGGGTGAATAATTTCGTTTCGATTTGTTGAGCGAACTCAAGATCGAAGTAAAATCAGGACAATGTACCGCTGGTTAGGAGTTATATACAATACAACCGATAAGGAGTTATCCGTCATCCATGGAACTATGACTTATTGAGTAAACTCATGGTAAGAATGCTAAGATGGACGAGTCCAAACACCCACTATTGAAGTCGAAAGACTTCTATATATCAACTTAGGGTTTGGTGAAGCATAAAAGATTAGTGGGAGCCTTACTAGAAAATGAAATGATAACAGTTAACATTTCTAATATTGTAAGAACATATGCTATATAATTTTGTAATAATCCACATTGATAAATTTATGCATTTAATATGATTGATAAAACGTTTATCAATTAAGAGATACAATTGAACTAAATTGAAAACCGACAAATAGAAATATAACATATACTTACCAATAAATTCTTATTGCGCGTTAACGTTTCAACGCCCATGCAAGTGCCTAATTTTACAACTGCTAATTACATTCATAATTTTGTTGCTTAGTGTTTATTTGGTTGAGGTAGTGTATAACACTCTATGAGTCCCAAACTCAAAAGGAATACAATACTATTGATATTGGTCCATATACAATCGCATATAAATGTTATATGGTGAACCGTCGCACTTTGTAATGCACAATATTTCTATGAAATTAATTCATTCAAAATAAGCAAATGAACCATAGTGCGAAATCGAGTATTCAATTTGATTGATTACAATAAAAGATCATATTATGTTAAATGTAACAGAAGACAAAAATTACAATATTGATCTAAGAACTCGATTGCTGAAATATCAATTTGATCAGTTTACATGAGATGCATAATATTTGATGTCCTTAAATATTAAGGATAATCAAATGCATTTTTGTAAAGAATTCGTTATGATATTGTAGCAAGGGATTATTTTTTGAATGATTCAACCATTTAAAAAGAATAAGGAATATACAAGAGTAAATGTGATTTAAGATACAGTTGGGATGAAGAGAGTGAATAGTCACTTCTGCTTCATAAAGAAACATCAAAAATAAGAATTGTAATAATAACAATTTATTCTTAACATTGGAATAAGAAATATGATTTCTATTCTGAAATGTAATTTCATAAAAAACTTGTTTTCTATGAGATTAATTTCTTTAAGTTGAACGTATTTGATTAAAGAACTCTCCACTATAAACTAGTTACAGTATATGAAATAAATAATCTATATTAAGTGAATGATGGACTTTCGAATTTAGCACGCTATGTATAGTAATGCAAGAAATAGTCGGAGCATGCCATATAACACTTATTAATTACATCAAATCATGAAAATTGTTTTCGTAAAACATGTCGAACATTATTTATGAAATAATGACTATTTTTCGATGCCGATTAAAAATTAGACATAGTTATATTTCAACGTGAATATTATGAATATTTGTTATGAAATAAAACTATAATGTGGTATTTTTTTTCATAACAAAAGTGATGCATTGAAGATTACAAAAGTATCTAAAATTATTTACAATTATTTTAGAATTATAGACTAAGCCATAGTTTTGAAAAATAATTTTTATTATATGGTTATGATTCATATGATATTGGTTAATTATATCTTAGACAATTAAGGGCAAAGCACCCATTCAGTAGGAGCGTTATAAGAGTTGATGAACTCTTATGATTGATACATATAGATGTAGGCAATCATAAGTCTATTAATACAGAAACGATTCCACGTACTTCATCATATTCACCGATGAGTTATCATAGACATGGATATGCATATTTGATACGCATGTATAAGTCTATGATAAGATCATAAAATATAAAATGGAAGTAAATAATATAACATGCAACAGAAATGAATCGATTTGATCGAAGGAATGAGTATATTGGAAAAAGTTTCATATGTACCTAATATGAATTAAGATTCGATCTAAAAGGCCACTCCTCCCTATAATACATAATGATGTATTGATAAGGAGTAATCAAACCTTGTTGGACAAAGCACGATTAATAATCAGTGAAGTTGAGTCAAAATCTTTCTATAAGGTGTGTACTTCAGAATAATACACAAGGTTAAAATTAATATCATCCAAAGAATAGTTTGCAAAATCATACGAGATAAGTATTTATAAGAAACCCCTACATATCCTAAGCCAAGGAATTGGCAAGTTATGTGAGTCGAAAGACTGCATGTAATAATTGTACGTAAGGGATCTTGTATAAATCATCCCAAGAGAATTTTGAGAACAATAGTCATTAGATGACTAATTTTTGTTATGAACAAAAATATATTTTGAACTAATGCAAAATCGGTTTTATATAAGGTAATTTATAAAATTCTTATGAATGCTCTTTCCATTGCACTGAGAAATAACTATTGTTTCAAGAAATAGCAACTTTGTAGCGAAAAAATTTCTTTAAGAAATAATTTGTATAAAATGAATTTGGATACGTTCCAATGATAAAACTGATTACAGGGGATGAAATGAAATTGACCAAACCTAAATAATACAAAAACATTAGAACGCCTAATGAGTATTCTTGTAAATTAAAGAAAAACTGTGAGTTTCTTATCAATGTCAAGAATAAATAATCCATGGTTGTTTAATTAAACCATTAAGAGTATCGACTCTA
Organism: Allium fistulosum; assembly: GCA_030737815.1. Taxonomy (NCBI): domain Eukaryota; kingdom Viridiplantae; phylum Streptophyta; class Magnoliopsida; order Asparagales; family Amaryllidaceae; genus Allium; species Allium fistulosum. The sequence continues at coordinate 12,976,419 of JASFAW010000015.1, read as the reverse complement.
TGATATGGTACAATGCACAGATCCGAAATAGATTCCAAGTGCATTATTAAAATATGATTTTGATGTTGTACCCAAAGAGATATGATCCATTGGCTGCAAATGTCTTTATGAGAAAGACAAATGTAGTTTGGATAGAGTGAGCCACACTGATAAGAATAATACTATGAATTTCAATTGTTGAAATTAACGTTACAGATTCACCATTCGATGTGCTCAAGTTGGTTCAAATTTTACTCACAAAATTATCGCATAGTATGACTTTATGTTTTGGTATATTTGCGTTGAAGCACAAAGTTAGAAATATTGAAATCATTTAGAGTTGGTATGTTTGCACATAACAACTAAAGTATCTTGAAATCAGTGGGAGCAATATTGAGTTTGTGGGTTTTCAGATATGATCTAAAAATGGATACAAAAGTATCATTTAGAGCAGCATCAAAATTGAATAAGTATTCTGATAAAAATATCAAATAGTTTGATTATCAGTTAAAATGTAGAGAAAGTGTGTATTCATAAAAAAGAAATTTAAAAGGTACATAAATATTTCTAAACCATAAGTAAACAACACACTGCTGATTATTAAAAATGTACTTATGTTAAAATTAGCTTTAGTTGTCTTAATACTTGGTGTTGGATTTGTAAATGATGTCTTTTATAGTAAGTATAAAAGATATTGAAATGTCCCAAACGATATGCAAGGATACCTTATTAAAATGTTTAATACGGAAGATGTAAGATGGATTCCTTATGAATTGGTAATATGAATTATCAAACATGTTATGTTATCTAGGATACCTTGATTTGTTTATGTATTTGGTACATGAAGAAAATATCAAATCCAAATTGATATCACTAAATGATTGTTTGAGGTGTTCTTGTGTATTTATGAAATACTAGAGAATTATTTACATAAACAATGGACTCCTTATAAAGGAGTGTTAAGACTCAAACTTTCATAAATAATATTGAGTATAATATGTCAATAATAAATTCAAGCTAAGAATATTTAAGTTGAAAATGTTCCAAATGAAAGACTGTAGCCGATTCAATGAAAAAGTATAAGTGCATCGCCTTGAACAGCGTCATAATAAAAGCAACTTATATGAATATAGATGACCAAATTTATAAGTGAGCTAAGGGTGATTCCAAATGTTGAGTATCTGATATGATAACAATGTCACAACATAGTTCATAACAGAACTTAGAGCTCACTGGAATTCGAGAGACATACTCTGAATTGTTGCACATGATAAACATAGTTTATCAACGTCAAAGAGAGTTGACTGATATAGTAGATACTTGAAACATAATAGTATACCCATTTATTGAAGGGCTTACCCAATTAATTTTGAGAAAACTGATTGGAGAAGTTGGAATAAGATTCCATAATTGACCATGAGTGCAAGTGGGAGATTGATAGAGTTAGAGGTATACCCTAGAGGCAGTTATACAATTTGTTACATATATCTAACTCGATAACCAATTTTGTTAGAAATAAAAGGTGTTTTCTTTCTATTATATACTTGATATAATGTGTTACTTTAATTAATTAATTTAATTAAAAGTATATTTAATAGAAAATCCATAAATGGTATGTTTTATGATAGTACTTACAAAGTGTTGTAACCATGAGTAATTTATCATAGTGAAAATAAATTTATCATTTTAAATATTCTTAGTCAAGATGTAGCGAGATTGGATATCAATACATCCATTGAGACTAGAGTACGTAACGCTCTCCAAATGTTGGGCAGTGTATTACTGATGGCTGTTGGGGACACCAAGGGGTTACGTACTGATAGTCATTGGGTAACTATGGAATGACTCACACGATAGTTTTCTATTGGTTAATATAAGTAAGGTCAAAAAGAAAATATCATGTGACTAATTTACATAGTTCTTTCGACATATAACTATGGAATATTTTTTGTTTGACCTTAATTTTGTTAACCAACAGAAGACTATCAAGTGAGTCGTTCTTATCCAATAACTATTAGTACATAACCCCTTTGTATCCCCAGCAGCCATCAGTAATACACTGCCTAGCATTTGAAGAGAGTTACGTACTCTAGTCACAACAGATGTATCGATATCCGATCTCGATGCATCTTGACTACGAACATTCAAAATGGTATATTTATATTTATTGTGATAAATTACTCATGGTTATAACACTTTGTAACTACTATCACAAAATATACCATTTATGGATTTATTTTATTAAATATACTTTCAATTAAATTGATTAATTAATATAACACATTATATCAAGTATATTATAGAAAGAAAATACTTTTTGTTTTGAACAAGATCAATCAACAAGTTAGATATATGTAATAAATTACATAATTGCCCCTAAGGCATACCTCCATCTTTATCAATCTCCCACTTTCACTCGGGGTCAATTATGGAATCTTATTCCAACTTTTCCAATCGGTTTCCTCAAAACCAATTTGGTCAGTCGCTTAGTGAATGGGTATGCTATTATGTTTCAATTATCTACCATGTCAATCAACTTTCTCCGATGCTGATGAACTACTTTTATCATGTGGAATAATTCGAAGTATGTCTCTTAACTTCCAATGAGATCTAAGTTATATTATGAAATATATAATGACATTGTTATCATAGAACAATGTTATGAGATTCTCAACATTTGGAATCACCCTTGGCTCAGTTATAAATTTGTGCATTTATATTTATATTCATTCCTTTTATTATGGTGCTATGCAAGGTGATGTACTTAGCCTTTTCCACTGAATCAGCTATAGTCTTTCATTTGGAACATTTTCAACTTAAATATTCTTAATTTGAATTTATTATTGGCATATTATATTCAATATCACTTATGAAGTTTGATTCTGAATACTCCTTCATAAGGAGTTCATTGTTTTGCAAACAATTATCTAGTATTTCGTAAATACACGAGAATATTCCAAACTCCCATTTAGTGATATCAATTTGGATTTGATATTTGATATTTGCTTCATGTATCATATACACAAACAAATCACGATGTCATGAACAACAAACATGGTGATAATTCCTTACCAATGCATAAGGAATCCATCTTTCATGTTTTGTATTAAACATTTTAATAATGTGTCCTTGTATTTCGTTTTGGAACATTCCTAATATCTTTTATACTTACTATAAAAGACATCATTTACAAATCCAACTTTGAGCATTAAAACAACTAAGATTGATTTTAACACAAGTACATCATTAAAATCAGCGGTGCGTTATTTACTTGTGGTTTTGAAATATCTCTATACCTTTCTTAACCCTCTTCTTATGAACGCACAATTCCTCTATATTTTGATTGATAATCAAACTGTTTGATATTTCTATCAAAATATTTATTCGATTCAAATGTTTATAAAATGATACTTTCTATCATTTCTTAGATCATATCCAAGGACTCACAAACTCAATATAGCTTCCACCAACTTTGAAACATTTTTGGTTATTATGTGCAAACAACTTACTCTAATCATTATTTAGAATTTTCTATTTCAATACATACGTACCAAAACATTAAGTCATACAAAGCGATAATTTTATGAGTAAATCCGAATTAACTTGAGCGCATTGAATATTAAATTTATTACGCTAATTTGAAAATTTGAAATTTGTGAAGTTATTCTTATCAATGTTGTTCATTATATTCCAACTACATTAGTCTTTTAAAGACGCAGTCGCGACCAATGGATCACACCCTTTGGATACGGCTGCCAAAATCATATTCTGATAACATATTTATTAGACACTCTAATGCGATGTGTTCATTTAGATAACTTAATTTCATTTCATCTTATGGAATCAGTTTTACCTTTGGATCGTATCCCATTCCATTTACTACTAATAATTTCTCAAAGAAATTCCTTCGCAACCTGGTTGGTTCTTCTTGAAACAACAATCGTTTCTCATTGAAACAACAATTGTTTCTCTTTGCAATAGAATAGGTATTCATAAACATTTAATGAATTTTATTATTTATAAAACTGATTTGGTCTTAGTTTACAAAACTTATGATCAAAACATAAATGTGTCATCAAATGACAGTCTTCCCTAGACTCCTTTTGGGGAGATTCATAAAAGATCCCACATGAACAATTATTATGTTCATACTTTCGACTCGCATAATCTGCCAACTCCTTGGCCTAGGATATTTTGGGGTTTCTTATAAACCCTTATCTTGTATAATTTGTAAACTATTATTTAGATGACATAATATTAATCTTGTGCACGACTCATACACGACCTTACACAAACAAATTAACTCGACTTCACTCACAATTAATCGTACTTTGTAAATACCAAGTTCGATTACTCCTTATCGATACCTCATTATGTACCACAATAAGAAGTGACTTTTGAGATTGAATAGTTATTCATTTTTAGGTACGTTCGGAACTCTTTCCAATATACTCACCTATTTGACCAAATCGAATCATTTTATTTTATTACACGTTATTTTATTTACTTTCATTTTATACTCTATGACCTTATCATAAACATACGTGTGTATCAAATACACATGCCCATGTTGGTGATAAATCATCGATGAATATAACCAAGTATGTGGAACCAATTTGATATTAATAGACTTGCGATTGTATACATTGATATGTATTAATCTGAAGAGTTCATCAACTCAAATAATGCTCCCATTAAATAGGTGATTTTCTCTTAATTTTTTGAAATGCAATTAACCATTATCATATGATTCATAATCATCATTAATAAAAATTATTTCTTAAAACCTAAGGCTTAGTCTATAATTTCAAAATAATTATAAATAATTTTAGATACTTCTGTATTTTTCAATGCATCACTTTTTTTATGATAACAAATACCATATTGTAGATTTATTTCATTACAAATATTCATAATATTCACACTAAAATATGTCTATTTTTTAGTCGACACTGAAAAATAGTCATTATTTCATAAATAATATTTGGTATGATTTACGAAAATAATTTTCATAACTTGATGCAATCAATAAGCGTTATATGGCATACTCCCACTATTTCCACCATTACTATAATAGCATACTAAATTTGGAGGTCCATCATTCACCTAATATAAATTATGTATTTCATATACTGCAACTAATTTACAGCGGAGAATTCTTTGATCAAATATCTTGAACTCAAAAAAAAATTCTCATAAAAAATAATTTTCTATATGAAAATACATTTTGAGATAGAAATCGTATTTCTTATTCCAATATTAAGTATTGATTCTTATTTTATAATTCTCATTTCCGATGTTTCTTTATGAAGTAGAAGTGACTTTCATTCTCTTCATCCCAACTGTACCTTCAAATCACATCTACTCTTGTACACTCATTATTCTTTTTAAATGCTCGAACCATTCAAACAAATATCCTTACTACAACATCATAACAAACTCTTTCCAAAAGCGCACTCGATCGTCCTTAATATTTAACAACATCAAATATGTTACACTTTGCGTAAACTGATCAAACTGGCATTTCAGTGATCAAGTTCTTAGATCTATGTTGTAGTTTTGATCTAGTGTTACATTTAACACAATTTGATCCCTTTGTAATCAATCAGATTGAATACTCGATCTCACAGTACTGTTTATTGGTTTATTTCAAATGAACTAACTTCCTCAATGATTCATCAATGTATCGTACATTACGAACTGTGACCGTTTCCCATATAACATTTATATATGATAGAATATGGATCAAATATCCATAGTCTTGTATTGCTTTTGCATTCGGAACTCACTGAATGCAATGCACGGTCTCGACCAAATAAATACGTAAGCGAGCAAATTACGAATGTATTAAGTAGTTGTAAAATTAGGTACTTGCATGTGTATATAAAACATTAACATGCAAGAAGTATTTAGTAGTAAGTGCATATGTGTGTCTGTGTATATTATATTTCTATTTGTCAATCTTCAATTCAATTCATTTGTATATCTTAATTGAAACATTTTATCAATCGTATTAAATGCACAAATTTATCAATATAGATTATTATAATATTATATAGCATATGTTCTTATAAAATTAAAAAGGTTAAATGTTATCATTTCATTTTTCTAATAAGGCACCCACTAGTCTTTTATGTTTCGCCAAACCTTAAGCCAAAACATAGAAGTCTTTCGACTTCAGTAGTAGGTGTTAAACTCATCCATCTTGGAATTTTGACCATGAGTCTGCTCAACAAGTCATAGCTCAACGGACAATGGATAACTCCTTATCGGTTGTACCATATACGACTCCTAACCCTTTGGTACCTTGTCCTATTTTTGCTTCGACCTTAAGTCTGCTCAACGAATAGAAATGAAATTAGTCACTCGTACCTACCATATCGCGATGGCCTAACTATAGTATATGTACATTGAGTCTGCTCTACAAATATATATAGTTATCTTACCTTGTCTATTCAGTATATTAATAATACTACACCTAACATCCCTAGCTTGAGTCTGCTCAATAGCTAAGGAGTATGCAAGTAATTTATTAATATGTATATATATATATGATAGAAGACAACATTATACTTAAGATTCATTGTCTTTAATATTTAATATTGAGTGATATCGACTTATGGAATAATATAATTCTTTATGAATTACTCTTGTGATTCAAGTGTTGGACATATCTGAAATCACGGTATACATACATTTATGTATGTATTTATTCCTTAAGTCTGCTTAGAGTTTCTTTAATGTTCCACCTTTAGTTTATACATTCATATTATACTAGTTTTTATTATTATAGAACTTTTATATTTTATACTACTTATATTATAGCCTTATGTATAATATTATATTAATTAAATATTATTTAATTAATTAACATTTTAATTAATTATATATTATTTTTTAGCAAGGCTGGCCGACTTTATAGTGGGTCGTCCACTATGTCTTATTTATTATTTTAATTAATTAATTATATATCATTTTAATATAAAATTTATATTAAATATTTATTGTATATTATAACCTTTATAGTGCAACACATATATCTCTATGTGTATTATTATTTAGTTAGTTAACTTTTTATTTATTTAACTAATTAACCTTTAATTTATTTATTTAATCAATTAGCCTTTAATTAATTTTTTTTCATTAATATCTTTAATTAATTAATTAATTTAAGCAATTTTAGTTAAATTATAATAATTTTGAAAATCATATTATAGACATACATGTATACTTATGATATCTTAAACATTTTATAATATCATAACATATATAATACATGTATATATTTTTCATTAGTTAACTTATTTAATTAGTTTATTTATTTTATTAATCTTATTAATAAATTTAAAATTTTGAAATCAATATTTGATATTTTCAAACACTTTTAAAATATTATTATATTATATTATTTATATTATATGTATATCTTATTTTAAATTTAAAATCTTATATTTTAATTTTCAAACAAATTTGAAAATTAGCTCGAGGCCCAATTCAAATTTGGGTCTTTTCTATTAGGGACAACCTTTTGACTGTGAGCTTCATAGTTAGCCCTAACATGCCTAATTTAAAAGCATAGGCTATTGGGCTCTGATACCATTATTGAAACTGGGCTAGCCCGCAAGGGAAGTTATGAGTGAATTTCAATTTTTTTTACCCTATTGGATCTATATTGGCCCTAAGAAGTCTAATTTATTTAGAACATTTCTAAATTTTATTTATATAAAATCTCTTATTTTATTTAAAATTTTAAATTATATACAATTTAATTTAATTTATATCCAATTAAATATAAAAATACATATATGTATCATATATATAAATGTATGTGCATGCATGTGTAACATAATAATCCATGCAAGGTATAACATGTTGGTATATAAATGCTGGAATTTATATCGCAACAGACATGTTAGCTTATTATATATATTAAATGTTGTCCAAATATATGTATGTAAACTCGTTATTTATACGAGCGTTACGACACGTACTTCGCACGTGATGAAGAGGTTGAGTTGTTTTTCTACAAATTGTATTTATTTAATACGTTCAAAAGAAAATGATTTCCATATATATTTAGTCATATTTTTATGTTGAATCATATGTAGGTAATTTGAAATTTTATTTCTAAGTTGTAATATCTAATTCCTTGTGAGTTTAAAATTAATAAAAAGCAAATTTGTAAAGTAGTTTATTTGCTAGATCCTATTTTTAAGTGATATTAAGACTTAGTAAATATTTGTAAAGGAAATTTTGAATTTGTAAAAGAAGCTTAATTGTCAGGTCCTAATTATAAGCGATGCTAAATTTTAATAATATCCGTAGAGAGGCATTTTTGGTATTTCATGCTGATACCAAAAAAGTGTGACATTAAATATATAAAGATATAAAGGGTAATTTTGGAAGTTCGCGGTCAGACCCAAAGTTTGCGCTTCCAACCAACTATTAATAAAGATAAATATTAAAAGCTATGTGTGTATATATATATATAGCTGTGTGTGTATCTATGTGTGTATATATATAACTTATATGTAAAAATATTAACGATTTATATTTATATAACATTGCATTAAATATTATATATATATATATATGTATGTATGTATGCATGCATGTATATAAAAAATATAAATGATTTTACATAAATATATATATGTACGAATTACAATAACAAAATTATTATTATTATATATTTAAATATATGTATAAATACGTATATTTATAATATCTAAATATGTATATTCATATATATATATATAATATATTAATTATGTATTTAATATATATATATATAACCTTTCCAGATCGAATACACATCACAAATTTTTTTAATATTTTATTGAATTAATATATATATTAATTATTCGAAATATAATAAAATAATAAAAAAAAATATTTTTTGTCACAATATTTGAATTTTAAATTTTTAGAAAATCAAGCATGATTTTTTAAAGTTACAAAAAACTTCTAGAATTTTATCGATCAAAAATATTTTATTATATATATACTAATTAAAAAAATATTTTTAATTAATTAATTTCGATCATTTATTAAATTGATTTTTTAAAAATATAGAAAATGATTTTTAAATTCTGATTTTTTGGTCGAGAGTTTATATGATGATAAGTTTTATTTATAAACTTTAGAGTTTAATTTTCTAAACATTTTTTATTTTATATGATTTATTTAATTAGTATATTTATTTAAATAATATTAAATAATAGTAAATAAATATTAAAAATTTATTTGCAGCCATGGAAAAATATAACCTATGTAGATATGCAGTTATAAAATATAAGTTCAACAAGTAACACGATATGATGATATAATTAAAATTAGGCAGTATATTAATACATATATATTAATTAATAAAATGATAATTAAAATAAAAATTATTTGGCTATGCACTTCAGATCTATATACAGAAATGTGTTTCAATAAATTAAAACATACATATAACCAATCTAATATGTGACAACATTGATGATACATATAAGAATTTCACCTTAGTAGCAATATAATAATATCATATATATATAATATTGTCCAAAAATTATAAGTCATATAGTATAGTAAATACATACCTAATACTAATGTCTTAGAGCATACCTTGTAATGATGAATTATCCCTCCTTGGAAATCTTCTAGATTCAGCAGATTGTTAATCCTTGAGCCGTAGACCTTTTGCTATCCAATAGTTGTCGCCGTTTGAATTGATTTGAGATGAATATTTTGGAGCTCCTTGTTGATGTGGTCGACCAGTAGTAATAGGAAAATGGCACCCAAAATGTTATTTTTGCATTAGGGTTAGAGGTCCTTTTATAGTGGAAGAAATAGAGAAATATGGATCAGATCTCATAACATATCTCATTAAATCTCAACCATCCATCTCCAAATCCCTCTAACCTTTTTAGCCGCCTCTTACAAGCCCTACTGCTGCCGAAACAACATCTTAACATCATGGACTAACAACCCATTTAAGCCTAAATAAATATTATTGATTTAATCTAAATTATTGCTTGTCGATATCGCATATCGATCGATATATTTTTTACTATTATAAATATATACAATAATATTTATTCCTCAAGTAAAATTCAAAATTTTATAATTAATATTTCATAAATATTAATTTATTTAATTAATTTATAACAATTATAAATAATTAGATCATTTGGTCTAAAGAGAATTCATCAATCCAGTTGTGTGACTCGTTAGGTGTAAATTTTGTCAGCGATCAACATCGAACTATTCGAATGTTAATGTTCACACACCACTTAAAAGGTGGTGTGACATTTGGTCAAATTTATCGCTTACTTAGTTTTGTTAAAATCCAATTTTATATTATTAAGCGTTTCCTAGTTGTGACATTTTATTTACACCAATTCTCTTCGTCAAAACTATATCACTTTAGACTTATAGAATTTGGTAATGGTCAAAATTTCAATATCGTCCATATTCAACTATATAGTCCAAAAACAAAGTCCTTGGTTCAATAATAACAATTATTATTAACCGAAATACTCTGGCTAGAGACTTTGACTTTGAATTGACTTAGTTGACCGTGATATTAACCCTATATAACCAAGAAGACGAATTCTCACTTGAGTAGTGCTTCATTTCCAATATTTTCACTCAATCCAACTATAGTCACTCGATGGAAACTATGCCATGATTTGACTATAATCAAATAAACTTTCATATTGAAGATTCACAGTATTCTCAAGTCGAGAGAACTATGTAAATCTGTCACATCGATATTTTCTGTTTGACCTTAGTTATATTAACCAACAGAAAACCATCGAGTGAGTCACTCTATAGTTATCCAATAACCATCATCATGTAATTTCTTGGTGTCCCTAGCAATCATGAGTAATACACTGCCCAACATTCAGAGAGCGTAATATAGTTTTTAATTTAATATATATATTAAGATATTTTAATTATCAGAATTTTATTTGTTCGACTTATCTAAAGTAATATTCCAATGATTTAATTCAATTAATTACCAATTAACAACCGTTAAAAAATCTGGGTCGTCACATTCCTTCCCCCTTTAGAACTTTTCGTCCTCGAAAAGGAACGAAACGAATTTATGAAAATGCTTAAAATTAGATAAATATTCTTTGATCACTTTTAAAACACTTTTTAATATCTATATAATATTATTTCAAAGTAGTTTTTATAAAAATACTTTTATAACTCGATGTTTCAACAAGTCCATCCTTGTTCTCATAGAAATTCGGTCATACGTTGATCAGACGTAGGACTGAAAATCTATAAGTACTTGGTAAACCCGTTTCCAACACCCAGTGAAAATACTTTGGAAAATAATTTTATTGAAAATATAGAAAACAGTTTCGAAAATAGAGAAAATATCTTTGGTGAGAATGCTCTGGAAATCATCACTCCCATCCACGGTCGCAGTTAACCCGATGGTTACGTTGTCGTCCCGACAAAATCCATAGATAACTGTAGGCCTCTGCGCCCCCCGATTACGCCATGGAGCCCGCTATAGATCGCAGTTATACCCGGGCTTTACGTTGCTATCACAGCAAAAACCCATATAACTGTAGGCATCAGCGCCCTCGAATTTCGCTGCCAAAAGAATGAAACTTCTCCACTTGACCATAGATCGCAGTCTACCGATGTTACATTGCCATCCCGGGAAAATCAAGTGTAGACTATTGGCACTCATCCTCCACACGATTTTTGCTATGGTCCACACAGTAGATCGCAGCGACATCGAGTTACACTGTCGTCACAACATAACCCAAATGCCCCTGTAGGCATTAGTGCCCTCGACTTTCGCTACCCAACAATCCTCTGGAACTAGTTTGTCCAGACTCCTCACAGGATCAACTTTAGAACCCCTCCTTAGGTCTAAAGGCAGTACTGCCTTGTGGCACTCCTGACAAGTTCATTCAAGGGAGCGCCTTTTTCCCCAGAGCCACTTTCAAAACACTTTATACTATACACATATATAGTATTTTCCAAATCATACACCTAGTATGAATTTCATATAAATCTCCTTTCTCAAAATCGATTATCCCAAAATCGATAATTCACAAACGAGGCTTTCCAAATTCCAAATTTGATTTTCCTCAAAAATCAGAAGCCTTTTTTTAGAAATCCATAGGTTTCCAAAACCTTTTTCCAAAACCATTTTCACAAAATCCTTTATATATATGTATATATATAATAACCTTGGGAAATTTTTGAATCACTTCATACTTGTATAAATTCACTTTTATACTTCAAATACATTCAAAACCCTTTTCTTCAGGCAATAGATTCAACAAGGGAAGTTTACCATATATAACAAAGATATATAACTTTGTTTATTCCAAATCAAATATTCAAATTTGATTACTCTTTTATAAAGTTATTAACCACATTACCTTTCTTCATAAAGTGAATCATAAATCATAGAAATTTCCAATTCCCATTTTACCTCATCATATATTCCACAAAATATACTTTTCATTTCAAAGACCATTTTACAGTTCTTATCCATAAATTTTCAATGCCAATTTCATTCAAACCCGTACGATGTACACATATCATCCGTACGCTATATCAATCTGATCGCTCACTCGATCACACAATTTTACTTCCGAATTAGTATTGTCCACCCGACTTCCTAGTGCGGACTCAGATTTGGTTTCTTGATCAGAAACCGTTATTCTCCTTGCATAGTCACAACTATGATAGAGAATATCCAGAACCAATCAAAAAATCCATATCCAGGTTCGCCGTCGAAAATTGAGTGGAAAATTCCAACTCGGATTGATATACCTATCTCGGGATTCTGTACACGAATCTGGATCAATTCACTATGCGAATAGAATAATATACGTACATCCTACGTATTTATCTTCATTGATTATTAGCTAAATCAATTTCTCCTTTTCTATTCACATTCCTTTTAATCTCTATCCACTTATTCACCTTTGCTTCAATCCTCTCTTGGATTACCATTTTAATTCTTATCTCAATTGGGTATTTAATCATAAACAGTTTGTACTCTAATCAGCTTAAATTTAGAAAATAGCTTGAATTTTTTTAAAATAAATAAGTAGTTGAAAAATAATTATTAACTGTAAAAAGCTGTAAAATAGTTAAGTAATTGTAAATAGTTGAAAAATAGTAATTATTTATAAAACAATTGAAAAACAGTAATTAGTTTATAAATCAGTTGTAAAATTGTTAAATAGTTCCAAAATTAATTGTAAAACAAGCTTAACATAGTTTTAGGTTTAAAAAGAAAGTTGTATAGTAAATAGTTTGGAAAATAGATTTATATTAATACAATTTATTTTGAAAATAGTCCAGAGTCAAACTGTTCAATTCCCCATCAATTCAATTTAAATTTCCACTTCCATTTAAATTGACTCACTTCTAATTTGAATAACTTTAATTTCCCTTGAACTTGATTTATCCCCAATTCAAGTTGAATTAACCATAATTTATTTCCAAATTCAGATCAAATTCCATTTGATTTTAAACATATTCACTTTAATTACAATTTCAAATTATTCAAATTAATTTAGACTAATTTCAAATTGAATCCACTTCAATTTCAAATCATTTCAATTTCTTTATGAATTAATCCCAATTCCCATTTGAATTTGAACTCATTCAATCTTCAATTTTATTTCAAATTAATCCAATTCAAATTTCACATTTGAATTTTATAATTATCCATCTTCAATTCTAGTTAATTCAAACTAAATTCAATTTGAACTAATGAAATCTGAATCTCAACTTTAAACCATCTCGAATTATATAAATTCGATTTAAATTTTCAAATGTCGATTTAACCCCTTAAATCAAATTAACCTTTATTTTTAAATCAATAATCCCAATCTTTAAAGAATTTAATTCTGAGTCCGATTCTCAAAATTCCATTTTAAATTATCTTTATTTAACATATTTCAAAACTCAAAAACAATTAAATCTTCAGATTCTAATTTATTATCCATTTTTAAAACCAATTATCAGTTTCATATATTATTTATAATAATGGAATGATATCAGGATAAATAAACATCCAAATTTATCCAAACACCCATTTTTAATTTCCAAATCTCAAACCCATTTTGAGATCACTCATAACTTCCCATTTAAACCAATCATTTAACTTCCCTAAGTTAAATCTAAATTTCATCTTGAAATTCCCAATTCAGGTTGTTTGTTAACTTATTTAACTTTCCCAAAGTTAAATTCAATTTACTTAGTCTAGACAACCTTACCCAATTTGAATTCTCATTTCAAACTATAAACTTCACATTAATAATCTTATAAGTTCAAAAACTTATCACCTTGGGTATCACATCTCATTCCAAATTTAAAACTCAACATTTAGAGTTTATTTCAAACCATCTTTGATATTATGAATATTCCTCATATATACATATTATTTCCTTTACACTCTAAGTTATCCTTAAATTTTAAACCACTTTTGGTTTTAGTTCAAACAGTTTCCTTTAATGCTTTCAAACAACTCTTATTTTAAAATAATATCACATTCAAAATATTCTGAATAATACTCTTTATTATTTCATTTGAAACAATTTCAAAACTTTTCAATTTACATCCTTTCTAATTTACAAGTTATTCACATCTAATGGTTACTTCCTTAAAACATTTATGTGTTTATTGGAAAACAATCATCCTATTTAAACTCAATAACCATTTATTTTCTGGTTTGAAACCATTTTAATTCATCTTATTTGTATAGTTCATTTTATCCAATCCTTAGTTGGATATGTATATATATGTTACTTAATTTCTTATTTAATAACCAATTATTGCTTTATAAATATGATATAAGCTTTTATAAAACCATCCAGTTTTAAAACCATTTTTAAAACCTTTATATAAGAAAATAACAAGTACGCTCTCATATATATATATATATATATATATATATATATACACTCAACTCATCCTAGGGTACCGCTGACCCTATCCTTGATGAGTAAACCCACCAGAGCCAAGGTTCTCGCTTAACCTTCGCTCTGATACCAAATGTGACGACCCAGATTTTTTAACGGTTGTTAATTGGTAATTAATTAAATTAATTCATTGGAATATTACTTTAGATAAGTCGAACAAATAAAATTCTGATAATTAAAATATCTTAATATATATATTGAATTAAAAACTATATTAGAGATTTCATTTTTATTATCTCTGGATAAGATAAATCCCATAGATTAGATTAAAGATAAACGTTCAAATATATTTATATATATATAGATAAACATATAGACAAGTCTTATGGTGTTCAAATATAAATATATATATATATATATAAGTACATAGGTATGTATATATATGAGGATTAGACATGCCTATGTACTTATATATATTTATATTTGAACACCATAAGACTTGTCTATATGTTTATCTATATATATATAAATATATTTGAACATTTATCTTTAATCTAATCTATATCCAAAGATATTAAAAATGAAATCTCTAATATAGTTTTTAATTCAATATATATATTAATTATCATAATTTTATTTGTTCGACTTATCTAAAGTAATATTCCAATGATTTAATTCAATTAATTACCAATTAACAACCGTTAAAAAATCTGGATCGTCACAGTTATGTACTCTAGTCTCAATGGATACATCGATGTCCATTCTCGATGCATCTTGACTAGTAACATTTAAAATGGTATATTTATATTTATTGTGATAAATTACTTATGGTTACAACACTTTGTAACTACTATCATAAAATATACCATTTATGGATTTCCTATTAAATATACTTTTAATTAATTGATTAATTAACATAACACATTATATCAAGTATATTATAGAAAGAAATACCTTTTATTTTGAACAAGATTGGTCAACGAGATAGATATATGTAACAAATTACATAATTGCCTCTGAGGCATACCCCTAACTTAATCAATATATATGGTGGAGCGATCTTTTCATGTTCTTTACTTCATGCTTTAGGACGGTAAATTCCTTCTGATAGCATGGGTATTGAAGCGGGGTATCATAGTGTTCAATGAATAATAAAGTATATCAGATACTCTAGACCCATCATCACATGATGGCCTAAAGGTAATTTTGTAACCCTTATAGGTGCCCAAAAAAGTTACAAAATATTATTACCAATCTAGGGAAAAAACATCTCCACTCAACAACCATAAGTATGCATAGTACTCTATTTATATTATAAATGATGGAGAGTAATTTTATTTCAAATTCATAATTTAGCATAATCTTAATTGAGTATTATCAACATTTTAAGGGAGAAGTATCATATCATGACATCATATGTCTCTACATCTTGTGTATAATAATCCTTATTTTTCGATAATTAAAATAAATAAAATAAATAATTTTGACTTCGAGGAAAAATTGTCATTGTACAAACGTTTGAATTTGAAAATGAAACTTGCGCTATTGGATCATCTCATTTTTTTATGCACATCATATATTTGTTTGTTCAAACCAAGGTCCGGATGATGGAGATATCACAGTTTTTATATTTCAAAATTTTGAATATAAAATGGGTTAAGTCCAACTTAACTTGAATGGACACTTCTATTTGGCTATAAATAGCAGGCCGTTAACGGGTTTTTGAATTTAAAACATTTATTCTGTATGTTTCTTCTTCTTCTTCTTTTCCTCCTCTCTTAGAAAAAACATAAACCCTCTTTCAATCAAACTCAAATTTCTCCCTCAATACTTCACAAAAATCGAAAAGCTAAGTATCAAAACAGAGAGCGAGTTGAGGCCTGTGTTCTAATACAAATATAAGAAGCAAACAAGCCGATTTGAACACATATAAAAATTTGAACTGTGAGCAATCGGGAGCATTTTGGATCTTTGTGAGTGCTTTACATTTTCTCCAATACATAATTAGTCAATCTTACTTAATTCTTTGATAATTATGGTTTAGGGTTAGAATTTAGGTTTTAATCGAATGATTACTAATTTTGAACTGTAACTAACAATAATTTAATATGAATTAAATGACGATTTAATTTTAGTAACCAATGGAATTGATAGATTATTGTTATTGGTTAAACTAGCGAACAAACTAGTGAATATTGGAATGGGTATTAGAAAACTATGGATTAAATTCATATTAGAATGAATGATTATATGATTTTGAAAAATGCGATTGAAGATTTTGAATAATAGAGAATAAATTTCCAAATTTACTAAATAAATATGCATATTATACAAATATATATATTAATATGAGAAGAAGAGAATATATAAAAGCGAACTTTTATGATATATTGATGTATGATATATAGATACTATTGTAAATCATATGAAAACTTATTAAATTGGATTTAGAGGTAAGTTTATACTTTTAGTAAATAAGTATGAATTAAATTAATTCAATTTGATTTAATATGGAATATTTGGCAATATATTGAAAAACAATGTGAAAGTGTACGTGTAGTACTAAGGATCGTGTAATATGGTATGTTAATGCGGAAACTGGTAATAACAGTAAAGTACAAATTAAAGTAAGCACACCAGGAATTTTTATACTGGTTCGAACTTCCCGTTCTACGTCCAGTCCCAGAATACCCTCTGGATTTAAACTAAACCCCTCACTTAACCCGGAGGAATAGGTATACGACACCTGAGCAGCCGAACAGGAATTTTTCCGCCTCAACAGCCGAAGAGGACTTCAACTTAATACAAATAGTTTGTTGACGAATGTGTTCTGAATAACACTGATTGTCTTTTGATAGTACAACTTTCCTATAATCAAATCCTCAAGAGTATATATGCGTGTGAAGATTTAGAAGGAAGATAATCACGTAGAATCGAAGTATATGAATAAATTCAAGGATTCTAGTGATATTAAATAAGAATGAATGCTTTTATTTGCAGAAATGAATAGAGATTAGATTTCAGAAATATAAACAAGAATCGGTTATTGTAGAAGTGAATTGAATATGTTTATATAGTTGTAGAAGGGTTGTAATCTTTCATGAAGAGTTTTAGTTAACAGTTGTGTCCATACCTCTTGAAATAGAGGACATTCCTCTTCATGAAATGATCGCGTCTCTTCAGAAAACTAGCCGTTTTTCTCTGGTCGGTCGACCGGAAAATCTGGCCGGTCAACTGAGTTTGAAATAGTTCACAAAACAGAAAGTACCTGTGCACATAACACAGGGTCGGTCGACCGGAAAATCTGGGTCGGTCAGCCGACCTGATGTTATTTGCACAGTGTACACTTATATATGTATAAATTAACATGGATCAATTTGTGTGTGTGTGACTACTTGAGGAATGATTTTAACAATATTCTAAGACTCAATAAAATAAAATATTCATACTAATCTCTGGATTGTAGTCTTATCTCCTTTGTAGTTCACAATATACGTTTATTCTCTTTTTGTCGCTTTCATATAGTATTCTCTTTGTATTTCGTCGTATGATCTCTGAAGCTTGTGTCATGAATCAAAACTTATGAATCAACATTCTCCCCCTTTTTGATTGATGTCAATACTTATGTGACGAATGTAGAGTTTATCTATATTATAATTTTCCCCCTGAATATATGGCGACTTTTCTGCAAAAAAATTGTTAGCTTACATACATTTCTCCCCCTTTGTCATCGACAAAAAGGAATACTTACTAGATGTAATATGTAAAAGAAATATGGAACATGTAACACAAAAACATCGAGTTTTAAATATTACATACTGAATCAAGATAGGAATATTAATGATGTTTACTTACTACACAACATCTAAAAATAGAATACTTGAAATTATGAAATAGCAAGTTGTAAAACAATATGATGCATGTATAGATATTCAAAATATAGCAATAAAAGAAACAAGCATTCATACATTGCATCATCACAAATAAGAGTTTTAAGGTAACACTTACTTTTCTCCCCTTAATCTGTGCTTGCATTGTTTATTTCTGAAAATTGTGTTAGAGCAATATCTTTCTCCCCTTTGTCATTGACGAAAAGGAGAGTTTATATGATAATAAATATTATATTTCACATAAGTGTTAACAATATAGAACAAAATTACTACTTGTAAGGTATCAAAAAACAATGAACATTTAAAGCATGCGATACCCAAGGTTTTTATAATTTCCTAATTTTTAGGAAACCATACCCATTTGGGTGTGGTTGTACCTTTATAAATATAATTTTCATTATTAACTACCATATCAAAATAATTATTAATGCATTTTTCTCTATTTTTCCAATTAACAGGAACCCAAATACTTAGATAATTTTTATTCATATTTCCCGTCAATGATTTTGTACTTCTAGAAAAATTATAAACATTATTGGTCATACAGTATTTGAAATTCTATTAAAATTGGATTTAGACTTTTCTCGAAATTTAGTACTAGCACTAACATCTTTACTATACATGAAAGCGTATCTAGTGCTATTTCTACGATCAGTTTTGTTATATCCTAAACCATTTTTATTATGTAAAGGTCTAGAACTAGATAAAATCATGTTTAAATCATTTTGACCTTTATTAAATTTTGTGACTTCAGTGTTAAGTTTATCAAATTTAGCTTTAAAGTCACACTTATTATTTTCAAAAGAAATATTACTATTATTTAAAATATTAATTTTCTCATTTAATTCAGAATTCTCATTTTTTAACGTACCGTTCTCATTTTTGAGAAGGAAATTTTGAGATTTTAAATTATCTAAAGAGGATTGTAATAAATCATTTTGTCTTTTCAAATCAAAATTTTCTTTTGAAAATTTTTCTCTCTCGTTTTCAAATATGGTGTTTTGTTTATCTAGAACCTTTGTAAGAGCCTCAAAATTACTCTTTAAAACACCAAGTTGATTTTCTAAATCTAACTTCTCAATTTTCAATTTCTCATTTTCAAGTTCATCAGATTTCATCTTTTCTAAAATAATAAAATTATGCTTTGAGATTTTATCGCATAAACTAATTAATTCATTATTACTACTTACTGAAATTTGTAAATCAGAATATACCTTTTTACAGTCCTCATTGGTCGTTGCTCTGATAGTTTCAGGCTTTTTGCTTGCTGTACTTCGACCGGATCTTTTTCTAGCCATTATTCTATGATGTTGTGACGATCGATAGAATACCAGGCTCCGATACCAAATGAAAGTGTACGTGTAGTACTAAGGATCGTGTAATATGGTATGTTAATGCAGAAACTGGTAATAACAGTAAAGTACAAATTAAAGTAAGCACACCAGGAATTTTTATACTGGTTCGAACTTCCCGTTCTACGTCCAGTCCCAGAATACCCTCTGGATTTAAACTAAACCCCTCACTTAACCCGGAGGAATAGGTATACGACACCTGAGCAGCCGAACAGGAATTTTTCCGCCTCAACAGCCGAAGAGGACTTCAACTTAATACAAATAGTTTATTGACGAATGTGTTCTGAATAACACTGATTGTCTTTTGATAGTACAACTTTCCTATAATCAAATCCTCAAGAGTATATATGCGTGTGAAGATTTAGAAGGAAGATAATCACGTAGAATCGAAGTATATGAATAAATTCAAGGATTCTAGTGATATTAAATAAGAATGAATGCTTTTATTTGCAGAAATGAATAGAGATTAGATTTCAGAAATATAAACAAGAATCGGTTATTGTAGAAGTGAATTGAATATGTTTATATAGTTGTAGAAGGGTTGTAATCTTTCATGAAGAGTTTTAGTTAACAGTTGTGTCCATACCTCTTGAAATAGAGGACATTCCTCTTCATGAAATGATCGCGTCTCTTCAGAAAACTAGCCGTTTTTCTCTGGTCGGTCGATCGGAAAATCTGGCCGGTCAGCTGAGTTTGAAATCGTTCACAAAACAGAAAGTACCTGTGCACATAACACAGGGTCGGTCGACCGGAAAATCTGGGTCGGTCAGCCGACCTGATGTTATTTGCACAGTGTACACTTATATATGTATAAATTAACATGGATCAATTTGTGTGTGTGTGTGACTACTTGAGGAATGATTTTAACAATATTCTAAGACTCAATAAAATAAAATATTCATACTAATCTCTGGATTGTAGTCTTATCTCCTTTGTAGTTCACAATATACGTTTATTCTCTTTTTGTCGCTTTCATATAGTATTCTCTTTGTATTTCGTCGTATGATCTCTGAAGCTTGTGTCATGAATCAACACAATGTTTCGAACAAGAAAATTAATTATATTGAAATATAGATATACAATGTTTACAAAAGTCCCATATGGTATTATAAGTCATATTATAATTTATTTTTGAAATTATAATTGTTTATAGAAGTATTTTTAAGTATATATGGTCAAAAGTGATATTGTTAATTTTTGAAAACTAGTTTTATAAACTCTGGCTTTCTAAGAAATTTTGGAATGATTTTGACTCAAAACCTTTTATGAAAGTGAAGCAGAAAGATAGTGGATGATCATATCCAAATTTGAAAGAAGCTGGATTAAAAAACGAATTAAAAACAAGCAAGGAATCAAAGAAAAAAAACCGGGGAAAAATATGTGCATTAATTAATAGAAGCCTTCAGGGCCCTGTTCCGACCACCACCGATCTACCACCGGTGTCATTCATCGGTTGACTGATGGGAGACTATTAGGTATAATAAACTTGGTTCCAATAGGGCTAGGTAATATAATTACAGGAGGATCGACTTAGAGTTCTTCAAATGACGTTTTAGGCTACGTTTTGATGTGATATTCCAACTTGATTGAATTGGACTTACACACACATATGGATAGTTGATTTCTACTGTTAATGATTATTTGAGTAATGAATGTTGTGACCATTATTGATTTCATGGTAACATGATCGCTCGGTTATTCGAGTATTTTCTGAGATGCCCATATATGGAGTTATGTTCACTCGGTGATTTAGTTATTTGTTAATATAATAGGCTAGGCTTGGCCTTGTATATGGGTTAGACCATATCATTGACCAATGCATGCATTAGACTAAGACCTTGTTTCATGATATAGTCATATTTGTTGTACAGTTTAATTAACTTGTTTGTTGCATGTGAAAAAGGACTAAGGTATGGCACTTACCATAGTTATCTCAGTATCACTCGAGACTGATTAGAATATGTGGTAAAGTAGATATACATCTCTCACCAGACTGTAGTCTGGCTCTCTCTATATTTTTTTCGCCTTTTGTTTCATCATTAAGTTGATGGATTTGGTATGCTGTATCTAGTAATGTTTGAAGGTGTAGACGATGATGGCGTTACTGAAGTATATAATTCTGTATGTAAATAATCACCTGACATTGATATCGATTTGTATATATGCGTGTCTAGATTGGTTTGGGTTTGGATTTATATATGACATAAGTTTACACTTTGAATATTGATTTTAAATAAAGTGATATTTGGTTATATTGTATATATATTGTTACCTTCCATTGTAAGTTTAGAAAGAAATAGATAAAATATATTTGTTTTTTGTCCTTGTTATTAATTACCAACAACACGTTGTTTTTGAATTTCGAGGTTTACACATTGTGAGTTGTGTTAAATCAGAGGGTCGGAAACGGTGGGTTTTTACACTGGTATCACAGCAAAATTTTCCCTAAATTAAGGACTGGGAACGTATTGAGAGAGTGTATTTATAATTTTTATACGCTCCATATATAATATTTATATAAGAGTTGAGTATATATATACACACCATTTACCATTCCAGTTATATTCACTATCTATTGTGGAGTTTCTATTGAATTCCATTTTCTTTCCAAATAGTTGAAAATGAGTAACTCAACTGGAACAAAGACCAACACTGTTAATACCGGTGGGGTAGAGACTAGGGTCGGTACCACTACTAGAATTAATATTATAAACATCCCTAGAATGAATATTACTATCTAGTTCTAAAGGTATCCACAGGTAACGTGTTAGGCCAATGTTACCAACCCCATTGAGCCCACACTTATTACCAATGGGGTAGCTACCATCCAACAAGCTCCAACAGTGGATTTCCCAAGGCTATGTAGGGATTTCACGAATTTGGGTGAAAAACCTTATATGGATACTGAGCCCTTTTCGGTGACTAAGGTGTGGTTGAATTCCTGCGAGAAGATCTTCAGCTTATTGGGTTTAAGCGATACCATAAGGAGGTGGTTGGCCGCATGGCATCTACAAAAAGAGGCAGCTAACTGGTGGGAAGTAATTACTTTGGAAGTGGATGAGGACCCCATCACTTGGACATATTTCAAAAGGAGGTTTGAAGTTAAGTTCTTCTCTAGAGCTGAGAAGGGACTGCAAATGGAATTTTTTATCCATATGAAGTAAGGAGAGTTAACTGTGGGTGAGTACATCAATCATTTTAGTGAATTGAGTAGGTTCAGATTTGATCTGACCAACACCGCTGGGAAGAAGGCACTGAAATTTGCTAAGAGTCATAATTCTCCATTCAAAGAGTTGGAACTGAATTAGATACTTTATGGAGCGACGTTTGGAAGATTGGTTGAAGCTGCTTTGTTGAATTCAATGGATGGGAAATTAGCTATTGTAGCCAAGGAAGAGGAATCAAAGAAACGAGTGAATCCGGATTAGAATAAGCACAAAGGTGGACCTCTAGGAGGATAAGGAAAGAAGTAGGCCATTATCTATAGGAGGTGTCAATGGAAAGGCATATAATGAACCATAACAAGACAGACATTTCTAAGTTCATGTGTTATGACACCTCAAGAATAACTATTCGTCTCTACAGAAGAAAGGGCCGATAGTGAAGGCATATGCATTGGAGGTGATTCTGGGTGCTAGTATTGTATCATTTGTGATGAGAAGTGGAAGCAGATTGTTATGGAAAGTGTGCTACCTTTACTTGGATTTCCTATCAAAATTTTATTCGATATTGTTGCATGCATTCGTTCATTAGCCATGCATTGATATATAAGTTCAGCCTTAGACCCTAAATTATCTAGGATTCTATCTCGGTGTCAAATCGTATTAGGGGATCAACCCTTCCATCCATGGTTTGTTAAAACCTTAAGTTGGTTATATATGGCGTCACTACTACAAAACAGGCCATTTGCATCGCCTCATTTGAATCGGTTGAAGTAAAAACTGATGCAAATAGAACTATTTGCATCAGATCTGTCTTAATAACCAATGCATTGGTACGTGGAAAGCAATAGGTAATAAAAAATCAAATTTGCATCAGTTGTCACCAACAACCGATGCAAATACGTCGATGCAAATAGTTTTAGTCGCATCGGTTTTAAAGTCAACCGATGCAACTACGTTAATTTGCATCCCTTACCAACATATTTTTTAACAGTAGGCAAATACAAAAACCAAAACGGGTATGCAAAAACAACCCGCAACCCACACTCAAACCCTACGCTACAAAATGAATGTAACTGAGAATAATATCAGTTTAATAAAACCCAAATCTCCAAACACACTACTTTCATAATTCATGGCGGCACTCAAAAGTAGATTAACTCACAATTTCTCAACCCAATTTTCTTAGAAAACAAAATTCAATCGCAACCCAAATCGAATTTTGGGAGTTCTCGTTGTGTTCGATTCGAGTTTCCCATGTTTTTAGACGAGTCGATTATTAATGGCAGGCGATTTGGTTGCTCAACCATTAGAGGAGATTATGGATTGGCTGATGTTCGGGTTGCGATTTTTTTACAGGCGATTGAATAGCCTGATGTTTTAATTCACTGTAGTAAAAATTCGGTGAACTTCTACTCCGCCCCTTCTTCTCCGCTCTCATTTCAGTAACTCCATTCCATGTCACATATATAGCCATTGATGGTATTCTGCCACCGAACTTAAAGGTGACTGTCAAATTTAGGAAAATCCAAGTTGGTAGTTTAGTACTCTTTTCCTTCATTTCAGTATTCTATGGATTCATCAGTTAGTTCGTACTTTGTTTTTGATACTGTGATCTGATGTACTATCCCTTTCTTTTGCTTTATGCTTTACAAGTGAGAAAACCTTAATGTCGGGTAGATTTGTTTACTAAACTTTATATCTATCGTTGAAATTGCACTTGAAAGTGGTTTAATTTCTTCACTATTTTCTTCAATTACAGATCAAACATGAAACAGTTCTGAGGTTCTGTCATGAAATTTTTAGAAGAGGAGATGCTGCTTTCTGTTTAGGATTTGGAGGTGAATCCTTTATCGGGTCCGGAGTCTAACTCCAACTCGCTTTGGTCGGATCACAACTACTTGCTTAAGGCTTTAGATGACGACCTCGGCATCCCTACTACGGATGGAGATGTGTCGTCGGGTAATCTTGTTGTCACTGCCATCGACATCCCTCTTGCGGATGGAGATGCACTTGTTCTCATTAATCACTTCAAGGTGTCCCACTTTTCATTCTTTTGCACTATATTTCATAGTTTGTTGTTTGCTCTTTATATCCTAGTTGTGAATTAAAGTGAAAATCATGCATTTTGATATGAACATCAGGTGAAATGAATACCAAATTGTAGTTTTTTGTGGAATACTAAATAAGATCTTTGATTTTTTGCTCACTTAAGAAGTCGGGCGTGATTTACTGCCGAAATGTGCTTTTTATGAGCAACAAGATAATATTTGTTCTCTTTACTTCCGACGTTTAACGTAATTAGTTAATAGTGGTTATATCACGCAGCAGTGTCCATAAGATTGATGATAGAATGCCTGTTAATGAGTTGCAAGCATAATAGTTGTTGCTTTCTCTTATCTAATCACAAGTTTGTTTGATACTTGCTTTGTTTTATTCCACTGTTTGAGGTTGCATTGACTTCCTTAAGCTTAGAGAGAAAACTAAACATAGGATCATCATCAGTTTTAGTATTAATGCGTCTGATAGAGTAGGCCATACATTATTTATACATAATGGATCTATAAGTGACCTTGAGTGAATCTAGAAGTGAATTGCTCGACATGAGGGGATGATCACTAGTAGAATGATTTAATAAATTTATCCATGCCCGATCGAATTTTGAAAGAAGTTTAAAGCTGTGTATACTGAAATTAATACCACTTTGTCGTGTGAAATTAGTCCCTGTTTCAGTCAAATCTTTTAGTCCACTATCACGAATATATATTTGAAAGCTACAGTCAGCTACTAAGTGATTACACTCTGATATCCCGTCTTCGTTATATAATATACAACTGAAATCCCCACACTCTCTAATATGTTGTCTTCATTATTAATACCACCAAAGTGATTTCCAAACATTGAGTATCGGTTGATTTAATACTTATTCAGAATGGGATTTGAATATTTACTTATTAACGGAAAGATTTCCTTCCTCACCTTGTGATGCAGCAAAACCTAAAGCTCTTGTTAATATTTGAGTTCAATGCACTCCCTACCAAATGACAGCTGTGATCGACTTTGAGAAGATTTAGTTACTCACTCTTGAATCTCATGTGAAATCTTTGTCTACTTGAGTTCATCAAGTTATGTGTGAGCTATTCGCTTGCCTGCTAAGGTCAGATACCATAAAGAAAACAATGCATATGCTTATTTATATCCAAATAATTAAACACGTTCAGAAGTTAGTTGTTGGGGCAAGCTCTATAATATACAGAGTTTGTAATGTATTTTTATGTTTAAATTCTCCAGAGTATCCAGACAGATTTCAAATTGCTTATCAGTATAGAAGAAGAAACAATAGCTGCGGCTGCTGCTGATGCAATTGTGCACACTTATAAAAGCTGCACTAGACGTAGCGAAGCATGCAGCACAAATCTTTGTTGTTATCAGCTCTATTTTGAGCTTAGTAGCCAAGAGTCTAATTATTCGTTGCTCTATGTGTTTCACCTTTTGTGAGTGTTATGTGGTTTAAAAAAAAACTTTAGTGTTAAATACTCTATTCATAATATAGGTCGTAAGTGGTGATCAAGGCTTTAATATGTATCCCAAGTGTTCATTTTCATATCGTAAGTGGGATGCGTTTCTATACATTCATATCTTTTACATTCAGCATATATCAACCGCTTGCATCATTCAAACTTAAATATTGTATATGTGTTTATATGGACCTTTCTCATGGCATTGAAAATTAAACTTTCTACACTTTACACTATATTACCACTATTGAAACTGATTTAATAACAAAATGAATAACAAACCATATGACTGAATGTGATTGCTCTATACTATCTAACCTGTTGTCCAATTTGATGCATACGGCCAGATTGGGTGGGTGATATAGCATATGTGATTATGGGTGAGATAATCAGGTTTTGTTACGGGGTTTCAGATGAGGATGTTACACCTACAAGAAATTAGTTATGCTCCATGTGAAGTTTGGGCTGCACATGGCATTCACTTCAACCATGCTAGCATGAAGCATTACCGAATTTGATACAAAGATATGGTAAGCTCTGTACTTTGCTTTCCTTTTTACTTCATGTTTTGCTATGATTCCTTCTCTTTTTCATCTTTCCTATGTGCTTTTATCTAACCTGAAATGAGCCCGAATCAAGTTTTTACTGCATAGTTTGGTTGTCAAAACAAGATATGATCTAATTTAGCTGTTAGTCTGTGGTTTAGTTTATGAGTAAGTAGGTATCAATTTTCATTAAGTTTAAAACTAATTCACTCAAAAGATTTTTACGTGATGCCTAGTTATAATATGCACATATTATACTAATATATAATCAAATGGATTAAGTTTGTAACTTTTCCTACATTAACATGGAATCATCAACGGCCAACTGAATTACCGTAGTAATTAATTACGAGTGTGTGTGACAAGTGTTGATGTGGTCAAGGAAAAGTTATTGATAGCTACAGATTAACCTTCACGGCGATCCTCTCATTACGAGCTTCTGATAAAATAATCCAAAGTTAGCCAACGAGGAGATCATTCGTTAAAATATCAGAAGGAAAGGTACCTTTCTCTTTATTAGTTTAACATCCAGACGGACCTTCTGTTTGTTAATTACTTAAGACATTAATTGAGGCTAGTTGTCCTTTTATACAAACTCACATAACATCTTATGTTATGGAACAACTTGCCCTATGAAACTTTAACTGCAGTATCTTTAATTTTACTTCAGGGTAGGGAAGTATGGTATAGTATGAAATTGTACTGGTGGGTAAGTTGTATAAGGCAGAGGGGAGTTGGCAAGGTTGAAGTGCAGTGGCAAGTGTGGTATAACAGTTGAAGTAGTGGGTGGGTAGTTGTATATATGGTAGTATGAGAGGTATAGCAGTAGTGAACTATACCAGTGTACAGTGTGTGAAGGGTGCAGCAGTTTGTTTAATGGTGGGTAGCGGTAATGTGCAGAGCAATGGTGATGTTGCTTGTTTGTGGTGGAGGCAGTGGAGTGATGCAATGATTTGAGTGATTTGTGAAATGAAAGAGGCAGTGTGACAGTGGCAGGCTGGAGGCAGTATTGAACTGCAAGAAGAAGGCAATGGATGGTGGCAGGATTGAAGTGCAGGCAGAAGTGTTGTGAAGTTGTTGAAGTTCTTGGCAGTGAAGTTGCTAGAAGTTGAAGATGGTGGTGCTTGGTTGATGGCAGTAACGTTGGTTTGAGGAATATTGGTTAGCAGTGGTTTGGGAAGTTTGTATGTAGTGTTGGCTTGTGGCAGTCTGATGAGATGATGGTGAGGTAGTATTTGTGCACGGGTATTTGAGGATGTTGAGGTGGTGGCAGGGACTGTTGTGGCAGTAGTTTTGTGCAGTGGGTAGTATTTGGCAGTAGTTTTGTGCAGGGACTGATGAGGCAAGGATGGATGTTGTAATTTGATGTGCAGTGGGATGGATGTGTAGTGGTTGATTATGGCCATTGAAAAAAAGAGAGAGAGCAATATGCAACAATGAAATGAAGATAATAAAAAAACAGAGAGCAATATGCAACAATGAAATGAAAATGAATGTATGAACCATTATTTTGTATAGATTATTAACACTTTAATTGATATATGTTTATTTTGGTATTATGTTATTCAGTTTGGATTTGCCATCAAATTTAATTTTGAATGATTGTAATATTGCATGCAATAATTGTTTGTTATAATCAATAATATATATATGTACATTGTAATAATGGTTTCTGAGAATGGCTTTTTTGCATCAGGTATAAATAGCTGATGCAATTGAGGGATTAGTTTGCATCGGTTGTTATAAAAAACTGATGCAACACGGGGGCTGTGTTCAAGCAACCAACCATGATATTTTGCATCAGTTGTCAGTAACAACCAATGCAAAAAGGACATTTTTGCATCGGTTTCAGAACTGATGCAAAAGTGTTAAGCCTGTTTCATCGGTTGCATATGCATCGGTTGTTGAACTGATGCAAAAGGGGGGTAAACAACCGATGCAAATGGCCTGTTTTGTAGTAGTGCGTGGTGTTCCTTTGTGATGCACACATACTTAGCTTCTTAGGGATAAAATCAAGATTTTGGGAATGGAGTGGATGACACGCTATGGAGTAGTTTTGGATTGTGATAGGAGAGTTATAAAATTAAGAAATGGTAGAGGGAAGGACCTTATTATTTGTTGTAGCCCTGATGATTCCAGGATGACTATTTACACATGTTCTTTCGGTATGCCACAGGACGATCAATCTCTGATCCCTATAGCGCAAGATTTTCCAGGTATCTTCACCGAAGTTTCTTGCTTCTGCCCTGAAGGCGGATTGAGTTTAAAATTAATCTTGTTAAAGACACTAGGCCCACAGTATTTCCATTTAGGCATATGGCTTTGAAAGAAAGGAGGGAATTTGGATAGGCAAGTCTCGGAGTTATTGGAGAAAGGCTTTATTTAGAGAAGTATTTCAAAGTACGGAGCACCTGTTGTCTTAGCCACTAAAGCTGATGATTCCCTTAGGCTATGCATCGATTATAGAGCACTAAATAAACTGGCAAGAAAGATCTGATATACCTTCTCTAACATTGACTACCTCTTCGATTAGTTAGTCATGGCCAAAGTTTTATTTCAACTTAATATGGCTACTAGATTCCATCAACTGAGGGTAGCGGAGGATAGTATACCGAGGACTGCATTTAGAACTCCTGATAGACTATTTAAATAAGTAGTCATGTCACTTGGCTTGAATAATGCTCCAGCATATTTTATAGATTTGATTAGTAGAGTTTTCCCAAAGCAACTAAACAAGTTTATTATGATGTTTGTGGATGATATCTTGTTATTCTCCAGAAGTAAAGAAGAGCATAAACATCATTTAAAGGAGGTAGTAGAAGTTTTGAGAAGAAAATAGTTAAGAGCAAAATTCTCAAAATGTTATTTTTGGAAGAAGGAAGTTAAATTCCTTAGGCATATTGTGTCTGGAGAAAGATTGGTTGTAGACCCAGGTGATAGAGTTAGGGGTATGCCCTAGGGACAATTTTGTAATTTATTGTAAATTGTTAACTCTATAATAAAATATCATTCAAAATAAAAGGTGTTTTTCTTTCTATTATACATTTGATAGAATGTGTTGTATAATTATTTATTTATTTTAAGTTAATTTAAGAGAAAACCCATAAATGATATGTTTTGTGGTATTAGTTACAATGTGTTGTAATAAGAGAAATTTATCGTAATGAAAATAAATAAATTGTTTTAAATATTCCTAGTCAAGATGTATTGAGACTAAATATCGATACATTCATTGAGAGTAAAGTACGCAACGCTCTCCAAATGTTGGGTAGTGTATTACTTGTGGTTGTTGGGGGCACCAAGGGTTATGTACTAATAGTTATTGGATGACTATGGAATGACTCATTTGATAGTTTTGTATTGTTGATATAACTAAGGTCAAATAGTGAATATCAAATTTATAATATTACACGGTTCTCCTGACTTAAGAATACTATAAAACTTCAATATTGAAACTTCACCTTGATTATAGCTAAATTATGGCACGACCTCCATCGAACAACTATAATTGGGTCTGAGTTGAAGCATTGGAAGTGAAACACTATTCAATAGAGAATTTGTCTCCTTAGTTATAGAGGGTTAGTATCACAGTCGACTGTAGTCAACTCAAAGTCAAAGTCTCTGACAAGAGCAGTTCGGTTAATAATAATTTTTATTATTGAACCAAGGACTCTATGCTTGGACTATACAAGTTGATTGTGGATGATATTGGAGTTTTGACCAAAACCAAATTCCATAAGTTCTAATGTGATATAGTTTTGACGAAGAGAATTGGTGTAATTAATAGTCACTACTTGGGACCTCTAAAAATAGTAAAGTTGGATTTTACCAATATTGTGTAAGCGATAAATTCGACCAAACTATCACACCACTAGTTATGGTGGCTTGTGAACGTTGGTATTCGATTTATTTTATATTAATCGCTGATTGAATTTACACCTATGAGTCGCACAACAACAATGTTGAATACTTTGCAATACTACATGATTTAATTAAAGTATAATCATTATAAATTAATTAAATTAATATTTTTGAAATATTAAGTATAAAATTTTATTTGATTTATTTGAATCAATATTTAATATAGTATTTATATAAAAGTTATATATATATACATACACATACGTATCGATATACGATATCGATAAACATTTAAATTGGATTTAAAATGTGAAAATGTTGATGGGTTTGGAAATGCGTGCATGCCTATTAGCCCAAAAATATGGCTGGCTATGATATGATGGATGATTGTTGGATTTAATAAACCTAGACCCAACAGTGTCGGCTTATATAATTAAAGGGGGTCAACTTAGGGTTCTTCCTAGGTTCTTCAGATAACGTTTTAAGCACGTTCTTATGTGATTTTTAAGCTTGACTGAATCGAGTGATTGGATGTATATATATAGTGATGTATATATAAGTGTGTGTACATACACACACACACAAACACACACATATAGATCGTTGATTGCTAGTGTTCGTGATTTTTGACTATTGATTGTTGTGATCACTATTGATTATCATGGTAGCACGATTGCCCAGTTACCTGAGTATTTTATGAGGTGGGTGTTGTAGTACGAAACTGGATCCATAAGCCATATATGGAACTGTATCCATTCAGTGATTCATCCATGTTTTAATGCAATATGATAGGCTTGGCCTTGTATGGGGGTTAGACCATATCGTTGATTATTGTAACTATACTAAAATAAGACCCATTTCATAAGATAGTCATATTTATAGTTTGACTAACTTGTTGGTTGTAGGTGAAATAGGACTAAGGTATGGCATTTATCATAGTCAACTTGGTATTGTTAAGGAATGATTAGAGTATACGGTAAAGTAGATATACATCACTCACCAGTCTGTAGTTTAAGCCTCTCATGTATTTTTTCCCTTTTTGTCTCATCACTAGGTTGATGGATTTAGTATGCTATATCTAGTAACGTTTGAAGGCAGATGACGATGGCATTACTGGTGTATGTAATTTTGTATAAATATCCGACATTGATACTGATTTGTATATACGTGTTTTTGGATTGGTTTGGGTTTGGATTTGTACATGACCAATGTTTCCACTTTGAATACTGGTTTGAAATAAAATGATATTTAGTTATATTATACGTTATTATCTTCCGATGTGAGTTTAGAAAGAAAGAGATAGAATATTTTTTTTTGTTTTTTCTCTTATTATCAATCACCAACGATGCGTTGTTTTTGACTTTTGGGGTTTACATAATGTAAGTTGTGTTAAATCAGAGGGTCGAAAATGGCGGCTGGTTATATATGCATACCCCTTAAGTTTATATGAGTTTTAATTCATTTAAACCACCTTTTTTCTTTATTCTTGTAATATATATATATTATAATATTAATAATTCATTAAGCTATATATATTCATATGTATTTCTTTATTAATAGAAATTTTAATTAATGTAAATGTAACAATTATATCTATGTAAAACTTAAAACAATTTTAAATTTGCATTCTATAACCCTTTATAAAATTTTGAAATATTTTATTTAAATTTAAAACAATTTTAAATTTAATCTATAAAATTCAAATACACATATTTGAATCAACCTAATGCGCAAAACACTTTTGAGCCTTCCAATAGGAAATAACCTTGAAACATACCACTTCGAATCTTCGATGAGCCAGGTAAAGGTCAAGAGATGGGAGGCTTTCCATTCGCAAGAAGGTTCTGTTATTAGAGTAACCTTTTTCTTCAATACCCATCTAATTGGATTGTTTTTTTTTGAAATGGTGCTTTGTATACAACATGTCACTAGGACAACATAGCACATGTCAATAAATGTTCGAATCACGCTACGTAAGTTTCGAACTTGTGACCTCTCGCACCAAAGCCGAATCACTTAACCACTGGGACAATGGTGCTTGTCTCTAATTGGATTGTTCAAGTGACTACCCTGTGTATTAGTTAATTATTCATGTGAAAACAATGCAGGATCTGATACCATTGTTGGATCAGGAATACTAAATACAGGGTAAATGGGGGGATTTAAGAATAATTTTCTTTTATTAGTTTGCATTGGATCTTATTTTGTGCTTACATGAATAATTTATTTACACTAAATCATATTTAATGGTCATTACTAAAGGAGTTTGATGATTTGATTTAATTTAATTATTTTTATTTTAAACTTTATATATATTTGTATATTATGTATTAACTTTATATATATATATATATATTATATACACTATTTAATTCAACTTTAATTTTGATTTACAGTTTTTAATTTATTAAGTGTTTGCATTCATAATGCAATAATTGTAAATATAATGAACTAATATTATAAATTATCCTAGGGCATATAAATGTGAATGTCAGTATATTGGTGTTAATAATCATCGTGATGTATGGTTATAATTAAAGGAATAATGTCAGGGATCTAATAGAATGATTTTCCATGAAAAGTAATGTCATGCACACAACACTAAATAAGCTGTTTACCAATGCTTTTTCTTTCGCAATTTGTCACGCTTATTACCATGATAAATTAACCACAAAAATAACCGTGGCAACATTTTACCATATTTATAACCGAGATAAATGAAGGTAATTTTTTAAATATTTCGAACTACTAGGGAGGGCTATGTAATTCCCTTTTTTCGCTTACTCAAACCCTATTCTCCCCATTTGCAACTTATTCCCGTATCATCGAAATTCTTCACTGCTCGTTAGGGTTCGAAATTTTTCCCTCGATCCACTCAATTCAGCAGTCAGATTTCTCCTATAGTTCACCTTTGGGATTTAGGATCTAGGGTTCACGTCGAGAACTAGGGTCCAAGTCCAAGTTAGGATCTACCGTTCACGTCGAGATTTAGGGTTCAAGTTGAGATTTACCGTTCATGTCTAGATCTAGGTATATTCAAATTCTATCATTATCTACTTTAGACGTGAATCTATGTGTTGAACTGATTTCGATTTGAATTAGCTTATGTTTTGTTTTAATGCATTTAACCTCCTGTATTGTTCATAAAGATTTTTTTTACTTGTATAATAAAATATGATATGATGTGGATTGAAGATTATTCATAAAGATTGTTCATAAAGATTATATTTTACTTGCTATAATAAAATGTACTACTACGAGAAACTAGTTTTAGCACTGAATTAAGAAGATTTGATTCTATTTACTTGATATAATCAGAATCTGAACACAATACAATAAGAAGATTTGATTCTATTTACTTTATTTTTTTTAATTTTCTAAATATACTTAAATTTTATTATCTAATTGATTAGTGTCCAACCTACTAATCATATATCTATGCAAAGCATAATTAAAAAACTAAAACAGGCACAATCTTGGCAAATCTTAAATAGCATATTGGCAAGTGCAGGTAACACATATTCCACTAAAACAATTCATCTTCTTAATCCACCTAATATAAGCAGCAGATACATGTTTCATATATGCTGCATGCTAGAATCAACCAACATGCATCCAAGATGCATGTATTTAGCTTTTAAGTCTTACCAGTGGAAATTACATGACACATTTATTTTTAAACTTAATTCACTTTCGTCTCCAATGGAAAACACAATCCACGGCACACTTTTGAAATTATTTTCGATAAGTTGTAGTTGTTAGTGTAGATTTATTTTTAAATTTTAAATTTAAGCACAAATATTGGCACCAAAAATTACAAATATTCGCAAAAACCGCGAATATTTGCAATTTTTGTGCAAACATTTGCGCCTTTTAATCTAACTTTTTAATGCAAATATTTTCATAAAAATATATTTGCAATTTTTTCTCAAATATTCACTCTAAAGTTTTTTTGTTAAATATTTTAAGTTTTCAATGTTATAAAAATAATATTAATATAAATATCATATTATCAAATATCTTTGGATTTAAGCTTGAGTTCTTCGTTTGAAACAAATTCTATAGTTTTTCCAAACTCAAGTGTAACTTCTGTTTTTTTATTTTGGATAAGCACCTATCATCCTAACTGTAGGAAGTAATGAACAAATTAGCTAGCATGATGAACAATTTTGTAAGTAGTGCATGAATTAACAACATTTTAAAAAAAAAATAGTATTGTAAAGGATAAAAATATGCTTTCACATATGCTTGCCTGCTGTAGTGATTTATATTGTTAAATAGTTGACCTGTTGGAAATGAAGTGCAAAATTTACAGCTCCATCAAGTTTAGATCATTTTAGTAACCTAACCTATGCATTTAATTATTATGTTAATTTTCATGTTATTACTTTAAGAAAAAAAGTTCCACGTGATTAATTTACATGCTCTTTTCTTTAGTTATCAGGATAAAAGGAAATAAAATAGCTTGTATGGATTCTTGTCTTCCATGATCAGAGAACAATAAAAAATGAATACTTAACATGTTTAAGTTTGAACCCATTATAATAAAGGAAACTAAAAAATAATGTAAATGGAAGTCTCATGTCTCAAATGGTACTGAACTTCATACCTCATTGCATTGCATTTTTCTTTTCATAAATTTTTGTAATTTTTCATGCTTTCTTTTTGGCCTATACTTAAAAGGATGGTTGAAATAGTCGAAGATTTCTGAACATTGAATGTTTGGTGACATGCCATTTGAAGCTGCACAACTTTCTAAACCAATGCATTTCTCAACTTTCTTGAATGTAACATATATTCCGTCGGCTATAAATTCTTTAAACAAATATCATGGTTAGTAAGCTTTCAAGGGTGGTGAAACTGATCACAAATGTTGTAATTTTGTGAATTATAATAAATAGTACAATGTTTTGAACAAAAAATAATAAGAATATAATAAATAATGCAATTAAACTAAATCAATATTTGATTATTTGGGCCATTTAATTATAGCATATTGTTGGAATCAAATATCATACTCAATTTAAATTAGTTTTGATATAATCTGAAATTTTAAATTTTAAAAATAAGCAATTGTTTGTGATTAACTTAATAAAACTTCTGAGGCCTTACTTAGAAAAACATTATTAGTTAGGGAAATCTTTCTTCCAAAATTTACTTACCTTCAGATCATCTCTCATATGCCTCATCGTAGAAACTGACCATCTCATATGACTTGATCCATTATGGTTAGATTAATTGAATGCTTACTTGATTCACCATACTTTTTCTTTATTAATATCATAATAATGGTTGGTCATTTTAATTTTGTGGAATAAT
This sequence comes from Allium fistulosum, assembly GCA_030737815.1. NCBI lineage: Eukaryota > Viridiplantae > Streptophyta > Magnoliopsida > Asparagales > Amaryllidaceae > Allium > Allium fistulosum. The sequence goes on along the minus strand of JASFAW010000015.1, from coordinate 12,939,894 downwards.
ACTATTGAATAAGACGATGGTTGATCATGTTAATTTTGTTGAGTAAAACAAAAGTTGATCATGTATTGCTTCATTTATATTAGCATGTTGGTTTAATGCTTCATTTATATACTATGTTTTGTATTAGATTTGTATTTACATAAAATAATAGGAAAAATTAAAGTTCTTACTAATGTTGAAGCCTGCGTTGAGAGGGTGGATTAGAATTTAGCACAGGAATACCAATGAATATATACAAGGAGCTCGATATTTTATGGACTTCGTGAAGAGTCATTCACCACCCAACTTTGGCTATGTAGCTGTCCTTGTATTAAGTGTAGAAATTCAGAAAAGTTTCCTTTTAAAACAGTAGAGAAACACTTGATCATTCACGATATGGATCCAACATACGACGAATGGTTTTTTCACAGTGAGAGAAGCAACAATGATGTGGTGGTCAATGTTGAAATTATTTCGGCACCCCCTCGCACTACCGCTATGCGTGCACTTTATTTAGTGTAAAAGAGGAAAAACCACTGAACGAAACTCTTTTGGTGCCAGCGTTATGATTGGATATCTCTACATCCCCCTTAGAGCACATATATTTTCATGGCAACATTTATTGTAACAAAAGGAATCCCTTATTATTACATGCTATCAATCTCATATATATGCTCATTTCTTTTAGAATATCTTATGATGTGGGACTAATTATAATCCAATTTACACACCTACTCTAATATAATGCGAGCCACACCTAACAGATCTCCACCTTGGTGAGCATTTTCTCAATTCAATTTGAATTTATATAGAGTCCTCAAACACTTAGATAAGGTCGCTAACACCTCCAGCAGTTCTGATTAGGTCGCTACCACCACTCAACAGTTTGGCCAAGCTATTTTACAAAGAGCACTCTTTTCCACGGTTGGAGAAGGCCGGTTTTAACATATAACTCCACCTTAATGAGAATCCCAAGCTTAAGCCATATACTGGAGCATACTTAGGTCAATGCTGCATCATATTGGTCCCCTCGAACCATCATCTCTCATACCATGTTGAAATTGTTTCGGGACCCCCTAGCATCTTCCACTATGCATGCACTTCATTTAGTGTAGAAGAGGCAAGACCATTGAACGAAGCTCTTTTGGTGCCAGCATCATGATTGGATATCCCTACATCCCCCTTAGAGCACATATATTTTCATGTCAACATTTATTGTAACAAAAGGAATCCCTTAGTATTACATGTTATCAATCCATATATATGCTCATTTCTTTTAGAATATCTTGTGATGTGAGACTAATCATAATCCAATCTATGCACCCACTAATACAATGCGAGCCACACCTAACAGTCAATCCTACGCAACATATTACATATGAGGCTTACAATTCTAATCAATTTCGAGAGAAAAACCAAGTAGAAGATGCTCTTGAAGACCTTGTTGACGATGCATATGGAGTATATGATAAAGTGTCAGCGATGGTAACCATTGGAAAAAATATCAAGGGTATAAAAGAAAAGTAAATGAAAAATTATACCTTTATTGTGAAGATGGTCTTACAACATTAAGTGTCACTATAGAGCTTCATAATTTGAGAAAAGATTTTAATTGGTCAAGAAATAGTATGACCGAGTTGTTGATGCGATAGAGATGGTGGCTTATAAAGGAAAATACAATACCGGAAAAGTACTCGACAATGAAACAAATGTTAAAAGATTTTGGAATGAAAGTAGAATGTGCACATGCTTGTGAAAATGATTACATACTGTTTTGGAAGGAATTCAATAATGAAATGGATTGTCCTCATCATTAATTTGGGATTTAAAGTTAAAAATCAAGAAGTGGTAAAAATCACAAAATAACCACGAAATTTTTGAAATACTTTCCAATAACTCCGAGATTAACAAGGTTGTACACTATACCATGTATAGCTAGAAAAATTTCATAGCATAGTGAAGCCAAACCTTGTTGGAATTCCATACGTCACCCTGTTGACTCAACTGAATGGAGATCATTCAAGAACAAGTGCCAAGAGTTTGGTAGAAATGGACGAAATGTTTGGCTTGGTATTGCTACTGACGGGTTTAATCCTAGTACAACCCAGCCAAATAGTTATAGTTGTTGGCCCATGTATATGGTTCCTTATAATTTACCCCCTTCATTATGCATGAAACCGAAGTTTCAAATGTTGTGCTTGTTAATTCCTAGACCAAGAGCACCAAGTCAAGATATTGATGTGTATTTGGATCCTCTTATGGATGAGTTGAAGCAGTTATGGACAGAAGGAGTGCCTGCATTTGACATGGATAAGAAAGAGCATTTCTTTTTGAGAGCAATGCTATTATGGGGAATTCATGATCTACCTGCATTTGGAAATTTATCTGCTTATGTACCACGTGGTTACAAAGCATGTCCTATTTGTGTTATGGAGACCGAATTAGAATGTATCGGTAATAAAATTGTTTATACAAAGTATAGAAGATTTTTGAAGAATGGTCATCCATATAGGGCATTGAAACATGGATGGTATAAGGATATGGAGGATAAGGAACCCCCAACACGATTGGTAGGATCAACACTTTTAGAAAAGCTTGCTCATATCAAATGTGTACTAGATAAAATATCAAAAAACAAAAAATGCATGGTAGAAGATGTTGATCGTGATGATGAATATTTTGTAAATGAAAATGGCAATGACGAACGGCCAGCATGGTATAAGAAGTTGATTCTTTTTGCCTTGGAGTATTGAAGTAGTCATAATGTACGACATACTATTAACGTGATGCACACTGAGAAGAATGTATCAGACCATTTTATTAATTTGTTGTTTGATAGAAGCAAACAATTTTCCAAATTTGCATTCGATAAAACTTATAGGATGTAATGTTGTCAAGTTCTAAAAGATGCAAAACTTCCATCATGCTTTGGGGCTAAGTTAAGCAACTTAGTAAATATTCAACACCTAGTTTGAATATTAGAAAGTCATATGACTATCATGTAATTATCCAATATTTTTTTCCTTTCATGGTTCAACATGCATATCCAAGATATCGTGACTTAAGCCGTGTGATATTATAAGTATGCTTGTACCTCAACATTATTTTTTCAAAGATTTTAATTCAAGAGCATGTCCAAGCTGCCAAAGACATGATTGCTGAGGCATTATGCATGTCGGTATATTATTTTCCCTCTCAATTCCTTGAGATAAGTATGCATCTAATGGTGCATTTAGCTGATCAGGCACAACTATGTGGACCAGTTAGTTATACATGGATGTATCCATTTGAAAGGTGTGACATTTATTTCATATTATTACATGAGCTTTTTTCAATAGTAATGTAAAATGATGTATTTTTTATTAGAGCTATGAAGGAATGCAATGACATACCAAGCAATAAGCGTTATGTGAAGGGATCAATTTTTGAAGCATACCTTGTTCCAGAATCCATTAGATATGCCATGGAATATATGCCAAATCCACATACTAATAATCATAGCTCTAAACAAGCACCATTTTTAGATGAGAATAGGAATGATACTTTTGGATGTTCCATCATTGAAGGTAGAACTATGAAGTTATCTGGCGTACAACGTACTCAAATTCGAAGGTGGTTACTTTTTAGGATGGACATTCTGAACCGAGATGATTAATACAGGTTTGCATTTTTTTACACATTATAAGATGTAATTTAAATATTTACTTACGCTACCACATTTTGATTTGTAGCAAAGATCATAATCCGATTATAAAATTAATACTATTTAACTTATTTAAATTATTTTAACAGTTAATGGAAGACAAATGCATGGCTTCACTATTATGGTATTATGTTAGTGGACCATTGTGGGAAGCCAAAACTCATCTGAAGTATAGAATCAATGGTTATGCATTCTCTCCTTAGCACTATGATGACACCCTTTCAACACAAGATAGCAGTGTTTGTATGGATGCAATTACAACATTTGTTGCAAGTGCAAAAGATTTAAATCCTACAAATGATGATGCTACTTGGTATGGTATTATCAAGGAGATCATTGAAGTAGATTATGATGAATTTTCACATGTAGTGTTCTGCGAGTGGGTCAATATTGCTAAAAAATGCATGGTTGTAAGGTTTGTCCAGACTCTAATTTGTTGATGGTGAATCTAAAAAAACTTAAAAGCAGCGATGGAGAGTATGATGAGCATGCCATTCTTGCATTAGAAGCAAGTCAAGTTTTTACATAAAAGGTATACAAAATCCTGATTGATCCATTGTACGACGTTCACCTAAACGCTTGACTGATAGAGTGGATGATTACGATATGCCAAAAAAATTTCAGTCGATTTTAAAGGAGCAATCTGACTTAACAATGTTGTTAAAATGTATTGAATCCAAATAGATGAACTTGATTGAAGTGATAGTTGCTTTTTTTTGTAAACTTATCATTATCAGCTCATAGAGCAAAAAGTTGAAAACCTATTAATTTGGAATTTTATATATTTGGAATTAGTATTGTAGGACCTTGGGGTTGGTCATTACAAGATCTTAGTTTTTTTATTCAATACAATGTACTCGCTGGAAACAATTTGATTATAATATGGTATTCATTTGACAGGTAAATTTCATAAGCCTTTGAAAATTTGTTATATATCATTGTTAAAATTCATGTTGACTATCTAGATGTTACTTCTGTTAGTGTAAAAAAAATATTTTTATTTATTTATGTAAAAGAATTTTTTTATTTCAATAACATATTCGTATGCATCATTTATAACATTTTACAAGCTTTATGTCAATAACCATATCAATCAAAGCATATAATCACATCATCATGGACATGGATTATCATTTTAAACTCACGCATCAATAGAAAAGTAGCATATAGTAAAAAGGTCAACATAATATAAACTTAACTCCTACATAGGCTAGTAACACAAAAATTATTGCTATTCTAAAAGGGTTTTTGAAAACTGCAAGTTATCACGTGAAAATTATGGATTATATGTACATCTAATATTATTTATCCACTATTATTGGCTTGTCTCTGCTTTGTTTCCATAGAATCTATTATTTGTTCTCTATCATCATCATCTTTAAGTAAATGGATAAGTCATCCAGCAATTCAATATGATTGCTACAAAAACATTTTTTTTTTGAAAAAACACCATTAAAAAAAGGGAAAGAAAGTAACTTGGAAGTACCATATTTTTACCAACCTCTGTTGATCGCTGCATTATTCTGCATTTGGCTGGTCAACACCACCATTACTTGTAATAAATTGAGTAGAACTTAGATCACATGTTCCGTGAAGGCTTTCTGATTGATGTCTGTGCATATAAATTAACCAATTAATCTAACTTTTCATTTGAAAAGTTAATTTATCAAAATGCATATAAATTATTATATGAGTTTGGGTTTAGCATTTGTTTAGATCATAAACAATGCTTAGTTCATAAAACAAAAAGGTTAATAAACACAAAAGGGAAAAACCATTTCAAAAAAACTGGCAAATTGCCCCTATTTAAAACTGGGCAATTGCCCAGTTAAACATTGGGCATTTGCCAGTTCTGGGAGAATGCCCAGTTGATAATAAAGTGGGCAAATGCCTTGTTTATAAAACAAAGCAACTGCCCACTTTTTTAAAACTGGGGCTATTGCCTAGTGTTCAAAAAATGGGCATTTGTTCATTTTCCCATTTTTTAAAAACTAAGTGCAATTTCTTGGTTTATAATCTGAGACTTGCTCGATTTTATCAATCTTGATTTTTGGAACAAAATGCTAATTGTGGCCACATCTCATTTCAGCAGTCCATGGCGTAGCTTTCAAAGTCATTTAGTGGTAACAAAATAAATATACTTACTATCCACAATATCCCTTATTGGTAATAATGTCATGATCAAAACTATTTAAGGGTATGCACACGTTCCACTTTATTTTAATTTTATGGTGTATATTTAGCCTTTTTCATTTGCCAGTGAGAAATAGTCCATATCTGCATGCAATTCTCATGTAATATATTACTCATGGTTTAACAATGACATTTGCAACAAGCATTGCCATTAACCAATGTTGGAATAATACTTGCATGAAATTTGGGCTTTTATAAACTGAGAATATAGCTTCCTTTACTCAATCCGAATGCTTTATATTTTCTATGTCTAGTTTATCTCCATTACTGTTCTAGTTACATAGTACAACAATAAAAGACTTCAATAAGACCCTTTAGTAGATTATGCTAATTGTACTAATTGCATGTTGGTTATTAAATGCTAATAATTATATCCCTCTACAAGGAACAATTCTATTTTCATCTAATTTTTTGAAGTAAAATAAAGTCATACACTACAAGACTATAGGGACAAATTCAGCCAATATTATATCAGATGAATATGCATGTCCATTTTGTAATAAAAACGAATATCCATGATCATATACGATACTTGCCAGACGGGGCCAAAAACTCTCTAAGTGATTTATAAAAAATAAGACACATTATGCACGTCTACTTTGTTCATAGATTATCAATATTAACATTATATATCAATATTATACATGATTAGTTAATTATATAACATATATTAGCATTTGTACAATAGTTTATTTGCATTTTACTATTTTACTAAATATATACTATATTATATGATTTTTACTATTTCGTAAATATATATTATTCATCTCTTCAAATTTAATGAATTATGTATATAGTATTATATTTTATCTAAAATAAAATTAAACATACTATATGTTACCCGACACCTTGGCCCGGTTACAAAGCGATGGTTGCAGAGGCCATGTTCCCAAGGGAGAATTGGAATTGTGAGGGATCGGTGTAGCTTGATACGATCGGCCTATTTATGTGGTTCGGTATACTTAGCTCTGGGTCGGCATGTTTGTTAGGTATAGGAATTGGGAGTGGGTCGGCATTAGAATATGAACATGGTGGTTTGCCAAAATGGATCAGCCAAGATGGATCGGTTAAGGCGGGTCGGTATAGCTGGGTCGGCTGTGGACTAGTTGATGCTGTTGGCTACGATCAGCCTAGGTGGTCCGGTTTGGATGGGATCGGCCTTGGAGGAATCATTTCATGTGGGTCGGCTTTTAGCGGTTCGGTCTTGTAGAGCTAATGTGGGTTGGTCGTACATGGTTCAGCACACGTCGATCGGTCATGGTAGAGAGCTAATATGAATCGATCGTACGTGGTTCGGCATATATCGTTCGGTCATGGTGAGAAAGCTAAGGTGGTTTGGTCATGCATGGCATGACATTTGTCGCTTGGTACATGTGGATTGGCACCTTGGACCCAGTCACAGTGCTTCGGCATACCTGGTTCGGTATGCATCAGGGAAGCCAACAAATTACCACAGGGAGATATGATCGGTGCTTCATAACTTGGAGTCTCGTGTCTAACTGCTCCGAGTATAGTAGCTTGCCTCGAGTCATCCACATGGGACCCCTGGTTCGGCCAGAGTGGCTCGGTGGCATATGGGTCGGTCATTAAGGGTCGGTGTCCATGGATCGGAGAACATGGGTTTTACTGTGGGCCGGAGTGTCTTGGTCATGGGCCTATGCAGGCAAAGCAGCCTGTCTTCGTTTATAAATAGAGGGGCGGTGGCACAGTTGAAGGGACCCTTTTTTTGGGGAACTCCAGGGAGACTCTGCCATTTTCTGTACTCGTTTCTTTCCTATTCAAACTTGTATTCAAGTTGTTTGTTTACGGATTGTATCTGTATTCAAGTGATTGGAAAAGTAATAAAGATCACATTCAAAGTGGACGTAGGCAATTACGCTGAACCACTATAAATCTGGTGTTCTCGTTTTTTTGTTGTTCTTTTTGCACTCAACTGCGTTACTTCTTTGCTTTAATTTACTTTCTTCATTAATCTCTCTACATAATTCTATTGAAGGGTGTTAGTGACCAATATTGGTGCTTTCACCGAGAATGTGCATTCTCAGGCAGTTAGGATCTACTTTGTCCCTACTAGATTGAGGAAATCCCCCGAAGGAGATCCGAGTTCATTCTCAAGATTTCGTAGATGCTACTCAGAGTTCCTACAGATAACTCTAACATGGCAAGACCACGTACCAGATCCGCCTTCCACAACGCGGATGCTAATGAGACCGCCAGCGTCCAGCAAGTGGGACCCAGCAATCAAGAGGCTAATGTAGGTGCAGAGCCCACCACCGTCCCAAACCAACCAGAAGCTGTCACTAGGGCAGGGTTCAATGAGCTGATGAGGGAGTTCGTGGAAAGTAGGAGACAACTTAACAAGCAGATTCAAACAAACATCAACCTGATGACCCAGATCGCTCGGCAGCAGCGTTAGAACGCTGGAGGAAGCCCTGCTTCCTACTCATCATCCGACAGCTCTGCTTCGTCAGATGAACACCCCAGGCGTAGACGCCGTAGGATCGAAACGGTACAAACTGGTGTAACAGAGCAATTGGTGATGACTCGCCAAGAGCAAACCAACATAAATAGTCCAGATTCCATACCTGGAACCGTGGCCCCTCACTAGCACCTGGTGAGTCACTCCCATCCTAGAGTGGGAAACTTAGGATCCGGGGCACGCTTGGGAGCTGGTCCACCACCTCGCCAGGGTTGTAGTGAAGCGGGTCCACGGGATGCACACTTAGGTGATCGCCTACCGAGAAGGCACCAGCCGGAACAATCGCACAGGATGGATACCGACTTGCCACCTCCTATCTAGACCCTGGATTTATCAGCTATGGTCAGACAACTGATGAGGGAGAATCAAGGCTTAACCAACGATGATTGGGGCATATCTAGGAGCCATACTCCATTTACAGATACCATCCTACAAGCCGAGTACCCTTGGAAATTCAGCATGCCTGCTATTCTAGCTTATGAAGGAAAGACCGATCCCTGACAACACATAATGAGATACGAGTGTATGATGGACTCGGCTAGGGCAAATGATGCGACCAAATGCAGATGCTTCCCAATAACCCTATCCGGAATCGCTACCATATGGTTCACTAGACTTCCACCGCGATCGATCTCTAGGTTTGATGAGTTAGCGATGAAATTTGTGGAGCAATTTAGGATCCATGCCACTCACCCAAAGGACGTGATGTCGTTGTCCAGTGTGATCCAGGCTCCGGGAGAGTCGTTGAAGGATTATTTGCAAAGATTTCATGTTGCTGCTACCGAAGTTAGCAATTCGAATGACCACGCTATCCTTATGGCCGTGATGCGAGGAGTAGATCCGGACTCGGAGTTTGGTGACTAACTGGCAGGCAAACCATCGATTACACTGGAACGCTTTTATTCGAAGGCGAACCAATTCATGAGAAGGGAAGAGGCCAGGTGGTCAAGACGAAGCAGTGCGCCAGGGCCCAGTAAGGAAGCGGTGCAAAGCAACATTGCGGTAAAGTAATCTGGCGAAAACTCTGGCAAGGTCCAAGTCAATGTTCAAAATAAGCCGAAGAAGTCTGAAGGATCCGGAGGAGGAAATTCCGGACGAAAGAGGGAAGCAGGAAAGTGGAAACCAAGAATCCCAACCTATAGCGAATATACTCCTCTGAATACATCTTTGGAGAATATTTATCTATCAACTTGTAATACATTCCAATACCGAAAGCCGCGCCCAAAGGAATTCACTGAGGAACGAAAGCAGGCTGGAAAGTATTGTCGGTTTCACGAGACCTATAGGCACAATACTGAAGAGTGTAGACACCTCCATGATGTTATAGAAAAGCTGATTCGCCAGAAGAAGTTACATCAGTTTGTTAAGAATCCGTAGGAAGGCGGACAAGGGACATCTATCCCCAATCACGGGCAAGCTTTACATTGACCTGAGGAGCCCGCTCGGACCAGAGGAAGGCTGGTCATAAACATGATAATCGGTGGGCCTCATCCGGCAGACAAGAGTTGGCAAGAAATGGAACGCTATGCTAGTTCCTTGAAGCATGCAGGTTTCGAATGCTGCTCGAACACAGAAGACGGGACTCCAGCGAAGCAGCAGCGAATGATGATTGATGATATAGTATTCAGGAGTAGGGATGTCGATCAGGTGGAGGCACCTACCATTGACCCGATGGTTATCTCAGCTACGATTGGACCGACGCTTGTGGGAAGAATACTGATTGATTGTAGGAGTTCTATTAATATTATCTTCAAAAAAGCGTATGACCAAATGAAGATGGAGGCAAAGGATCTGAAACCATCTAAAGCCCGCATTCATGGCTTTAATGGTGCGGCTACTGATGCAATAGGTTTTGTTGAATTTCCAGTTGAATTAAGAGAAGGTGAACGCAGGAGGGTACGGATCCTACCGTTCATTGTTTTGGATGTTGATTCCCCGTATAGTGTTTTGCTGGGCCGACCGGCCCTGGTGGAGTTTAGGGCAGCTTTGGCCCCGTGGTGTTTGACCTTGAAATTTCCAATGGATAGAGGAGTTGGTGTAGTGCATGGCGATCAAGCAACTGGTCATGCTTGTTATGTGGCTGAACTGAGAGAGGCCCAACGAAGAGAGAAGGGAAAGGGTGTGGATAACCCCTTTCTGCATCCATGTTGCTGAAGATTGACAAGTAGCGCCTGAGCCTTGGCTTGGGCAACACAGTCGGATCTATAGAGACATAGATCCGAGAGATGACGATGAAGAACCCAAGGAGGCCAAGGCGGCACCGGCTGAACTGACGATTAACATTCCAGTCGGCCATGATGACCCGTCACGGGTGCTTAAGATTGGATCACAGCTCAACCCCTCGATGATAGAGGATCTTACTGATTTCCTCCGAGCGAATCTAGATGTTTTCGCTTGGACCCATTCTGATATGTGTGGGATTTCTCCCGCCATCGCAATTCATATGTTGAACGTTGACCCGAAGTATGTGCCAGTGAAACAAAAGAGGAGAGGCATGAACCCGAAGAGGTCCCCTGCTCTCAGAGAGGAGGTGGATAAACTCAAAGCCAATGGGTTCGTCCATGACGCCCTCTATCCTGAATGGGTATCTAATCCCGTACTGGTGAGGAAGGCAAATGGGAAGTGAAGGACCTGTGTTGATTACTCGGACCTGAACAAGGAATGCCCTCAGGATAGTTTTCCTTTGCCCAGAATTGATCAGCTGGTCGACTCGATAGCAGGACACGAATTGTTGTCATTTATGGATGCGTATTCGGGATACAATCGGATCCCGATGCACATTCCGGATCAGGAGCATACCAGTTTTTTCACGGACGTTGGACTGTACTGTTATGTAATGATGCCTTTCGGGTTGAAGAACGTAGGGCAACTTATCAATGTTTAGTGAATCAGATGTTTAAAGACTAGATTGGTAGAACGATGGAGGTCTATGTGGATGATATGCTCGTGAAGTCACGACAGTCAAACGACCACATTCGAGACTTAGCAGAGATGTTTGATATACTTAGATTTTATGGAATGAAAATCAATCCACTGATATGTTCCTTTGGCGTTGCGTCGGGGAAGTTTTTGGGTTTCATTGTCAACGCACGGGGAATCAAAGCCAACCCAGAGAAGATTCAAGCTATTCGAGACATACAAGCACCCAGAACTATAAAGCAAGTAAAAAGCCTGAATGGGAAAGTCGCTGCGTTGAGTCGATTTATATCCAGAGCAACCGACAAGTGTATTCCTTTTTTTGATGTGATAAGGAAAGGGAAAAGAAATTTTAAATAGACGTCGAACAGTGAGGATGCATTATGAGCTCTGGTGACACACTTGGAGAGGCCCCCAGTTCTGTCAAAGCCCATAGACCATGAAGAGTTGTATGTTTACTTGGCCATATCCCAGCATGCCATCGGGGCAGCTTTGGTTCATGAGGAGGACCAAATCCAAAAGCCAGTGTACTATGTTAGTAAGCGTTTAACGGGGGCAGAGAGAAATTATCCTAAGATTAAGAAGCTAGCCTACTGCTTGGTGATCGCATCACGCAAGCTCCATCCGTATTTCCAGGCACATCCGGTCAGTATTAATACCGATCAACCTTTGCGGCAGGTGCTCCAACGACCGGAGACTTCTGGAAGGCTACTCAAATGGAACATTGAGCTGAGTCAGTTCGACATCACTTACCTACTGCAGAGGGCTATCTAAGGGCAACCGCTAGCAGATTTCATTGCAAAGTTAACCATATCAGACGAGCTAAGTGGAAGTGATGTGGTTCCCGCTGTTCGATGGAAGTTATATACCGATGGGGCATCCAAAGACCATTGTTCTGGGGCTGGTGTTATTCTCGTAACTCTCGAGAATCGATCGATTTGTTATGCTTTGAAACTTGATTTCCCCGCTACAAACAACGAAGCCGAGTATGAAGCATTGATCGCTGGACTGAAGCTTACCAAAGGACTTGGAGTGAAATCGTTTGAAATCTTTTGTGACTCACAGTTGGTGGTGTACCAAGTAAAGGGGGACTATCAAGAAAAGGGGCAAAGGCTTACCCCATACCTCGCTCGGGTTCAAGAATTGTTGGTGGACCTCGAATACTATGATATTTCGCACATTCTGCGCGAACAAAACGGGGAAGCCGACTCTTTGGAAAAATTTGCAAGCACTGGTAATGCACAGCAGATGGGTTTGGTTCCCATTGAAACTTTACACGCCTCGAGTATAAATGAGATGGAGGTAGATTTTGTGTCAGAGACAAAAACTGAAAGGGAGTCGTGGATGACCCCGTTCAAAGAATACTTGCTACGCGGAACTTTGCCCGAGGGAAAGAACGAGAGACGACAAGTCATTCGCAAGGCCTCACGGTATATAATGCAGGATGGAATGATGTATCGAAAGGGATTCTCCATTCCCTTGCTTAGGTGTATTTCCCACGACGAGATAAAGCGGGTTTTAAGAGAAGTCCATGAAGGAGAATGTAGCGATCATACTGGGCAGCAGACACTAGCCAAAAAGATACTCCACTATGGATACTATTGTCCGACCGTGAATCGGGACGACGCGAACTACATAAGGAGTTGCGACAAATGTCAAAAGTATGCAAAGATCCTGAGAGCACCACCGATGGAACTCACGCAAATGGTTAGTCCATGGCCTTTTGCAATATGGGGGATCGATATAATTGGCTCTTTGCTAATCTCTAAAGGCGGTGCGAAATACGCAATCGTCGCGGTCGATTACTTCACCAAGTGGGCAGAAGCGGAGCCATTATCTACGATCACCACCAAAAAGGTCGTTAATTTTGTTGTGCGAAACATTATATGCCGCTTTGGCCTCCCACAGACTATCATTACTGATAATGGAACTCAATTTGAGAGTAGAGAATTCAAAGAGTTTTGCGAAAATATTGCATTGAGAAAAGGTTTGCAGCAGTCACTCACTCCAAAGAAAATGGGTAAGTTGATGCTGTAAATAAGATAATCAAGTCCATCTTGAAAAAATGTTTGGATAAGGCTAGAGGTAAGTGGGTGGATGAGCTTCCAACAGCACTCTGGGCCTATAGAACCACCAACAAGTCCGCGACTGGCCACACTCCTTTTGCCTTAGCATACGACACTGAAGCTGTTATACCCATGAAACTTGAAGTTCCTTCTCACCAAGTAACTCATTATGATCCTAGAACGAATCGAGATCTTTTACCGGAGTCGTTGGACTTTGTCGACGAGAAATGTGAAGAAGCTGATTTAAGGGCAGCTGTATATCGGCACCGAGTCGCCCGATATTACAATGAAAAAATTTGACTGCGAACTTTCGATGTGGGCGACCTAGTTTTGAAGTGAGTTTTTCCGGTCTCGTCACATATGAATCCCACGTGGGAAGGTCCCTACGTCATCGAACGGAGGCTTGGAGAAGGAACCTTCAAGCTAGCGACTGTTGATGGCTTGATACTCCCCAGGGCATGGAATAGCGAACATTTGTGCCGTTATTATACTTAGTCTATTTCTTTTGCATTTTAGTAGCAATTATTTACAGTATGTGTTTCTTTTGTTGTTCTCTGTTTTCGACATGTAATAAGACAATTCAGTTTGTCCCTATTTTTTACAATCAATAAAGGCTTGAAGCTGTTTTTCTATGAACTATTGATGTTCCATGTGTTACAACTCCATGGCAAAGTTAAATTGCATTAACCTGTCTGGCATATGAACGGACACAAAAAATTAAAAGTCGATCAATAAACGATTCAAAAAATATCTAAGTCCTCGAAGCGTGGACTAGAGTACTCTGAGTCCCCAGAGTGCGGACTAGAGTATAAACGATTCAAAAAATCTCTAAGTCCCCAAAGCGTGAACTAGAGTACTCTGAGTCCCCAGAGCGTGGACTAGAATATAAACGATTCAAAAAATCTCTAAGTCCCCGGAGCGCGGACTGGAGTACTCTGAGTCCCCAGAGCGCGGACTAGAGTATAAACGATTCAAAAAAATCTCTAAGTCCCCGAAGCGCGGACTAGAGTACTCTGAGTCCCCAGATTGCGGACTAGAGTATAAACGATTCAAAAAATCTCTAAGTCCCTAGAGCGTGAACTAGAGTACTCTGAGTCCCCAAAGCGCGGACTAGAATATAAACGATTCAAAAAATCTCTAAATCCCCGGAGCGCGGACTGGAGTACTCTGAGTTCCCAGAGCGCGGACTAGAGTGTAAACGATTCAAAAATTCTCTAAGTCCCCGGAGCGCGGACTAGAGTACTCTGAGTCCCCAGAGTGTGGACTAGAGTATAAACGATTCAAAAAATCTCTAAGTCCCCAGAACGTGAACTAGAGTACTCTGAGTCCCCAGAGCACGGACTAGAGTATAAACAATTCAAAAAATCTCTAAGTCCCCGGAGTGCGGACTAGTGTACTCTGAGTCCTTGGAGTGCGGACTAGAGTATAAATGATTCAATAATCCCAAAGTCCCTATAGTGCGGATTAGAGTATAAATAATTCAAAAATCTCCAAGTCCTATGAAAGCGGACTGAAGTTTACGTGACCCAAAAGGCTCTGAATTTCAGTTACAGATTAGATTATAAGCTAAGCGATGAGAGTCTAGAAATACAAAGAAGAAATTTTTTATTTACTAATCGAAAAAGAAGTTTCATTACAACTTCTCCGAAGCTCGAAGCCAAAGTCTATCTACGATGACTATATAAAAAAAGGGAAGAAAAGGAGAACAACTACATGATCTTGGCTTATTTAAGCTAAGTGAAACATGACCAGATGACGGCTACTTTTTAGGCTTTCTTTCCTTCTTCGACTTCTCCGAAGTCTCCTCAACTGAGTGTTTTCTCCTGGACCCCTTGCTTCCAAGCAACGTGGTATCCGAGGAAGGAGGGGGAACTTCCAAAGGTGTGGTCCCACCGGGGAGAATGACCTTCAAGGGCCTATTTAGGGGATCGTCGAGTTCCACCACCTAAGATTCTATCTTAACTTTGGTTTTCTTTTTCTCCTCCTCCTCAATTTGCTCCTTCATGCTAAGTTGGGAAGTATGCTCGGAAGCGCCTGTGATTTCGACGTCGTCGTGTCCCTCTACGGGTGAAGGATCTTCGAGCTTATCTTCCTCAAGTGCCCTTATTACTTGAGCGTCAGGACCAGGGGTGTCGTCGGTGTGGAGTACTTCAGTCTCTTTTTCTTCCCGCTCCGTGGAAACATCACTACTTGGAGTCGGTTCGGGACCAGAATGACCTGCATGAATTCATGAAAAGTGAATGTTAAGATATGACAGTTATTCGCCAAAAGCAATGATTCTATGAACTTTAGGAAGAGGAGTCACGTACCAGCTTCCATTTGGCTCTCGGTCGTCTTGGGAGTATCACCCTCCAGAATTGGGGATAAAATGTGGATGCCAAGTCCAGGCTTCTCCGGATTGTAACCCACATGTTGCTTAGAGGGATTAAGCGGTGGAGTTTTGGTCGAGTCAATGGGGGGTGAATCTGAGGCTCGGAGCCCGACGGGCCAGCGACATCCTCTTTGTCCTCTGATGCAGGGGAGCCTCCCCCGAAGAGGGCTTTCGCCGTAGATAAATCTGAGGGTTCGTTGCCTCGAAGCACTTCCCTCACCAGAGCCTCTTCATCAATCTCTTCGACACCCGGCTCTACTTTTTTAATCCTAATCAAAGTATCCCATGCTTTGACAAGTGACTCGAGATAATTCTCGCCCAAGAAAGACAAGTCACGGTGCATGAGGACTCTTGCATTGAACTCGGCAATGAGCGGATCGAATAAACATTCGATTTCTTCTCTGCCGGCTTTGGTAGCCGCCTCGAGTCGAAAGTCGGCCTCTGTAAGCGCCATCTTCTTGCCTTCCTCGTGAGCTGCTTCTTTTAGTGCTTTAACCCGGGATAGTTCTTCGTTAAGTTTTGTCTTTAGAAGTCGTGTTTCGACGATCTCATCGCAGTATCTTTGTGACTCTTCCTGCGCTGCAATTTTCTCTTCTCTCTTTAAAGAGAAATCCCTCTAGTTCTTTGACCCGTCGAGCGAGAATGTCTTTTTATTTTTGGATAGAGTCTTTCTCCAGAGCTAGTGCGTTGATGCGTTGGATTGCCTCATTGAGTTCTTTCTTATGAGTGGCCTCTAAGCGACTAACTGCCTCGGCTGTCTCCTTAGCATTTGTCTGGGCAGTCTTGAGATGAGATTTGTATGAGGATAGCTCTTCATCTTGGCCCTTAATAATGTCTTTGTCATGAATAGCTTCGAGTTTGAGGCGATCAATCTCGTGTTGGCGTTCAATATAAACCTCTGAAACTTTCTCCACCAAGTGTACGAATGCATCATGTTGAAAATATACATCATTATTGTAGGCAATGGCGCTCTGTTTGACATGTCCAAGGATAGGATGGATTGCGGGGAGAAATTTCAGTCCATCGAAACATATCTTCGGGTATGTAGCCTTGAGCTCAGCTAATTTATCCGCCATCGACGGATCATGAGTGGAGGTTGGGGGAGTCTTCCTAACCGGAGTCATGGATTTCTTATAAGGATCACGAGATTGCTTGGTACTCGAAGAGCCAGAATGTTGATCGCGAGGAATTTCGGACTAGGATCCCTTTTGAACAGACTTCTCCCCACTACGTTCCGGATGATTGGGAGGATCATTTGGATATAAATAATGGCTGTGGGTTCTCCTTCTGGAAGACGATGACTCTCTGGAACGATAATATCTATCACCATTGTCGTCCCTGTCTTGCCGTTTCCCTAATCCTGAGTCTCGACTGGAATGGTAAAAGATAGAGGATTCACGAAGGCGGTCAATGCCATGTGTACGCCCCATTTCCCCTGCACATAAAGTCAAATGAGGACAAGTTAGTAGGAGTCACACGATGAATGGAATTCGAGTGCATGGTGGAGTGTAAGTGTTTGTGTGTGTCCTAGTGCAACCCCCCGACGGACCAGTGTTTTTCGCTCTACTCGTTGGAGTTTTTTCTCCCTGATGATTAGTCTGAGCGCCTTCATCGCTTCTCGCGGGTGAAATAAATCCCATAGCCTCGGGGTTATTGAAACCATAATTTAGCATGTCGTCAAGGATGGTCAAGTCAGATAGGCCCTTTAATGAGCCTTCTAAGTTTTGGGAAGACGACTTCTTCTCGATCGGAGTTATCGTGACCTTTGAAGTTCCGCCAACTTTTTTCTTTTTCAGCTTGTAAGCTAGACTCTTTTTCTTTATAGAAGGAGGCGGTGGTTCGTCGGTGCCGGGTGCATCAGCTACTGGCGCTTGGCCGGAACTTACATTCTCGTTAGTCGCCACTGGCACCTCAGTTTCTTTAATATATCTCGCCTTCCTCGATAGTATCGGGGGCCACTTCGGCGGGGGCACCGAAGGTCCAGCTTGTTCTTTGCCCGTTTGCGCAGTCGTTCTTGCTATAGAGGCACAATTGGAAGGCTAGTCTAGCGGCCCTCTTTAAGTAATCCGAACTTCAAGAGCAGTTCGTTGGTAATTACAGATTTAATGTCTCGATCTCCCATGGGAGTAACTCGGATGGCCTCGATGGCCTCAGAGTACCCGGTGCCTTTGGTTCATGAGCGGATATCTATAAGAGTTGAAAGAAGTTCAAAAAAGACGCACTTTGAGCCTTAAGACAAATATTGGGATAAAAATGAGACTTACTCCCTTCTAGCCATCTTCTCGCGAAACCAGGAGGACAGCGTACGTAGAACCACTCTTGTTTATACTGAGAAAATTTGCTCCACGCACCCATCAGGACTTGATATTTGGGGTGTGGCTCGAGGAATATATAAGATGGACTGTCGGTATGTCTCTTGAAGCGGTAAATATAACAGATATCCTCGGGAGTTGGGAGTCTGAGTAAGATGCTCATGAAAAGAACGCATGTAACGTGAATAAATGCATGGCTATTAGTGTGTAGTTGTGCTGGAGCAATCCCAATATACTGCAACATTTCACGGATGAATGAATTAAAAGGTGGCACTCTTCTGGCCTAGCACATAAATTTGTTGCACGCAGTATATCCTGCTGGGGGAAAGTGAGGCCGATCTTGTGCTGAAGGAACCAGAACGTCTTCGAAGGGGATTCTGTGGATAGAGCATAATCGACAGAGTGAATATTCGTCGATTTTCGAGACTTGAGAGTCGATGGGGTCATCCAGAACTACGGCTCCATCAACAACATCGGGAGCCGGGCCTATAATTGCGTCAAGTGGATCCGGGATGCCAGGTATGAGGGGATGACGATGGGTTCAGATTCCCCACTGTCTCCTGCCGAGAACTTGGCTCAGGCTTGTCAAAAACAGTAGCGAAGCTTGATTTTTTGGACATCTCCAAAGAGTGATTGATGTGAATAGATACATGTTTAAGCTATACTTGAAAGATAATAGATATTGGATATAACAACAAATTATTCCCCCGTGTTGTGTGTGAACTAGTGCAACGATTCAAGCAAAGAGTCCAGATAAATTAAAGTTCTAAAGAATAAAATATAGCGTGACGGAGCTTTAAGTTGTCATCTCTAGAGACCGTCATGCTGACCGTCGCCAAAATTTGTCCTATGGTCGATAGCATAAGTCCTGGGATCAGACATTGGGATCATATATTGTGAAGGCTTTTACTTATTTTTGTTCGGTTGGATTCATGTTTAGAATTACTTGAATTATAGAATTGCTAGTTCGAGTTAAGTCCACAGGTTCATATGTTTTGATTCTTGTCATTGTCCATTGTTTTATGCTTAGGCATGCAATGTGTGGTCCTGGTGTATGTTGTACTCAAGTTAAGATAGTCCAGGAAGCCAATGCTGATCCCAATGCTCAGTACCGAATCTAACACTCTATACTGAACCACTATCTCGTTATCGACCCAGACCTCACTAGATAGCACACCGACCGACCCACTCGATTTCTCAAATTACCGACCCACACTCTACCTCTCTCGTTACCGACCCACTATCTTCTTTAAACCACCAACCCACTACCTAACACAAACAACCGACCCGCTTCTTCTCTTAGATCACCGACTCAGACTTATAAACTCCTCTACCGATCGGCTATTATTGGAGTGTTTCAACCTGACTCTCCCTTAGGGGGTCAGCCTACAAGGGTTGCCGACCAGGTTTCATTACTCCACGAGCACCGAATCTCTCTCTCTCTCTCTCTCAAAACAACAAACTACTACAAATCGCCAACCACCCTTCCTAAAACCACCGATGACGACTCTTCTCGAATTGGTGCAAATCCATGCCAAAAAGCTCTCCACTATCTTCGCCCTATACACTCACTCACCATATTTTTCTCCTCTCCCACTCATGACGAAGGTCTGTATGCATACGCGACTCAAGCATGGTTCGTTTGAGGATATATAGCCCAATATGTCCTAAGTGAAGTATGAGTCCTTATCTATGCATTAATTCGGAGTTGGGGCGAGTGATTCTTGGGGCTTGAAGTCCAGGAGGATGGGGCAACACGTTTGGAAAATGATGGAACAAAGTGGAGAAGCGGTTTGGTAGAGAGAAGGAGCTTGGGTTTGGAGCAATGTTGGAGAAGAGAAGATATAAAGTGAGAAGTGGAAAGAAAGGAACGAAGGCGTGGACTTTTATATATGGGGAAGGGGAGGCGAACAGGCATCTTACTGATGACCCAGTCACCATGTTTTAGTGGGTCGGCAGAATGGCATGCCGACCCAAGCCAGGTAACCGGTCGAGTGGATCGGCTTTAGCATGCCGGTCCCTCCCTTGTTAGATAATAATAATAACAACGAAATAAAAATATAACATAAATATAAATGGCAATGATAATAGAATAAAATGTGTATATATGAATATATGCATGTGTAATGGTAATTGAGGATGTTAGTGTCATAGAGATGTTCGACGACGGAAATTCTATCGGTTTAGAAAACCGTCGAACAAATTTATAATAAAATTTAACCGCAAGTGCACGGCGTACTATCGTAGTACGTAGTGAGTAAGGGTCGATCTGTAGGGAATTGTTGATTTTAAAAATCTATTCAATCAAATTAAACCAAAGTTGAGTGATTAGCTAAAAAAAGTAAGAAAAATGACAAAAAGAAAGTGATAAAAATATGAGAGTGTTAAGACAATTTATAGGTAATTTCCACTCTCTAGATCACATAAATCAACAAAATGAAGTTATGATCTCTCTTTTGGTCATTAGTGAAATTAGTTGATGTGCTTATCATAAGTATGGTATATTTGTGCTATTAATTATCCTAATATAAACCATCAAACTATAACACAACCACTAATACACATTTAAATCTCATGAAATATGACAACAAAGTTGAAAGCAAAATCTATTTTAAGCATGGCCTATTAACTATTAATTAGAAATATAAGCCATCAAATTTTAATTTCAACATTCACTTCTTTGCCATAATCATATTTAGATAAAGAGGCAATTTGTGTTTTGTGATTATTTAAGCATAGGTTATTTGGTGTCAACAATATAGGCTATCAAATTCAACAACAAGTTAAACCACTTCATGCATTCTCATTAAGCACAAAAAGAGAGCAATAATTATCAAAATGCTGAAGCTACATGATTAGAGGTTTCATTACCCTTAAATTGAAGGGATTAGCCTCTCATTTGTGTTATCATATCAACACAAGTAGCATGCAATAGAAACACAAAAAAGAAGAAGATGAAAGCAAAGTAAAGGAAGAGCTATTCTACTTGCATAAAATAAAAGAATATCTACACTACTTGCACAAAAGTAAATAAACAAGAAAAGGCTTGAATTAAAATTGCATAAAAAAATTACATAAAAGAAATGGCTAAGTAGCCAAGAAAAGAAAGAGAGCTCTCATATTATTTTTGATCTAAACTAACTAAGAGAAGAGAGCCTAAGAGAGACTAAAGAAGAGGAGAGTGTTACATGAAACATAAGGGGTATTTATACAAGTTTAAAACCCTAATTCACTTTTTTAGGAAATACCCAAAATACTCTCTTAGGAAGTGTAGTGCCCAAGTTATCATTAAATTCAAATAATCATTCATTAAGTGTGCATGAAGATTTAATGGCCTTTTAGCATGTGCATTAGCTCCTAAGTGTACATTAAGGTAGGTGGGTAAGTGGGGTCCTCCATGATCATCACTTTGAATTATTTCCATCTCCATTCCTTTGTGTTCACTCTTGTGCATGCATACCTTCATGAAGCCACTTGTAAAATTTACTAAAATTCCTACTAAACAACATAGAAAATTCCAAGTAAATTCTCACAAATTAATAAATGCACAAAAATGACCATTTTGCCCCTATATGAAGATGAATATGTGACAATTTTAAAATAATTTGAATTTTGGTTTAAACAAGTTAAAATACCCAATATGATCATTTATTTAATTTAAATATATTAAATATGATGGTAAAAATATGCACATTTACGTGCACATCAAATACCCCCACACTTATCTTTTTATTCGTCCTCGAATAAACTAAAAGCTAAGATAAATCTGTTTTCGTAGGAAAGACGATTGCATTGAGCGTATGCAACAATCCATTAAACCTCTGGGTGTCCCCAGTAGGACGAGTGTTGTCTCATGAGGGTTTTCAACGGATACTACCCACAAAATCCAAATGCAAAGTGAAAATATTTACAAAGTGCAAGATTTATTTACAATGGGATGAGTGCAAGTTTTTGAAAATATTTACAAATGAAGGATTTATCTTCAAATTGACACGAAATAAGTTAAATATAAGTTTTGGTCATTATCAAGAATTTTAAGTCATTTACTCATCAAAATTTCCAACGAAAATCAAGTTATCATAACAAATAGACTATGTTTTAACTTGTTGTTTCGATTGATAACACAATCTAACTATAAAATGGATCCTTAGTTGATTATCAAAGTTTATCAAAGTGGTATTTTCATTTCTTTTCAATAACAAGTCAAATCCAATAAGTTAAAATAGTGCTTAGATTTCAATTTCTTACTCTCTCTTATTTTTATTTTTTGAAAATTTTATGGAACAATATATACATATGCCTAACTCAGATAAACTGAGGCCAGATATATTACCCATGCACTGCCTTGCGGACTTATGTGAGGGGAATATAGAGCATGGCGAGTGAACACACAAGTGTGAACACTTATTGACTGTAGGCATTATTAATAAAAGAATTTTTATATACATACACCTAGCTCAGATAAATTGAGGCCAGATATATCGATCATGCACTACCTTTCGGGTTTACGTGAGAAGGATACAGAGCACGGCGAGTGAACACACGAGTGTGAACACACGACTCTAGGTGTTTATTAAAAAATATACATATATACAGGAAATATTTTTTTGAATAGAGAGTTTTGCAAAATCATCTTAGCACCATTTAACTTAGAAGACAAAAAAATGTTATATTCTTTACTTTAAATCAACCACTTTTTAAAACAAAGATTTTCAATTAGGATATATTTCATAATTATCACGCTTGAACCTTCCTATATACAAGTTAAACTATCGTTATTTGTAATCAAACTTCATTTTATTTTTGTTAAGACAAATAATATTTCAAAATTTTCAATTTAATAACCAAAATCTTATATTTATCCTATAATGTTTCTTTAAAAATAAATCAAAATGCTTAAAAAAATTTTTTTGAAAATTTTTGTATTTTTTTGAGTTATGGAAGAAAAATGAAAAAATAATCATGAAAGATCAAAAAGAAGATGAATCGACCCCCCCCCCCCCCACCCACACTTGATTTTGACTGTGTCCCCACAGTCAACCCAAGTGGAAGGAGAAAAATAAAATAAAAACAAAACCTATATTTACATGAAAACGAAAAGATTATTATTTACAAGAGTTCAGAAAGTCTATCGTCAAAAAGTAAATGAAACGGTCTTCCAAAGACCGATTCACTTGTCTCGTCAAGTATGCGAGACACAGCTCAAGCGCAGAAAACCAAACCGTAAAAGATTTCGAAGTAGAACGTTGATTTGGAAAAACGAATGCCGTTTTATTAAAAATCGCACAAGTTGTTTTATTTCGATGATTTTTGGGGTTGATAAAACAATTGATTGAAATTCAAGTTTATTTTCACCAAATTGAAAGTTAAGCTCAACATCAACAAATTTTTCAACATTATTGATTTCAAAATTGAAATGGTGATTCAAATCTTCCCCTTTAGAATTTAACAACTCATTTTCGAAAAGTCCAATAAAATCGTGTTCATTGAATTTGTCTTCCTTTATCGAATTATCAACAACTTTATTACATGCGTCAAGTTCATAATCCAAAGTTGTTGTGTTCAAATTTTCGAAATCGGAAAAAAGAAGATTGAAATTTAAATTTGGTTTCACACTCTCAAAAGAATTGGAATCCAACTCGATTACCATGTTTTCAACAGCTTCATTAAGATCATCATTTTCAGTTTCAAAAGTTGTTGTTTGAAAATCGTCGATTTGGGTAAAAGACGGATTATCATTTGACTTGTCACATGTTGGAATTTGGTTTTGTTTCTCACATTGTTTCATATATGTTTCGAACAACAAATTTGTGTGATCATTGTAGATTTCGTCCATTTGTTCAACAAAATCAATTTATAATTATGAACTTGAGAATTTTCGATTTGGATTTGTTGAGAACAAAAAATTTCACTTGTATCGTAGTCGAGATTATTACCATTGCCAAAATTATGTGAAAAGTGGATCACATTTTCGTTTTGATTTTGGAATTCATTTTGGAGTTCAAAATTGAATTGGCATGGGTTATACTCAAAATCGTTTGCATTTTGAGGAGAATTCAAATCTTGATTACTTTGAAAATTTTGAATTGAGTTATCACACAACACAAATCATTTATCATTTGATTTTGTTGTGTAGAGATTTCAAGTGAAGACGAAATGTTATTTTCAAGATTTGAAGGTTGGTCATCATTTTGAAAATTTTGTGGTTCAAAATTTGAATCGTTTAAACAATAGTTGTTGAAATATCCATAAGAATTTGGTGTGAAATTGTATGGATTATATTGATTTTCACAACTATCGTAGAATTCATGTGAATATGGAAATTTGGACATTTTCAAAAATGTTTTTGGTTTTTTTTTATAAAGAAACAAATATTTACAAATAGAATTTATTTTTCAAAATGGAAAATTGATTTTTTGTTTGGTTTTTGATATTTCAATTTTTTTTTTGAAAAGATTATATATATATTTTTTGGATTTTTGATTTCCAAAAAAACAATTTTTTTTTGGACTTATACGATTTCTGATTTTGAAAATTTTCAAAGGAAAGGAAACGGAATATTTACAATTTTTCTTAGATTTGAATTTTGAAATTTTTTTTAAAATATGCATGAACTAATGCAACTAAATGAATGCAAGGGTTAATTACAAATGATTTATCCTAAGTTAACCCAAAATTGTATAATCACACTCTGTCTTAAATCAAAAAGATAGTTCTTAGCCAGGTAACGGACAGGATTTATCGGTGCACCACGAATCACCGTAGTAATGCAGCCGAAGGTTTAAGTACTTTCAGAGGAACAACCACTATAATATTACGAATCACCGTAATATTTCTAAATGGTTATTACTCTACCGTAGCCTAGATACCAAAAAATTAAATTGTTCAAAGAAGACAACTTGTCAATATACAATTAAGTGCGTTATTATTAATCAAATTTTAAGATGAAATGCAAAGCAGAAATTAAACGTCTATTAACAAAGCAACTACGAATGAATTTTTTTTTGGGTTTTGAAATTTTTTTTCTAAAATGCAAGCAACCAACAATGGAAAGCAAATAAAACAATAGATAAGGGTGCAAAAATTTTATTTTTATTTTTAAGCAAGCAATTTATTTTTGGCGGCAGTTCTTCTCCTTCTGAAATTCTGCTTTGGCAACC
The DNA here is from genome assembly GCA_030737815.1 of Allium fistulosum. NCBI lineage: Eukaryota > Viridiplantae > Streptophyta > Magnoliopsida > Asparagales > Amaryllidaceae > Allium > Allium fistulosum. The sequence goes on along the minus strand of JASFAW010000015.1, from coordinate 12,914,715 downwards.
TGAAATAAAAACAAGATATCTGTAGTTTTTTTTAAAGAAGAGACTAAAGAAAATGAAAAACAAAACAAATTCACTACACCACCATCAACTAAAACTAACGAAACCGAAATAAATTGTTTTTTTACAAATCTGTATATATAATTAAAAAAAATATGAGAACAAAGAAAAAAAACAAGAAGAAACCAAAACACAACACACAACTACTAATACAAATCAACACATCCCTCGTGCAACACTCATGCACAATCACTAATACATGCCCATCCCACAATTCACAATCTTGCAATCAAATTTTTTAAAACATAATTTCATAAAATCGATTTTCAATCCAAAAATTCTAACTCGAAATTCATCTGTTCAAAATTGATTGTCCAAATCGATTAGGGTTGCTGCGATTAGGATTCGAGGGGATTGGAGTCGCGGTTGTAGATGTGATTTCAGGTGATGGAGGTTGTGGTTCAGAGGTCGAGGTTGGGCGATTTTGTGCTTCGAGTTATTGTGAGTTCGCGATTCAAGGAGAAGTGGTTGGTCAAGGAGGATTGAATGTGTGTACGGTTTTCTGGCAACAGTGTAGTATGTTGTGGTGGAGGGGGTTTGTAGGTGTTTTCTAGCAGTGGCCGGTGATTGGCGATGAAACGAGGTGTTTGGTAGTAGAGCAAGGAGCAAGGAGGAGGGGGATGTGTTGACAGAGGTGGTGCTTTTGAAGGCTGATTGTTTGACAGCTTTCAAGTGGGGAAAGCGGCAAGCAGTTGTGAAGTTTTAACAGTAGAGGGTGGGTTATTGGAGCAGGCGGGGTAGGGAGTTGTATGACAGGAGTGAGCGGGCAGAGGGGCAGAAATGAAGGAGGAGCAGTCAGACATGATAGTGGAAGAGTGGTATATAGTTGTGGCTGTACTCTGTTGTTGGAAGCTGTGCAGTTAAAGCACCCTACCGCTCCATAGCGTTTGAGGTGCGAAAAGTTGTAGCGGAGATATATCGAGGATATATCAGGATATAGCGAACGACTTTAAAAAGAGGAATGATGAACATTCTACATTAAAAAGAGTAACAAGTATAACTTATTATTTCCTACCAAGCAAAACAAATTATAATAAAGTAAAGATAAACAAAGTTGACACTTAAAAAGCTAGAACTAGTTATAATAATCAACATCGTATATCATTGTTACATCAACTTTGAAGTTACCATAAAACTCAAAAGCAAGACATCAAGCAAAATTCTTATTTATAGGAAATGGGGATATAGCGAGGCAACAAAATCGAGGATATAGCGGAATATTGCCGCAATATCGGGGATAATAGCGGATCCGCTATATTGGGCCGCTTTATAGAAATATCGTTGCGCCAAAAGTCCGCTACGGGATATATCGAGGATATATCGAGGCAATATCGAGGAATTGACTGCACAGGTTGGAAGCACAGTGGAAATGTTTTGTTGGCAAGGTGGTTTGGATAATGACAAGTACGCAGCAAGGTTGTTTGCTGCTGATTGGTGAGGTTGTTTGCTGTAATAAGTATGCAGTAAGATTGCGGTGTTGCTGTTTGCCAGAAGTGATAGAGGATGTGGTATGGAAGTGTTTGGCAATGTAACAGTGTAGTTGATATGTCAGTGTGGCAAGGAAGTGTGGTATGTCAGTGTTTTGCAATGTAATAGTGGATAGATTGTTGTTGATAAGGAGGTGTTGAAATGATTGTAATGCAGTGTGAAGGTGGATATGAAGTGGTTGATATGAAGTGTATGTAAGATTGAAGTGGGAATGATGAATGATGAAGTTGCAGTCGGAAGACAGTGTGCTTTGTAGAGTGGTAGGAATTTTGTCGAGAAGTTGCTTGTATGTATGGCTCTGATGTGGGCAAGACAGTGGGAAGAGGCAGTAAGAAGAATGGCTTGGTGACAGTAAGGAAATGATATGGTCGAGGAACTGAATTGGAGTGTGGCGTTATGCACAAATATATGTATGTGCAAGCTAATGTATGCACAGATGAAAATGTGGAGGGAGTGTTATGTATTGAAGGGGAAGGTGGTAGGAGAATTTGATGTTCTTGTTAGCGACAGAGGTAGGTTGAGTTGATTGGGAAATTGATGGCAGAGAGTTGTAATGTGAACAGTAATAGGCAAAGGGGCACTGTGCAGGCAGAATTTTTTTTATTGTTTGAAAATGTAAACAAAAATGTAAATGTAAAAGTGCAAATGCAAAAAAAATTGTTTTGAAATTGTGTTTGTCTTTTTTATTTTTATGAAGAGATGCAAATGCCAAATGAAAATAGACTAGAAGACAAGCACACAACAAATTGAAAACAAAAATCAAACAAGAAACGCGCACAATTTTTTTTAAATGCAAGTTAAAACACAAAACAAACACACAATAAAATCAAACAAAACTAATTCGAAGAATAGAAATTAAAATAGAAACTATTCCCCGACAACGGCGCTAAAAACTTGTTCGACGACGGAAATTCTATCGGTTTAGAAAACCGTCGAACGAATTTATAATGAAATTTAACCGCAACGCACAGCGTACTATCGTAGTACGTAGTGAGTACGGGTCGATCCGTAGGGAATTGTTGATTTTAAAATTCTATTCAATCAAATTAAACCAAAGTTGAGAGTGATTAGCTAAAAAAAGTAAGAAAAATGACAAAAAGAAAGTGATAAAAATATGAGAGTGTTAATGTGATATCCCGGAATTTTTGGCAATATCAATTTAATAATCTGTGTTAAAATTAAATAGATTTGATAATATTGTTAGTAATAAATATGAATTGATTTAATAATCTTCTTTAATAAATATTTAAATGGGTGATTTTATGTTTTAAAAAAACTAATTTAATTTGTTTTCTATTTATAATGTATATACAATATATTTGTATATATTGTAAATAGATAATCTTTGTTTTAAATTTAAAAAATAAAGGCATGTTTTCTAATTCTAATATTTTTGGTAATTTGGAAATTTGATTTAATTTAATATTGAATAAATAATCATATGACTTTAAAATACTCAAGATAAAAATTTAATTGTTTAAAATTGATTATAGCTTGATAAAATAAGTAATTTATTAATAAAAAGATAACTTCTTTTATAAATTATTTTAAAATTTAATAATGAGCTATATTAATAATGCAATGTCTTTACAAATGGATTTCTAATAAAAATAGAAATTGTTATTTTAAATTTATTTATATATATATGTATTTTGGAAAGCTATGATTTGTAAATTTAAAATAACAATCTTTCAATAATATTTAAAATAAATCTTATAACTAATAAGCTTAAGTATAAATCAAAAATATGATATTAACATAAATATAAAGATAAATAATAAGCAAATGTAGTATAAAAATATATATGTACATAAAATAAATATGCATGTGAAGAGTAGTTGCAGGCTAGAACAAAACAAAGTATATATGTACATGAAGTTAAAAACAAACCTGGTAAAAATAAAATATGTATGTATGCAAGGCAAGTAATATCTCTAAACAAAGTAAAAGAAAATATCTATGTACAAAATAAGATATGGATGAAACATAAGGTACATTAGCATTTAATGCTTCCATTTCCTAACAGCAAACAAGGTCAGATCGAAATATTTAAACATCATTTCTAGGTTTACAAAGATCTCTGATCAGAAGAAAAAAAATAGAAAGATAGTGTACCAGCAATTGCAAAACCCAGAACACCTACCCTATGCCATCTTTTCTTTTTATATATCACTCCTTATTTTAGTTCGTTCTCAAGACATAGCAAGCATTTCTTTTTACAAACTGAAGCATCATTCTACAAATTCAAAACAACAAGCAAGCTAGATGATTTAAAGGAAGATGAAAGCAAAAACAATTCTCAGTTTTAAAAGTTCAAAGCTATTTTCAAATAGAAATGCTATGTCCATCTTCTCAGATCAACTATGAGTAACATCACCTTTTTAAATTTTAAGTATATGAAATCTGTTGCAGGTTAATCTCTGGAATTATAATGTTAGTATGGATATATTTTGGTGCATCTCTGTATATATGTGAATGTATGAAAGTGTGCTTGGCTGTTTCATTTGTATCTCAATTGTTTTTAGTTTTAAAACTAAGAATTCAAACAAAATTTATTTCCACTTGATCTAGTCTTTGATAGGATTTAATTTACAAACAAAAGTTGTTTGTTCCATCATGAATTAAGTTTTAAAATTTGATTTAAGTTAAGATAAATTTGAAATCTCACAGGAAACTAAAACAACAGTACATGTTTATAATATGTTAAAAAATCAAACTTCCCAATTCATCAATTCAGGAATCTAATCTAAATTCTTAAACCAAAATATGATTTATAAGAATGAAATTACAATTTTTAGTTGGGTTTTGAGTTTGCATTTCTGGGTTGACCAGAAAATGGTATTTTGGTGGGTTTTGGTGATCTAGATGGTATGGGGGTCGGGTTTCTTTCTGAAGGTAGTAGAGTGGTCGGAGACTCAGGAAAAAATGCCAGGAAGGTTATCCAAGCATGGTGGCGATGGTGGTTGATCATTGGAGTTTGTAACCCTAGTTAAACTAGGCCAGGTAAAATCGATCACCACGGCTCATAGAGTTGATCGAGTTCAACAAGGTTTTGGAAGTAGACGTGTAGAGGAAGACGATGCCGGTGTTTCATAACCTATGGTGGTCGGAGTTGTGAAGACGAGGTGATTTCAGGTTTTGGGTTGGTGATGTCCAGTTGTTCCAGGCTTTGGAATTGGGCACTCGATTGTGATTTCTAGGTGTTGGACACGATTTAATGATCGTGGAGGGTTGCAGAGTTGATCTCTGATGTGTTGCGATCATCGTTGATGATCAATGGTGGCCGGAGCCATCGTGCATATGCACGGTGTAGTGATTTGTCTGGTGATGTTTTGGTTTGGTTTTGAAGCAGAGGAGGTTGCTTGAATTTAACTCGAGTGATTCGAGTGTTGGGCTCGAAGTAATCTAGAGTTTTGCTCGAGGAAAATATTGATTGTCTCGGGTAAATTTTTAGTTATAGGTTTTAACCTGTAAGTTTTTAAAAATTTAAAACTGGAATTTAAAATGTGAACTAGAGGTTTAAAACTAGATTTAAATCAAAGTTTAAGTTGGATTCAAATGTAGTTTGAATCTCAGTTTAAAATAAAATAAAGTTTTTAAAATTTAAATTGTTTGAACAACTTTAAAATGTTAAATAGTTTAAATTTAAAATTAAAGCTTTAAATAAAAATAGAAATTTAAACCTAAGTTTAAATCTGGATTCAAATCCAAATGTGAATCATAATTTTGAAATAAAGGAAGTTTTTAAAATTTAAGTGTTTAAATAACTTTAAAGGTTTAAGTTGTATTTTAAATATGATTTGTATTTCAAAATGAATTTGGTTTTAAACTCCTTTAAACTTCTTTTATAAAATAAGTAATTCTTTAGCATAAGGTTTAAAAGGTTTTTAAATGGTTTTAAACTTTGTTGAAGTTAAGCTTGTCTTCATTTTAAATCTTAAATTTAAAATGAGATTTGGAAAAAAATTTAAAAGTAAATTGTTTTAAATTGTTTTGTTAAAAATAATGTAATCATTAATAAGAAATGTTCTTATTTTAAAGTGAATAAAGATTTAATGAATTGTGATTCATTAAATTAGTAAGGTAATTAAATGGATCATTAATTAATTTATTTAATTAAGAAATTAAGGGTTTAATTAATTAATTAAGGATAATCATTTTGGAATTTGATTAAGTATAATTACTTAATGAAAGTAATTAAGAAATTTATTACTCAAGGTAATTAATTTCAATAAATGGGATTAGATTAAATTAATTAAATAAGTCTAATTAATTCAGAATAATCATTTGAGAAGTTGATAAGTATAATTACTTAAAGAAGTAATTAAAAAGATAATTACTGGATGTAATTAATTTAATGATGATTTAATGATAGCAATTTGAGTATAATTACTTTGTGAAATTAATCAAGGGATTAATTAAGGAGAATTAATTAAGGGGTAATTAATTGATGTAAGGCAGTAATTAAGGATAGTTAATTACTGGATGGGGTTAATCAAGGGCGATTAATAATTGTAGTTTAATTAAAGATTAATTACTTAATGTAATTAATTTAAATATGATAACTAATTAAAGAAGTAATTAGGGATCATTAACTAATATATAATTAATTATGTAATTAAGAATTGATTAATTAAAACTAATCAATCAAATGATAAGTGTTTAAGTGTAATTAATTAATGTAATTAATTAAGGAGGAATGTAATTAATTATAATTAATTAATGAATGAAGTGATTAAAGGTTAATTACTGTATTGGGTTAAAAATAATTAATTTGTGAAATTAATTAAAGGATAATTACTTGAATGTAATTAAAGGGTAATTAATCAGGGATGATTAATTAAGGTAGATAATTAGAGAATAATTGATAAATTGATTTGTAATTAATTAATGGTTATGTAAGCAAGATTTAAAATGATGAAGTAATTAATTTAATTTACTTTAAATTAATTAGAGATAGGATAATTAATTTAATTCATTTTAAATTAATTATAAATGGTGTGATTATTAATCCTTGCTTATGTATGATGGATGATATTGGTTTCCTTGAATGATTTGAAATCTCAGATATGAGATAAGTAATGATGTGTGATATGGATGTTATGGTTAAAGTGTGATGATAATATGGATTATCTATTTATGATGATAAGTGAATTATCTATCTGTGATATTGTCAATTATCTATTTGTATGTATATGGATAATAAATTGAATTGTTTTAACTTTAAAACAACTTGGCCTTAAAAGATACGTTTTGGATTTCGATGAGACCGGAATCGGGTTTCCAGATTTGGATATCCGAAAACCACATCGATCCAAATTAACGATAGGTCGTGAATCTCAAGTGAAGATGAAGATTCAGAGTGCAAGGATTATTGTCGTTAACTCTGAGGGTGTTTCCAATATGAGTGTAACGAGATAACGCCTTCGGTTTCATTCGAACCCGGAACGAACTTGTATGGATTGAATGCTTTCAGAACATCATCAGGTGGACGATGAGCATTCTAAGATAGATGTGTTCTATAAAGGTAAATCGTAGCCTCAAGCCTCATCAACCGGGAATGGCTAAAACAGGGGAGGTGCAGCAAGGCTAAGTGGGTCATACCCAAGTAGGACAAGATTTTCCCCTATCTAGAGTCCCTTTTATTCGGCTTAGTGGGCAGTTGGCGACGGCCATCTGCGGGGTTGTCTTGTTCGGGACTATCCAGTAAGGGATGGTTCCGGCCTTGTGTTGCAGGGGATTGGGAGTAATCCTCGGTACGGTGATCTAGGCCGCGTACTGTGATGGGAGGTACCCTAGTAGCCCTGCCATTGTATGGAATCCAATCTCCAATAAGTGTCGTACGTGTTAGTTGTGCCCAACTATGTTGGAACGTGAGATGTAAGCATTCCAGCTATTTCTGTATTTTACTTGAAAACCCTGGACACTATTATAATATCACTGGATTTCCTATCAAATGTTTGGTTAGCGTAAGGTAAAAACTTTTCCGTGTTTATGTGCGGAAAGTCTTACGTGATACCTTTTGTTTTCAAAGGATTTTCAAAGTTAAGCAACTTTAACCTGTTACTCACACCAGACCCATGTCTGACTCGGAGTTTATTCTGTTGTTTTCTTAAACTCTCGGGTACTCAAATTTTTATGAGTAGCCAAGGGATTCAGGTTAGCTTTGACGAATTGTGGAGGAGCAATGGAGCAGGAGGCTTCAGCGTTATAAATATGTATAGTGTTCCGCTGTATTGGTATCTCTGTGTTGTATCTCTATATTGTATTGAGTTGTATTAACTAGACATGTGTTTATAACTGTCTAGTATGTGATGTATAATCTGTGTAACTCTGATTGATGTTGTATATCATGTAATACTTATGTGATTAATATAATTTATTCATTCCGCTGTTGAGATTCTGATGTTGTTTCTTCTTTCTTCTCTATCTTTTCTCTTTTCTATCCCTTTCTTTCTTAAAGATGATGCGATTTTCTATGGTGAGAAAGTTGGGTTGTCACAGTTAAGACAATTTAGAGATAATTTCCACTCTCTAGATCACATAAATCAACAAAATGAAGTTATGATCTCTCTTTTGGTCATTAGTGAAATTAGGTGATGTGGTTATCATAAGCATGGTATATTTGTGCTATTAATTTGCCCAATATAAACCATCAAACTATAACACAACCACTAATACACATTTAAATCTCATGAAATATGACAACAAAGTTGAAAGCAAAATCTATTTTAAGCATGTCTTATTAACTATTAATTAGAAATATAAGCCATCAAATTTTAATTTCAACATTCACTTCTTTGCCATAATCATATTTAGATGAAGTGGCAATTTGTGTTTTGTGATTGTTTAAGCATAGCTATTTGGTATCAACAATGTAGGCAATCAAATTCAAAGCAAAAACAACAAGTTAAACCACTTCATGCATTCTCATTAAGCACAAAAAGAGAGCAATAATTATCAAAATGTTGAAGCTATATGATTAGAGGTTTCATTACCCCTAAATTGAAAGGATTAGCCTCTCATTTGTGTTATCATATCAATACAGGTAGCATGCAACATGAAACACAAAAAAGAAGAAGATGAAAGCAAAGTAAAGGAAGAACTATTCTACTTGCATAAAATAAAAGAAGATCTACACTACTTGCATAAAAGTAAATAAACAAGAAAAGACTTGAATTAAAATTGCATAAAAAAATTACATAAAAGAAATGGCTAAGTAGCCATGAAAAGGAAGAGAGCTCTCATATTATTTTTGATCTAAACTAACTAAGAGAAGAGAGCCTAAGAGAGACTAAAAAAGAGGAGAGGGTTACATGAAACATAAGGGGTATTTATACAAGTTTAAAACCCTAATTCACTTTTTTAGGAACTACCCAAAATACCCTCTTAGGAAGTGTGGTGCCCAAGTTATCATTAACTTCAAATAATCATCCATTAAGTGTGCATGAAGATTTAATGGTCTTTTAGCATGTGCATTAGCTTCTAAGTGTACATTAAGGTAGGTGGGTAAGTGGGGTCCTCCATGATCATCACTTCGAATTATTTCCATCTCCATTCCTTTGTATTCACTCTTGTACATGCGTATCTTCATGAAGCCACTTGTAAAATTCACTAAAATTCCTACAAAACAACATAGAAAATTACAAGTAAATTTTCACAAATTAATAAATGCACAAAAATGACCATTTTGCTCCTATATGAAGATGAATATGTGACAATTTGAAAATAATTTGAATTTTGGTTTAGACAAGTTAAAATACCCAATATGATCATTTATTTAATTTAAATATATTAAATATTTTGGTAAAAATATGCACATTTACGTGCACATGAAGAGACACGGATACTACCGGATAAGTGGAAAAGAGCGGGTTTAGAAAAACCATTCTGATTCAGCCTTTGAAAGGTTGCATACATTTAGCTTTTGAAAAGTTAAAACAGGATTTCAAGAATCTCTTTGAGACTGAACTAATACGTTCAGACGACGCAAAGCTTCTTCGAAGACCGATGAAAGAGCGACAGTCAGTTATCGTTTGAACGAACTAGCCTCTAGAAACAAGGATTACTCAGTAATTCAAAGTGTGTCGTATTGATTCACAATACACGCTTTGGGGGGCAGATGTTACCCGGCACCTTGGCCCGACTACAAGGCGATAGTTGCAAAGGCCATGTTCCCAAGGGAGAATTGGAATTATGAGGGATCGGTGTAGCTTGATACGATCGGCCTATTTATGTGGTTCGGTATACTTAGCTCTGGGTCGACATGTTTGTTAGGTATAGGAATTGGGAGTGGGTCGGTGTTAGAATATGGACATGGTGGTTTGGTATTAGATGGTGGTTCGGCCAAATAGGATCAGCTAAGATGGATCGGTTAAGGTGGGTCGGCTGTGGACTAGTTGATGCTGTTGGCTACGATCAGCCTAGGGGTCCGGTTTGGATGGGATCGGCCTTGAAGGAATCATTTCATGTGGGTCGGATTTTAGCGGTTCGGCCTTGGAGAGCCAATGTGGGTCGGTCGTACATGGTTCAGCACACGTCGATCGGTCATGGTAAAGAGAGCTAATATGAATCGGTCGTACGTGGTTCGGCATATATCGTTCAGTCATGGTGAGAAAGCTAAGGTGGTTTGGTCATGCATGGCACGACATTTGTCGCTCGGTATATGTGGATTGGCACCTTGGACCCAGTCTCAGTGCTTCGGCATACCTGGTTCGGTATGCATCAGGGAAGCCAACAAATTACCACAGGAAGATACGATTGGTGCTACATCACTTCGAGTCTCATGTCTAACTGCTCCGAGTCATATGGTAGCTTGCCTCGAGTCATCCACATGGGACCCCTGGTTCGGCCAGAGTGGCTCGGTGGCACATGGGTCGGTCATCAAGGGTCAGTGTCCATGGATTGGAGAACATGGGCTTTGCTGTGGGCCGGGGTGTCTTGGTCATGGGCCTATGCAGGGAAAGCAACCTGTCTTCGTCTATAAATAGAGGGGCAGTGGCATAGTTGAAGGAACCCTTTTTTGGGGAACTCCAGGGAGACTCTGTCATTTTCTGTACTCGTTTCTTTCCTATTCAAACTTGTATTCAATTTGTTTGTTTACGGATTGTATCTGTATTTAAATGATTGGAAAAGTAATAAAGATCACATTTAAAGTGGACGTAGGCAATTACGCTGAACCACTATAAATCTGGTGTTCTCGTTTTTTGTTGTTCTTTTTGCACTCAATTGCGTTACTTCTTTGCTTTAATTTACTTTCTTCATTAATCTCTCTACATAATTCCATTCAAAGGTGTTAGTGATCAATTTTGGTGCTAACAATATACACTAGTTTATAATTTTTTTTTTTTAAATGAAGAATATATATATAACAGGATGGAGAAAAAATGCCTTTCTCCGGGAGCTTACAGAAATATAAATACACTAGTTTATATCATGCCACACAATTGTACCAAACTTGATTTTATATAAACAATTAAGGGTTTAACTATGAATAATATATTTTAATTATCGTTTTCGGAATTTTACAAACCATAAACACAATCATTCACATCAATCCTAACTAACCAAATGCTAACCAAATGCTAGCTCAAATGCGCATATACACTAAATAATCCACGTATATATACACTAATTGGTTAATGTAAATAAACTTATCAAATTATTAATTAGGGTTTAGGGTTTATGTAAACAAACTAATCAAATTACTAATTAGTTAATGTAAATAAACAATCAATCAGCTATTACAAACAACTAGAATTATAATTTAACCATAAATTAACAAACCAAAATAAATTAGGGTTTAGGAAAACTTGATTTGGAGATGGATGGAGAGGCTAGAGTTGTTGGGAGTGATGATTGATGATGTTGGAGATGCTCCGGATGACGTGGGGGGCAGGCTGTCGCGGGGAGGTGGTGGAGAAGTTGGGGATTTTGACTGATTTGGGTGAAAGAGGGGAATGAAGCAGGTCTCGGCCAAATTGGCATGTAAACACGCATATTTTCGAAGGCTATCAACGGTCGCCGACGGCTGTGTTTGCAATGGTTTTCGACGGCATGTAATGACTATTGTATTTTAATTACAGAAATGACACGAAGATGACGGGCCGTCGTTAGTCGTCGGAAATTGCAGTCGGAAGCCTGTTGTCACTATATGCTATTGTTCTTGTAGTGATATTTGTTTAATCATGTGACTGATGAACATCTGTTTATTACAGGATACTTCGCCGTCGATAAAGATTCTGGACCTAATAAACTTGCATTCAACAGAACTGTCACTCTTCGGGAATCCGTAGCCAAAGGTGAAAAATAATAATTCAATATTGGAAAGAAAGTTTTAAGCCTTACATTTAGTGGACGTTATTATGTATTTAACTTATAGCTCATTTCTTTGCTCTCATATTTTGTAAGATTTGCACTTCTGATGAGACAAATGTTTAACTTCACTCATCCAATCAAATTCACAACTACATATTATACTAGATTAATATAGTAATATTTATAAATTTTGGTTTACCTATTTTTCAAATTAGCTAATGTCAGTAATATTGGGAATACCAAATCCCATTTGCCTTTGCTTGCAATTTTCCCACTTTATATGGAATCTAATTTTTTTATCTGTTGCATAGGTTGACTGAATAACAAGCTAGTCTACAAGCATTTTGATCATCCATGCGATTTTCTAGCTTCTGCTTCAGCTTTATTTTATATTGAAGCTGTACGATCAAATTGAAGTAAGTTACACAACTACTCATTGCTATTTAATATAATGTGCATATCACCAAACTGCAGTATCTACTTCTACTGCCATCTATATAATCTATTCCTTGCATTTTGTTGATATAGTTTTTACTTCTTTTATTGGGTAGAGGTTTATATAACATGTAGATTTTGTATTTCATGGTTTATGGGTACAATTATTTTGTTTTCATTGGATTTTTTTGACTCCGGGCCCTTGTTTAATATAGAAATGGTCAAACATTTCTTCTGCTTAAATTAATATGATACAATTTTATTAAAGCAAGTAAAATGCCAAAATCAATTATACCAAGTCATGACCTTAATAATTTATGTGCAATAGTTATGACTTATGATACTGCATACACCTTATGATATTATCTACTTCATTACAACTTAAATACTTGTAGAATGTCGGCTAGTTGCAGTATTGCATCGCAACATACAGAAAGCACAAAAGCAGATGGAACTGAAAATATAAAATTATAAATTTACAAATTAAAAGGAAAGAGTTGAGCACAAGAATTTAAAGCCTCTAAAACATTGTTTTTCAAGTTCTTGGTGTGCTCTTGAAAAACTAGTGATTGTATAGCTAAAACAGAATAGTTTTGGTTTGAAGTTTTTGTTAAAGTCACTAAGATTTCACAATCAGAACCTTCCTGTTAAATCATTATAAAGAATGAAGCAGCTGAGTTATTATAGGCATATAGATCATGAAATTAAAAGTGTTAGATTTTTTTTTTCTTAAAAAATGAATCAGGTGTGTATTCCATTTGGTTTTATAAAATGGTCGGTTTAAGTAATTGGATTCTCTACCCTAGAGTTGTTTTTTCTATGTGTGGATTTAACATCATCACTTATCAACTTCTCAACTATGTTGGACATTCAAAATTCTATTTTCAATCTGTATACTTACTAGTTGATACTCAGTCCTAAAGTTAGCTTACAGGCACATATATCTACCATATTTGCTTTACAGTATAAATAAGAGTCCATGTCCATACATATATATGAAATCTAGTGCAAAACATTGGTTAGGACTTAGGAAACTGTATATAAATATACAAAATTCGCTATATCAATTGCAACTTTAAATTTTAAGCATGATCAATATAGTATTTTGGTTTGATATATCATTCTTCAGAAACATCGAGAAAGAAACCATGAGAAACTTCCCTTGTTAGCTTTGGTGATTAACTTTGCTAACTATTTTAAGTAATGGATGTTTCTATGCAATTTTGCATGCATATTTTTAAATTCTTAGACTATCTGAACTAGCTTTTGTGATTACTTTGCTAACTATTTTTAGTTATTACATTACTCAAATGTTTGTTGTATGTTTTGCAAACAAAATAAACTAAGTTTTTGTACCATTGCTATGCCAGTGCTATATAATAGTTTTATTTATAATATCAAAGTTCACATTAAATTCATTTTTCCAGGTCTTCATGTTTTGGCTAGAATATTATAGGGAAACAAACATATAAACTACTACTACTTGACTACATACAATTTAATTATTTTGGATCTAGTTGATCGATTCACCGATCTAACATGAAATGGCTATAATTTTAGACTTTCATGGAGATGAGAATGTATTCAGAAGATGTCAAAGCTTCATGCATTTTTTGAATAGAAATATTCTGTTAGCAACTTATTATGGCCAAAACAAGCATTGTAGGATTTATCTTTTACATTTCCTCATTCCTACTTGTATTGTTATCATATATAATATTAATTTGAATTGGTTATAGCAATGCCTATGTTTTGTATGTTATTTTTCTAAAAACAAAGGTAAGATGGAGATGGTCCTTTACAAAAAAAAGTGGCTGTTTGACTTGATCCTTAGGTACCAGATTTGAAATTTCTTGATCTGATTTTTTTAGTATTATGTAATTTGATTGTTAAAAGCAAATTTGAGGATTGAATTAGAGAATATAATCCCTATACCTAATTCAATATTAAACAGTGCTAAACTATGGGAAATTAAAGTATGCACTTAGTTTCAATTTACTAAATTTTACCATTTTTGTTGTTCTGCAACCACTTATAAAACGTTATGTAATTTTACATTCTTACAAAATTATAAATTATGTAGGCATTGGTAGAAGCAATATAAGAAAGACAAAAATCAGAAGCTAGTATCAACGGAGATGATGGAATACCAAGTTTGGAAGATTTTGAAAAAGATCCTATTGCTGAAGTTTTTGGAGATGATAAAAAGAGAAGTTATTATCATGCTATTAGCTCTACGTCTAGTGTAAAGCAAGTGAAACTCACTCAAGCTTCAAAAGCCAGAATCAATTACAAAGAGAATGCAAATCAGCAATAGAGAATAGAAATGCATGAACAGATGCAAACAATGAGTTAGACTATAAAGTATAAATGATATGAGACAATGTATAAAGATGCTTGTAAATCATATTGCAGGAAATGCAACAACACCAAGAGCGGAAGCTACTTCTAATACTGAGCAGAATCCCAATATTCCTGCAGCTAGCTTAGATGCTCTAATAAATGGAGTAACGAGATCTTCTACGAAAGAAAAACAATCAGTAAAGCTATTATCAGTAGATTTGATGGAGGTAGCAAAAGAACACATTGGGACACAAAAGATATGTCATGGTAGAAAGGTGGTTGTAGGAGAACAAGTTGTATGCATGGAGGATGTTCTCGATCTAGAAGCTTCAATTTATGAAGCACGGCAAAATGGCTATTATACGCTATCTGAGCTAGTTGGAGGTGGTTTTGTGATTCGGCCCGAGTATTGTTTGCGTTGTTAGTAAGTTACTAAACACTGTGTAGTTATATTTTGAAGTTGTGTTTTAAAATTTGTTATATATGTTATGTTGGTATGTTATATAGTTTATGGAGTTTGGTATGAAATATACTTTGTGGTATTGGTATGAAAAATATGTTTGATGTTGTTCTAAATATTGATTGTGTTGTTGTTCTCAATATTATTAACTATATATTTGTTGCTGCATTGAAATAAATATGGTTGTATATGTAATGGGTTCTATGGCAGTTTCAGATGGTACTAAATATATAGGGTTTTGTAACTTTTTAGCCGTGATAAAATATAGTGTTAAATAATATTTCTCACGCTTTTAACCGTTACAACAACTGCCATTATAAGTTTTAACGTTTAGAAATTTGCTATTCTAACGATTTTAACTGTTAGCAAATTCTCTATTGTAACAGTTATAAGCATTAGAAAATTATATATACTAACGCTTATAACCATTAGAAAATTAAAATTTCTTACGATTATAAGCGTGAGTATATATAATTTTCTAACACTTATAACCGTTAGAAAATATACGATGAAATTTACCCACGACGGCTAGTTTAACGAGTATAACTGTTAGGAATGTACTTTCTCGTGCTTATAACCATTAGAATTTATCCTTTCTGGTGTTGTGACACACACACATATAGATACACATGCATGCATGCATGCACACGCACGTGCGCATACACATATATGTATGTATGTATGTTCGACTATTAGTAAAAGGTATATATAAATTAGTTTATTATCTATATATTAAAATTACTAATAATATATATATATATATGTGTATATGTATATGATCAACTATGATAAAAAAGTTTTTTGGGTTTATATATATACACACATACACTAAACACACATATACATACATATAAATTTATAATGGCCGAAATATGTATTTATTTATCAAGATAAAAGCTAGAGGTCATTGTTATTGATGTTGTTATAAGAATAGTCCCCGTAGAAATGAATATGTAAATTAGGTCCCTATTTTTCAAAAATAGAAAATGCAAGGAAACTTGCACTCATTAAGTCAACAAGAGGTAATCGACGAGAGGTTTCCGATGAGAGGTTTCCAATGAGAGGTTTTCAATGAGAGGATTTCGACGAGAGGTTTCAATGAAAGGTTTTGCATATTTAATACTTAGCCAAAAATTGTTGAGTTCCTTCATCTTTTTATTCTTGATAGTTTTTAAGATTTTGAATCCATTACTTTATCGGTTTGTAGTCTAATTCACTTGTTTAAGTTCGTTAGAAGACTGCGGAAAATTTTGTTATAACACCGGCTCAATTACGATCGGCTCTCTCCTTCTAGCTCACCTCTAACCTGACTCAAGGTTTGCTCGTCCTCTCAGAATCACTTCAGTTACTAACCGGCACGACTCTAGATAGCCTAAATATTCGATAAGATCAACTCAAGCATAACCCGTCTTCAGCCTGGCTTCATTACAATCGCCTTCGACTAGTCCTAAGAAGCCCGTCTTGTCATCTTATAGTAGGTCTGACGTCCCTCTTGCAACATGGTCCTTAGCACCAGTCAACCGTCATCAAACTTAGACATTGAGCAATTGGCCCGCTCATGGCTATCTGCATCCAACTGACTTCTTGCCAGTCCATCAATACCAGCTCCTAGCCAACTGGCACTTTCATGATGGCTTCAAATAGCACTAGTCTTTCATGATCGACTCAAGCATGGCATGTATTTAGTCCGACCACATCACAGCCGCCTTCAACCGATCCTAGGTAGCCCATCCATTCTCCTCACAACCGACCCAGCACCTCTGTCACCACCTGATCCTTAGCATCATTCAGCTTCCTTCATATCTTCAATAACCAATCGGCTAGCTCTTCCCACCTTGCCACATAGGCGTGTAAAAGTAAATGAAAAAACGCATATCCAGCTATACGAGGTATCGTAGCAAAGCGGAAAAAAACATGTCTACTCCTTTATCAAACCGTCGGCATTTTTTGCACATTAAATGCAAAGACTATGCCTATCATAGAAGGGCAATTAGCTTGCTTCTTAGCCATATATTCCATTTCACCTTTACATCCGTCTCCTATCAGTCCACACGACCAGTTTAACGGCTAGATATGCTTCCTGCCTCATCTATAACACAATCTCAGCCATTTATCATCCATTTTGGCCATTATAAATACCTTATGCATTGCCACTTCAAAGGGATTGGAAAATATTAGAATTCTAGTCATTATCTTTTTCTAGAGCTTTCCTCGTAGTAAATCAAAGCCCTAAGTACTTAAGATTAGCTAACTTTTTTAGTCTTAAGTGTGATATTTCTTATTATTATTTTGTAATTCCCCGTAATTATAAGAGAGAGCTATAGTAAGAGAAATTCATAGTGGAAATAGGCAACCTTGTCGAACCGCTCTATATTTGGTGTCATTTACTTTGTTTTGTTTGCATTCTCCCTCACTTTACATTTTAAACCCAGTGATTAGCAGGTAACATTTCCTTTCACAGCATGACCAGGCTAATTTCGAGGTTGGCTAAATCTCTAGTCAACATTTTGGTCCTAGAAGAACGACCTCCCCCTAATGCTCTCAAATTTCATCACTTTTATTCTCTACAAAAATATGATCTGACTTGTTACCATGGACTTAGTTCCTAGGCTAAAAGGTAACAACTCCAACGAGAACAAAACCAATGGCAACATTGTTGCCAGTGTTGCTCACCCCATTTTTGGGCTCAACAATGTGATGTGGCATACTGTATTGCAACAATTATCAAACGTGGGTGCTCTGGCCTATGAAGTACAAAGTCCTAGGACATAGTTGGACAGCCAAGCTATTGTAAACTTTGTCCAACCGGCTCCTTCCACAGTTGACCTTATTGATCCACATGTCCACTAACCTGCATTACCCAGCACCTATAACCTCATGAACACTAATGAGGCCTGGAGAAGAGTGGTGCCTGAAACCCCACTCATGTCATCCAAGAAGGTATACTACACGTGCCCTAGCCATGTTGATATTGCTATAGATGTGGTCGTGCCAAGAGAACCAAGATACCGCCATTACCCCTTAGCACAACGACTATTAACTTGCGACCATCCAAATAGCTGTGCTCCTATCACCAGTAGGGAGCATGTGGCTCACTTCACATAGTCCACATCTCATAGGGGTATGGCCAGAAACAGATCAAGAGAGGGGCAAGCTGTACATTCAAGGTCATCCTATATCCGTAGAGAGAGAAGGTCTTTCGCTCTAACTAATCATCATCACTCTCCTTCTCGTCATCGATCTCCAACTCCACCTCCTCAGCCTATTTGTGTCGACAACCCTACACCTCCGGTACACAGTATACCTATAGAGTGCGTTATGGAGGAACCTGGCCGATATAAGGCGATAGCCAAGGGTGAAAAGTAGCAAAATCCCAAACATAGAACTTATATAACATCTCACAACACATTGACAAAATATAATAACAACATAGATGTAAAACAAACGAGACATAGTTGCAAATTCTACTCACAAGTCCTCATCGTTGAACTCGTCCTTATGGACCACCGTTACAACTCCCATCGTTGGGTCTTTATTATTGGAACGCATCTAGACACCCATTGTAAGTCATAGAGCAATCGTACCAAAGTTCCAAAGTCATCGTTGTGTCAAAGTGCCAAGCCATTGCTTCACTAGTCGCCACACGAACCTCAAAGTCGCCTTGAGTCGTCCCGGATTCATTCACATTCGGCTCAAGAACAAACTCCTAAGGTCCAAATTTTGCTCGGGTCAACCCATGGCCTGACCTGAAGTCACCCCCTTGAAAACTCAAAGCAATCGGAAACTCCAAGGTCTGTTCGGTTTTTCACCTGCCCGACCCGAAGCTAATTACCCCTCGAACCGAAGCACCACCAGACCTATAATCTTTTTTGGCACTTCAACCCTCTGGACCGAAGCCTTGTCTGGTACTTCTCTACCCCGGACCGAAGCACCTACCGGACAAGATTTCCTATTCAATCCTCCAATTACCAAACCCACAATGACCGAAGCTGGACTTGAAACTCCGACCGTGCACACCTGAAGCCAACCACCGGTCAACCATAGATGAACTAAGGACCACCAAACCAATTTTCTGTAGCAATTTCCAGCACTCCCATTTCATGTCGATTCTATTGCTACACCTCATTTTTTAACTCATGTGCATTCCATATACATTGATACGACTCTTAACATTCTATGGCTTATCTATCGAAGTCCATTTCTACACTCCCTAGTTCTAATTTTCTCCAATGAGCATTTTCAACAATTCAAGCATGCATACTAACACTACACGCACATCAAACAGCGTCCAAGCAGGCAAAACATACAACAAACCATAGCAATCATCATGTAATGTACCTATCATAGAGCCCAATATCTATCAAGGAAGTCATACATCCAGATAACATGATCAAAATGTCAAAAATCACTTTATTCATGTTTTTACTTCGGTACGGTGATAAAACAATAATTAAACATAATTTTGACTTTAAAATGAATCCAAAACATGTTAAAACTTATAGATAAGTATATAATAAGGTGCGAGATGGTAAATCACTCATCAAATCCTCTAAAATCCAGGTTTTGGAGGCAAATCGAGGTGAATCCGAGAATGAATAGCCAAGCCCCAATTCTTCCTAAAACTATAGATTTAAAGATCTCTAACTAATTACCTTGCTAATATACCATTAATCTATGATTCAGATATGGAGGAGAAAGGAAAAAGTTTTGGTGAAGAAAGGGTTAATAGAGTCTTAGACCTATTTATGAGATATGAAAAATGATTTGGGAAAGGTTATTTCAGGCTCTAATAGTGTAAAACCCAAAATAGGTTAGTGGGCATATCCCTAATCTCACTAATTACCCATTAAGCTGCTCCAAAAATTTCCAAACTTCAAATAGTCATATCTCCTAACCAAAAGGTCCAAATCTCTCATATGACCACTTGACAAAAATGGAAACCATCTTACCTTTCCGATGTAAGTGGTCTCGGGTTCTAATTTGGCCATTACAAGCTTTTAGGGACAAAATCATCCAATAAAATTTCTAGGGTCAAAAATATCACTACTCAACATCCCACAAAATTATAGTATTATACGACCTGATATGAATTTAAAAATAAAATTTTACGATCCTTCGATACGTAAAATACGCGTCATTATCCTCTCTCCCTTTAGGAATTTCTCCCTTGAAATTTCCACTACAACCGACAAAGTCAAACATAGCTATCCTGCATGCCTAGCCCCTACATGCAATCATATCAAATATCAAACATGCACATAGAAGCAAGAAGTAATATCTACGCATACCCTAGCATGTAGGATATTGAACTATCATATATGATATCCAAAGTGAAAATAAATGCGATAAACAAAAAGCCTCGCCATGTAAATAGCTCTAGATAAGCGGTCTTCATGCTCTCATCGGTCTCCCGAGTACAATCAATGACGATATGAGTATGCCTATGAGGTCTCGAAGCTTTTGGTTCAACCTCGATATCATCAAGCTAATTTTGTTTGACTTCACGCCTGAGCGGTGCACAAACTTCCGCAAGTGAGAGACGTGGAACACGTTGTGCATGCTTGCCATCTTCTGAGGTAAGTCAACTTTATTTGCTAGATTCCTTGTCCTTTCAAGTATCGAAAAAGGACCAATGAATCTCGGTGCAAACTTTCCCATTGTACCGAATCGAACAACATTGTTCAATGGAGAGATCTTGACAAAAACCATACCATCGATAGAGAACTCTATATCTCATCTTCTCTCATTATCGTAGCTCTTCTGACCATCTTGACCAGCTTTCATTTGTTGTCGAGTGATCTCGATCTTCATCGAAGTCTCTCCAACCATATATGGCCCTAGCATCAGTTTTCCATCCACTTCCCGCCACCACGAAGGGGCATCGCATGATTTCCATATAACGCCACAAATGGTGTCGTACTGGTGCTTGATTGATAACTGTTGTTGTATCCAAACTTGACCAAATGCAAATGATCATCCCATGCCATCGAAATCGAGAATGCAAGCTCGTAAGAGATCCTCTAAGGTACGATCACTCTTTCGGTCCGCCCATTAATTTGTGGATAATAATCTGTACTAAGATACAGCTCTATTCCTAATGCCTCTTGTAAGCTCTTCAAAAATCCGATTGTGAACAAAGGGTCTCGATCGCTCACAATGCTCTTGGGCACACCGTGGAATCGCACAACCCACTTCACATACAACTCAGCCAATTTAAATGCCATTCTACTAGAATTTACAGGTATAAATCTAGCACTTTTTATTAATCTATCGACTATGACCCATATGCTATCATACCTTCCTCTGGTCCTCGACAATTCATCAATGAAGTCCATCGAAATTTGTTCCCATTTCCATTTGGGAATCGCTAGTGGTTGCTGCAAACCACTCGGCTTCTTCTGCTCTGTCTTTACCAATTGACAGTTCATACACATCGAGATGAATAAGCCAACATCCTTCTTCATCCCTTCCCAATAAAATGTATGCCTCATATCACAGTACAGTTTATTGCCATTGGGATTTATAGTCATTCTTGAATGATGGCACTCTCGTAGCACCTCGCCCCTCAACCCATAGACATTAGGCACAAGTGATCTCCCGTCCTTACGGAGCCAACCATCACGATCGAGCAAGTACTGCTTCATCTCCTCAGACTCTACTTCCTTTGTCTCACTATGATCTCTGTTAGTCTAGTGTCTTGCCTTTAACTAGTACCAATCTACTCCATCAAATTAGGTCTGATCATCAAGCTAGCCAACACTTCCTGATCTAGCTCACATCGAGGTTTAAATTCATAGCAAGTGATAAACTCCAACTGCTTCCACTCTAGGAATATCGCTTCAAGCTAGCATGTCTTATACTTAAAGCATTAGTGATAGCATTTCCCTTACCGGGCGCATATGAAATTTCAAAGTCGTAGGAGGCTCGGAACTCTAGCCATCGTTGTTGACGAATGTTAAGATCCTTTTGCAAGAAGAGATACTTCAACGATTTATGGTCCGTATACAACTCGACCTCTCTCGAAGCAAATAATCCCTTCATATCTTCAAAGCGAATACTATCACCACCAACTCCAAATCACGAGTCAGATAATTTTTCTCATGTGGTATCAATTGTTGTCTAGCATATGCGATAACCTTTCTCCTTTGCATCAACACCGCACCTAATCCAGTACCATAAGCATCTATGTATACTGTCAACTTATCATTCCCACTTGGAATGACTAACACCAATACACTCGTTAACCTCTCCTTCAGACTCATAAATGTGTGCTTGCACCTCATGTCCTAAATAAAAATCTAATTCTTCTTCTTCAAATTGGTTAATGGCACTACTACCTTAGAGAAGTCCTTGATAAAACATCTATAGTATCCGGCCAGTCCAAGGAAACTTCTCACATATGTAGTAGTCTTGGGTTGATCCTAATCCTATACTACTACCACCTTCATAGGATCTAAAAAACCCCCTACTCTGAAATCACATGACCAAAAATCGCATTTCCCTCCTCTAAAAGCGACACTTTGAAATCTTCATCTTCAATCGGTGCCTCCTCAACACCTCGAGCCAATCTCCAAGAGTAACTCCACTCATCAGCATGTTTAAGTATAACGCTATAGATGTACTTAGGGTCTTATACTCCCTTATATGGATCCATAATTGGCATCTTGAAGTCCTTCAAATTCTTAGCAGTCTCTATTTTCAAAGAAAACGGACTACTTACCCTAGCTGCAATACCATGCTCCACTTGTTCCTGTCGGATTTACTCTTTAATCATTTAGTCCACCACATCTTCTAGTTCAAGGGATTATCGATGGGAATGGTCCTACATCCTTCTCTTTGGGAGATCTACCCCTTCATTGCTCCCTATGATGACTTGATCGTTTTTCCCAAGCATGATCCCATCTCCTGGATCATTCTCGGTGGTCCCTACGTACTTCATTTGTAATAGGTTCAATATGGATTGGTGATTTCCAATGAGAGCGTGAAGCATTAGCAGTAGTTAGACCTTGCTCGCCACTAACCATGTTTGGTTCTGTACCGAGCCATTCCTCGGGTCCGACTTCAGAATGAACCCTTACTCACTCTGTCTCTCCAACATCTCATGTCTTGCATTCCCACTGGTAGCACAATCCATGGTCTTTGACTTAAGAGGCATCCTGAGTTCAATTCCGAGTAAAACACCAAAAATGTTTGCTTAAAAAATGGGCAAACACCCCCACGGAATTTTATAGAACTGCATATGCTAAATTTATTATGTAGTTTTCCTATGTGTGTGGTTTATAACTTTACAGAGAAAAAAATTAAACATGGATAATATGGAAAATAAAGTGTTGAAATAAAGAACACGCAAATTTATAGCGGTTTGACAAAATATTGCATATATCTACTGAATCATCATTACTTTTCTTATAGATATCAAGTACAATGTCCAAATATAGAATACAGTAATCTATTGCTCAAGAAAAATGTAAAATATCGCTACTGAGATTCGGTACGGCTATGAGCGGTTTGGTAGTTCTTTGCTCTCCAATTTTTTTCGTTATTACTATTCGTCCATGGAGTATTTATAGGTATGGGATTATGAAGTCGTTGGTTCCACATTTCGTAAAAAATGGGCACCGTCCATGTTTGAACTATTTGGCATGGTAGTGAATGGTTCGACTGAGTATGGGTTCGGCAACTATTCAATTCGGTAAATGCTTGCCGAACCAATTTTCATGTTTTGTAGAATCAACTACTGAACAAAATTTCATGTTCGATGGTTGAAGTTTACCGAGCTGCTCCCTTCTCTTGCTACCGAACTATTTCACCCTAACTATTGTGGACCCATTTACTTAGATTATCAAAACTTGATTTTCTCTTCCGGTTTTCTCTAAGTTATCTTTTGATTCTCTTGTCTCTTTGCCTTGCCCTTGTAATCATTCGATGACACTCTTATTACAGGCCTTCTAGTTGTTTCAAGCAAGGGAATGCTAAGCGTTTGATAATTCTCCCTCTAACCAGAATGAAGGATCCCATTGAAGCGGCCAATCCTATGCTCCTTAGCATCTTCTTGCATCCGTCATGCTGTGAGCGAAAATGCCCACAACAACCACCGCTGTAACCAATCAAAAAAAAATAATCCTAAAACTACACAAAACAATCCAAACTTAGGAAAAAAATGCTTGTGAAAGGTCACGAGAGTGATTATTTTGGTGACCACTCATTGTTTTTTGGTTTATAAAGAAAATGGGATTAATTGGCGCCAAAATGCTTCTCTAATATGTAAGTGCATACAAGTTCAATTGTACTATAAGCTGAAAAATCTATGTTTATGTATATAAAAACTCTATTTGAACACAAATAAAGGACGCAAGTAGTAACGCAATGGATGTCACATTAGACCTTCCATGAATTTTTTTATTCTATTATTTAATCTCCAATATATGGTTGAAACACACACGCATATACATACGTACGTACGTACATACATATATATATATATATATATACATATATACATATATATATATATACATATATACATATATACACATATATACATATATACACATATATATACATATATACATATATATATATACATATATACACATATATATATATACATACATATATACACATATATATATATATACATATATACACATATATATATACATATATACACATATATATATATACACATATATATATATACATATATACACATATATATATATATACATATATACATATATAGATCTATATATATATATATATATATATATATATATATATATATATATATGCAAGGATCGGCTACATCACATTTTTACTACACCTCAAATCTCATTGAATATTTGCCACAAGTTCTGAATTAAATAATCTACTTTCTCTCAACTACAACTCATTTTTGCTACACCTTAAATCACATTTGATTTTAGCCTCATGTTCAGAATTACATAATTATATTTTCTTTCTTTTGTCATTTTACTTTAGTATTTAATTCAAAATTTGTGGTTGAAATCAAGAATATATATATATATATATATATATATATATATATATATATGCAAGGATCGGCTACATCACATTTTTACTACACCTCAAATCTCATTGAATATTTGCCACAAGTTCTGAATTAAATAATCTACTTTCTCTCAACTACAACTCATTTTTGCTACACCTTAAATCACATTTGATTTTAGCCTCATGTTCAGAATTACATAATTATATTTTCTTTCTTTTGTCACTTTACTTTAGTATTTAATTCAAAATTTGTGGTTGAAATCAAGAAAAATTTGAAGTATAACAAAAGTAAAGTGTATCATCGCTATGTGTGTGTATATGTATGTGTATATATGTATATATATGTGTATATGTATGTATATAAATGCAAATAAAGGACGCAAATAGCGACACAACGGATGTCAACCATTAGATTTTCCATGAATTTAGCATTAAATAAGATCCAACGATCATCATCGATTATACTTCATTTGTATTTTAATAGTCAGTCTATAATGAAGAAGAATATCGGAGGTTCAAGTGTTCCTTCACTTTTCCGAATTCCAACCCTTGCAACCTTATTTTTTTCCGGCTATGTCAAATGGTCATAATTTAGCCAACTTATCCTTCATTTTCGCATATGGGACAAAAGTCATGCTTATATTATCAAAAGTGGTCTTGGATTGTCATTAACGTCAACGATTCAATCCGTTGTGCCATTTAATTTTTACCCCATAACAGACTCGTTTGTCAACCACGTGTAACATCAAACAGCAAAAAGATTGAATTGAACTAGTAGTAGCAGTAGTAATAAAAAATCAACTACCATGTTTAGTTACATGATTTCATTTATATGGACAACGCCACTAAATCTCATGTCCAAGGAACCGAACATTATAAAAAAATTCACCATTAGGTATCCTCATAAATGCGTATATTAATCTGTGTTCTCAAATGAAACACAAACGATCATGAACAAGAGAAAACAGTACGGATGACTAATGCTCAGTCTCTGCATGAAATTCTAGAAAAAGGATAAATATCCAAGAACACCAATTAATCAAGGCTTATGTCAACATAAATGCCACACGGTTCTAAAAACTTAGCAACTAATCTACCATGGTACCATGAGCAGACTTTCACTGAGATATGAAACAAATTTGCACATTTAACATAGGTACTGTCTACTCAAGATAGATGAACAGACCGCATCACATTGCCTATTGTAGCAGTCAACTGTATGCAGGATGCTTCTTACATTATGTAGCTCATGCAGTAGTCAATCTTAAGGTGTTGCATAGATACAAACTGAAGGCTGTTCTTTCTCATCACTCCAATTGCCAAAAGATATATGAACCTATATGTGCCAGATATGGAAAATAATCAAACATCAAATACAGTTCTTATAGTACACAATGATAATTTGATTGGAGTTTTGGACCAAAGGTCCCTATTCTCAAAGCTCATGCACAAAAAGTCCCTGCTAATAAACACATGTAAATTATGTCCCTATTTTGTTATTTTTTACCAAATTGTTCCTTTCTAGAAAATTAGTCTAGCATTAAAATCAGGGGCAAAAGTGGCATAAATTAATCAAAAACTAAAAATAGGGACCATATTTTCATAACTTTTTTGAAAGGGACTTTTTTTCCATCATCTTCCAATTCTAGGGACTTGACAGTCGTTCCTTGAATTTGATTTGTAGATATTAATTGATGTTTTATTCACTAGTACACTAATATCTTTAGACTGCAAGAAAAAGGCCTGAAATGACCATCATGGATTTTTGCAAAATAGTATTTGATACGTTCAATGGTATGGGCTACCAACCTTTAATACTGGTAAATAAATGGGTTGATTAAATGATAACAATATTCCAAAAAAGAATGATGAAAGAAATTACCAAATGGGATGTCTGATCATAGTGTTACCTCTGTCAATAAAACGATTTTGATTCCGTAAGGCATACCACCAAGCTCATGCAAACAGCTTCATGTGTATTCCCACAACCATTATATTTTTTTAAGAACCACCAATTTGAAAATAAAAGGAAATGAAATGGTATATGTACAGCTTGAAATTAAAGAAAACTTTACATTGATGCACACACGTAATAACCTTCACGTAATAGATCAGAATTGAGAAAAAAAAACTAAGGCCAAGTCTGGCCATATACATCTTTTTTCGTGTATCTCTTATCCCATGACCAAGGAATATCTGCAATGAAAGAGGAGGATGATATAAGTCAGCATATATCATTACATAATAATCTACATAATAGTAAGAAAAACATTTTTTTGCTTTTCTAATCAGAGCAGGATTTTTCCTCCTCTAATTCTCTAATAATGACGTATAATAATTTAGAACACTCCAATTGGACAGCTTTGCAATCTATCATTTTGTTGGATTATCAAACAAATTACGGATATTGGAAAAGAAAAATGACATTACTTGAGACTGGAGCATTTGATCAATGATTTGATGCTTCATTTAAGCAACAAAATTCTTTGTTAGTAGATACAAAATACGACCCTCTTCTCTATACCTACACTTAACTTGGAATAGAGCAAAACCTTGAAAAACCAGGGCCCCATTTGGTTTGCCATTTTTAGTTTTATGTTTTCGTCCAAAAAACGGACACACGACACATGTCATTTTTGGAAAACAACCATTTAGAAAATGAAGCTAACATATAAAATAGAAAACAAATTTATTTTGTTTTTCATGTTTTGAAAAATGACAAAAGAATAAAAACAATCCATCCCCTCCGCCGTTCCTTCATCCCCTTAGCCGTCTTTCCACCATCGTCGTAATGGCTTAAAATTTTAAATTTATCTTCCGTTGTCCTCATATTTAGTAATGAAAATTGAAAACACAAAATACAAAACACAAAATGAAACCAAATAGGCCCTAGTATTTTGTAGAAATATCAAGTGTACTTGAATGGACAGTTCCAATTTTGACAATTGGTCTAAAAATTGGTTTAAGTACAGTTCGAATCACAAAATGCAGAAACACGAATTAAATATTGGAACAGCTTCCTTAAGAGAATGCTGCATTGCGCTACAATAACAAAAGATAGGGTTCTTGCAATATAGTTTAATATCTTATCTAATTCGCAATAATAATAAATTCAACCTTTTGTCAATGACCACTAGAACTGTGGTAAGACTTGGATTGTTGATATATAAAATTTGGGATTGAAGTACATTGACATCTGTAATCATGTTAAAAGATAACAACCTTCTGAAGTATATGGTTGAGGTGGAAGTTCATAAGGTACTGGCAGCCGAATTACTTCAGATGATTCATCGTTAGAATTCTTGTTATGTAACAGAGTTGCTAATTTTGTATTAATGCTTGCATTGCTACTCATTTCACCCTAAAGCAGAAGAAATGGTAGAATCGGTTAATATCAGATTAGTATATTACAAGATCGATCAATTTTGTCATCTGCACATACCTGTTTCAAATTATTATTCTCTGTGCATGAAAACAGTGGTCCATGTTTCTGGATGGCAGAAGGCAGGAATAAAACCCCTAACTGAGAATTTGCAGGTTAAAAATAAAATAAAGATAAATATAGACGTGAAACCAGAACACTCAGGGACAAAACCAGGAAAATTACAAACAAAGTCAAATCATCAGTATCAGGTATAATTGCTCTCGACCATAGTTTGAAAATAACATAATACATCCTTATAATATATTTACACAGAACTATGTTGAAATAGCATAATGCAACTTTAGTTCAAAATTTGACCATTTTTACATGTACTGAAATTTTGTATATATCCAAATGAGCTGTTTTAATGCTCATTTGAACCTTATGTTAAGGCATGTATAATAACACTATAGACTTTACGCCAAAACTAGGGCAGACTGATTTCTGCAGTGCCAAAACCATGTAGCCTACCCATATCTTTCAATAGAAAAATATCACAAGGGACAGAAAATAGACGCGCAATGGCTAGTTATTCGATGCTTTTATTATCCGAAATTAAATATGATGTTTACCTCATAAGAACGAATCATTAGTTGTGTATTGTTCTTCTGCAGAGCACCCCATGCAGCTTTGCTCAAATTTGCTGAAGTGAGCAGGAACCATCTATTGCCAAGAACAAATTTAGCTCAGAAACATAGCATGCCAAGACATATTTTGAACACTGTGAGCTTATATAAACATAACATGAGTTGCTGATATCGAACGTACGCAAGATTTTGGCCATTATACCGAGTATATGTTTTAATGTGAGGCATCGCACGACTGAAAAAATAAAGTAGATTGATTGTCAGCATTATATATCAAGATTTTTGTTTGTCAAACATTGGCTGTAAAATGGGAAGCTGAAAAGGTTGTTAGTGACATGACATCGTTATATTTGCTTAAAAATTGCAACCCCGCTTTATGCGTATTGCAAGATGAAACGATAAGCATACCTGCGGCCTGTATGGTTTGCTTTCCATTTTGCCCAATACTTCTTCATAAAATCTTTTTCAACATTTTTTTGGGGACTTGGGATACAACTACCAGCTCTATAACCCTACAAGCGACACCCAATCATTTATGGAAAATCATTAGGTTTAAACCATAGCAACTGAAATACTGGAAAAATTGGTACAAACCGATCTACCACACAAAACAAGGTTGAGAGAGTTCAATCATTGACAAGAAAATTGTGTGTGTATGATGAGCGTTCAATGACACCCCTATTTTGCGGCACCCCTTGTGGTCCTTGATTTCCACCACACAATCTGATTTAAATAATGTTTACTTCTTTCTCTTTCACATCATAATATTATTTAAATCGGATTGTGTGGTGGAAATCGGCGTGCCACAGGGATGCTGCAAAATAGGGGTTCTATTGAACTCCTATTTTGCAGCATCCATGTGGCACACTGATTTCCACCACATTCCGATTTAAATAATATTTGCTTCCTTTAATGCCACATCTATTTTGCAGCATCTATGTGACACTCTGATTCCCAACACACATTCTGATTTAAATAATGTTTGTTTCTCTCTCTCCCACATCATAACGTTATTTAAATTGGATTGTGCAGCGAAAATCAAGGTGTCACATGGATACTGCAAAATATGGGTGTCATTAAGCGCTCATATATATATAATGCATGTTCGTGTTAATATTATATGGCACAAGTTTCGTGTCAATGATTGAACTCTCACATGCACAGAGGATCAATATCACCTCTTATTTAGCACCATTGTGTAGCCCCCGATATCAACCGCAAGTTTCTATTTAAATATTTGGTTTTTGTCTCTCCCGTCACATGCTCCTCCCCCCCCCCCCCCCCCATCCACATACACATATCCATATATGCGCGTGCGCACATATATATAAATAAATATGATCATTAGCACCTCTTATTTAGCACTGTTTTGTAGCCTCTTGCTATCGGCCACAAGTTTCTATTTAAATATTTGTTATTTCTCTCTCATATCACATGGATCAAATATTTGAATATAAACTTGTGACCGATACCAGGGGACTACAAATGGTGCTAAATACGGGGTGCTATTGATCCTAGCTCATATGTGTGTGTAAAACCTTGTTTTCTTTTCTTTTTACGAACCTCGTTATCTATGTACATTCTAGCCGTGCCTACTGCTGAAACCACAAGATGCTAGGACCATACCGGCATAGTATTCTAAAGTACAATACTCTAAAATCGCATGCTCGTCGTTGATATGTTAACTCTTTTAGGAAAAATATTTCAACCCCAGATCAAATAGGTTCAAGAGGAAATTGATCAGCATGTTTAGTTATTGGATACTTCAGATATTCACACCTCTAGCCCGCTTGGAAAGTTATATCTCGTTATATTATAGTTTCTAAACATGTGTACTCGGCCTCACCAATTTTATTTCAATTTTGCTTACTCTTACTAATTCTTCTTATCTTTGTATGATCTCATATAACTGGATATTTTATGTCAGGTTAGCATATTGGCAAACGATATAGTGACCCGCTTATTGTACATGAATGGTAATCTGATAATTCAGACACAAAAACTACAACCAAACTATAAAAAAAGGTTGATCGTGAAAAAGAATGTGTCAAAAAACACTTAATCGGGATTGCTTTTTAGTTTACTCCAATTTAATAAAAATTAGTCTAACGTAAACATAAACAATAAACAATGATGAGTAAAATACCTCAATGGAGCACCTCACATCTTCTACAGTCGGCCAAACAATAAGAGGTTCTCCTTTGCCTAAAGGTGACTTATCACTCGTCATTCCTGACGATAATGATGATGCAAACTCAGCCAACCACTTCTCATCTAAAGAACCAAGAGATGAGAACTGCAAAATTAAGTAGCATCAGATGATGAATCAATATAATAGTCATGAAGATATTTCTAATTATTATAGCATGCAGAAAAAGTGTTATCCTACAAAAATCAATTTGAGAACTATTGCTATAAAAGTCACTTGAGTTTTTCATACATTTGCATCTATGAATTTTCTTTTCTTGTTAAAGCCTATGATTAACCTTAATCACGTTAACACCATAACATCGTTCAGAAACTAAAGTAATCAGAGGTGCCTATACCTGGTAAACAAGGGGCGATCTATAAAATTCTTTGTCAAATATGCATTCTTCAAGAATGGTTCGAAGTTTCATATGACCCCACTTTCTGAGATTAGAACCCATATGATATCCTGGAACTGATGCAATCAATCTGACCTGGGAACCCACAAAGTTAGGGGTTGCAATCTCTGTGTATGATGTTTTAAATGATTTTGAAAACATATCATATTAATATGTTTATATACTAGAGATGCACTATATATCAATTAAAAGAAGTGACAAAGAAAGTAATTACCATTTTTTTTTTCATTTTAAGTAGTATATTAGTGCGAGAGTTTCATACATAGTGGAACTATGCAGATAAGACGAGAGAAAAAGAAGAAAGAAAGCAGGCAGCATGAGGTTACAATGGATCAGGATCATTTTAACTGGCGATGAGAGACTTGAACAGGCAGGGTAACTAACGTGTGACTGTAGCAGAGTTTTAAATCTCCTTCTTCTCGTCCGAGATATCAACCGAAATCCACTTTTTGAACTTGGACGAGATGAGATTCCAAACAAATTTTTTAATTGTTTCACACTCAACTCACTCGAGATCTTAAGGTCTCAACCCGAGATATGGTCTGAGATGTCAAACCGAGATTTCATTTGAAATTTGAGATTTGAAAGCTTGGACAGTATCAAAAGTCAATATGTTCTTAGCATCCCTAGAGATAAAATGCTAGACATTAACTTCGCCTTCTTTAATATGCAATTCACAAACAAAAGGAAAAGAAATTTTGTTGAGAAAAACCAATTAAGGTGACAAGAGATACATGATTCATAACAAGTTTCTATTGAAAGAAGAATCTATACATTTATGTATTTCTGTATTTAAATTTAAAGGGCTTCACACAATACTCATTCTATGGATGTATCAAAAAAAAAAAAATAACACACACTAATCAAGCTATTAAAACAATTATATTTCAAAGACGGATAAAACAACAAAGGATAGCCATGGATTCTCATGAACTGTGAAAAATAATTATACTCAATTAAGTTATGAACACTACACTTACACTCAATTAAGTTATGAACACTACACTTATACTCAATGAAGTTAACACTACACTAGATCGGACATGGGTGCATTATATTTGTCAAATCATCAACTTATCCTTAATCCCTTGTATTACTATCCAAAAAATGGAAAGATACCTTTGCACTGCTATAATCAAACTTTCTAAAGAATGATGGATTGATGTTTACTTTGCCGGTTGCAGGAAGATCAACACTGAAATTAGGCCACTGTGGGTTAAATGTGAATATATATCAGCATTTTCAGGTGGATCAGAAATGTAAATCAAATCTAACGTTAGTGTCATTATCAAATACAGAAAGAATTGATGCATGCAGAGAGAGTCTGGATCAATACAAAAAGAAACATATAAGATCATTACATACACAAATGTGCAATATGATATAACTCCCTTTCAAATCAACTCGGTCGTCATGCAGCTAAATATTGCAAAAGGAAAAAGAAACTAGAAACATACAGGAGAATGGATAGATTACCTTCAGTGTAGTTAGATAGTCAACAAGATCATTTTCAAAGAAACACCTGTTGTTGCTATTACTACCACTACTTTCATCTTTCCAAGGAAAATCTTGCATCCATAAACCTTGGGTTTTATTGTTCCAATCCACATGAATTAAATTCGCTGTATGCACCACAACACGCACGCCAGTAGAGTACACAAGAAACATTGCTTTTGAATGATGTGTTCCATATGCAATAGGAAGAGGCGGCTTGTGCAACATCCAATTCAAAGGCTTGCAGCTCTTGTTGCAATAAAAAAAAATACCGCTATTAATTCTCCTTGAGATTTAATTTCATGCAGATATCAAATCTAAGTACCTTCAACTGTTGTGCCGAGCCATCACTTTCTCCATGTACAATAAGCACATGAGGAATCTTCCTCAAAATTGGGCATGCTAATCAACATAAAATTTATGCACTTAGACAAAGAATGAAAGAAGTATAATTTATTAGAAAAGAAAATGCAGAAAGGGGCAATTGCAGGAAAACACTGGTCTTGCCAACTGCCTACTTGCAAGAAGCTTGTTTGTACATCAAAACTTGCAATTTATTCATGTAAAGGGTAAAATTGTAGTAAGACAATTGTTCAACAAATGCAATATTTTTAAATATGAGTTAGCTGCAAGTAGCTAATAGGAGATGGTTTTCTCTTGAAACTGTCATATATAGCTAATTAATATGTCAGATCATGTGTAAGTTTAGAAATGCAGTTAAGCATCTCAAGATAACAAATGAACAATATAATATCATGCTAACGCAAGTGCTTTTATGTCATGAGAGTGTTTGGTCACACCTTACAAATTATTTTTAAAACTTTTATAAGGATGATTTAAACAAATTTCTTCCTCCTATTAGTGTAATATATACTTATAACAAGTTATCATATGCCATTCATTTTACCATGTTTTGTATTTCAAACTTGTAGCTAGCAACTAAAAAAACAATTGACATCGGTTCAACGCTTCAGAAGCAAGCAAAGGCGGTCACAAAGTATTGCTTCTTGGTGTAAATAACAAAATATCAGCAATTAACAAAAGATAAGCGTCAAGTAACTTGAAAGTGCTAATATTTAGTATATTTAGAATATGATAAGTTTGAAATGGAATTAAATGGATTTACAAATTATGTATGCAGTAGTCAATGTAAGAAATAATTCTTTACCAAACAATCTAGCAACATTGATCAAATCATCACAAAGAAGATAACATTTACCTCATACACTGTAGCCTAACTAACAAATCACACAAAATATTGAATGGATAAACTCACCAGACATCAACCAGTCAATGTCAACCATGTAATTTGACAGGATGGCAACAAGCACATTCCCCTGTTGAATTGAAATTTAGTCATTTATGTTAGAAACCACATGAGATTAAAATTGTATCAATATTTTCCCCGCTAATTATATATGCACACGTACATACGTACATACATGCGCGCGCGCAGAGATTATATGGGCATATAATCTATGCAATTGCAAAGAAATAAAGAACGAACAGAAGAAAAGCACACAAATAACGTGAAGTGTATGTTTAATAACAATCAACATTCTCATAAAATCTATCAAAACATCTGACCTGAATGACATCATCAATTGCAACTGAAGAAGAATTTGCCCATGAAGGAAGACCCTGGACTCGCATTAATCTAAAAATATAAGGTAATCTATCCCTAGAGACAATAAAATCACTAATAGCCTCAACATCTTTCTTAGAAATTTCTGATTTGGAACCACTAGCTTCGGAAACTGAAGATACCATATCCTGTGGTGAGTTGATAGCATATTCATTCTGTACATGCATATAGGAGATGAAAATTGATTTATTACCTAAGATAGACTGATCTATAATTGGCAATCAATACATAAAGGATGAGTAAAATTCTAAATTGCATATTGAAAGGCTCTCAGGGTATTTAATACTAATCCATGCAAACAGACTGCAGAGTGAGATGTGCTGTAGAAACCTGTAGTTCTCTAGCAAATATTTCATCCTCGATGATCTGACGATTTCTTTTGACAGGTGAAGGGTCATCTTTAGCATGGCGTTTTCCATTGTCTGAAAGCTTTGGTTTAGAATTTGATGATGATCCACAGTGATTACCATTTGAGACAAATTTAAACAAATGATGTCCAGGAATCAACTCAATAATATCACCGTGAATAATCAAGCATTTCTCTTGAGAACAAAGCTTTTTCCTTTCACCCTTGGATATGAATATAACAGGATTTGAGCCTTCCTGCAGTTAAAATATTGGACTAGTTTTATTGATAATATAAATTAATTTGACCAACTGAATACAACAAACATATCATATAAACTAAACATAATGGCCTCTAAAATATCATCAATTCATTGTGTGTGTCGTTGTTTTTGAAAACCCGCCTCGAAGAAATAGGAGATAAAATGCCTTGAGGCTTTCCCCAAAAGACTTTTTACCTCTAAGGCTTATGCCTCAACAACTTAAGACATGCGAAGCGTACAAAGTGTACATCTCGCATGCCTTAAACCGTTGAGGCGCGCGATTCAAGGATTTTTTACCATAGTTGTAAGTATTGACACCAACAGAAATTATTAAACTTCAATTATAATGGAAAACAAAAAAAAGAACATATTTTAAGAAAATGAAAATTAGTGTTTATTTACTTTTCAATTTCTATGTCGACATGATTAAGTAAGATTATTTTTTTAAAAAAAATTGAGAGCTACGTAATGGATTTTCTCAATGTTACATCACTGAATCTCCTACTAGACTTTGCAGATCGATTTAAAGTGATAGAAAGAAAAATAAATAAAATAATAATTACATTATTTTGAGATATCAAAGATCAATTTAAAAAAAATTAAAAAAAATTAAAGACAAATAGAAGAGGAAGAAAGGAAAAACATATCATTGTGAAGCAGAAAAATGATTAGAATTCTTCAAAAGACTGAATCGTATACACATACATATACATATACGTTAATACGCATGTATGTATATCATCAAGTGCTTAAATTTATTTTTATAGTTTTATGAATGAATAATAAAGAATCGTTAGGACTGAACTCTTTAAAGTTAAATGTTTATATTGTATATGTTTACAATTCTTGATTAATTGTTAACTTTTATGTATGAATCAAAAATTAATAATAAAAAAGCAACAATAACTTATACCTCAATGTTTACCCGAAAACTTACGTTTCAACGTTTTGAGGCTTACGACTCGCCTCGCAAGCAAAATAATGCCTCGTGTGTGTTTTTTGCATTTTAAAACTTCGACACACACACATATATAGATGTGTGTGTGTGTGTCTATGTGTACATGTATGTGTAAAGATCTCTGATATCCCTCTTTTGCTACACCCCATCCACATTCTTATGATTTTTAGTGTATATAAATCAATGAGATTTTGGAGATGTTCAATCTATGTTCCTAACAATACGCCAAAAAAAAGATCACTTTGAAACTTTTAGCATGTTTGAAATGTTAAAATCAACATCAACCACTTAAACATTATTTGAAATATTGTTTTGAATATGTTAGGATTATGTAAATAAATCAAAATTTGTAAAGATGATCTTAAGTCATGTAAGAATACCTTTATAAATTTTTGTTTCATTTCGAACTTTGTGTGTGTATAGGGAGAGAGAGACACACGCATACATATAAACACACAGGTTCTCTGGTTGTTTTGTAGCATATTTAATTGAACAAAGATCATAGTTTCAAATCTCTTAACTGACAACTATTGCTACTCACCCTCTGATTAACCTATAGTATATGGTAGGTTGGATGCACACTCCCTCGGAGTTCACAAGCATAAATTTGGTTCTTTAACTCTAGAATATATGTACGTATGTAAATTGGAAAAAAAATTCATATAATCCACTTTTTAAAACATATACTAAATTTAGACTCATTTCAAAACATATTAAGACATGTTTTGGCATGCTGGTGTTAATTCGGTAATTTGTATTGGAACACTTTGCGGAATGCACCGACGCAATTTCATCAAATTCCTTTTTTAAAACATTGAAGCACTTTAACAATGCGCCAATGTGAATTCATCAATTTGTTGTCATAGTGGAGCACTTTAAGAATACATTAGTAAAATTCTTCTGAAAATACATGAATACACCGGCACATTTTCAAAATACTCTAATACAAATTGTTGACACCATGCCAGCATGACAAAAAATGATTATATCTATAATATGTTCGGGAACAAATCTATTTTTTTATAACAAGATTGATATTTTATTCAATCAGAGCATTCATTATGATATTTCATGTGCTCGAACACATAACCTCTAGAACCTATGTCTAAAGCGTCATACCTCTAACCATTTGAGCCGAAGATCCTTGACGAAGTCTAAATTTGTTATATGTTTTGAAAAGTATGCTAAATTGATTGAAAAAAAAGCCACCCACACATGCATACTTATATAATCGGACAAATTTTCATTTTAAGCCTCCGAAAATACTTATTTCAATTTTAAGTCTCGTTTGAAACTTATTATAAAAATAGGCCTCTTTTACATAATACATCGTTATTGTACATGCGTATTCCATAAATAAGCATGTACAAAATTTAACTGGTACTTGCGTAAATTCAAAGTGCGCAAGTATATTAAAGAAATTTATACATGCTCATTTATGGATTGTGCGTGTACAAAAAATACTGTATTATGAAAAAGATGTCAATTTTCATAATAAGTTCAAACGGGTCGTAAACTTGAAATAAGTTTTTTTTAGATGCCTAAAAATGAAAATTTGTCTACTCATACATTGGTCAAATGAAAACAAGATTATTTCAAAAGACCGGTAATTTGAACCTATTAAATATTTGCAGTACTTACTACAGTAACTTCAGTCGGACCATCATCTGATGCATGCAAACTAATATGCTTTCGACTAACTCTTTTGTCGGTGACCATCAAATTAGTACGCCCGACAATA
This sequence comes from Allium fistulosum, assembly GCA_030737815.1. Lineage (NCBI taxonomy): Eukaryota > Viridiplantae > Streptophyta > Magnoliopsida > Asparagales > Amaryllidaceae > Allium > Allium fistulosum. The sequence goes on along the minus strand of JASFAW010000015.1, from coordinate 12,876,541 downwards.
TTAATCCCTTCATAAATTGGTAATTTTGCCATGGAATCATCAACGGTGAGATCGCTCCGAAGGGGAAATAAGAAGCCAACAGCCACCTAAAATATAGAGTTGCAGATTTGTGCAGTTAAGAACATCTCAAAAGCTTTTAACCCCAGCAGTAATAATAAAATATGTGAGTTAAATTCCATTAACTAAAAAAATAAATATATGAACTGAAGTTCTCAAACCGTCATTCATTTCGTACTTCTACTCTCAAACATTGATGTATTGAACAATTGGTAAGCCAAATTAACAGTTCTGATGGTTAGAAAAATTCTTTTTTTTTTTCCTCTACACCTATTTAATAAGTTATGCAAAGCTTTCATAATCTATAAGAATGATTTCGCCTTCTTATTTATCTTAACAAAGAATCTATAAAAATATATGGAGTAGTTATTACAACATTCAGTAAACAGCTGACATAATGAAATTACAATAAAAAGTTACTTTATGCGGGAAAAATAAAATCAAAATGTTCAAACTGAAAAGGTGCAAGAGTTACCTTACTATCAGCCATAGAAGAGAAATTTCCAAAAGTCCTAAATTAAAACTTCGCCCAAAATTCACTAAATCGTTCGTGTCGGATGTTGGACTTATATTAACCTGATCCAATATCCATTCGTGGGCCTTTGGAATTGGCATAGCCCAGTTAGTTTCTAGCGTATAAAATTAAGACAAACAAATACATTATGCACGATAAGATATGAAATATCAAACGTCGATACTTAAGGACACATAAAGTGCAGGTAAGAAAATGATATTATACGGTATATTTTTTTGAACCGAATTCAAAAGCTTTATTAATTCTTAAGAACTATAAATTACAAAAACTATATATAATATGAACATAAACATTAACCTCAGCCCATGATGTGTGACCCAAACACGATACCCACCCTAGACACCAAAAGTTTCCTTCAACCCTAGCATCATATCATACTTCTCAACCGCCTGATCCACTTCATTTACACATTTCCTTTTTTTTTCTTTCTCTAATGGCAGGGCCAACTTCATGCTAAAAGCAACAATATTCCCCTCATTTCTTTGCTAATCTCACGGAGATAACATCATCTGCGTTACTCTCAAGCCAAATAATGTCTTCCCTTCCCTCCACTTTAACAAAATGAATGCTTACAAGTTAAATGACCAAGCAAATCAGATCCAAGCCATGGCTCCAAAACGATCTCCTTGTGACGATGACAAATAAGTGTTATTGATTTGTTTGTAGTCATCCTATCTTGTTTTTTAATAGCAGAAATTAAGGTAGTGTTTGGTTTGTTATTTTTAGTTTTGGGTTTTCGTCCGTACAAAAATGCACACGATAAATGTGTATTGTCGAAAACGAAGTTAACATACAAAATGGAAAACAACTTTTTTTTATTTTTCGTATTTTGAGAAATAACACAAGCACGTGAAACAATTCATTCTTCTGTCGTCCCTCTGTCCCCTTCGTCCTCTCCTCCGTCTTTTTTTCATCTCGTTCGTCATCCCATTCATTCTTCTCATATTTGACATACATATTGAAAACCGAAAACAAAAAATTCGTTTTTATATCAAACACTATCTAAGTTTTTATGTCCTTTGTTCGTGGAATTTGTTGTAGACTACAGATGGCTGCTATATAAAGCTTGCTCTTATTTGATTATATTGTTAAAATCATTATCCATGTTATTAAAAAGTTAGAAACAAAATATAATTAAAACAAGTACCGCTCATACCAGAAAATCAAAAGTGAAGCGAGGCTAGAAGGATATTCATATGCTCATTAAACTATCTATCCATTAAGGTTGGTAGGTGAGAGTTTTATAGTCGTTCTTTACATATCTCCTCATCTTGATCGTTTACACTTGCCTTGAATTTGGATTTGCCTGCGATTGTTTTCACTGTTTATTCTATCTGCTTACATGTGCTGATTTCATTTATGAGTTTATTTGCAAAAATCCAATTATTCCTTTCCCTCCAAAAACTCTAAACACAAGTACAAAGTGTGACTTTTGCCAAATCACCACTTCTGCATTTTCTCCCATATGAGAATCACACTTTCTACCTCTGTGTTGTTATTAAGTTCGTCTGTGTGTGATGCTAGCCTCTTTGATTTGACATGACACAATGTCCATTTGTTGTTATTTAGTTCCTTTGTTGGACCTTGACTCCTTTGTTGGGCCTGGTGCTTGACTACTTTGTTGGGCCTGGTGTCATATAATTATATGTAAAAATACAAATATGTTCTCTCAGTATATCCTAATTCCTATTATCGACCAACCTAAGCTCTAATATCAAATGTAACTGTTGAAAATGGACCAGCCCACAGCGGAAGTTATAGGTGAATTTTAAATTTTTTTACCCTACTGGATCTTTATTGGGCCTATGAAGTCTAGTTTATTTAGAACATTTCTAAATTTTATTTAAATAAAATCTTTTATTTTATTTAAATTTATAAAATGATATAATATTATTTAATTTATGTTATGGTATATATATATATAACCATGCACATATTGATATGTTACATATGTGCACACACATATATATGCATATGATACACGTATATATAACAATCCGAATTCCAGTGGGTCCGGATTATTCGCAAAAATGCTAGAATCCAAGCCCACTGAAGTCTGAGTTGGGTTTCTGGTATCCTGCAAATAGGCAAAGACAAATATATCAGAGCTTAGATTAATATCTCACAGCGGAACTGACTAAAATATAATTACAAGTGTCTCTTTGCTATTCTAGTCTGTCTTCTTTTATTATGATATTGAATTCTCTTTAATTCTCTTATATTATATGACAATCTTGGCTTGGGCTACGTCCAATTGTCACAAATTTACTTATCATAATAACTGCTTTACTTTTATTCTATTATTTGCGCAGTAAATGCAGATCTAGGTACATTTCTGTTTATAGCTTCTAGTCTTATCTAATAATTAACTTGATTCCTTCAATTCTTTACTTTATTTTCTTATATTCTAGGAAGTTGTTCTATTCTATTTGGTTGGTTACGAAAACTGTACTAAAAATCCATTTTCATATTTTTATACTAAATAATGCTATAAACAATAATCCGTAACTGCAAGATATTTCTTTTATTATTTCTTTACTTTTTGGACAGTGCAAAATAGAGTGGTTCCTCTATTTTATACTAATTCCCTTTTTCTTTCTTTTATTCTTGTAATTACGTTTATCGTTATCTTTTTTTAAAATATTAAACTATATAAATGTATTCTATTTTCTAAACTAACTAATTAACCTATCACTTACTTCCAAATCAAGTTATTAGATTTTAATTTATTACTCCCGTTTTAGCATAATTACTGTAAATGTCTTCCTTCTAGGCTTAAGCCTTTTTCTATAATTGTTAAGCCTAGTTTTATTCTTATTTAAATAGATCTCTATCTTTTTTTCCATCTAAATAGTTAAATATAGATTTACAGTCTCAGCATAATAAATCAACAGAATTAACTACTGAAATAAATGCTTAATTAAATAGTTAACGGGAATCTAACGATAATATATCATAAACAAAAAAGATATATAATTTAAATCCACTCACCTGTCGTCCTTAGCTTTAAATCTCTATCTTCTAAAATTACTACGTCGTTCTACAACTTCTCTCATATTCTTTGTTGTAATTTTTCTATTTTTTTCACATATATTATATATATATGTGTATCATATGCATATTTATATGTGTGTGTGCATGTGTAACATATCAATCTGTGGACGATATAACATACCCGTGTATAGACGCTGGGATTTACATCGCAACAGACATGTTAACTCATCAAATATGCAAATATATTGTCCAAATATATGTATGTATGTATATACTATTATTTATAAATAAACATTATAATTACATACATACATATATATATATTGTATGTATATATATTATAGTTTTGTTTAAATAATCTATAATAAGTATATAAGAGAGTGTGTGTGTATTTATACGTAATCATATGAATAAAATATCAATATTAAATATACATATAATATAATAGACTTATTTAAATATAAAGAAAGTATTTATAAATATATTTGTAAATATATTTAAAAAAAATGTATATTTAAAACAAGCCCATAAGCAATACATGTATATACATATACAAATATATTAACAACTTTTTTTAATATTTATATATATATATATATACACACACACACACAAATATATGCATAATAATCTTATATATATGTTAATAAAATACCCAAAAATATTTTTACATATACGGTAGACCAGGTCTTGTGCACGGCTCAGTAAATATAATTTATTTTAATTTTATGTTATTTTTAAGTGTATATTTTATTTAAATATCCATTCAAAAATTATTAAAATATTAGTTAAAAATTAATTATGAAATTTTATTTTAAATTTTAAATTTCCAGTAAATCCTAAATGATATTTTATGCTTTGAAAAAAATTTCCATAATTTTTTCGATTTAAAAATTATTTTTCTATTTTCGGCTATAATTAAAAATTAATTTATAAAGAAATGTTTCTTTTTATTTTTTTTCAAGAGTGTCTTTACTGGTGAAATTATTTCATAAAATATAAAATATAACTATCATAATATATTTGAATTTATATAACTGATTTATGTAATAAATTAATTTAAATAATATTTAAAAATAATATATATATATATATATTATTTTATCATTGTCGAAAATTATCTTAGCCTTAATTCTTTACATATAAAATTATGTGACCATATTTGATTAAAATATGATGTCATAATTAATTATAGACTATATGTACAAATCTATTTAAATATACATATTAATTTAATAAAAAAAGTGTTTATTTTTTAATTTCAGAGATGTACTGACCTAAGTAGTTTATGATAAAAATAATTAATATATACATACATATAACCAAATAATTTTGTGACAATATATCTTGCATATTAGAATCGTGACCTAACAACAACAGATAATATATGTATATAAAAAAACATTTTAATTGAGCATAAATAATTATATTATGATTAGAAATATACCTCTCTTCCAATGCCTTGGAGTACACCATGAAATGATGATATCTACCCATTGAAACTATTTCTAATTCAATAGAGTGTTAGTCCTTGAACCGTCGACCACCAACTATTGGATAATAGCTAACTTGATTTGATTTGAGCTCTAGAATGATGGTGAAGGGAGTAAGAATTTCAGCCATCAAGAGATTAGGTGTGGAGGCTTCAAAAAGATCCAAATCAAATGTAGGAAGAGATGCTTAAATACAGGAAGGAAATGAGAGAATTAAGGATCACATCTTTTACTCAATCTCCTTTAATCTGAGCCATCCAAAATCATGACAATCTCTCCACAATTTGAGCCGCCCCTAGCCCTTGTTGCTATCGAAATTATTAGCCTCCATGATAAGCCTTAAACTCATTTAGAGCCCAAATGAATATTTTGCATTTTAAAACGTTTATCGATATCGTATATCGATTAATGTATTTATGACTTTTATAAATACATTTGTTAACCCAATAATTGATTTAACATCCATGATGCCATATTGAACCAATAAACTGGTTTAACACCCTTGATATTATTTAAAGTGGAATCATTTGATTCATCAAAGTTTTATTAAACCAAAAGATTGGATTATCATCCAAGAATTAGCACAAAATGATGTTATTTTAAATGGATCCATGTTGCCAATGGTCTCTTGGACGAACTATAAATTTGCCCAAGAGTGTACATCATATGTTCAAGGGAAAATTGCATAAAGGTGCAATAGTCTATTGAACATTAGTTAATGGAGAAGATAGACAATTTTTAAATCATAATTCATTGCTCATGTGAAGATAGGCAAGATGGTTTTTATGCAAAATAACGTTAATTCAGTCAAGAGCTTAAGTGACCTTGTTTAAGAATAGAGTTCAAACATCAAATCCAAAAATTAGTCATGTAACGACCCGGTATTTTGGACCATTCAAATCGACAATAATCCACACATGTCTGGCTTGAATAATTCAAAATAACAGATTGTAAATAAATTTGGAGCAAATGAAATCAAATACACAGAATCACAGACACAGAACATATCAGAATAACTCGCAGCGGAATATAAAAAAACCATAGTAGTTCATGAAGCTACTATAACAAACTCTCAAAACATAATACATAATATCTGCTTGAAAACATATACAATAGACATCTCAAATAAATAGAAGTTTATGAATACCAGAACTGAAATAGAACAACTGAACTGAAAGGAACAGATAACTAGACAAGCAGAATCTCCAGCGATTCCTAGCTCCAGAAAGAAATCCAAAGCTAAGCTGTAAATACTCAGGCTGACCCGAGCGTAAGGTAAAACACAAAACACTCGAGTCAGGACAATATATACTTATATAATGTAAACCAACTCAAGTGAACTGTAGTAGAAATGCACAATAACTCAAAGGATGCTTGGGATCGCCCATCCTTTAAGGATCAGTTAAACTATAAATTAAATACACCCCGTGGTTAAAATTTCAAAATGGTATTTTATACTTCGAAATCAAATATCATTTCAAAATTCAATATCCTTATAAAATCCATTTCAAAATATCAAAATGTCATATTTCAAAATAATTTATATTTCGAAACAAATTACTTCATTTTAAATCATAAAAATGAAGTTAGTATATTTAATAATTAAAATTTTAAATTTCCAAAAATTTAACTTTTCAAAGTTCATTCGTTCACTTAAATTAATTAAAACAATGAAATTTCAACTTTCGCAGCATTTAGAAAATGCTACGGAAAGTCACATTTAAAATAGTTCAATTTAACAAAAGACAGCATTTAAAATTCTGTAATATGGTTACATTAGTTTCAAATAAACTTAGTTAAATTCAACCATTATAACATTTACAAAAATGCTATAATAGCCTTTAATTAAATTTAGCCATTTGGTTCATTATTATCAACTACAGCATTTACAAATGTTGTATTATCATTTACATTAGAATTTAATAGCGTTTCAGAAATGCAGTTAACTAACTTCAAATATTCAGTATAATTTCACAAACAATTATATTTTTATATAAATCATTTTTTTACTTATAAAATCATATAATTTCACTTTTAAAACAATTATTCAAATACCCTTATATTCATGATTTTATAAAGTTAAAACTCCATTCAAAAATCAAAATTTAATAATAATTCACTTATTAAATTCCAATTTTAAATTATAAATTCATTAAATTAAATTAACTTAACACTTAATTTTAAAATTTCAAAATAACTTAATTCCATTTTTATTTACTTAACTTAAAGTTCACTCTTAAGCCAAATTCACAAATTTCCAATTTTAGTTATATTTCAAAATTTCAACTTAAATATTCATTCATTTCACATTTTAACTTTATTCAAAATCATTAATATAATATAAAAATCATTTAAATTCACTTTAATCCAAATTATCATGAAGTTATCACATTTCATATTTAATTTAAATTCCAATTATCACCCAATTAAAATTTCCCAAAATAACTTACATTTCAACTTTTCTAGTTTTACCAATAATTTATTTCACTTATAAATTTTCAAAAAATCAATAATGCTTACATAAATCATTTTTTATTTAGTTTAAATCAAATATTATAATATTTACATTTCAAAAATATTTTTAAGATTTTTATAAAAACATATTTTAACAACGGGTCTGTATTTCATTTCTAGTCTAAGTAAAGTGATACGGGTAATATATCATTTCAACCCGTAATTTACAAAGAAAACCCGGGTTTGATCATTTCAAACCCGCAATCCCAAGGAAATGAAAAATAATTGAAAATCATTCAGGCCTATCATTTCAGCCCATAATGATTTCTCCTATTCTAAAGTCCGTTCGGGTATGTATCATTTCAACCCATAGTGATTCTAATCTAAAGGGAACTTGCAGTGTGATAAACTGATAAAAATAATAGAACAGCATAATATAACAGTAACATATAATATAATATAATAGGTGTTTAAGCATTGGTGAACATCATAAATCATAACATAGCAAGTGTAACATGATAATGCATTTTACAGATTCAAAAGGGGTCAATTCACTAGTTATATATGTACATATTGTCTGGTGAGAATAACTCACCTGTTAAGCTGGAGATTTGCCAACAAAGCTCACAACACAAAGATTATGAAGGCACGACAACTCTAATACAATTTGAGTGTGGAGAGAAAATCCAATGATATAGATCTTGTGTTACAACCCAAACAAAAATCAAAGCAAACCATAAATTTCAATACACTAGAAATGACATAACTTTTAAATAAAAAGAGATACGAATGCCAAATCTTTTGCCTTGCTTTCTCTATTCTTTTGTCATGGCCTAGGGATGTTTTTGGCTCCGGTTTGAACAAGTTTGGCTCAGGTTTGATCATGTGTGTGCATGGCCTAGGTAGTAGAATATGAGGAGGAAGTTTATACAAAGGAATATGAAGAGTTTAAGGCAAAATAAGTGCGTTTTGTTCACAAAAATGGCTCGGCCATGGGCTTGTGTGGTCAGGTCAGAGGGGTATGGATCAGGTCAGTGGAAGGAAAGGTGTGTGGTGGTCTGGCCAGAGGTGGTGGAGGCGGCCTAAGGTGGTGGTGGTGGTGGAAAATGGAGTGGTGAAACAATAGTGGTAAACAATCATGTTTTTATGGCTTGTTTTGCAATTTTTGTGGAGTTTTGGCATCATGGTGGCTCGGCCTTGGTCAAGACCAGAGGAGTAGCTGGTGTTGATGGCAGGGAAGAGATGTAGGAGTTTGTGGCCATGGATGTGGAGGAGAGGCCTATCCAAAAACAAGAGAAAACAAGGCAATTTTCATAGAAAAATAAGGAGAAAAGAAGAAAAATGAAACCATTACCAAAAGCTTTTGCTTCAGATCTGAAGTGGTCGAATGGTGAAATGAAAAATGAGAGTTTTCACGTGAAAACAAAGTAAAAGTCATGGCCAAAGCATAAAGGAGGGGTTATGGCAATTGAAAAGACTTAAGGAGGTGAAAGGACATCGGTTTCTAAGCAATTTTAAACCCTTCATATTTCTTTTTCTTTTTAATTCCAATAAAACAAAAATAAACTCAGAAATAAGCTCTAACAACTGAAACAAAATATTATAAATAGAAATAAATAATTAATTTTAAAGAAAATGGAAAAAGAATATAAGAAATTGCTTAAAAATTGAAAACAGGGTCCAGAAATTACAAATAAATCACGATTGTCTTTGGAAAATTATCTACTTCATTTTAAAAATATTCTAAAGAAAAATTTTGAAATAAAATAATTTCTAAAGTATTTTCAAAGTGAAATAAATAATTTAATTTAGAAAAAAATAGAAAAAAAACTAAAGAAAAATGTTTAAAAATTGGAAATAAGACATGAAAATTACAAATAAATATCACTAGCCTTATAAAATTTCTATTTCACTTTAAACAAATAAAAGGTCAAATAAATAAAATAAATGAGGAACAAAATAAAGTGGGAATGAGAATAAAATAAGATTTTAAGAAAAAAAATAGAAAAACAAATAAAGAATTACTTTAATTAATTGAAACTGGAAATTAGAATTTTAAACAAAATACAGCTAACACTGGAAAATGCCAATTATATCTTTAAAATGTTTTTAAACCAAAGTATATACATAACATGTTATTTTACCCATATAAATATAAATTATAATATTACATGACCAAATAAAATATATTTTTTTTTATAATTTAAAATAAATAATTTTGTTAAATACAACAAATTACACACAATATTTAAAAGGGTATAACTTTCACATTATAAATCAGATTTTAACGAAACGAAAAGCATTATTCTTAAAATTTTATTTACTTTCATAATAAAAGATAAAATTAAAATTTTCAAACTTTAAAATTTCTAAATTAAAAGTCAAAATTGGACCATATTGACCAAAATTCACTTTTCTGGAAAAAATCCTTTTTAGTCATGTTTGGAATTCTAATTCACATCAAAATCAAAATTTATATTTTAAAATAACAAAATTTATTCATTTTAAAAAAAAAAAATAAAGTTTTTAAATCAGGAAATCAATTAAAATAACCAAAATAAATAATTAAAATAATCACAAAATACAGGGTTGTTACACTCTCCCCCACTCAAATCTTTTCGTCCTCGAAAAGGAATGAGGTACGGAAAACACAGAAAAGATAAAATGGAATAGGATTAAGACAAGATGACAAGAAGATTAAAATTATACCTGATAACTATTGTTATGGGTAAGTTTAATAAGGTGGAGAATAGGAATAGCTAGAAGGGAAAATAGGACGAAAGACAAGGATGAGCCATTAATTTAAAATTGTTGGTTGAAGAGGTAAAATATTTAAAACACTTTAAAATCGTTTAAAAAGGAAGTAACTAATCAAAGTATCATTTATATAATATTTTATCAAAATACTTTTATAACTCGATGTCTTAACAAGTTTATCCTTGTTCCTGTAGACTCTGGTAGTGCGTTGATCAGGCGCAAAACTAGAATTCTCCATGTACTTAGTAGACTTGTTTCAACACCCAGTGAAAATACTGGAAAAACTTTTAAAAACAGATATGGAAAGTACAATCCAAACAAAAACAAACAAAACCTTTGTCTAACCATGGTTCGCAGATACACAATGGTTACGCCTGGATCCCCCAGGAAACAATCCATATCCGTAAGCTTTCTCAGCCCTGCGAGTTACGCCATGATGACTAGTAGAATGCAGGATACACAATGGTTACGCCTGGATCCCCCAGGAAACAATCCGTACCCCCAGGCAAGACTCAGCCAAGCATTTGCGCTACTATTCGCGACCTACACAGATTGCAGGATACACAATGGTTACGCCTGGATCCCCCAGGAAACAATCCGTACCCCTAGGCAAGACTCAGCCAGGCAGTTGCGCTATGCAGTCACGATCGTAAGACCATGGGTAACGCCATGGAATTCGAAGGACACTCGAGTATCATATCCGGAAAACCAAAAATCAGAGAGAATAATATCGATAGAATGAATCCAAGATGTGGCCACAAATCGGATATCAAGCAGAAGGCACTTTCCATATCTTTACTTCGAAAATATGTATCATATAGTACCGTTTCAAATCACTTTCAAATATCGTACTTATATAAAATCCATTATATATAAGATTTAATTTTCAAATCAAATACTTTCCAAAATCAATAGTATATCAAATCATACTTATATAGACTTCAATTATATAAGATTTCACTTTCAAATTGAGTACCTTTTCAAATCTATAGTTTTCGAATCAATTTCATACTCATACAAATCAATTTTATATAAGTTCGACAACTCCCAAATCAAGTGTTTAGTAACATAAGGTTCTCAAATTTAAATTTGTTTCAATATCAGTTCAATTTCAAAATCATATACAATTTCACCAAATTATTTTCTTCTCAAATTAAATATCTTTAGTTTCAAAGTTTCCAAAATAATAGATCTTTGAAAATAAATCCAAATTTCCAAATCAATATAATTTATGTCAACCAATTCATTTCCAAAATCAAATGTTTTCAAAATCATCTTATACTTACGTTAGGTCCGTCTTATATAAGGATCAAATTTTCCAAAATAAATTTCGCTGTATGAAGAGCCATATGGGATTTGAATATCTTTGCTTTTATAGGTTATATATCTTTGTAATTTAAATTGGAAAAGTAAGAAAAGATATTCTAACCCGACAGCTTTCAATTTCAGCGTCAAAATATATCACTGATATTAGAATATAAGATGTACACACGTCATCATTTCGCAAAATCACATTTGATCGCTCGCTCGATCACACAAGTTCGCTTTCGAACTAGTATTGTCCATTCGATTTCCCTAATGCGGACTTCGATATGGTTTCTCGACTAGAAGCCATCAGTCTCCTTGCATAGCATATACTATGATAGAGAATTCTAGAATCAAGCCCAAAATCCATATCAAATATTCGCCATCAAGAATCGAATGAAAAATCCTAACACGAAATGGTGTAATCCACCTCGAACTTGTGTACTCAACTTGGATCAAATTAATTATGCGAATAAAACAACATACGTACAACTTATATATTTATTTCAACTTGTTAAATATATAGTTTCATAAAGATGTTACTAAGTTAAAACATTTAAACTAAATTTTATTCAAAATATTTTGAAGACCAAATTCTTTTCAAAACATTTCAAATCTAAATTTCATATTAGAAAATTTTAAAATTGCTTTATTCATTTACTTAACCAAACAGTTTCAACTTATTTAAATCATATTACTTCATACTTAAACATTCAAAACAAACTTATACACTTTATCAAATTTCTTTTCAAAATTTCTTAGCTTTGAAAAGTTAACCTTGATTTGGAAGTGCTCGAACCTTTAAAATAGTTGAAGAAATCATATTTCAATCCAAGAGTTGGAAATCACAATTAAATCAGTAAATCCATTCCAAAAATAGGGTTATATCAAATCAAATCCAAAACTCAAGGACTGAACACCGGCTCATTTCAAATTTTACAAATATATATACATATATCTTTCGAATATCACATCACACTTCGGAATTTGAAATCTAAATTGGTTTCACAAATCAATCGCATAGCAATGCTACCGAAGTGGCCTCTCCCTCACTCAGAAACTTGAAAATCAATGTCGATGATGCGTGCACTCATCACCGAAATTATTTTCCAGCGACACAAGTGAGTTCTGGACTTCCATTTACTTTGAAAACTTCTTTGAAATTCCTTCAAAATCATTAAAACCCATTAAAATCATTGAAACATTACTTATTCGGAAAAATAATTTCAATCATATTATTTATTATTTCAAAATCTTAAAACCAGTTCCAAAATGCCGGAGTTCAATCACTTAAATTCAGATTCAAAACCTTCAGTTATAAATCATTTTATATTAAACCATTTCTTATAAAATTTTCACAATTTCAAATCCTTTCAAAACTTCAAATTCTCTTTTTTTTAAAAGGTATATAATCCTTATCAAAAACATTTCATCTTTATATAAAAATATGGTCATCCTTATCAAAATAAAACTACGATGAATACAAAATTTTTAAAAGACAATCAACCACAAACTTTCCAAGGGACGATTCAAGGATGGATTTCAAAGCAAAATAGAGATTCAAATTTAGAAGGACTCTAATCAAATAGAATTCTAATTCAAAGATAGGCTCAAACGAAGATAAGATAATTAAATTACCAAATTCAAGATGGATAAGCCTATATGAATCGCGGGCGACCTTAACCGGTCAACCGTGATTTCAGGAATATAATCGATGCGAAAATCTAAGGAAAATCGACCTTCGATTGCCAGAGATAGAATCTAAATATAGCAGAAGATAGAAAACATCGTAAACCGAGGATACAGAAATCTCCGGTGAATCAATGCCAATTATAATCATTCAAAGATTGGCGGAATCGCCACCCTATAAAGGTCATACAAAGTGGAGTGATGCAATGCTCCAAAATCAAAAGAATACAATTAGGGGAGATAGGAATGGATTTTAGAACAAGTGAGCATTCCAAAATTCAAAGGAATCTTATTCGATAAGAATCCAAACGAAGATTAGAGAAATATAACCTATATCGATACAGAAAAATTCCCATTCAAAATTTGGAAAGACTCGAATTCATAACATACGAAAACAGAAACATAAATATCTTTAGTTGGACAACTTTAGCTAAGCAAAAGATACAACAGAGTTTACTCAAAGCATCCTAACAAACTATTGATTTTGCCATACCCAAAATAGATTCCTATCAACAAAGGATCTAGATCAATCAAGAGAGAAGTTCAAAATTTTAGAGGATCCTAATCAAAGAAATTACTAACAAGGTGGATACGAAAGGAATGAAGTTTAAGAAATATTTTACTTTTAAAGCAAGGAAATTTATATCAAAATAATCTTTGAAAATTCTTTAAAAATCATTTGAAAATCATTTTATACTTCGAAAATACGTTCTCTCACAAAGAAATGATTCTGAGATTGATTTCACTTATTCTAGGGTATTTCTACCCTATCTTTAATGAGTTTTTGCTCCGCAGGCTAAGGTTTGCCCAAAACCAAAGCTCTGATACCAACTGTAACGACCCGGTATTTTGGACCATTCAAATCGACAATAATCCACACATGTCTGGCTTGAATAATTCAAAATAACAGATTGTAAATAAATTTGGAGCAAATGAAATCAAATACACAGAATCACAGACACAGAACATATCAGAATAACTCGCAGCGGAATATAAAAAAACCATAGTAGTTCATGAAGCTACTATAACAAACTCTCAAAACATAATACATAATATCTGCTTGAAAACATATACAATAGACATCTCAAATAAATAGAAGTTTATGAATACCAGAACTGAAATAGAACAACTGAACTGAAAGGAACAGATAACTAGACAAGCAGAATCTCCAGCGATTCCTAGCTCCAGAAAGAAATCCAAAGCTAAGCTGTAAATACTCAGGCTGACCCGAGCGTAAGGTAAAACACAAAACACTCGAGTCAGGACAATATATACTTATATAATGTAAACCAACTCAAGTGAACTGTAGTAGAAATGCACAATAACTCAAAGGATGCTTGGGATCGCCCATCCTTTAAGGATCAGTTAAACTATAAATTAAATACACCCCGTGGTTAAAATTTCAAAATGGTATTTTATACTTCGAAATCAAATATCATTTCAAAATTCAATATCCTTATAAAATCCATTTCAAAATATCAAAATGTCATATTTCAAAATAATTTATATTTCGAAACAAATTACTTCATTTTAAATCATAAAAATGAAGTTAGTTAAATTCAACCATTATAACATTTACAAAAATGCTATAATAGCCTTTAATTAAATTTAGCCATTTGGTTCATTATTATCAACTACAGCATTTACAAATGTTGTATTATCATTTACATTAGAATTTAATAGCGTTTCAGAAATGCAGTTAACTAACTTCAAATATTCAGTATAATTTCACAAACAATTATATTTTTATATAAATCATTTTTTTACTTATAAAATCATATAATTTCACTTTTAAAACAATTATTCAAATACCCTTATATTCATGATTTTATAAAGTTAAAACTCCATTCAAAAATCAAAATTTAATAATAATTCACTTATTAAATTCCAATTTTAAATTATAAATTCATTAAATTAAATTAACTTAACACTTAATTTTAAAATTTCAAAATAACTTAATTCCATTTTTATTTACTTAACTTAAAGTTCACTCTTAAGCCAAATTCACAAATTTCCAATTTTAGTTATATTTCAAAATTTCAACTTAAATATTCATTCATTTCACATTTTAACTTTATTCAAAATCATTAATATAATATAAAAATCATTTAAATTCACTTTAATCCAAATTATCATGAAGTTATCACATTTCATATTTAATTTAAATTCCAATTATCACCCAATTAAAATTTCCCAAAATAACTTACATTTCAACTTTTCTAGTTTTACCAATAATTTATTTCACTTATAAATTTTCAAAAAATCAATAATGCTTACATAAATCATTTTTTATTTAGTTTAAATCAAATATTATAATATTTACATTTCAAAAATATTTTTAAGATTTTTATAAAAACATATTTTAACAACGGGTCTGTATTTCATTTCTAGTCTAAGTAAAGTGATACGGGTAATATATCATTTCAACCCGTAATTTACAAAGAAAACCCGGGTTTGATCATTTCAAACCCGCAATCCCAAGGAAATGAAAAATAATTGAAAATCATTCAGGCCTATCATTTCAGCCCATAATGATTTCTCCTATTCTAAAGTCCGTTCGGGTATGTATCATTTCAACCCATAGTGATTCTAATCTAAAGGGAACTTGCAGTGTGATAAACTGATAAAAATGATAGAACAGCATAATATAACAGTAACATATAATATAATAGGTGTTTAAGCATTGGTGAACATCATAAATCATAACATAGCAAGTGTAACATGATAATGCATTTTACAGATTCAAAAGGGGTCAATTCACTAGTTATATATGTACATATTGTCTGGTGAGAATAACTCACCTGTTAAGCTGGAGATTTGCCAACAAAGCTCACAACACAAAGATTATGAAGGCACGACAACTCTAATACAATTTGAGTGTGGAGAGAAAATCCAATGATATAGATCTTGTGTTACAACCCAAACAAAAATCAAAGCAAACCATAAATTTCAATACACTAGAAATGACATAACTTTTAAATAAAAAGAGATACGAATGCCAAATCTTTTGCCTTGCTTTCTCTATTCTTTTGTCATGGCCTAGGGATGTTTTTGGCTCCGGTTTGAACAAGTTTGGCTCAGGTTTGGTCATGTGTGTGCATGGCCTAGGTAGTAGAATATGAGGAGGAAGTTTATACAAAGGAATATGAAGAGTTTAAGGCAAAATAAGTGCGTTTTGTTCACAAAAATGGCTCGGCCATGGGCTTGTGTGGTCAGGTCAGAGGGGTATGGATCAGGTCAGTGGAAGGAAAGGTGTGTGGTGGTCTGGCCAGAGGTGGTGGAGGCGGCCTAAGGTGGTGGTGGTGGTGGAAAATGGAGTGGTGAAACAATAGTGGTAAACAATCATGTTTTTATGGCTTGTTTTGCAATTTTTGTGGAGTTTTGGCATCATGGTGGCTCGGCCTTGGTCAAGACCAGAGGAGTAGCTGGTGTTGATGGCAGGGAAGAGATGTAGGAGTTTGTGGCCATGGATGTGGAGGAGAGGCCTATCCAAAAACAAGAGAAAACAAGGCAATTTTCATAGAAAAATAAGGAGAAAAGAAGAAAAATGAAACCATTACCAAAAGCTTTTGCTTCAGATCTGAAGTGGTCGAATGGTGAAATGAAAAATGAGAGTTTTCACGTGAAAACAAAGTAAAAGTCATGGCCAAAGCATAAAGGAGGGGTTATGGCAATTGAAAAGACTTAAGGAGGTGAAAGGACATCGGTTTCTAAGCAATTTTAAACCCTTCATATTTCTTTTTCTTTTTAATTCCAATAAAACAAAAATAAACTCAGAAATAAGCTCTAACAACTGAAACAAAATATTATAAATAGAAATAAATAATTAATTTTAAAGAAAATGGAAAAAGAATATAAGAAATTGCTTAAAAATTGAAAACAGGGTCCAGAAATTACAAATAAATCACGATTGTCTTTGGAAAATTATCTACTTCATTTTAAAAATATTCTAAAGAAAAATTTTGAAATAAAATAATTTCTAAAGTATTTTCAAAGTGAAATAAATAATTTAATTTAGAAAAAATAGAAAAAAAACTAAAGAAAAATGTTTAAAAATTGGAAATAAGACATGAAAATTACAAATAAATATCACTAGCCTTATAAAATTTCTATTTCACTTTAAACAAATAAAAGGTCAAATAAATAAAATAAATGAGGAACAAAATAAAGTGGGAATGAGAATAAAATAAGATTTTAAGAAAAAAATAGAAAAACAAATAAAGAATTACTTTAATTAATTGAAACTGGAAATTAGAATTTTAAACAAAATACAGCTAACACTGGAAAATGCCAATTATATCTTTAAAATGTTTTTAAACCAAAGTATATACATAACATGTTATTTTACCCATATAAATATAAATTATAATATTACATGACCAAATAAAATATTATTTTTTTTATAATTTAAAATAAATAATTTTGTTAAATACAACAAATTACACACAATATTTAAAAGGGTATAACTTTCACATTATAAATCAGATTTTAACGAAACGAAAAGCATTATTCTTAAAATTTTATTTACTTTCATAATAAAAGATAAAATTAAAATTTTCAAACTTTAAAATTTCTAAATTAAAAGTCAAAATTGGACCATATTGACCAAAATTCACTTTTCTGGAAAAAATCCTTTTTAGTCATGTTTGGAATTCTAATTCACATCAAAATCAAAATTTATATTTTAAAATAACAAAATTTATTCATTTTAATAAAAAAAAATAAAGTTTTTAAATCAGGAAATCAATTAAAATAACCAAAATAAATAATTAAAATAATCACAAAATACAGGGTTGTTACAAGTCATATGCATATCCATGTTAAATAATAATCAAATTCGCATGATCAGGGTAATCGACTATGCAAATCCATCCATCCAAGTCCTTGTTTATAATTTCAAGAGTTACAAATTAAAACTTGATTTTTCCCCAATTCAATTTAGAGTTACAACTTTTCAAATTTAAGGAGGGAAAGAAATGATTCGCCCCTTCTTCATTGCCATGGGTCCGTATTTATAAGGGTGGAATTGGGCGACATGGTTGCCACGTGGCTCTGGGCATCGTTGCTTTTCGGCATCCTTCACTGTGTTGTTGACATGTGACAATAGTCTTCACATTGATGACTCACGGCAGCCCTCTCCACATTGATGATTTATGATATTACTTTAAGCACTGATGACTCACAGCATCCTTTTATAGATTGATTATTTATGGCAACCTTCTATTCATTGTTGATGTGCGGCAACCTACCATATCTCAGGAAGTTCGAAATCCTTTAAATTGTTAGCGTTCGGCATCTGCAACATCTATCGTATTCGATATCAACCACACCCCTTTAAAGTTCGGCATCCTCCATTTGCTTCATGCTCTACAACATTAAGTTGTAGAGGCTTGATGTCACTTGAATTGCTTGAGATCTAGTATCTTCTTTTATTATTGTTAGCCGATATCCTTTCTTGTATTGATGAACTTCGATATCCTTCTTGATACTGTTGATTTACGACATTATCGAAAATTGGAGGCATTCGATATCCTTTGTCGCAACAGTTATAATTGTAAAAGCCCAATATTTAGATGTTCAACATCTTTACCAATACCAAATCTCTCTTTGATTGTCTTTAGGTTTGATATGCTCTGTATCATAGCTTTTCAACATTTGTTGCCACTTTATATCACTTAAGGTTGGCATGACATCTCCTCCCTTCCATGCATTCGACATCCCCTAAAGTTGTTGAGGACTTCAACCATCTCTTAGTAATGCTTGGAGTGCGACATCCCTAGAAGCTGTCTTGAGATATGATATCTCCTAACCTTCACATTTTCGGCAACCCCCCCCCCCGGGGTTGTTGAAGCTCAACATCTTCTTAAAATGTTTGAAAGACGACATCCTTTGTTGAGTGTTTCACTGCTTTTCCTTCAACACCTTTATATAAAAGTTTGACATCTTTTTTTTTGGAGTTGCTTGAAGTTCGATATCTCTTCTTGTCTTTAATTTCAACATTCTTTGTGACACAGCATCCTCTGGTTGAAATAACATTACCTTCCCTTGCTTCTATGTTTATTCCTCTTAGAAAATATGTGGATAACAACATTTAATATTCATTTATCAAATCAAAATCAAATGTATAAATAATATTTCATAAATATTATTTAATTTAATTAATTTATAATAATTATAAATTAATTGAATTATGTTTATTCCTCTTAGAAAATACGTGGATAACAACATTTAATATTCATTTATCAAATCAAAACCAAATGTATAAATAATATTTCATAAATAATATTTTATTTAATTAATTTATAATAATTATAAATTAGTTTAATCATTTGGTCAAAGTAGAATTCATCATTTTCGGTTGTGTGACTCGTCGGGTGTAAATTTGGTCAGCGGTTAATATTTGGCTATTCGAAATCGAATATTAACCTCCATACTTCATTTAGCAGGTGGTGTGACATTTTGGCCAAATTTATCGCTTACTTGATTTCGGTAAAATCTAATTTTATTTTGTTAAGCGTTACCCAGTTGTGACTATTCTTTACACCTATTTTTTTTGCCCAAACTATATCACTTTTGACTTATGGAATTTGGTAATGGTCAAAATTCCAGCATCATCCACATTCAATTGTATAGTTCAAACACAAAGTCCTTGGTTCAATAATAACAATTACTATTAACTGAAATGCTCTAGCCAGAGATTTTGACTTTGAGTTGACTTTAGTTGACTGTAATACTAACCTCATATAACTAAGGAGACGAATCCTTGTTAATACCTTAGTTATTGAATTTGATGACAACAACCATATAAAAAATAGATTCTAATGTTTTTCCAAGTTATATAATATATAGTGCAAAATCTTACGCAGGTGCTAAATCGAAGACTGTACAATATAAAGACTCAAGATAAAGATATGAAGACTCATGAGTTCAAACATAAAGAAATGAAAATCTTAAGGTTATAATTTAGTGTATAGAAACATTAGTATATACTGTTAAAGTCCTTGATAATAATTTCTGATCTCTATCTCCA
This sequence comes from Allium fistulosum, assembly GCA_030737815.1. Lineage (NCBI taxonomy): Eukaryota > Viridiplantae > Streptophyta > Magnoliopsida > Asparagales > Amaryllidaceae > Allium > Allium fistulosum. The sequence goes on along the minus strand of JASFAW010000015.1, from coordinate 12,856,227 downwards.
ATTTCTGATCTTTCATATTTTAAACAAAAATAAATTATTTTAAATATATTTTAAATATATTTTACAAAAGTTTTTTAACTCCAAAAATATTAAAAAAACTATGTTCAAATTATTTTACAAAAGTATAGAAATTTCAAATCATTTTAAAGAAAACAATTTTCATTTTTCACTAGCATATGTCGACATACATATCTAGCATATGTCGACATACATATCTAGTATATGTCGACATACATGCCACCAATTTTTTTTCAAATTTTGAACGGAAGTGCCTATTCGACATAACTCTTCACGGATTGACACATCTATTAATTTACTATATAAAGGGGAGTGCAAAAGAATTTTTAACTAACCAATTACTTACTTTCTTCCCACTCCTTACTCTCTTGAAAAATATACTCTATTCTCTTCAAAATCATATAGAATCAATTCATACTTCATTGTATTAATTCAATACTACTTTCTTACTGTTTTGGAAACATCTCTCCCACTCTCTCTCATTTCAAAGATCAAAGTGCTATCCAAGAAACTATAGGATCCATTATATCCAAAGTAGAAGAATTTGTCTTTGGAAAAACTATCAACTCTATTTGGGTTTGCTTATGTGTGCTTATAGCCCATTCAAATCAAATGGGTGTGCTTAGTAGCCCATTCAAATCAAGTGGGTGTGTTTAGTAGCCCATTCAACTCAAGTGAGTTTACCCCGGACTCGTAATACATGAGAGTGTGTCTCGTAGCCTCGAAATTGAGATTGTATTTGGATTTACCTTCTACCTAGTTAAAGATTGACATTTGAAAAGAAATCTGTATAAGTAATTGTACGATCTGGATGTAAGAGAAATCCAAACTAGTATAAAATCTCAGGTTTCATTTCTCTAACTTTTACTTTACTTTACTGCTTTTACTTATATCTGTGATTGATTGTTATATGTATTGTTAGTATGTGATTTAATATTAATCTTGAAAGAAAATTAAAAAGATTTACATATGTTAGAAAACACTATTCACTCCCTCTAGTGTTAAATTAGCCTTAAGATCCATAACCCACATTTGGTATCAAATAACTAGGTTTTCAAAAACTCGTAATTTGATTTTTGAAAATTTTAAATGGCTAGCAACACTATTAGTACACTTGTCAACACTTTGTAGAAGGTTAATCTACTGCTAGACCCCTATTTTTTAATGGCAATAATTACACTTATTAGTCATGTAGGATGAAGATTTATTTACAGTCAAATGGCTTAGATATTTGGAATATTACGCAAAATGAGTACATTGAACCCTAGGTTGACTTTTCAACTTGGACTGTTGATCGAAAGACACAAGCACTTAATAATTCTAAGGCCATGAATATTTTATTTTGCTCATTAGATAAAAATGAATTTAGTACTCTCTATTTGTAAGTCTGCATATGATTTTTGGAGAACATTGCAAGTTACTTATGAGGGCACTAGTAAAGTCAAACAAACTAAAATTGCCATGCTAACTAATCAGTTTCAATTATTTAAAATGAATCAAAATGAGTCTATTTCAGATATGTATTGTAGGTTTGAAGGTATAGTGCATTCTTTAGCATCATTGGGTTAAAACTTTTCTGAAGAGGACCAAATTAGAAAAGTCCTCAATTCAGTTCAGAGTGGATCAAAAGACAATAGCAATTGAAGAGGCTAATGACATTAACACTCTAAAAATGGAGAGATAATAGGTAATTTTACATTCTATGAAGCATAATTACAAGGCAGAAGGGAAAGCAAGGCAACAGAGAAGAAATCCATTGCTTTTAATGCAATAACCGACGATCAGGATTCAGATGATGACAATAATGAGGAGATTGCTTTCATGGTCAGAAATTTCAAAAAGTTCCTGAAGTATAGAAAGATGGACAACTCTAGAAGACCTAAAAACAAGACTCATGGAACTGGAACTGCGGTTAGATGTTTCAACTGCGATGAACCTGGTCATCTGCAAAGATAATGTCCGCATCAGAATAAATCAAGGATCTCACAAGTTACTGATTCATCCAGAAAAAGAAAGGAGCAAAAGTGGTACTTTTTACATTTATTTTTTATTTTTATTTATTTATTGAATTTAGGAATAAAATATAGATTAATAATAATATTGGATGCATACAAGTATAACGATATATATAAATAGGAATATTTTATCCTAGGTTTAATTTTAAACTTGTCGGCCCATATGTCGACATACTCATAGCCCATATATCGTCGTACATGCCAGAATTTTGAAATTTCATTTCAAATTCAAAATTTGAATTTCCCTCTCTTTTGCATTTATTCTAAGAACTGAAAAAGCATCTTTTAAAAACTGAAATGTCAGTTCTCTCTATTAAATCATCCTATCTCTATCCATTCATTCACTCACTTTATTGCAAAATTCAAATTATCTTTTCACTCTCTTATCTTTTCAACAAACTCAATAATGGCCTCCTTAAGCCAACCACCAAAAACCATAAGGCTCTCAAAAAAGAATCAATGGATTTCTTTTCAATGATAAAGAAGCCATATATACTTATGTTAATATGCTACTTCCGAAAAGGTTGTTCCTAAAGACTTGCAAAGTTTGGTGATTTTTCTTTTTATGGTCTTCAAGATCTTTGTTTTCAAAATGATATTCTTGGTTTATTCGACTCTTCTCAAAATGATTTTGTGCGGTATTCGGATTTAGTAAAAATGTTTATGCAAATTTAAATGGAAAATTTTTACAAGGAAAAGAGGGACAAGTTTGGAGTAGTGTGAAAGGCACTACTATTGTTTTTTATTGTGCAATTTTAGGTCAAATATTTGGTCGCAAATTTAGTGGAATTGACCTCTCTACCTTTAAAATTAATGAGCAAAATTGTGAAGTTTTTCATGATATTTTTGAAACTGGCGAAGAATTTGATTTCAAACATAAAAATTTTAGACCAAAATCGAGACTTATGAGTCTCATTTTACAACAAAACATCACTCCGAGGACGGGAAATTACAATAACCCGACTCAAAAAGTTTTTAAAGTTCTTTTTACCATCTGTGGAAACTACAAAATTAATTGGGTACAAGTCATTTCAGATGATTTTGTTCAAAAGAATATTTATGGACATGAGAACACACTTTACCATGGTGTGTATCTTACTTGAGTGTTCGAATATTTTGGTGTTGATTTACGAGGAGAACCCACTTTCCTCAAAAAAATTTCGACAAAGCTAACATCTCTCTCATGCATATTCCTCCCCACTTTGAACCATATGAGACTCTTCCCTAAAAATAATGAAATATTGGCGTGGGAAGAAAAGTAAGAAATTCAACAAGCAGAAGAAGAATGCAACGATATGGAAATTTAAGGAGAAGGTAATAAAAAAGAAGCGGAGGAGGAAATGGAACCTTCTTTAGAACGCTTCCACAAACCTCCTCACCATTCCAACAAAAAGATTCTAAAGAACCAAGAGAAGCTTCTCAAAAACCAAAAGAAGCTTAAACGTTTCTTTAGTAAAAAGTTCACTTTTCTCTCCAACAAAGTGGACAGATACTTAGGGAAAATCATTAAGAAGCTTGGTGAAAACTCTTCATCTTCATTATCATCCTTTTAGATCTCTTTGTTCTACCTTTATACCCTTGTTGTGTGTTTATCTAGTTTTATTTCATGTCATTTTTATGTATTTTTTCTAGTTTTTCTTTGAAATCATGCATTTCTCTATCTTAAGTAATGAAATCTATTTCTTGTTGTTCTATATTGTTTTATTAGTCTCGGGAAATTATTAAACTATAATGGGATTAAGTAAAAACAAAAACTATATCAAAAACTTAAAAATTGCATTTTCAGGCATATATGTCGACATACATATATGGTATATTTCGACATATCCTAGCCATTTAGCAAAATTTTTGAATTTTAAAATATTTTAACTTCCATCTATTCAAACATTCCAAACGACTTTTCACTCTTATTTAAACCTATTTCTTCCAGAAAAATTCACTCGTCATTTTCATTTTCAATCCTCTTTCAATCCCAAACATTTTTTTAATAAAAATGTCCTCTCCACACCAAAAACTTTGTGAAAATCTTAAAGAGACGCTCCAGTCATTTAAAGATATTCTCTCTTTTATTCGAAGGAATCAAATGCATTTGGAACTAAGTCAAATGCAAATGATAAAAGAACAAAAGAAGCATTTTGATGCTCTTCGATGGTTAATTTCTTCCATGATCAAAGATGATCAAACCAACAACCCAGAATGCTCAAACACCTAAGACAATGAAGATTGAGATGCCATCAAAGCAAATCTAATTTTTGGATTTGAAGGTTGGGTTGAAGTCCCTAGGAATGTCTAGATTTCTACTTGTTTTAATTCGTAAGTATGTATATTTATTAAAACTCTTAGGTTTGAATTTATTTGATTTAGTGTAATATAGTATGGATTGTAAAAATTGTTATTAAGATTGGTATTAAATTAAGATTTGATTTAATTCTATTACAGCATGAATTAAATAAATAAATAAAATTTAAACTATCCTATTTACTTATTACTCTTAATATTTAGTAAATAAAGATTTATCATTGTATATATTGATATATGCCATGATTATATCTTATCTAGTTTTTATGTCTCTCATATTGCATCTTTGTATGTCACATTTACTGTTTTTATTTTATACTTTAATTAATTTAGTCCAAATCACAATTGTATAGTTAAAACCCATTTTGATTAGCATACACTTAATTATTGATTATTGATTTTGACTCTATTGTTTATAAGTATTTTATTTAGGGGGTATTTTTCACCCATTTTTGTTGATGACAAAAGAGGAGAAAATATAAAATAATACACATGCATATATTTAGGGGGTATTTTTCACCCATTGTATAGTTAAAACCCATTTTTATATACATGAATATTTAATGGTTGTCATCATCATAAAGGCGGAGATTGTTAATATCTCAATTATTGATTTTGATGACAACAACCATATACAACCATATAAAATATAGATACTAATGGTTTGCCAAGTTATATAGTATATTGTGCAGAATATTACACAAGTGCTGAATCAAAGACTGTACAGTATGAAGACTCAAGATAAAGATATGAAGACTCATGAATTCAAAGATAAAGAAATGAAGACCTCAAGGTTATAATTTAGTGTATAGAGCCATTAGTATATATTGTTAAAGTCCTTGATAGCAATTTATGATCTCTATCTCCAATATATGATCTTTGATATTTTAAACAAAATTAAATTATTTTAAATATATTTTTAAAATATTTTACAGAAGTTTTTTAAGTCCAAAAATATTAAAAAAAACTATGTTCAGATTATTTTACAAAAGTGTAGAATTTTCAAATCATTTTAAAGAAAACAATTTTCATTTTTCACTAGCATATGTCGACATACATATCTAGGATGTGTCAACATACATGCTGCCAAATGGTTTTTTAAATTTTGAATGGAAGTGTCTATTCTACAAAACTATACATGAATGGACATATCTTTTAATTTACTATATAAAGGGGAGTGCAAATGAACTTTTAACTAACTAATTACTTACGTTCTACCCACTCCTTACTCTTTTGAAAATTATCTTGAAAAATATACACTATTTTCTTCAAAATCATATAGAATCAATTTATACTTCATTGTATTAATTCAATACTACTTTCTTACTGTTTTGAAAACATCTCTCTCTCATTTCAAAAGTGAAAGTGCTATCCAAAAGGCTATAGGGTCCATTGTATCCAAAGTACAAGAATTTGTCTTAGGAAAAACATCAATTCTATTTATGTTTGCTTGGGTGTGCTTGTAGCCCGTTCAAATCAAGTGAGTGTGCTTAGTAGCCCGTTCAAATCTAGTGGGTGTGCTTATAATCCGATCAACTCAAGTGAGTTTACCCCAAACTCGAAATACAGGAGGGCGTGTCTCATAGCCTCGAAATCAAGATTGTATTTGGATTTGCGTTTTACCTGGTTAAAGATTGGAATTTGAAAAGAAATCTGTACAAGCAATTGTACGGGTCTTAATGTAGGAAAAATCTGAACCAATATAAAATCCCTGATGTCATCTCCCTAACTCTTACTTTACTTTACTGCTTTTATTTATATATGTGATTGCATTTGTGATTGATTGTTAGTATAATTTTGTGTTGTTAATATGTGATTTAATATTAATCTTGAAAAAAAAATGATTTACATAAGTTAGAAAACACTATTCACCCCTTCTAGTGTTAAATTAGCCTTAAGGTCCATAATTCCGCAACCCACAATCCTACCTTGAATAGTGCTTTACTTCCAATACTTCCACTCAACCCAACTATAGTCGCTCGATGGACGCTGTGCCATGATTTGACTAATCAAAGCGGAACTTTCATATTGAAGATCGACATTATTATCAAGTCAAAAGAACTGTGTAAATCAGTCACATTGATATTTTTTGTTCGAGCTTAGTTATATTAACCAATAGAAAACTATCGAGTGAATCATTGCATAGTTATCCAATAACTATCAGTATGTAACCCCTTGGTGCCCCCAACAGCCATGAGTAACACACTGCCAAATATTTGGAAAGCGATACGTACTCTGGCCTCAATGGATGTATCGATATCCAGTCTCGATACACCTTGACTAGGAATATTTAAAATGATATATTTATTTTCATTATGATAAATTACTCATGGTTACAATACTTTGCAACCACTATCACAAAACATATCATTTATGGATTTTCTATTAAGTATACTTTTAATTAAATTAATTAATTAACATAAAACATTATACCAAATATATAATAGAAAGAAAACACCTTTTATTTTGAACAAAGTTGGTTTTCGAGTTAGATATATGTAACTAATTACATAATTGCCCCAAGGGCATACCCTAACTCTATCAATCTCCCACTTGCACTTGAGATCAATTATGCAATCTTATTCCAAATTCTCCAATCAGTTTCCTCAAAATCAATTGGGTCAGTCCCTCAATGAACGGGTATGCTATTATGTTTCAATGATCTACTCTGTCAATCAACTCTCTCCGATGCTGATAAACTACCTTTATCATGTGAAACAATTCGGAGTATAACTCTCGACTTCCAGTGAGCTCTAAGTTTTGTTACGAACTATATCGCGACATTGTTATCATATAACATTGTTATGAGATTCTCAACATTTGGAATCACCCTCGGCTCAGTTATAAATTTGTGCATTTATATTTATATACGTTGCTTTTATTGCGGCGTTATTCAGGGTGACGTACTTAGCATTTTCATTAAATCGGCCACATTCTTTCATTTAACATTCCAAGTTAAAGATTCTTACTTGAATTTGCTATTGACATATTGTACTCAATATCACTTATGAAAGTTTGAGTCTGAACACTCCTTTATAAGGAGTTTGTTATTTATGTAAACAATTCTCTAGTATTTCATAAATACACAAGAACGCCTCATACAACCATTTAGTGATATCTATTTGGATTTGATATTTGATTCATGTATCAAATGCATAAACAAATCACAATATCATAGACAACATAACATGTATGATAATTATGATTGTCAATGCATAAGGAATCCATCTTACATGTTCCATATTAAATATTTTAATAAGGTATCCTTGCATATCGTTTGGGACATTCCCAATATCTTTTATACTTGCTATAAATGACATCATGTACAAATCCAATGTCAAGTATTAAAACAACTACAGCTGATTCTAACACAAGTACATTGTTAATAATCAGTAGTGTGTTGTTTACTTATGATTTAGAAATATATATGTACCATTTTAACTTTCTTTCTTATATGCACGCGCTTCCTCTGCATTTTGATTGACAATCAAACCATTTGACATTCTTATCAAAAAATTTGTTCAATTTGATGATTGTCGAACGATACTTTTGTATATGTTCTTGGACCATATCCAAAATTCATAAACTTAATATCCCTTCCACTAACTTCAAGGCTTTTTGGTTACTATATGTAAACAGTTTACTCTGAATCATTATTTAGAATTTTCTGCTTCAACACATGCATACCAAAACATAAAGTCATATTATGCGATGATTTTATGAGTAAAATCCGAACCAACTTGAGCACATCGAATGGTGAATCTGTTACGTTAATTTCAACAATTTAAATTCATGTTATTATTCTTATCAATGTGGCTTACTATATTCCAACTGCATTTATCTTTTTCTTAAAGACACATTTGTGGCCATGGATCATATCCCTTCGAATACAACTATCAAAATCATATTTTGATAATGTACTTGGAATCTATTTTGGATTTGCATATCGTAGCATATTATAGAGTCAATACTCTTAATGGTTTAATTAAACAACCAAGGATTATTTATTCTTTACATTGAAAAGAAACTCACAGTTCCTTTGCTAAAAAAAAAACTCACAGTTTCTCTTTAATGTACAAGAATACTTATTAGACATTATAATGTGTTATGTTCATTTAGGTTTGATTAATTTCATTTAATCCCTAGCAATCAGTTTTATCCTTGGATCATATCCATATCCATTTTATACCAATATTTTCTTAGATAAATTCTTTTGCTATGAAGTTGGTATTTCTTGAAACAACATTTGTTTCTCAGTGCAATAGAATGGGCGTTCATAAATATTTTATGAATTACCTTATAAAACCAATTTTTCATTAGCCATCTAATGACCATCGTTCCCAAAATTCACTTGGAACAATTCATACAAGATTTTTTACGTACAATTATTAGTGCAGTCTTTCAATTCACACAATCTACCAACTTCTTAGCCTAGCATGTATAGGGGTTTCTTATAAAACCTTATCTTGTATGGTTTTGTAAACTATTCTTTGGATGATATTAATTTTAACCTTGTGTATTACTTATAAGTACAAATTTTATAGAAAGAATTTAACTCAAGTTCACTCATCATTAATCGTGCTTTGTCCAACAAAGTCTGATTACTCCTAATTAATACATCATTATGTATTATAGGTAGGACTGTAGGAGTGACCTTTGAGACTGAATCTATATTCATATGAGGTACATACGGAACTCTTTCCAATATACTCACCCATTCGATTAAATCGAATCATTTATATCGCACGTTATATTATTTTCTTTCATTTTATATTATATGAGCTTATCATAGACCTATACATGTAAATCAAATACACATATCCATGTTTGTGATAACTCATCGATGAATATGACGAAGTACTTGGAACCGTTTTGGTATTAATAGACTTACGATTGCATACATCTATATGTATCAGTCCGATGAGTTCATCAACTCTTATGACACTCAGATTGAATGGGTGCTTTGCCCTTAATTGTTTGAGATATAATTAACCAGTATCATTTGATTCATAACCATATAATAAAAATCATTTCTCAAAACTATGGCTTAGTCTATAACTCTAAAATAACTGTAAATAACTTTAGATATTTAAGTATTTCCAATGCATCACTTTTGTTATGAAAATAAATAACACATTATAGTTTTATTTCATAATGAATATTCATAATATTCACATTAAAATATAACTATGTATATTTTTCAGTGGACATTGAAAAATAGTCATTATTTCATAAATAATGTGTGGTACGTTTTAAGAAAACAATTTTCGTAACTTGATGTAATCAATAAGTGTTACATAGTACTCTCCCACTATTTTCGCTATTACTATAATATCATATTGAATTCAGAGATCCATCATTCACTTAATATATATTATTTATTTCATATACCGCAACTAGTTTATAGTGGAGAGTTCTTTGATCAAATATCTTGAACATAAAGAAATAAATCTCATAGAAAACAATTTTCTATTTGAAAAAAACTTCGAAATAGAAATCGTATTTCTTATTCCAATGTTAAGTATCAATTGTTATTATTACAATTCCTGTTTCCTATATTTCTTTATGAAGCAGAAGTGACTATTCACTCTCTTCATCCAAGTGTACTTTAAATCATATCTACTCTTGTGCATTCATTATTCTTTCTAAATGATCTAACCATTCAAAAGAAATCCCTTACTACAATATCATAACAAACTCTTTACAAAAATGCATTTGATTATCTTTAACATTTAAGGACATCAAATATGATGCACCTTACGTAAATGATCAAACTGACATTTCAGCGATCGAGTTCTTAGATTTATATTGTTGTTTTGGTCTTGTGTTACGTTTAACACAATATGGTCTTTTATTATAATCAATCAAATTGATTGCTCGATCTCGCACTTTGGTTTATTTTCTTATTTCGGATGAACTAAACTTCATCGAATATTGTACATTACAAAGTGTGATCGTTCACTATATACCATTTATATGCAATTCTATATGGATCAAATATCCATAGTATTGTATTGTTTTTTAGTTCGGGACTCATAGAATGCAATATACGGTCTCGACCAATTAAACACATAAGCGACCAAATTACAAATGTATTTAGAAGTTGATGAATCAGGCACTTGCGTAGGTGTTGAAACGTTAACATGCAATAAGCATTTATTAGTAAGTATATGTTATATTTCTATTTGTCAATCTTCAATTCAGTTCATTTGTATATCTTAATTGATAAACGTTTTATCAGTTATATTAAATGCACAAATTTATCGATGTAGATTATTATAACATTATATAACATATGTTCTTACAATATTAGAAAGGTTAAATGTTATCGGTTCATTTTTCTAATAAGGCCTCACTAGTCTTTTATGTTCCACCAAACCCTAAGTCGAACTATAGAAGTCCTTTGACTTCACTGGTGGGTATTAGGACTCGTCCGTCTTGGAATTTTGACATTGAGTTTGCACAATAAGCCATAGCTCCACGGATGATGGATAACTCATTATCGGTTGTATCATATACAACTCCTAACCCTTGGTACCTTGTCCTAATTTAGCTTCGACCTTGAGTTTGCTCAATAAATAGAAATGAAATTATTCACTCGTACTACCACATCGTGATGACTTAAGTATAGTATATGTACATTGAGTTAGCTCAATAAATACATATAGTTATGTTACCTCGTCTATTCAATACATTAATAATACTACACATAACATCCCTAGCTTGATTTTTCTCAACAACTAAGGAGTATGCAAATGATTTATTAATATATATGGTAGATGACAACATTATACTGAAGATTCATAATCTTCAATATATTATATTGAGTGATGTCGACTTATAGAATAATGTATTTCTTATCAAATACCATCATGATTCAAGTTTCGGACGCATCTGAAATCATGGTATAAATACAATACGTATGTATTTATCCCTTAAGTCTATTTGGGTTTCTTTGATGTTCCACCTTTAGTTTGTATAGTCATATTATATAAGTTTTATTATTATATAGCTTTTATATTTTAATTAACTTATATAATAGTCTTATGTATAATAATATATTAACTAAATCTTATTTAATTAATTTTAATTAACATTTGAATTAATTTTATATTATTTTAGTATAACATTTATATTAAATATTTATTATATATTATAACCTTTATAGTATAACACACACACACACACACACACATATATATATATATATATGTGCATGTGTGTGCGTGTGTATATTATTTAATTAATTAACCTTTTAATTAATTTATTTAATTGATTAACTTTTAATTTATTTAATTAAATAGTTTTAATTAAATTATAATAATTTCCAAAAAACATATTATACACACACATGTATACTTATGATATCTTAAACATTTTAAAATATCATAACATATATATCAAAAATATATAATACATGTATATATTTTTGATTAATTAACTTATTTATTTAATTAATTTTATTAATCTTATTAATATATTTAAAATTTTAAAATTAATTTATATTACTTTTCAAACATTTTGAAATTTTTTATTACATTATAACTTTATAATATATGTATATTTTATTTTAAATTTAAACTTTAAATTTTAAATATTACATTTTTAATTTTCAAACAATTTTGAAAATGAGCCCAAAGACCAATTCAAATTGGGCATTTTATATTACGGACAACCTTTAGGCTTACATGTCTGTTCGGGCCCGGCCGGTAGCCAAGTAGGGTAGAGTACTAGATTACTCAAACTCAATCTCAAACACTATGTACCTTTCTAAACACCCTACTAATTGGGCTCAGAGCTTAATAAATTAGCCCTAACATGATCGAATAGGCTATTGGGCTTCGATATCATTATTGGAACTGGGCCAACCCATTGCGGAAGTTATGGGTGAATTTCAATTTTTTTTACCATATTGGATCTTTATTGCCCTATGAAGTCTTTTAGAACATTTTTGAATTTTATTTAAATACAATATTTTATTTATTTAAATTTATAAAATGATATAATATTATTTAATTTATGTTATGTTATATATATACGTGTTTCATATACACATATATATGTGTGTGCATGTATAACATATCAATCCGTGCAAGGTATAACATGCCCGCGTGTAGATACTAGGATTTACATCGCAATGGACACGTTATCTCGTCCAATATGCAAACATATTATCTAAATATATGTATGTATATATATACTATTATTTATATATATATATTATAATTATATACATACATATATATATATTATAGTTTTGTTTAAGTAAATTTATATAAGTACATAAGTATAAATACACACACGCACACTCGCGCGCGCGCACACACACACACACACACACACACATATATATATATATACATACATGTAATCGTACGAATAAAATATCAATATTGAATATATATATATAATATAATAGACTTATTTAAATGTAAAGAAACTAGTTATAAATATATTTATAAAAAATAGTTTTTTTAAACAAAACGTAAGCAATACATGTATTTAGTTACACAGATATATTAACAATTTTTTTAATAGTTATATATATATATACAAAATATGCATAATAACCTAATATATATATATATATATTAATAAAATACTCAAAAATATTTTTATAAATATGGTAAACCATGTCTTGGTATGGCTTGTTAAATTTAATTTAATTTTAATTTTAAAGTATATTTTTAGTTAAATATCCATTCAAAAATTATTAAAATATTAATTAAAATTAATCATAAAAATTTATTTTGAATTTTAAATTTCCTGTAAGTCCTAAACGATATTTTATGCTTTGGAAAATTTTTACACACATTTAAAAATAATTTTAAAATTGTTTTTCTATTTTCGGCTACAATTTAAAAATAAAAAATGTTTTCTTTTTAATTTTTTACCGAGAGTGTCTTTATTGATGGTATTCTTGAAAGTGTATATGGATCGATAATATAGTTAAACTACGACTAGCAAGTGCGGAATTAACAATAATGGTAAATAGCAGTAATAAAAATGACACCAGGGATTTTTATACTGGTTCGAACTTCTCGTTCTACGTCCAGTCCCAGACTCCTTCTGGAATTTCTCTAACAACCCTCACTTAACCCGGAGGAACATGTATTACACCGCCTAAGCAACCGAACAGGACTTTTCCGCCTAAGCAACCGAATAGGACTTCAAATACAATTTGGTAAATTGTTTCTTGACTTTGTGTGTTCTTTGAATAACACGAATATAGTCAATGTAGTACACCCTTCCTATAATCTTCTTGATATGATGATTTGAATGTGCAAAAGATAGGAAGTAGAAAATTGAAAATCACTTGATATTATAACAATATAAGATCAGAATAGATAGAAAGAATTGGTTGTTAAAATAGTGGATTTTCATCTCTATTTATAGTGTTGAATAGTTTTAATTTAATAGTTGCAACCATTAGAAGGAGTGCAACTGTTGGTGAAGAAGACAACTCTTCAGAATTTGATATTTCATGAAGAGATGCTTCAGTTCGTCAAGTTCAAATGTTTGAGAGAAAAGTGACAGATGTCTGAATAAAGTTTGAAATTCAAAGAATAGAAGAAACAAAAAAACAGTCATTTCAGACGTCTGTATTTTAATTCAGACGTCTGTCTATGTTGACAGACGTCTGTTATTAAATTGACAGACGTCTATTTCATATAGAAATAGAAGCACTTTATACAGAGGGTTCAGACGTCTGTTATTTTATCTTTAGACGTCTGACATTGATGTCAGACGTCTGAATTAAGATACAGACGTCTAAACCTGTACTGTTTTGTTCCTTCCTTTGTTTAAGCACTTTTGAACTTGAGATATTATATAATTTTGAAAATACCTTTTTATATCTTTAAATAATTAAAGATATTTATTATTTTAAAGCATGATTTTCAAAAGTATATTTGTGTGTGTGTGTTTTATCATCATATCAGAGATTGTACAAAAATATCTAACTTAGAAATAATAAAATTTGAGAACTTGATCTTGTTGATGATATGATAATAACTTCTCTTGTAGATTCCTGCAAGAATATTTGACATTATAGTATATAGGTTGAAATATATAGTTGTCGCATTAAAATCAAAGAAGGGAGGTTCCAACATTCTCCCCCTTTTTGATGATGACAACTATATAATTCAAAGGTTAGTATAACCATACCTTTTGCTCCCCCGTCAATATGACCAATTTATATAACAGAAATGTTATTATTTCTCCCCCTTTGTCATTAACAAAAAGAGTTGTAGGGGGTGTTAGATATAAGGAGATGACAAAACTGTGAATAACAAAATAGATAAGAAGTGTAGACAAACCAAGCGTGTACCAAGATGATAAAAACAAATCAATTTTTAGGACAGAGCATTTGTTTAACCAAAACACAATGAACCAAGAGAGACATAGAAAATTATACAAATAACAACATATAAGTTTTTAAACATCACAAAAAGATACAGAATTTTTATGAAACTGAAGTTTTTGGACCAAAAGACAAACCAAAAGAAAACATCTTCTTTCACCATTCTCCCCATGTTGGAGAGGAAGGAGGAGAAGATCCATGAGAATTTTTCCACAATTGACGAAGAATTGTCTTGACATTTTTCAATTCTCGTGCATTCTCTTCGACTTTGGCATCTAAATGATCGAATCTAGAATTGATGGAAGAAAAGCCTTGTGCAATTTTTTGAGAGATTTTCTTTTGATTTTTAGAGATGGTGATGTCAGACTTGAGCTTTTCATTTTTTGTATATGTGCGTGAAGTTCCAGAAATTAGTTCAATCTCGTAATTTTTCGGGATTGAACTTTGGATAAAAGCTTGCTCAAAAGCTTCGTCTTCTCCTTCTTCATCTTCCCCTTCATCTTCATTATCCCCTTCTTTTTCAGTATCTCCTTCATCTCCATCGTGTCCGGAATTGCCTACTTTTGTTTTTCCTTTTCCTTTTTGTAAAGCTAGTTGTTCCGCTTTATAATCAGGATATGTTGGAAATGTCGGAGGAGATTCCGGTAATCCCATCAAACTAAAGAAGCGAATGTTGGATACCTTAATCTTTTCAAACTCAATTGCCGGACTTTGAATAGACAGGTCAGTTAGTATTCGAGTAATATAAGGGGCATAGACAATTGATCGCTTCTTCGAGTCGTGATAAGTACGAAATGCATCGTAAAAATATTGTGCCCAATTGATTTGTGAATTTGATAATATTGCTTGAAGCGCCTTATCTTCATCATCATAAATGATCTCATGGCTTCCTTGCCGGGGAAATATTGTTTTTATTAGCATTCTAAGCAATAATCGAGGTCGGGGACGAAGATGATTTGATCTATCTGTGGACTTTCCTGGTTCAAAAAGATGATATTCTATGTGTTTAAGATCTTCACCTTCTAACTTAAAATCATCTAAATCGACCCCATCTGAGCTACATTTTAAAATTCGTCCAATGTCAGCAGGAGTTATTTGTAGAATGTTTCCAAATACGCTTGTCCAAAGCGTTCCTTTATCTCTATGAAGCCTAATTTTTGGATTGTTGACATTTGCAAGAAATAATAGGACACTAAGTCTACAAATGTTCACTTGATTGTCTTTGAAATCAATAAGACTAGTGATCTGAGATCTATCAGTAAAGAACCTAATTTTGTACGCAGGAAAATGATCAAGGTCGTGAAAAATACCATGAAATGAAGGCAGAGAAGATAGATGTTTGTAACGAGCCATACTTCGGGGTTCATGGTAGAGCCAAGCGGCAATTTGATCTTCTGAAGGGAGAATATGAGGAGCTTGTTGAGAAGAATCCCCTTTTTGTTTCTTGTGTTTTGATTTGGGCGCCATTGTTTATTTCGAAGAAGGCTAGGGTTTTGAAATTTGATTTTGAGAAAAAATCATGTTGAAGAAGGGAAGCCGTTGGTTTGATTTATATTGTTTTCTGTCTAACAGGGTTTCAGACGTCTAAAAAATATACAGACGTCTGAAGTCCTGTAGATAAAGAATAATAAAAAGGAGTTTAGACGTCTAAAATTTTATAGCAGACGGCTAAAATGAAGGACAAACGTCTAATAAATAGTGACAGATGGCTCAGATGGCTAAATTTGAAACAGAGAGTAAAAAACAATTTGAACTAAAATCAGACGTCTGAATATTTTATGTTAGACGTCTATATTGGTGAACAGACGTCTGTTATTTTCAAACAAACGACTAATTTTATAACAGAGAATTTGAACCTTTTTATATTGATTTTTAGACGTCTGTGATACATACTTCAGACGTCTGTGTGGCTGAAAACAAAAAAAGAAGGTGTTTTACAGACGTCTGTGTAAAAGTATAGACATCTGTATGTCTGATATTGAATGTTTTTGCTTAGTTTAATGATAAAAGAAAATATTCAAATATTTATTTACTTTGAAAATAATACAAAGCAAAAATGAGTAACCAAATCAACATACAATCATATATATATTATCTACTTAGGAGTCTTCGGAGTTTTTAGAGACTTCGGAGACTTCCCTTTGGATGATTTGTGTTGATTGTGTTCATCAGACTGTTTAATGGGAGACCATTGAGGCTGACGATCCCACGAATTTGGGAAAACATGAGGACGTTGAGGTGAATGAATATGTGCATTTGTGTTGATCGGAGATGAACCACATATTTTTGCAGCACAACGTTCAAGAAAACTGAGTCGTCTACCATGACTCTTTTGCTCAAAATACATTTCACGCTGAAGATTAAGTGTTTCCCTCTGATAGTGATGTAAGTCATCTATCTTTTCCTTAGTAGTTGGAGATGGAAATAAATTTCTTCGCGTGCGTTTATTTTCTAGCGTATATCCCGTATGATGACTTTGTGGTGGACATATCGGAATATAAGCTGGAGTTGGAGTTGGAAGTTCGGAAGACCCAGAACTAGGTGTTTCAAAATCAATTGACGAATATTCAAATGAATAGGAAGGCTCATCTGAAGATGAACCGGCCATGGTATATATGAATAATGCAAAGTTAAAAAACATAATTGATTTTCTACTTTCACCTTTCTATTTGAAATAAGCTGAATGAAAGTTTTCTTCTGAATGAAAGAATTTATAAAAAACTGAAGGCTAAATAATGAATGGTTAAGATTAAAAGAAGAATAATTTAATTTTAACCAGAAAAAAAATGTGTGGATAAAAACAAGTTTTTTTATACTAACCTTTAAATAAAAACAGAATTGAGTTGAAGTAAACTTCATAAATTTTTGAATGAGATGATTCCAAGTTCTCGTCTCAATTTTACAAAAGTGTTTTCATTTAATGGTTTGGTAAAAATATCTGCTAATTGATTTTCCGAAGATATGAATTCTAGATTGATTATATCTTTTTCAATATCATCACGAAGAAAATGATGACGAATATCAATATGTTTTGTTCGTGAATGATTTACTGGATTTTTAGATAAATTAATAGCACTAGAATTATCACAGAAGATTGTAGACTTAGATAATTTAAAACCAAAATCTTGAAGAGTTTGTTGCATATAAATTACTTGAGCGCATGCCAAAGCTGCAGATATATATTCTGCTTCACAAGTATAAAGTGATACGCAATTTTGTTTCTTACTGAACCAAGATACTAGAGACCGTCCAATGAAGTGACAAGTCCCACTTGTACTTTTTCTATCCGTCCGACTTACTCCAAAATCAGCATCACTATATGACACTAATTCAAAAGGACATTCTTTTGGATAAAATAGTCCAAAATCTTTGGTTTTGTTGAGATAACGTAAAATACGTTTCACTGCTCTAATGTGTGATTCTTTAGGATCGGCTTGAAATCGTGCACACAAACAAACGCTCATCATTATATCGGGTCTACTAGCGGTTAAATATAATAATGATCCAATCATACTTCGATATAATTTTTGGTCTATACTCTTGCCATTTTCATCTTTTTCAAGATGTATGGTTGTACTCATAGGAGTTGGTTTGGCAGAAGTATTTTCCATACCAAAGCATTTGATTAAATTATTACAATATTTTTCTTGATTTATAAAAATGCCATTATTAACTTGTTTAATTTGAAGTCCAAGAAAATATGTTAATTCTCCCATGTGAGACATTTCAAATTCATTTGTCATTATTTTAGAAAATTCTTGACATAATTTATCATTAGTTGATCCAAAAATAATATCATCTACATAAATTTGAACAATTAAAATATCATGTTTCTTTTTCTTAATAAAAAGAGTTTGATCAACCTTTCCAATTTCAAAACCAGAGTCGATTAAATAACTTTTTAAACGATCATACCAAGCACGAGGTGCTTGCTTTAAACCGTATAAAGCCTTTTTAAGTTTATAAACATGGTCTGGAAATTGTTCGTGTATAAACAAGGGAGGTTGTTCAACATAAACATTTTCTTTAATAAACCCATTTAGAAATGCACTTTTAACATTCATTTGATATAATTTGAAATCATGAAAGCAAGCATAGGCTAATAGGATTCGTATTGCTTCTAATCTTGCGACATGAGCAAACGTTTCTTCATAGTCAATTCCTTCTTCCTGATTATATCCTTGTGCAACTAATCTAGCTTTATTTCTAGTGATATTACCATTTTCATCAGCTTATTTTTAAAAACCCATTTAGTGCCAATAACTGATTGATCATTCGGTCGTGGAACTAAATCCCAAACGTTATTTCTTTCGAATTGGTTTAGTTCTTCTTGCATCGCAATAATCCAATAATCATCAGTTGAGGCTTCCTTAATATTTTTAGGTTCTATATTAGAAAGAAAAGCTATATGACCCATTTGATTTAGTTGATTCCTTGTTTTAACTCTTTCATCAATTTCTCCTATTATATTTTGAATAGGATGATCTTTTAAAATTCTTGGTGGGGATTTTAATTCAGTTTCAATTTGAATTATAGAAGAAGTATTGTCAGATGCATTGTTGTCAAAAGTAGAATTTGAATTTATTACAATGTCTTCATCATCATTTGTTTTAATTTCAAATTTTCATCAAATGATACATGAAGTGTTTCTTCAATAGATTTAGTTTTTATTATTATAGATTCTATATGCTTTGCTTCGTTCTGAATATCCGATGAATATACATTCATCCGATTTTGGATCAAATTTTCCTAATTGATCTTTCGTATTTAAGGCAAAATATTTAGAACCAAAAACTTTAAAGTAAGATATATTAGGTTTTCTACCGTTGAAGAGTTCATATGGAGTATGTTTAGTTAAAGGTCGAATAGAGACACGATTTAGGACATAACAAGCAGTAGCAACGGCTTCTGCCAAAAATTGTTTTGGAACAGTGGTTCCATTCAATAAAGTCCTAGCACATTCTTGAAGTGTTCTATTTTTACATTCAACAACTCCATTTTGTTGAGGCGTTCTTGGAAATGAAAGTTATGAAATATTCCTTTCTTATTACAAAATTTCTCAAACATTTCATTTTCAAATCCACCTCCATGATCACTTCTAATGTTTTTAATTTTTAGATTTTTAATATTTTGAATACGTTTAGCAAAGATTTTGAAATTTTCAAATGTATCACTTTTGTTTTTCATAAATAAGGTCCAAGTATATCTAGAGAAGTCATCAACTATTACAAAAACATATCTATTGTGATTAATAGATTGAGTCTGAGTTGGTCCAAATAAGTCTAAATGTAACAACTCAAGAGGTTGTAATGTTGAGATGATCTTCTTAGATTTAAAAGAAGATTTAGTTAGCTTTCCTAGTTGACAAGCATCACAAATGCTAGTTACCTTAAAATTCATTTTAGGTAAACCTTTTACTAAATTGTTTTTGGATAATTTATTAATAGCTTTGAAATTTATATGACAAAATCTTTTATGCCATAGCCAAGGATCATTTTCTTTGACTAATAAGCACATATTTGTATTATAATTTATTTTCATATCCAGAATATAAATATTACGATCTCTAACTCCTTCGAAAATAAGATTTTTGTTATGATAAAAAATATTGCATTTATTTTCAGAAAATACTATGTTAAAACCTTTATCACATAATTGACTAATACTTAGTAAGTTATGTTTTAAATTTTTAACTAATAAAACATTTGTAATAAGAGGTAAATTTGATGTACCGTCATTGCTCACATCGCCTTTGCCGATGATGTAACCTTTGGAATATCTTCAAAAGTGACAGATCCTCCATCTGAGTAGATAATGTTAGTTAACATATTTTTGTCACCTGTCATGTGTTTTGAGCAACCACTGTCTAGAATCCATTTTCCTCTTTTCTTAATCGGTACCTGCAAAAAATATTGAAATTCTATTGGTACCCACTTCCTCTGTTAGGGTCCTAAGGGTTAAATCTTAGGAAGCCAAACCCAGTTGGGTTTAGAGTTCCCTTTAAAAATAAAATTTTCATTCTTATGTACAGACATAATGAAAGATTTAATGTAGTTATTCCTAATCAAATTATTATTAGTTTTTGGAACCCAAATCATAATTGATTTTGGATGAATAACTTGAAGAAGATTTTTGAGCAAATATAGATTCCTTTTTCTTAAAATTAGTATATAAAGAACCATTATTTTTAGAATGCTTTTGTATTGGTTTTTTATATCCTAACCCCTTTTTATTTGAACATGTTTGAGAATTCTCAATTATTTTAGAGAGACTCTCTCTTCCACTGTTAAATTTAGAAACGTTTTTAGAAATATTTTCCAGTTTTGTTTTTAGATGTGATACTTCTATATCAAGTGTTTTAATATTAGAGTTTAAATCATAATTCTCTTTTGCTAATTTAACATTCTCATATTTCTATCTTTCTATTTCACTGCTTAAATCAGTGAATTGAGATGTTATATTAACATAAGATTCTTGAGATTTTACTAACTCTTCCTCTAATATTTTCTTTTCATCCTTTAACACGTCAGTTTCTATTTCAGTTCTATTTAATTTTCCTAAAGCATCTTTATATTTACTCTTTAGGATTCTAAGTTTATCTAACAATTCAGAGTTTATTTCTATTAAATCGTCAAAGGTTAGATCACTTACATCATCATTTGTTGCCATAAAACAAACGTTGGCTTGTTCTGAATCACTGTCATTATCACTGTCTGACGAAGAAGATTCTGTATCATCCCATGTAACTGAGAAGGCTTGTTTCTTTTTATATTTTTCCTTTTTGAGATTATTTTCTTTCTTTCGATCAGGACAATCTTTCTTTATGTGGCCCTTCTTGTGACATTCGTAGCATTCAAGAGATGAGCTTGATGGCTTATTGAAACTCTTGTTATTTCCAAATTTATTACCCTTTTTGAATTTTAAAAACTTTTTGAAATTCTTAGCTATAAATGCCATATCATCTTCTGATTCAGAGTCTTCTTTTTCTGCTTGAAAAGCGATAGTTTTCTTGTCCTGTGCTTGTGCTCGTCTTGCCTGTAAATTTACTTCATAGGACATTATATTTCCTATTAATTGTTCTGTTTTTATGGTTGAAATATCATTAGCTTCCTCGATAGCTAAGACTTTTCGTTCCCATTCATCAGTTAAAGAGTTAAGGATTTTTGATACAACATCAGATTCAGTAAAAGTAACTTCTAAAGCTAAAAGTGAGTGATAAATATCCTGGAATCTAGAGTACATTTCACTAATACTTTCTCCTTGTTTCATTCTAAAATTTTGAAATTGGTTTTTAAGCATAGAAATCATGCTTTGTTTTACTTTATTTGTTCCTTTGTGTGTAACCTTAAGAGTATTCCAAATTTCATATCCAGTTTTACAAATACTGACTCGATTGAACTCATTTTTGTCTAAAGCGCAAAATAACATGTTCATTGCTTTTGCGTTTGTAGTAGCATCTAGTTTTTGTGTATTAGACCAAGCAGCATACCCTGTAGTAGGAATAGTATATTCAGTTTGAATGATATTCTAGGTTTCAAATCCACTAGCTTGCATAAAAATTCTCATTCTAGTTGACCAATAACTATAATTTAATCTGTTAAACAATGGTGGTCGTGTAGTGGCTTGTCCCTCAGTAAAACTGTTGCTAGTGTTATTGTCCATATTATTTAAATATAAAATAACCATGTTATAGTTATGTGATGACCTTGCTCTAATACCAAATGAAAGTGTATATGGATCGATAATATAGTTAAACTACGACTAGCAAGTGCGGAATTAACAATAATGGTAAATAGCAGTAATAAAAATGACACCAGGGATTTTTATACTAGTTCGAACTTCTCGTTCTACGTCCAGTTCCAGACTCCTTCTGGAATTTCTCTAACAACCCTCACTTAACCCGGAGGAACAGGTATTACACCGCCTGAGCAACTGAACAGGACTTTTCCGCCTAAGCAACCGAATAGGACTTCAAATACAATTTGGTAAATTGTTTCTTGACTTTGTGTGTTCTTTGAATAACACGAATATAGTCAATGTAGTAAACCCTTCCTATAATCTTCTTGATATGATGATTTGAATGTGCAAAAGATAGAAGTAGAAAATTGAAAATCACTTGATATTATAACAATATAAGATCAGAATAGATAGAAAGAATTGGTTGTTAAAATAGTGGATTTTCATCTCTATTTATAGTGTTGAATAGTTTTAATTTAATAGTTGCAACCATTAGAAGGAGTGCAACTGTTGGTGAAGAAGACAACTCTTCAGAATTTGATATTTCATGAAGAGATGCTTCAGTTCGTCAAGTTCAGATGTCTGAGATAAAAGTGACAGATGTCTGAATAAAGTTTGAAATTCAAAGAATAGAAGAAACAAAAAAACAGTCATTTCAGACGTCTGTATTTTAATTCAGACGTCTGTCTATGTTGACAGACGTCTGTTATTAAATTGACAGACATCTATTTCATATAGAAATAGAAGCACTTTATACAGAGGGTTCAGACGTCTGTTATTTTATCTGTAGACGTCTGACATTGATGTCAGACGTCTGAATTAAGATACAGACGTCTAAACCTGTACTGTTTTGTTCCTTCCTTTGTTTAAGAACTTTTGAACTTGAGATATTATATAATTTTGAAAATACCTTTTTATATCTTTAAATAATTAAAGATATTTATTATTTTAAAGCATGATTTTCAAAAGTATATTTGTGTGTGTGTGTTTTATCATCATATCAGAGATTGTACAAAAATATCTAACTTAGAAATAATAAAATTTGAGAACTTGATCTTGTTGATGATATGATAATAGCTTCTCTTGTAGATTCCTGCAAGAATATTTGACATTATAGTATATAGGTTGAAATATATAGTTGTCGCATTAAAATCAAAGAAGGGAGGTTCCAACAATTCTTTTATAAAATATAGAATATAATTTTCATAATATAATTGAATTTTATAATTGATTTATGTAATAAATTGATTTAAATAATATTCAAAAATAATAAAATATATATAAAAATTATTTTATCACCGTCGAAAATTATCTTAGCCTTAATTATTTACATATAAAATTATGTGACCATATTTGATTAAATATGATGTTATAATTAATTATAGGCTATATATATTAGTTTAATAATAAAAAATGTGTTTTTTTTATTTTAGAGCCGTACTGACCTAAGTAGTTTATGATAAAAAATTTAAAATATATATACATATAACCAAATAATTTTATGATAATATCACATGCATATTAGAATCGTCACCAAACTAACAACATATGATATATGTATATAATAAAACATTATAGGTGAGAATAAATAATTATATCATGATTAGAAATTTACCTCTATTCCAATGCCTTGAAGTACACTCTGAAATGATGATATCTACCCTTTGAAATTATTTCTGATTCAACAGGGTGCTAGTCCTTAAACCATCAACTACCAACTATCAAATATCAGCTAACTTGATTTGATTTGAGCTAAAAAGGATGGAGAATGGAGTGGGAATTTCGGCCAGCAAGAGATCAAGTGTGAAGGCTCCAAATAAAATGTAGGAGGAGATGCTTAAATAGAGGAAGGAATAGAGAGAATTAAAAATCACATCTTTTACTCAATCTCCTTTAATTTGAGCCCTCCAAAATCAAGTCAATCTCTCCGCAATTTGAGCCTCCCCTCGCCCTTGTTGTTGTCGAAGTTATCAACTCCCATGATGGGCCTTAAACCCATTTAGAGCTCGAATCAATATTTTACACCTTGAATCTAATTTAAAATGTTTATTAATATCGTATATCGATTAATGTAATTTATAACTTTTATAAATACATTTAATATTCATTTATAAAATCAAAATCAAATTTATAAATATTATATAATTTAATTAATGTATAACAATTACAAATTAATTAAATCATTTGGTCAAAGGAGAATTCATCATTTTCAATTGTGTGACTCGTCAGGTGTAAATTTGATCAGCGGTTAATATCCAACTATTCAAATATTAACATTCACACTTCACTTAGCATATGGTGTACATGTTGGCCAAATTTAACACTTACTCGGTTGTGACAATTATTTACACCAATTCTCCACGTCAAAACTATATCACTTTGGACTTATGGAATTTGGTAATGGTTAAAATTCCAAAATCGTCTGCATTCAACTTTATAGTCTAAACACAAAGTCCTTGGTTCAATAATAACAATTATTATTAAACGAAATGCTCTGGCCAGAGACTTTGAGATGATTTCAGTTGACCATGATACTAACCTCATATAACCGAGGAGACGAATCCTCTCTTGAATAGTGTTTTACTTTCAATTAATACTTCCACTCGACCTAACCATAGTCACTTGATGGACGTTGTTCCATGATTTTTCTATAATCAAAGTAGAGCATTCATATTAAAGATCGGTAGTATTTTCAAGTCGAGAAACTATGTAAATCAGCCACATCCATATTTTCTGTTTGACCTTATTTATATTAACCAACATAAAACCATCGAGTGAGTTATTTCTTTGTCATCCAATAACTATCAGTACGTAACCCCATGGTGCCTCAATCAACCATGAGTAATAAACTACCCAACATTTGGAAAGCGTTATGTACTCTAGTCTCAACGTATGTATCGATATCCAGTCTCGATACATCTTGATTAGGAATATTTAAAATGGTATATTTATTTTCATTATGATAAATTATTCACAGTTACAACACTTCGTAACTGCTATCACAAAACATACCATTTATGGATTTTCTATTAAATATACTTTTAATTAAATTAATTAATTAAAATAACACATTATATCAAGTATATAATAAAAAGAAAACACCTTTTATTTCAAACAAGATTGGTTATCAAGTTAGATATATGTAACAAAATACATAATTGCCCTTGCCCCTCACTCTATCAGCAACAATCTGCACCTTAATGGGTCTGAATTTTGACTAAATCGAAACCCAAGTCCATTAGTGTATGGATTGTTAGTGTTGGTAACATGTAATAAACATAAGTATATCAGAGAGCTATCTACAAAAACTCGCAGCGGAATAGAAAAATATAATAGAACATATGTATCGACTAAAGCTACTACCTTTGAATCAATATTATTCCTTGGATATCTAGTTGCCTTATCAGTGTCGAGCATGAATGAGAAGACTTCTCCATCTACAGTTCCCGTCTTGCACTAGTGGCCTATTCCTTTAAATCTATTATGTGGGTTATAATGAGGATGGGGTCAGAACAATGTTTTGCTGACCGGAAAATTTCATACTTAATCCATAACACTAGTTTATGCCGATTGATTTCTATTTAAGTGTTATGTCTACTATTCACGGCTTTATCCATTTAATTCCATATGCACGTACGATATATCCAACCTTCTCCGAAGTATAACTATATATATGTTTTGTGTGTATACACATACACACATACGCATATGTATGTATGTATGTATGTATGTATGTATGTATGTATGTGTATATGTATATATTTGTACTACCCAAAAGAAAACCACGACCACTTAATACTTCTTGAATAAGGAGAAGGTAGACCCAATGGCCATTTAATACCTCAACCCCAAAGTGGGTTCTCCGTAATGTAATCGCTAGTCAACTGGTCTTAGTTACGAAGGCCACTGACTCCTAGGTACGGCTCTATAATTTAATTAGTTGTATTGCTAATGCATGTCAAAGACTTATCTAAGGGTTAACTAGCCTACCTCTGACAAACAAACAACTAATTAAACTTTGAGTCTTTGCATATCTCATACATATTCTACACTAGTATGAAGCGAAATGCATCAGGACATAACACAAGTCTTTGCTAACGACCATTCAGGATCATTGGTGGTCAAAGCCTATACACCAGCCCTACTAGTAGATATCGGTCCAACAACAACACTGACATAGCCCATCGATCCCCACAACCGAAATCCTATTTAGACTTACCTAATATATGTCAAGGAAAATTCCTACTCTAGTTACTTAATACCTCTTGTTTAGAAATAAAGCAACCCCATTTCCCAATTAGGTACTTCCATAGGTTATTTAAGACTTTTTAAATAAGGAGGAGGCATATCCAATGGCTATTTAATACCTTTCATCACAAAGTAAACCCCTTGACATCCCTAAAGGTACCGAGCCATTTAAACTTCAAATCCAAGGCAAACCCTTGGTGTATTTTTCCTCGCCTATAAGCGAATGTATACCCTTTTCCCATGGGTCTTATAGTTGGAGATGTCCCACATCAGTAGTACGTATACACAACTGCTGGTAGCCTCTAGGTAAAGGGTAGGCTTATGTTGTGTAATCCTATCGACCTCGTATCCCAACTCATACTAAACTAAGCCATTTATCCTAAACTTAAATATTGGGCTAGTCTCACTAATTCACGCTCGTTACAAACGTATTATTGGGACTATATAATTTCCACTATGAAAATTATATTACCTCCTATATATTATACGCTTATTT
Organism: Allium fistulosum; assembly: GCA_030737815.1. Classification (NCBI taxonomy): domain Eukaryota; kingdom Viridiplantae; phylum Streptophyta; class Magnoliopsida; order Asparagales; family Amaryllidaceae; genus Allium; species Allium fistulosum. The sequence continues at coordinate 12,829,052 of JASFAW010000015.1, read as the reverse complement.
CCTACATTCTTCATTTCTTTCTATGTCACTTAAATGTCAGTTATTCATTTACCTCCAACTAATTGTCTGTAATAAATGGTTATTATCATTATTCAAATTAGACAATCGCTAATGACATTTATTCATTCATTTCAGATCTAACTAATTATTCCTATTCCGTTTTCTCCATAATTGTCATGTTTAATTCTGAGATTAATTCCCTTAACACATTTATACGCTCATTTGATTTTTGTAACTCCCTATTAACCGCACATTTATTACTAATGCTGCAATCATTATTTATAAATTTTGGAGTCACTACTTTTTCATTGCAACCTCCTAATCCTATGATTTACTACGTTAATATTATTTAATCATCCTAATTATGACCAGTATGAGTACCGACGTATATTTATTTATTACGCTTTATTTGTTACTCTATGTATATTTATATTTTTAATTAGTAGGCATGGTTATACATAATATATATATATATATGTTTATTTATTTATCTCGTTATTTATACATTGAGAAATCTCAGAATATACACCTATGTGTAAATTCTATAAAGAATGTTTATTTTCACATTTTAATATATTGGAGCTATCCTTTCCTAAAGAAAGAAATTATTACTGTTATAACTTTTCATAAATTACCTAAAAGTGAGACTTTTGCTCCGTTTGAAATCACAAGGAATTATCTATTTTTATTTCTATTAAAATAGGTAGTGCAAACTACGGAAAAGGACATTGGTACTTTACATATCTCTTTCATTTAGGTATATCCCTTATAATTCCAAACGGTGCATTTTTTAAACTGTGAGATTATACAGTCTATGGAAATTTACATGGAAATAAATACAACTAAATTGTACATTCAACGTTCCCAATAAATTAAAACATAGAAATTTACATTCCAAGTCAAACTAAGGCATTCCAAATGGTTACTAAACAATTTACAAGCCAATTAACATAAATCTTTAATAAACTTCACAATCTTATCAACATTATACTTTAAAATTTTAAGGGACTAATTTCCAAAAATTTTAGATTAAGGTGTATATGTCATTCCATCACAATTACATAACTTACCGGAAAATATAGGCTGGATTTCAATTAAATCTATACAATTTAAGCCTACAATTCAATAGATCTTGCATAAGCATAATAATCAAATAAAATTCAACGATATAAATTTTAGCGTTATATATAAATCATATAATTTCCCACCCAACTTCCTAGCTTTTAAAATCTCCCAAATCTAAATCCATTCCTTTAATTGACTCCCTTTTCCTTTCTATTCCAAAAATATGTATAATAAGATATATACATACCCATTAGAATTAAAAATCCAAGAGGAGATTTGAGTGAAGTGGAAATTTAGATTTATAATTATAGAGTTTACCTTTTCGCAGAATTGATTCACCTCTTTTCTTCTCTTTTATTTTCTGCCATTCGCAAATATATACATATAGCAGTTTTAGAATTTCTAGAAATAGTGGAGAAGGGAAAATGGCAGAGCTCCGCTGCTCTGTTTAGAAAATATAAGGCTAGGCCTTTTTTTATAGGTGATCGAATCAATTCTATCCATTGGATCAATATTTATTAAACCTGGCTCGTTAGAATGAGGTTCAACCCTAGCCGCTAGCACTTAAATGGTCGACCGCTCCCCATAGGCGGTCGACCGCTAGCATAGAGGTTCGACCGGTGGAGTCCACACATTAATTATCATTTATTTTATTAGATTCTTTTTTAATTTTTTTTGATCCGAAAACTTTAAAACGCTAATAACTTCTTCGTTTGAACTCTGATCGCAAAACTTTAAATATGCAGGTTTCTCAGAAAATCGGCACAAATGGAATAGTGCAAGTTTCATGTTCAAATTCCAACGTTTGCTCAAATTCCATTTTTGAGCCTTATTAATTCTTTTAATTAAAAACTGTTTAATTTACGGGATGTAACAAATTCATAAAATACCACTACAAATAAAAAATGCTAATAGAGTTCATATGTAAATGCTACTAAAAATAACATTGTGAGCTAGAATACACACTTCATTTAAAAAATGCTATTAATGTTTATAAATTGCTAGTACAATTCTTAAACTACTGCTACAATTTATAAAATATTACTATACAATAGCATTGTGAGCTAAAATACACATATTTTATCTACAAATGCTGCTACAATTAACATAATGCTACTAAAAATAGTGCCATGAGTTGAAATTTGCATACCTATTTTATTTTCAAAATGTATATATAAAAAGGATACTAGACAGTATCTTTAATGCAGTTATCTCATTCTTTCCCAATTTGAATCTACTCACGATCCTTAAACATCAGCACCACATCATCTTCAAAACATAGTTGACCTCTTTGCCACCACCAGTGCACTCCAGCCTTGAGACCATCATCGTCCACCTTTGAAACCCTAGCCGACCTCTTTTAATCCATCGCTGCCACCGTAACAACCGCCATCCATCTCCAAACTTGCTTTAGTGTTCTCCTTATCAGCCAATGATATGGGTTGAAGCCCTCCTATTGTGTGGCGTAATTTTGTCCTGCCAACTTTGCCTTTGAGATAAAGAAATAAACGGGTTATACTTATGGTTAAAAAAGACCTCAAGTTTGTCCTTAAAATTTTTTTCCTTTTTTATTAATAAAAAATGTCACGTAACACAAAAAGGGATTAACTCACCTAGTGACAAAATACAACATCATAAGTGGCAATCTTATTTTTCCAAATTATCATTATACATCCTATCTTTTGTAAAAAAAATTATACATCCCTGTTACATTTTTTCATTCATTTTCTCATTTTTTAATTCCAACTTTACCATTGTCAGTTTTTAATCACATGAAATAAACAATCGCAGCTCTAATCATTAATTAAGTACCTAATCTTTAATCGCAATCCCCGCACTATCATTAACCTTAATCATACAATATTTAACCATAATCGAGCATCGGTTGATTGCGTGAGGTGGTCATATATATATATTTCAATGTTTTTTATTTTAGATTTGAGTATTTGTTTGTTTTGATGTTTATTTTGTTTGTTGTATTTTCTCGAATTGATCGGGTTTTTTCATTCAATTTTTTTATTCATTTGTTTGTCAATAATGGATTCAGGGTTAAAATTTTTGTTATGATAGAAATTTTATTCAATTTATTTATAAATATTTACCTGCAATTACTTGTTTGGAAAATATGTAATTAGAAAATATTTGCTAAACAAATAGAAAATTTTAGTCTAGTAATAATTTGCTTAGAAAATTTTTATCTGGAAAATATTTGTCAAACTAATGTTTGTTACATTAATGTTTGATATATATATTTTATATTGATTTTTTTGTTCTGTTAAATTAATATTTGATATATGTTTTTGTAGGCCTTCCACTGTTGATGTTCTTGTTATTTTGTGACGCCCCACCTCTATACTCACGCTAGCCAAGGACACTACGGGGTAATGCCGTCGACTAGCATGAAGAATAAGGCTGTTGAGGAGCGACCATCTGTGTAATTGCTTTGTGCAAGTACCGACATGTCAGATAATATAACTTACAAGAGAAAATCCGACATATCAAATACAAACTCAAAGCTACCACACAGTGGCTGAATGGCCTTCAGAAACAAATATAGAAATAAACATAACACAAATCATTCACAGACATTCATATCACAAGGGCGGAATCAGATATGAATATATCACATAAAAGTGTACATCAAAGTAGGGGTTAAATTAGATCCACTACATCACAAAAGAATAGATACAAGTGCTAGACAAAAGAATAATTATAACTCAAGGAGTCTCTATTTCAAATGTATAATGACAAAAACTACTAAACTATGTAGTTAGACAAAAGTCAGAAGATGATCCCAGATAAGGAGTCAAGCAGAAGCACCTGTAACATCTCGGTCTGACCCGAGTATTATTTAAGAAGAAAATAATAAACGGATTAGTCTAGCTATAATTATCATAAATAAAATGAGAATTGAGTAGAGATATAACAAAAACGTATGATAACAAAAATGTCAAACTGTGACAAATATACTTTAAACAACAACAAAATCATACAATATCTCAAGAATCTCAAAGCACCAAAAAGAGTGTCATATTCTTTATTTTATTCACCAAACCCCAAATATTGACAAACATATCATTGCTAATCACAAAAAGAGGTGAAACACAAATTCTACAAATCATCAACTAGAAATCCAGAAATCACAAAGGGGGGGAGGCCTATCACAAACGGGAGCATTAAAACTCACCAACACGTATATCACAAACGGAACGCTATTCCATGGTCGCTAACCATAAATTTTGAGCCGAAGCTCCACAAACGGCCCAAAGACCACGGGTCGCTACCCCGCCAAATTTGAGCCGAAGTTCCACAAACGGGGTTTTTAGTCCCCACACAAACAAATAGACATCGCACATCGCTAGTATAAATCACAAAATGATCATCATCGATCAATAAAAAGTATGAATTACACTAAGCTAGTAAATATATGAGTTTAGCTTCATGTCCCATAACCACTAGATTAACTTAAATATTTAATAACAAATTGTAGATTTCCACTCGAAAATTGTCACAAGAGTTCAATTGAACAAGTCCAAGAATTAACCGACGAAGTGAACGCAAGCGTTTCATACCACCTGTTTTACTAAGCCGTTTAATTAGATTTCTTATACGAATGAGGTAAATTTTTGTATATACTAATAGATTGGAAAACAGTTTTGAAAACAAGCTTTATATTTAAAAATAGAGTTGAAATCATCTTTGAAAAAGAGTTTGAATATTTTCTACTAGTATAGAAAACCCTTATATTTTAAAGTGACAAATCACAGAAATGATTGTAGAAACAATCAATCACCAAAATCCACATTCGAAGACGTGAATCAAATCCAAAGAAATCAATATCGAATCCATCAAAATGGATATTCTCAAAATTCCCGAAAAAGAAGTCATCGAAGTCGACAAAGGTGATAACAACTAAAAGGATCTACAAAAATCGATAAACAATGGTAATTCACCAAAAAGAAGTAGGCAAATATGCAAATCTGGCTGAGACAGTAGATTCAGTCGACTGGCTCTCTGAGTTCAGTCGACTGGCCCAATGCCTGGAAAAATCTCGGGTTCCAGGTCAGTCGACTGTACTTAGAGAGCCAGTCGACTGGACCGAGCCTGGAAAACTCTCGGGTTCCAGGCCAGTCGACTGGACTCAGAGAGCCAGTCGACTGGACCATGTTTTCCAGTATTTCCAGCCTAGCCCGGTGAAGGGCAAACTCTCAACAATTTGCGATCGGACGAGCAATGAGCGCTAGGGGTTTATGCCAATCGACAACCCAGCCCTATAGGCTCTTCGATACACCACCAAAAGCATGTTCATACTTCAAAGCTAAGATTTTTATAGTTTTGACTTCAAAACACCAAAAATTGAAATGTTCACCAAATCAATTCAAATCAAAAGCAAATGAACATGAATAGATGTTAGGAATTCATACCTAACAACAATGATAGAAATAGACAAAGATGTGAGTTCAAAAACTCACCTTTAAACCCAAAAACGATGAAGGAGAAGCTTGAAAGCAAAGGAAGATCAACTACTCTTCAACTTCAACTCTAGAAACTCCAATCTAAGTCTAAAAGCAATAATTTCCAAAATTAGTGTCTCGCCCCACCTCTATGCTCATAATAACAAAGAGTATTAAAGAAATACTGTCTATTATTACGAAGAATAAGGCTGGATAGGAGCGACCATCCGTAATTGGCCTTACACTAATATTGGTTATCTCGGTAGGAGTGGTATATACTTTTTTTTTTCATCTATTATTTATTTACTCCCATCGACATATCCAATTATCAGTATAAAACAAACTACGATAGTTCATAATAGTTTAGGACATTAGATATAACAATAACACAGATAATATAAATGCGGAACACAGATAAAAACAAAAGTCTCATATATATATAACTGATGTCAGTTGATACATAATTGACACAATACATATGATACAACTACAACTGTCGACTCTAGAAGTTATATATACAAGTACATTATCAACTAATATACATGAATACATATCGTTCTATACAATGACACGACTACTACAAAATGACACTGACAGCTTCAGAAGATGTGAAAAGTCTTCATATCCTGAACAGCAACTCAAAGAAAGAAAATCTACAACCTGAAATACTCGGGTCTGACCCGAGTATTACATTCAAAAGAAAATAATACCCAAGTCAGTCTAATTCAAACCAGTTTATTAGTGCATAAAGGCAGTAATAATTTAAATAGACGACAGTCACAATAATTCCCGTCTATCCAATTCTTTAAACAAAGAAACCGGATAACGGTCAATATAACACTTAACAGTGTTTAACAAAAATCAGCAGGTTTAAATCATCAACATAGATAAATAAACAATTTATCAAATCGACTAAATCAATTTAAAGCCATTGAAATTGTCACTTTAAAACCATCAAAACTCGATTGGCTGCCGTACACGCACGCGTGTACGGCCTCGCCAATACAGCATAAAAGATCAATGCATCACGACACAAAAGAAATATTAATTCAAAACTGTCGGGTTTGGGTGGCTGCAGTGCACGCACGCGTGCACTGCCTCGCCACAACAGCATATAAAGAGAAAGCAACAAGGCACTAGGCCAATGTAAACGTGCAAACCTTTTACATGCCTATGAGTCTGGGATTTGTTTCACATACTTTAACTTGGTTTTAATGCACACGCACACTATAAATGCACGAAAATAGGAGGTTATGGACCAGCACTACTACATGTGAACACGTGTATACAATACTTTCGCGTACTACCTGTTTGTACGCAATTATTTAACTGTACCCAAGCAAAATGACACGCGAAGAATCCAGTCATGTATATTAAATGTACCTCTTAAATACAGTGCTAATGCACTCGAACTACAAAATATGACACGCTAGATAAATTGAATAAAATTTCAGACATGGGCTCAACCTATATTTTAATGCAAGCCATAAATACAACTAATGTTTTTTTTTTCAACACTTCATGTATACCAGTTTAAGGTAATTATTACTGTGACCAGGCTCACATAAATATACACTATTCATGCGAATATAGCTAAAAGCATGCACACGAGAATAACATCTGGCAACAAATTTATGTGCACAATACTTCAAGGTCCTACAATGCTAGTTCTACTTAATTGTATATCAGGGTCTTATATTGAGAAGCCATACTTCTTCTAATACAAATGTGTCAACTCCTGCAAGTTTCTCTTGAACAGATACAACATGATTGACCTGGCACTTTATTTATATATGCATGCACATAGACGGTACCTATAGGAAGCAACGACCCGAGATGTGTGATGCAAGAAAAAAATGACTTCAACAAGTTGATAAGCAACCAAGACAGGGGACACAATGCTGTACCGACAATGCAAGTCTAGGAGAAAACAACCAGACTACTTCAACACAATCAGGTACATGCTGGTGCAAGATAACATGTATAAATATGTAGTCAGACTTTCAAATGGACACATGAACATGTACACAATGACGACCAGAAAAACTACAATGAATATCCAGACTCGATGAAACTACACTGCAGAGGCAGCAAAATTCGCATCAATGCCCAACCCAAATGAACTACATGATGTATAAGTATGCAGCGACGACAACAGTAAATATATTCAGTGCCAAGACCACAATGAACATGTACAGGTAAGATGAGGATGTAATGAAGCCAATATGGCAACCAAGCAAGCACAGGAATGCATAGTGCAACTCAAATGCAATCGAAAGTCTCAACCCAAATACAACTGAAACAACAATACCAACCAGTCATAGCAGTTTCGAACAAAAACAGAGTGAATATCAACTAACAGTGACAACGCCGAAGTCACGGTGGAAAACACAATTAGAGTTAAGGCCGAAGACAATAAACATCTGTCCAAGTCAAACTAACTCATCAACATCATAACGAACTAAATCGCTTCGAATAAACAAAGTCATGATGGCCACAAAAATCAAAACCGAGAGCATCAAGTATAGGCAAAAATGAAAACAGATGGACAAACCAATGTCGCAGTGGACCATCAAAACAAAATCAAAGCCGAGCTTAATATCGCCAGAGAAATGGTAAGAATCGAACTACACAAAATTACAGCCAAGCATAGTTAAATTAGATGTGAGTTGAGAGTACTCACCTTAGCATCGACGAGGTCGCGCGCGAGATAATCGAAGACGAAGCGAGGTCTTCGAGGGATTGAGCTCGTCACAACGAAGCCGTAGCCTCGAATAAGAATTGACAGTGCAACACGCGAATTCCAGAATCGACGAATAGAAGGAGCGCGCAAAGCCATAGCAAGCACAAATCACCTTCTCAAGCAAAGCCGAGTACTAAGGGGAACGAAGCCCCAAATCAGAAAAACCCTAAATCTCGTGAGCCTCCACAAGCAAGCGGAAACGAGATCATCTCAAGGCAATCGAGAAGCACGAAGTTCCAGACAGCAAGAAGAGCACAAGCCCTAATTTTCAGATCGAAAGAAGAGGCCGCCATTTATTTTTCCAGAGCAAATAAAGGGAGCGAGCCGATACAAACAAAAGAAGGGGCTGGCCTATTTTTAGGGTTATGAATGGAATCAAGAGAGGAATTGTGAATGGCCTTAGATAATTATCACGGCATCAACAAATATGGGCCACGATTTAAAATGTAAAGCCCACTCAACACTTAACGAATATCACTAAAGAATTTTACTTAATATAAATTCCAACCAGCAATTAACCATCCATTTGATCGTCATTAGACAATAATTTAATTACACCCAATCCCGGGTTGTTACAGACTCCCCTCCTTGAAGAAATTGCGTCCACGCAATCATAGGGAATAAATGGATAAAAGGTAACAACCAAAAGAGTGTGGCAATGTCGAATGTACAAGCAAAGCAAGTGTCAGCAGGGGAAGTATTAGAAATGAAATCAAAAGGTCCGACTGATTCAAATCAAAAGAATCAACATCGTGGGGATTAAGGAATCAAAATCAGACGACTGTCTAAAGCAAGAATCAATCGAGTTCTAGCAACTAAAAGAGAAGGAAAAACAGAGCAGAAATCCCATACAGAGCACGAATTGAATGTGAGTAAATCGAATTACTCACCTGAATCGCCAGAGAAAAAGACGAAGCTCAAATCTCAAAAGTCTCAAATATTCAAACATCAAAACGATAATTGAATTTTCAAATCGCAAATATTTACTTATCTCAAACGATAATCAGAAGACAAAACAAATATCTGATTATCTCATACGATAGTCAGAAAACAAATATTCAATTATCAAAACGATAATCAAATTTCTCAAATCAACAAATATCTGATTATCACAAACGATAATCAAATTTCTCGAATCAACAAATATCCGATTATCACAAACGATAATCAAATTTCACAAATCAACAAATATTCGATTATCACAAACGATAATCAAATTTCAAATTCAACAAATATTTAATTATCTAAAGCGATAATTAAATTCGAAATCAGCAAATATTTAATTATCTAAAGTGATAATTAAATCTCAAAGCAACAAATATTTAATTATCTAAAGCGATAATTAAATCTCAAAGCAACAAATATTTAATTATCTAAAGCGATAATTAAATCTCAAAGCAACAAATATTTAATTATCTAAAGCGATAATTAAATCTCAAATCAACAAATATTTAATTATCTAAAGTGATAATTAAAACAACAAATATCCGATTATCAAAAACGATAATCAGAACTCATATCAACAAATATCTAATTATCACAAGCGATAATTAGAAACAACAAATATCCGATTATCAAAAACGATAATCAGAACTCATATCAACAAGTATCTAATTATCACAAGCGATAATTAGAAATAACAAATATCCGATTATCAAAAACGATAATCAGAACTCATATCAACAAATATCTAATTATCACAAGCGATAATTAGAAACAACAAATATCCGATTATCAAAAACGATAATCAGAACTCATATCAACAAATATCTAATTATCACAAGCGATAATTAGAAACAACAAATATCCGATTATCAAAAACGATAATCAGAACTCATATCAACAAATATTCAATTACTTGCAGATAATTGGAAACAACAAATATCTAGAAATCAATTAAGAAGACTAGAAAATCAACATAAAAGTTTGGATCGATCCCATCAGATGGCGAGTTTTTAATTCGCCGCACGTGCATCTCATATGGCCGAAGCCTACCAAGTACTCAACATAATTTTTGGCGCCCATCAGATTGACCCGGAGGTCCGCAGAGTGACCCGAAGGTCTAGTACTGGTATTTGACCCGAAGGTCCGCAGAGTGGCCCGAAAGCCCAACAAATGACCCGAAGGTCCAACAAATGACCCGAAGGTCCTCATAGTGGCTCGAGAGCACACGAAAGTATCAAAATGTTTCAATTAACGAGTCCGGAATTAACCGAAATAGCAAACGCACATGTCCCATACCACGTGTTTTACTAAATCGTTTGATTCTCTTCATCGTTTCCTTGAAAGTGTGAAATCATCAAATTCATCAAAGCAACAGATATTCAATTAACGAGTCCGGAATTAACCGAAATAGTAAAAGTGTGGTTCCATACTCCGCACTTTTGCTAAATCGTTTAAATCACTTCATCGTTTCCTTGAAAGTGCAAAATTGTGTATTTTGTAAAAATGCACTTTACATTCTCAAACGGACAAGTCCGGAATTAAGCGAATCAGTAAAAGAAAGGGGTCATAGTCCTCGATTTTGCTGAAACGTTTAAATCGCTTCCTCATTCTTTTGAAAGCGCAAACTGTTAAAATTTCTGAAAACAATTTATTTATTTTGTAAAAATAACAATTCACATTCTCAACTGGACAAGTCCGGAGTTAAGCGAAACAGTAAAAGAAAGGGGTCATAATCCTCGATTTTGCTGAATCGTTTAAGTCGCTTTCTCATTCTTTTGAAAACGTAAACTGTTAAAAATTTATAAAACAATTTTCATTTTAGAACGATTTTCCAATCACGTGATTAAAGCAGTAAATCAGTAACAATTTCGATAAGGAAACTGTACTTCTCAAAATACCGTAAAAACGGTTACAAATCAGCATTGCGGTATAACCGCTTGAAAATCCGCTTTTAAAAGTTTGACTGTTACTGAAGTCAAAGCAACAGTAATTTTAAAACATCAAATATCTCATCAAAATAATTCACATCTAAATGTGACGTCAGTGAATTTTCATTCATTAAAATTGTCAACAAAACACCGTGCCTCAAAAATTCAGCATCGGTGTAAAAATCCCGTTACAAAAATAACGGCAACAAAATACGTTTCATAACCTAGCATCGGTTCAACGTAAAATAAATGCAGTAACGTGCAATTCAAATTGTGCACGTACTACAAAATGAACAAAGAAACTATCCGAAGGTATCTTCAATGAAGATAATTTAAAACAGCAAAAATCTAATCAATAGATGATTAGTACAAAAGAAAGCCAGCGGAAATTTCAGCAAGAATCACATAACTGCAATTTCTTCGAATCCTCAATTCGGATTCGAAATTCTCAAAGAAACAAAATAATTACAGCTATGTAAACAACAATTGAAATTCATATCGATTTCGTATTTTGATTTTTTTTTTTAATCAAAAAGATTATCAGTTGTACTCAGCGAAGACGGTTTCACTGTTTCCGCTGCGTACTCTGATAAATAGAACACAAATCAATCATATCCTCAGAACACAATTTCACTTTTATTTTTAAATAAAGTTATTTAAAAATTTCATCCAAATTTCAAAACTTTAGTTTTGACTCAAATCACAATAAAACATCGACCAATAGTTGTAACATATGTTCCTTCCGAGTTAAGTTTTATATTATGTCCATAAACCCCAAGCTCTGATACCAACTGTCACGCCCCACCTCTATGCTCATAATAACAAAGAGTATTAAAAGAAATACTGTCTATTATTACGAAGAATAAGGCTGGATAGGAGCGACCATCCGTAATTGGCCTTACACTAATATTGGTTATCTCGGTAGGAGTGGTATATACTTTTTATTTTTCATCTATTATTTATTTACTCCCATCGACATATCCAATTATCAGTATAAAACAAACTACGATAGTTCATAATAGTTTAGGACATTAGATATAACAATAACACAGATAATATAAATGCGGAACACAGATAAAAACAAAAGTCTCATATATATATAACTGATGTCAGTTGATACATAATTGACACAATACATATGATACAACTACAACTGTCGACTCTAGAAGTTATATATACAAGTACATTATCGACTAATATACATGAATACATATCGTTCTATACAATGACATGACTACTACAAAATGACACTGACAGCTTCAGAAGATGTGAAAAGTCTTCATATCCTGAACAGCAACTCAAAGAAAGAAAATCTACAACCTGAAATACTCGGGTCTGACCCGAGTATTACATTCAAAAGAAAATAATACCCAGGTCAGTCTAATTCAAACCAGTTTATTAGTGCATAAAGGCAGTAATAATTTAAATAGACGACAGTCACAATAATTCCCGTCTATCCAATTCTTTAAACAAAGAAACCGGATAACGGTCAATATAACACTTAACAGTGTTTAACAAAAATCAGCAGGTTTAAATCATCAACATAGATAAATAAACAATTTATCAAATCGACTAAATCAATTTAAAGCCATTGAAATTGTCACTTTAAAACCATCAAAACTCGATTGGCTGCCGTACACGCACGCGTGTACGGCCTCGCCAATACAGCATAAAAGATCAATGCATCACGACACAAAAGAAATATTAATTCAAAACTGTCGGGTTTGGGTGGCTGCAGTGCACGCACGCGTGCACTGCCTCGCCACAACAGCATATAAAGAGAAAGCAACAAGGCACCAGGCCAATGTAAACGTGCAAACCTTTTACATGCCTATGAGTCTGGGATTTGTTTCACATACTTTAACTTGGTTTTAATGCACACGCACACTATAAATGCACGAAAATAGGAGGTTATGGACCAGCACTACTACATGTGAACACGTGTATACAATACTTTCGCGTACTACCTGTTTGTACGCAATTATTTAACTGTACCCAAGCAAAATGACACGCGAAGAATCCAGTCATGTATATTAAATGTACCTCTTAAATACAGTGCTAATGCACTCGAACTACAAAATATGACACGCTAGATAAATTGAATAAAATTTCAGACATGGGCTCAACCTATATTTTAATGCAAGCCATAAATACAACTAATGTTTTTTTTTTCAACACTTCATGTATACCAGTTTAAGGTAATTATTACTGTGACCAGGCTCACATAAATATACACTATTCATGCGAATATAGCTAAAAGCATGCACACGAGAATAACATCTGGCAACAAATTTATGTGCACAATACTTCAAGGTCCTACAATGCTAGTTCTACTTAATTGTATATCAGGGTCTTATATTGAGAAGCCATACTTCTTCTAATACAAATGTGTCAACTCCTGCAAGTTTCTCTTGAACAGATACAACATGATTGACCTGGCACTTTATTTATATATGCATGCACATAGACGGTACCTATAGGAAGCAACGACCCGAGATGTGTGATGCAAGAAAAAAATGACTTCAACAAGTTGATAAGCAACCAAGACAGGGGACACAATGCTGTACCGACAATGCAAGTCTAGGAGAAAACAACCAGACTACTTCAACACAATCAGGTACATGCTGGTGCAAGATAACATGTATAAATATGTAGTCAGACTTTCAAATGGACACATGAACATGTACACAATGACGACCAGAAAAACTACAATGAATATCCAGACTCGATGAAACTACACTGCAGAGGCAGCAAAATTCGCATCAATGCCCAACCCAAATGAACTACATGATGTATAAGTATGCAGCGACGACAACAGTAAATATATTCAGTGCCAAGACCACAATGAACATGTACAGGTAGGATGAGGATGTAATGAAGCCAATATGGCAACCAAGCAAGCACAGGAATGCATAGTGCAACTCAAATGCAATCGAAAGTCTCAACCCAAATACAACTGAAACAACAATACCAACCAGTCATAGCAGTTTCGAACAAAAACAGAGTGAATATCAACTAACAGTGACAACGCCGAAGTCACGGGGGAAAACACAATTAGAGTTAAGGCCGAAGACAATAAACATCTGTCCAAGTCAAACTAACTCATCAACATCATAACGAACTAAATCGCTTCGAATAAACAAAGTCATGATGGCCACAAAAATCAAAACCGAGAGCATCAAGTATAGGCAAAAATGAAAACAGATGGACAAACCAATGTCGTAGTGGACCATCAAAACAAAATCAAAGCCGAGCTTAATATCGCCAGAGAAATGGTAAGAATCGAACTACACAAAATTACAGCCAAGCATAGTTAAATTAGATGTGAGTTGAGAGTACTCACCTTAGCATCGACGAGGTCGCGCGCGAGATAATCGAAGACGAAGCGAGGTCTTCGAGGGATTGAGCTCGTCACAACGAAGCCGTAGCCTCGAATAAGAATCGACAGTGCAACACGCGAATTCCAGAATCGACGAATAGAAGGAGCGCGCAAAGCCATAGCAAGCACAAATCACCTTCTCAAGCAAAGCCGAGTACTAAGGGGAACGAAGCCCCAAATCAGAAAAACCCTAAATCTTGTGAGCCTCCACAAGCAAGCGGAAACGAGATCATCTCAAGGCAATCGAGAAGCACGAAGTTCCAGACAGCAAGAAGAGCACAAGCCCTAATTTTCAGATCGAAAGAAGAGGCCGCCATTTATTTTTCCAGAGCAAATAAAGGGAGCGAGCCGATACAAACAAAAGAAGGGGCTGGCCTATTTTTAGGGTTATGAATGGAATCAAGAGAGGAATTGTGAATGGCCTTAGATAATTATCACGGCATCAACAAATATGGGCCACGATTTAAAATGTAAAGCCCACTCAACACTTAACGAATATCACTAAAGAATTTTACTTAATATAAATTCCAACCAGCAATTAACCATCCATTTGATCGTCATTAGACAATAATTTAATTGCACCCAATCCCGGGTTGTTACAATTAGGTTATAGGAAATTTCTGAAATTGGAGAGAGATTGAGATGGAGAAGAAGAAGGAGATGCTTAGCAAAGCTTCTCTTTGATTTTGGAGGTAGAACTTGAATTTGCAAAGAAACTAGGGCTTAGGATTTTCTAATCTCTTTTCTCTTCCCCCATTTTTTCTAAAGCTTGAAGTGTTAGGAAATATTAGAATGAATGAAGAGGAGAGGGGGTGGAGTTAGGATACAAGGTGAGTTGGGTTAGTGGGCTGAAACCCAAAACCAAGCCCAAAGCCCTAAGTGAAAACATCAAAATTTTACTCAACTCCAAACATATCGATGTTTATACTTAAAAAGGTCACAAACACCATTTCGGACTCAGTGGAAGTGGTCTCGAGTCCCAATTCGACTGTTTGGAAAAAGTAGCTTTCGGACCTACATCAGACTAACGATGCTATATTTAAATAAATCATTTAAATATACAATCGTAAAATATGCGGGTTGTTACAGACTCCTCTCCTTAAAGAAATTGTGTCCTCGCAATCTTTAAGAAATAAGTAAGAAATAACAACCATAAAAGCATATAAACACAAAAGGAAGAAATTTGAAATAAGAAGTTCACCTTAAGGAGCACGAGAGAGCAAGTCCGGATGTGATCGCTCGATGAATTCTCTGGATTCCCAAGAGCAATCCTTAGGATTTGAGGACCATTGAACTTTCACAAGAGGAACATCTTTATTTCGAAGGCATTTAACCTCCATAGCAATGATACGAATAGGATGTTGCTCATAAGTCAAATTAGGCGAAACTTCAATTTCTTCAATAACACCCGGCTCAAGAATAGAATCGGAATCTCGAAGGCATTTCCGTAATTGAGAGACGTGGAATACGTCATGAATAGCAGAAAATTGAGCCGGTAACAAAAGTTGATAAGCCACGGAACCAATGCGTTCGGTGATGGGAAATGGGCCAATATATCGAGGTGCTAATTTTCCCGATCGACTGAAACGCACAACACCCTTCATAGGTGAAACACGAATGAACACGAAATCTCCCACAGAAAATTCTAATTTCCTTCTTCGATTATCGGCATAGGATTTTTGCCTACTTTGAGCTTCTTTCATCCTATGACGAATAAGGTCAATCTTTTATGTGGCATCTCGAATAAAATATGGACCTAAAACTAGCTTCTCACCGGCTTCAAGCCAACACGAAGGAGATCGGCAAGGCCTTCCGTAAAGTGCCTCGAAAGGTGCCATACCAATACTAGATTGGAAGCTATTGTTATAGGAAAACTCAACAAGAGAAATATGATCTTCCCAACTTCCACCAAAATCAAGAACACATGCACGAAGAAGATCTTCAAGAGTTTGATTCACACGCTCGGTTTGTCCATCGGACTGAGGATGATAAGCGGTGCTAAAATTAAGCTTCGTTCCCAAAGCTTTTTGAAGACCTTTCCAGAATCCACTAGTAAACAATGGATCACGATCGCTAACAATAGAAGTAGGAACTCCATGCAATCTAACAATTTCCTTGACAAAGAGTTTAGCAAAAATAGGTACGGTCCGATTGGACCGAACGGGAAGAAAATGGGCGGATTTTGTAAGTCTATCTACTATCACCCATGGGCTATCATGGCCCAAACGAGAACGGGGAAGACCATCAATAAAGTTCATGGAAATTTGATCCCGCTTCCATATTGGAATTTCCAAAGGTTGCAATAACCCACCGGCCTTTGATGCTCGGCCTTAACGAGTTGGCAAGTCATGCAACACTTAACAAAGTTAGCAATATCAGATTTCATTCCCTCCCAATAATAAAGTCGCTTCATATCCGCGTACATTTTACTACTACCGGGATGAATGGTAAATTTAGAACGATGAGAATCTTCTAAAATATCTTTACGAAGATCACAAATATTTGGCACGATAAGTCTACCAAATTTTCGAATGCCGCCACGAACATCAAAATCAAAGTCTTTCAAACCTTCAATATCAATTTTATCCCTACAACTTTGGCTAAGAAGAACCAATTCGGGATCATGCATTTGAGCTTCAAGAATGCGGTCTAAAAGAGAAGGATGAGCCTCAAGGCTAAACAAAACAAGAGATGAACATGAATTGGATTCACGATCTCGAATCTCACAAGTGGATAAAGTTGCGAGATCATTCCACTCGGATATCATCATGGAAACAACCGCTTGTTGTTTACGACTAAGGGCATCGGCAACACGATTTCCCTTTCCGGGTTTTAGAGAATATCAGGATCATAAGATGCAAGGAACTCGAGCCAACGTTGTTGACGCAAATTAAGTTCCTTTTGAGAAAATAAATACTTCAAAGATTTATGATCGGTATAGAGAACAAATTTCTCTCCCAAAAGATAATGACGCCAAATTCTAAGGGTGAAAACAATAGCCGCGAGCTCTAAATCATGAGTGGCATATTTAGTCTCGGCAGGCTTTAATTGTCTAGAAGCAAAAGCGATAACGCGTTCCCTCTGCAATGGAACAGCTCCCAAACCAACACGACTAGCATCGGTGTAAACAATAAAGTCTTGGTTCCCTTCAGGAATCACAAGAATAGGAGCATCAGAAAGGAGTTCTTTTAATTTTTGAAATGAAGCTTCGCATTTGTCTGACCAAATGTATTTAACTCCCTTTTTGTCAAACTAGTAAGAGGTATGGAAATCTTGGAAAAGTCTTTTATGAACCGACGGTAATAGCCCGCCAATCCGAGAAAGCTACGAATTTCCGTCACACTCTCCGGTCTCTTCCAATTTTGAATCGCTTCAATCTTTGAAGGATCCATGGAAATTCCGGATTCAGAAATAATATGCCCCAAAAATTTCACACGAGATTGCCAAAAGTGGCATTTAGAAAAAATTTCTTTCAATTGGTTGCTCCTAAGAGTTTCCAACACAATCAGAAGATGATTTTCATGCTCTTCCTTGGTTTTAGAATAAATAAGAATATCATCTATAAAGATAAGAACAAATCGATCGAGGAAGTCTTTGAAAACTCGATTCATAAGGTCGACGAAATAAGCTGGAGCATTCGTCAAACCAAATGGCATAACAAGCCATTCATAAGATCCATAACGAGTACGGAACGATGTCAAAGGAATGCTATCCTCTGCAATACGGAGCTGATGAAAACCGGTTGCTAAGTCTAACTGTGAAAAGACTCTAGCACCACTAAGTTGATCGAATAAATCATCAATCCGAGGTAAGGGATATTTATTCTTGATGGTGAGATCATTAAGCTTGCAGTAGTCGACGCAAAGCCTAAGTGTACCATCAGATTTCTTCACAAAAATAGCTGAAGCACCCCATGGAGAGGAACTAGAATGAACAAACTGTTTTGCTTCCAATTCAGATAATTGTTTACACATCTCCTCATTTTCCTTATTGGACATACGATAAAGAGGATGAGTAATAGGTTGAGCTCTAGGGATTAGATTAATTCTGAACTCAATTGCTCGCTTAGGAGGTAATCCTAAAACGGGCTCAAATATGTCGGGAAATTCACGAACAATGTGGATGAGAGAAATAACATCTTCCTCATCATCATTATCGTCATAATGAGGATTTAGAGAGTACAAGGATGCTTTCGAATTGGAATCTGAATCTTTAAGAACAAGAGAAATCTTCTTAACAGACTGAGGATGTCGAAGATATATAATCCACTCAGGACATAAGATATGGGCTTCATAACGGTTAAGCCAATCCATTTCCAAAATCATTCCAAAGCCAAGGTAACGCATAACATGCAAATCGGCATGGAAGGAGTAATCACATAAAATAATCTCGACATCTTTACACAATAAACTGAGTGTTGCGGATCCACAAACCAGATTCGCAATCCTTAATGAAGTCATCAAGCCAATAACATTCAAAGACAAAGCATCAACAAGTTCTTTTGATATAAAAGAGTGAGATGCACCCGTATAAAAAAGAACTCGAATGGGAAAATCACGAAATATAATAATGCCATCAAGGATAGAATGAGAAATACCTTGACCATGAGAGGTGTTAGCAGGGGATTGTACACCATCCTTCTTGCTTTGAAGTTTGGGACACAAAGATATAGTATGACCCGAACTCTTGCAATAGTGGCAAGACAGAGACTTCGGACACTTGTTCGCATAGTGGTCCTTAGAACCACAATTATAACATTCTCCTCGACTAGAAGTAGGAGTCTTTGCTACTGAAGTTGCTTGCTTCCCTTTCTTGTTGGGATTAGGCTTGAATTTAAAAGGTCTCTTCTTGTTGGTGTTATGTTTGACCTCAACATCACTTTCTTTATCGGCATCTTCGAGTCGAAGAGCGATATCAACTAACTGATCAAAAGAAACTTCTAATTTCAGAAGTAATGGCTTTTTGAGGCTCTTGTTCAAGCCATAAACAAATCTCTGATTTTTCTTCAATGGGGTATTAATATATTCGACCCCATATTTAGAGAGAGATTCAAAAGATGCGACGTAGTCGGTGTAAGAAGATTCACCTTGAACAAGGTCAATAAAGCGCCGAGCTAAAGTTACTTTTTCAGCCTCCGGCACAAACTTCAATTCGAATCTTCCCCGAAATTGCTCCCAAGTAAGATCCGCTTCAATAATTTCAAAAATCAAAAGCTCGTACCAATCTAATGCTCTTTCTTGGAGCATGCTAGAAGCTACTTGGACTCGGTGTAGATCAATAAGATTCATGCAGGAAAAGATGCGGTCGCATGATCTAAGCCAAGCTTGGACTTCTATAACGCTCTCGGAACCTTTGAAAGGCTTTCCACCCAAGCTGGTGTAATCACTGCACAAGCGTGCAAACCCAGATTTAGGATGAGTGGGTTCTGGAATGGGTCCGATAGCTTGAGCATTCTTTACAAGATCCAGAAGTTGCTGAGCAGACATAAATACTCCATCCTGAGGAGTAGCACTAGATTGACCGGCACTGGGACGGCCTGGTCTAACCATTTCTCTTCTTTAAGAAAGAAAGAAAAGAGGAAAAAGGTTATTCACAAAATGAATATCAAACAAACTTGATTGATAAACCAAGGCATCATAAAAAGAAATAGGATAGAACGGTACGAAGACTCGAATTAAATCCTATGGCACGATTCCTAAGAAAGACTTAGGACAATGATCCTTGCTAGATTATTCTACATTGTTCCGAAGTTTGGCTCCGATACCAAGCTGGGACGCCCCACCTCTATACTCACGTTAGCCAAGGACACTACGGGGTAATGCCGTCGACTAGCACGAAGAATAAGGCTGTTGAGGAGCGACCATCTGTGTAATTGCTTTGTGCGAGTACCGACATGTCAGATAATATAACTTATAAGAGAAAATCCGACATATCAAATACAAACTCAAAGCTACCACATAGTGGCTGAATGGCCTTCGAAAACAAATATAGAAATAAACATAACACAAATCAGTCACAGACATTCATATCACAAGGGCGGAATCAGATATGAATATATCACATAAAAGTGTACATCAAAGTAGTGGTCAAATTAGATCCACTACATCACAAAAGAATAGATACAAGTGCGAGACAAAAGAATAATTATATATCAAGGAGTCTCTATCTCAAATGTATAATGACAAAAACTACTAAACTATGTAGTTAGACAAAAGTCAGAAGATGATCCCAGATAAGGAGTCAAGCAGAAGCACCTATAACATCTCGGTCCGACCCGAGTATTATTTAAGAAGAAAATAATAAACGGATCGGTCTAGCTATAATTATCATAAATAAAATTAGCTTTGAGTAGAGATATAACAAAAACGTATGATAACAAAAACGTCAAACTGTGACAAGTATACTTTAAACAACAACAAAATCATACAATATCTCAAGAATCTCAAAGCACCAAAAAGAGTTTCATATTCTTTATTTTATTCACCAAACCCTAAATATTGACAAACATATCATTGCCAATCACAAAAAGAGGTGAAACACAAATTCTAGAAATCATCAACTAGAAATCCAGAAATCACAAAGGGGGGGAGGCCTATCACAAACGGGAGCATGAAAACTCACCAACACGTGTATCACAAACGGAATGCTATTCCATGGTCGCTAACCATATTTTTTGAGTCGAAGCTCCACAAACGACCCGAAGACCACGGGTTGCTATCCCACCAAATTTGAGCCGAAGCTCCACAAACGGGGTTTTTAGTCCCCACACAAACAAATAGACATCGCACATCGCTAGTCTAAATCACAAAATGATCATCATCGATCAATAAAAAGTGTGAATTACACTAAGCTAGTAAATATACGAGTTTAGCTTCATGTCCCATAACCACTAGCTTAACTTAAATATTTACGAACAAATTGTAGATTTCCACTCGAAAATTGTCACAAGAGTTCAATCGAACAAGTCCAAGAATTACCGACGAAGTTAACGCAAGCGTTTCATACCACTTGTTTTACTAAGCCATTTAATTAGGTTTCTCATACGAATGAGGTAAAGGTTTGTATATACTAATAGATTGGAAAATGGTTTTGAAAACAAGCTTTATATTTAAAAATAGAGTTGAAATCATCTTTGAAAAAGAGTTTGAATATTTTCTACTAGTATAGAAAACCTTTATATTTTAAAGTGACAAATCACAGAAATGATTGTAGGAACAATCAATCACCAAAATCCACATTCGAAGACGTGAATCAAATCCAAAGAAATCGATACCGAATCCATCAAAATGGATATTCTCAAAAGTCCCGAAAAAGAAGTCATCAAAGTCGACAAAGGTGATAACAACTAAAAGGATCAACAAAAATCGATAAACAATGGTAATTCACCAAAAAGAAGTAGGCAAATATGCAAATCTGGCTGAGACAGCAGATTCAGTCGACTGGCTCTCTGAGTTCAGTCAACCGGCCCAATGCTTGGAAAACTCTCGGGTTCCAGGTCAGTCGACTGAACTCGGAGAGCCAGTCGACTGGACCGAGCCTGGAAAACTCTCGGGTTCCAGGTCAGTCGACTGGACTCAGAGAGCCAGTCGACTGGACCCTGTTTTCCAGTATTTCCAGCCTAGCCCGGTGAAGGGAAAACTCTCAAAAATTTGTGATCGGACGAGCAATGGGCGCTGGGGGTTTATGCCAATCGACAACCCAGCCCTATAGGCTCTTCGATACACCACCAAAAGCATGTTCATACTTCAAAACTAAGATTTGTAAAGTTTTGACTTCAAAACACCAAAAATTGAAATGTTCACCAAATCAATTCAAATCAAAAGCAAATGAACATGAATAGATGTTAGGAATTCATACCTAACAACAATGATAGAAATAGACAAAGATGTGAGTTCTAAAACTCACCTTTAAACCCAAAAACGATGAAGGAGAAGCTTGAAAGCAAAGGAAGATCAACTACTCTTCAACTTCAACTCTAGAAACTCCAATCTAAGTCTAAAAGCAATAATTTCCCAAATTAGGTTATAGGAAATTTCTAAAATTGGAGAGAGATTGAGATGGAGAAGAAGAAGGAGATGCTTACCAAAGCTTCTCTTTGATTTTGGAGCTAGAACTTGAATTTGCAAAGAAACTAGGGCTTAGGATTTTCTAATCTCTTTTCTCTTCCCCCATTTTTTCTAAAGCTTGAAGTGTTAGGAAATATTAGAATGAATGAATAGGAGAGGGGGTGGAGTTAGGATATAAGGTGAGTTGGGTTAATGGGCTGAAACCCAAACCCAAGCCCAAAGCCCTAAGTGAAAACATCAAAATTTTACTCAACTCCAAACATATCGATGTTTATACTTAAAAAGGTCGCAAACACCATTTCAGACTCAATGGAAATGGTCTCGAGTCCCAATTCGACTGTTTGCAAAAGTAGCTTTCAGACCTACATCCGACTAACGATTCTATATTTAAATAAATCATTTAAATATACAATCGTAAAATATGCGGGCTGTTACATATTTTTATGTTGGGTAATGATAGTTATGGCAAACAACTTGGGTTGAATGATTGTGTTTTGAGATTAAAAAAAGAGTTATGCGAGTTCCCTGAATTAACACCTTTGTCTATTGAATAGTCATATAAAAGGGATGAAAGGAGAAAAGTAATCGAAACAAATTCTAATTTGCACAATATATTGTTGCTTTTTCCTTATAGTTGTGAGGAGTTCCTAGTTGTTTTGGCTAGTTCGAAGTAATCTAAATATTGTTCAATTGATGTTGGTTCTCGTAGTTCTTCGATTGTTGGTTCTTTTGGTGAGGGTGGTCCATTTATTCCTTATAGTGTTTCGATGTCTGTTTCTTCGATTGATTCTAGTTCATTTTGAAATAATTATCAAAATATGATTCTAGAAATTTGGTCCTTACTGGTGTTGGTCAAAGATTTATTGGTGGTGTTGAAGAATTCCGATTATATCTTATGATCTGTTGTATTAAAAATGAATATAAAGTTATTATTCTTAAAAATAATATGGAGTGTGTTACTTTTATTTTCTCATGAGGCGGTTGTTCATTTTGTGTTCATGCATCTCTTAAATTTAGTCTTCCTTGTCTTTTATTATCAAAACTATGCAACTCAATCATTCTTATGGTGTGGGTACTGTAGATGTTAATCATTCACCTATTCTAGCAAAATCGTTAAGAAATTGACTATTGATTTTGTTCGATATAACCCATTAATGGAGACCCAAGATATTGTTCATTTATTTCAAACAAAATACAATGTTGTTTTAAACTACTATTACATATTCCCGGAGAATATGGGCACTTGAAGGTATTCATGGCACGGGTTAATGAAGCCAAAAGATATTGTTCGATCTAGAACTGCATATACATGTGCATTCATACATGTTGTATCCTTACTTAATCTTAATCGCCATTCCAATCACTGCCTCTCTTTCTTTTATAGGAAAAATGGGTCAATGCAAATATTGTAACGCTCCGGATAAGAACTTGGGTCGTCGCGAATCTATCTCCCCACCTCGAGGTCCCTCTTCTGGCCATGATAAAGATCGTCGGAGAGATAACTAAGGTGAGTATCTAAGAGAAGAAAGAGAAGAGAGGGAAGAGAGATGTCACCGTGATGACCAGGAGGAAAGGTATCACATGTCCTACTTTATGGCTTACACTCGATGCCCACATTCTCCTCGTAGGTCTGGATCTCATCAATCTCAACTCCAACCTTCCTCTCCGCATTTCTACGACTCATAATCAGGATGGAATTTCACTCCCCTAAGATAATCTCCTTAACACTTTGATCCACCTTGTAGCCATTCGAGGGTGTCCGCTCTGATTTACTCTCCCGTAGTGATCCCTAACTACAAAGGAAAAGGTCCCATTGGTCCTCCCGCTCCTCCACCTTGGATATCAACTTTCATGGTTCCCCTGACAACCACTTCGCCAAATGCCCAAGGTGTCAAACTAAGGGAACCATTATTTTTTTCTTCAATTTCCACTACTCTGACTACTTCAACATTTGTCATTGCTTCTGAGTCACTTGTATACCCAGACCAGGACCTAACCAAGTTGAAATTCTCATACAACTTAGACGAGATTCCTACAAACCGTGAAGAACTCTATTAATATTATTAGTATGCTAAAAGACCATTATGACTCATTTCAAAGAGCGGCAATACACCTGAGCCAGATCAATACTACCAATAATATCCACCTTAACAAGAAAGATGGACAACTAAAAGAGACCGAACAACAAAACACCACTCTTGTTGTGGAAATAGATGATTTATAAAAGAAACACGATAACGCCAAAGAGATTTAGGCCAGTGAAAAGAAAACCATAGACATTGATCTTTTGGATGACATGATTAAAACCTAAATCATGAAGGGACAGCTCAAGCAAGCACATGCTCATAATGCAATCACGCTCAAGAGATAGAGCATGTTAAAACTGTAACCAAAAAATCTTCCGTCGAGTTGTCCAGGGCACGAACTGAATTCGCCCAAGCTTAGTCAACTATCTAAGACCTTGAGTCACTGAGACCAAAGCAAACAAGGCCATTGAACATGAAGCTAAATTTCAAAGGCCCAAGTTAACCATTATCGACACTCAAGCGGAGTTAATTCATGCTCACGTTGATAAAGAGACAACTTTCAGTAACTTCGATAGAATGGTCTTTGGTTTCTAGGAGATGGTTTTCAAGACAAAGAACCTCTAATGTCTTAAAGATGATTACAATCAAATCATCCTTAATATCTATGTTAATCTTACGAAGGATGACCGTGTTCGCGTAGAGAGAAAGGGTTATTCGATCGTTTATATAATCAGACATTCTCGACTATTTCTTCGATCCTAAGGATTTGGAGGCCCTGGAAAGAGGTTATAAACTCCAAGGAAAAGAGGAGGGAAAGCATGCTGCAGAAGGAATCACAACTGACCTCCAAACTAGGGAGTAAGTAGACGCTCACATTGAAGATATGCTAATTCCGCTCCGGGGCCACCCGAT
Organism: Allium fistulosum; assembly: GCA_030737815.1. Classification (NCBI taxonomy): domain Eukaryota; kingdom Viridiplantae; phylum Streptophyta; class Magnoliopsida; order Asparagales; family Amaryllidaceae; genus Allium; species Allium fistulosum. The sequence goes on along the minus strand of JASFAW010000015.1, from coordinate 12,803,533 downwards.
GTTCCAACAACAAGCTTCGTTGTTGTTGATGTCCCTACGCCTCCTCAATTTCTCGTTGGCTCTATTATCATCACTAAGCCATATGATGTAGTCACTCTCCTGGAGTTCAACTATCTTCGATTCCTGAATAGGAGCAGACTAGATTGAGACTCATGCTACAATGAAAGAAGTTCCTATAGGTTTTGAACTTCCTTCTGCTGAAGGTATCCAATTTGGTTGCATTTACTCCAAAAACTGCAACTATCCCCACTGAAAGCTTATAATATACATCAATCTTTCTTTCATGTTTATGGGTTTACCAAAGCTCCACCAATGATCATTCTACCATATGCAACAACCGCTGAAACAATAGGATCTAGATCCTGACCCGATGGCTAAAAGATAGGAGATCTCCTTGAGGAGGACGATCTTGTTGTGGATTTTGAGGAGGAAGGCAAGGTTAGACCTAAACATGCCCTTGGGAAGGAACCTACTGCTAACAAATCCTTCACTCCACGGGAGGTTATGTTGATAGAGGTCAAGAAGGAGAAGTTGGATAAGATTCTTTCTAAGAAGTCAACTCTTCACCCTTGCCGTTGAAGACACAAAGATTCCTAGAGAAAAGTGGAAGATAAAAATATGCAGAAACTTAATATCTACCTTAGAGACATTGTTAACGCTGAAAATTGAACGCTAACACCCGGTGTGTGTAATAGAGTTGTGAAAGCACCACCCGTGTGACGGGAACAGGAATTAAGCAGTAAAATAGCTGAAAGCGGTAAAAGACAGCAGATTTATAGTGGTTCGGCCCGTAATTGAGCCTACGTCCTCTTTATACTCTTTTATTGCTGATTCTGGTTACAAAATGATACAATATCCTTCAAAATACAATATCTTTCGATTCCTAAACACTTTAGACTATTAGCTCAAGCTTCGATGTTGAAGATCTTCTCTAATTCATGTTGAATGCGGTAGATTTCTCTCAAAGCTTGTTGTAATGCCTTGAGTGATTAGAGTTCTTCAAATGATGGATGAGTCGGGAATTCGGCAGAGTAACGATGCTTCAAGAAATGATCGGCCAAAAGTCCTCTTCATGTTGAATGTAGCGGTGTATTTATAGGAGTTAATTTCTAGCTGAAGTTTTGCCAAGTCTTAGGTCGCGTACGACCTAAGTTAGGTCGTAGGTTGCGAGCGACCTAAACTAGGTCGCAGTCCACTCGCGACTTAAGAAGTAGGTTGATGAAGTTGTACTTGGTAGGTCGTGAAGTGGTGCTGATGAAGTGGTAAGTCGTGAATGACCTAAGGTAGGTCGTCTCCCTTCCTTTGCCTCTAGCTTGTCAAGCTGCTTTATGAAGTTAAGTCGCGAAGCTCCTTAACTTGTTAGGTCGCCTCTGTAGTTAGGTCGTAAACCACTTTAGGTCGTAGAGTCTGCTAACTCGTGAAGCTTTTAGGTCGTGGGATTCCTTAGGTCGTGACATCCCATAGGTCATTAGATTCCTTAGGTCGTGAGTCCTTTAGGTCGCAACTTTCTTTAGGTCGCAACTTCCCTTAGGTCGCAGCTTCCCTTAGGTCGCAACTTCCCTTAGGTCGCAGCTTCCTTTAGGTCGTTGAATATGTTAGGTCGCGAAGTCCCTTCAGCAGTTAGGTCGCGAAGTTCTTAGGTCGTGACATTCCTTAGGTCGCGACATTCTTTAGGTCGTGAGGTTTCTTAGGTCGCAACTCCTTTTAGGTCGGAGCGTTTTAGGTCGGTACTAAAATATGAGTTAACATTTGCCCCTCGAAGTGCAGGCCTATGCCATAGGTTGTGTGCTTCGACTTAACCTTCTTAGGTCGTGAACGACCTAAAACTCGTGATAAATCGTATGCCTGCTCGCCTTCCTCCCTTAGTCTCATATAAATAGGTTAGGTCGCTCCTTCCTCTCCATCTTACTGCTCTGAAATTCCATTGTTCTTGACAATTTTTTTTTTCAATCTCTCGAAGGCGAATTTAATCCAGCCAATCATCGATTCATTCCCATCAGCATATTTCGTAAGTGGATCAATCTTTACTCCTCCATAATCGCTGCTTGATCGTGAATCCTCATTTTTCGACCTAAGTTTAATTTCATGCGCCATGCTTCATTTTTTGAATGGTGGTTTCGATCGATTTTTGATTGTTGTTTGATATGTTGTGGTGATTCATGATCGCATGGAAATTTTCACAATGGATCGGTGGGATTCGCAATCGAATTGCTGGTCGATTTGGTGGCATGTGGAGATTGAACGAGGTGGATGACGAATTCTCTTATAATGGCGGTATTGGGTTATCGGATCCAGTTAGGCGTTGCGTGGAGAGGAAGTTAGCGACCTACTGGATTTGGGCGACCTGAGAGTTAGGTCGTGCTGGGATTCTTGGCGACCTAAGCCTTGCGATCTAAGAACATCCGCGACTTAAACGAAACCGAACAACCCTTTTTTGCGACCTAAAGAGTTTCCGACCTATGATAAGTCGTGTGCGACCTAGGACTTGAACCAACCCTGCACTGCCTTGGAGATGCTTCGACCTATGATAGGTCGCTGAACGACCTAGGACTTGAACCAAACCTGCACTGCCTTGGACGCCTTGATTCGCACAGTACGACCTAAAAAAGCCTCGACCTATGATAGGTCGCTGTACGACCTAGGACTTAGAGAAATTTGGCCAGAAGTTGACTGAGCTTTCAAATGTGAACTGTGTTGTATTTCTTTTCTAATTGCCTTGACTTTAATGCTAATAACCTGTTCAAAAACAACATTTGCAGGAAAACGGGACAAATATACTGCCATTGACTGCCCACATCGCATGACAGATTAGTTGATAATGAATGATGAATAATTAACTTAAATGAATTCTACGGATAAAATGCTGTGCAATGACAAATTGTATTGAAACAAAGTTGAAATAATCAACCTAAGTTGACGTGTTTGCGTCAACACAACATTGTATTTGAACTTGAAATAACAAGCCTCGAAATTTTATAATCAACAAATGTCAACTATCTCAATTTCAATTATGCTTGCTTGTTATCATTGTAGTTCTGCACAACACTTTACACTTTTTAGGAAACGTGCACCTTCATATTTAAATATCCGGTTGATTGTGTAGAATGACATCTCAACAAGAAGATTCAGGACCAGTTGGAGAAGCTTTCCCGATAGCCAACCCACTGATCGATCCTCCAGAGAGAACTCCGACTACTCTGAACCACAAAGTCTTTAGACAAATATGTATCCAATTCGGTATTGCCGAATCAGATGCTATATTCCCTGGAGCAAGCGACACAGCTGACAGTCCACCCCTCGGTTTTGTCGCAGTGAACCGTCAGATGTGTTTAAGCGGAGTTATTCCGCCTTTCAACGAATTTCTTCATGAACTCTTTCTTCGATTAGCTATCTCGCCCTTCCAGCTACACCCTAACGGTTACGCTGTTCTGATGGGGTTATGTGTTCTGTTTAGGAGGACGCTTGACCGTCTCCCGAGCTTTGACGAAATTTGCTACTTATGCACTTTTTCAAAGAACAAAGACCATCCTTCAATCGTGCTCGTAAGAGGTGCCAGAAACCGGAAATTGATTTTGGATTTGCCCGAAAGCGCTCACGGATTTCTGAGTCAATTTTTCTTTGTCCGATGTCCTCCAGGATTCTATGCTGTCTGGAGAGTCAGAAGTAAGATTGTCTTTTGCCATTCATCTCATGAGTTTTTCGAAACCCGAATTATCAAATGCTTAACTTCATTCTTTTTCTTCTTCCAGCACTTCCTCCTCCGCTCAGAAATCCCAACCTCAAGTCAATCCTTGAAACCTTAAATGCTGTGGCGGCGGAAGAAAGAAGCGCCAAATTTTTGTTGAAAGGCGAATTTTTGCATCAGTATTGACTTTTACACTCTTCCCGATCTACCCAGCCTTATGAAGTCCCCAATTCTCCAGTAAAAACATCGGATGCCCCAGTCCATGCTGAAGAACTTTCACCGAAAGGACTCACCATTGAGGCTTCATTGGTAAAGTGTTCTACTCCTACCGACATTGTGGGCTCATCCAACAAATTAGCACTTTCTCCCGTTATTGAAGAAGAAGAAACTTCTCAACATTTCGAGAAAGTTGATGATAAAGGAGTCGAGAAAGAAAGCCCCACAAAACATGATGGTGACGATACCTTTGATGGGTTGAGTGATTTGATGATCACTTCACAGGAACTTTTCAAAGATGATATAACTAAAGCTACATCTCCTGTGACTGAAGCGACATCTACTTTGCAGAAAACTTCGTCGGCTCAAAAATCGACTCCCGCTTCTCAATCTGTTATCACTCCCCAACCAAAGAGTGGTTTGTAGTTTGACGCGTGTAGTTCGCACATCACACACACTTAGGATGCTTAGCACTTATACGCACTTTGCTCTTTCAATTTGGAAATTTCTAAGACTTGTCTTTTTTCTTCAATTTCAGGTTCTACAATGGGGCGAAGTGGCTCATATTTCGACAACTTTCGGCGCTACGGAGGGCGCGATTCTTATGATTACGGACGCTATCTCCCCACTCGCAAAGAATCTGACGAGGAGCGAGCAATTAGAAAAACTCAAGAGAGACGAGCTTATGAGGAGCAACAGAGAAGAAGGGACGATGACTTCCATAAAAGGAAGTATCATGATGATAAAGGGAAAAGCCATGCTGCTGGAGACCCGAGTAAACGGGTTAGACTTGATGAAACGGACGCGTCTGCAATTTCTGGAAAAACTGACGCTCCTATCTCTTTTAATATCCCGGCCAGCTCTCCTCCTTTAAAGAAATCCGACATCCAAGCGATCATCAACAGACCCCAGTATCAGGTTAAAGATGGCCCTCCAACGCTTCAAAACTGATTTCCGAATTGGTGCTTAAAAGGAGTGCGCTTTGATTTAGATCTAGTTCCGATCGACAAACAAGCCATGCTCAGAAATCATGATGCAGTTAGGCTTGACATTGAGAGGATGTCGCAATGGCAAAAGCTTGTTGATGAACTCCAAAGAGTCAACCATATGAATCTCGAAAACATGTTGACTCTGGAGAATGATAAGGCTAAATGGGATAAATGGTGCAAGCAGCACGACGCGGAGATGACGAGCATCACGGATGACAACGCAAGGCTTGAATCTGAAGTCAAGCGACTTAAAGAAGATCTCGCCTCTTCTTCTACATTGCAAACTCAAAAAGAAGAAGTCTTCCAGAAGCAAGTGCGAGATGCACATGCTGTGCAAAGGGATGCCGAGATGAAGCTTGCAGCCGAGCAACACATTACTGAGAAATACCGCAAAGAAAATGCTGAGCTGTGGGGTACAGTTATTTCCCAAAACGCGGAGATTGAGATGTCAAAAGCTCGACTTTTTAAAGTTGAGAAACAGCGCGACGATGCAGTTGCTGGACAAGTTGCAGCTGAAGAATCTCATAAAGTAACTAAAACCATTATTGACTCTACTTTATTCGACTTTTACATCCACAGTGTTTTAGGGCGTGGTAGTCTCTCATTCTTGGGACCAAAATATGAGACTACCTTAGCCGAAGTGTGGGAAGCAATAATGGACATGTTCAGAGGTGCTGGATATGCTGAGGTAGATCTTGAAGCGACTTATCTGGATGATGAGGCGCGCGCCGCCCTTGCTAAGGGAAAAGAGCAGCTTGCTAGGGAGCGAACCGATGCAGCGGGAGGAGAATGTTTAGAAAAAGAAACCGTAACTGACTCTGCTTGTCCTCCGGCTTCGGTCGATCCCGAAAACATTGGCTCTAGTTCCCATTCTTCACTTCCTGCAAATGCCGAAGCTAAAACCACAGCTCCTAAGCCTGCCACTGCTCAAGATGAAGAGGAGACTCAAGACGACGTTGAAGCAGAACAATTTGAAATCAATGTGATTAAACCAACTTCTCTAGGTAACTTCGATGTTGATCCAAGTCTAGCAGACTACTTATTTGCTTCAACCGAGTTTGATGAATTTCTCAATTATTACTTAAGTGTCACTGAACCAACATCTTTACTTTTTCCGGAGAATACTGATTTTAACTTCTTTTCTCTATAGCGGAAGCACCGAATACTGTACAAACTTCCACTCCTCTAGTTGCCGTTCCTCCACCTTCCCAAGTTACTCCTCCTTCTGCATCTCAGCCAGGATCATAGGCAGAGAAAATTGAAGCTCTTCAAGGCCTGGATGATCCGGCCGCTTCGCAAGAGCAGAAGGCGGAGGATCTTGATGACATTGAGAAGACCCCAGAGCAGTCTCTTGATGATGACACAAAGCTTTCTACACTGCTTGCTACTCCGGGAAGCGAATCTTCTTCAAAGCGGAAGGGGAAGCGTGTCATGAAGAAGGAGAAGAAAAGTATTTCCGCTGGAGAAGATAAAGCTGAGGAAGATCCGGCTGCCCTTCCTCCTCCTCCCTCTCCGACCCGTCCACGCCAGATTTCGAAACTAATTATCAAACCAGGCTATGGTACTAAGGGCAGCAAGAAGAAGGAGTGACAAGCTAGGCTCTTCTTTTCTTATTTTGCCTTTTGCATGTATTGACCGGAGATTGTGCAGGTACCGGTCCCTGCTTTTGCCTTTTTGAGATATCTGCACATGTAAAGAACTTTCATAGTATTGAATAAAATAGTTCCTTTACTTGTACAAATGCTTATGTATATGTGAGTATATTTATTTCACATTTTTAGTGTAGAATAAACGATTCTTTTTACTTGTACAAACTTTTTTGTCTGTGTTTGAGAATGCATTTATTCCACATTTATTTTTCGTGATATTGCAATGAATTTGTGGTATGTTGCTTGTGTGTTACTTTTATTAATATAACTGAATTGTATAGTATTGCCCCCATACCACAAGTGCATTACAACATTTCTAGATTTTACAAGTCTGATATTCCTATTTCAGAGAATAACTATTCCGCTTTTAAGGGAAGATTCATTCTGCTTTTAATAGATTATATCTCATTTTTTGAAGAAATTTTTACTTTCTCTTTCTTCCTTGAAGAACACTTCAACTTTCAGAGATGATCACTTTTATTTGTTAAAAAGTGGATTTCTCTACGCGGTGAAATGAGCTTCTGAAGAAGGTTTTGATTTTGTGCCCCAGTAAAGGGCTTATTTTTGGTACTTCGAGCATGGTGAAGTATGCCTTCGAAGAGGTCCTTTTGTAGCATTTCAACTTTTTTAAGGAGGAACTTTTTTGAGATGATTAAGTTAACCTTCCTTTGAGAGTTGAAATGTGCTTCCGGAGAAGGCTTTTTTTTGTTTGAGCATTCTATTTTGGGACATGCCTCCGAAGAGGGCTCCTCCGAAGAGTTGTGCCTCCGAAGAGGGCTTGTGCCTCTGAAGAGGGCTTGCGGTGCCTCGGGAGAGGGCTTTTGCCTCCGAAGAGGGCATGTGCCTCTGAAGAGGGCTTGTGGTGCCTCGGGAGAGGGCTTTTGCCTCCGAAGAGGGCATGTGCCTCCAAAGAGGGCTTGTGCCTCCGAAGAGGGCTTGTGCCTCTGAAGAGGGCTTTTTGATTGCCTGGAAGTTACTTTCTCATGGTTGGATGGATCCACGGGGCGGACGCAAGTTGCTTGATTGGATGTTTGTTTGCACAAACGATCGCAATCAATTAACAAGGGCCCTGTTCCTTCAGCTTGGGAAGGTGCCCCTCCGGTGGTTCCACCAATCTTTTTTATTGAGAGAAGCACTTTCATTTTTTGGCGTGCCTCGTTAGAGGGCTTTGTTGACCTTTGGGAAGGAGCATTGGTTGGTTGGTGTGCCAGGAAGGTTGCGTCTCAGGGGCGAGTAGATCCACGGGACGGACGCAAGCTGCCTGATCGGATGCATCACGATCAGTTAGCAAGGGCCCTGTTCCTTCTGTTTGGGAAGGTGTCCCTTCGGTGGTTCTACCGGCCCTTTTATTGAGAGGCATACTCCCTTTTGGCTGCTTCTGTGTTTGCTTGGCCATGTTCTCTCATCATCTGCTCATTTGCAATCTTTTATTATCATTTCCAAGCGCATCTTCTTTCCTTTTGCAAGTAAATTGCCTTATCCGAAGAAGTGGACTTCACTGTTGAATAACTTCACGGGACAAACGCGAGTTACTTAGTTGGATGTCTGTTCATATCGACAATCACAACCAGTTAACGAAGGCTTGCCACAGTGGAGTCGTCAACTTTTTATGTGAAGTTCTTCTTGTATAGGATTTGAATTTGGAATTTTTGTCGCTTGGTATTGGCTTAGTAGGTTATTTATAGAGGTCGCTTGGCTTTGTGACGAGCAAGCCTTGTTTTAATGTCCTGCAATTTTGAATCGACATTTTAGCAATACATTTAAAGTATTTACATATCGAAATGAAACAGGCATTATGAAATAGTAAAGAACACAAGATTTATAGTGGTTCGGCCGAGAATCGGGCCTACATCCACTTTATAGCTTTTATTCACTTGCACTGATTTACAATGTCTTTCAATACAACTGATACATTCATCACTATTTTACAATTTTGAGCAAAGCCTTTTTTCAAGTAAAATAAGGACGTAAGTGGTTGCTGTTCCAGGCTCTTGGAATTGGATCTCCTTCAACGGTTATGAGTTTGAAAGTGCCATCAAGAAGTTTATTGCCTATAACATATGGCCCTTCCCAATTTGGCCCAAACACCCCAGTTGCTGTCATGATCCTTTTCAAGACTAAATCTCCGATCTCAAAGCTGCGTTGGCGAACTTTAGAGTTGAAGTGCCTGGCTATCCTTTGCTGATAAGCTGAAACTCTGAGCCTGGCTTCTTCTCTTTTTTCATCAAGAAAATAAAGTGCTTCAAGTTGCAGCTTTTCGTTTTCAGTTTCGTTGAAATGAATTCTCCTGTGTGAAGGAACTTCTACTTCCACTGGATTTATTGCTTCTGATCCGTGCCAGTGAAAATGGAGTGTGCCCAGTCGCAGTTTTGTAGGTAGTTCTGTATGCCCATAGTGCTAATGGAAGTTTATCAACCCAACCACCTTTTGCTTTTTCGAGCTGCTTTTTGATGGTTGACTTGATAATTTTGTTCACCGCTTCCACTTGCCCATTTGCCTGCGGATGAGCCACTGCTGAGAAGCTTTTTCGAATTCTGAACCGTTTGCAAAAGTCTCGGAATTCTTCACTTTCAAACTGAGTGCCGTTGTCTGTGATTATTTTCTGCGGCACACCATACCTGCAAATGATATTTTTAGTTACGAAATTTATCATCTTTTTAGAGGTAATAGTGGCTAAGGGTTCAGCTTCAGCCCATTTCGTGAAATAATCAACAGCAACAATAGCATATTTGATTCCAGATTTAGCGATCGGTAAAGGTCCAATCAAATCTATTCCCCAAATGGCAAACGGCCATGGGCTGACCATTTGTGTGAGTTCGGTGGAAGGTGCTTTTGGGATTTTTGCAAATCTTTGGCATTTGTCGCACTTTCGGGAGTAAATGGCAGCATCTCGATTAATGTCAGGCCAGAAATACCCATATCGGAGAACTTTCTTGGCTAGAGTTTGGCCACCTGAATGATCCCCGCATTCTCCTCCGTGTACCTCAGCTAGAATTGTCTTGGCTTCCTCCTTGGTTACACATCGAAGTAATGGCATTGAGAATCCCCGTCTATATAATCGGCTATCTTGAATTATATATCTTGATGATTTCCTCAATAGTTTTTGACATTCCTTAGAACTTTCTGGCAGGGAACCATTGAGTAGGTATTCTTTGATTGGAGTCATCCATGATTCATGCTCTTGAGACGCAGCCATAATCCAATCAACATCCATTTCATCAATGCTTGGAGCTGACAGAACTTCCACAGGAACTAATCCCAGTAATTGAGCTTCTCCAGAACTTGAGTACTTTGCCAGAGAATCTGCTTTCATGTTTTCTACCCAAGGAATATGACTTATCGTATAATAATCGAAATCTTCGAGAAGTTCACATGCCTTTGACAAGTACGCGGGCAGATTTCCACCTTTAGCCTGAAACTCTTTCTTTACCTGGCAAACAATAAGTTGAGAATCGTTGAAGATCTGTAACACTTTGATGTTTAGTTCCTTGGCAATTTTTAAACCAGTAATTAGAGCTTCATACTCTGCTTCATTGTTTGTTGAAGGAAATTCCAGCCTCAATGCATAACACAACGATCGTCCTTCGGGGGTTTCGAACACAACCCCTGCCCCAGAACAGTAATCATTTCTTAATCCGTCAACATACAACTTCCACTGGATTGGAATGCCATCAGTTGTTTCATTCTCACTATCACCTTTGTCAGTAGATTCTGCGATGAAATCTGCTAAAGCTTGTCCGTTGATTGCTCTCCGGGGATGGTAAGTGATATCATATTGGCTGAGTTCAATGTTCCATTTCAAAAGACGGCCCGAAGTTTCAGGACGAAACAGGACTTGCTTTAGAGGTTGATCGGTAAGGACCTTGATAGGATGAGCTTGAAAGTATGGCCTCAACTTCCTAGAAGCAATTAACAAACAATAGGTGAGCTTTTCTATCTTCGAATAGTTCATCTCTGCCCCAGTGAACCGTTTGCTGATGTAATAGACTGGACGTTGTATTTTCATATCTTCTCGTACAAGTGCTGCACTGAGGGCGTGAGATGAAATTACTAAATAGATGAAAAGGTCTTCACCATCAGTAGGCTTGGAAAGAACCGGAGGTGTTCCATATGACGAATTAGTTCATCGAAAGCATTCTGGCATTCGGGAGTCCATTCAAAATTTTTCTTTCCTTTCTTTAGAGCGTCAAAGAAGGGAATGCATTTGTCTGTGGCCTTGGAAATGAAACGACTCAGAGCAGCGACTTTTCCATTGAGGCTTTGCATTTCTTTCTTTGTTTTAGGGGCTTTGACTTCCCCTAGAGCTGTGATTTGAGTAGGATTGGCTTCGATGCCCCTAGCGCTCACAATGAAACCCAAGAATTTCCCGGACTCTACTCCGAATGAACATTTCAATGGATTGAGTTTCATTCCGTAGTTTCGAAGAATTGCAAACATTTCCTCCAAGTGACCCATGTGGTCTACAGCTTTCTTTGACTTTACCAACATATCGTCAACATAAACTTCCATGGTTCTACCAATCTGAGGTTTGAACATCGCATTGACGAGCCTTTGGTAGGTTGCCCCAGCATTCTTCAATCCGAAAGGCATAACTTTGTAGCAGTAGAGACCCACATCTGTGATAAAGCTTGTGTCTTCCTGATCCGGCTCATGCATCGTAATCTGATTGTACCCGGAGTAAGCGTCCATAAATGATAACAATTCATGCCCAGCCGTTCCATCCACCAATTGATCAATTCTGGGCAGCGGGAAGCAATCTTTGGGGCAGGCTTTGTTTAGGTCCGAAAAATCGATGCAGACTCTCCACTTCCCATTTGCCTTCTTAACCAGTACTGGATTTGAAACCCAATTTGGATAAGTGGAGTTTCTGATGAAGCCGTTTTCCATGAGCCGATCGACTTCCTCCTTTAGTGCTGTCGACCTTTCTGGGCCTTGGGTTCTTCTTTTCTGTTTCACTGGTGTGAATTTTGGATCAATGTTCAGAGTATGTACAGCAATTTCCAGGGAGATCCCACACATATCAGCATGACACCAGGCGAACACATCCAGATTGGCTTTTAAGAATGATATCAGTGTGTTTTGAACTGCTATGCTTAGCTGTGAACCCACATTGAGTACTTTGTTTGGGTCTTTTGAGTCAACAGATATTGGTACCGTTACTTCCATGGGTACCACTCTATTCTCCCCTGTACTGGCTTTCCTGGGATCCATTTCTTTCCTTGCATTGCTGTGTTCGCCAGTACAGGGGCCACCCCGTAGTTGCTACAAGGTTGGTTCTTTGATGCGGAGCAGAGCTGCCGCATCTTTTCCCATTTCTCTTTTCCTGGCCTCTCGGAGCTCTACAAGATAACATTCTCGCCCCGCGTTCTGATCTCCCTTAATGACAGCAACCCCATTATCAGTGGGAAATTTCATTGTTAAACACCACGGAGCGAGGACGGCTCTGAAAGCTGCAAGAGTAGGCCGACCCAAGAAAGCATTATAGGCGGAGAATCCATCAACAATTACAAAAGTTTGCTTCCGAACCAACTTCTTATGTCCTTCGCCCATTTCAACAAACAAGTCCACCGTTCCAATTGGCTGTTTTAGCTCTCCTGTAAATCCGGCAATCTTGTGTGAAGAAGCTTGTACGTCTGTCATTGGAATTTTCATTTGGTCAAATGTCTTTTTAAAGAGTATGTTGCATGAGGCACCACTATCAACCAGCACTCTTCTGACAATAGCCGGCCCAATACCGACAGAGACAACTAAAGGGTCCTCAGTAGGAGCTTCCACATCAATAGAATCCCTGGTTCTGAACATAATATCATCATGAAAAGTCTTCTGCTGCTTTAGAGGTGCAGCATCTTCCAAGATTAAGACACTTTCTTCAGTTGGGGCATACTTCAAGGCTCTAGCATACCTTTCCATCTCACCCCAACTCCTGCCAGCCGGATGAGGTCCTCCTGTGATCACATTGATAACAGGTCTTTCCTTTTCAGCAGGCCTCTCTCCTGAACCAGATGAATGAGCTGGGGGTAGTTGCCCCTGGTTAGATGAAGACGGGTCTTTTCTATTCCTCTTAACATACTACTGCAACTTATTCTCTCTTAACAATTCTTCAATCAGGCTTTTCAAGTGGCGGCACTCGTTGGAATCATGGCCTGGTTGGTTATGGAATTTGCAAAATCTTCCGCTTTGAGCAGCATTTTTCCCAACTTTAACTGCCGGTGGTTTTGGAAATTCAACAGCATCCTTAGTGGCGATGAAAATATTCTCCGGTGTATCAGTCAGAGGGGTAAAATCCGAAGGTTTGAGGAAGCAGGGCCTTTTGAGATCTTTCTGCTTCTTTCCACCATTACTCTCCCTTTTCTGATTTGCAGATTCTTTCTTGTTCTGAACTGTAGCATCATTCTCCACCATTGTTGTCACAACTTTAGCTGACGCGGAGAGATTCTCTAGGCGCATGAACTCATCAGCCTTTTTGTAGAACTTTTCGAGCGAATTTGGTTCCTTCATTTTTAACCATTTTCCAAACTCGCTTGACTTGTCAATAGCCCGCATTAAGTAGGTCAAGATCATTCGCGGTTCCGCTTTATCAACTTCTGCTAGGGCTAAATTAAAGCGATTCAGGAAGGACTTGATGGGCTCTCCAGGGTTCTGCTCAAGACTTGAGAGAGACATTATATCCTTTGCTCTTGAAATGTACAATCTGAATTGTTCCTTGAATTTTCGAGTCAGATCGGAAAATTGGTCAACAGATCGCACAAGAAGCTTGGTAAACCAAAGTAATGCCACTCCTTCCAAGTATACCGGGAAATATCGGCATTTAATCTCATCGGTTGCTCTGGAGCCAGTCATGTGCCAGTCATATTTGTACAGGAATTGATTTGGGTCGCTTGTTCCCCTATAAGCAGGAATGGTGGGGGGAACAAATTTTCTGGGAAACTCAGCTTTCAGAATCCTCTCAGTAAATGGAGTTTTACTCGGTGCGAATCCCCATTCACTCTCATCCTCATCTCTCTGCATGCTTTCTTTCATTATTTGCCGAATCATGCCGGAAAGATATTCCTCATTATTTAGTGACTTTGCAGAGTAGACTTCGGCCATTTTCTCGGAAGTTTGTCCGGGTAGATGTTCACGGAAAACTGGCGATGGCCTAGTTCCTTCAGCCTGGAGAGGTACCCCTTCAGCGGCACCTGATCCCCCTTGAGGAATATGTCTTCCTTCGGAGTTGCAAAGAGTATCAGCAATGTTTTCTTCATTATTTACTGGTCTTTGATTAGCCCCGAGCAGAGCATTCAAATTTTCCATCATCAGATTATTCTGAGTTTCAATCTACTGGTACAGTCCAGACACAGCAGCATCTAATTCTTCTCACGTCACCCCGACGCTTGGAGCTGCCTGACTTGGAGAAAGAGAAGTGGCAGTATTGTCGCGGTCATCATCAGATCTGACAGACTTACGTTTTCTCCCAGGAGCCATTATGTCTGTTAGGCTTCTGGTTTTGAAGGAAATTCTTTCAACAAAATTCCGTGAAGCAATGGTGAATTATCGCCTGAGTTGGGTTCTCAGTGAAAGCACCAAAATGTTAACGCTGAAAATTGAACGCTAACACTCGGTGTGTGTAATAGAGTTGTGAAAGCACCACCCGTGTGACAGGAACATGAATTAAGCAGTAAAATAGCTGAAAGCGGTAAAAGACAACAGATTTATAGTGGTTCGGCCCGTAATTGAGCCTACGTCCACTTTATACTCTTTTATTGCTGATTCTAGTTACAAAATGATACAATATCCTTCAAAATACAATATCTTTCGATTCCTAAACACTTTAGACTATTAGCTCAAGCTTCGATGTTGAAGATCTTCTCGAATTCATGTTGAATGTGGTAGATTTCTCTCAAAGCTTGTTGTAATGTCTTGAGTGATTAGAGTTCTTCAAATGATGGATGAGTCGGGAATTCGGCAGAGTAACGATGCTTCAAGAAATGATCGGCCAAAAGTCCTCTTCATGTTGAATGTAGCGGTGTATTTATAGGAGTTGATTTCTAGCAGAAGTTTCGCCAAGTCTTAGGTCGCGTACGACCTAAGTTAGGTCGTAGGTCATGAGCGACCTAAACTAGGTCGCAGTCCACTCGCGACTTAAGAAGTAGGTTGATGAAGTTGTACTCGGTAGGTCGTGAAGTGGTGCTGATGAAGTGGTAAGTTGTGAACGACCTAAGGTAGGTCGTCTCCCTTCCTTTGCCTCTAGCTTGTCAAGCTGCTTTATGAAGTTAAGTCGCGAAGCTCCTTAACTTGTTAGGTCGCCTCTGTAGTTAGGTCGTAAACCACTTTAGGTCGTAGAGTCTGCTAACTCGTGAAGCTTTTAGGTCGTGGGATTCCTTAGGTCGTGACATCCCATAGGTCGTTAGATTCCTTAGGTCGTGAGTCCTTTAGGTCGCAACTTCCCTTAGGTCGCAGCTTCCCTTAGGTCGCAACTTCCTTTAGGTCGTTGAATATGTTAGGTCGCGAAGTCCCTTCAGCAGTTAGGTCGCGAAGTTCTTAGGTCGTGACATTCCTTAGGTCGCGACATTCTTTAGGTCGTGAGGTTTCTTAGGTCGCAACTCCTTTTAGGTCGGAGTGTTTTAGGTCGGTACTAAAATATGAGTTAACAGAGATCCCCTCCAGATGATGATACACCTCCTTCAGAAGGCTCTTCACTAGGGAAGAAGTAGAATCATGCCTAGGTACCAAACCAAGAAATGCTCATCTTTGCTTAATGTACTTTTTGTACTTTGTCCTTTTGTTCTACTACTTTGTACAGGCATAACTCCCAATTTTCTATACAAAATAGTGAAGTAAGTAATAAAGACAAATTTTCCTAATTATGTATCTTCTTGTTATGTACTTACTTCCCTACATTTTCATTATTGTTCCTTCTAATACTCAAATATATTCCAGCAATCAGGTCCCCATAGTAGTAATAAAGAATTTGCTAAACTATTTGCGGGGGTAGAAACTAAAGCAGTTAAGAAATTACAGCCTTCCAAATAGGACTTGGCCAATCCATGAGTATACCATGAAGTTATAAAAGTTGTACCTATAAACCAACCCCCTAATGCGAAATAAGCACAAAGAAAGAGTAATAGGCCGGACCAGCCTACAAAAATAGTTTAATGTTTATACTATATTATATCTAACAGTGATGTGATTCAGTGTAATTCATTTATTTATTGTAACACTGTATAAACAAATAAAATTTCACTATTACACTGTGTTGTTCTTTACTTAGTGTTATTTATTACTTATTAAACTTATTTATTCAACCATAAAAAATTGTGTTGCCCCAATCCCAATAGTTACCTAACGTATTCATACAAGTACCATTATAATTCTTTTTTAACATTTCATTTCAAACTTTGTTTATAAATTGATGCTTATCTGCAAGCATCCATGTCCATCAATGTCTATCTCTTGATATATTTCCTTAACGTCTCTATCTCCAGTTAACAGTTAAGGAGTGAGTGTGTGGGCGAGAATCGTTCGATCTTCACCTAGTTGATTTATACTCTAGGAAACTTTCTCGATTCAAAGGAGTCTGTTGATATATATATATATATATACGTATATATATATGTATATATATATATATATGTATATATATATCTATGGGTACCATTAACCATTTGGTCTACTCTACGACACATGGTGCTTATGTCATTGATCTCGTAAAGTAAAGTTTAACTTAGTGAATACAGTTCTATTGATTCAGAAAGTAAAGTTTATTTAAATCACTGTCATGAATGTTGTCTTATTACATACAATTAAATTCTATGAATGCCCAAAAGAAAAATGCCTAAGAAAGTAAATCAAGTGAAACAGTGACACAGATGCTCATTATTTCATGCTCGTGAAATCAGGTCTCCATCTATAGTCAATAGCTTGAAAGTGATGTTTCCAAGCTTCTACTTTATCACATATAGTCCTTCCAACTTAGACAAACTGCCATTAGGTTCAGAAATACCCATTTCAAAATAAGGTCACGTATCTTGAACTTATGGTTTTATACCTTGATATTGAACTATCATGCCACTCTTTGTTATGTGCGGCTACCCTCAAGTTCGCCTCTTCTCACTTTTCCTCCACCAAGTTGAGGAATTCTATAAATTGCACCTTGTTCATATCATGGACATAATGCATTCGCCAATGAGATGGAATCTCAGCTTCAGTCGTAGTGATTGCCTCTGTCCCGTGTATTAGTGTGAACGGTGTATATCCAGTTGCAGATTTTTTGATCATCCAATAAGCTCATACTATAGGTGGTCACTTATCAACCTAATTTCCTTTTTCTCATTTCAACCACTTTTGATGATGTTTTTGACCATCTTGTTCATCACCTCCATTTGTCCGTTCTATTGTGGGTGTGCTAGCATTGAAAAGCTCTTTTGAATTTGATAACTTACGTAGAATTCATAGAATTCTATAATTTTTGAATTTATTTCTATTATTGGTGATGATCTTTCATGGTACTCCTACCCTGCACAAAATATTCTTAACTACAAAATTAATCACTTTCGCTGAAGTGATAGTAGTGAGTGGCTCAACCTCAACCCAGTTGGTGAAATAATCCTCTGCAACAATTGTGTATTTTGCTCCTTCTTATGCCATTAATAGCACTCTGATAATGTCTATCCCCCATACCACAAATGGCCAAGGACAAACCATCTCTGTAAGCTCTTTCGATGGGCTTTAGGTATCTTTATAGATTTCTGGCACTTGTCACAACATTTGGAAAATATCATTGCATCTCGGTTGAGTGGGTAATAAATATTTATGGAGAAGTACCTTTTTGCTTAATTATTCCCCTAGTGCGGTCTCAATGGCTTGCTTGATAAACGCCCTCAAGGATTTTCTTTGCTTTTATTTGTTGACGTACCTTAACAAGTGGGCTTATAGTCCCTTTTGAAATAGAATCCCACTCTGCATAATATAGCATGGTGCCTTTCATAAATGTTCTACGTTTTATTACTACTTTCCAAAAGAGTTCCATTTGGAAATTATTCCTTGAATGGTGTCATCCATGAATCCTCTTCTTCTACCTCTATAATGAAATCCATATCTTCGATGCTTAGAGCCTTCAACACCTTTACCGAAACGAACCCTAATAATGGTGCATCTCCAAAGCTAGTCAAATTTTCTAAATAATTTGCATTCATATTTTCCTCTCTAGGGATGTGCGTAATTGTATAGTGCTCGATCTCATTCCTTAGTTCAAACACTTTCGATAAGTAAGGGGCTTAGAATTTTCTCTTAACTTAGAATACCACCAATTATGAGTTAATTAAGATTTGCAATGACCGCACTCTCAACTTCTTTGCTATCATAAGTTCCATTATCAATTCCTCGTACCCCTCTTCATTATTCATAGCATGGAATTCACATTTTAATGCATAACACACCTTTGACCTTCTTGAGTATAAAGACTACTCGTGTTCTAGAATTATGGTCACTAGATCCTCGATCCACGTACATTTCTATTGAGATATTTCAACTGTGTCTTCCTTTGTTTCATCGTCCCAAATAGTTAATTTTATAGTGAAATCGAACAATGCTTGTCTACAAATTGCCTTTCTAGGATGATAAGTTATTTCATACCTACTCATCTCAATGTTCCACTTCAATAATTGTTTCGATGTCTCGTAGCCATGTAATGCTTGCCTATTGGATTGATAAGTCAACACCCTTATTGGATGAGCTTAGAAATAGGGTCATAAGTTCTTTGATGCTATTAGTAAGTAGTATGCTAGCTTTTACCATTTAAGATAATGCTTTTTTGCACCTATAAATCATTAGTGATATAATATACTAGTTTTTGGATCTTTGCTTCCTCGCACACTAATGTTGCACTTAATGCATGAGTCGATACTGCCAAATAGATTTACAAATCTTCTCCTTTAATAGGCTTTAATAATATAGGTGGTTTCCAAATATGTTTAACCAATTGCTACAATGTAGCTTCAAACTCATCCATCCGTTGGAACTTTCCCCTTTCCTTCATAACGGATTCAAAGAATGATATACACTTGTCGATCGCTTTTGAATTGAACCTACTGAAAGCATCGATCTTGCCTTTCAAACTTTGCATTTTCCTCCTTGTTCTTAGTGCTGTAACTTGCTTCAGCACGTCAATCTACTCCGATTGGCTTCTATGCCTCTATAGCTCACAATTAATCCTGAAAAATTTCTTGATGCTACTCCAAAAAGAAAACTTTAGTGGATTCAGCTTCATCTTATAATTTTGAAGTACATCAACATTTTTGATAGGTGCTCCACATGATCCTTCAATCTCTTTAACTTTACTACCATATCATCTATGTACATCTCCATAGTCTTCCCGTTTTATTCTAAAAACGTCTTGTTAACCAATTACTTATAAGTGCTCTAACATTCTTCAAACCGAATGGCATCACATTGTAGCAATACAATCC
The DNA here is from genome assembly GCA_030737815.1 of Allium fistulosum. Lineage (NCBI taxonomy): Eukaryota > Viridiplantae > Streptophyta > Magnoliopsida > Asparagales > Amaryllidaceae > Allium > Allium fistulosum. Next base: position 12,784,548 of record JASFAW010000015.1, on the reverse strand, counting down.
CAAATTTGTAATAAATTCGTGTGCTCTTGATCTATAATGTGCATTGCAATTTGATTGTAGCTGGAATATGCATCCATAAAAGATTATAATTCATGTTTGGTCGTTTCATCCATAAGGTGGTCTATCCGGGGAAGTGGAAATCAGCCCTTCGGGCATGGTTTATTCAAGTTAGAATAATTGATGCATGTCTATCACTTTTCGATTAGATTCCTAACCATCATGAGATTGGCTACCCATTCGGGGTAGTGCGATTCATGAAAAAAGTTGTTTGACACTAACTTATCCACTTCTTCTTTTAGCATAGTGGATCTATATGGTTCCATACTACGTCTTTTTTGCTTTGTAAGAAGGAAAGCTGGATTGATGCAATGGCATGCAACTTCAGGTAAAATCTCTCACATATGAAACTAAGCCCATGCGAATACATAACGGTTGACCCTCAAAACTCCGTCAATTCTTTCTTCATCCTTAAATCGAGCTAAGAAATAATCTTGATTACCTATGTAGGATTGTCTTCAACTATATGGATTTCATTCATTGACTATATCGATTTGGCATTTTCCGCGTCCGACTCTTTCCGTAGATCCATAGCTTCGTAGTTACTTAGGCGGTAGTCACTATACATCAATGACTTAATGCATAGAACTTTCTTTACATTCTTTTCCTTCTCTCTATTTCTAGCTTCTTTGAGCTCAATGAAATAGCATTCTCTTTCAAGTTTTCGACTTCCTTGAACAACTTCAACTCCATTATGTTGGATCAAGTGCACTGGCGTCAGGGTAAAAGAACGACTCTCAAAATTTTGACATCTTATTAAATTGCCTAAAATCTTCACTTTGTGTTTGTGTAAATAATATTCTGTCTATATTAAATACAAATTCAACATTTAATTAATAAAAGAGTTTCAAAATGTTTTAATTTATTTAATTTGATTAAAATATTTATTTATTATAAATGTACAAAATAAATTTATTAATAATTTAATTTAAAATTAATTTGTTAATTTATTTTAATAAGTTACGATATTCATCTTCATGATATGAACATCGCAACTACATATACATATAACATATTATAAGAGTTCATGAGGAAAATAAAACGCTTTGTCATACGGTCAATAAGATGTCTAAGTGCGATGTGTATATATTTACTATAAACTATCCTAAATGTACATGAAGCAAATAATATTATTATTTCCCTTTCAGCCATTAAAATATATTTATAATTAACACTTGGATTCAAAACATGTCAATATATATATAATTTAAATAATATATGTATATATAAATATTATAATATTTTATTGTAAGATATATATGTATTAAGTAATATATATGTATATATTGGCTATTTTAAAATATTTCAAGATTCAAATTTTAAATGTTTTGACCTATTCAAAATAAATGTATTTAATAAAAGTAATTTTTTTATCTAGCTTTACTTCAACCACGATAAATATTTTTTTATTGGTTTTAATTTAGCTACAAAATATTTATAAGTCAAAAACTAAAAATACATTTTTATATATTTTGACTTGATAATCAAAAATGATATAAAGTATATATTTATTAAATAATAGATCTGACAAAAAACTAATTTTTTTATTTAATATCCAAGCGGATATTAAATACACACACACATACATGTATATATATATTATATTTGAAACAATAAAGATCATAAACAAAACAATTTTTTAATTTATTTTAAAATCGAAAGCTTAATTTAAAATATTTTTTTTAAAATAATTAGATATATATAATATTTTAAAATTTATTTATTTTTTTAAAGACTTTCTGAAAATACATTTAATAATAATATATATACATATATATTATATACGTATGTGTATATATTAATAATATACATACATACATACACATATATATATATATAAAGGTTTTAATAGTATAAATAATTTTCAAAGATAATTTTTCAAAAGACTGAGCATAATAATTACATAGCTAATAGATACGATGATGTATAAATATATTATATATATATGTGTGTGCAATTGAAAAATTAGAAGTATTAGCTTTCAGCAAAATGATCCCTCCAAGAGCCAATGCGTTGTTTGTCCAAAATTTCCTCTTGGGGCAACATTGCCTCCTCCTTTTGTTCAATTTGCAAAGTTGAAAAGATGGCTTCACAAAGCTTGGGATGGCGGCTAAGGTAGAGAGGAACAACAAATAAAATGTGTACTAATTATGATGGAGCCTATTCTATTTATAGCTAAGGTTTTGCACCATATTCTTCATCATATCCTCAAACCTTGAAGACTTGGAAAAGCCCTGAAAAGCCACCATATATGGTCACCCCTGATATTGACCAAGCAAGGTCAAACATTTCGTTGACTCCTATTTGAATCACCATTTAATTAATTAACTTGTAGCTCTTCAATTGATTAGACCGTCATACAACTTAATTTTATACATCGTCCAGTCCAATTTTAAGCTTGAAATAAGTAGTTAAACTAGCCACATGTTAACTAACATTTGTATTAATTTATAACATTTATAAATTAATTTTACCATTGGTAGAATTCAGAAATAACTGACAACGCAGCTGTGTTAACTCTGTGGTTGAACTCGGTCCATCATCAATATTTAAAAATTTAAATGCTGAAGTCAGTATGTACTTTGCTGAAGCACAACATAGGGTCAAGTTCAACCCCTACAGACGATTTAATTGAAATCGTATTTTTGATCTAATATAAGCTCACCTAGTAACAACAGTTTGTACACGTATTCTTTTCATCATCATTATATCATTTAAATATCTAAAGATTGGTCTAAGGCCAAAAACTCTATTAATACTTGTATTTAATTATGCAAGTCACTTTAAAGTCCTTGGTTTAATCCGATAACATTTATCGATTGACCCTTAATCTGGCTAGAGATTGTGACTTTAAGTTGACTTACCAATTATAATGATACCAACCTTCTATAATGAAGGAGACAAATCCTCTTTTGAATGGTGCTTCTCTTCAAGTGTTTCAACAAGTACCCAATTATGGTCATAACACAATTGCCATGCCATATGGTTGACCATAATCAAAGTTTAGTCTACATACTTAAGTTTGACGGTACTCTCAAGTCAGAAGACCACTATACATCATTACCTAAAGATCTTCTATTTTGACTTAGTTATGTTAATCTATAAAAGACTCTTGTTAAGTCATTATGTGATTGTTTCAAACAACCATAATTACGTAACCCCTTGATTCCCCCCGACGATAATGAGTAAATCATGTGGAGAGAATTACGTACACTAGTCTTAATAGATGTATCGATATCTTTTCGCGATACATATTGTCTAGGAGCGTTTAAGGAGTAAGTGTTATATATATTTATTTATATATGTATGTATATGTATCAGTTCAATTCTTCATAACTAAATAATAGAAAACAAACCATTTAAGGAGTATATATATAATGTGTATGTGTGAGTGTGTGTATGTATATGTGTATATCTATACCGATACATCTTGTCTAAAAATGCCTTAGTACATTCTATTTTTGTTCTTATAGACATACGCTTCCTCTACATTTTGAATGAAAACAAACCATTTGATTTCTATGCCAAAATACTTGCTCAATCTCTAATTTCTTATTTAAGATCATATCTTAAAATGTCCACAAGCTTTGTTATCACCCTCACCGACATTGGGACACTTGGATATTATGTGCAAATCCTCTAAATCATTATTTAGAAATTCTATTTTAGCATTAATGTACCAAAACTCAAAGTTATAATGAGTGATAATTTGCAAGTATAATCCAAACGGGCTTTTCACCTAACTAATGAATATAAAAGAAAATTCCCAACTAATTGCGCCCTTGTCATATTTATTATCTTTTTTTTGGCAAGGCCAGCCGGTTTTATAGTGGACCATCCACTTTTTATTACCAAAGTAATAAAAACAGTTTAATACAGGAGTAAGGTAGAAGCACCTTAACTACTAAGAAAAAGAAAATACATCACAGGATTGTGACTGAGATGCCACAGCTACTATAAATAACACATCGACTAGGACTCCGCAAAAGAGGACGAAGCACCATCGACCGCTAAAACCTGGGTAGATTCCCCAGGGGTATTCCCAATATTACGAGCAAAGGGGCAAAAAAGCACAGCAAAACATAGGTCATAATCCGCAGAATTATAAGAGTACATAAAAGAACGATCCCAAGTAGAATCTGCTAACATGACAGAATTCGACCTCGCATACTGACTAACCAAATCGAGAACTAAAGAATCACCAGCAGTACAATAATGAAGGCATCTAAGGTCCAAATGATCATCGAAAACAAATCTAAAAAAGGAATCCTCCAAGGGGTTAAATCTCATATCAGATTTGAGATCAACCCAAAACCTTTCGAACTCAACCCAAATAATAGGCAACCTCGGCCGCACTAGATCAGGAGCAGCTATAGGAATAGCTGAAATGTCACAAGGGACCATGGGATCGTTGGCAGAAGGGGAGGCATGCCTAGCAAAAGAAAGTGGTGGTTGATCCGAACCAGAAAATGGCATATTTATTATCTTATATACACCCATAAATAGGAATATGACTTTTCACGTAAGTATGAATAGAAAACAAAACTCCTAATTAATTACACTATTGTCACATTTATGACCTATTAATTCACTTCACATAAATAACAATTAGATCTTTCACATGCCTAAATGTTATGTTATGAATATATATATATATATAAACAGTCGCCAAAATAAATTTGATTAATATGATTAATCAAATAAGTATAAAATATTTTAAATGAAATATGATTTTTTTAATATATATATATATATATATTGGATCTAATGTTAGTTAATAGACTTCATAGGCCCATTAAGAACCAAATAGAAATTATTTTTGAAGTTCACCCATGTAACAACCCGCATATTTTACGATTTGTATATTTAAATATAGAATCGTCAATCAGATTGAAGTCCGAAAAGCTACTTTTTGTAAATAGTCGAATTGGGACTCGGGAGCACTTCCATTGAGTCCAAAATGGCATTTGCGACTTTTTTGAGTATAAGCATCAATATGTTTGGAGTAAGTTGAATTTTGCTATTTTCTAAGTGGGCTTTTGGGTTTGGGTTTCACCCAACTCATTCTATTACCCTGGCTCAGCCCCCTCTTCATCCATTCACTTATTTCATTTTCACAAACACTCAAGCAAAACTGAAAATGGGGGAAGAGTATAGGAATTAGAAATTCCAAGCCCTAGATTCCATTTGCAAACTCAAGTCTAGCTCCAAACTCTTGGAAAAGCTTTGGTAAGCCTCCTCTTCATCTCCTCCAACTCATTCTCTCTTTAATTTCAGAAATTTCCTAAACTTAACTTAGGAAATGTTCTTCTTTTGAGCTTAGATTCAAGCTTCTAGAGTTGAAGTTGTAGAGTAGTAGATCTCCCTTTGCTTTCAAGCTTCTCCTTCATCGTTTTTGGGTTTAAAGGTGAGTTCTTTAACTCACATCTATGTCTATAGCTATCTTTGTTGTTAGGTATGAATTCCTAACACTTGTGCATATTCATTTGCTTTTGATTTGAGTTGATTTGGTGAACATTTCAATTTTTGGTGTTTCGAAGTCAAAACTTTGAAAATCCTAGCTTTGATTTGTGAACATGTTTTTGGTAGTGAATTAGAGAGCCTATAGGGCTGGGTTGTCGATTGGCAAAAGCCCCTAAAGTCCATTGCTCGACTGGATGCAAATGGTGAGAGTTTGCTCTTCCATTTGATAGGCTGGAAAACAGTTTCAAGTACAACCAGTCGACTGGCCCCTACAGTCAGTCGACTAACTGCAGGGTCTGAAAACTCTCGGGTTCTGGTTCAGTCGACTGACTGCAGAAGGCCAGTCGACTGACCTGCTTGATTTTGCCTATTTTTCCTATTTAGCTTGAGGATCCAAATTTTATCGATTCGTGACTATCCGATTTATTGTTATCATTTATTATTGACTTTGATGACTTCTTTTTCGGGATTTTTGAGAATATCCATTTTGATGGACTCAGTATCGATTTCTTTGGATTTGATTCACGTCTTCGTATGTGGATTTTGGTGATTGATTGTTTCTACAATCATTTCTATGCTTTGTCACTTTAAAATACAAAGGTTTTCATACTAGTAGTAAATATTCAAACTCTTTTACAAAGATGATTTCAACTCTATTTTTAATACAAAGCTTGTTTTCAAAAACCGTTTTCTAATCTATTACTATATATAAACCTTTACTTCATTCGTATGAGAAAATCTAATTAAACGGCTTAGCAAAACAATTGGTATGAAACGCTTGCATTTACTTCGTCGGTTAACTTTTGGACTTGTTCGATTGAAATTCTTGTGATAATTTTCGAGTGGGAATCTACAATTTCGTAAATATTTAAGTTAAGCTAGTGGTTATGGGACATGAAGCTAAACTCATATATTTACTAGCTTAGTGTAATCGACACTTTTATTGATCGATGATGATCATTTTGTGATTTAGACTAGCGTTGTGCGATATCTATTTGTTTGTTTGGGGATTACAATCCCCGTTTGTGGAACTTCGGTTCAATTTGGTGGGGTAGCGACCCGTGGTCTTTGGGCCGTTTGTGGAGCTTCAGCTTAAAATTTATGGTTAGCGACCATGGAATAGCGTTCCGTTTGTGATACACGTGTTGGTGAGTTTTCATGCTCCCGTTTGTGATAGGCCTCCCCCTTTGTGATTTCTGGATTTCTATTTGATGATTTCTAGAATTTGTGTTTCACCAACTTTTGTGATTGGCATTAATATGTTTGTCAATATTTGTAGTTTGGTGAATAAAATAAAGAATATGATATTCTTTTTGGTGTTTTGAGATTCTTGAGATATTGTATGATTTGTTGTCGTTTAAATCATATTTGTTCTGGTATGACATTATTGTTTTCATACGTTCTTATTATATCTCTGCTTATATCTCATTTCTTGTATGATAATTATAGCTAGACTGATCCATTTATTATTTTCTTATTGAATAATACTCGGGTCAGACCGAGATGTTACAGGTGCTTCTGCTTGACTCCTTATCTGGGATCATCTTCTGACTTTTATCTAACTACACAGTTTTGTAGTTTTTGTTACTATACATTAGAGATAGAGACTCCTTGATGTATACTTATTCTTTTGACCAGCTCTTGTATCTATTCTTTTGTGATATTGTGGATCTTGTTTGACCACTACTTTGATGTACACTTTTATGTGTTATATTCATATCTATTTCCGCCTTTGAGATATGAACATCTGTGACTGATTTATGTTATGTTTATTTCTATATTTGTTTCCGAGGTCCACTTAGCCACTGTGTGGTAGCTTTGAGTTTGTATTAGATATGTCGGATTTCCTCCAGAAATCAAATGTAAGTCATATTATCTGACATATCGGTACTCTCACAAAGCAATTACACAGATGGTCGCTCCTCAATAGCCTTATTCTGCGTGCTAGTTGACGGCATTACCCCGTAGTGTCCTTGGCTAGCGTGAGTATAGAGGCGGAGTGTCACAGCCCATTTCATCCGCTGCACAACGAACCTGGTTCCTTCAATGGCATCGGGGCGAGGTTAGTTGAGGCATTCACCTAGTACATTTGATGTCCCAGGTTCGATCCTTACAACTAGCATGATGAAGGGTTCTCACATTGTGATCTATGACGAAACATTACCTCCGATCCCTACATATTCTGTAATGATTATACCAGTCGAAAGGTCACGTATAAAACCCGCTTGTGAGGTACATTGTTGGGTCACCCCAAAGGAGTTTTGGATGGACTAACAATGATACCAAAGCCCAAATAACATTTGCAGTCTACATAGCCAACGTTAAAGGACATTCAATAAACTTTCTTATCTGATGTGTGTCTAAAATAGAAGTGTTTAGGCTTTGGTTGGAAAATCGAGTATCCTCCTCCCCTGTCTACTAGCCTGGCCCAATGGGTGTAGTAAGTCAAAAAGTTGTCCCAAATGTAAGGCCCGAAGTTTTTAGGCCTTGGGCTAATTTTCATATTAAGATTTGAAATTTAAAGGTTATTTTTAAAATATAAAAGGAATTTTATGAAAGTTATAAAATAAATTTAAAATTTTCAAAATTATTTCGAGAAATTAAATAATTAGTTTCGTAATTTTAATATATTTAATCAATATAATAAATTAAATAATTAATTAAGGGTTAATTAATTAGAACATATACATATATATATATACACATATATATATATATATATGTGTGTGTGTGTGTATGTGTGTGTAAATGTATATATCTGATTGTAACTATAATTGTTATAGTTGTATATTTATCCTAGAGTTGTTTAAGGTAAATAAATTAATAATTTTGAATTAATTAAAGTATTTAACTAAATTGTTCGATTAAATAAATGGATTTGTTTAATTATTAATTAATATATATACACATATATTGATGTGTATATATAAACAAAACGATAATAGTCGATTATCCATCCTAAATAGTTTGAGATGAGTAAAATAAGTTTTCTGAAATTTTAAATACAATAAAATTTAATTAAATTAGTTAATTATATTAAGAATTAATAATTAGTTAAATAAAATTTAACTAATAAGAATTGAAATCTATTTAAATGCGATTTAGTTAAAAAAACCAAAATTAATTAGATATGATTATAATAGGGATTATAATTAGGGATAGTTTGGCACAGGTCCCTAATAAGTTTCAAAATACACAAAAACCCCAGTAAAAAAAGTTTGTAAATTAGGTCCCTAGAATTAAGTTATCGAATAATGGCATACACTTATGCAATTATTCAGTGAATAATTGCAAACATTTATGCAATTATATCAAAAAATTGCTGACATTTCCACAATTATTCACCAAAAAATTGCGGAATTTTCCGTAATTTTTTCAAAAATTTGCGGAAATTTTTGAAATTATTCACATAAAAATTGAATAAATTTATGCAACTTTTGGATATAATTGCATAAATATCTGCAATTATTCAGTGAATAATTGCATAACTATATGCAATTACTTAGTAACTTAATTCTAGGTACTTAATTTACATACTTTTTTACTAGGGTTTTTGTGTATTTTGAAACTTATTAGGGACCTGAGCCTAATATTCACTTATAATAATTAAATATGATTTAATTAATAAGAATTAAAATTAATCAAATATGATTTAATTTAATTTAATTAAAATTAATTAAATATGATACATATATACAATATATAAGTTAAGTTAAATTACGATAGTTATATATATATATATAATTTAAGTGGAACTTAAATAAACCCAAAACATATTTTTGGAATAAGTATACACGTAAAGTACACGTACCATGATTTCAGATATGTCTGACACTTTAATCACGTAACATTTTATAAGAAATATATTATTCCTTAAATCGATATCACTCTTATGTATATATTAAAGATTATGAATCTCAATTATATAAAGTTATCCTCTATTATTTATATATATTGATAGATTATTTGCATACTCACTAGTTATTAAGCAAATTCAAGCTAGGGATGTTCTATGCAGTACTAAAAATTTACTGCCTAAAGGAGGTAAGATACATGCATGTATTTATTAAGAAAACTCAAGGTCTATACATTATACTTAGTCCATCGTGTAATGATAGGTACGGGTGAATAATCTCTTTCGATTTGTTAAGCATACTCATGGTCGAGATTAAGGCAATGACCATTGTTAGGAGTTGTATATGATACAAATGATAGAGAGTTATCCATAGCTTATGGGCCTATGATTTGTTGCGCAAACTCAAAGTCAGAATTCCAATGCAAGTAAGTCCTAACACTCACTAGAAAAATCAAAAGATTTCTGTTTTTTTCTTAGGGTGTTGAGATATATAAAAATCTAGTGGGAGTCTTGTTAGAAAAATGAATGAATACATTTAAACCTTATAATATTGTAAGAACATATGCCTTAAAAATTAAGATTATCTACTGCAACAAATTTGTACAACTAATCTAATTTATAATATTCTTTATAAATTAAAATATACAAGTTAACTAAACTAGGATTGACAAAGAAATATACTTAGTAGTAAATCTTTCGGTATGTTGTCGTTTCAAGACCCAGGCAAGTGCCAAAGTACATAACTTCTAAATACATTCCTACCATGGTCACTTAAGTATTTTTCCTAAGACTGTGTATTCTCCTTTATGAATTTTGAACTCCAAAGTAATACAAGAATATGGATATTTGATCCATATTTAAGCACATACAAAAGGTTGTACGGTGAAATGTCTCATTCGTGTTATAGAAAATCTTGATGAAAATGTTTCACACGAAATAAGCAAGTAAACCATAGTGAAAGATCATATGTTTAACATGATTGAATACAATGAGGATCTTGTTGTGTTAGAAGCAATACAGACTAAAAACTACTAGACAAACCTAGAAATTCGATCTTTGGCATGAAATTCGACCATCGGCGTGTTAGTTTGATCAATTTACTTTACTGCAAATGATATGATATTCTAAATGTAAAGGATGTCCAAATGCCCTTTTGTAAAGGTTCGATGCAGTCTTGTAGTAAAAGTTTCCTTTTGAATGGTTCGACCATTTAGAAAGGAACGTGACCGTTTGATGGTGGATGTAAAATATGCACAGTTGGGACGAAGAGAGTGAATGGTTACTTTTGCTTCATAAAGAGACATTGGAAATGTGGTTTGTATAAAATAATAAGTATATACTTAATATGGAATGCAAATGCAGTTTATATTCTAAATGTAATTTTTATTAAAGAAAATTGTTTCTATAAGAGTTATTTCTTTGAGTTATGATATTTGGTATAAAACTCTCGATTGTATACTAGTTAAGTGAATGAAATAAGTGATAAGTGGTTGAAATAGTGGAAGCATACCATATGACACTTACTAAAGGATGCATCAAGTTATGAAAGATTGCTTTCGTACATAGACCATGTATTATGTGTGAAATAATAACAGTTTTCAGTATTCAATGAAAGTGGATATAGTTTTATTTTAGTATGAATAATATGAATATTCATTGTAGAATAAATCTTTATAATAATGGTATTTATTTCCATAACAATGTTGATGCATTAGCTATGGAAAACATAGAGGTATCTAAAATTTTCTACGCTTATTTTGAAATCATAGACTAAGCCATATTTTTTAGAAACAATTCTTTAATCGTATGATTATGAATCATATGGTACTTGTGAATTGTATCTCAAAATATTGAGGACAAAGCACCCATTCAGTGGGAGTGTTAAAAGAGTTAATTAACTCATCGAGTTAATACATATAGATATGCAATCCAAGGACTATTGATACCAAATGAATCTATTTGCTTCGTTAAAATCACCAACAAATTATCAAGGACATATACTTGTGTATTGGATACACTAGTAGTATATCTATGATAAGTTTATAGAATTTAAAACGGAAGTAGAAAACGTAACATGGGAAGGAAATAAAACAATTTGATTTGATCGAATATGTGAGTGTATTGGACAGAGTTCTAAAAGTACCTAAAAACGAATAAAATTCAATCTCAATGTCATTTATCCTTATGATATATAATGATGTATCCATAAGGAGTAATCAAACTTTGTTGGACAAAGTATGATTGATGATGAGTGATGTTGAATTAACTTCTTTCTATAAGAATATGTATTTATGAGTAAGTGTATATGTTAAATTTAATTTCATCTGAAGCACTATTTACAAAATCATATAAGATATGAATTAACATGGAACCCCTGCATGTCCTATATAATACCCCATAAAATAAATAATATATAGATCAAAAGAGAATTAATAATCAAATATGGATCAAAAATGAAATTTGAGAAAACATTAGAATTTGGCCACGAAGCTTGCATCATCATGTTCATGGCGATTTTCCGAGCAACTTTCATACATAAGGCTTCACGATCGAAATTCAAAAGAAGGAGTATCAATGTTTGAAGGTTTCAAATTGAAAATAATTCAAAAGAAATTAAGGAAATAAAAATTAATTAATGGTAACATTAATAAATAAAATGCTGGACCACCACCAATCGACAACCTCATTAGGCCAATCGACCGCCTACGAGGAGTGGTCGACCGGTTTGTGTTATGGTAGCTAGGGTTGAACCTTGGCCTATTGTTCCAGATTTAATAAATTATAATCTAATAAATTGAATTGGTTCCAGTGCCTATAAATACAGGCTTAGCCCCTCCTTATTCTCCTTATATTTTCTGAACAGAGTAACAAAGCTCTACCATTTTCCTTTCTCCGCTATTTCTAGAATTTAAAAAATACTATATATATATATATGTTGGAGTGTAACGACCCATAATTTTAGTCATTCGAATTTGGAATATTTAATTGATTTTAAATATTGAAAAGTAAATTTTATAAGTTGAATAACTTATATTTCAAATATAGCGATTTATTTGATAATTAAATTGTTAAATTTAATATTTGAAATTGTTTAAATAATTGAATCTTAAATTTTATACGAATGAAAATGATTTATAAAGTTGATTTAAAATCTTTTTAAATTAGAATGGAGTTAGCAAACTTTTAATTGGGATCTAAAAGCGAACAAACTAAAATTGGAAATTTTATGTTTTAATTAACGTGTAAAAATAGTGTTTTTTGGGCACTATCTCGGATTTCGACGAAACCCATTTCGTTGGATCTGTAATAGTGAATTATGATATGCTCTGGAATTTCGTGTCGATTGGACTTATTGTTTGGTAGTGCGAGTTCGAAATACGTAGAAATTAATTAAAGGAATTTAATTAAAAAAATTTGATTTTGAAAAGCTATCTTCTGTATATGATGGAATTGGCTTTTGATGCATATTCCATTGTGTTCAGAATAGGGGTATAACATATAGAACGCCAAGCGGCACACTTCGTTTAGAGTTCGGAATTTTCATGGATGAATAGTGCCGAGTTTATTTTCTATAAATAGTCCTAAACTTCTATTCATTTGCAACCAAAACCTAGTTTTGTTCTCAGCTACCATTAAAGTAAATCCATCCAGTGATGGATAACGATTGGAGCCTCTAGGAGTGAATTAGCCTTCGACTTCAACTAGAGAAATGTAGAGGGCAACCATACGAACTTGTTCAACGGTTGGATTGAGCTATCGTCACTCGACATGGCCAGAAATCGGCCGCGTTCATCGCTGCAAATGGGTTCAAACTGAGGGTTTTTGGCGCGTATGCGTGCAGGTGTGTGGAGGCTGGGCGAAGACAAAGGGTGGCGCGGTTGGGGGGAGAGCGGCGGTCAGGCGCGCGATGGTGGCGGCGATTCGCTGGTGGCATTTGAGGTTCTGGCGCGCACGATTTAAAAAAAAAAGAAAAAAGAAAAAGAGGAGCAGCGTGCTAGCTTGTGCCTGTGAGGGAGAAAGGGTAATAAAAGTTTAAAATTTTAATTAAGTTAATTTTAGTTTTAATTATCGAATGCTAATAAATTCATAACTCGTTCATACGAGGTCCGTTTCGAGCACGGCAAGTTCCATTGTGTTCGTATCAGCGAGCCTACGCTATGGAGTTGGACTGGATGAATTTGGAGCTAATAGGATTTTTGGGTTAAATTGAACGACCGTTCAATTTTAATTCAATCCGGAACGCTTAGGTGATTTCTGGCATTTTTGTGAGTTAACTCACCTCTCTGGCCTGCTTATATTTTTATATAAGTGGGAATAATTTTATTTATGATGATTGATGTTTGTTTGGATGATATACTATATATATTAGTGGGTTGGAATATATTCCCGCCTATTGGAACGGATGAGACCCTATTACATTTCCGTGTAAGAGCGGATGACCCTTTGTATACGAATCCCGCCTTGAAGCGGTTGATTTATATTTTTATGATTATATGCTATATGTGATGCATGGGGACAGGTTGAAGGGATCCAACAGGATTCCTCACCATTGTTGATTTACTTTTCATATATATTCTGATATATGATGTATTAGATGCCATGTTATGGATTTCGATATAATTTGACTTATTTGGTGCTGGCACTGGGCCTTATTTTTGATATTTTGAAATATTGAAATGACGATTTTGATTTGAAAAGGATTTTGAAGTAATTTTGAATATATATATGTTTTAATAATTTTTAAATTTTTAAAGGAATAAATTTGTTTTTAAAGAAATAAAAAGTTATGATTTGTGATGTTATAAAAATATAGTTTTGAGAAATACTTTGAAAATAGATTTTTGAATAAGTTATAAAAAGGATTTATAAAGGTGATATTTTTATATATAAAGAAATAGATTTAGAATCAAAATTTATAAATATTGTGTAAATGGTTTTGAAGTTGATTTGGTAAATGGATTTATAAATGGATTTTATAAATAAATTTGATTTATAAAGAAATGGATTTTGATAGTAAAATTAGTTTTTATAAAAGAATGGATTTATAAATAGAATTTTGTAAATATAGGAATTTTAATAAATAAAAGTTTTATAAAATTGAAAGGAGATTTATAAAAGTAGTTTTATAAATATGGAAATGATTTATGTTGAGTTTTAAATATGGATTTTATTTAAAGGAATGTTCTGAAAGTAATATTTTGATGAAGTTAAATGTTTTAAAAATAAATTTATCTTTTAAAAGTGAGGTTTTTGAAGTAATAATTCCAGATGGAATTAAATGTTTTGAAAAATGTTTTAAAATGTGATAAGTAAAGGAAACATAGATTTCAACATTTATTGTTGTAATAGACGTTTTCGGAAAAGTAAGGAAGGCATGGACTATAACATAGTTGTTATAGTAAATGGTTTCCGAAAGGAAATGTTTTATATAGTATACGAGATTATATATATATATATATTAATTTATCGAATCCCTATACTAATTTTTTTGGGTTGTCATAATGATGTTTTACGCAACATTCTTTTTGACCAAATAAAATTATGTTTTGACCTTCCATCGTGAAATACACGAATCAGTTCTTATGATCGTACTAAAGGCTTGGTGGTGTAGAAGCATTGCTTCCTATGCTTAACACCCGTCCAGAGGCGTACGAACTCCGGAGTTATACGGTTATAAAAATCTATTTGGCGTGTCTCTAAATGGTAGTGTTATTGAATATACTTATACCATTGATATAAGTATATGGAAATATTTTCTAAGTGTTGAAAATGAAATGATTTGTGAATATGCTTATACTATTGATATAAGTATATGGAAATGTTTTCCATTATTGATAGATTGAAATGGTTTTTGAATATATCTTTTAAAAGATAATTTGAAGTAAATATTTGGAAATGATTTAATTAATAAAAGATTAATTAAATGGGCCTAGTGATTGCTTATGGTGCTAGATATTATTTGTTTGCTTTGATAGTTAAATAACCGATTATCAAATATTGGCCTCTTATCGTTGTTGATCCAGAGAGACCGGGGTCGGATTTATCAGAGAACTACTTTGGACCAATGTATATGCGTTCAAATGTGCAGGTTTGGAAGACATTGATATTTGGGATTTTCGTAAGGAAGGACTGCTTGTTGATCGTTTGAGGATAAACTCCCAATATACATATAGTAGCAGTAGTCTCTTCATTATGAAATATCCAATGCAAGGACTAATTGTTACTAATCCTAGGGGTAATTCCTGATAGGATGTGGTAGGAGAGTGCCTTCGGTTTGTATTGTTCCTGGACAACTTGTATGGATGGATGTTTGACAGTGCATTCTTGAGATTACATCGTTGACTTTTATAAATGTACATCTATTTGGTGGTGGAGAAGTTAACTTCTCTTAGCTTAACACTCTTCTCTGAGACGTATGAGCTCAGAGGTTGTATGTTTGTAAAAGTTAATAGTGATTGATGGAATGGCAATGCGGCCTTCAAAGAAAGAAAATGTGCTATGTGAAAGGTAATCGTGACCTTAAGCCGCACATCCGAAAATGACCGAAACAGGGTAGATGCAGCAGGGCTATGTGGTTCGCAATCATTAGGATACGGTCATCCCCTTCTAGATATATTTATTTCCGCTATGACGTTCGGGTTTTAAATTATTATGGATGTATGCTATGAGGGCCCTCCGATAGGTTGGTAACGACCGGGGTGATGACATATTCAGTACTATCTAGTTAGAGGTAGGCTGGTCTTGTATTGGTAGAGGACTATTAGTTGGGCCTCGGTACATTCCTCCAGAGATGTATTGATAGAAGGCAGTCCCTTCACTTGGTCATTTGTATGGAAATCCATTCTCCACTACATGCCTGCCATTTTATTTGTAGAACCTGCGTTTGTGGCTAGTATGCTGGAATTTAATAATGTAACAATTTTGGCTATGATTAATATTATTTGTATACTAGACACTAGTATAATACAACAGGATTTGATATAAAATGGTTTGGTTATCGTAAGGTAAAAACCCATCCGTGTTTATGTATGGGCCTGGTCTTACGAGATACCCTTTTTTTGATAAAGGAAAGTTTTATAACTTTAAAATCCAATTGAGATGTGTTTTCTCACGCTGGTTTACCAGACTGATCCAGGTGTTCTTCCCTTTCAATGCTCGGGTTAGACCGAGTATATTTACAGATGTAGATTTGGATGCTTTGGAGCTTCAATAGGCAAGCTGGAAGTCTTCTAGTCGTATTCACGTATATGTCTATTTTTCCGCTACTTTGTTGTTTAAATTATCAACAATTGTAAGGACAGGTTATTGTAACTGTCCAGGCTGATGATTAGTGATTGATTATTGTACTCTGATGGATATATGTATATTATATTACAGTTTCTGTTTTGTAAAGGTCATTGATATGATATTATATGTTTTTCTGCTGCGATTGTGAGATTTGTAATTGTTTTAGTTGGCTTTTATTTCTCTAGTTTCTTCTTCCCTTTCCTTTTCTCTTCTTCTTCTCTTCTCTTCTCTCTTCTCTTCTTTTTTTCCCATGACTATTGGCTTTTCGTTCGGTTTAGGTTGGACATGTGTGGTTTATTGTCAGCTCTAAACGGGTCAGATTTGCGGTTCGTCACATGGAGAAGGGCAGAAAATGAAAGAAAATAAGAGAAAGAGTGAATCAATTCTGCAAAAAAGGTAAATTATATAATTATAATCTAAATTCCACTTATGGAGAAAACAAAATATGTATAATAAGTTAGATTTGAAACGAATAAATAAATGTCATTAGTAATTGTCCAATTTGAATAATAATGACCATTTTTTACAGGATAATTAATTGAAAGTAAAGAAATAAGTGACATAATTGGAAATTAAGAATAAAGGAAATAAGCGTATAAGATAAGAATAAGTTCATAGCTAGTAAATAAATGAATACTAATAAATGAACTTAAGAGGCACAATAATTTCCATAGTGGAAATTACATGACCATAATAATACATTTTTGATGAGCATGAATTAGTGGGCCTAGCCCAATATTTAGGTTAATTATAAATGACTGGGTTTAGTATGGGTTGGGATGAGAGGTCAGTAGAGTAACACAATGGAAGTCTTCCCTTCATCTAAAGGCTACCAGTAGTTGTGTATGTGTACTGCCGATGTGGGACATCTCTAACGATAGGACCCGGCGTAATGGGATATATGATTGGTTATAGGTTTAGGGGAAAATATACCAGGGATTCGCCTCGAATTTGAAGTATTAAATGGCTCAGTACCTTTACAAATTTCAAGGGGTTTGCTTTGGGGTTGAGGTATTAAATGGTTGTTGGGTCTGCCTCCTCCCTATTTAAGAGGTCTTAAATAACCTACGATAGCACCTAATTAGAAAATAGGGTCTACTTCATTTCTAAATCAGAGGTATTAAGTAACTAGAGTGGACATTTTCCTTGACTTGTATGAGGTGAGTCTAAACAGAATTTTGGCTGTAGGGTTCGGTAGGCTATGTCGGTGTTGTTGATAAACCAACATTTAGAAGTAGGGCTAGCATATATGCTTTGACTACTAGCGGTCCTGAGTGGTCATTAGCAAAGGCTTGAGTTACGCCCTAATGGATTTTGCTTCCTACTACTATAGAACTCATATGGGATACACAAAGACCTCAAAGTTTAATTAATTGTTTGTTTGTCGGAGGTGGGCTAGTTAAACCTTTAGATAAGTCTTTGAGATGCATTAGTAATACAGCTAATTAAATTATAAAGTCGTATCTTGGAGTCATTGGTCTTAGTAGTTAGGGTCAGTTGGCTATGGATTACATCACGGAGGGCTCGGTTTGGGATCGAGGTATTGACTGATCGTTGGGTCTGCCTCTTCCCTATTTAAGAAGTATTAAGTGGTTGGGATTTCCTTTTGGGTTAGTACACTACAAGAAAATATATTTTTAGCAGCATAGTCTAGTAGCGTTTTAATAAATAAGCTGCGATTATCTACATGGATCCTTAAAAAATAAAATAAAAAACTTGTGAAACGCTGCGCATAAACAAACGCGGGATAAATAAAAAATTCCCGTGCCTCATCTATTCCACTCTCGTTCTATCTTCTATGCCTCCTTTCCTTTTCCCTCTTTTAATTAAAAATTCTAACCTACCTCTCTACCGCGCTCGACAATCCCATCTCTCCCACATCCGCTACTCCGCCATCGACCGCGCCTAAATCTCCCCTCGTTCCCCACATCCGCGACTACACATCCACGACTCCACATCCGCCATTGACTACTCCATCGCCCACATCCACGACTCCACCGCACACCTCTATCCCTCAGTGTTGACTTCTCTTCCTCTGTCGCACACATCCAGGTTATTCAGTTAATTGAAAAATAAGCCTTGCATCTCGCCTCAATCGTCTTTTACAGGAGAAGACAGGGCAGTTTTCGGTGGATCCTGTATATTTTGGGCACATGGTAGTTAGGTAAATTTACTGATTTTGCTAGTATTTCTTAGTTCATTGTTTCTTAGTTAGATAATTTACTTATTTTGATACTATTTCCTAGTTTATTGTTTGCTATGATTCTCCTGCTTTCGTTTTTGTTCGGTTTATTTTCTATATGATTTGTGTGAGAATGAGTTTGTCTTGACTATGTTCGGTTTTATTTAACCAATGATTGTATTTAGTTCAACTTATATAATTGTATTTAGTTGGAATGCACCTACATATATTTATATATTACTAACAGGTGTGTTTTTGATGCTTGTACCTGCTGCATTTAGTCATATATTTAACCGATGAATATATTTATATATTACCTACGTATATTTATATATTTAACCAATGCTTGTACCTGCTGTATTGAGTTGGAATGTTCGGTTTATTAGCTGATAAAAAATAGTTATCCTTTTATACAAATAAAAATTGCTTACATTACAATGCAGCTACAAGTTGTATCAAAATCTATGTTCAAACTTGATTTTTTCAAAATGTATGATTTTACAAACAATCTATTTGCATATATAATTCAATTTGTATATGTTGCGTATAATATAATTATGCACAACGCATGACATTGTATTTTGCAGTCCAAATCATACATAAGTAAACACTAAACACTAAACCACCGCAAACAAATATGAAATTGGGACCAATGATAGGTGCAACAATTCTGATAATAGGGAAATCATGTGAAATACTAGCTAGATTATGATGTAGGTTAATATGCTATGCAATTCTTGTTATAGTGAATTAAATATTATATTATTTAACATTTCTCAGAAATAACTTTGCACTGGATAAAATATCTAAACACTAATTCCGCACCTGAAGACAAGACTATCCACTGCTGTTGCTAATAGATTGAATTCTAGCACTTGTTCCTGGCGAACCTGCAAATGCTTGAACCTAGGGAGTTTGTCACTATAAATGAGAGCCATGACTCCTTAGGCGTTATGGATTGATTTGGCTTCTTGATCAAATGAGAGCCATGACTCCTTAGGCGTAAGCTGAACAAGAAGGATACAAGTAAAAAAAAATACTGTGAAATATCCATGAGTAGGTGGAAACACTTGTT
This sequence comes from Allium fistulosum, assembly GCA_030737815.1. Taxonomy (NCBI): domain Eukaryota; kingdom Viridiplantae; phylum Streptophyta; class Magnoliopsida; order Asparagales; family Amaryllidaceae; genus Allium; species Allium fistulosum. Next base: position 12,764,628 of record JASFAW010000015.1, on the reverse strand, counting down.
TTTCAAATTTAATAATAAGGTTCTCACATCCAAAGGCCTATTTAACTTTATGATATATTGATATTTAATTCTATTAATGGGAGGTAGCAGATGCAACTTTAAATTAAAATAAAATTAACCATTATGCACCCGTGATGGCATAATTTATAAGAATACTAAACGATATGCACCCGTGATGGCACTGCGCAATCCTTGACATGGTTTAATTTGGGCAAAGAATCCAATTTACTATATGTAGAAGGAAATGCTTCATTGTTATTTGGTTATTAGGTGTTCATTTGAAAAGCAATAGGTCTCACTCATGATATTATCCTTAGAGAAATGAAATATATATAAAAAGAAAAATAAGGCCCCATTTGTTTTTACTTTCTCTGCCTGATCGGAACTTCTTTTGCTTGCTGCGACTTGATAAGAAATTTGCTCAGAAAAACATTAAATTTCCATCATAAGTGGAAAATATTACTACCAGAGATACCGGATAATTTTAAGTTTGATAAGGGTATGAATGAAGTTTGACATGGCTTTTCAAAGCATAAAGTTGTCACTTTCAGCATCAAATGCAGACTAATCTCTTTTATGCTAAGGAAATAAGGGCGTTGAATAAAATTCCATTATCAGTTTACAGACTCTAATATATATCATTATCTTTTTAACAATTATTTTTAGCATAAGTTGACTACTTATTATGGTTGTATCAGCATTTTCCCTTAAACTGATCAAGGCATAACACAATATGCTCTTCATTTTGGAAAAAAAGAATTAAGAAGCTTGTGATGCTCATGTTAAAACTTACACTATGACTATACTTTAGTTCAAGTTAATATTTTTCTTAAGCAATATCTAATTCTATGTTAGAAAAACTAAAATACTAATGAACAGTCCTTTGATTTAGGAAAGTAATTTATACGAGGATGTTTTTTATCTTCCTTGAGATGGGCCTTAATTTTTTTTATCAAATTGGTTTGTAAGTCATCGGCACAATTGCTAACATAAACTTGACATTTAGATTTTTATTAGTATAAGAACTATTTGGGCAATAGTTGATCTTCTATCATCATATGTTTTAGCTATAGCAAGTTTTTATAGCTATGTTCCAAAAAGCCTATGCCACTTAGGCAGTTGATTCTACCACATGCCTTGATATTGGTTACAACTTACAACAGATTAATTTTGATAGGTCTTAAACTTAAATATTTTGAAGATGCAAGTTATTTAAGTGAACAGATTAATGGCCATAATGTAAGAAGTGCACATAGAAGACTGTAGTGGAATTATACTGAAATATATAATGCAAGCAGTGTATATGAACACTTCTTATGATATTTTTATTTTTTACATGATTGTATGTTTACCGACAAGAGATCTGTTGTCTAAAGAAAAAGAGTAGCATTTCCATTTTGTTCTTTTGCAAATGTGGATCATTGTACTCATGTAGGACCTTTGGTTGAGCCATCATTTTCATGCAAAATTTTGTTTTCAATAGATAAATGATTTTGTAGTTCAGGAAGGTGTTTGCTTTTTGGATTACTGCACCCGTATCATGTACAATGAAATCATACGGTTCTCTTTTATTTTGGTTTCATGAAACAGTAATTAATTTATTTTTGTCATGAGCATGGCATGATGGCAATAGCCTTGACTTATTTATAATACATGTGGCAAACTATTTATATATATATATATATATATATATATCATATAATTATCTTTTTAACATCCCCAGCTTACTCAACTTCACGGTTGCCCCTTCCTTTAATGGGATATATGTTAACGTGTTGGTATTATAAATCCACATATTTTATGGCTGTATATATAACTTTAACTAAATTGACTAGTTATGGGTCATTATTACTTATGCACAACTTGCACAACAAACTAAAAAAAAGATATATATATATATATATATATATATATAACTTAATAAAATAATAATTGTCCCAATAAACTAAATTTAAAATAACAAAGGAACATTATTACATTTTAGATCAATCAGAATTACAATCCTAATTAGTTTAAACCAATTGATGTAAACAACATAAGTTGCAAACAAAAAACAAAACAATATATACAAATTTTATGTGATTTAGAAAGATTTGTGTAGTCAAGATATTACTTGTGATTTAGAAAGATTTGTGTAGCATATAACATTATTACATTTCAAATAACAAAGGAACATTATTACATTTTGAGAAACATATAGTTATTACTATGATTATACAAAAATAAGTAATGCTATAGAATAAAAAAGATAAACAAAAAAATATAGACTAGGACAAAAGATGTTACTTCTCTGTCTTGAGATTTCTATACTGATACTTTTATTTCAGATTTATTCTATTTTCATTTAGTCTAACTTTTTAGGTGTAGCAGGTATGTCATGTTAACCATTAACCATGTGTGTTGCAAGGAGACTTATTCCACTCTCTAAAGTGACATTAATGAGATTCACGTTTTTATCTTTATCCGTTTATTTATTTATTTTTCTTTTTTTGGTTTAAACGGTATTGAACGTCCATAGTTTTGGGTATGTAGAAAGTATACTTGTATCAGTTCTATAATCTGACGTTAAGTTGTTTTCCATCTTTGGGTGTGTGCAATCAATGGGCTCGGCTCAAGAAAATGTTTAGATAGAATGAATTTGGTACTACATTTGCATAGCCTGATTTGTTGCGGTAGCTAGAAATAAAGCAAGGCTGATAAATTAGCAATTTCTTTGTGTTCGAGTTGTAATTAAGTGTGAGCAGCCCAATTAATTAAATCAATTGTGTAATGTTAGAATTTGATATCTAATTATAATAGTTGACGTGATTACATTTATTTAATAAAGACCATTTGTTCTTGAAAGCTTCCACTTTTTTGGTAATTTCGTGCAGTGTGTGATGGATAATGTATGTTCTAAATAATCTTAAAAGACAATCACCTAATTGACATCCATTCAAGTTATGAACTGAATGTATACTTCATAGAGTTGAAAAGGAAAGGGTGAATTATGTTCTAAGTCTTTAGTTTGAACTTAAGAACGAGGGAAGGATATTGACTATCATCAAAGTGACGTACTGACTGAAAATCTCCTTCTTGATTACAGTAATTTATTATTGCTTATTTGTTCCCATGTGATATTGAATAAGCGTACAGAAGCACTGATCATTTATATTTTGTCAATGTGCTTTTACAGGTGTGAACACAATAAAAATAAATCAACAATAAAGATAAACTAAGAGGTATGAGCACTCAAATACGATGTATGCTTATATTTATATTCTTGTATGCAGAAAACTTAAGAGAACTGCCTATGTTATTTTCAATGGCATCTCCAAAGGCATAGATACTTGAATCTCAAGTAATATCTTCCCTTTGAGCGAGTGCCGAGTTATATGCTCGACAGTTATTTTCTAAAAATTTGAATTTGCACATAAAATCAACTTCAATGTACATAATGTTTAATACAGACAAGTTAATGGGTTATGTATGCAGCTCCACAGATAAAGTGTATTATAAATTATTTATCTAATGTGAAATGCACAATAATGCAAGCATAAATTTGCAATATTAACATTTATGCCTAAAGCACATTTTTCTCTTTTGATCCGTTTTTATTTTGTTTAGGAAATATTAGAATTGAAATTGTGGATCAAGATAAGCATATTGAATATATACTATTGATTGAATGATTTTTCTCAAATATGGTTTTAATTGAGTTTGAATCGAAACGTAAATCAAATTGGAAGAGGAAAGATCCATTCTATAACGGAAATTCTTATTCAAGGTTTCTGATATCAATGATGAGGACAAATGGAAAAGTAGAAAACTGATATAAAAGATTTATTTAAAAATGTATATTAGGTTTTAGTTGATATCTAAAACACTGAAAGGATTGTCTTGTATACTTCAAAATGAGATATTAGATTACATTTTTTATTCTGGACGAATGTCGGTTGCTTGAATCCTTTATAAATGATTCTAAACATATAACGATCTTCTTCCCATGTCTGACTGCAAACTGAAATTGCCAGTCAAACTTTGTGTACTTTCTGTTGTATTGTATGGTATAATAGATTTGTTATTACTGAGCTACCTAATTTATAGAAGAGAAGACTAAACTTAGTGGGGGCACCAGATATGTTTGATAGCTCGTTTTCTCTAATTATCATTAATTATGAATTTGATTGATGTTCTTCAATCTATTGAATTTCCCTTTATCGAACCATAATTTCAAAGTTTATTAGTAGCAGTTACATTATGCTCTGCACCACCTACAGTAATGTTAGCTGAAGGTAATGCTTAGGCGTCAAGCTTTCTCAGGTAAATTTCTTCAGTCAAAAATTGATTGAATGTTTTAGTTAGATGAAGTTTTGTATTTCATTTACAAATTTTAATGAAAGTGATGAAGACCACAAATCCTTCCATCTTTATGCGCTTTGTCACAATACACATCAAGTTATGTATGCCTTCAGGCTTCTCTAGGTTGTACTGAGAAATCATTCCGCATGCCGCAATTCTTCCTTTAATTCTCGTGTTCAAAAGCACTACATCTAGCATCACTCCATATGATATAAAATTACGCAAAATAATGTACAACAATTAAATTTTTATGAAACATGCCTTTTTAATGCTAGATTAAGGTCCGTCTCCTTCTTATAATTGAAAGCTTCATCGAACCCAAATTTGGTCTTCATAGATCAACCTACACATGTTATGAAATGAAATAATATGCACAATTGATAATCTTAACAAGTAAGTGTGTTTGCTACTGTTTAAGTACCTTTTCATCAGAACCAGCACTTCCAACAACATAACAGCCCATTAGCTTAGCAAACTGTCCAACAAGCTGGCCAACTGCACCTGAAGCTGTTGATACAAAAACACGCTCTCCTTTGGAGAACATACCTCATGAAACCCAATATATGCTATTAGACCTGACATTTCTGTATCAATTATATGCACAAGTAATTGAGATGAGAGAACAGTTGTTTGCTGTTGAAAACAGAAACTAGTTGAATTTTGATTGTATATAAACCTATATAATTTTTCTTCAAATTATCTAGTGAAATAAAGTAAAACTTTCTTCTTCTTCTCGGTTTATTAATTAATATATACATATTATAAGCTACCGTCTAATCCATGAAGAAACTTATTCACCCAGAACATTGAGGTTTCAATGAGAAGTGCAGGAATAGGGCAGTAAATATCTTTGCCAATTACCTCAAATATGTGTTTGCCTTGACACTTAAGGTACACTTTTTTTCTTCTTTTTTTTGCTATAAACAGTCTATTGATGAAATTTCAATACGAAGTTTTGAGTCCAACTTTTGTGGCGTGGACTACTATTGTAGATTTGAAACTTTGCGCCCTAAGAAAATCCTACATCTGCCTTTTGTTCTATCTAAACTAGAACTAATTCTGAAATGGCATCGTGAGACTGCATTTCTTCTTTGATTGGTTTGTCAATTTGATTCAATCACCAACCTCATTAATTTTTAATATTTGTCTGCAATCAAAGGAGTTTATATTTATCTTTGTTATAGTTAAAAAGAATTTACACTTAAAAAAGAATTAAGATGAAAGAAAATTTATAAAATATGAACTAAACACAGCCCAACTCAGTCTAAAAGCCCACACTCTTATACATTACCAGCCCCTTCTCTTCTCTATTTAATACAACGTGATTCATTTCATAAAAATAAAATAAAAGAAAAGGAAGAGACGCTAATTTTTAAAAAAAGCTGCAGCGATTGAAGGTTTGGGATTGAGGCGGTTAAGGTAATTGCGGTAACGATTTTGGTGGTGGAGCGGTCGAATGATTTAGGCGAGGTTTGGTCATATTGAAATTGTTAGAGATGAGGTTGTGGATTTGAATTGGGGGCAATGAATTGATAGGTGTCGATTTGGGTGTTTGGTGATTGATAATTGGTCGATTGGTTTGGGTTGACTTTAGATTCTGCTGTTGCCGGAGAAAGCTAAAAGCTTGATTGGATTTTGGTTGGTGATTTGGTGGTAAGATCGTTGAGGGTTGTGTCGGAGGCATGTTTTGTTGAAAGTTGGTGCGATGAAGTTGGGGAGGCAATTGAACACATATAAGTTGTAAAAGGATGGTGGAGTTTATGGTTTTGAAATGGGTGAGGCAATGTTGAATTTGTGATGGAAGTGCTGTAGGCTTTTAGGGTTGTGGTGACTAAAGAAATTGTGGGAGGAAGTGGCGGAGAAGTCTACAAGGGGAAGGGGTCGATGATGTTGGAAGGAGGAGTGCAGTGAGGGAGTTGAATGTGCAGGTTAGCTGTGGTGGTGATGATGGGAGCGTGGAGCAGTTTTGAAGTGGTTGGTCAGATGAAGGGGTGAAGTGGTATGAATGATGGTTATTGAAGTGATTTGGAGGAGAAAGTGTTGCAATTAAGTTGGATGAAGTAGGATGGAGGCAATAAGGCCGATGGCAGAGGCAGGGAGGTTGTGAATCGAGTTTGGATTGCAGAAATTGGATGTTTCTAAGTGTTATAGGTTGGTTGAGGTTAGGAAGTAGTTGGTGAAATATGTTGGCAGAAGTGATTGAGGAGATGGTTGCAATGTTTGTAGGCAAAGGGTTTGCCGGTTCATTCAAACGATATCGATTTTATAGAAAGGCATACAGAGCCAATAAATTGAGACATGCCGAACATATAAATATAGCATGCGGAGCCTATAAGTTGAATACAAAAGTAGAGCCTACTGTGCTTATAGGTTAAAGTAGAAATAAATCATGCATGGCCTGTAGCTAAGGCTGTCGAATCTATAGTCATAGCATGACAAGAAATAGGCAAAGGATGGCAAATTTGTAACCAGCAATAATATCAAACTGTAAATAAAAATGTAGCAATGTCGTGTTTATAAAATGGCGAGCTTGTAGATCGTAGCAGTGTTGGGTTTATGATGCCAAAAGGTGCAGGTTTCGAATCTGTATCATATCAGACAAGGATTCAAAGCAAATATCATAAAATTTCGAATATACAGTTTCGAATATATAGGTTTTAAATATATAAGTTTCTAAAATACAAGATTTCCCATGTTGTCAAGTTTTGAGATTTCGAATATATAAAGCTTTAAATATATAAGTTTTGTATGTATATAAATGTTTTCGAATATGCATAGTTTCAAATATACCATGCTTTTGAAAATATAAGCTTCAGTGGTTTCGAATATGTATAAAATTTCTTAAATTGACAGTTTTGGATGCATAAAGTTAAATATTTAATAGGCTACGGAAATATATTATCAAGTTTCAAATATACATGGTTTCGTACATATATGATTTTGAATATGTATGTGGTTTCCAAAATATGTAGTTCCATATATATAGAATTTGAAAAATATGTACATCTCGAATATGTATATATAGTATTTAGTTTTGAACATATGTCAGCTTCGAAAGTACTGGTTTTGTATATATCAGATTTAATGGTGAACGGTGAATTGAAATTGTGAACTGCAATGTTTGTAATTGTTGAAATGTGCAATGCATAGTATGAGCAAGGCAATGCAATGTTCGTAGAGGTTCAGGTTGATGAGGGATTTGGCAAGGGAAATGCTGGTTGAATCTTGCAAGGCGAGGCAGTGGAAGTATTGAAGGAGACAATGCCTGTAACAACTTGTGTAACAGAACACAGAAATGTAAATGTGAACACAAAAGAAATGCAAACAAAGAAAGGCAAATTGTTTTGGGGATTTGAAACCTTTTTGTGAATGAAATGAAACTGTAACGCAAGCTAAAATGATATGAAACTGTAATAGTAAATGAAAACAGAAACAATAAGTGTGGCAGAGAATGAAAACAGTGAATGAAAATTAGATGCAGCAGTGAATAAAATAAGTGAATACAGAAAACAAATGAAATGCAAAAGAACTGAGACTAAATGAATTGAGAAAATGTAACAGAATGAAATGCACATTTAAATTTTGTTTTTTTGTATTGTTTCCTTTTTTTAGTGAAAACTACCATGGATTGTCAAATTGACATGGTACAGTATATTTATTTTAATATATAGATATAAAACTGCTATACATGTGTGTATATTTGTCATACATTGTGGCTTCTTTTATCTGTACCGGTTAATGAGATCAAAGGCTTTATATGTGTATACAAGTGGAAAGCCCGTGTGTTGCATGGGGCTTATGAATTGGTTGTTGGATTATGTTTGATAAATATTTGGATTATGCTTTTAGATTGATTGTATGTGTTAAACTTTGATGAATTTTGTTGAAATAGTATGAGTATGCAGGTCGTTATTGTTTGAATAACCATTCTTATTATGTGTGTCAAATGACCATTTTCAAGCACTATACGACATTCTTCCACCGTTTATCTCTAATTGTTTTTCTTTTCTTGTAGGAATATTGGACTTTTGAAGGAGAAGAGCTTGGACTTTCGTTGATTTATATTATGTTCTTTTAACAAGCTTTTTTTGTAAGATTTTATGTCGCTGACATTTGAGTTAAAACACGGTTTTTAAAATTTTGTATATGACTAAATCTTATAGTTAATGAAATTGATGTAACTTTGATTATGTTTAATCTTTATAGTTGTTTATTATCTCATATTATATCCATTATTGTGTTATAAATTGAGCAGTTTTTTATTGAATTCATTAGCCATAACTGATTTAAAACTGTTGCAGCAAATGAAAAATATGAAGCAAAACTTTGATATACCGCAGCGTTTTTAAAGTGCTGCAAACTAAAATAGTAAAATGCTGCAAAACAACAATCATTCGCAATATATAGAAAACGCTGCACTAACAACTTTTCGCAGCATTTTATAAAAGCTACAGTATCCATTTTTAGCAACCTTTCAAAAACGCCGCGGTATATTCGCTTTTAGCAACTTTTCAGAAATGCTACGGTATATTAGTACTCTTTTGCAGCAGGACATAAATACAACGTTCTTCGAAACGCTGCGGATGATAATGACAACAATTCTAAAACGCTGCAAAAGTCCCTTTTTGTTGTAGTGGTACCACATTTATATATATAGTTGCACCTTGGAGAATGTTGGATATATCATACACGCAAGTGGAATTAAATGAATAATCCTATGAATAGTAAAAATAACATATAAATAGAAATCAATCGGCATAAACTATTGGTACGGATAAAATATGCAATTTACCAGTCATCGAAACATTGTTCTGACCTTCTACTCATTACAACCCACAAGATAGATTTAGAGGGACATGCTATTGGTACAAGATGGGAACGGTAAGTGGAGAGGTCATCTCATTCATGCTCGGCACGGACAATGCAACTAGATAATTAAGGAATAATATTGATTCCAACGTAGTAGCCTTATTCGGTATATTTATTTCATTATATTTTACTATTCTATTATGAGATCGCTCTCTAATATACTTATGTTTATTACAGGTTACCAACACCAGCGATCAATACCCCAATAGACTTGAGTTTTCGATTTATTCGAGAAATTGGGCCCAAGGTGCGGGTTGTATTATTTGGTATTAGAACTTAGGTTAGTCGATCATAGGAATTAGGATACACTGAATGAACGTATTTGTATTTTTACCTATGTATATATTATACGTCAAACTCTATGAATTCCGACCATAGAAGTAGTTGCGACCACATCCTAAAAAATGGATAATGCACTATGAGTTGGAACAATAAATAAAGTTAAATTTATGCGCCTGCCTCGATTACCCCATGGGGTGTGGGCCGCATCGTAAGCCGTTGACCAAGAAGAGCATGAGCACGATATATAAAAGAATCCCTGAAGCTGGATGGTACTTGACTACTTTGGGCCTAGGCTGCCCTATGATTGTGAATTTTATTGGATTGTCAATTGATGACCTATATTTCATCCAGACAAATGGAATGTAAGAACCTATATGTTGCAAAGGTCTGAAGGTAAAGTATAGGCATGAATGAGCAAGTTCCCGTAAGCATTAACTTCCACAAGCCGATAATCAGATTTTTAGTACATTCTTAATAAGAAGAGGTTAAGAATAAAGGAAAAAGAAGAAAAGTCCAAAAGTAAGGAAAACTAAAATCCATATTTGAGTTTGACCCCATTATAAAAAGATTTAATAAAAGATTTTAAAGGTCCTAGAAATATTTGAAGTAGTTTAAAAGAATCTATTTAAAAATAGAAGGACCTTCTCACTGGAAAGTTGTTGTTTTGAAAAAGAAAGAAAATTTGAAAATTTTAAATTAAGGAGCCATCTAAAGATTTATAGTTGAAATTAAAATGAGTTATCCTAAATATTTTCAATAAATGAGTTTTTGATAAAGAGACTTTTCCGTTTTGAAATTAATGGAAAAGAGAGCGTATGTTTGGCTCAATGATTTTTCCTATTTTTTTTAAATTTAAAAGTTTTAACATTCTTTTAAAGGGTGGATAAATGGAAATGGTACTTGATTTAAGTGGGGTAAAAATGTAAGGGTAGGAATACCCGATAGTGAAAATAGGAAGAATATTCTCGTATAAGGAAAATATGGAGAAAAACAAATTAAATGGATTTATACATTTGATATCTCTTTTCATGTTAATGAAGGAAAGCCCAATGGCTAAAAAAGTAAGTGAACGCACAACAATGATCCAATAAAGAAAACGATCAAATAAATCAGAAAAAACGTTATATAAGTAGAATCCAGTTAGGTAGAAGAAATTTAAATATTAGCAATATTAGGAAATTTAAATAGGAACAACATTAGGAATTTATAATAAAGTATTGTTAGCAATTTAGTTAGGAACAATGTAAGAAATTAAAGGCAAAGCAAAGGAAAATGGGTAGTTTCCATAAATAGGTGCAGTAAATGCACATATATTTTAATAGTCCTCTTCATATACTGTTAGAATCTCCGCTAAGGTAGAAAGTGGAAGTAACATGAGTAGTAGGAAAATAATAGGATGAAAGTTATCATTGCTACTCCAGTTTTCATTGTTTAAAATTATATAAGATGTTTTTGAAAATTGGTTTGGTATGACAATTAAGTTTTTAAATGCAAAACATAGTAAATAGTTTGAGTTAAAAATCTTTCCTTTTAAGAAGTAAACCTTTGTTGTAAAAAGGAAAATTTTATTCAATGAATATTCATGTAATAAAAGCTTGACTATTACTTTTTGGAAAAAATGAAATAATGCGTTATTTTAAGGAAATGATCTTTTTAAATTTCTAACAGTGGCTTTTGAACTTAATAAATTCTTAAGTCCTAAATTATAGTATTAAAAGTTAGGACACCTACAGTTAAAGTTGGTTAAAACGAGAAAGTTTTCATGACTCCTCTTGGAAACCAAGCAATTATTGAATTTAATAAAAAAAAATTAAGTCTATATTTTCAAAGATTAAATTTTTGGGTTGAGTACTTCATGACTGTGAAGTTTTAGTTTTATAAAGAGTGGTGAAAACCAACAATTTTGATATTGAGTAGATATGGATGACTGCATAGGTAAGACGAGGTAAAAGTTAAGGCTATGAGTAATGTTAACCCAAAAAATGGATCAACACCCTAGATCGAGTGTTAAAGCACCAGTGCAGATAATCAGCAGTACAAATCTTAGATAAACAATAAATAAAAAGCAAAACTAAGAAAAGAGACAAAATTTTTATAGTGGTTCGGCTGACTCTGGCCTACGTCCACTTCAATCAATCTTTATTATGATTATACTAGTTGAATCTCTCTGGATATCAGCTAGTTAGTCCTTAGATCTAAGTCACAATGAGTTAGAATAAGTCACAAGTACAAGGGTTGACTGGAGAATCACACTAACCCCCTTGATAACTGTTGTGGGGGAGAAGAAAGTTGAAGAAGTAAAGGAATTCCAGTAGAGTAATAGGGCTCTCTCCTCGAAAAAGATCCATCTCTAGTTGTAGGTAGGGAAGTACTTAGAGGGAAATTCAGTGAGTATTGGGCCAGAAGTCCGGGTGCAGAAGAGTCCAGTTGTTTGCCAAGTCATTACCAAAAATCTCAAATCAATCCGAGTCATTTCTATGGATCGCTAGCTATCCATAGAGGATGGATCGCTAGCTATCCATCAACTTAGCATATTTTTCTACCAGAAGCTTTTACTTAATGCTACGAAGGAGCTCGGAAAGTTTGAGGGCGATCCGACCTATCTTGATGGATTGTTGTGATCCATAAGGGATGGATCGCTAGCTATCCATCCACTTAGCATATTTTTGAGTGATCTTTGTTTGGTTGTCTTCCTATCTTCTATTTAAGTGCCTTGTCCAAATATCAAGTCGTTTGGAGTTAGTTTGATCATCCGTCTTCATAGGTCATCTGGTCTAGAAGAATCGTCCATAACTCACTCAAAACTTAACTAAATCAGATGTTACTTTGCAGGTACTCTCTCTAAGGTGTATTGGATCTACCATAAAAATTTGAGGTGGTGGGGCCCAATCTACATGGGTCACTAGCGATCCATCTAGTTAGGTCGCTAGCGATCCATCAAATCAACTCCAAATGATCTCATTTTTTTTTTGAGCCGTCTATTATTTCTTCTAAGTGTTCTCCCAAAATTTCAAGTCAATCTGACTTCGTATGAGTTCTGTAGGTCCATTTTAAGTTAGCAGCTTTTGGTCAAACAACTTGAATCAGACGAGTCTTCACTTCTCGAGCTATATTGTTTGGCATGCTATGAAGCTTGGCAAGCGTCTCTAGGGAACATATTAGACCATGATGCAAGAGGATTGGAGGATCCACGAGCAAACCTTATGGATCGCTAGTGATCCATAGGTGATGGATCGCTGGCGATCCATCATCTTGGCCAAATTTTGGTTTCCTCCTCTTGAGTCTTTCTTCGTTCCTTCTTCTAGTCCTCTTGGTTGATTCTTGAGTTGTTTTGACTTGTTTTAGATGTTCTAACTTCCTTTGAATTCCATTGGGTTAAAAAACCTAGTTAACAAGTAAAATAGCTATGAATGCTCGTAGAGTAGCAACAATCCCCATAGAATATAAGGAATATTGGTATGAACATAGGAATGTTTTATTTGATATGTGTGAAAGCCATAAGAAGAACCTATAAAGGAACGATGAATGGTACAAAGTACACTTCTGCGAGTTCTAAAGTATACCTACAAGAAAGATCAAAGTTAAATAAAATAAATACTGTGGTATTCAAATACTATCAAGGGATCCAGATTAAAGGAAGATTGTAATATAACCAAAGAAGATGGTGATGAGACGACAGACACACATAGGGGAAGTTGGTAAACTCAGAATTTAGGAAGGTAAGATAGGTGGTAGGAAAGTTATTTTGCCAAGTTAATTTTCCAATGAGTTATTATAAATGTGCATAGTTTATATTTCTTACCCACTATAGTGTAGGAATGCACAGTTTGTCCCACGGTCGATTGTAATAAATCGAAGTAATGGATGTACCTTAGTTATTAGAAGCGAAAAAGGTGAGTTAAGACATGTAGGTTATAGTAGAATAACATATTAGAAATGTTCATTTTAATCAAGTAAGGAGTGATAGGGCCACAACATCATTAACACTAGCTGATGTTGAAAGGTAGCTTTCAGCAATTGTTTCTTTTAGGTTATTTATGTTGTAATCACTAGTTGTCTCTTTTCAAGTATTTAAAAAACATACGATATGATATTGAGATATGTTCCTATGTAATTATTGTGTTGATTTTCTAGATGAGCTTCGACCGCTGCATATATTGGAAAACGGTGTAAATAAGGAAATCTCATAAGGACACCTAACTAGCGATGAATGTAAATTAAGGCTGGAAGTTTATAAAATAAATTAGAAAATTAATTAAATTAGCAAATAAAAATAAAGAATGCTTAAATCTAAAAAGCTTTAGAATTTTGTGGAAAATAAATTTTAGCAACCGAAGGACATAGAAGGGTTGTTGTGTAACCACGAGTCACTATCTCTATGCCTTAAAAGCTAAAATTTGCAAATATACTTGTGTGTTGTATGTTATTTCGAAATAAAAGAAAAAGTTTTCAAAGTCTAATAATAACTTTGCAATGGTAGGATCAATCATATGTATTTGCTCATTGACTGAATCTCGATTACGTTATGATGTAGCTTGATTTGTTATAAAGACGTAAAGGCAAATGCTTTTGAAAAATTATGTTCAAATGCTTTTGAAAAATTTAAATTTCAAACTATTTTACAAATTTGATTGAAAGGGGAAAAAGATTATTTACAGAAAATGAGAAAATTTCTAATTTTCATATGCCACATGCTTAGCATAGGGAGGGTTGACATGTTAGTGAAGATGAATTTTACTATTCAATAAGTGTGATAGTATACAAAACACAAATAATAACAAGAGAAATAGACGTTTTAGATTTAGAATTTCTATTTTCATACCTTGTTGATAGTAAACAAAACTTGTTTTCAAAATAATTAAAATTTAAAAGTAAACATACTTATGTGAATTATACTTGGAAAAATTGGGATTTTGAGGCAAAAGAGAAAATTCCAAGGTAAAACAGAATTGGTATACAAAAGAAGGGTAGAGATATAAAATTCTCCATCTAAATTCCTTTTCTGGCATACTAGTATACATTTAGGAAAACTGGATTTTCAAAAAATTGGATATTAGAAATTGTGTGCTAGGTATTGGATGGTAGGGGTTAGATGTAAAATTGGTTGAACCATACTCCTATTCGAAAGAGTGTGGAAATTGTTGGGTGAAAACAAAGATTTTGGTTTTTGAAAATTTGCATACATATAGAACTGCCAGTATATATAGGTTGTTTGAATCATATCTTCAAAATTATATTAAATAATGCATTCATATAGAAGACGCCGATTTAGTATTATTCAGCATACATATCGTATATGTTGTAATACACCATGCACTTGTACACGGTTGGCTGCAAAATTGGTTGTACACTAATTGATTGGATAGTTTAGAATGGTTGCGCATTATGTTACATGATTCAATCCTTGAAAAGTTTCGGAGATGAAATTCTTTTAAGAGAGGAGAATGTAACACCCCATAAAATAAAGAGTAAATAGATTAAAAGGGATTTAAGAAATAATTAAATAAGGTTCAAAAATGAAATTTGAGAAAATGTTAGAATTTGGCTACAAAACTTACACCGTTATTTTGTGGTGATTTTCTAAGCAACTTCCATATACAAAGCTTCACGATCAGAGTTCAAACGAAGGAGTTGTCGATGTTAGAAGGTTTCAGATCGAAAATAATTCAGAAGGAATTGAGGAAATAAATATTAATTAATGACAACATTAATAAATAAATGCTGGACCACCACCAGCCGACAACCTCATTGGGCCGGTTGACTGCTTATGGGGAGCGGTCGACCGATTTGTGTTGTGGGGGCTAGGGTTGATCCTTGGCCTAATGGCCCAAATTTAATAAATTATAATCTAATGAATAGAATTGATTCCTGTGCCTATAAATACAAGCCCATCCCTTCATTCTTCTTCTCATATTTTCTTAACAGAACAACAAAGCTCTAGCATTTTCCCTTTTCTGCTATTTCTAAAAATTATAAAAATACTATATTACACACATACACACATATTGGAGAATGACAGAAAATAAAAGAGAAGAAGAGAAGGAGTGAATAAATTCTACAAAAAAGGTAAACTCTATAATTATAAGTCTAAATTCCACTTAACTCAAATCTCCTCTTAGATCCGTAGTTCTAATGGGTATGTATAAATATCTTTTTATACATATTTTTGGTTGGAAAGAGAAAATGAGTCAATTAAAGGAATGCATTCAGATTTGGAGATTTGGAAAGCTAGAAAGGTGAGTGTAAAATTATATGATTTATATATAACATTGAAATTTATATCATTGAATTTTATTTGATTATTATGCCCATATAAGACCCATTGAATTTTAGGCTTAAAATGATTGTATTTAAATTGAATCCTTACTTACATATTCTGTAAGTTATGTAATTACGATGGAATGACATGTACACCCTAATTTGGAAATTTTAAAAAATTAGTACCTAAAAATTATAAAATATGATGTTGATAAGATTCTGAAATTTATTACAGATTTATGGGTTGTAAATCATTTAGTGTTCATTTGGAATACCCTAATTTGAATGAGAATGTAAATTTCTATATTTTAATTTATTATGAGTGTTGAATATACAATTAGTTGTACCTATTTTCATGTAAATTTCCATAGTTTATCTAATAAAAAGCATGTCATTTGGAATAATAAGGAATATGCCTAAATGAAAGAGATGTGTAGAGTACGATTGTCCTTCTCCTTAGTTTGCAAAGTCTATTTCAATAAAATTGAAAAGAGATTATTCCTTATAATTTCGAACGAAGCAAAAGTCCCACTTTTAAGTAGTTTATGGAAAGTTATAATGGTAATAATTTCCTTTTTGGAGAAGGATGGCTTTAATATACTAAAATGTGGAAACAAACATTCTTTGTAGAATTTACATGTAAGTGTATATCCTAAGATTCCTGAATGTAGAAATTAAAGAGTTAAATAAACACACACACGCACCTGTATAACCGCATTTACTAATTAATACACACACACACACATAAGGGAAAGGATAAAGCATAATAAATAAATATACATCGGTACTCGTACTAATTACAATTAGAATGTTTAATATTAATAATGTAATAAATCAAAGGGTTAGGAGGTTGCAATGAAAAAGGGGTAATAATTCCAATATTAATGAATAATGGTTGTAATATTAAATGTGCAGTTAATAGGAATTTACAAAACTCAAATGGGGACATGAATTCGTTTAATGAGATTAACTACAAAATAAAACATGATATTTATGAAGAAACAGAATGCGCATAATAAGTTATATTTGAAATGAATAAGTAAATGTCACTAGTGATTGTCTAATTTGAATAATAATGGTCATTTATATAGGACAATTAATTGGAAAAAAAGAAATAAATGACATATAAGTGACATAAATGGATATGAAGAATAAAGGAAATAGGCGTATAAGATAAGAATAAGTTCATAACAAGTAATTAAATAAATAATAATAAATGAACTTATGAGGCATAATAATTTTCATAGTGGAAATTGTATGACCTTAATAATACGTTTATGATAGATGTGAATTAGTGGGCCTAGTCCAATATTTAGGTTAAGTATAAATGACTTGGTTTAGTATTGGGATGTGAGGTCAGTAGAGTTGCACAACGGAAGTCCGCTTTTACCTAGAGGTTACTAGCAGTTGTGTATACGTACTACTGATGTGGGACATCTCCAACTATAAGACTTTTAGGGGGGTGGAGGAGGAGTAATATACGTTTGTGTATAGGTTTGGGGGAAATTATACCAGGTGTTTGCCTCAAATTTGAAGTATTACATGGCTGAGTACCTTTAGAGAGGTCAAGGGGTTTTCTTCGGGGTTGAGGTATTAAATGGTCGTTGGGTCTGCCTCCTCCCTACTTAAGACGTCTTAAATAACCTATGAAAGTGTCTAATTGGAAAATGAGGTCCGCCTCATTTCTAAATCAGAGGTATTAAGTAACTGGCGTGGGCATTTCCTTGACCTGTATTAGGCAAGTCCAAATGGGATTCAGGCTATGGGGGTCGGTTGGCTATGTCGGTGTTGTTGATAAACCGGTATTTAGAAGTAGGGCTAGCATATAGACTTCGACTAACAAAGCTCCCGAGCGATCATTATCAAAGGCTTAGGTTACGCCATGACGGATTCCGCTTCCTACTGGTGTAGAATCCATATGGGATATGCAAAGACCTTAAAGTTTAATTAATTGTTTGCTTATTAGAGGTGGGATAGTTAACCCTTAGATAAGTCTTTAAGATGCGTTAGTAATACAACTAATTAAATTATAAAGCCGTATCTATGAGTCATCGGCCTTCGTAGTTAGGGCCAGTTGGCTATCGATTACATTACGGAGGGCTCGGTTTGGGGTCGAGGTATTAACTGGCCATTGTGTTTGCCTCTTCCCTATTTAAGAAGTATTAAGTGGTCGGGCTTTCTTTTTTGGATAGTACCTCATTTATATATATGCATATATATATATATATATAGTTATACCTCGGAGAAGGTTGGATATATCATATGTGCAAGTGGAATTAAATGAATAATCACATGAATAGTAGACATAACACTTAAATAGAAATCAATCAGCATAAACTAGTGTTATGAATAATGTATGCTATTTACCAGTCACCAAAACATTACTTTGACCTCCTTTTCATTACAACCCACATGATAGATTTAGATGGACATGCTATTGGTGCAAGACGAGAACGGCAGGTGGAGGGGTCTTCTCATTCATGCTTGACACTTACAAGGCAACTAGATATTAAAGGAATAATATTGGTTCCAAGGTAGTAGCCTTAGTCGGTATATATGTTTTATTATATTTTACTATTCCTCTACGAGTTCGCTCTTTGACATACTTATGTTTATTACAGGTTACCAACACCAACGATCCGTACCTTAATGGAATTGAGTTTTCGATTTAGTTGAAAAATTGGGCCCATTATGGTGTGGTTTGTTACATCCTGGGTCAAAGAGTTGATAGGTTATGTGAGTCGAGAGGCTTCATGTAAAATTTGATCATGAGGGGTCATGTGTGAACCGCCTCAAGGACCGACCAACAATGGTTGACTAATTTATATTATTAACATAAGTTTCGTTAACTCAAAATTGAATCAGTTTTATGTAAATATTGGAAACGATCCGGATACTATAACGTGGAAACTAATTATATAAGTTAAAAAGGAATTAATCGAACCTAAAACAGACACAACTCTTTAGAATGTCTAATACAAATTCTCGCACATTAAAGAGAGACTATGTGTTTCATATCATTGTCGAGAAAGAAATTGTTAGTAGTAATAATTTCCTCAGTTGCCAATAAGCCATAAAGAGTATAGAATCCAACATATGACATGCTGCTTAAATCTGGAATAGATTCAAAGTACATTATCGAAGTACGATTTTGATAGTTATACCCAAGGGGATATGATCCATCAACCACGTGTCTGTCTTTGAAAGAAGTCCGAGGCAGTTGGAACATAGTAAGCAACATTAATGAGAATAACCTCGTAAATTTCAATTATTGAAATTACCGTAACAAATTCGCTATTCAATGTGCTTAAGTTAATTTAGATTTTACTACAAAATTATTGCCCAATATGACTTTGAATTTTGGTACATCTTGGCTAGAATAGAAATTGGGAGTAATGATTCAGAATAGATCGGTTGCATATGAAGATCAAAATGTCACAACGTCAGTGGAAGCGACGAAAAAGTTTGCAAGTGATGGATAAGATCCAAGAACTAATATGATAGTATCGTTCGACAAGCATCAGAGTTGAGGAAATATTTTTACAGAGAAATCAAGTAGTTTGATTTTCAATCAAAATGTAGAGGAAGCGTGTGTCTGTAAGAAAGAATATTAAGGGTATTAAAATATTTTTAAAATTACAAGGATATTGGGATTGTCCCAAATTATATACGTGGACACCATAATAAGATGTTTAATGTGGAGCATATGAGATGGATTTCTTATGCATTGGCAATAGGAATTATCATATGTGCTATGTTGTCTACTATATCACTATCTGCTTATGTAATCGATGCATTGAGCAAGTATCAGATCCGAATTAATATAGCAAATGGTAGTTATGAATATTCACGATTATTTACGAAATCTAGAGAATTATTTATGAAAACAACGAACACCTTAAGAAGGAGTATTCAGACTCGAACTTCATAAAGGGTATCAAATATAGTATTTTAGCCCTAATTCCTTGTTCAACCTCAATGAAGAAGCTTTAATTTGGAAATGTTCCAAACAATAGGTGGTTGTTAATTCAAACGAAAGGATAAGTAAATCGCCTTGAATAGCGCTGCAATAAAAGTAGTACAAACATAAATGCACATATTTATAACTGAGCTATGAATGGTTCCAAATATTGAGAATCTCATGATATTGTTTAACGCAAATAATGCCACGACATAGATTGTAAAAGAAACAAGGGCTTACAATATGTCTAGACATATACTTTGAAAGTTCCATATGATAAAGGCAGTTTATCAATAACAGAGAGATGTTGGTTGATAAAGTAGATAGTAATACAATATAGCAGATCTGTTCACCAAAGGACTAGCTTAGTCAGTTCTAAACTGATCTAATGAATGAGATTAAGATTCCATATTTTACCCCAAGTATAAGTGGGAGACTGAAAGAGTTAGTGGTATGCCCTAGGGGCAATTATGTAATTTATCATATATATAACTTTATAGCCAACCTTGTTCGTAATAACGGTGTTTGTTTTCCTTTATATACTTTGTCATATTATGATATAATTAATTTAAAGTACACAATAAAAAACCATTGAACAAAATATAGTGTGATTATAGTTGCAAATAGTTGCAACAGTGAGTACTTAACCATAAAATAAAATGACATTTTGTTTTAATATTCCTAGTCAAGATGTTTTGAGAAAAGGATATTGATTCATCCGTTGGGACCAAATTATGTAACACTATTCAAATATTGGGCAATGTATCATGAAAACTACGAGAACCAAGGAGTTACGTACTCGAAGTTATTAGATAACTATGGAATGACTCATCCAGGAGTTTTCTATTAGTTAATAACAACTAGGTCAAATAGGAAATCTTAAGGTGACAATGTTACATAGTTCCCTCGACTTGAGAATACTGTGAAACTTCAATTTGAATACTTCACCTTGATTATAGTTAAATCATGACATGACGATCCATCGAACGACTACAGTTGGATCTGAGTTGAAGCATTGGAAGTGAAGCACTATTCAATAGAGAATTCGTCTCCTTGGGTTGTATGAGGTTAGTATCACGGTCAACTGTAGTCAACTCAAAGCCAAAATCTCTAGCTATAGTAGAACGATTAATGATAAATGTTATTACTAAATCAAGGTTTTTGTTTATGTACTAATCGAGTTGAATGTGGATAATATTGGAGTTTTGACTAAACCAAATTCCATACATTCTAATGTGATATAGTTTTGATGAAGGGAACATGTGTAAATCATTATCACTGTTGGTACCGTTTAAGATGATACAAAATATGGTTTAACTGAAAAGATCTATAAGCGCTAAATTTGGTCAAACTGCCACAACACTAGTTAAGGTGACATGTGAACGTTAATATTTGAATTGCTCAATATTAATTGTTGACTGAATCCATACCTATGGGTCATACAACTGGATTTTTGAATCCTCCTAAAAACTACATGATTTAGTTAGCTTATAAAGTGTTACAAATTAATTAATGTTTAATAAATATTGATTGTTAATTTATTTAATGGTTTGAGTGTCATTAGTAATTATTTGGATGCGTATATAAAAGTTATATATGCACATATTTATATATGATATATGTATATATTTGAATAGATTTTAAATACTATTAATTAGTTAACAAGCTTTTTGGGAAATTAATCCATACAAGGACAATATATGGCTGGCCAAACATAAGAGAGAGGAGGACTCAACATAATTGAAAATAGATGGCAAATTAAATGAAGAAGTTTTAAAAAAAGAAGAAAGGTTCCTATTCTTTCCTTAAAACGTCACTCTCTCATTCCTTTTCATTTTAATTTTTCTTTCCTACTTCTTCCCTTATCCATGGCTTCCTCCTCCAGATTCATGGCCAAAATTTTCACCTAAATATCATTAAAATAAATGAAATAAAAGTGGTTCATTCAATTCTAGCAAAATCGGGCGGTGATTCAAGCAGTCTAGTAGACGATTCACAAATCAAGATGTTACAACAGACATGATGTATTCAGATTTAATTCTATTTCATATCATTCATTCACAATGTTTAACCTTGACCAAGTTTTATATGTATGTAAATATTTTATTGTTGTTATACCAAATATTCCCAATAGCAAACAATGACGATTATCTTTCTAAACCCGAAAGGGCAGCCCGTTAGCTGGTTCAAAGCCCAAAGCATCAATTCAAGGTGGCAAGAATCTACGGTCGAGGCGGCCAATAAGATGATGGACAACCCAGATACAGAAGGCCATTTAGGTGGGAAGCAAGTAATTAATCTACGTCTCTTAAGTAGCACTACTAGATGTTTAGCACAAGCTCAGATCATAACCACTCAATAAATAACTTTAGCAATCCAAATAACAAACCTTCCACTAATGGCATTGCAGTATATCAGCTATAAATAGGCGGCAATCCCAAGGAACAAAGATCTTCTGGCATGAAAAAAAAACATAAATCATAATATACTTTCCTACATTAGAGCTCATTCACAAACTCATTAATGACGAAAATGCTTAGGTTCAATGTAATAAGTCTCTCAGCTATATAAGAGTGACTAAATAAGGAAAGGACAGTGGATGTAGGGCCTTTCGGTCCGTACGACCATAAAAGTCTCGGTGTTATTTACCTTTCGTACTTTACCTTCTCTGCATGTGCTATTATTACCCTACGGTTTAACATCTCGAGCTCAAAGCTTGATTACATCACGTCTCAGTAACCTCTTAGCTAGGACCAATATTCCAATCAGCTTCTAGAGATACACCTTCGGATATTTGAGTGTTGGTGTAGGCGGAAATCTACACTAACATTTTTAACGCTGGAAGGAGGGCTCGAACCTCCATCATTTGTCCCCTCTCGAAAGTCCAGAGACACCATCCCTCCAACCATGACTAACTTTGAGAACGAGGAACTTCTCAACCTTCGCAACCAGCTTATTAAAGAAGACAATGATGAGCGTCTCGCCGCCCCTATCTTGGAAAAAAACCGAGACCAGGAGTACGATCCTGTTTATGATCTTCAAGCTCTCCAGATCAGATAGCTTTCGGAGTATCTTCTGGAGTCCCTCTAAGAGTCTGCTCAACTCCGAGGGATGGTCAAGGCTATGGAAAAATAAATTAAAGACTTAAGTGTCGTAGTAATGAAAAATAAAGGTTCATATCTCCCTGCTAAAAGAACCCTTCCGGTTACCTCTACTCTTCGATCTTGGAAGAAGGTCAAAAGAGACCAAGTCCTTACTCCACTCAACCAAAGTCTATCTTGGATTTTTATGGAAACACACGGAGAGCTCCATTATCCAAACTATCCCTCATCTATTAAAGAAGATGTGAAAGGAAGAAAATATTATGTTTACCATCAAGCGAATGGGCATGAAACAGACGAGTGTCGAAGACTTTCTCAAGCTGTAGAAAGCTTCATATAGAGAAATTCAAATAGAATCATTCGACTGAATATATATACGCCCCTTCTGAAAGATAAAGGATGCTATATGGATCTTTATATTTGAAGAAATCTCTTATCTTACCAAAGACGCTCCATTCGGGTTGAGCTCTTTCCTCTCTCGATAAGTACAATCCTGTTTCGGTACCCATGAAATTCTATCTAGTATGTCTCTCTTTTAGTAATTTTCGATTATCGTGTCTGCATTTAGAGTCCAAAGGCCAAAACTCTTCTATTGATCCGACGAGGTCAATAAAGAGTTTCACTTTTATCTTAAAGATGTTAAATTTCTCAACAATTCTCTTTCTCAAACTTAAATTAAATATGTTTTCTACCGAGCAATGATACCTACTAACTACTCAATTTCAAAAGTCTTTTACAAAGTGGTTTGAAAGCAATCTTATTTCTCTTTTACCAAGTTACCATTAGCTTTCAATATAATCAGTAACTTAGAAGGGGTTTAAGTGGCCGACACTAGGCAAAAGTGGATGTAGATGGCCGACACCCGTCAAAAGTGGTTGTAGATGGCCGATGCCCACCAAAATGGCTATAGATTTGGACCCAATGATAAGTTGGTAGACCTCCCTATAAGAGCACCCCACAGTTATGCGCTACAACGTGTAAGGCCATATCACCTGGGTTTAAAAAGAAATCAAAAAGTAGAATGAATGTTAATAGTGAGCCATGGTCAAGTAGTACCATGTGTTGGGCAGATTCCCAGTTAGATTAGAATATTGGGTAGATTCCCAATGATAGTGAGCCATGGTCAAGTAATACCATGCGCTGGATAGATTCCTAGTTAGATTAGAGTGTTCGGTAAATTCCCAATGATAGTGAGCCATGGAGGAGAAGTGTCATGCATCAGGTAGATTCCTAGTTAGATTAGAGTGTTGGGTAGATTACAAATGATAGTGAGCCATGAACGAGAAGTTTCTTGCATCAGGTAGATTCCTAGATAGATTAGAGTGTTGGGTAGATTCCCAATGATAGTGAGCCATAGACGACAAGTGTCATGCATTGGGTAGATTTCTAGTTAAGAATAGAATATTGGGTAGATTTCTTATAGTAGTGAGCCATAGTCAAGTAGTACCATAAGTTGGGTAGATCCCCAGTTAGATGATAATATCAGGTAGTTTCCCAATAACAGTGAGCTATGATCGAGAAGTATCATGCATAAGATCAAAATCGGATAGAATTCCTAATAAGGTTAGAGTTTTAGGAGGAGAGTTTCTAAATAAAAATGAGCATCGGGTAAGGATCCCAATCCGAGTCATAAGGATGGCATCAAGCAAAACATCGAAAACCCCAATATGGTGAGATTCCAAGGAGTAAGAAGAACCCCGAGATGGAATTAAAAAGGACAAGCAAAATGGCTCGAGTTGTAAGAACTAGTCAACCGAAAAGACAAAAGGGGACCTCGATGTTATAGACAAAAGAAAAGAAGAAGGGGCAGAGTCTCATAAGCCTTCATACACATTCCTAACCCTAGTTTCGGCTTCCTTTACTGCCCCCTGTAAGCGAGATTTGAAATGCTCCTCCATCTTGTCATACGTCTTAGATATCCATTCCTTCTTAAATTGCTTGAACAAGATTCTTCGACCATCCCTGGTATAAACAAGAATGTTTTATGCATTAGGCACTAAGAGCGAGGAAGAACTCCCTTCAGGTTGGGATTGTTGGGAACGAGACTCGGAAGAGACAATTGTAGTCCTATGAGAAGAAGGAATTCCTATAACAGCATACCCTTTACCGCTGCCTCTTCCTCGAGCCGAATGGGATGCAACCATAACTTCGTTGGTACTATTAATTCCAAGTTCTCACATCTTGATTGTCGAAAGCTCTTGGCGATCTTCATCCAACTGTTGTTTAAGAGTAGTCACCGGCTCCCACAACCCTGAAACTACCGATTCTGAAGCCTGACCAGTAACCGGCATTGCCACCTGCATGGTGGACATCTTTTTGGATAGTTCCTCAAGAGTTCGTTTCAAAGATTCGTTGTCTTTCAAGACAACATGGATGTTAGCATCGAGATCAGGACTATATTTCGTCAATTCGACTATCTTATCGTTAAGACTCCATTGCACGGAGGCAAGTTCTCTCTCTAACCTTAAGCAGTTAGGACATGATTGCCCCTAAAAAGAGATTTAAGTTAGAACCAGAAAAGACAAGTCATCATAAGAAAAGTTCTTTTTCATTCCACAGAGAATCAATACAAACGGTAAAAGAGAAAAAGAAAAGAAAAGGAGTATAGAATTCATGGTCCTCTGAGGTAGGAAAATTTCTCCTTAGTAGCTAAAATGGTCTTAAGGCTTTTACTTCTATTATCAGCAAGGGACTTGAAAGGTCTGGCCAGCACTACAAGAAAAACAGTCTTTTATAACGTTAATTTATAACGCGTTGTTTCATTGTGTTATTGTTTATTCTAATTTTTTTTACTTGGAGTCTGCGTTTGGTTGCGTAACGCTTTCTACCGCCCATTATTTCCTTTGGCCGCATCGTCATCTAATTATTTTGCTCTTCCCTCTTCCTCAAATTATTTCCCTTTTTTTCATCCCTCTTCCCTCTTTCTCATATTATTCTCTCTCCATAATCACAAAATCGACAGATCCCAAACCAAACTGTTATCCTCCTTCGATTTAAATTTTATTTGTTTTGCTCACTACTTGCTTCCTCTCTCACTAGCCCAAATCAAAAACCCGTTACCCCTAATTTGATTTTGTCCTGAAAATTCGAACGCACACGATTGATGAAAAAAAAGGACGCATGATCCAAGCCAAGACAACTGATGCATGCGAAGACGAGTGTAGCACTTATAGTGGCAACGCGATCGTGATGCCATGATCAACCTGGGAGCGAACGAATTGGGTGGCGATGCGAGCAGATTCTTGAGCTACGTGCGTATGCAGAGGCAGTTGCTAGCGTTCGATTTGGGGGTGACGAGGCTGAAGGCGAAATGGGCAGTGGCAAGGATGGTAATAAAGATGATTCACATTTAGGCAAAGTGTGGTTGCGATTCTATGAAGCGGTAGTGGAATGGAGTGCTGGCGGCTGAAGTTAGGTGAAGGCAAGTATGACTTCGCTTAGTATTTTGGTGAGTTTTACACTCAAAATATTATCTTAATCTTATTTGCTATGCATATTAACATTTTATCCTATATTGCGTGAATTATTTGGTTGAACGAATCATTGGTATATTGTTGTTGGGATTATTGGATTTGTTTGGGATTATTGTTGGAATTGTTTAAATGTTGAGAAATGCAAACAAGACGCTATCCGATTGCATTTTGATTACGTAATTTTTTTTATATTATGTGTATGATGTATGGATGATCGAAATTCGATGGATTCGACTTGGTCACATTATAAATTTATGCTGAAATTTGGCTGTAGAGTTTGGAAAATTTTGCTCCATAATTCATATTTTTGCACGTTTAATTGATTTCTTGTTTTAAAATATTTTTAAAAGCTTAGATAAATTATTTTGGTATTTTAAAATTTAAATTTAAGTACATTTAAAAATAAATAAAATTTACCTGTTTACATAAGTTAGATGGTTGGTTCATTTTTTTATTTTATTTTCTGCTAAGACTTTCTCTTCGATGCACATCTTTCATACTCACTTTTCTAAAACTCGTGGAGTTGGACTAACTCTAGATGAAACTAGATGAGTGTAGTGATAGATTAATTTCCTACCTAAATCATAACTTAGCTATATTTCAATTAGATAATGTATATCATTATACATAACATTGAGCAAAACATGTCATTTAGTGTACATAATATTAGAGCAAAACATGTACATTATATTGGAGCAAAGTATGTTATTTTGTTTTGCTATAACCTGACCCATCTCACCAATTAATACACAAGGGAAATCACCTTGCAAATCCCTATTTAGGAAAAACTATCAAAATTTTACCCGTTCTCTTGGAAGTGTAGGATCGAGGGCTGGTCTAGCACACAAAGTTTCCAACAAAACAACTTCAAAAGAGTAGACATCAAATTTGTCTGTTAGTTGTTGTCGACGGAAATATTCAGGGTCCAGGTATCCAAAGCCGCCTTTAACAGCAGCGCTGACATGATTTTGACCTATTCTAGGACCATCTTTTGAAAGACCAAAGTCGGAGACTTTAGCCACAAAATTCCAGGACCATCCAATGATTTTTCAAAATTCAATAATTAAAAATTCATTGTTTATGATTTGCATATTATTTCAAGCTTGAAAAAAAGGTTGTACTAGTTTGAAGCTATAGCTAAGAAAAACATTAATTCAATGGTATTGTCATGTAAAGAGGAAGCGGGAAACTTCCCATTTTTGTTTTTTCATAGGACGTCGTATATGCAAACTATATATGGTGCTTTTAATCACTAATTTTTCTACATATGGATTAATGATTGTTTCCTACAACATCGGTAAAATGTTCGTTTTTTGTAAGTAGAGCAATATTTATTTTTGTTCCTAAATTGCAGTTGTCAACTTTTATACATCATTTGTATGAGGTTTTCATACCTGATTCGAGAATATATTGCTGGAGATCTGCATATACCAACACTTTGCAATCCAGTTGTTATAATGAATCTGGACCTGCAAGTAATTAATTAAGAAAAATAACAAGTTTATGCCATGCTATGGTTTTCTTTTTTTTCGAAATCGTATTTGTCAAATAGAAGACACCCAAATAATATACTGCTTATTATCGAGTAATTTCTGTGAGTAAAGAACTTTTATTCTACTAATGCAGGAGGAGGTGGTTGATGGATCACTTGAGTACTTCATTCTTGCAACTGATGATTTATAGGATGCGCTATCAAATGAGATATTATTATTTAATTTCCTACTTTCTACTATTACTAGCTGCATAAAATAATCAATTGCTACTATAAAATGAATTTGATTTGGGAAGCTATTACTATCCTTGTTTTTTAAGTAACATTTATAAATATTAAATAAGTTTATAATAATAAAAATAAAATATTAACAAAGTTTATGAAAATTAACTAAGTTTATTATAAAAACTAACTAAGTTTATAATAATAATAATAATAATAATAGTAGCAGCAGTAGTAGTAGCAGTAGTAGTAATAATAATAAATTATAAAATATTAACCAAGTTAACTAAATTTTATAAAAAATTAACTAAATATATATAATAATAGTCAAAATCAAAATAATAAATTAACCAAGTTTTATAAAATAATAAGAATAATAAATTACCTAAGTCTATAATAATAATAGTAGTAGTAGTAATAGTAATAATAATAATAATGATAAAATATTAACCAAGTTAACTAAGTTTCATATAAAAAATAACAAATTTATATAATAATAATAATAATAATAATAAATTAACTAAGTTTATAAAAATTAATTAAGTTTATAATAATAATACTAATAATAACAATGACAATAACGTCACCAATAATCATAATAGTTAAAATAAAATTTTATAATCTTAGTTAAATAATTATATTAATAAAATTAACTAAGATTAGTTAAATTAACTAACCATAACAATAAAATTTAAATAATCATAATAATCACAATAAAATTAACTAAGATTATAAAAATTAACTTCGTTAATTAAGTTTAATAAAAACCAAATAAGCATATAAAAATTAACTAAGTTGATAATAAAAATAATAACATAATTAAGTTTTAAAATTTAATTAAGTTTGATAACAATTAACTAAATTTTGAACAATAATAATAATAATAACAACTTATAAAATATTAACCAAGTTAACTAAATTTTATAAAAGTTAACAAGATTTGTATGACAATAACAACAATAATAAATTAACTAAAATTATAAAAATTAACTTCGTTTGTTAAGTTATATAAAAATTAAATAAGCTTAGAAAAATTAAATAAGTTGATAATAATAATAATAATTCAACTAATTTGTATACAAATTAATATTTATTATAACAATATTAACAACAAACAATCATAATAACAACAATAACAATAAATTAACCTAGTTTTATAAAAATTAACAATGTTTAAAATAATAACAATAATAATATTAATACTCATAACACACATTACTTACTAAATTAACTAAATTTTATAAAAAAATAACTAAATTTATTTATTTATGTAACAATAAAAACAATAAATTAACTTAGTTTATTAAAATTAATTAAGTTTATAATAAGTTTTAATATTATATTGGACATACATTAGAAATTAAAAACCCGTGGTGCCAAGCTAGTATATGTTCATAATAAGTTCAAAAATAAACGTATATTGGTAATAAGTTATTTTTGGTAAAATTGCTCTAATTTTTTCTCTTAAAAAAATGATTTTGAACTTGTACATAATGCTAGAAAGTGGCTTAAATGGTTTCAAAGAAACGACTCCAAAATCCAGAGGAGCTTCGTAAGGTTTTCCAATTTCCGCTTAGCAATTTATCATCGAATGTATTAAAATTATTTGATAGCATACAAGTTGCTCAATATGAAATAAAAGGTCATTCGACAATATTGATGAACAATATTTTGTTAAAAAATTATAAGACGCTAAGAAATGTAATTTTCTTTTTTATAGTTTCAATATTTTCTTTTAACATGCGGGTTAGATTTTACTACCCACATTCAAATTTCAGATTTTGCATTATATTTGTAAATGTTATTATAATGAACTGCTTTTGGATTTGACCAAAATTTACATTAGCTCGCCAATCAGCATGCAAATGAACTCGAGTATGTGGTTGTGTCAGTAAGAAAGAAGAAACCAAATTTGTTACTTAAAATAACAGAATACATCATAGCATGTCAGATAGCAGAAACTCCTACCGTAGCTTTCTCTTGGTTCGTGTTAGTGTGTGCACATTTCAGTGCAAGTGAGTGTGCATCAGCATGCATATCCATGTGTAACTTAGTGTAGCATGTTAGGTGCTGTTGTGTTTAGGTGGGAACTATGATCAACGTGTGTATGAGAATAGGCTGTGGGCTATGTTGTGCGAGTGTTTTTTGCATTCACATCTATGTCTAATTCTTGCTTATTCCAGTCGTAGGTTATAAATCCAAATTGAGTATATATGCATTTCTGTCTGTTTATATACGCTACTGCTTTTATAAGTAAACCATTGTACACACGTTTGTGCTGCTGCTTTCGTAAATATAAGAATAATGAGTGTATGGGCTGTGGCTTTCGGGTGTGGTGTATTCTTGTGTAGTATGGACCTGTATCCATGTGTGTATTTTTGATATTGTCCTGAAAGTTGGGTAACACTTGGATATGATATCTTATTGGAATTACCCAAGCAGTTTCAGTGTCTTCAGACTTGGTGTAACCACCCATCTATACAAGTGACAGCATATGTGGAAATTTAAGTTGTATTGAACTATCGCTCCTATCCTAAATATTATTAAAGTTTCAGACACCTTAATAATAATACTGTAATACTAACAACATCAAAAAATTGCATTACTGCTATGTATTTTTATTCTTGTTCTAGTCTGTAACCTATAGATCTAATACTGTTATAGTGCGTAAATCATAGCTCTGGCTTATGCATGTAATCCTGAACTATGCGTGCATTAATAAGTGCTGGGTGATTTTATGGGTGCTATACGTGTTGGGGGGGTGTGTGTGTTAATATGTGAAGCGTGCTATGTGTTTTAACTTGTGTTACGTGTTTATGTGTATTGAGTGAGTTGCGTGATTATGTATGCCTAAGATAATGTATTGTGTGAGTGAGATAATATGTGTTGTGCTGTAACAACCCGCATATTTTACGATTATATATTTAAATATTTTATTTAAATATAGCATCATTAGTCGGATTTAAGTCCGAAAAGCTACTTTTTGCAAACAGCCGAATTAGGACTCGAGACCACTCCCATTGAGTTCAAAATGGCGTTTGCAACCTTTTTGAGTATAAACATTGATATATTTGGAGTAAGTTGAATTTTGCTATTTTCTATTGGGCTTTGGGTTTGGGTTTCGCCCCAACTCACTCTATACCCTAGTTCAGTCCACCTCTCCTCTTCACTTCATTTCTATTTTCTTAAACATCCAAGCACAACTGAAAATGGGGAGAGGAATGAGAAATTAGAAACTCCAAGCCCTAGTTCTCATTTGCAAAACCAAATTCTTGCTCCAAATTCAAAGAGAAGCTAAGGTAAGCATCCTCTTCATCTTCTCCAACTCATTCTCTCTTTAATTTCAGAAATTTCCTAAACCTAACTTAGGAAATGTTCTTCTTTTGAGCTTAGATTCAAGCTTCTAGAGTTGAAGTTGAAGAGTGGTTGATCCTCCTTTGTTTTCAAGCTTCTTCTTCCTTGTTTTTGTGTAAAAGGTGAGATTTTTACCTCACATCTATGTCTATATCTATCTTTGTTGTTAGGTATGAATTCCTAACATCTATTCATGATCATTTGCTTTTGATTAGAATTGATATGGTTGATTTACCAATTTTTGAATTTGAAGTCCAATTTTTGTGAAAATCCTACAATGGATGTTTGGATATGTTGTTTGGGGTGTATCGAAGAGCTTATAAGGCCGAGTTGTCGTTTGGTGTAAATCCTTAGTCGTCGTTGCTTGCTCGATCGCTCCCGAATCGATTTGGCCATCATGGCCTAGGCAAATTGTTGCCTTTACCAGGTGTTCAGACGTCTGGATACCAATGCCAGACGTCTAGTTTTGCCTCCTGGAGAAAAATAATACACAGTAGAAAAATAAAAAGGGCAGTGACTAATTTCAGACGTCTGAATTATTGTTCCAGACGTCTGAAAGGATTTCAGACGTCCGATTTTAGGCTTCAGACGTCTGGATGGTTTTCTGGGACATTTCCAGAAACCAAATCCAGACGTCTGGAATAACCCCTCAGACGTCTGGAAATTCCCAGTTTTGCCCATTTGCCTAATTTTGAGTAAAATTCCAATGTTAATCGATTTTTGTCGATCCGATTAGTTGTTATCACTATTATCGTCTTTGATGACTTCTTTTTATGGATTTTTGGTATTAACAATTTTTATGGATTTGGTGTCGATTTCTTTGGATTTAATTCACGTCTTCGAACGTGAAATTTTTGTGATTGATTGTTTTTACAATCATTTTTATGGTTTGTCACTTTAAAACGCAAAGGTTTCTATACTAGTAGTAAATATTCAAACTCTTTTACAAAGATGATTTCAACTCTATTTTTTTGTATACAAAGCTCGTTTATAAAACCGTTTTTCCAACCTATTAGTATATACAAACATTTTCCTCATTCGTTCGAGAAATCCAATTAAACGACTTAGCAAAACAAGTGGTATGAAACGCTTGCGTTTACTTTGTCGGTTAATTCTTAGACTTGTTCGATTGAAACTCCTGTGACAATTTTCTAGTGGAGATCTACAATTTGTTCGTAAATATTTAAGTTAAGCTAGTGGTTATGGGACATGAAGCTAAACTCATTTATTTACTAGCTTAGTGTAATTGACACTTCTTGATGATCGATGATGATCATTTTGTGGTTTAGACTAGCAATGTGCGATGTCTCTTTGTCTGCGAGGGAGACTAAACCCCGTTTCTGTGGAGCTTCGGCTCAAAATTGGTGGGGTAGCGACCCATGGTCCTCGGGCCATTTTATGGAGCCTCGGCTCAAAATTAATGGTTAGCAACCATGGAATAACGTTCCATTTTGTGATACACGTGTTGGTGAGTTTTCATGCTCCCGTTTTGTGATTTCTGGATTTCTATTGATGATTTCTAGAATTTGTGTTTCACCAATTTTCGTGATTTCATTAATAAGATTTATCAATATGTGTGCATTGGTGAATTTGTGTTTCTCCAACTTTTACGATTGGCATTGAGATGTTTGCCAACATTTGTGACTTGGCGAATAAAAATAAAGAATATGATATTCATTATTCTTTGATCTTTGAGAAGATTCTTGTGATATTGAATGATTAATGGTTGATTTTCAAAAATATACTATCTCAGTATGGCATTATTGTTATCACATGTTTTTTTCATACCTCTTACTCTATCTTATTTTGTCTGATATTTATAGCTAGACTGATCCGTTTATTATTTTCTTATTAAATAATACTCGGGTCAGACCGAGATGTTTCAGGTGCTTCTGCTTGACTCCTTATGGGATCCTCATTATCTGACTTTTTTCTAACTACATTAGATTTTTAGTTTTTGTTGTTATACATTTGAGATAGAGACTCCTTGATGTATACACATTCTTTTGTGTAGCACTTGTATCTATTCTTTTGTGGTATTGTGGATCTTGTTTGACCATGACTCTGATATACACTTCTATGTGTTATATTCATATCTATTTCCGCCTTTGTGATATGGATATCTCTGACTGATTTATGTTATGTTTATTTCTATATTTGTTTCCAAAGATGTTATAGCCACTGTGTAGTAGCTTTGAGTTTGTACCGGTATGTCGGATTTTCTCTTAAAATGAATTATACTATCTGACATATCGATGCTCGCACAAAGCAATTACATGGATGGTCGCTCCTCAACAGCCTTATTCTTCGTGCTGGTTGACGACATTACTCCGTAGTGTTCTTAGCTAGCGTGAGTATAGAGGTGGGGCGTCACATGTGCCTTATACTTAGTGCTGTAAATATCTTGGGAACTTGTCATTGCATTGCTGTGAACCTTTCATGTTTTGGTCTTATAGTTTTACCATTTTGTTGTACAAAATTGCTGTCATACAGTATCTTGTTCAACCTTGTCATATCTAATTTCTAAATACACACACACTCTCTTTGATTTTATATATGGAAGCAAATATAGTTTAAAGTTTATTAAATTAATAAATTAAATTTAGAAGTATTATTTAAATAAGAAAATTCATCCATCTAATAGTAGAAGGTACTACCAATAACCTGTAATTTTCATCACAATTTTATATAATTATTTTCAAATTGTTCTGAATTTTCAAGAAGTACTACCAATGATGGAAGTCATGCATGAAGAAAGGCTTTGAGCAGTTCAAGTTCTTAGTGATGCATTTGGTACTTGTAAACGTTAACTTTGAACTCTGTTGTCTTTTGTTATCATGAATATGTATTGAATTTGGTAACTCATGTATTGAACTTATTTTTTGTTAGTTGATACTTTATTTTGTTAGCATGAATACGCGTTACATTTGCTGATTATTATATTTTTTCGTTCATACATTGTTCAAATTGTTATCTATTTAAAGAAGATTCAATTTGAATATTATTAAAATGTAATAGTG
The DNA here is from genome assembly GCA_030737815.1 of Allium fistulosum. Lineage (NCBI taxonomy): Eukaryota > Viridiplantae > Streptophyta > Magnoliopsida > Asparagales > Amaryllidaceae > Allium > Allium fistulosum. The sequence continues at coordinate 12,730,255 of JASFAW010000015.1, read as the reverse complement.
GGGTGCATCAAATATATAGTAAAATAAAGCATAGCTCCTAAAAAGCGTTATAACTATATGACATAAGTGCTATAAAAAGATAATGCAATGTATGAGGTTACTATCAAAGGATAGCAGCAAATAGGCGTTATTGTATTTACACATTTTATAGTGGTATATATACGCTTTGAAATTATGCTCTTTTATAGCGGGTTTTTTGTGTTATAAATGTGCAATTCCTTTTTATAACATGTCGATATACAGCATTTATCAAACCGCTATAGTTGTGTTTAATAGCGGCTATATACCGCTATAAAAGACTGTTTTTCTTGTAGTGCATATTCGAAAAAGTGACATCCTTCCCTAAACCACCCTTCGGTACAGAGAGTTCCGATTGGAGAAGAGTCTACTAGGAGCAATATAAGGTTAGCTTATGGAATACATTGGGGAACATATTCCGAAACATGTTCAATTTCAGGAGTCTTCCCTTTGGTAAATAGCGAAGGGAGGTGGGGTTATAATTCGGTAACTAGGAAGAGCCTTCGGAGTTATACTTAGGCTTGGATCATAGAATCTTCTGAGGAAAGATAACCTTTGTTCTTCAACTGTGAGTCTCCTAGATGCAGTTTATATAGTAGAGCAAACTCTTAAAAGAACTCATCTCGATCATCTAAAACGAGCTTTAATTTATTCCTAAGATCCAAGATTTGGTTGGTTAATCTAGTACCTCTAAGCTTAAGGGACTTAATTATTCTGGTACAGGACCGGTCATGTGTCCCTTGTACCTTCTCGATCTTATTGGACAAGTTTATGTTTCTTAGTCTACTAGATTTTAATTGAGTTTTAAAGGTGCCCGCGATTTCTTACAACCTCGAGTTTCTAGTTTGGCTCCTCTTCCATAAAACTTCATAGTGAGAGGTGAAATTTGACTTTCTTTGTTTAAACACGGTTAAGGGAAAAGTACTTCAGAATAGGCACAGCGAAGACAGTAAGGGAATAATTCGACACCAAATAGAAATACCACCAAAGACAATAATTACCACAAACAAAGGCATAAAGAAAGTGTATCAGAGTTATTACAAACCAAAAATTTAAACATCATCAGGAGGAGAGTTCCAAGATTCAGAATCATGGCGTACCTCTCCTCTACCCTCATCCTCTTTTGAGCACCCAGCGCCTGCCGGAGCTCGTGCTTTTTTAGACTTCTGGGAAAATCTCTCTTCAATCCTTTTTCCATCGGGATTGAAGCCCATAGAGAGAGTCACGCATTTATCCTAGTTGTACTCATATGGATTGTAGAGGGTTTCAAAGGCTTCGGCAGTAGCCACCTTCTTAGCCTCTTCCTTGGTAACCAAGCATGAGATCTCTTTCTTGGCTTTCGCTAACTCTTCTACGGTCATTTGATGCTTGGCCTTTAGTCTTTTAAAGCCTTCCCTAGTTCTGTAATTTTGGTTTCGGAAGCTTTCAGCTCTAGAAGCTTCTTCCTCCTCTTGTGTTGAGCCTCCTTCTCAGCCTTCTCCTTGTATTTAGCAAACTGTTTCCCAAAAGACGTAGCCTTCTCTTTATATTCGGCCAATTGTCTCCCAACAGCATTTGTCTTCTTCAACTCTCCCTTCAACTTTTGAAACCCTCGGTGCAGAACCGAAAAGTCAGCTAAAACCTGAAGAAAGAAGATTATTATGGAAACTAAAGAGATAAACATTTCATAGAAAAGAAGAAAACCTTTACCCTGAGGTGATCCTCCATCCCCATACTCATCATCCTCCCGAAACTGCCAATGTCATCAGATAACTCCACTCGAGAGTTCCCTACAACCTTCGGTAAATATCATCGATAACAGAACGGGTTACCTCAATCACCTGGTTCACCTGATCTCTTGAGGAGGAAGTTAAAACAAGGGCGTCTGGGGAAGGTATGGCTTTAGCGAAAAGGATGCTCTTCTAACATTTCTTAGTTGTGGATGGATCTTCTAGAACTAGTTTTGGTCGAGATAAAGTGGAAGAGGATGACTTGTTCAATAGCAACCCACCTATTTCGAATATATCGTCAGAAGCCACTGCCACAAAAAAAGAGGAAACAAGTCAGTTGAATAAGTTTATATTTCATAAAAGTTATATACTAGAACACATGCTATAAGATATTTAAAACCGAGGCCTACCTTCGGGAGCAACATTTCGTCTTTTGGTCTCGGCGTTTTTGGAGTCAGTGGATTCTTCAGGATTACACAGATCAATCACATCCAGGGACATGGTTTCAATTGAAGGGGGATCGTATCTAGGAAACCTAGCCGAAGTCAATAATAACCCGCAAGCCTTGAGATTAGCCTATGTAAGAACAACATGTTTTAGCATTTCCCCTTTTGGAATTTTCATCAACTCCTCATACCTAGAGTCGAAAAGATCCCTAAAGGTTGGAGCTTTACCCCTCCCAAGTTTAGCTGAAGAGATAAAAAAAGATATTAGGGAATGATGTGGTCAAAGTTTAGAAGCAAGAGCATTTCAGAAAAGAAATGTTTGAAACTTACAAGTCTCCGGTAACTCAGTAACGATTCGGGGATCATCTGTCTTCATGTAGAACCAGTAGGTAGTTGTTACTTTGCTAAGAAGTTTAATAAAAGGCAACTTCTTCCAGAATCGAAGAAAATACACGGGAACTAACGACTTACTAGGTGACCTATGCAAGTTGTATAAGTAATGAACCTTGGAAGTGGTCATGTCTTGGTACCCTCTCTTCTGATATAAAATTGCTAAAGCAGATAAAGTACTATATGAGACCACCAATTTGAATCGGATTAAGCTCATAAAATTCTAGGATGTCGAAAAATGGGGGGGAGGGTGGCAAGAGGAAGCGATATTCCATGTGCTAAATGTTCCAATGTCCAAGCGAAGAACCCTTCAGGGGTTCGCTCCAGTCGTCATTGTAACTTCCCCTATTTGGAGGCCCAAAGCTAAGCGCTACAGATGCTGCAGTCATTTATAGTATTAACTTCCAGTGACCAAACACGGTAATGTTAATGGTATACATAATATCAAAAGCACTTGAATATGAAATAAAAGTCATTACAGATTAAAACATTTTTCTGATTACATTTCAAAACAACACTTCGTACCAAGTTACATAATCCCAACGTTTCCCAAGTTCAGATCAAATATAATTATTACAAAATACGCCAAGAGCGACATACGAAGATGCCCCCTTGGTTGACCAGGGTACTAAATAGTCATAACAGACTTAATACAACACATCAGAAATAAAATAAAATAGCTCCTAAATATAACTAGCATCATCCTCCTACTCGTCTCCAGAAGCTTTATTCGTCCACATACTAAAACTTAAAAAATCCTCAACTCTCAGCCTACTCAAATCAATTTTGAGCACCCGAGAGTTTAAGGAGAAAAACATAAACTTCCAGTCAGACATAAAGCCTGGTGTGAATAATACTATACATCTCGGTTATTTGATATTAAGTGAGACCACGCCGTTTAGCGGAACGGTTTTCCCCTCACTAATATCCTTTTAAAGCATGTCTTTTGCAAATCTTAATCCTGCAACCAAAACTGGTTAAAACAATAAAGCAATATCATGTATGCATAAAAATCAGGTAACAAATGGACTATCTGCCAGAGCAATATAGTTTTGTTTGGCTAACTACTAACCTTTGGTTGACTCGGGCCTACCGGACAAAATAAATAAATAATCTAACTTCTGTTAGATACTCCTCTTCTGGACGGTCTGTCTCTAACTTAATTCTCCCAGGGTCAACTGGTCCTAATGGTTTTGCGGGCTCACCAATAACATATTCTCAGTCTGTATATTCCTTTCTGTGTGTAACATCATTTTAGTCTTACCTGTGACAAAGCCCTACACACCGGAATTTTGGACTAAATTATCTAGGGGTTAATAGCTATTGTATAGGGTGCGACCCTATACCAGTCCCATCTGGTATTCTAATATCTAAGTCATTTTACTTAGGGTCAACTACCCATAAATTTTCCTTGAAACCTTTTCTCTCAAATTGATTTAAACCTTTAAATCATACTTTAAACAAGGAAAATATACTTTATGCTTTACTCAAATCACCTTTCTATGTTATCTTTATTTACACAAAACTTTGTTGATGAAAATATTTAAACCTTGAAAGTACCCCTTTCGATACAAGTAAAACCTTAGGTTGAAAGGCCAAAACATACCTTTCGAAGCCATTCCTAATAAACCTTTCGAAAACCTTGAAAAACCTTTTTTTCGAATGCTTTAAAACTTTTGACATCCTCTTATCAAAACACTATAAACATACCTTTCGAAACCTTCCACTTAAAACTTTTCGAAAACATTGGGGAGCCACCCCTTCGAAACCTTCATTAAAAACCTTTCAAAAGCCTTAAATCCATTTCATAAAATCAAACCTTTCGAAAGCATTTGGGGTTCAAGTAAAACATGTGGAATAACCTTTCGAAACCATTTAAAACCATTTCTTTCGAAACCTTTGGGTTTTACCTTCAACATAACAAAGGGCCGTAAAACAATTAAGTCGAAAGCACTCTTCCGAAAGCTATTTCCTAAGTAAAGAAGAGATGGTGTAGAAACCAACCCTTCAAAAGCATTGGAGAAGTGGCTAGGTTTTAAAAATAATGTATCCTTCCGAAACCATTTGCTTCGAAAGGTAGAAAGCGGCAGCAAGGGGTTTCGACCCCTTCGAAAGCATTTACTAAAAACAAAAGGCGCAACCTCATTCAAAACTATTCCATAAATCAATTTGACCCAGTCAGAAGCCAAGCAAGTCGAAAGCATTCCTTTCGAAAGCAAAGCGGACGCATTTCAAATTGAAAGCAAAATAGCGCTTTGACCCCATCGGAACCCCTCGTTTCGACCCAATACCTTCCGCCTATACCCAATTCACTATGTACCAAATCATTGATACTATGTGCGTTGGTTTCGATGGTGATGGAGGCAGAAGTACCAAGTCGGAACCTAGGTGCCGAAAGTGGTGAAACATGTAAAAAGCATGCAAAATTTGATTTTTAACTTTTTAAAGTAATTCTTTTCAACTAACCTGCCTTGTTTTCCAAAACATTATTGGTTGCTAATTTTCTTTTCTAAAATTTCTGCCGAGATTTCAGAAATAAACGATTTAAGTTATTTACAAAACACCCCTTCTCCTTTTATAAATATATAAAACATTCAAGTCCCATACCTTAAATAATTTTATATATTCATTAAAACACTTAGAAAAATTCTACAAAAATTTCTATAAATCATTTTTAATATATTTTCTAACATATATAAATTTCAGATCCAACACAAATATAATTTAGCCGTAAATTATTTTAAACCCAAATATCCATTTTCCTCGCTAGAAAATTAATATAAAATCCACATTAATTTAGAAAATTGAAACCCATCTCTAAAATATCATTTCTGTTCTAAATCTAAAATTGCAAGGCATTTGGATGTCATTTAATAGGGTTTTCACATTAAAACATATCATAAAATCCATATGAAATGTCATAAATCATCAACAAGCATATATATTTATTTCTAACAATCAAAACATGGCAAAACCTTGCAAAATAATTTGGATTTAACCTAAAACCGAAAATAATTAGAAAACATGAGACGTAATCATTATTCACTTTAGCTTTGTGATTAAGGAGTTTGAGATTTGAGAATGAATTAAGTTGATTTAGCTTCTTCCTTTTGCTTATCTTCCTCTTGTATCTTCTAATGGTAGTCGGCCTCTATATTTTGATTTTGATAATGAACGTGTAGAATGAACATGGCTTAAGGGTTTAGGGTATTAGAATGTGTCTTTTCCTATTTTGTCCCTTATATAACTTCCCATTTCTATTTCATTCTAATTCATTTTAGTTTATTTATCAACAAGGCACGACTACCTCTTAGTTTTAGGAGTGGGAATTTTACCGACTTAACCGACCTAACTGACTTAATCGACCTTAACCGAACCATTTTAACCGACAAAATCAGTTAACCGAACTTTTGGTTAACCGACCGATGTTAACCGACCAAAGTCGGGTCGGTTAATGGTTAAGACTTTTACATATTCGGTTAACCGTTTAACCGAAATAATTCCCTCCCCCCCTCAAACACTGAAACCTGATCCACCCAATAACCTAAACTTTGCTTGTGCCACTTTCAATTCGCTTCTCATTTTCATCTCATTCCAACAGAGAAAAATGCCCTAGATCTACAATTTTCCCTTTCAACAAAACCATAAACTTTCCTTCAAATTGATCAATGAATTTCTATCATGTCACTTTTCTTTTGCGGTCTTATTGCGCCTCCTCCTCCATCTCTCTTCGATGCTGCAGTCACTTTCCTCCAAATCGATCAATGAATTTATGTTATGTTACTTTTCTTTTGCCGTCTTATTGCGCCTCCTCCATCTGGCTTCGGTGCTGCAGTCGAGTTGAGTTGAGATATCGTGGCTGCAATCTGCGAGTTATAAATTTAGTTCAGTAAAAATTTAATTGCATTTTTTTCACATTTAATTGTAATTAAACTATGGGTTTTAAATTTAGTCCAATTTACATTTCACACTTTATTGCAATTAAACTGTGAGTTATAAATTTAGTTCACATTGCATTTAATTTTCTTTTTAATTTAGACATTTAGACTGTCAGTTTATATATAGAGTTTAGTATAATTTACATTTAATATACATAATTTACATACACATTTAGACCGTATGTTTACATTTAGACATGCTGTTAAACTGTGAATTATTAATTTAGCTTAGTTTGTAATTTATATACACATTTACTTGCATTTAAAATGTGAGAATAAGTAATAGTCATATTCGTATGAACTAAATTGGTTTTTCAGTTAACACATGTTCATAGTTCTCTATGCAAATTAATATACACATGTTCATAGTTATAAATGTAAATTACATACACATGCTTCAATTATATATGTAAAGAATTAAGAATTGTCCTGGGTTATCAAGAATTTATTTCATGTGGGATAGAGTTGAAGTTGTAGAAGTTGTGATGCTCGGCATGTTGTAGAATTTGTACGTGGGCATGAATTACAATCATCTTTTACTTTACCGTGGAGAATTCATCGTCATTAGTTTGATATGGTAAGTTTGTTTATATTAATTTACAAAGTTAATTGTTGATACATAATTTTTTACTTATTTATATATGCATACAATTTCAGTTGTGTGTTTATATATGCATAGTTCATAGTTAGTTCATTTAATTCAAAGATTTTAGTAGCAAGACACTAGTATAAATCTACATTCAAGTTATATACTCAGTTAGTTCACGGTTAGTATACTCTACACTAAAGTTATGTACTTAGTTAGTTCACGGTTAGTATACTCTACACTACAGTTATATAATCAGTTAGTTCATTTATAACTCACAACATATACACAGTTAGTTCACACTTCACAGTTAGAGTATATAACACATAAAGTTACATACTCAGTTAGTTCACAGCGCGCGCGCACACAGACATACATGCATAGATACATGTTATATAATATATACACAGTTAGTTCATAGTGAGTATATAACACAGTTAGTTAGTTAGTTAGTTTATATATGAAATATATATATACACAGCTAGTTCACAATTAGTTCATATATATATATATATATATATATATATAGTAAACAATCGGTATTTTTTACCGTTTACATTGTTATTTTATACCTATATCCTCCCCAGATATCCTTACATACTATCCCTTCTTTGTTTATAAGCTCAAACACAATATCTTGGTTTAAGAACATGCATAAGAATGTCATCCACTTTCAAATGTTTTTAGAGTTACAAGTAAGTTTATTCACTGATTTCTTTCTTTGTCATGTGAGGTGTGGTATTGTAATCTGGTAAGAACAATGCTGTAAGAATGATTACATATTTTTAAATTTTGAATGTTGTGCTTTGTTCGGTTATGGAAGACATTCTTTGGATTGCTCTACTTTCACTTCAAAACATCACATCTCTTGTTAAATGATATTTTTATTTAGTTTTGTAAATAACTTAGTATGAATTTGTGTGTCAATTGATTGTGTAAATTAGCCTCTTTTTGGTCATTTTCTTGACTAATTTGTTTCATTTTTAGTACATAGATTAACATCTTTGCCTGATTTGGTAAGTAGTAATAAGAATAATTTTAAGTGTAATTTCTTTTTATGCATCTGTCATATTTCCAGGATTTTATAGTAGACACACTCCATGTGCATGCATGTGCATAAGTGTATTTTATATGAATTTGTGCCATTTTCATTTTATCTCTTTTCACTTAGTAAGAATTGCAATTAAAAATAGTTTGTTGATACTTTGATAAGTCATAGTGATAGTTGCATGTACAGGCACATAGTAGGCAACTTAGGCAAGTGTTATGTCCATTAAGTTAAAACTTACATCAAATGGTTATGGAAGTTTATACAATTTTATTAATTAATTTAAGTACTCTAATTATCCGAACATTTCCATGCAGATTGCAACTGCGCGTGCTCTTGCAGCATGTACTCTACATTGTCCTATAAGAATGTACCTCATCATGGGAAAATCACAGCTTTGCATGCTTACTGCTGTGTAGTATTATGTAATATGTTAATGTGTTGGGTCAGTAAGTCCTATATGTATCATGTAATATGCTAGTATATACTGCTGTGATGTGTTGGTTTTTTTTAGATTGCTTATTTTTGCTTTGATTACCGGTTAACACTAACTTTCTCACTGATTTGATGTATACATGTCCTACATTATGCTGAATGAGTAATATGTAATATGTAGTTGTTGCCATGATGAGTTGTAATATAAATACGTTACTACCTTATTGGTTACTATTAATATGCATCAGTTTTGGTTACTTTCAACATTAATTGCGGTTAATTACTCGGTTAACCGCAAGATTTAAATCGGTTAATCGATTTATATAGGCGGTTAATCGCAGTTAGAAATGTTCGGTTCGGTCGGTGAAAGCCATCTGGTTTAATTTTTGGTTTGGTTAATCGAACCATTCAAATTGGTCGATTAAGTCGGTTAATTAACCGATCGGTTTGGTTAACCGACCGTGCCCACCCCTTATTTAACTTCCGTTATCTATTTCATTCAAATTCATTTTAGTTTATTTATTAAAAAGGCATGGCTACCTCTTAGTTTACACAAATCTCAATCCCCTAATCATTACATTATTTTATTTAATTTAACCAATTAAATATCCTAAATAATGTTACTAAAAATTAGGGTCGTTACAGACTCCCCTCCTTAAAGAATTTCGTCCTCGAAATTACGATACTATACTTAACAAATCAATCAAAAAGGTAAAACATACCATCAAACAAATCAGGATAAGCGTCTCTAATCCTGCTCTCAGTCTCCAAAATACAGTCTCTGTCATTGTCGCTCCACTGGACCTTAACTAGTCTAACTGTCTTGTTCCTTAGCCTCTTCTCATCTCTCGCGACTATACGAACTGGCTTTCTAACTATAATCAAGTTCGGCTCTACTACTATGTCCTCTAACGCACACAGTGCTATAGTAGTCTCCGGGTCTCTAATACACTTTCTTAGATGAGAAACATGAAAAACATCGTGGACTCCTGCTAAACTGTTCGGCTACTCTATTCTATATGCGAGTTTCCCGATTCTCTCTACAATAGGAAATGGTCCTACAAACCACGGTGCCAATTTCCCTGATTTCCCGAAACGAATTACACCTTTCATGAGTGATACCTTAATGAAAACATGGTCTCCTACTGAGAACTCTAAGTCTTTCCGTCTCTTATCAGCATAACTTTTCTGCCTCGACCGAGCTTTCTGCATTCTAGCCCAAATCAACTCAATCTTCTTTGCAGCTTCTCTAACTAAATCCGGACCAAGAACCAACCTATCCCCGGTCTTTAACCAACAAACTGGAGATTTGCATGGCCTTCCATACAAATCTTCAAATGGTACCATCCCTATACTAGCCTGATAACTGTTGTAATACGAAAACTCGACTGAGTGTAGGTGGTCTTCCCATGATCCCCCAAAATCTAGCACACAAGCTCTTAACAAATCTTCCAAGACTTTCTTAACTCTTTATGTTTGCCTATCAATCTATGGATGGTAAGCGGTACTCATCTTGAGATAGTACCTAAAATCTCCTGTAGACGTTTCCAAAACTCGCTAGTGAGTAGTGAATCTCTATCACTTACTATACTACTAGGAATTCCATGCTGTCTAACTACATTCTTCATGAATAACTTAGCTAAAATAGGTACCGTTCTTGTTAACGGTAAAAAGTGAACGCTAACACCCAGTGTGTGTAATAGAATAGTGAAAGCACCACCCGTTGGTACGGGAACAGAATATGAGCTGAGAATAGCAGAAAAGCAGTAAATGAACAACAGATTTATAGTGGTTCGGCCCGTAATTGAGCTTACATCCACTTTATAGTCTTTTATTGCTGATTTGATTACAATTCAATACAATATCCCTCTAAATACAATACAATTTGATCATGAAATCATTCTTGACTACTAGCTCGATCTTTAATGATGAAACTCGACGAATCCGCGTTGGATGTTAGGAGCTCTTCTCGAAGATCGTTGTAGTGTCTCGAATGCTTGGAGATCTTTGATTGCTGAATGAGAGGAGGCTTCGACAGCGTAACGGCGCTTGGAGAAATGAATGACCAAAAAGTCCTCTTCAAGTTGGAAATGGTGGGGTATTTATAGGAGCTGATCTGGACTCAGGAATTTTCTCTAAGTATTTAAGTCGTCTGCCGACCTATGGTAGATCGGTGCCGAGTTAAGGAATAGGCTTAGGTCGGTGCCGAGTTAAGGAATAGGCTTAGGTCGGTGCCGAGTTAAGGAACAGGGTTAGGTCGGTGACGAGTTAAGGGATGGTTGTCTTTGACAAGTATTAAGTCGTAGCCGACTTATCAAACCTTAACTCGTAAGGTCTTAACTCGCAGCCTTCAAGTCATAAACCCACTAAGTCGTAACTCGTTAAACTTCTTAAGTCGGAGCATTTCATAACTCGGAATCTTCTTAACTCGGCGCCTTTCTTAACTCGGCAACCTGTTAAGTCGGCACACTTTATAAGTCGAATGCTCCTTAACCCGGTAGGTCATAAGTCCACATAGGTCGCAGCCATCTTTAACTCGCAAACCGTTAAGTCGTAGCTCTCTTAGGTCGACAAGCATCTTGACTCGGCACCTCCTTAACTCGGAGTGTTTGTTAAGTCGGCAGACTCCTTAAGTCGTGACATTCCTGTAGCCTTAGGTCGCTGGGCAAGCTAAGTCATTGAGTCCTAGGTCGTAGACATCTTAGGTCGCAGACTCCTTAACTCGCAGGTGCTTTAACTCGTACATTGTTAGGTCGTAAGGTCCTTTTGAGTCGTAAACCTGATGAGTCGTAAGCCTGATGAGTCGTAAGACCATGAGTCGTATACTCCATGACTCGTTGAACCTGATGAGTCGTAAGACCATGAGTCGTATACTCCATGACTCGTTGAACCTGATGAGTCGTAAGACCATGAGTCGTAGAAAGCTTGTCTCGTTGAGTCGTAGAAGAGTTAATCTTTATGAGTCGTAGCACGCTAAGTCGTAAGTCGTTAAACTTCTTAACTCGTAGGTCGTTGAGTCGGACCATTCCTTAGGTCGGAGCCTGTTGAGTCGTAGGTCATCTAACTCTTAACTCGTTAAGTCTTGCACTCCCTTAACTCGTTAACTCTTGAGTCGCGTACTTCTTAAGTCGTGGAGAATTAAGGGTTAACATTTGCCCCTCGAAATACACGCCTAAGTTGTAGGTCGTGTGTTTCGACTTATCTTAATTCGTGTGGGCCGATTCCAATTCCTTCAACCTGGGGTATAAAATGCTTAGGTCGTTCCTCTTTTCTCCGTCTTCCTATTACTCGTTCTTTAAGCCGTATCTGCCATTAACGCAATTTCAAGCTTCCAAAGGCGATTTCGACCTGATTTATTTCCAGCCATTCCCAATTACACCGCGTAAGCATCTCTTCCCTTTTTCCAATCGCCGATCATTGCCGTCGACCCTCATCCATGATTTTTCCTTTTGGGCTTTGTGAATACTGTTATACAGGATATCCATGAACTTAAGGTGGCTCAGTATGACTTGCAACGATTTGCGATTTACGGTGATTTAGAAATAGGGTTGATGGAGAGGCTAACTGGTTAATGGATTAACGGGTTGGAAAGTTAACGGGTTAGGAGGTAAATGGGTTAGGAATTGGATGGATAGATGGTTAACGAGTTAAGGATTTAGCGAGTCAGGAGTTAGATGGATTGGTAATTTCGCGTGATCCAGCAGTTTTGATGTTACGGCTTACGACTTACGACTTGAAGTCTCTTTTTATTCCTCACGACTTACGACTTAGAGAATAGTTGACCCTAGGTCGCAGGAGCCATTTGAGTCGTTAGCGACTTAGCACTTGTTCAGATTTTGCTTGAATGTGCGGTACGATTGGAGAGTTACGACTCAACTTGATTCATGGCATATCTTGTAGACCGTGAACGAGTTAGGACTTAGGAAAATCTGCCCTAAGTTAAGTCGTGACCGAGTTAGAACTTGAGCAAATTTTCCCACTGCCTTGAATGCTAAGACTTGAGTTGTTTGAACTTTGGACTCTTGAATTTTGTTGCACTCTTTTATAGATTGTTAATAACTCTGACTGCCTGTTACAACATGTACAAAAACTGGGACGAATATACTGCCACCGACTGCCCATATCGGATGACAGATTAGTTGATAAAGATTACAATTAAATGAACTGTATGAGTGAAATGCTACACAATAACCAACTCAAATGAAGTATTAAAGCAGAATCGTAATAATTAACTAGAACTGATTTGTCTGCATTAACACTGCACTTGAGCATTAACAAGTTTTGAAATCTCGTAATCGACTGATTGTCAGTTAGTTTAATTCCAGTTATACTTGCTTTTTCTTATTTTCATTAGTTTTGCACAGCACTTTACACTTTTAGGAAACGTGCACCTTCACTTTTGAACATTCGGCTGATTGTGTAGAATGACATCCCATCAAGAAGATTCGGAATCAGCTGGAGAAGCTTTTCCAATCGCTACTCCGTTGAATGATCCCCCAGAAAGGATTCCTACCACCCTGAGTCTTAAAGCCTTCCGCCAACTATGCACCCAGTTTGGCATCGCTGAATCTGACGCTTTGCTTCCTGGAGTAGATGACACTGCTGATAGGCCACCGCACGGCTTCATCGCAGTGAACCGCCAAATGTGCTTGAGTGGAGCGATTCCCCCGTTTAATGACTGTCTCCGAGAACTTCTTCTTCGATTATCTATCTCCCCTTTTCAACTTCATCCTAATGGCTACGCCATCCTGCTGGGACTGTGTGTGCTTTTTAGGAGAACGATGGACCGTTTCCCCAGTTTTGGAGAAATTTGCTTTCTATGCTCATTCACAAGGATCAAGGACCATCCCTCTATCACAGTTGTAAGGAGTGCCAGGAATCGCAAACTGATTATTGGTCTTCCTGAAAGCGTTCCTGGGTTTCTGAGCCAGTTTTTCTTTGTTCGTTGTCCCCCGGGATTTTACGCCATTTGGAGAGTGGGAAGTACGATTATCTACCTTTTCCCTGTGCTTTTTCTAAATTCTTTGAAGTTCAAATTGTCAAGTGTTAACTTCTTTTTCTACCGTTTCAGCACTCCCTTCCCCCTCTAGGGAATCTCGTCACAAGACTACCTTTGAGAGGCTTATGGCCGTGCCGGTTGAGGAGAGGAGCGTTCAATTTCTATTGAGAGATGAGTTCCTTCACGAATTCGGACTCTTACATCCTTCCCGTTCCACTCAGCCACATGAAGTCCCTGATTCTTCGGCTGAGGAGTCAGATGCCCCTGCTTCTGCTAAAGAACCTTCACCGAAAGAATTTACCGTTGAGACTTCATTGGTGAAGTGTTCTATTCTTACCGACATTGCGGGGTCGTCCAGTAAGTTAGCACTTGCCCCGGTTATTGAAGAGGAGGAAAATCTTCATACTCTTGAAAAGACGGCTGAGGTGGAAGTTGAAAAGGATAATTCTCCCATGCACCATGGCGATGATACTTTCGACAGCCTGAGTGACATCATGATAACCTCTCAGGAGCTCTTTAAAGATGATGTTTCTAAAGTGGTTCCTCCTGTTATCGAAGCAACTTCTTTCTTGCAACAAACCACAACGCCTTCCACACAACTTACTACCATTTCTACACCCAAAAGTGGTTTGTAGTCTGACGCGCGTAGTTTGCACATCACACACACTTAGGACCTTGGCACTTTTTATGCACTCAGCTTCTTCAATTTGAGGATTTCTAAAACTGGTCTTTTTCTTCAATTTCAGGTTCTCTGATGGGGCGAAGTGGCTCTTACTACAACAAATTCCAGCGTTACGGAAGCCGTGAGGCTTATGACTTTAGGAGTTATGTTAGTGCCGTGAAAGAAACTGATAAGGAGAGAGCTGCTCGAAAGGCTCATGAGAGGCGAGCTCATGAAGAGCGTCGCCGGAGAGAAGATGAGGAATACTACGGGAGAAGGGACGAGCAACATGACTCTTCTCGCAGAAGCGACGATCCTTATAAAAGGAAATCTTATGACGATAAGGGGAAGAGTCACACTTCTGATGATTCCAGTAAACGTGCTAGACTTGGTGAGAAAGACACATCTAACATCTCGGAAAAGACAACCGCTTCTGTTCCTCCTAATACATCTTCCGGTTCTCCTGCCCTTAAGGAATCTGACATCCAGACCATCATTAATAGGCCACAGTACCAAGCTGGAGATGGTCCTCCCACACTCCAGAGCCGATTTCCGAATTGGTGTCTGAAAGGAGTGCGTTTTGATTTGGACTTGGTCCCCATTGATAAGCAGGCGATGCTGAAAAATGTCGATGCTGTAAAGCTTGACATCGAAAGAATGTCTGGGTGGCAGAAGCTGGTTGATGAGCTTCAAAGGGTCAACCATCTGAACCTTGAAGCGATGATGACTATGGAAAATGATAAAACAGAGTGGGACAAATGGCGTAAGCAGCATGACGCGGAGATGAAAAGCATTAGCGATGGTTATGGGAAGCTCGAAGCTGAAGTTGAAAAACTTAAAAATGAGCTTGCTACTTCCTCCACTTCTTATTCTCAGAAAGAAGAAATGCTTCAAAAACAAGTTCGAGACGCCCATGCTGCTCAGCGGAATACTGAAGTCAAACTTGAAGCAGAACAGCATGTTGTTAGAAAATATCGTGATGACGCTGCTCGTCTTCAGGAGAAACTCAGCTCTCGAGACTTAGAAATTGCTAGGCTACAATCCCAGTTACTGAAGGCTGAAAGAGAACGTGATGAAGTTCTTTCTGGTAAAGCTGCAGCCGAAGAATCCCATAAGGCGACCATAGCCACCGTTGACGCGACTCTGTTCGACTTTTATATGCATTGTGTCCTGGGGCGTGGGAGCCTTTCATTTTTGGGTCCAGAGTATGAAGTCACCTTAGCGGAGGTATGGGAGGCAATCATTGACTTATTTGGTGGTGCCGGATACTCTGAAACAGATCTTCAAGCAACCTACTTAAGTGAGAGCGATCGCGCTGCCCTTGCCAAAGGAAAAGAGCAGCTCATCCGAGTGCGGGCCGAAGCGACGGGAGAGAAGCTTCCTGAGAAAGAAACACCCCCTATTGCTCCTGCTTATACTTCGGTTTTAGCTCATGCGGATATTGTTGGTTCTAGTTCTCATTCCACGCCTCCCGCTAAGGTTGACACAGAAACTGTAACCACCCCTACAGAGGAAGAGGCAATGAAAGACTTCCAAGCTCGGGAATTTGAGATTGATCTTGCTAAACCGGCTTCTCCAGGTAACTTTGACGATTCACGGTCTTCTTTTTTCTCGGAGAATACTGATTTTGATATCTTTTATTATGCAGCAGACACCCCAGAAACTGCCCCAACTCTTCCTTCTTCAGCTGCCGTTCCTCCTCCTTCTCAAGTTATACCTCTTCCAGCTTCCCAGCCTGGTTCACAGGAAGAACCAATAGCGGCCCTTGAAGGTTTAGATGAACCATCTGCTTCCGAAGAACAGAAGGCAGAAGGTCTGGAAGATAGCGAGAAGACCCCGGAGCAGTCTTTCGATTATGACACAGAGCTTTCTACATTTCTTGCTCCGGGGAGTGAGTCTTCTTCCAAGAAGAAGGGGAAGCGTGTGGTTTCAAAGAAAGGAAAGAAGAGTTCTACTGCTGCTGGAGATGAGGCAGAGATTGATCCGGCTGAGTCTCTTTCTCCTTCTTCTCCGACGCGGCCTACGAAACTAATTACCAGGCCGGGTAAAAGTTCCAAGGGTGGGAAGAAGGGGAAATGAGTTTGATTTTGCATTTTCTGCTTTTTGTATTGACCGGGGATTGTGCGGATTCCGGTCTCCGCTTCTTTTTGTAACCTGTACGATGTAAAAATTCTCATAGTGTTGAAATAAAATAGATATTTTTCTTGTACAAATCCTTGTGTATGTAGGAATACATCTGTTTTTCATTTGAAGTGTAGAGTAAACGATTCTTTTCACTTGTACAAATTTTTTGTCTGTGTTTCAAGAACGCATTTACTCCACATCTTTATTACATGATATTGCAATGAACTTGTGGTATGTTGCTTGTATACTACTTTTATTAATGTAACTGAGTTGTACAATGTTGCCCCCATACCACAAGTATATTGTAATATCTCTTGATTTCACAAGACCGATACTCTTATTTTAGAGAATAACTCTCCACTTTTTCAGGGAAGAATTGTTCTGCTTTTAATAGAGTATATCTTGTCTTTGGAGGAATCTTTATTTTCTTTTTCCTCCTGAAGAACACTTCGACTTCTGGGAATGATCACTTTTATTTGTTTGAAAGTGAATTTTCCTGCACAGTGAAATGAACTTCTGAAGAAGGTTTTGATTTTTGTGCCCCAGTAAAGGGTTTATTTTTGGTACTTCAAGCAAGGTGGAGTACGCCTCTGAAGAGGTCTTTTGGTCTCCGAAGAGAAGCGATTTTGGTCTCCGAAGAGAAGCAGTTTTGGTCTCCGAAGAGAAGCAGTTTTGGTCTCCGAAGAGAAGCAGTTTTGGTCTCCGAAGAGAAGCAGTTTTGGTCTCCGAAGAGAAGCAGTTTTGGTCTCCGAGGAGAAGCAGTTTTTTGGCATTTCATCTCTGGTGAAGTGGGTCTCCGAAGAGAAGCATTTTGCACTTCTACACGGGTGAAATGTGCCTCCGAAAAGGGCTTTTTAGCATTTCATCACTGGTGAAGTGGGTCTCCGAAGAGAAGCATTTTGCACTTCTACACGGGTGAAATGTGCCTCCGAAAAGGGCTTGTGCCTCCGAAGAGGGCTTGTGCCTCCGAAGAGGGCTTGTGCCTCCGAAGAGGGCTTGTGCCTCCGAAGAGGGCTTGTGCCTCCGAAGAGGGCTTGTGATTGCCTGGAAGTTACTTTCTCATGGTCGGAGGGGTCCACGGGACAAGCGTAAGTCGTTCAATTGGATGTTTGTTTGTACAAACGATCGCAATCGATTAACAAGGTGCCCCTTTTTGGTAGTCCCACCGATCTTTTTGATTGAGGAAAGCTCTCCATTTATTGGCGTGCCTCGTTAGAGGGCTTTGTTGATCCTTGGGAAGGAGCATCAGTTGGTTGGTGTGCCAGGAAGGTTGCGTCTTAGGGGCAAGTAGATCCATGGGATGGACACAAGCTGCCTGATCGGATGCATCACAATCAGCCAGCGAGGGTCTTATTCCTTCTGCTTGGGAAGTTATCCTTTTAGTGGATCTACCTGCTTTCCTGTTGAGAGGCATACCTTCCTTTGGCTGCTTCCATGTTTGCCTGCTCATGTTGTATCATCATCCACCAATCTGCGATCCTTTATCATCGTTTCCAAGCGTATTTTTCTTTCTCTTGCAAGTAAATTGCTTTATTCGAAGAAGTAGACTTCACTGTTGAATGACTCCACAGAGTAAACGCAAGTTATTTGGTTGGATGCCTTTTTTACATCAGCGATCACAACCAGTTAACGAGGGCTTGACCTAGTGGAGCCGTCAACTTTTTATGTGAAGTTCCTCTTGTATGGGATTTGAGTTTGAAATTTTTGTTGCTTGAAATCTGCTAAATGATTTGTAAGGCTCGCTTAGCTTTGCGATGGGTGAGCTTTGCTTTAATGACCTGCAGTATTAGATCGATATTTTAGCAATACATTTAGAGTATTTACACATCGAAATATAACAGGCATTTTATAATAGAAAACACAATGCATAGTTTTTTCATTATTGAGTCACGCTGATTTCTCAGCGGTTTACAATGCAGAAAATACACATCCATCATTATCTTTACAAATTCAAGCAATGCAGTTAAGTAAAATGAATGCTAGTTATTGTTGTTCCAGAATCTCCAAGCTGGATTTCCATTTGTGCTTGATTCATAGCTTTTGGATTTTTCATGTCAGAGAAAGCGAGAGATGCCCCAGTCACAGTTTTGTGAGTGATTAGTAGTCATCCCAACTTCTGCTTGCTGGGTATGGTCCCCCTGTGATAGCATTAATGACAAGCTTTTCTGAATCTTGCACTGCAGTGTTGCTGAGAGAATCGGATTGATGGGTAGGACGTTGTTGATCCCGAGCGGATGGGGTTGGATCGACTCCGGTTCTTTTAACGTATTGTTGGAGTTTACCCTGCTCTAGCAATTCTTCAATCACCTTCTTTAATTCGCGACACTGGTCAGTGTCATGGCCAGGTTGATTGTGAAATTGGCAGAACTTTCCATTACGCTTTGCCCCTCTCGTCATCTCAGGCGGCTTAGGGTACCTGACAGCGTCCTTTGTTGCCAAAAAGATATTTCTTGGTGTATCAGTTAAAGGAGTAAAGTCCGAAGGATTAAAGCGGCGAGGTTTCTTTTCATTTCCCTGGCTTTTTCCTCCTTCATTCTCCCTTTTCTGACTTTCAGATTCTCTTTTCTTAGGTGCGACATTGTCATTGTTAGTTTGGGCGGTAACCACTTTCGATGTTGCAGAAAGGCTTTCAAGGCGAATGAACTCATCGGCCTTTTTATAAAATTTATCAAGTGAGTTTGGTTCTTTCATCTTTAACCATATCCCAAATTCACTCGATTTATTAATGGCTCTCATCAAATAAGTCAGGATCATGCGTGGTTCCGCATTTTCTACCTCGGCCAAAGCTATATTGAAACGACTCAAGAAAGATTTGATTGATTCTCCGGGTGCTTGTTCAAGGTTAGACAGTGACATTATATCCTTAGCTTTTGAAGCATACAATCTGAACTGTTCTTTAAACTTTTGCGTTAAGTCGGAGAATTTATCTACAGACCGAACTGGAAGCTTTGTGAACCAAAGTAAAGCCACACCTTCTAGGTATACCGGAAAGTATCGACACTTGATCTCGTCTGATGCTCTTGCACCAGTCATATGCCAATCGTACTTGTAGAGGAAATGATTAGGGTCACTGGTTCCCCTATAAGCTTGGATAGTAGGAGGTGCAAATTTCCTTGGAAACTCCGCTCTTAGGATTCTTTCAGTAAACGGAGTTCTGCTTGGCGCAAATCCCCAGTCAGCCTCATCTTCTTCCCTTTGCATGCTCTCTTTCATGATGCGGCTAACCATTTCAGACAGGTACTCTTTATTGTTCAAAGACACCTCCGGGCAAGTATTAGTTCTTCCCTCGGGATTTTGCCCGGGCATCTGCTCATGACAAGTTGGTTGCGGCATAGAACCATCAGTTTGGAAAGGTGGCATTTCAGGAAGAGTAGTTCGACGGTTTTCTGGTTGACGATTTGCCCCGAGCAGAGCAGTTAATCTATCCATCATCAAAGCGTTTTGAGTTTCAATTTGTTGGTATAATCCAGAAACTGCGTCATCCAATTCAGCCCTGGTGACCCCAACGGTTGGAGTTGCTTGGTCTGTTATTGGGGAAGCGGAAGTTCCTTCGTGAGCGTTTCCGGATCTGATAGGTCTGCCTCTTCTTCCAGGAGCCATTATTTCAGATCTGGTTTTTAAAGAGAGGTTCTTTTTATGAATCTTTGCGAAACAACGGTGGATGATCGCCTGAGTTGGTTTCTCAGTGAAAGCACCAAAATGTTAACGGTAAAAAGTGAACGCTAACACCCAGTGTGTGTAATAGAATAGTGAAAGCACCACCCGTTGGTACGGGAACAGAATATGAGCTGAGAATAGCAGAAAAGCAGTAAATGAACAACAGATTTATAGTGGTTCGGCCCGTAATTGAGCTTACATCCACTTTATAGTCTTTTATTGCTGATTTGATTACAATTCAATACAATATCCCTCTAAATACAATACAATTTGATCATGAAATCATTCTTGACTACTAGCTCGATCTTTAATGATGAAACTCGACGAATCCGCGTTGGATGTTAGGAGCTCTTCTCGAAGATCGTTGTAGTGTCTCGAATGCTTGGAGATCTTTGATTGCTGAATGAGAGGAGGCTTCGACAGCGTAACGGCGCTTGGAGAAATGAATGACCAAAAAGTCCTCTTCAAGTTGGAAATGGTGGGGTATTTATAGGAGCTGATCTGGACTCAGGAATTTTCTCTAAGTATTTAAGTCGTCTGCCGACCTATGGTAGATCGGTGCCGAGTTAAGGAATAGGCTTAGGTCGGTGCCGAGTTAAGGAATAGGCTTAGGTCGGTGCCGAGTTAAGGAACAGGGTTAGGTCGGTGACGAGTTAAGGGATGGTTGTCTTTGACAAGTATTAAGTCGTAGCCGACTTATCAAACCTTAACTCGTAAGGTCTTAACTCGCAGCCTTCAAGTCATAAACCCACTAAGTCGTAACTCGTTAAACTTCTTAAGTCGGAGCATTTCATAACTCGGAATCTTCTTAACTCGGCGCCTTTCTTAACTCGGCAACCTGTTAAGTCGGCACACTTTATAAGTCGAATGCTCCTTAACCCGGTAGGTCATAAGTCCACATAGGTCGCAGCCATCTTTAACTCGCAAACCGTTAAGTCGTAGCTCTCTTAGGTCGACAAGCATCTTGACTCGGCACCTCCTTAACTCGGAGTGTTTGTTAAGTCGGCAGACTCCTTAAGTCGTGACATTCCTGTAGCCTTAGGTCGCTGGGCAAGCTAAGTCATTGAGTCCTAGGTCGTAGACATCTTAGGTCGCAGACTCCTTAACTCGCAGGTGCTTTAACTCGTACATTGTTAGGTCGTAAGGTCCTTTTGAGTCGTAAACCTGATGAGTCGTAAGCCTGATGAGTCGTAAGACCATGAGTCGTATACTCCATGACTCGTTGAACCTGATGAGTCGTAAGACCATGAGTCGTATACTCCATGACTCGTTGAACCTGATGAGTCGTAAGACCATGAGTCGTAGAAAGCTTGTCTCGTTGAGTCGTAGAAGAGTTAATCTTTATGAGTCGTAGCACGCTAAGTCGTAAGTCGTTAAACTTCTTAACTCGTAGGTCGTTGAGTCGGACCATTCCTTAGGTCGGAGCCTGTTGAGTCGTAGGTCATCTAACTCTTAACTCGTTAAGTCTTGCACTCCCTTAACTCGTTAACTCTTGAGTCGCGTACTTCTTAAGTCGTGGAGAATTAAGGGTTAACAGTTCTAATTGACTTAACTGGAATGAAATGGGCACTCTTGGTCAACCTATCCACTATGACCCATATACTTTCATTTCCTCTATTAGATCTTGGCAACACATCTATAAAATCCATAGAAATAGAATCCCACTTCCATACTAGAATATCTAATGGCTGAAGTAACCCACTTATCTTCTGATATCCGGCCTTTACCTGTTGGCAGTTCAGACACTGCTTCACCCATAAGCCTACATCCCTCTTCATACCTTTCCAGAAGAAACTCCTCTTCATGTCCTGATACATCTTAGTTCCTCCTGGATTAATAGTGAACTTCGAATGATGGCATTCCTCCAAAACTTCCTTCCTAATGTGTCTCACATTCGGAACACATAACATTCCTTTCTTTCTTAACCGCCCATTCTGGTCAAGACCGAAATCTTTCAGGTTATCGCTCTTGGTTCCATCCTTTAACTTCTTGATCCGTCCAACTAATACTGGATCCTCCATCTATTTAGAAGCAATCCTTTCAATTATAACTGGTCGAACTTCTAAACATGACAATACTACAGTTTCCTTACTAGATCTAACTTCAGATCTCCACTGCACTCTACATGTCATCAATGCTTCCAAATATTTCCACTCAATTATCATCGCCAACACTGCATTCTGATGTTTCCTGCTAAGTGCATCTGCAAACTTATTGCCCTTTCCCAGTGTATACTCAATTCCAAAGTCATAAGCAACAATAAACTCTAACCATCTCTGCTGTCTCATGTTCAACTCCTTCTGAGAGAACAAATACTTCAATGACTTATGATCCATATATAGCTCAACTTCTCTCCCAAAAGGTAATGTCTCCACACCTTTAATGCAAATATCACCGCAGCTATTTCCAAATTATGTGTTGGATATCTAACCTCATGCGGTCTAAGCTGTCGAGAAGCATAAGCAATCACTTTACCTCTCTGCATTAACACAACTCCTAATCTAGTTCTACACGCATCTGTATATACTACCAAATCCTGATTCCCTTCTGGAACAACTAGTGCAGGTGCATGAGTCAATAAGTGTTTCAAGCTCTGGAATGCTTCCTTACACTTATCAGTCCAAACAAACTTCACATCCTTTCGCGTTAGCTTGGTCATCAGTGCTATTATCCGTGAAAAATCCTTAATGAGCCTTCTATAATATCCAGCCAATCCAAGAAAACTTTTTATCTCAGTCACTGTCTTGGGTCTCTTCCAATTATTCACCACTTCAATCTTAGTCGAATCAACAGACAACCCTTTCTCTGAGACTACATGACCAAGAAACTTAACTTCCTCTTTTCAGAAATGACACTTCGAAAACTTCGCCTTCAGTTGATGCTGCCTCAACGTCTCAAGCACAACTCTAAGATGAACTTCATGCTCCCTTTCATCTCTAGAGTATGTCAAAATATCATCTATGAAAACCAACACGAACCTATCCAAGTGCTCTAGGAAAATTCGATTCATCAAATCTGTAAAGAATGATGGCGCATTAGTTAGTCCGAACGGCATCACTAACCATTCATACAATCCATATCTAGTTCTAAACGTTGTCAAAGAAATACTATCCTCTGATACTCTAAACTGATGAAAACTCGTTTCTAAATCCAACTGAGAAAATACCTTGGCTCCTCTTAATTGATCGAACAAATCGTCAATTCTAGGCAACAGATATCGATTCTTTATCGTCTTCTCATTCAACTTACAGTAATCGATACATAACCTCAATGATCCATCCGACTTCTTGTCAAATAATGCGGCTGTTCCCCAAGGTGAACTACTAGGTCTAATAAAATTCTTGCCTTCCAGATCTACTAACTACACCTTTAGATCCCTCATCTCGGTAGGTGTCATCCTGCTTGGCGGTCTACTCACTGGTTCTGCTCCTGGCACCAAATCTATCTGAAACTCAATGGCCTGTTTCGGTGGCAATCCTACTATAGATTCAAAAACATCCGCAAATTCTCTAACCATGAAAACTCGATTCAACTCGTCTTCTACCTCCACAACATCCAACAAAGCATTCACTTCACAGCTAGGGTTTTCTACGTTATATACAATCTGATCACTACAGTCAGGGTGTCTAAGTGATATTTTCCTATCGTGGCATAATATCCTAGCATCGTACTTACTTAACCAATCCATACCCAAAATATTTCTGAATCCTACGAATTCAAACACATGCAAACTGCAAACAAAGGTATGACCTAACAAATGAAACTCTAGGTGGTCACACTTCATCCCAAGCGTCGCATACCCTCCTATCGGATTTGCAACCCTTAAGAAAGTAACTAAATATGAGGTTAAGCTTATCTACCAAACAACAAGATACAAAAGAATGCGATGCTCCAGTATCAAACAGAACGCTAGCAGACATAACATGAATCTGAAGCGTACCTCCCAACACAGCCTTCCCTTTTTCCTCTGCCATTGGCCTCAAGGTGGTTGGCTGCAATGCAAACACTTTGGCCCTTCCATCCTTAGTAGGCTCTTTTCACTGGTTCTTGTAATGACCAATTTGATCGCAGTTGAAGCATCTGATGTTCTTCTTCCCGATCACCTACTTTGCCTCTTCTGAGCAACATTCATTAGCGAAATTCCCTTTCTTATCATACTTAAAGCAGACAACCTCTGACTTTCCTTTCTTTGCAGCTCCACCCTTCTGAGCTCCTTTCTTATTGAAAAACTTTCTTTTCTCACTCTTCCCCACCTGGACTTCCATTGCCTTGTTTCTCTTCAGAAAAGCAAGCATCTCCTCATTCCTCAAAGCCATTTCCATTACGACATCACATGGATCCCTATTATGCGGTAACATAGCCCTAGCAAGCTCAGGCTTCAACCCCCTGATGAACTTCTCATTTCTCTTAATATTAGTATCAACTGTAGCATACCCATACCTTGCCAACTCCTCAAACCTTGTAGCATACTCTAGCATAGTCATCTCAACCTATTCCAACTTAGCAAACTTTCTGAGCGGAGTAGAGTTAGCAATCTCCGACATAAACCTCTCTCCAAACCTCCTCTTGAACTTAGCCCATGTCATTGCCTTCTCATTAACTCCAACTGTAACATTGTTCCACCAGTACATCATTGCTCCCTGAAGTTATCTAGAAGCAAGCCTTCTCTTCTGCTCATCATTGAGCCCTAGATCAGCGAAAATCCTCTCGCAATGAAGCAGCCAATTCTTTACTTCGATTGCGTCTTCGGTACCAATAAATGGCTTTCCTCCCAACTGAGCATACCCTACTCAGAGTGGCATAGTTGTTGACCACTGGAGCTTCCTGAACTCCTCCTCCAACCACTCTAGCAGCAACACCCACCTGCATCATGTTAACAAAGAACTGATACATTGCTCTCATGTCAACTTGCGGGACTCCAGCACCTACATTTCCAGCTTGTGTCTGACCTTGGTTCCTTCTCGTATTTGGTCTGGCATTTCCACTTGTTTTGGTGCTTCCCCCTCCAAGGTTAACTCTTCCACTTCTAGCATCCATATCTGTATTCAAGCCTCGTAAGATACAGAAGAATAGTCTAAGAGAGATAGGAGAATAGAAATATAGCATATACTTATATATTGCAAATACAAGTACGTTATAGCGTTATCTCATACCCCGATCTTATCTCTAATTCCTTAGGATTATGTTTTCAAAAATCATTTTAGTTTAAAGTTTTTCATAAACCTATGCTCTGATACCGAGTTGTAACATCCCCTATTTGGAAGCTCGAAGCTAAGTGCTACAGATGCTATAGTCATCTATAGTATTAACTTCTGGTGACCAAATACGGTAATGTTAATGGTATCCATAATATTAGAAGCACTTGAATATGAAATAAAAATCATCATAGATTAAAACATTTTTTTGATTACATCTCAAGACAACACTTCATATCCAAGTTACATAATCCCAACGTTTTCCATGTTTAGATAAAATATAATTATTACAAAATACGCCAAGAGCGACATATGAAGATGCCCCATTGGTTGACCAAAGTACTAAATAGTCATAACAGTTTTGATACAACACAGCAGAAATAAAATAAAACAGCTCCTTAAATATAGCTAGCATCAGCCTCCTTCTCGTCTCTAGAAGCTTTATTCATCCACCTACTAAAAGCTGAAAATCCTAAACCCTCAGCCTACTCAAATCAATTTTGAGCACCCGAGAGTTTAAGGGAAAAAACATAAACTTCGAATCAGACATAAAGCCTGGCGTGAATAATACTATACATCTCGGTTATTTGATATTAAGTGAAACCATGCCGCTTAGCGGAACGGGTTTCCCCTCATAATATCCATTTAAAGCATGTCTTTTGCAAATCTTAATCCTACAGCCAAAACTGGTTAAAAAAATAAAGCAATATCATGTAAGCATATAAATTAGGTAATAAATGGATTATCTGCCTGAACAATATAGTTTTGTTGGCTAACTACTAACCTTTGGCTGACTCAGGCCTACCAGACAAAATAAATAAATAATCCAACTTCCGTTAGATACTCCTCTTCTGGACGGTTTGTCCCTAACTTAATTCTTCTAAGGTCAACCGATCCTAATGGTTTTGCGGTCTCACCAATGACCTATCCTCACTTTGTATATTCCTTTCTGTGTATAACATTATTTTAGTTTTACTTATGGCAAAGCCCTACACACTGGAATTTTGGACTAAATTAGCTAGGGGCTAATAGCTAATGTATAGGGCATGACCCTATACCAGTCCCATCTGGTATTCTAATATCTAAGTCATTTTACTTATGGTTAACTACCCATAAATTTTCCTTAATAACCTTTTCTCCCAAATTGATTTAAACCTTTAAATCTTACTTTAAACAAGGAATATATACTCTATGCTTTACACAAATCACCTTGCCATGTTATATATTCTTTACACAGAACTTTGTTGATGAAAATATTTAAACCTTTGAAAGTACCCCTTTCGAATCCATTGAAAGTACCCCTTTCGATGCAAGTAAAACCTTATGACGAAATGTCAAAACATTTGGGTTCAAGTAAAACATGTGGAATAACCTTTCGAAACCATTTAAAACCATTTCTTTCAAAACCTTTGGGTTTTACCTTCAACAGAACAAAGGGCCGTAAAACAATTAAGTCGAAAGCACTCTTCTAAAAGCTATTTCCTAGGTAAAGAAGAGATGGTGTCGAAACCAACCCTTCGAAAGCATTGGAGAAGTGGCTAGGTTTTAAAAACAAAGTATCCTTTCGAAACCATTTGCTTCGAAAGGTAGAAAGCGGCAACAAGAGGTTTCGACCCCTTCAAAAGCATTACTTAAAACAAAAGGTGCAACCTCATTCGAAACCATTCCTTAAATCAATTTGACCTAGTTGGAAGCCAACCAAGTCGAAATAATTCCTTTCGAAAGTAAAGCAGGCGCATTTCCATTTGAAAGAAAAATAGCACTTCGACTCCATCAGACCCCCTCGTTTCAACCCAATACATTCCGCCTATATCCAATTCACTATGTACCAAATCATTGATACTGTGTGCATTGGTTTCGATGATGATGGAGGCAGAAGTACCCAGTCGGAACCTAGATGCCGAAGTGGCAAAACATGTAACAAGCATGCAAAATTTGAATTTTAACTTTTTAAAGTAATTCTTTTCAACTAACCTACCTTGTTTGCAAAAACATTATTGGTTGCTAATTTTCTTTTCTAAAAGTTCTGCCGAGATTTCAGAAATAAATAATTTAAATTATTTACAAAACACCTCTTCTCCTTTTATAAATATATAAAACATTTAAGTCCCGTACCTTAAATAATTTTATATATTCATTAAGCCACTTAGGAAAATTATACAAAAATTCCTATAAATCATTTTTAATATGTTTTCTAACATATATAAATTTCATACCCAAAACATATATAATTCAGCCGTAAATTATTTTAAACCCAATATCCATTTTCCTCACTAGAAAATTAATATAAAATCCATATTAATTCAGAAAATTATGAAAATTAAAATCCATCTCTAAAATATCATTTTTGATTTAAATCTAAAATCGTAAGGCATTTGGATGTCATTTAATAAGGATTTCATATTAAAACATATCATAAAATCCATATGGAATATCATAAATCATCCACAAGCTTATATATTTATTTCTAACAATCAAAACGTGGAAAAACCTTGCAAAAATAATTCGGATTTAACCTAAAACCGAAAACAATTAGAAAACATGAGATGTAGTCATTATTCACCTTAGCTTTGTGATTAAGGAGTTTGGGATTCGAGAATGGATTAAGTTGATTTAGCTTCATCCTTTTGCTTACCTTCCACTTGTATCTTCTAATGGTGGCCGACCACTATATTTTGATTTTGATAATGAAGTGTAGAATGAACACGGCTTAAGGGTTTAGGGTATTCAAATGTGTCTTTTCCTATTTTGCCCCTTATTTAACTTCCGTTATCTATTTCATTCAAATTCATTTTAGTTTATTTATTAAAAAGGCATGGCTACCTCTTAGTTTACACAAATCTCAATCCCCTAATCATTACATTATTTTATTTAATTTAATCAATTAAATATCCTAAATAATGTTACTAAAAATTATGGTCGTTACAGTCATCTAGGCTAGGAGTCCTAACCTCAACCCCCTCAATCCTATAGCTCTTGATCCAGTTCTCTAACTCCGTCTGATCAGTTATCAGTTTATCCATCGAAAAGTCTAGAGAAGATTAATGTTAAGCTAACTATTCAGTAAGAATTTCGAAATTTCTACCGGAAAAGTTTAAGGTCTTATGGTTCACAAAAGGAATTAGGCCTAAAATTGGATCCTATAGCCTAAGTTCAAAACTCGAAATTCAGAATTCTCTTAAAAAACTAAATTGTCGATAAGGTAATTATCGACTCGAGTTAATGAAAAGTACGGTCTAGGAAAAAATCGTAATCTACAGGATAACAGAATCATGGATTAACCAATCGATCAATAGCCCAAATCAAAATCAATCGTTAATATAACAATGGCGATCGAAATTGAATTTATTGTAAGTTCGGAAAGAGGGAATGCTAGCATATAGTGATAACGGTAAAAGATATTGATAAAATCATAGGAAAGATCAAAGACTTACTATTCTAATCGGATATTTATAGTAATCGGTGAAGGTTTCCAAGCTTTAATGGCGGAGGCAACTATTTGCAATAAGAGTAAGAAAGAAGGAAAGAGGAAGGGTTTATTTAAATCCCAGAACCAACGGTGGAGATTATCTAGTCAGTGTGATCCTAACCGTAGAATAAACGTGGCAACATTAGGATTCAAATCATCATGGGATCAAGGAAAATGATGCACTTTTCTAGAGAAACCAATAGAAACGCGACAATTGTCATAAGCATTAAATGCAGAATCAGGGCCCATCCTTTCAAAATCAAACCTCGGCCTCTCTACCTCACAGGTCTCGCGAGGAAAGAATCTCCTCGGCCTTACAGTCTAGTTTAACCTCTTGTCTTTCGGCACCGAAGTAATGTTTCTTACCACTTAGCCTAGATGGCTCCAAGTGGCAAACATAGTTTCAAACATTTTGACCTCACGGTCCCAAATCAGATTTTATCTTTCGATATCAAAGTAATTTCGCTTACCACTTAGCCTAATGGCTTCAAGTGACAAGCATAATTTCAAACATTTTGATTTCACGGTCCCAAATCAGACTTTTATCCTCGGCGCCAAAGTAATCTCGCTTACCACTTAGCATAGATGACTTCGAGTTATAAGCATAGTTTCAAACATTTTGACCTTACGGTCCCAAATCAGATTTTTCCTTTTGGCACCGAAGTACTTTCGCTTACCACTTAGCCTTGATGGCTTAAAGTGACAAGCATAGTTTCAAACATTTTGACCTCATGCCCAAATCAGATTGCCTTTCGGCACTAAAGTAATTTCACTTACCACTTAGCCTAGATGGCTTCAAGTGATAAGCATAGTTTCAAACATTTTGACATCACGGTCTCAAATCGACCTTTCGGCACCGAAGTAATTTCGCTTACCACTTAGCCTAGATGGCTCCAAGTGGCAAACATAGTTTCAAACGTTTTAACCTCACGGTCCCAAACCAGATTTTGCCTTTCAGCATTGAAGTAATTTCGCTTACCACTTAGCCTAGATGGCTCCAAGTGGTAAGCATAATTTCAAACGTTTTAACCACACGGTCTCAAGTTAGATTTTGCCTTTCGGCACTAAAACAGTTTCGCTTACTACTAAACCTAGATGGTTTAAAGCAGCAAGTACAAATTTTCAAAAGTTTTGACCTTACGGTCTCGATTTATATTTCGCCTCTCGGCGCCCAACCAATTTCATTTATCACCTAGCCTAGATTGCTTCAAGTGACAAATATGATTTTGAAGTTTTTAACTTTACAATCCAAATTAAAATTTTCATCTTTCGGTTTTCGAAACCTCTAATTACTTGTCTGTTAACCTAAGCAACCAGCTTAGTTCCTGTCCCTGGGCAGCAAATTAAGTTCGACCTTAACCGAGATGACTGAGCCCGAAATATAATCAAGTAAAATGAACAAGGCCCGCTCACTTCAAAGTTCACTCCATATTTCACATATAAAGTAAACTTTGAAGGGCAAGTATTATACTAAAAATTCCCAATAGCAAAAAACGACAATTATCTTTCTAAAGCCGAAAGGGGCAACCCATTAGCTGGTTCAAAGCCTAAAGCATCAATTCAAGGTGGCAAGAATCCACAGTCGAGATGGCCAACGAGATGATGCACAACACAGATACAAAAGGCCATCTAGGCGGGAAGCAAGTCATCAATATGTGTCTCTTAAGTAGCACCACCAGATGTTTAGCACAAGCTCAGATCATAGCCGCTCAATAAACAACTTCAGCAATCCAAATGGAAAATCTTCCACTAATGGCGTTACAGCATATCAGCTATAAATAGGCGGCAATCCCAAGGCACAAAGATCTTCTGGCACGAAAAAGAACTAACATAAAATCATAATGTACTTTCATACATTAGAGCTCTATTCACAAACTCATTAATGACAGAAATTCCTAGGTTCAATGTAATAAGCCTCTCGGTTATATAAGAGTGGCTAAATAAGGAAATGACAGTTGACGTAGGGACTTTCAGCTCGAACCATTATAAAACTCTCGGTGTTATTTACCTTTCGTACTTTACCTCCTCTGCATGTGCTACTATTACCCTACGGTTTAACATCTTGAGCTCAAAGCTTGATTACATCATGTCTTAGTAACCTCTTAGTGGGTCCAATATTCCAATCAGCTTCCGAAGATACACCTTCGGATCTCGGAGTGTTGGTGTAGACGAAAATCTACACTAACAATTGTCACTTATTATATTTGAGTCAAAATTGTTTATGGTTATCCTTTATAAAATATGAAATCAATTTCATACGCACATTTAAGAAAAAATAATTATTAATGTATGTTTAATGTTGGTTGAAGTGAAATTATGCGCGCGCACACATACATGATGCACTTCCCACTTTCTACGATGCACCGCTGGTGCATATGCTTCCACTGGAAACAAAAAAAAGAGTGCATAAAAAAATTGCAATAAAGCTCAATAAAGTTTTGCACGAGTGTCCAGGAGAATCGGAGGTGATCGATGAGCATATTCGATACAAATACGAAGCATTAATAAAACAATGGATGGTTTGACAAAGTTTATGCAATAAAATTGGAAGGTTTATACTTCTATTAAGAAAACCGTATCTGGTATTAAGGAATGATGGGCTAATAGTGTCAAAGAGTTTGACATTTCTATTTTGAAGTATAGAAGAGAGCCAATAGAGAATGCAGACTGTTCGTAAATAACATTTCAAGGTTCACATGCTAGTGATTTCGCGACATTCTCGTCCACTGCTACACCAAATGAAGAAGCACGTTAGTCTCCCGCATGCTCCCATAATATCCACACATCAAGGTTTGTTATAATACACAACAATCTAGAATATGTTAAGGTACAACCTATCTAGTTTTTTCATACTGTATCTTCTACACCATAGGTGGATCTTTTATCATTTTCTGGAACTAAAAATCATGTTGAAGCAGGCCGAAGACGTCGATATGATATCCAAGGAAAGGTGAATGATCTTATCGATATGATCTACGACCGCTAAATGAAGGAATCTTAGTTGGAAACCAGAAGCCTAAACACTACTGCAAACCCGAATCCAACAATCAATACAAATAGTGCAGATTCCGTCGTATCATCTTTAGTGTATATCGCTCTTGCTAATCGTGTGAAAACGTTTGGAGAAATTGGCGTTGGTGAAACATTAACAATTATGATGGAAAAAGAGAACAGATAATTGTTCTCTGTTTTGGACGATGAAACTGCACGAAGATGGTTGAAGATTGAGATAGAACAATTGAAGACCAACCTTCATTACCATTAATATTTGATCAACAAATCCACTCATAATCTATAGAGTTTGTTATTTTTTTCATGTATTCCTTTTATGTCTGTTGTTATTTTTTTAATATCGGTGTATCGATTTATTTTTAAATGTAACCTTTTTTTTTAAATTTCGCTAAAATTTCGCAATATTCATATAACCTATAATTTAATATCAATTATTAAAATTTACTCAAAAATAGTTAAACAATTTAAAACAACTAAAATATACTGTATCAACAACAATCATTCTCCGTTTAATGTTCCGTTCGCAGCACAAAAACGCATTTCCCTTTCGCTGAACATTCTCCGTTCAACGATGCCCCTTTCGGGTGCCCCATTCTCTCCTCCGCAAATAATACAACCCTAAATCATATCTAGGGATGTTGTGGCAATAATTACCGTTATCATTATGCAAGTACTGCTACCGTACCGTTTTTACTGGTTAATTAAAATTGTTTACTGTTATCATTACCGATTTGCTAGTATACCAAAGACTGATATACCGATAAGCTAGTAACCATTACACTGATAATCGTAAATTATCATTTTTCTAAAAAAATCAGTAACTTGACATGTTTTTGTACTATAATGATGCTTCATTATATAATTTATAATGTTACTTAATAAAAGACATCTTTAAGAAACAAAATAAGTGTAGTCAACATTATTTAATCTAAATTGCTGAACTAAATTTAACCATTTACTCGGTTCTAAATGCCTATAATACAGAATATTACATGAATATTCATTTGTTATACATTGATTGGAAAATTTACCGTTACCGCTGGTTTTGAAAAAAAATGCTACCGATGATTTACTGGAGAAAATGATAAATTTACCATTAACCGATTAAACTAGTACACCAATTTCACTCAAAAATGTTAACCGATTGAGTATGGTTACCATAATAGCCCTAATCATATCTCTGTCTTCTAATTTTTATTCTTTGATTTTTATCTTATGTTTTTTCCTGATTTTGGCCAGCACTAATCTCTGATTCTTTTGTCAACCAACACAGCAGCATAATCCAAATGGTTTTCCAACTAAAAGTAGAATCCATAGTAAAGTTGAATTTTACATTTGAACCACAATTCCAGTTCATGCGGATATTTTTTAAAGTACCCATTACACATACACTGGCCAAAGATAATCCATTAAACTACTGCCAGATTACACATAAAAGAAGGTAAGAAAAACATACACTAAATGATTCACAAACTTATTTTCTCCTTATCATAACTAAGTAAAGCAAGCATTAATATATATCATATGTCTACATACCAAAGAGTTCTCAAAGAGCATATATATATATATATATATATATATATATATATATATATATATATATATATATATATATATATATATATATATATATATTGAAGTCACCAATATCTTCTAAACTTGGTCAGGCCACAAAAAGGTTCCAATAGCAAATTCTCTTTTCTCATCGACGGATCCTACAAAACTCAATCCATATTGTGCTAGCAATAGATCGAGCTTCCACTCTTCCATCTTTTCATAATCTTCCTTCTTGTATCGTGGGTAATTCAATGGCATTTGAAAGTCTTTGTTTGGTTGTATCGCTTTGGCATTCGCCTTCCATTTTTGCTTTATTAATTCTTCAAGACATTCATCCTCTGCTTTTCCTACTAGACTATTGATTCCTACCCCAATAAGCCATTTTAAGGCCATTGTGTTTTTGTTTCTTGGAATTTTTGTGCTAAAGAAAGTAACAAGAAGTAGTTTATATATAGGGTGAGATTAGGGTAGTAATTGATTAAGTTATAATGGCATTATTCAATAGGGTAGTATTAATTGGAAGATGAAATGCAAGCACGCAACAGTCAGTTTGACTCTAATTATGAATAGGTCATATTTATATAAATGAGTGCTTGATATTGGGCCACCTATGCTATACTCAATTTCTTGCGATACTAAGATTAAATGTGGTGGGCTGAGTTGTATGTGATTAATAATTGTTATAGTTGTTGGTCCCTTTTAAGCAATAAATAGGTATTCACAGATTATGACTGATCCATATTATCACTAATATTATGTGGTGATTAATATGCTAGTTGATGCAATGCCTCGGCTACCAATTGTTATTTTCTTTATCTAATAGAACTCTTTTAAGTATTAGTTTGATTATCATTTTAAAAAGAGTTTAATGCTGAATATTTAAATATTTATAAAATGGCTTGAAGAAGTTTTTAACTGAGATATTTATTGAGATCTATTGTATAATAAACCTCAACTAGTATAAACACAAAACTTCTGATCTTACGCTAAACACATTTTAGTGCGTAAAAAAAATAAGCAATCAAATTTTTATAAACAAACTACACCTCAAATATAAATACCTATATATGGACTTCATTTCTTAATCAGTGTTAATTTTCCAGATAACATTTTAATGTTTTTATTTGGATTATATGATGAACAGTACTGATTGTTAAGCAATATTTCAACAGATTGCTGTCCATAAACAAAATCGGGCCATACTAACATGATTAAGATAGATAGCTAAATGAAAAACTATATAATCTATTGGCCTCAATGTTACTATGGATCTCTATCTAATTTTCTTGAAGGCCAGGCTATATGAAAATTAAGTATAATTATTAAGACAAATTGAAGTGTGGCATACCAACAAGAACGCAATTTCTACCGATATATGAAAAGTATTTTTAACCCAGTATTAACAAACTTATATGTTTCTTTCCTTTATGTTTTCTTTCTCAGGTTAAAAAAATCGATGTTTGTAAACAGTATATGTTCATTCTCTAGATGCATCTATATATCGATCATGGGATTAATATGGCAAAATGATTTAATTGGTTCATGATTTCTTGAATTTTTTTTTAACCTGTGTTAGTTTCATCATCGACCGTACTGTAGGAAATTAAATCTTTTTTCACATTTAATTTTTGTCAATAAGAACACTGTTAATAGGTGTTAGAATTTTTGATAACCACTTATTTATCACAAAACCAATCCGTTATTTTAAAAGATATCACTTTAATATTTATGTGTAATTTATTTTATAACGTTTCACTGTGTAAGATTATTTTCAACAATAGGTTCTTGAATAAGATTGACTACACATCTAAGAGAATGGATCAAAGGGCCAGGGCTATCTATGTCAACAGACGTATGTGGACTGCGGATTTTAATGGTAATAACTTCCTGATTACAGAATACTTCCATTTTGAATATGAAGAACTAAATTCTACAAGCACTCAATACAAAATTAAATTGCTGAGTGATATGCATCTTTTAATAAAACATATATTTTTACCTCTTTTGTCCTTAGTTAAAACATTAAAACCTTAAACGTCTTCATTTACTTTCTCTTCTCCTTCATTAAAAAAAAAGAAACTAATGGTGAGAATAAAAACTCCATCTTGATCTTCACAATCATATCCAAACTTTACTAAGAAGGTGATGGAAAGACAATTTCTTAACCCAATTTATTGCGTGTTTTTTAAAATTATGGTTTAAAATTACTCTGTTCTTTTTGAGTAAGAATCAACCTTGTATCCTTTCATTTTCAATTCTATTTGAAGGTGAGTTTGAATTCTCCATCATTTAATTAATGATTTTGGATTAAATGTCAATGATGATTAAGGAAAAATTAGGATAAATAAAAGAAATGACAATTAGATCAATTTGATTGTAATTTTATGAGAAGACTAGTTTGATTAGTACTAAAAATACTTTTTAAAAGAAAATGACCCATATTCAAAACTGAAGTATCAATAACAATACCTTTACTCATTTTACGATTTTTGTAATAATAATTGTTTATCATTTAATCATGAAGCATACATGTATTGTAAGCTACATATGTTGGATCAATCTAAAAGATAGTATTTAAAAAATATATATATCAATATAATGAAATATACATTAGTAAATATAATATTGA
Source organism: Allium fistulosum (assembly GCA_030737815.1). Classification (NCBI taxonomy): domain Eukaryota; kingdom Viridiplantae; phylum Streptophyta; class Magnoliopsida; order Asparagales; family Amaryllidaceae; genus Allium; species Allium fistulosum. Next base: position 12,694,382 of record JASFAW010000015.1, on the reverse strand, counting down.
TTAAGATAAAATTAGGTAATATTTTTGCTAAAGTGTAAATATACAACAAAATTTTTATTCACACTTAATTGTAAATCTATCATCTCTTATCAATGGTAACAGATTGGGTGAATGTTAGTAATGGTAACAGTATCCATATTCAATTTTGCTTCAGCAGCAGAATCGGTTTGTTAAAGATATTTCCCTCTAGGTAACAGTAACTCTAATTTCCAACTGCATACTCAACAATCTTTGAAGAACTGTTTGTTAATAGATGATTGATTTTGGTTCCTATCCTACATTCTGACATTGATTATAGGAAAAAAAATTAATTTATGCCAATTTTGCAAATTAATTGCAAATTTAGACCAGTTTATAAACTACTTACAAAAATAGGCCAGTTTTGGTCACATCAGCCGCCACATATAGTGACGGTATTTCAAATGCCGCTAGTACACGTTTTAAAAGCAAAATAGTTAGCGACATTTGAGATGCCGCCTATATGCGGCATTTCAAATGCTGTCCAGATCTTTGCTTGCTGTTTTAGCCAGCCCACCTTCTTTCATCTCTTCATTTCACTTCATCCCCAGACCGAACCCAAAATCCCAAATCCCCCAAAATTACTATTTTCACTCAAAATCTCGTTCAATTAGGCTAGAAATTGAAGAATGGCTTCCTCATCCTCTCAAGTGTCTCATATAGGTTTGCATTCTTCCTTTTTTATCTCAATTTTAAAATTTTTGATTTTAGGATTTGGACAAAAATTAGTTTTGGGTATAAATCTTTGTCTCGAGACTACAATGAAGTAGTTTGTGCACGTAGAACATGTGTTCGATTGGCTTTCGATTGTATATAAGGATTGTTTAGGTTATAAATTTGATTTGATTTTGTTATTGTGGTAGAATATGAAAAAATGGAAGCCGGAACGGTTGATGATAACATTCTTTACTTATAAACTCACCACTGCACAAGCAATAACGATTTGATGGAGGTAGATTTTGATGTAATTTTTCTTGCAATCTGACAATATATTAGTAAATGTCATAATATCTTGCATTTTGTTTTAATTTTCGACAGGCGGTTGAGCCGGACAGATTCATTGACCATTCTTCGACCCTAAAGCTTGTTACGTCATCGCATCTCAGTGTTTTGGAACTTTTATATAGAGCCGGATTTGGTGTTATTCATAAGTTGGGATACACAGAGCTTGATCGTAATCTTCTGACGGCTTTGTTTAATAGATGGAGACCGGAGACGTCTACATTTCATCTCAGAATTAGTGAGACGACCATCACGTTAAAAGATGTAGTTGTGTTGCTTGGTGTGCAGATTAACAGGGATCCCATTCTAAAACCGAATTTCGTGAGTAATTATATGGATTTGTATGAGTCTTTGCTTGGCATGTCTCCTCTAGAAGACATAAGATGGGGGAATGAGTCGATAGTGGCCACTTGGTTTAGGGAGCAATTGGCCGATGATATTCTCCGCCGTGCCTCTCCAGTGTAGATCGCGCAGCGCGCCCGCGCTATTATTTTGCATATCATCACTCAACGTCTTTTTTCGATCGATCAAAGACTCGAGTGGTCCTTCAATGGCTCATGTTGTTAGAAGACTTCTATTCTTGTCGACAGTGCTCATGGGGCAGTGCGGTGCTAGCTTTCACTTGTGCAGAGCTTACTAGAGTGGCGTTGGTCCAACAACGGTCTATCGGTGGTTATATGACTCTGGTTCATGTACGGTCTTAGTTATTCATTAATTCATGTTTGTACATTTCGTAAATAATATTGAAATACAACTTATACTGTTGCAGCTATGGTCTTGGACGTATCTTTAGGTCGGTCATATAACTATGAAGAGACCGATAATCAAAAATTCAAAACCATATGGATCGATGTAAAGTAGTGTTGGTTGTATGGATTTATCAACTTATACATTTTGAACACTTTATATAATTTTTTTGCTATTTTAGGTGGATTGGACCAAAGAATACCAAATTGGCTCCCAGATGGAATTTGGTGTTCTATCGGAACGAGTTTGATGTCCTGGACTATAACGCAGTTACGTGAAGTCCATACTCTAAGGTAGAGCTTGACGCGCTTTCGACTTTGTGCACCGATTCGTGGCAGTTATGGCGGTCTAGACTCATGATATTTTGCTTTGGCGATCTTGCATATCATCTTCTAGATAGTGTGATGAGGCAGTTTGGTCTTTGCCAACACTTACCGTATCCTGCTTTCTATTATTCTCTTCCATATGGTGAAGATGAGTTTGAAATGATGATAGAGTTATGGAATAACCACTTCTTAGCCGCGGAAGGTGAGCATGAGATCACGCTGACTGATGAGGAGTACACTAGCCGGTATTGGAATGTCACATGGCGATATGCGTTAAGAAGACGAGAGGAAGTGCCTGAACAAGATGTTGCTCCTTACACTCCAAGAGCTCCGCTTGAACAGTATGTGGTATGTATTTAAATTTACAATTTTATGGTATTTGTAAGATCAATAATGATATATGTTATTTGTAGGCAAATGGTATGTATCATATGATGGACATTGTTGATGAGCCTGTGGAGGAGGTTTCCGAAAAAAGTAAGGCGAAATGCTTCTCGCTCAAAAAAATTCTGCAATCATCTTTGTCGAAGAACAAGATGTCAATGAAGGAGTTAGGCTAGCCAACAATGGAAGAAACGGGTGAATTTCAAAAAATTTAGCCATTTTGAATCTTTAATGGACCTATAAAGTATAAATATACTTGGAACTTTTCTAAGTTTCTTTTAAATAAAATAAATATTTATTTAATTTTAAAAATAAAGTTTCACTTTAATTTAATGTGCATGTAAATTAGAGTATATCAAATATACTCTTATGTACATATTTGTGTTAACAACAATTTATAAATTTATTTAGAGAAGGAAACTCTTCATTTCCTATCTCTTAAATTATTCAATTAATAACGGGGAATAAATTTATTTAAAGAATGAAACTTTTCATTTCCTTCCTCTTAACTTAGTCAATTAATGAGGGATCATAAATTTAATTAGAAAAGTAAGCTTTTCATTTCCTACTCTTAATTAAATTAAATAATTGATTAATAAAATAACATTAACGACTAATCTAAACATGACATGAATTGTAAATATATTCACAACAAATATTGTGCAACTGCAACATACAAGGAGTGTGCATAGTCAGTGGTAATTGATATATATACATAAAATAAACAAGAATAATTTGAATGGTTATTACATAGGAATTGAAATGAAAATAAATAAGGGATGACAAGTGTGATTGATACAGTCTCCCTTTTAGTAAACTTAATTAATGCAACATATTAATGACAATCAATATGTATCACAATGTAAGAATATGGAAGGTAAACAATGAATTGTATGTGTATATTATTGTCTTAATTAAAAAAGATAAATGATTTGTACATACAGAATGAATTAGAGAATATGTTTTATTTGAAAGAATTATACTTTTTCCATTCTTTTATTAAAACTTCTCTAATTAATTCTCTTGATTGTTTCTCTCTCTCTCCAATCCTTTCATTGCATGTATGTCATCAAACGATATAAAATTTGCATAAATCATGTCATCAAATGACATAAAAAATTTATAAATCATGTCATCAAATGACATAGAATTTTCATAAATCATTTCATGCAATTATCTTTAAATTACATCGATATCTAATATCAATGCATGCAAATATAAATTTTATAAATGCATTAAAATAATTACAAAAAACTTCCACACATCAAATAAATAATAATTAATATTTCTCAAATATCAATTAATTTAATCAATTTACAACATTTTATAAATCAATTAAATCATGTGGTTTTTCAGAGAATTCATCATTACAGTTGTGTGACTCATAGGTGTAAATTCAGTTAGCAATTAATATCGAACTTTTTGAATATTAACGTTCACACGTCACTTAGCAGGTGGTGTGATATTTTGGCCCAATTTATCGCTTACACATCTTTTGGTAAAAATCAAAATTTACTTATTATAAACGGTACCTAATAGTGACAATTATTTACACCAATTCTCTTCTTCAAAACTATATCACTTTGGATTTATGGAATTTGGTAACGGTCAAAATTCCAATATCATCCACATTCAACTTTATAGTCCAAACACAATGTCCTTGGTTCAATAATAACAATTATTATTAACCGAAATGCTCTGGCCAAAGACTTTGACTTTGAGTTGACTTCAGTTGACCGTGATACTAACCTCATATAACCGAGGAGACGATTCCTCACTTGAATAGTGTTTCACTTCCAATGCTTCCACTCGACCCAACTATAGCCGTTCGATGGACGTCATGCCACGATTTAACTATAATCAAAGCGAAGCTTCCACAGTGAAGATCAACAGTATTCTCAAGTCGAGAGAACTGTGTAAATTAGTTACATCGATATTCTCTACTTAACCTTAGTTATATTAACCAACAGAAAACTATCGAGTGAGTCATTCCATAGTTATCTAATAACTATCAGTACGTAACCCCTTGGTGCCCCCAGTAGTCACGAGTAATACACTGCCCAACATTTAGAGAGCGTTACGTACTTTAGTCTCAATGGATACATCGATATCCAGTCTCGATGCATCTTGACTAGGAACATTTAAAATGCTTCATTTGTTTCATTGTGATAAATTACTCACGGTTACAACCCTTTGTAACTACTATCACAAAACATACCATTTATGGATTTTTTATTAAATATACTTTTAATTAAATTGATTAATTAATATAACCACATTATATCAAGTATATAATAGGAACAAAATACCTTTATTTCGAACAAGATTTCAACGAGTTAGATATATGTAACAAATTATATAATTGCCCCTAGGGCGTACTCCTAACTCTATCAATCTCCCACATGCACTTGGGGTCAATTATGGAATCTTATTCCAACTTCTCCAATCGGTTTTCTCAAAACCAATTAGATCAGTCCATTTGTGAACGGATATGCTATTATGTTTTAATTATCTACTCTATCAATCAACTCTCTTCGATGGTGATAAACTATTTTATCATATGGAACAGTTCGAAGTATGTTTCTCGACTTTAAGTGAGCTTTAAGTTCTGTTACGAACTATATTACGACATTGTTATCATATAACAATGTCATGAGATTCTCGACATTTGGAATCGGCTTAGTTATAAATTTGTGCACTTATATTTTTACATATGGCGCTATTCTGACGATGTACTTAGCCTTTTTCATTGAATTAGCCATGGTCTTTCATTTGGAACATTTCCAACTTAAATATTCTTAACTTGAATTTATTACTAACATATTATACTCAATACCACTTATGATTTTCAAGTCTGAACACTCCTTCATAATGTATTTTTGTTTCTGTAAATAATTCTCTAGTATTTCATAAATACATGAGAACACTTCAAACAACCATTTAGTGATATCAATTTGGATTTGATATTTGCTTCATGTATCAAATATATAAACAAATCATGATATTGTTAACATGTATGATAATTCCTATTGCCAATGCAAAGGAATCAATCTTACGTGTTCCGTATTAAACATTTTAATAAGGTGTCCTTGCATATCATTTGGGACATTCTCGACATCTTTTATACTTACTATAAAAGACATCATATATTAATCCAATATGGAGTATTAAAACAACTAAGGCTGATTTTAACATAAGTACATCGTTAAAATCAACAACGTGTTGTTTACTTATAGTTTAGAAATATCAATGTACCTTTTTAACGTTCTTTCTTATGAACACACGCTTCCTCTACACTTTGATTGAAAATCAAACTATTTGATATTTCTGTCATACTTATTCAATCTTGATGCTTATAAAATGATACTTTCGTATCATTTCTTGGATTATATCCAAAGGCTCACAAATTCAATATCGCTCTCACTGACTTCGAGACATTTTTGGTTAATATGTGTACACAACTTATTCTTGTAGGAAATGCGGATTATGGATCTTAAGGCAGAATTAACACTAGATGGAGGTTGAATAGTGTTTAATTAATTTTATGAATCTTTTTGAAATCTTTTCAAATTAAATCCAAACAGATGCAATTCACAAACACAGAAACAATCACATAATCAGACACAAATGCAAATAGTAAATAAAAACAGTAAAGGAAAGAACACACCGGAATTTTATACCGGTTCGGAGTTACCCTACATCCAGTCCCACACAATTTCTTATGCAGATTTCTTTTCAAATATAATGTCAATATTACAACCTCGATTTCAAGGCCAAGAGATACACCCTCCCGTCTCCGAGTTCAGGGCAAACTCTCTTGATTTAACCAGACTACAAGATTACCTAATTGATTTACGGGCTACAATCACACCCAATTGATTTACGGGCCACAATCACACTGTTTCCAATCACACTTTGATAGAGAGAGACTCGATACACTTCGATCTTTCGATCTTTGATTACAAATGATCCTATAACTCTGAATAGCACTTAGATCTTTGAGTGAGAGTGGCAGAGAATCAAACTAGAGATGATCGAGTTTGATTCACTTAGAATTTCGGCAGAGTTTTGTTAAAACATTTGAAATATAAGAGAGTATTTGAGTGGAGAAGAAGGAGTGAAGAAATGAAGAAAAACTAACTTAAAATTCGTTGAAAACAATTCGTATTTATAGGAGAACAATGGTCATGTCCATTCGTGAAAGGTTATAACGAATAGACACTTCTTTTGAACATTTAAATTTTAAATTCTACTATTACCATGTCGACATGGGAGGATGAGAGATGTCGACATGCCTATGTTAATTTTGAAAATAGATTTTTGCTTTAAAATGATTACTATTCTAAAACTTGTCAAAACAATTTCTAAACTTTGTAAACCATTTTCAATATAGTTTAAACTTATAAAAGATTTTTAGAAAGTAATCTTAAAATATATAATCTACAATATAAAAGTAATATTAAAAACTAAATAGATTTCTTTAAAATATATTAAAGCTAAAATATTAAAATCAAGAGATAGTTTAAAAAACAAGAGATGATTTTGAAATTAATATGATTAAAAATAGTTTTTTTTGAATTAAGGCTAAAATATTTAAATTAATAGAGATGAATTTAAAAATATAGTTTTTGAAAAAATAAATCATTTTGAAAATTTCGTGGATTCCATTCCATTAGAGAAGGTCGTGGGTTCCATCCCACTAAAGAGGTCGTGGGTTCCATCCCACTATTAAAGCGAGAAGGTGGATTCCATTCTACAATTAAAATCCGAATAAATATTTTAGTGCTATTATGAAGTTTAACATAAATCTAGACTTTATAACTTATCTTGATATCTTGAACTCTTGAACTCTTGATACTCATGAATCTTCAGTCTTGAATCTCTATACTCAGTCTTTAATCTTTATACTGTATAATTTTCAGTCTCAGTATTTACATATATATATATATATCCTGCATATACATATATATTTAGACAAGAATATCAGTATTTATATTTTATAACAAGTCCTAAGGTTGTTATCATCAAAACCATCATCTCAGGAACTAACAATTCAAAATCATTATTTAGATTTTTCTGTTTCAATACATATGTACAAAAACACTAACTCTTATCAAGTGATAATTTTGTGAGTAAATCCGAATTAAATTTAGCATGCTAAATACCGAATCTATTATGCTGATTTCAACAATTGAAATTCAGGATATTATTCTTATCAACATTTCTCATTTAATTCCAACTGCATTAGTCTTTCTCATAAAGACACAATCTCGGCCGATGGATCATATCCCTTCAGTTACGACCACCAAAATCTATATTTTGGTAGCGCACTTGGAATTCGGATTTGCGCATCATACCATATAGAGTCAACACTCTTAATGGTTTAATTAAATAATCTAGGATTATATATTTTCGACATTAATAAGAAACTCATAGTTTCTCTTCGATGTACGAGAATACTTACTAGACATTCTAATGCTATGTGTTCGTTTAAGTTAGTTAATTTCATTTCATCTCATATAATCAGTTCTATCTATAGATCGTATCCAATTCCATTTTACTACCAATAATTCCTCAAAGAAATTTCTTCACAATGAAGTTGGTATTTCTTAAAACAACAATTGTTTCTCAGTGCAACATAATAGGTATTCATAAGTGTTTTATGAATTTCTTTATTTATAAAACTGATTTGGTTTTAGTTTACAAAACTTATGTTCAAAACATAAATCCATCATCCAGTGATAGTCTTCCAAAAAATCTTTTAGGGTGATTCATACAAGATCCCTTACGAACAATTATTACGTGCAATCTTTCGACTTGCACAACCTAACAACTCCTTGGCCTAGGATATGTTGGAGTTTCTTATAAACTCATATCTTGTAAATTTTTGTAAACTGTTATTCAGATGAAATAATATTAACCTTGTGTACTACCCTTAAGTACATTAATTACCTTATAGAAAGAAACTAACTCAACTTCACTCACAATTAATCGTACATTGTCCAAAAGTTTGATTACTCCATATCGATGCATCATTATGTATCACATGAAGGAGTAATTTTGAGATTGATCTTTATTCATTTTAGGTACGTTCGGAACATTTTCCAATATACTCACTCATTCGATCAAATCAAATCATTTCTATCGCATGTTATTTTATTTACTTCTGCTTTATATTCTATAAGTTTACCATAGACATACTACATGTGTATCAAATACCCCATGTCCATGTCCACGATAACTCATCGCTGAATATGACGAAGTACGTGGAACCATTTTGGTATTATAGAATTATGATTGCATACATCTATATGTACCAATCCGAAGAGTTCATCAACTCTTATGGTACTCCCACTAAATGGGTGCATATCCCTTTATTGTTTGAGATATAATCAATAAGTATCATATGATTAAAAATCATACAATAAAATTATTTCCCAAAACTACGGCTTAGTCTATAATTCCAAAACAACTGTAAATAATATTAGATACTTTTGTACTTTCCAATGCATCACTTTTGTTATAAATTTTTTACCACATTATAGTTTTATTACATAAAGAATATTCATAATATTCATATTGAAATATAGCTATTTCTATTTTTTATTTTTTTCAGTCAATACTGTAAAATAATCATTATTTCATAAATAATGCATGGTAAGTTTTATGAAAACAATTTTTGTACTATGATGCAATTAATAAGTGCTATATGGAATGCTCCCACTATTTCCACCATTACTATAATAGCGTACTAAATTTGGAGGTCCGTCATTCATTTAATACAATTTGTTTATTTCATGCACTGCAACTATTTACACTGGAGAGTTTGTTGATCAAATATCTTGAGCTCAAAGAAATAAATCTCATAGAAAACAATTTTCTATATGAAAATGCATTACAGAATAGAAATCATATTTCTTATTCTAATATTAAGTATCAACTATTATTACAATTCCCATTTCCAATGTTTCTCTATGAAGTAAAAGTGACTATTTATTCTCTTCATCCCAACTGTACCTTAAATTACATCTATTCTTATACATTCGTTTTCCTTTCAAATGGTCAAATTATTTAAAAGAAAACCTTACTATAATATTATAACAAACTCTTTACAAAAGCGCATTCGATTATCCTTAACATTTAAGGACATCAAATATGTTGCACTTTACGTAAACCGGTCAAAATGATATTTCACCGATCGAGTTCTTAGATCTATCTTGTAATTTTTGGTCTTATGTTACATTAACACAATATGATCCCTTTTATAATTAATCAGACTGAATACTCGATCTCGCACCAAGGTTTATTTGATTTTTCGAATGAACTTATTTCATTGAAATATAGTACATTACAGACTTTGACCATTCACCATATAACATTTATATGCAATTGTATATGGATCAAATATCCATAGTCTTGTATTGCTTTTAGAATTCAAGACTCATAGAATGCAATGCATGGTCTTGACCAAATAAATGCATAAGTGACCAAACCACGAATGTATTCAGTAGTTGTAAAGTTAGGCACTTGCATGGGTATTGAAATGTTAACGTGCAATAAGAATTTAATAGTGGGTATTATATTTCCATTTGTCAACTTTCAATTCAGTTCATTTGTATATATTAATTGATAAACATTCTATTAATCATACTGAATGTACAAATTTATCATTGTAAATAATTATAACATTACTTAGCATATGTTCTTACAATATTAGAAAGGTTAAATGTTACCGTTTCATTTTTCTAATAAGGCTCCCACTAGTCTTTTATGTTTCTCCAAACCCTAAGATGAATCATAGAAGTCTTTTGACTTCATTGGTGAGTGTTAGGACTCGTCTATCTTAATTTTATGACCTTGAGTTTGCTCAACAAATCATAGCCCCACAAACGATGGATAACTCCTTATTGATTGTATCAAATACAGCCCCTAACTCATGTTTCCTTGTCCTAATCTTATTCAACCTTGAGTTTGCTCAACAAATCAAAAAAGATTATTCACTCATACCTACTAGTGACGGCCTAAGTATAGTATATGTATCTTGAGTTTGCTCAACAAATACATATAGTTATCTTACCTCATCTATTCAATATATTAATAATACTACACATAACATTCCTAGCTTGAGTTTGCTCAACAACTAAGGAGTATGGAAGTAATTTATTAATATATATATATATATATATGGTAGAGGACAGCATTATATTGAAGATTCATAATCTTTAATATATTATATTGAGTGATATCGACTTATGAAAAAATGGATATCATATGAAATACCCTCGTGATTCAAGTGTCAGACACATCAGAAATCAAGATATACGTACAGTCACATATGTATTTATTCCTCAAGTCTATTTAGGTTTCTTTAATGTTCCACTTTTAGTTTATACATTCATATCATATAAGTTTTGTTGTTATATAACTTTTATATTTCATATTGCTTTATGATAGTCTTATGTATAATATTTCATTAATTAAACCTTATTTAATTAATTTTATATTAGTATTTCAATGTAACTTTTATATTGGACATATCTACTATAACCATTAGAGTGTATGCTATAACCTTTATACTGTAACACATATATCTTATATATGTGTATTTTTGTTTAATTAATTAACCTTTAATTAATTTATTAATTAATAAATTTTAATTAAATTATATCAATTTCAAAATTTATCTTACATGCATACATATATAGTTACGCTATCTTAAACACCTTTAAATAACAAAACATATATCAACATATATAATACATGCATATAAGTATTAATTAATTAACTCGTTTAATTAATTTATTTTATTATTCTTATTAATAAATTTTAAAATTTTAAATTAATATTTAAATAGTTTCAAACATTTTGAAATTTTCATTACCTTTCAAACATTTTGGAATTTTATGTTATATTACAACCTTTTATAATAAACATGTTTTTATTTTAAATTTAACTTTTAAATTTAAAATCTAGTCTTAATTTCCAAACTATTTTTAAAATTAGTCCAAGGCCCAATTCAAATTGGGCCTTTTCTGTTAGAATCAACCTTTGTGTTCACTTCACCTTTCAGGCCAAGGAGGTATCCAAGTAGGACAGGGTACTTGATTACCCAATTCCAATCCTAGATATCACCTTTCTAGACACCGTACTAAGTGTAGAAACTTAACTAGTTAGCCCTAACACAACTAATTTAGATCGCATAGGCTATTCGGCTCTGATACCATTGAAGGAGCTGGGCCAGCCCGTAGTGGAAGAAATGGATGAATTTCAAAAAAATTAGCCATTTTGGATATTTAATGGGCCTATAAAGTCTAAATATACTTAGAACTTTTCTAAGTTTCTTTTAAATAAAATGAATATTTTATTTAATTTTATAAAAAAAGTTTTACTTTAATTTAATGTGCATGTAAATTAGAGTATATCAAATATACTCTTATGTACATATGTGTGTGTAACAGCAACTTATAAATTTATTTAGAGAATGAAACTTTCATTTCCTATCTCTTAAATTACTCCATTCATGACGGGGCATAAATTTATTTAAAGAAGGAAAATTTTCATTTCCTTCCATTTAACTTATTCAATTAATGAAGGATCATAAATTTATTTAAAGAAGGAAGCTTTTCATTTCCTTCTCTTAATTAAATTAAATAATTGATTAATAAAATAACATTAATGACTAATTGAAATATGACATGAATTGGAAATATATTCACAGCAAATATTATGCAAGTGCAACATATAGGGACTGTGCATAGTCAGTGGTAATTGATATGTATACATAAAATAAATAAGAACAATTTGAATAGTTAATACATAGGAATTAAAATGGAAATAAATAAGGGATGACAAGTGTGATTGATACATTCCCCCTTTAAGTAAACTTAATTAATGCAACATATTAATGACAATCAATAGGTACCACAATGTAAGAATATGGAAGATAAACAATGAATTGTATGTATACATTATTGTCTTAATTAAAAAAGGTAAATGATTTGTACATACAAAATGAATTAGAGAATATATTTTATTTGAAAAAAATGAAACTTTTCCCATTCGTTAATTAAAACTTTTCTAATTAATTCTTTTGATTGTTTCTCTCTCTCCAATTTATTCATTGCATGCATGTCATCAAATGACATAAAAATTTTACAAATCATTTAATCAAATGACATAAAATTTCAAAAAATCATGTCATCAAATGACATAGAATTTTCATAAATCATTTTATGCAATTATCTTTAAATTACATCGATATCGTATATCAATGCGCGTAAATAAAACTTTTATAAATGCATTAAAATAATTACGAAAAACTTCCAAACATCAAATGAATAATAATCAATATTTCTCAAATATCAATTATTTTAATCAATTTACAACAGTTTATAAATTAATTAAATTATGTGGTGTTTTAGAGAATTCATCATTACGGTTGTGCGACATATAGGTGTAAATTCAGTCAGCGATTAATATCGAACTATTCGAATATTAACATTCACACGTCACTTAGCAGGTGGTGTGACATTTTGGCCAAATTTATCGCTTACGCATGTTTTGGTAAAAGTCAAATTTTACTTATTATAAGCGATACCTAATGGTGACAATTATTTACACCAATTCTCTTCGTCAAAACTATATCACTTTGGATTTATGGAATTTGGTAACGGTCAAAATTCCAATATCATCCACATTTAACTTTATAGTCCAAACACAACGTCCTTGGTTCAATAATAACAATTATTATTAACCGAAATGTTCTGGCCAGAGACTTTGACTTTGAGTTGACTTCAGTTGACTGTGATACTAACCTCATATAACTGAGGAGACGAATCCTCTCTTGAATAGTGTTTCACTTCCAATGCTTCCACTCGACCCAACTATAGTTGTTCGATGGACATCGTGCCACGATTTAACTATAATCAAAGCGGAGCTTCCATGGTGAAGATCAATAGTATTCTCAAGTCGAGAGAACTGTGTAAATTAGTCACATCGATATTCTTTGCTTAACCTTAGTTATATTAACCAACAGAAAACTATCGAATGAGCCATTCCATAATTATTTAATAACTATCAGTACATAACCTCTTTGTACCCTCAGCAGTCATGAGTAATACACTGCCCAATATTTGGAGAGCGTTACATACTCTAGTCTCAACGGATACATCGATATCCAGTCTCGATGCATCTTGACTAGGAACATTTAAAATGGTACATTTGTTTCATTGTGATAAATTACTCATGGTTACAACACTTTGTAACTACTGTAAAAAAACATACCATTTATGGATTTTCTATTAAATATACTTTTAATTAAATTGATTTATTAATATAACCACATTATATCAAGTATATAATAGAAAGAAAGTACCTTTATTTCGAACAAGATTGGTCAACGAGTTAGATATATGTAACGAATTAAATAATTGCCCCTAGGGCATACCCCTAACTCTATCGGTCAAGACCAATCCCGCCTTCGCCTCCCTCTCCTCCTATAGCACCACCCCTTACCAAGGATATTGCATCTGCCTCACTGGCTGAGGACATTGCATCCGTCCCATTGGCCTCCAAACCTAAGAGAAAGTGTTAAAGACAAAAGAAAGGCATGAGTGAAATCTCCGGGGCAATAACTTCCCAACGTACGTATCTAGTTAGATCGTCTCAACCCCTATGGAAGGAAAGCAAGATGAGGGAAGTGGAGAAGAAGTTTCGCCGGTAGGGGAGGAATTCATTCTGAAGCCAAGAAAATCAAGAAAGGAAACTCCTCGCGAACTTAAAAATTCGAGAAGGTAGTGTAGTTTGGAATGTCTTTAGTTTTGATTGTATGTTTTTATGCTTGTAATGGAGATTGGGTTGAATAAAGTTTCGATTGTAGTATTGTTTTTGGTTGTAATGTAGTTCAGATTGAATATAGTTGTGATTTTTATGTCGTTGTGTAGTGCGTAATTGTGTTGCATATATAATGGGACTGCTGTTGCTATGTAGTGTGTAACTAACAGAGCGACATTTGAAATGCCGCCCTTGTGCGGTACTTTAAATCATTTCAAATGCCACCGAGTGTATAATTAATAGAGCGACATTTGAAATACCGCCCTTGTACGACGTTTTGAATGCTGCACAATGGCGCCATTTTAAATGCCGCCACGACATTTTCTCTCTATTAATAGAGCTACCAACTCCTACCTACCCTGCTCTTACTTTACCAAAACTCCATCAAAAACCAAACTTTCCGATTTCTCTCAATTTCCAATTTCTCTAAAATTGTAATTTCTTTCAAGCAGTAGATCAACAAGGCGTCTATAAGGTAAGTATGACATCATTGCTCTATTAATTTTTTTCAAATTCTAATTTCTCTAAATTTGTAATCCCAAAACTCTTTCATCAAAAATCAAACTTTCTTTTTTTATGTTGTATAATTTGCTTCTATTCATAGTTGATAACGGACAATTGAGAGTTTGATGATGAAACAGTCATGAACATTTACAATGAATTTGAACAAAAGAAAGGTAATGGGATGGAAAGTGGCAACAACCTTGAAGTGGATTTTGTGCCAGAGACACAAGTTGAAGAATTCCTGCCGTCTATGGATAATGGAACATCAACAGTAGATACCGCGAATGAAAGACCAGAGAAACAATCACTACATGCACGTATTTTAGGCGCCCTTGGTTGTCAAAATCTCAATTGTGCTAGTTCAAGCACGCAACCTCCATGTGTACTTTGTTACTGTGGAGATGAATGTAACGTAGTTGTTTGTAGAAATAAGAGGAATGCATGACGTCGTTTATACTGATGTAGTGGGTACAACAGTCATAAGATACGACCTCATGATGTTGACTGTTGCAATTTTTTAAGTGGCTAGATCCTGAAATGTGCCCTAAGGGGGTTGAATACGCTTTAGAGATGCATGCAAAAAATAGTCGTTTGGAGAAGTTGAATTTTGAATATGCAAACGAATCGTTGGTTTATGGATACAAGTATTCGGGGTTATGACCATGTAGATCATTGAAGGAAAAGTGAACTTTATCTATGTAGTACGAATGATGTCTACGTGTTATCTATGTAGTACGAACGATGCTTACTGTAATGTAATGTTATTCGAATCTTGTAGTATTTGCTATTCGAATTTATGCTATTGTAATGTACTGTAATTCAAATTAATTTAGGTACATTCAAATTTACGCTACTGTAATCTGATGTATTGGTATTTGCTACTCGAATTTGGCTGCTGCTGGATATGCAGCAATGTAAAAGCAGAGCGGCATTTGAAATGTCGTCCTGTGTGCGGCATTTGAAATGCCGCACATGCCCCCAACGTAAAAAAACAGTTGGCGGCATTGGAAATGCCTCCCCGTATGCGGCATTTCACATGCCGCCAACTTAAAAATACAGTTGGTGGCATTTGAAATGCCGCACATGGGGCGACATTTCAAATGTCGCTCTGCTTTTACATTGCTTCATGTGCAACAACTTTATTTCATGTAGCTAAATAATACAACTTTACAAATACAACCAAAATTAAATATCGAAATTTGATAACATAAACAATTGTCATCGAATATATTCGATTACAGTCGATCTAAAAATACAACCAAACTCAGATGAGAACATTACGTTGCCGAAGTGCAATGATTTTTCTTATGACTCACAACACTACATTTGCTACATCTGTAGAATTGACCATCCGCTCAACTATTGTAAGAATTTAGCTTTCGTCTCGAAAATCCTACCGACTTTAAAGCCACTTTGGACGCTAACGGTTGAAAATAACCCACTGTTGAACTAAAGATTTGCAGCAATTGACCTAACCATTATTTTTGCATTGCATAGATCATCATCCAAAGGTACCTTGATTTCCACCTCATCACTGTCTTCAGGAATATTGTCGTCAATCGCAAAATCATAGTTTAAAGAATCATTGTTCAATTGAATACTACTGATCCACGACACGTCATTCTTCGGCATATTCACTGCATCCACACTATTTACAGAGGATCGTCATGTACATCTTCACCTACATCCATGTCCATTTCAATATCAACATCTAATTCGTTTGCGGTTACGTTCACATTCTCCACTTCGACATTAGATTGTGTCGCAATACTATGTGCTGGAAATCTGTAATTCACAAATAAGTTTTAATTTAATCACCATATCAAAAATAACAGCTAATAAATTTAAGATATACTAAACAAATACCTCTGATTTATATGATATAATTCAGATGGAGTAGGATACATAGAAGGAGACATATGACAATTTGATAGTTCGAAAATACTTTGCGGTGTTGATCGATAAGATAGATAACAGCATGTAGAACGATAAAACTTTCAACTAATGCATAACGTACATTGTAATACGACATAAAAATTATAAAAAAATGTTTCACCTTCCAACCAAATGTGTAAAGCTGCCCCGACTTGGATATGGATAGTTATAATTAAGACCTTGTTGATAACTCATACACGACGGATATCGAAAAAGGAATTGTTGTTGACCGTAAATCGCTGTCATAGGTGGATTCCTAAAACTCGAAGATGCAGTTCCATGACTAATAGTTACTGTCTCAACCATTCTACAGTAGTCTTCAGTTACACTGTTAACTACTTATGGTCGTACAGGTTCTTTTGCTTGCAACCATTACCTTTCCCAACAAACAGCTCTATTGATTTTGATGTCGTTGAAAACATTAGCTCCACATCGTCATCATCAACTATTTTAATGGCTTTCGATCCTGACTCCGTAGGCCAATTACACATTAAATCCATGTCCAATTCATCGGATTTTATCTTAGTCTCTTTATAAATCGATTCTTTCGACTATGCCAAATTATAACCTTTCAAAACTTTCGTCGGTTTACACGACCCTCCAACATATTTGCCACAATTAAGTTCGTCAATAATCAATTCACCACCAAAATAACAAATGGTTGGTACGCACTTGGAAGCTATTCTACATTTCAATTAACCAACTATTTTGCTGTTAAATTTGGACAATTTAAATCTATTCCAAATTTATTAAGGAGAAGATATTAAATGATTTCCATAATCAGTCAAATATAGGAAACAAATTGGAAAGAGAGTCAATTAATATCATAATAGATATTAATTGATATAAGGAATCAATTAGATAAAGATATATGTAGAAACAAACACAATTATGCTAAATTTGTGTTGAAATCAAATCAAGCGAATCTAAAAACATTTCATCCTTATCTTCAAGGCAATCTTTATTCTTGCTCCTATAAATATGAAAACTTTTTCTCATCTTTTATCATCATAAGAAAAAAAGAGAGTTCTCCACAAGATATCTTCAATAAGATCCCTATTTCTGTATCTATTATAGGGTGAGAAACTTATATCGAGTGATTTGTTTTCTTCTCATATTGTACCCCCCTTGAAGTGAAGAAATAATAAAGGTTGTTGGGTTCGAGGACGTAGGCATAGCCGAACCTCGTTATATCGGTGTGTTCTTTCCTTTTCTGTCACTATCTATAATTTTTGCTATTTGATTTTTCTTTTTTTTCTTTTTTGGATAGAAGCTGTTGAGATTGTCGACAGACTAGATCATTGAGTGTTCTGCTTCCACTGCCCAAAACTCTGATTTTTTCACTACAGTTTGGTATCAAAGCTCGTTGTTCCGTTTAAAGAATATTTCGGCTATGTCTAATTCTACAAAGAATAGCACTATTAGAAGCCCTACCAATTATGGAGTCTCTAGATTTGATGGAAAGAGAGATTTTGGCACATGGAAGATGAAGATGGAAGCGATGTTGAAGAAAGTGAGGACTTTTAAGGTTGTCTCAGATCTAGACAAATTGAAGAAATTAGCACCTAAAGAGATGGTGGAATTGGAAGAGGTGCTCTTACTACCATCCAACTTAGCCTTTCTGATGAAATACTTAGAGAGTTTTCTCATGTGAAAACTGCTAAGGAATTATGGGATGCTCTTCAGAAAAAGTTCTACGACAAGTCTCTCGCCAACCGCATCATCCTACAACAACAACTTTACTCATTCAAGATGAAGTCAGGAACCGATGTATTAGCTCATATGGATGCTCTAAACATACTTGTTATGAATCTTTGAGCAGCTGAAGTAAAAATTGAGGATTAAGCGCAAGCTGTCATTCTTTTATGTTTTTTGCCCGCGGAGTATAACACTTTTGTTAACTTTATGATCTATGGGCGCTCTTCTATTTGCTTGGAGGATGTGAAGACAAATTTGCATAACGAGATGTTGAGGGGAAAATTAGCCAACATGAGCATGGAGAATGATTTCGAAGGCTTTATTGCGCAAATGGGAAGAAGTAAGAGTAGACCCAAATATGGTGGATATAGAGCCAAGTCAAGATCTCAGTCAAGGGGAGCTCCGAAGGGAGTTTATCATTATTGTAGGAAACCTGGACATTATATTGCAAGTTGCCCCAAGTTGGAGAATAAAAACAGAGTCGTTACCCAAAAGGCTTCAGCTACTATAGTGGAAACATCAGATTCAGAGAGTGATCCTGGCATTTTTACAGCTTCCACCTCTTCTATGAAGAGTACTATATGGACTATTGACTCTGAAGCATCCTATCATATGACACATGATAGACACTCTTTCACTTATCGTCAGTTTGATGGAGGAGAGGTTCTCATGGAAAATAATGCTACTTGTCGCATGATTGGTATTGGAACGGTGAAGATCAGGATGTTTGATGGTGTTGTTCGTACTTTGTGTGATGTCAGGCATGTATCTGATTTGAGGCATAGTTTGATCTCCATTGGAGCATTGTGCAATCTTGGCTTCAGTGTGTAATAGAAAAAGATTCATTGAAAATTACAAATGGCTCGTTGATAGTGATGAAAGGGGTAAAAGCTGGAAATCTATATTTGTTAAAGGGTACCACTGTTGTTGCAGAGTCTTCTTCGGTTGTTCATTCTGTTGATTCCGATTCTACCAAATTGTGGCATTTTCGTATGGGACACATTGGAGAGTGCAGTTTGGAAGTATTGAGAAAGTGAGGTTTGATTGACGGTATTCATCATTCAAAACTTGGCTTTTATGAAGGATGCGTACTTGGAAAGCAGACGAAGGTTTCTTTTGGCATTACAGAGCATAAGTCTAAAGATGTTTTAGAGTATGTTCACCTGATGTTTGGGGCCCCGCACCTTGCCTATCTTTTGGAGGAGCTAGGTATTTTGTTTCATTTGTTGATGATTTTTCTAAAAAGGTATGGGTTTACTTTATAAAGTCTGGGAATGAAACTTTTAATAGGTTTCAAAGTTGGAAATCTCTTGTTAAGAAGCAGTCTGGAAAGAAAGTAAAGATTCTTCGTTCAGATAATGGTGGTGAATTCACTTATCAACAATTCACCAAATTTTGTGAGTTCGAGGGAATCAAAAGGCACTACACCACAACAGGCGACCCTCAGTCAAATGGAGTTGCAGAGAGGATGAATCAGACTTTGTTAGAAATAACTCGTTGCTTACGTCTGATTGCTAGATTAAAGAAGAGATTTTGGGCAGAAGCATTATCTACGGCGGTTTTCCTCAATAACCGTACACCTTCTATCGCCATAGATATGAAGATTCCTGAAGAAGTATGGAAGGGAGAGCCTATTTCATATTCCTTTCTTAGAGTGTTTGGTTGTCCAACTTATGTGCATGAGAGCAAAGGGAAGTTGGATCCAAGATCGCGCAAGTGTATTTTTCTTGGCTATAGGAGAGGAGTTAAGGGTTATAGGTTGTGGTGTCCTACTACCCAGAAGATTGTTACTAGCAGGCATGTTACATTTGATGAAAAGGCTATGTTGGAGGTGGAGCCTTCTTCTTCACTTAATGATGATGTTGTGAGGACAAATTCAGAGTACCAGACACAAAGTAGATCTTCAGACTTCCATACAAGTAAAAATGGTGTTTCCAATGACATCGTGGTTGATGAGGAGAGGACAAAGGATCAATTTCAAGGTGGAGCTCAAATTCAAACTCGACCAATCAAAGAGAGGAAAAGTCCTAGATGGCTTGATGATTTCGTGGGATTAAGCATTGAAGACATTGACTTCGATAACATGGCAGCCTATGCATTAATCATTTTTTATGATGAGTCCAGAGACTATCGAGATGCTATTAGTTCAGTTGATAGTTCCAGTTGGTTAGTACTTATGGAGGAGGAAATTAAGTCTTTGCACAAAAATCACACTTGGGATTTAGTGCCACTTCCTTCCGGTAAGAGAGCAATTGGATGTAAATGGATCTATAAGGTGAAAGATGGCGGCAATGGTGACTTGAGGTACAAGGAGAGATTAGTGGCGAAGGGTTATGTTCAGAGGAAAGGTGTGGAGTTTCATGATATTTTTTCTCCAGTTGTCAGACACACTTCCATTCACATTCTTTTGGCATTGGTTGCCCACTTTGACATGGAGTTGGAACAATTAGATGTCAAGACAACATTCTTGCATGGTGATCTCGAGGAGGACATTTACCTACAACAGCCAGAGGGGTTCATTGACAGCAGCATGCCCAGTCATGTTTGTAAGCTTAACAAATCTCTTTATGATTTAAAACAGTCTCCTAGACAGTGGTATAAGAAACTTGATAAGTTTATGATCTCACATAGTTACTCTAGAAGCTTTAAGGACCAATGTGTCTATTTTAAGAAGTGTAATGAAGATATCATCTATTTGTTGCTTTATGTTGATGATATGTTGATAGCTCAGCAAGGAGTTTGATATGAAAGATTGAGAAATGCACAGAGAATTTTAGGGATGGAGATTCAGAGGGATAGAAAGCAAAGAGTTTTGAGGCTAACTCAAACTTAGTATATCGAGAAAGTTCTATCTTGATTTGGCATGGAGAAAGCTAAACCGGTGGCTACTCCATTAGGCTCCCAGTTTCAACTATCCAGAGATTTATGTCCCACATCGGATGAAGACAAAAGGGATATGACTAATATTCCTTACTCTAGTGCAGTTGGAAGTCTTATGTATGCCATGCTATGCACAAGACCTGATTTAGCTCATGCGGTTGGCGTTGTTAGCAGATACATGTCTAACCCAAGCAAGACTCATTGGCAAGCAGTAAAGTGGATTCTACGATATTTGAGAGGCACTTCTGATATTGGCTTGTTGTTTGGAGGTAGCGACATAACTCTAAGGGGTTATTGTGATTCAGATTATGCTGAGGATAGAGATGGTAGGAAATTAATTTCGAGCTATGTTTATACACTTGTCATATGCCCTATTTCTTGGAGATCCAAGCTACAGTCCGTTGTAGCTTTATCAACCACTGAGGCAGAGCCTATTTCTATTGTGGAAGCGACCAAAGAATGATTGTATTTGTTGCAGCTTTTGGAGGATTTATCAATGATGCAGAAGATGGTGGAGTTGTTTTCAGATAGTCAGAGAGCCATTCATCTTGTTGAGAATCAAGCCTACAGCTCACGGACAAAGCACATTGATGTTAGGAGTTTCTTTCTCATGCTTGAAGAAGAGAGAAATAAGATAAAGCTATCAAAGATACACACAAAAGACAATCCAGCTGATATGTTGACAAAGTCGGTTCCAAAGGACAAGTTTGAGCATTGCTCAAACTTGATTAGTGTGGTACGAGATACTTAGCACCATGGGGCGCTGACCCAAAACCCATTTTGTTGATTGATGAATATATTTAAATCAAAGTGGAGTGTTAAATATGGACGATTTAAATCTATTCCAAATTCATTAAGGAGAAGATATTAATTAATTTCCGTAATCAGTCAAATATGAGAAACAAATTGGAAAGAGAATCAATTAATATCATAATAGATATTAATTGATTTAAGAAATCAATCAGATAAAGATATATGTGTAAACAAACACAATTATGCTAGATTTGTGTTGAAATCAAATCAAGCGAATCTGAAAACATTTCATCCTTATCTTCAAGGCAATCTTTATTCTTACTACTATAAATATGAAGACTTTTGCTCATCTTTTATCACCACAAGAAAACAAGAGAGTTATCCACAAAATATCTTCAGTAAAATCCCTATTTCTGTATCTATTGTAGGGTGAGAAATTTATATTGAGTGATTTGTTTTCTTTTTATATTGTACTCTCTCTTGAAGTGAAGAAGTAATAAAGGTTGTTGGGTCCGAGGACGCAGGCATAGCCGAACCTCGTTATATCAGTGTGTTCTTTCCTTTTCTATCACTATCTATAATTTGTGCTCTTTGATTTTTCTTTTTATTCTCTTTGTTGGATTGGAATTGTTGAGATTGTCGACAGACTAGATCATTGGGTGTTCTGCTTCCGCTGCCGAAAACTCTGATTTTTTCACTACATTTACTACTTCCAGAAATTACCAAACGACACATGCTAATAGAAACACACAAAAAAAGAATTAGGGTTTACAAAATAACATACCGAAATTGTTTAAGAAGAAGAAATAGTTGCTGCTCCTCGACTATATCTATTTTCGATCAAGATTTAACTAGAATTTATAGTCTAAAATCCTTAGTTTGGAAACAAATTTGAGATTTGGATATTTGGATCTTTTTAAGGTTTAAGTAAGAATAAGATAAAGTGAGAAATGAAAGAGGGTGGGCTAGCTAAAACAGCAAGCAAAGATCTGGACGGCATTTTAAATGCCGTCGAGTGACGGCACCTCAAATGACGTTAACTATTTTTTTTTATAAAAAAAAACGTGTACCGACGGCATTTGAAATACCGCCCGAACACGTGACAGCTGATGTAGCTAAAACTGGTCTATTTTGTAATTAGTTTATAAACTGTCTTAAATTTGCAATTACTTTATAAAATTGGCCTAACTTAAAAAAATTTCCTTAATTATATTATTTTACAACCATTTTAATGGTGCTTATAAAACGGTTACAAACAAGAATTAGTGGGGAAAAAAATAGTGATCTGAATACCGAACTCCATGTACAGACCAATAGTTATTTGGATGCTTTTGGATTGTCCACAGACTTTAAAAGATCCACATCATCTTCTAACATATAAGAAGGATGTAACAATTAGTTATTTTATGTAGTAAAAACAATCCAAATCCTATTATTATTATTTTCAATTTTTTTTTTTCAAACTTTCCAAATTCTTATTTATTAATAAAAAAAAATCTATTCTTGAATCAATACTTTTATTTGGAAAGTTCCCAGTACTAGATGTAAAATAATTACACAAGCAACGATATCAATTAAGTTAAAATAGGGTTAATCGTACAAACTAATGCCTGGGGTTGGGCAGCGTGCGCCATTGCATCCTGAATCAGCTATGCTTTCACCATTCACTATATATTAGTCATATTAAATATACGTTCAGGTTAAAAATGAATCATTAACTTAATTACCAAGTACCAAAAATAGATTATAAATATGCGGTTTTGTCCTAAGTAAGCAACAATTAAGGTCGATGTTATTTTACTTAAAAAAATGTCAAAGCAAATCCGAGAGGCATGCATGTGCAAAAACAGTAAAACAACCGACACTTGGCACATCTAATCTATGTTCAAGAAAAAAAGATATAAATTACTGAAATGATTAAACAATAAATAAAATAAACATAAATGATAAATTATACATGAACTCGTGATGCTGATAACATGTTTTAAATCATAGAAGAACAGAAGGCAAAAGAATTGAAGTATATAATATATATACAGGAATGCTTCACAGAACCTTATTGCAAGCTATATTCACACAGAACATAATTGTGCATAATATAATAGTTTATATTATACTGAATAATAGAAAAGAATACTCCCAACTTGTACAAAGACTATATTTATCTAAGCTTTAAGTTGGCTTCCAGGAGCATGTTACGTTCATGCACATAACTTACAACAGGTTTTTAAAATGATGTAGACTTCTTTAGATTTGTAACTTTTAAAAAGTATACATCGTCAACTAACCAACATAGTCGACTGAAAGATAAAATTTTTGTGGATTAACGTTTAGCGAAAAATAAAATTTCTGGGGCTTAATGCGTTGCATAAATAAAACTGGTCACAGATAATACAAAGTTATCTATGTTTGTCAAGAATGTAGAGAAACATAGGTTACAAAGCCTAAAGCTAAAATATTAGACAAACAAGATTAACATTTTTGCTTCCAAGGATCATAAACAACAAGAGCTATATATAATATGCTTACATTAGAAAAAG
Source organism: Allium fistulosum (assembly GCA_030737815.1). Lineage (NCBI taxonomy): Eukaryota > Viridiplantae > Streptophyta > Magnoliopsida > Asparagales > Amaryllidaceae > Allium > Allium fistulosum. The sequence continues at coordinate 12,669,763 of JASFAW010000015.1, read as the reverse complement.
CTACAACATCATAGCAAAAAAAATCCTTTGAGCTGAAAAAAACTAAATCACTTAACAGATGGAATCAGCACAAAGCTACAAGTTAATTGCATAACATAAACGTTTAACTCATCTATGCCTCAATCTCAAACCTTGAGCATTTTATAGATCCCATTGCTATGTCGATCTCAATCATATTATCCTCCTCGGTAAGTTCTGAGTAAAACTCCATCAGTCCATGCTTCCTGAACAATAACTCAATCGAAAACTCAGGCAAAAGATCAGGCAAAATGCCTCCTAATTCTTGCTTAAACCCTTCTTCAAATGTCTGGTGATCCAGTTCGATCTCTATGAGGCTCTCTTCGTCTGATTCCGAGCAATATGAGCTTTCCAGATTATCACTATAATTTGAACCATCCAATGCTGAATCTTCATTCTTTACTACTTCAGTATGTTCATTAAGATAACAGCTTTCTTCAGTAACTTCAACTTCATCTTTTGATGAAGTACTACTCAAATCATCACTCTCCATTAATGGCATGTGTTCCAAAACTACTACATATTCATTGGCTAAAGGATCGGAACATTTCTCGCTTGTTTCTTCATTTCCTTCTTCAGTGTCATCTCCCAATGCAATATTCAAATCTAGTTTAATTTTGTTCGGTGAGGATATTAGTTTTTTGATCTTAGAGAATATGGAAGAAAATGATATAGGCAGGATCAAAAGAACAAGATTTGAGAGCAAGGAGCAATGCGAACCACACAACTTCATAACTAGACATAGAGTAAGAGAGAGTGACAATGGCATTAATTGCTTTTTAAACGTGATAAAAGGAGGGGAAGTCATCTTGCAAACTGCTTTAATTGAGAGGAATACTAGTGAAAAACTTAAAAAGACAAAGAACCAATACTGATCTCAACAGATGATAAACTAACCTGCAAAGAAGTGCAATACTGAAATGAGAAGAATCTTTGTATTTAAAGAGAGAAAAAGCAACTCATACAAGTGAAGAAAAAAATATAGTACTGCATGAAATTTTTAAATCGGTGATTGTTATAAAATTCCCTACACACTTCTCAAAATCAAATTCAGAATAGTTAACTCACAGTTGTTCAATTACTTAACAATTTCTCTGCTATATTGTCCTTGATTAAAAATCTAAAAGAATGGTCCTTGCTCTGCAACTGATTCTCTATGAATAGCTTGGAGATCGAAGAAGCCATGTGTGCTGTCCTTTCAGATTAACACAAGGGCAAGTTCCCTCCACTTTTTTCATGGAAAAATATCAAAAGACACAAGCTTGATTAACAGTAGTTACTTGATTATTCTGCACATGAGAATTGCTATTCCTAGGGAAAATCAGCTAGTAAATAAATAATGCAGTAGGTGTGTTAATCAACTCATGAAGACTTATTACTCCAAAAAAAACTTCAAATTTCCACACTGTCAACACCTGTATCTTTTTAACTTTTACTTCTAAAAAAGTTTCATCATTGTTTCAGTTTGAAGATTCATAACATATGAAAACCAGCAGCGTTCCTACTCCAGTTAAAACCGCAGTAAAGGAAGGAAAAATCCATATAATTGTACTAACCTTTGATATCCGTAAAGATATTCAAGTGATCGTGGTCTGCAAAAATATTTTAATTTACATTTTTCATAAGGATATTTTTGGATTGAAAGGAATCACTTTCTGAATTTAATAAGTTTTAGCAGGCAGCACTAAATTCCTGCGAGTTTTTTTAATTAATTACGTCAGACAGTGGGGAACAAATAGAGCAGACATGTAGGTCATAAAATTTGAAACTTGAAGGATCTTATGTTCATAAGTGTGTTAAATTTTTCTATATGTGCTAGGTGTTAAAACTTAAAAGTAATTGAAAATGTATTTTGAATCATACATAATTTTTGTGAAACTCATCTATGTGGCAATGAGCATACATGACCCCTAGCGGAAAAATCCCATGTTTATATGAATTTTTGAATGATGCTCAAGTAGATCTATTTATGATTTGAAATACATATAAATATCACTACACACATTTTCAATCACGTGAATTAAGATGTATATGTGGAAAGAATAATTCAAATTATTTCAGGAAGCAATGGTTTGGCCCGTTCAAGTTTGTTCACTTGCGGATCAATGTTATGAAAAACACGCTTAAGCGCTAAATACATACACAACGTTTAATTTTTTGAAAAGGCAAAATGATTAAACGATGATCGTTTAAGCGTGCTTATATGCACCTTGCTAAAATTTAAGCGATGCTTAAGCAATATTTAGCAAAAATTTTTAAAAAAATAATAAAACAAATTAAGATTACAGCAAAAAAACCACATTCATAACAAAATTTTCTCATTTTCTATGTATGGATCGATTTGCATTAAGATATGAATATTTTACATAACAAATGTGCACACTTTGTACTCAACTCGAGTATGCTAACTTTTAATGAATAGAGAAAGTCAAAACCAACTGTTTAAACACTACAACAAAAACATCCTATTACAACATCATTTTTACAACGAGCAGAAATTAGCCATTGTAATAGTTAGCTATTACAACGGTTTTTTTAGGTCCGTTGTAACAGATACCGCTTTCCAACAAACTTTTCAACTTAACCGTTGTAACATACTCCTATTACAACGTTTTACGTATGCCCGTTGTAACATAAGCCTATTACAACGGTTTTTGCCTGTTGTAATAGATACTAGTTTTCATTCCTCCCTCCCCGTTGTAATAGATGCCTATTACAACACATTCTTTTGCCCGTTGTAATATATGTTAATTTTAACAAATTTTTATTCTAGTTGTAATAGTTACATTTTACAACATTTTTAGTTTACCCGTTGTAATAGATACCAATTTTCGACAACTCTTAATCAATTATCATTATCTTCGAATATTTTAGACGTCGTGGGAGGTTAAACCAGTATATTTTGATAGACTTATTTTCACTTTCTAGTTAATAGTACGTAATTATATACAAAGTTTTTCAAAATAAAATACAATGAGAATGTTTTAACAATGGATCATATAAAAAACTAACTATTCTAAAAAAAATTCAAAATTAAGAAATTTGGGTGTTATGTTAAATATTTTTTTTTACGTAATAATTTTTGCAGTTTTGTTAGATAACATTTTACAATAATTTTATTCAATAGAATAATATATTTATTATAGTTTTGACATAACTATTTTCTTATGTTCATGAGTAATTTTTGAACATGTGTTTGTTACAAAAAATATATTCTACAAATAGGAGCCCATTTTTGTACGTGTTATTTCGTTTCTGAAATCTTCATTCCGCGCTCTACGTGAAAATTTTCCCTCTGCCCGCTTCTTATCCTACCCCTTAACCACTTAAACTATATACCTTTATGTTTTCTTCTTTCTCCTAACTAGGGCAGACGAAATCCAAAAAGAATTATCTTCGTAGTCCAAGCCCAGGTGGTTGACGAATTCCAAGGCGGCGAAAAGCTTGGCGAACGAACTCCAAGGCGGCGAAAAGCTTGGCGAATGAACTCCAAGGCGAAATCGGTGATCAAATAAAGGATCAAATTTGGTGATTCAATTAGGGATCGAAATCGGTGAAAAGCGAAGAGGTATCTTACTTCAATATCTTTGTTCTATGTTATTTTAAATTACAGGCAGTTAGGGCTTGTGATTAGATTAGATTTGGATGAAAATCAATGTTGAGCAGCGTATGTAGTTAGGGCTTGTTTTTATGCTTACTGATAATTAGTAATTGATTCTGTATGATGCTTTGTGATACCATTTTTGAAGTTGAAATGAAGTTATTTAACCAGGTATAATAATGCATACACATATTTTACCAACAATATGCATGCACATAGAAAAGAAAAAAAAAGCTTGCTGTGATTTTAACAAAAGACTTTAGAGTGTCCTACTATTGTTGATATTCTTTAGGTTTTAAATTTAGGTTCATAAATTGCTAAAAGTACTTAAAAACTGCAGTGATTTTGTTTATATGGTGACAAGATAGCGATTCTATTTCTCTTTCGTGTTAAGGACAAATATACATCAAACTATCTCTTTCAATACTTGTTGTGTCCTACCGAAGTTGTTACTCAACTTATGTATTATAGTAGAATCATGTTGTAATTTGACATCAACTAATAGCATCTTTTATTACTTGTGCACACAAATTTTTATTGCTGTTGAATTATGTAGGAACAAAAAGTAAAATTGTTTAAGGCTTTCTAACTGTCTAGTATCTTTCATTGGATTTGTGTTAAAAGTAGCCCAGAAATTTAATGAATTTAATTGATTTAAACTGTATGGTAAAAGTACGATATCATTTTATTATGTTATAACAAATGAGATATTTGCAGTATGACCTTACAAGGAACAATAGATTCCTGTTTCAATCCATACGACCAAATAAAAAACAGTAAATCAAGAAACAAGTAGGAGGAGGAGCTCAGCAGTCTGTTAACTCACTTATAGTAAGCTAAACTACATGAAAATATCAAATATGTATACCCAATAAACTAATATTCTATATAATTCTTACTCAATTTGCACATTCCATATTCACCATTAAAAAATAATATGAAAAATGAACACTCCATCTCAAAGTTCTAGTCAATGTTAAAAAATATTATACTCTTAAAAAATTCAATACATAGTGTACTCAAAAAATGGACTCCTATTTGTAAAGTCTAGCCATCCTTGTAGGAAAGAGTTTCAATACATAGTATACTCTTAAAAAATTCAATACACCGATTGTAATTCCTTATGTACACATATTTTGCCCACAGCCACCTTATGTTACAACAGTGTATTCCTTACCTCATAATGTTGTAGTTCTTTTACTGTTTTATTTGTATTGTACCCTCTTGTTGAAATAATTTAGCTTGCTTCCTTGTGTAATTCCTTGGTTCATAGCTACCTTGGTGGTAGTAATAGTTCAGTAAAAGTACCATTCATAAATACATATGATTAGAGGAATACCTATAGAGATATTCCATCATGAGAAAGACTCGTATTTTTTGTTGGGCATAAAGTCTTTTCAGTAGGTTCTAACATTAGAGGATTATCAAGATGGACAAAGTGTAACGGATCGGGTTTTGCCCGTTCGAAAATCAACATCCGTACTTCACATTGTACTAGAATGCCGCAGATTCGACCGTTCAAATCCGATTCGCCGGAGCTATAACACAATTAAGTAAATAACACAGCGGAAGAAAAGAATATAGATATACAACAGATATCAATATACATCATAGATATGATACAAGAAATAGCAGCGGAAAATAACAGCAAATGAAAGAGATCTCCAAATGATCTTCAGACAAGAATGAATCCACAACTCCAAGATAAGCAACTCCGATGAATGAACTAGCTCCAGATAATCTACTAAACCTGAATATCTGAAAAGAAACCCAACTCTAGACTGCTCGTGTGGAAAATTATGAGCACCCAGAGTTTAGGAAAGGAACAATAAACTCCGGATCAGTCATGGGACTGGTGTGAGCAACAAAAACAGTTTATCTTTAAACAAACACAAAAGGTTTTAAACATTGAAATCCGCAATGCTTTTGGAAAATGAAACTACCATAAGGCCTCCCGCCACACACACAATGCAAACGCAGAATTGGAGGAGATTTCTCCTTATGATAGTCAAACATGCTTACTACGCAAATCATGGATATTATTACTAGTGCATAGTGCAGAAAACATTTCGAAAGTATAATATTAATCTTAGCCAGCATACGACCAGTATCGTATGCCTACTATAGCTACCATGTTCAATAGCAGGTTACCACCACATTCCATGGCAGGTAATACAACTAAAACCGTACAAGTTCGTATTGTTTCTTTGGATTTTCCAACAAATGGTCAGGCTAAGGAACTTCCTTCCGCCGCATGGGATCGCCTCTGGCTGGACGTCCCGAGAGACAAACTGCTCTCTGCCAACAAGGCCGGGTTACCCCTGTAACAGGTAACTCACGAATATGTCATCACCCAGTCCTTTGGGACCTTTATCCGAGCGCTCGATATCCAACATCACACATCATAAAGAAAGTGTATCCACATGAGTAAGTATCTGGGCTCCATACCATAATACCACCTCTTTCCAGAAGGAAATGACATACCCTAAAGGGCGCGACCCTCATAACCTTGCCGCAACATTCCTGTTTCGACCATTTCCGGTTTGTGAGGTCCTGACGAAGTCTCGTCCACAAAGCTACGCTTTTTCAAAAAGCCACGCTTTGGGTCAACAGATGATCAACCTATGATCACAAAGATAAATGATCAAACAAATGATCACATCACAAATGATCAAACACTGATCATCACACAGCAACACTTAGCATGCCACATTACCAAATTGGGAATATATCGCTGATAACTTCAACTACATAACCTCTGAGCTCGTACGTCTCAGAGAAGGGTGTTAAGCTAAGAGAATAAATTCTCCGCCACCAACAGAAATGTATTTGAAAGAAATCGGCTTTATATCTCAAAGTGTAATGTCAGACATACAATCCATACAAGTCTGTTCCGGGATCGAACAGAACCGAAGGCACTTCTCACGAAGCCCTTGCAAATCCGGATAATTTCCAATCACGTCCGGACTTCCCGTCACTAAGGATGATAAAACCTCTATATCGGGTATCAGCCGATGCAGAGTAACTCGACGGTAATCCTTCCGTTTTCAAAAATATCTGGTCTTCAAATGCTATCCATATCGACGTATCACATATTCGGAATGGGTTATACGACCCAAAGGTCCTCTCCCGGCTAAACCGAATAGTGAGCGTAATATTTAAAAAAATATGGATATTGGGATTTCAATTAAGTCACAACTTATCACCCAAAACTTCCTTTTCAAATGGTTTAACAAATTACCATTTTAAATCTTTAAACAAAAAGATTCAACCTTTACGGTTTAAACAGTTTCCACATTTAAATCTTTTAAATAAAAGATTCATTCACAGATTTTCCAAATTAATTTCCATTTCAATTTAACTCGTTAAATCTTTAAATCAAAGATTTAACTTATAGCTTCCAAAACAATTCCATTTCAAATGGTTTAAACAAATCATCATTTTAAATCTGTTAAAAATAAACAGATTCAATTCATAGCTTTCAAAAACAATCCATTCTTAACTTGGAAAACCATTTTCACTTCAATATTGAAATTCCTTTAATTAAACTGGAATTTCATTTCTTATCTGAAAGCTTTTATTCTTTTAAAACAACAGTTTCATTTCAGAAAATCCGATTCATTCATACGAGTGGAAATCCTTGGGTTAAATCCAAATTCTCAAAATTATACTTTTAAATGGTTTAAATTCAGATAAACACATTTATAACATTTTCAATCCCTAGTTTCAAATCATAGGATTCAATTTCAAACTTGAATTCAAATTTAAATCAAATTATTTAAATTTTCAAAACTCGATTAAGTTATTCAAAATAACTTTTATCTTTGAAATTCCATTTCAAAAGCTTTTCACTTTAAACCCGAATTTCTAATTTCAAAATCAATTGAAATTAAAATCCCAATTTCAAAAACATCAGATTTAAATTATCTGTGACTTAACCGATTTCCACGTGAAATCCATATTTGTGTGTGTAAAAGTGTAGTCCGGGGGTTTAACACACAATAGTGCACAACATCAATCATCACAGATCTATCGATAAGCGGTATAATCGATAACGCTTATCTTCATTCACAAATTTATAGATAAAATAAATTTATCGGCCACAAAGATTTACTATTATAATTCGATGTTGGTTTCGGATAACCAACTGGAATCCGACTCCCTGTCGCATCGAAATTCAAGTGCCGTTTTATGGGCCATGGGGTTTCATATTCACAAAGTAATATATCACAGAAATAGAAATCACAGCTAAGTAAATTAAAGATCACAGCATACATCAGGGTATATCACAAAGTATCACAATCAGGGATATCAAACAATCAAATTAATAGAATCCAAATATTCATAAGTAAGGTCAGATTTTATTATCTGATAAATTTAAATCAGATAAATTTCTTATGAATAAATTACTAATCCTGGTTAATTAACATTAACTAATTACAATTTCATTTTAATTAATTAACCTTTAATTATTAATTAATCAACCTTAATTAATAAATCAATTAACCCTTAATTGATTATTCTTAAATTATTAAGTAGTTATAAATCATTAATTACCATTTAATCTTTAATTAATAAACTTTGTAATTAATCATTATTAACAATGTGAATTAACTTCACTTTTAAGTTAATATTAAAAACATTTCTTATTTACTTCTTAATTTCATTGTTAGGTTTTATAAACATTTAATAATATATGTTTAAAACAATTTAAACTTAAAAACTTTCTTTTATTTCGAGACTAAGATTCAGATTTAGAGTTGAATCAGATTTAAGCCTTTGATTTAAAACTTCACTTACATTTTAAATCTTCATAAAAATTCAAATCATTTGAACATTTAAGATTGTTAAACAATTTAAATATTTTTTTTAAAAACTTTATTTTATTTCAAACCAAGATTCAAACTAACTTGAATCAGATTTAACTGGGAATTTAAAACTTGTTTTAAATCCTTCTTTACACTTTAAAAATCCAGTTTTAAATGTTGAACAAAATGCTACAGGTATGAAACCTGTAACACACGCATATGACTCGAGCCATCTCAATCTGCTTCGAGTCACAGACCCAAATCCTTCGAGCCAACCTCCCATCTACTCGAGTAAAACTCGAATGCAACCATCTGCCCAAACCAACGAATCAACATCACCAGAAACGTGCACAGGGCACGTGCACAACGTCTCGTCGACACTATGGTGAACCTTGTCTCCTCCGGCGAGTCACGAGCCATCTCTCCAGTCGAAGGTACAGATCAAATCGACATCACCCGTTCTGAATCGAATTCGAGGAATACATTCAAACCTGGAAAAATTCGAAGGCAACATCACCCCAAAACCTGACAACGCCGACTGCTTGCCGCTCCGACCACCATTCGCCACCAAACTCCGGCCATAGCGTCATCAATCTTCCCTCTACCTCCACACGAAACCGCGTGACACTCGATCCACCATCGGCGTAGAACGAATCGAAAACATCACCCTTCCCAAACTAGGTCACCAGACTTCGAATGCCTTCTGCCGCCACCATGGTCATCGGTCGACCAGTTCACTATTTTTCCACAAACCCCTGATCACTCCTCTACCTCCAGACCAAACCTCGACACCTCCGGTCAACCACAACGATCACGGCAACTCAAAATGCTTGAAACAGTGAAACTGGAACTGCTCTTCAACCCAAGCTTTAAAAATCGTAAAACTTGTTTTAAAAATCTTGATTTTGTATGATGTTTCACTCTATACCCTTGAATCCCTTAAACCAGAAATTTATTTTTGAACATATTCAAAGTTGAATGTTGTTTTCTTGATTTCCAGAGGCCATATAGTTTGTTTCGACTTAAATAAAATCTTAATACTTCGATTATAGTTAAACAAACAAAATTTGTTTACACCCTAAGTTCAAACAATAACTAGATCAAGAGAGGAAGCCTTATCTACATATTTACAAAAACAACAGGGGACAGACTAACAAAGTAACAATGAACACATATACACAGATTGCAAAACCACATACATACAATATACATTCATCACAGAGAAAAGCATACTCGATATTTACTTAAGTTATAACATTTTAAATAAAGTGTTACTCACCTTTGTTTCCAGAGTTTCAGATTTAAGTTGAAGTTGTAGTCTTTTAAGTTGAAGATGAAATCTGGTTTTGAACTTGATAGCTGAAGCTTCCTCTTGATCTCAGACTTTGGATAAATTGTTTTGATGCTTTAAAGTTAATGTTTGTTTGAATATGAGATGATATTGCTTTAGTTTTCTACTCAGTTTTGAGAATAAACGAACTGAAATGAGGTTGGTTGATGTATAGAAAGGAAGAGTACTGGTGATATTATTTTGCTTGTACAACATGATACAATTTTCTTCTCTAGTACAATTATAAGCAGGGATTTTTATTTGTTTGGGTCAGTGATCTTTCTTATGTGGTGGCTGAAATAATCCCTACTATTTCGGCTGAGATGATAAGTTATTGTGTACTAAGATATTGGCATTAATTGCCTTGTACCACTTGTATTTTATTTTTGTTTTAATTCTATGTTATACATTGCATTAGCAAGAATCTGGTGGCTTCTATTTTGTAGGCTTACAAAGATACTTTTATACTTATTTTCTTTGCCTTTTTGTATCAAAATTTGTTTGTTTTATTACTTGGTATTATTTCGTATTGATTTTTCTAAGATACATATATTTACTTCAGATTGAATAAAACTATGTATATATATATTTATCATATATATTTGTATTATTTGTTTCATATTCGTCTACATATATTTCTTTACTTTGCTATTTGCTTGGCGTTTATACTTACCTGCATATCCTGTTTATTTATTACTCTTTTATTTTAAGATTTTATTTCAAATCAAATATGTATATTATTTCAAATTTACTCATCTAAGCTCAAATACATACCTTTTCACAAATATACATATTTTCAAATTCATATAACTTTATATATTTTCCAAGTTGAATCGGGGAAACTCGCTCCCATTTATAATCAATTTTACAATTTTTATTAAAAAATTAATTTAATTATCAATTTAAATTCATAAGAAATCTGGGGTCGTTACAAACTTCCCCCCTTAAAAGAATTTCGTCCTCGAAATTCACAGGCACGAAAACAAAGACAGATGAAGAATGTTTCATCTAATCAAACTGAACATTTATTCTGCATTTGGCTTACCAAATCAGAATATCTAAATCAGATACGAGAACGAATCTGTTTAACAATCAACAAAATACTCGGGTTATCCAGATCTACGAAATACGGAGTGATATCGGTTAGTTCGAAAGGATAACTAACCATCCGTAGAATATACTAGGTCCCAAAGAATAGATAGATATATGGATACGATTTCCTAAATTTTTAGTTTAGAAACTAAATTATACCTATCAACCATAGCAACAAAGCAACCAATTCATCCAAACAAACAATTTTGGCTCAGTTGGAGTTTATGTCCCATTTTTATATATCGAATTTATTCCTGGATCTATCAGGAACCATCGAAGAATTAAGGAAAAGATGCTGAACAAAGAGATCGATAGAGAAAAGATAGCTTCCTTGTTGTTACAGAGTATTGACCATTTCATAGTGGTATCCCCCTGTCCTCTATCTCATCCTCTTCTTTCACTCATACTTACTATCAGTGGATAGCAAGAGAATTTACTGAGGCATTCGGACGGATATCTGAGAATTACTCATTCTAGAGTTTACTTCACTCTATCTCTAATGAGCTACTTAACGTGTTATACTCCTGAGCTAAAGTTCAACCTTAGCTCTGATACCACGTGTGACGGATCGGGTTTTGCCCGTTCGAAAATCAACATCCGTACTTCACATTGTACTAGAATGCCGCAGATTCGACCGTTCAAATCCGATTCGCCGGAGCTATAACACAATTAAGTAAATAACACAGCGGAAGAAAAGAATATAGATATACAACAGATATCAATATACATCAGAGATATGATACAAGAAATAGCAGCGGAAAATAACAGCAAATGAAAGAGATCTCCAAATGATCTTCAGACAAGAATGAATCCACAACTCCAAGATAAGCAACTCCGATGAATGAACTAGCTCCAGATAATCTACTAAACCTGAATATCTGAAAAGAAACCCAACTCTAGACTGCTCGTGTGGAAAATTATGAGCACCCAGAGTTTAGGAAAGGAACAATAAACTCCGAATCAGTCATGGGACTGGTGTGAGCAACAAAAACAGTTTATCTTTAAACAAACACAAAAGGTTTTAAACATTGAAATCCGCAATGCTTTTGGAAAATGAAACTACCATAAGGCCTCCCGCCACACACACAATGCAAACGCAGAATTGGAGGAGATTTCTCCTTATGATAGTCAAACATGCTTACTACGTAAATCATGGATATTATTACTAGTGCATAGTGCAGAAAACATTTCGAAAGTATAATATTAATCTTAGCCAGCATACGACCAGTATCGTATGCCTACTATAGCTACCATGTTCAATAGCAGGTTACCACCACATTCCATGGCAGGTAATACAACTAAAACCGTACAAGTTCGTATTGTTTCTTTGGATTTTCCAACAAATGGTCAGGCTAAGGAACTTCCTTCCGCCGCATGGGATCGCCTCTGGCTGGACGTCCCGAGAGACAAACTGCTCTCTGCCAACAAGGCCGGGTTACCCCTGTAACAGGTAACTCACGAATATGTCATCACCCGGTCCTTTGGGACCTTTATCCGAGCGCTCGATATCCAACATCACACATCATAAAGAAAGTGTATCCACATGAGTAAGTATCTGGGCTCCATACCATAATACCACCCCTTTCCAGAAGGAAATGACATACCCTAAAGGGCGCGACCCTCATAACCTTGCCGCAACATTCCTGTTTCGACCATTTCCGGTTTGTGAGGTCCTGACGAAGTCTCGTCCACAAAGCTACGCTTTTTCAAAAAGCCACGCTTTGGGTCAACAGATGATCAACCTATGATCACAAAGATAAATGATCAAACAAATGATCACATCACAAATGATCAAACACTGATCATCACACAGCAACACTTAGCATGCCACATTACCAAATTGGGAATATATCGCTGATAACTTCAACTACATAACCTCTGAGCTCGTACGTCTCAGAGAAGGGTGTTAAGCTAAGAGAATAAATTCTCCGCCACCAACAGAAATGTATTTGAAAGAAATCGGCTTTATATCTCAAAGTGTAATGTCAGACATACAATCCATACAAGTCTGTTCCGGGATCGAACAGAACCGAAGGCACTTCTCACGAAGCCCTTGCAAATCCGGATAATTTCCAATCACGTCCGGACTTCCCGTCACTAAGGATGATAAAACCTCTATATCGGGGATCAGCCGATGCAGAGTAACTCGACGGTAATCCTTCCGTTTTCAAAAATATCCGGTCTTCAACACCGGTCTTCAAATGCTATCCATATCGACGTATCACATATTCGGAATGGGTTATACGACCCAAAGGTCCTCTCCCGGCTAAACCGAATAGTGAGCGTAATATTTAAAAACATATGGATATTGGGATTTCAATTAAGTCACAACTTATCACCCAAAACTTCCTTTTCAAATGGTTTAACAAATTACCATTTTAAATCTTTAAACAAAAAGATTCAACCTTTACGGTTTAAACAGTTTCCACATTTAAATCTTTTAAATAAAAGATTCATTCACAGATTTTCCAAATTAATTTCCATTTCAATTTAACTCGTTAAATCTTTAAATCAAAGATTTAACTTATAGCTTCCAAAACAATTCCATTTCAAATGGTTTAAACAAATCATCATTTTAAATCTGTTAAAAATAAACAGATTCAATTCATAGCTTTCAAAAACAATCCATTCTTAACTTGGAAAACCATTTTCACTTCAATATTGAAATTCCTTTAATTAAACTGGAATTTCATTTCTTATCTGAAAGCTTTTATTCTTTTAAAACAACAGTTTCATTTCAGAAAATCCGATTCATTCATACGAGTGGAAATCCTTGGGTTAAATCCAAATTCTCAAAATTATACTTTTAAATGGTTTAAATTCAGATAAACACATTTATAACATTTTCAATCCCTAGTTTCAAATCATAGGATTCAATTTCAAACTTGAATTCAAATTTAAATCAAATTATTTAAATTTTCAAAACTCGATTAAGTTATTCAAAATAACTTTTATCTTTGAAATTCCATTTCAAAAGCTTTTCACTTTAAACCCGAATTTCTAATTTCAAAATCAATTGAAATTAAAATCCCAATTTCAAAAACATCAGATTTAAATTATCTGTGACTTAACCGATTTCCACGTGAAATCCATATTTGTGTGTGTAAAAGTGTAGTCCGGGGGTTTAACACACAATAGTGCACAACATCAATCATCACAGATCTATCGATAAGCGGTATAATCGATAACGCTTATCTTCATTCACAAATTTATAGATAAAATAAATTTATCGGCCACAAAGATTTACTATTATAATTCGATGTTGGTTTCGGATAACCAACTGGAATCCGACTCCCTGTCGCATCGAAATTCAAGTGCCGTTTTATGGGCCATGGGGTTTCATATTCACAAAGTAATATATCACAGAAATAGAAATCACAGCTAAGTAAATTACAGATCACAGCATACATCAGGGTATATCACAAAGTATCACAATCAGGGATATCAAACAATCAAATTAATAGAATCCAAATATTCATAAGTAAGGTCAGATTTTATTATCTGATAAATTTAAATCAGATAAATTTCTTATGAATAAATTACTAATCCTGGTTAATTAACATTAACTAATTACAATTTCATTTTAATTAATTAACCTTTAATTATTAATTAATCAACCTTAATTAATAAATCAATTAACCCTTAATTGATTATTCTTAAATTATTAAGTAGTTATAAATCATTAATTACCATTTAATCTTTAATTAATAAACTTTGTAATTAATCATTATTAACAATGTGAATTAACTTCACTTTTAAGTTAATATTAAAAACATTTCTTATTTACTTCTTAATTTCATTGTTAGGTTTTATAAACATTTAATAATATATGTTTAAAACAATTTAAACTTAAAAACTTTCTTTTATTTCGAGACTAAGATTCAGATTTAGAGTTGAATCAGATTTAAGCCTTTGATTTAAAACTTCACTTACATTTTAAATCTTCATAAAAATTCAAATCATTTGAACATTTAAGATTGTTAAACAATTTAAATATTTTTTTTAAAAACTTTATTTTATTTCAAACCAAGATTCAAACTAACTTGAATCAGATTTAACTGGGAATTTAAAACTTGTTTTAAATCCTTCTTTACACTTTAAAAATCCAGTTTTAAATGTTGAACAAAATGCTACAGGTATGAAACCTGTAACACACGCATATGACTCGAGCCATCTCAATCTGCTTCGAGTCACAGACCCAAATCCTTCGAGCCAACCTCCCATCTACTCGAGTAAAACTCGAATGCAACCATCTACCCAAACCAACGAATCAACATCACCAGAAACGTGCACAGGGCACGTGCACAGCGTCTCATCGACACTATGGTGAACCTCGTCTCCTCCGGCGAGTCACGAGCCATCTCTCCAGTCGAAGGTACAGATCAAATCGACATCACCCGTTCTGAATCGAATTCGAGGAATACATTCAAACCTGGAAAAATTCGAAGGCAACATCACCCCAAAACCTGACAACGCCGACTGCTCGCCGCTCCGACCACCATTCGCCACCAAACTCCGGCCATAGCGTCATCAATCTTCCCTCTACCTCCACACGAAACCGCATGACACTCGATCCACCATCGGCGTAGAACGAATCGAAAACATCAGCCCTTCCCAAACTAGGTCACCAGTGTTAATCCCTTTATTTCAGCGACCTAAAACTTCGCGACCTAAGAGAAGTTTGCAACCTAACTCATTGAAGTAGCCCAGCGACCTACGACCTAAGGAAGTCCACGACCTAAGGTTTCAGAAAAGCTTGCGACCTAAGATCCAGAAGGACTTCGCGACCTAACTGTAAGGAAGCTTTGCGACCTAAGGACTTAAGAGACTTTGCGACCTAAGATCCAGAAAGCTTCGCGACCTAAGAGCAGAAGCCTTACGACCTAGCAACTGAAGAGAGCTTACGACCTAAAAGTTTTAACGAGTTAGCGGACTATAACCTATAGCGTCTTACGACTTAACAAGTTTACGACTCAAGGGATCTACGACTTAAGAAGAGCTCCGACTTAATAGCTTGCGAGTTAAAAGGTTGACGACCTACGACCTAAGAACATGGCGACCTAAAGAATGTCGCGACCTAACTGTTAAAGGAGGCTCTGCGACCTAGGGGAGTCTGCGACCTAACTATCAGAAGACCTTGCGACCTAAAGACTTAAGAAAGGTCTGCGACCTAGCTACAGGAAAGGTTTGCGACCTAAGGACTTGGGAGAAGTTTGCGACCTAAGAGGCTAACGAGTTAGGGCTTCAACGACCTAGAGCTCCCACGGCTATCTCTTAACTCGCCTGCGACCTACCACTTAATCAAATAAAGCCAAGCACTGCTTCACCAGCTAATCTTTTAAGCCGCAAGGAGACTGCGACCTAGCTTAGGTCGCTCGCGACCTACGACTTAACTAAGGTCGTACGCGACCTAAGACTTAGGCGAATTTTCTGAATCCAAATCAGCTCCTATAAATACCCCACCACTTCCAACATGAGGGGGACTTTTGGCAAATCATTTCTACAGCGCTGTTACTCCATCGAACTCTTCATTCATTCAGCAATCAAGGATCCTTCAAGCATTCGTGACACTACAACAAGCTTCGAGAGAAATTCCTTACATCCGACATGGATTCATCGAGTTTCACCGTCGAAGATTGAGCTAGTAGTCAAGATTGTTTCTTGTGATCGAATTGTACTGTTTCTTGAAGAGATTTGTATCAAATTGTAACCGAATCAGCAATAAGAGACTATAAAGTGGACGTAGGCTCAATTACGGGCCGAACCACTATAAATCTGTTGTTCATTTACTGCATTTCTGCTATTTTCCTGCTTGATTTCTGTTCCCGTCACACGGGTGGTGCTTTCACAATCCTATTACACACACCGGGTGTTAGCGTTCACTTTTTACCGTTAACATTTTGGTGCTTTCACTGAGAATTGAACTCAAGCGATCATCCACCACTGCTTCGCAAAGACTCATAAAAAGAACCTCTCTTAAAAACCAGATCCGAAATAATGGCTCCTGGAAGAAGAGGTAGACCTATCAGATCCGGAAATGCTCACGAAGGGACTTCCGCTTCCCCAACAACAGACCAAGCAACTCCAACCGTTGGAGTCACCAGGGCTGAATTGGATGACGCAGTTTCTGGATTATACCAACAAATTGAAACTCAAAATGCTTTGATGATGGATAGAATAACTGCCCTGCTCGGGGCAAATCGTCAACCAGAAAACCATCAAACCACCCTTCCTGAAATGCCACCTTTCCAAGCTGATGGTTCTATGCCGCAACCAACTTGTCATGAACATATGCCCGGGCAAACTTCCGAGGGAAGAACCGGTGCTTGTCCGGAGGTGTCTTTGAACAATAAAGAATACCTGTCTGAAATGGTTGGCCGCATCATGAAAGAGAGCATGTAAAGGGAAGAGGATGAGGCTGACTGGGGATTTGCGCCAAGCAGAACTCCGTTTACTGAAAGGATCCTGAGAGCGGAATTCCTAAGGAAATTTGCACCTCCTACTATCCAAGCCTATAGGGGAACCACTGACCCTAATCATTTCCTTTACAAATATGATTGGCATATGACCGGTGCAAGAGCATCAGACGAGATCAAGTGTCGATACTTTCCAGTATACCTGGAAGGTGTGGCTTTACTTTGGTTCACAAAGCTTCCAGTTCGGTCTGTAGATAAGTTCTCCGACTTAACGCAAAAGTTCAAAGAACAGTTCAGATTGTATGCTTCAAAAGCTAAGGATATAATGTCACTGTCTAACCTTGAACAAGCGCCCGGAGAATCAATCAAATCTTTCTTGAGCCGTTTCAATATAGCTTTAGCCGAAGTAGAAAATGCGGAACCACGTATGATCCTGACTTATTTGATGCGAGCCATTGATAAATCGAGTAAATTTGGAATATGGCTAAAAATGAAGGAACCGAACTCACTTGATAAATTCTATAAAAAGGCCGACGAGTTCGTTCGCCTTGAAAGCCTTTCTACGACGTCGAAGGTGGTTGCTGCCCAAACTAATAACAACAGTGTCCCATCTAAGAAAAGAGAATCTGAAAGTCAGAAAAGGGAGAATGAAGGAGGAAAGAGCCAGGGAAATGAAAAGAAACCTCGCCGCTTTAATTCTTCGGATTATACTCCTTTAACTGATACACCAAGAAATATCTTTTTTGCAACAAAAGACGTTGTCCGGTATCCTAAGCCACCTTAGATGACGAAAGGTGCAAAGAGTAATGGAAAATTCTGCCAATTTCACAATCAACCTGGCCATGACACTGACCAATGTCGCCAGTTAAAGAAAGTGATTGAAGAATTGCTGGAACAAGGTAAACTCCAACAATACGTTAAGAGAAACGGAGTCGATCCAACCTCATCCACCCGGGATCAACAACACCCTACCCATCAATCCGATTCTCACAACAACACTGCAGTGCAAGATTCAGAAAAGCTTGTCATTAATGCTATCACAGGGGGACCATACCCAGCAAGCAGAAGTTGGGATGACTATTAATTACCCACAAAACTGCGACTGGGGCATCTCTCACTTTCTCTGGCATAAAAATCCAAAAGCTATGAATCAAGCACAAATGGAAATCCAGCTTGGATATTCTGAAACAACAATAACTAGCATTCATTCTTTACTTAACAGCATTGCTTGAATTTGCAAAGATAATGATGGATGTGTAACTTCTTCATTGTAAACCGTTGAGAAATCAGCGTGACTCAATAATGAAAAACTATGCATTCTGTGTTTTCTATTATAAAATGCCTGTTATATTTCGATGTGTAAAGACTCTAAATGTATTGCTAAAATGTCGATCTAATACTGCAGGTCATTAAAGCAAAGCCCACCCATCGCAAAGCTAAGCGAGCCTTACAAATCGTTTATTAAAGCAAATTTCAAGCGACAAAAATTCCAAACTCATATCCCATACAAGAGGAACTTCACATAAAAAGTTGACGGCTCCACTGTGTCAAGCCCTCGTTAACTGGTTGCGATCGTTGATATAAAAAGGCATCCAACCAAATAACTTGCATTTACTCTGTGGAGTCATTCAACGGTGAAGTCTACTTCTTCGGATAAAGCAATTTACTTGCAAAAGAAAGGAAGACGCGCTTGGAAACAATGATAAAGGATCGCAGATTGGTGGATGATGATACAACATGAGCAGGCAAACATGGAAGCAGCCAAAGGGAGGTATGCCTCTCAACAGGAAAGCAGGTAGATCCACTAAAAGGATACCTTCCCAAGCAGAAGGAATAAGACCCTCGCTAACTGATTGTGATGCATCCGATCAGGCAGCTTGTGTCCATCCCATGGATCTACTTGCCCCTAAGACGCAACCTTCCTGGCACACCAACCAAAGCCCTTTAACGAGGCACGCCAATAAATGGGAGTGCTTTATCCAATCAAAAAGATTGGTAGGACCACCAAAGGGGCACCTCGTTAATTGATTGCGATCGTTGGTACAAACAAACATCCAATCAAGCAACTTGCGCCTGTCCCGTGGACCCCTCCGACCATGAGAAAGTAACTTCCAGGCAATCACAAGCCCTCTTCGGAGGCACAAGCCATTTTCGGAGGCAAAAGCCCTTTTCGGAGGCACATTTCACCCGTGTAGAAGTGCAAAATGCTTCTCTTCGGAGACCCACTTCACCAGTGATGAAATACTAAAAAGCCCTCTAGCGAGGCACGCCAATAAATGGGAATGCTTTACTCAATCAAAAAGATTGGTAGGACCACCGAAGGGGCACTTCGTTAATTGATTGTGATCATTTGCACAAACAAACATCCAATCAAGCAACTTGCGCCTGTCCCGTGGACCCCTCCAACCATGAGAAAGTAACTTCCAGGCAAGCACAAGCCCTCTTCGGAGGCACAAGCCCTCTTCGGAGGCAAAAGCCCTTTTCGGAGGCACATTTCACCCGTGTAGAAGTGCAAAACTGCTTCTCTTCGGAGACCAAAATTGCTTCTCTTCAGAGACCAAAAGACCTCTTCAGAGGCGTACTTCACCTTGCTTGAAGTACCAAAAATAAACCCTTTACTGGGGCATAAAATCAAAACCTTCTTCAGAAGCTCATTTCATTGTACAGGAAAATTCACTTTCAAACAAATAAAAGTGATCATTCCCAGAAGTCGAAATGTTCTTCAGGAATAAAAAGAAAATAAAAATTTCTCCAAAGACAAGATATACTCTATTAAAAAGCAGAATAATTCTTCCCTGAAAAAGTGGAAAGTTATTCTCTAAAATAAGAGTATCGGTCTTGTGAAAGCAAGAAATGTTACAATATACTTGTGGTATGGGGGCAACATTATACAATTCAGTTACAGTAATAAAAGTAATATACAAGCGACATACCACAAGTTCATTGCAATATCACGTAATAAAGATGTGGAGTAAATGCATTCTTGAAACACAGACAAAAAGTTTGTACAAATAAAAAGAATCGTTTACTCTACACTTCAAATGAAAAACAGATGTATTCCTACATACACAAGGATTTGTACAAGAAAAATATCTATTTCAACACTATGAGAAATTTTTTACATTGTACAGGTTACAAAAAGAAGCGGAGACCGGTATCCGCACAATCCCCGGTCAATACAAAAAGCAGAAAATGCAAAATCAAACTCATTTCCCCTTCTTCCCACCCTTGGAGCTTTTACCCGGCCTGGTAATTAGCTTCGTAGGCCGTATCGGAGAAGAAGGAGAAAGAGACTCAGCCGGATCAATCTCTGCCTCATCCCCAGCAGCAGAAGAACTCTTCTTTCCTTTCTTCGAAACCACACGTTTCCCCTTCTTCTTGGAAGAAGACTCACTCCCCGGAGCAAGAAATGTAGAAAGCTTTGTGTCATAATCAAAAGACTGCTCCGGGGTCTTCTCGCTATCTTTCAGATATTCTGCTTTCTGTTCCTCGGAAGCAGATGGTTCGTCCAAACCTTGAAGGGCTGCTATTGGTTCTTCCTGTGAACTTGGTTGAGAAACTGGAAGAGGTATAACTTGAGGAGGAGGAGGAACGACAGCTGAAGAAGGAAGAATTGGTGCAGTTTCCGGCACGACTGCTGCATAATAAAAGAAATCAAAATTAGTATTCTCCGAGAAAAAAGAAGACCGTGAATCGTCAAGGTTACCTGGAGAAGCCGGTTTGGCGAGGTCAATCTCAAATTCCCGAGCCTGAAAATCCTTCATTGCCTCTTCTTCTGTAGGAGTGGTCACAACTGGATGTGAAGGATGAGAGCTGGAATCCATAATGTTTGCATCAGCCGAAGTGGAAGTATGAACAGGGGCAGTTAAAAGAGCTTCCTCTTTTGAGAGCTCTTCTCCCAGTGATTCAGCCCGTGCTTTAGCAAGCTGCTCCTTCCCTCTAACCAGAGCGGCGCGAGCCTCATCATCAAGATAGCGAGCCTCAAATTTTGCTTCCTCAAATTTTGCTTCATCATAGCCGGCACCTTTAAACATATCAAGTGCGGCCTCCCACACTTCCGCCAGAGTGATTTCATAATCTGGACCCAGAAAAGCAAGGCTCCCACGACCCAGAACGCAGTGTAAATAAAAGTCGAATAAGGTAGAACTGATGTTTGCTTTCGTTGCCTCATGTGATTGTTCAGCTGCTTCTTTTTCGGCAACGGCAGCAACCCTACCAGTAATGGCCTCATCACGAGCTGCCTCAGCTTTAGCGAGTCGAGACTTTAATAACTCAATCTCCACGTTCTGGGAGGTGACTTTTTCCCGCAGTTCGGCGTTTTCTGCGCGATACTTCTCATTAACATGCTGTTCGGCGGCAAGCTTCATTTCTACATCTCTTTGTGCAGCATGTGCGTCCCGCACTTGCTTCTGAAAAACTTCTTCTTTTTGAGTATATGATGCAGAAGAAGAAGCGAGATTTTCCTTAAGCTGCTTAACTTCAGACGCAAGCCTTGTATTGTCGTCTGCAATACTCGTCATCTCCGCGTCATGCTGCTTACGCCATTTGTCCCACTCAGATTTATCATTCTCCATGGTCATCATCGCCTCAAGGTTCATATGGTTGACCCTTTGAAGTTCATCAACCAACTTCTGCCATCCAGACATTCTTTCAATATCAAGCTTGACAGCATCGACATTTCTCAGCATTGCCTGCTTATCAATGGGAACCAGATCTAAGTCAAAACGGACTCCTCTTAGACACCAATTCGGAAATCAGCTCTGAAGCGTTGGAGGGCCGTCTTTAACTTGATATTGTGGCCTGTTAATGATGGTTTGAATATCAGATTCCTTTAGAGGAGGAGAACCGGCCGGAATGTCAGAAGAAGTGGGAGCCTTAGTCTTCTCAGAAATAGCAGACGCGTCACTTGGCTTAGACCGTTTGCTCGATTCATCAGTAATATGAGTCTTCCCTTTGTCATCGTAGGACTTTCGCTTATGAGAATCGTAAGTTCTGTAAGAAGAATCATATCGGTCAGCATCTCTCCTTCTCTGCCGCTGCTCGTAATCCCATTTTTCTTGAGCCTTCCTTTGGGCCCGTTCCTCATCTGTCTCTCTCTGGTCGTCAAGATATTTCCTAAAGTCATAGGATCCGCGACCTCCATGGCGCTGAAATGAGTCATAATATGAGCCGGAGCGCCCCATCGGAGAATCTGAAAACGGAAAAGAAGTAAAGTTTAGAAATCTCCAGAAAGAAAGAGTAAATGCTCATAAGTGCAGAAAATCCTAAGTGTGTGCGGCGTGCGAACTACGTGCGTCAAACTACAAACCACGCTTTAGTGCGGGGACGGAGACGACGGGAGTAGAAGGCGTCAAGGTCTGTTTCAATGAGGAAGTCACTTCAATGACAGGAGAGTTCGCCTTCGGAACATTATCCTTGAAAAGCTCTTGAGAAGTTATCATTATGTCACTCAAGTCATCAAAGGTGTCATCATTATGATGCTCAGCAGGATTCTCCTTCTCAACTTCCACATCAGTTGATTTTTCAGAAACTCGAGGATTTTCTTCCTCTTCGATAATTGGGGCAAGTGCCAACTTGCTGACTGACTCTACAACATTAGTGGACGCAGAACACTTTATCAAAGCAGCTTCTACGACGGGTGCTTCTGATTCAATTTCTTCTACAGAAGCTGGGGCATTCGAGGCCTCTGCTCGAGAGCCCGAAACAACTAACGTTTCCGCATCGGAACTAGAAATTTCATGAATCTGGGTCGATCTAGAAGGATGTAAAAGACCAAACTGGTGCAGAAATTCATCTTTCAATAAGAATTTGGCACTCCTCTCTTCAACATCCATGGCACTCAAAGTATCTAAAACTAATTTGTGACTGGTATCTCGAAGTGGAGGAGGAAGTGCTGCAAAAAGAAAGAATGGAGTTAAGTATTTGACAGTTCGAGTTCTGGAAAGTCTTAAAAACAAATCGGAGAGAAACAATCTTACTTCCGACTCTCCAGATGGCATAAAATCCCGGAGGACAGCGGACATAAAAAAATTGAGTCAAGAACCCATGGGCACTTTCGGGCAAGTCCAGAATTAGTTTACGGTTCCTGGCACTCCTCACAAGTGTAATAGAGGGATGATCTTTGTTCTTTGCAAATGTGCACAAGAAGCGAATTTCGGCAAAACTGGGGAAACGGCCCAACGTTCTCCTGAAGAGCACACACAGTCCCAGCAGGATGGAGTATCCATTAGGGTGCAGTTGAAAAGGGGAGATAGATAGCCGAAGGAGAAGTTCTCGAAGACAATCATTAAAGGGCGGAATAGCTCCGCTCAAGCACATCTGACGATTCACAGCAACAAAGCCAAGAGGCGGCCTGTCAGCAGTGTCGCTTGATCCAGGAAGTAAAGCATCTGCTTCGGCAATCCCGAATTGGATGCACAATTGTCTGAAGACCTTGTGGCTCAGAGTAGTAGAAGTCCGTTCCGGAGGGTCGTTCAGTGGAGTAGCAATTGGAAAAGCTTCTCCAGCTATTTCCAAGTCTTCCTGTTGAGATGCCATTCTACACAAGGAACTGGACGATCAAATATTAAGGTGCACGTTTCCTAAAAAAGAGTGAAGTGTTGTGCAAAACTAACGCAATAACAAGCAAATATAAATAAAACTAAATTAGTTGATACTTGTCAATTATAAAGTTTCGGGGCTTGATATCTTAAGTCCAAGAACAGTGTTGTGTTGATGCAAATAAATCAGCTTTAGTTGATCGTTTCAATTTTGCTTTAATACTTCACTTAGATTTGTTAGTTCGCAGCGTTTCATTCGCGAAGTTCATTTAGGTTTGTTTTTCTTTGTCGACTAATCTGTCATTCGATGTGGGCAATCAATGGCAGTATATTCGTCCCATTTTTTCTGTGAATATTGCTTTTAAACAGGTTATCAGCATTAAAGTTAAGGCAATCTGAAAAGAAGTACAACGAAGTCTAAAACAATTCAAATTCAAAAATCAGCCAAATTCTGCCTAAATTTCTAAGTTCTAGGTCGTTCACGACCTAACATAAGTCGGAGCAATTTTAAGTCGTACTGTCCAATTTGAAGTGTTCAGGGCTTTACAAATTTGTTTCAAGTACTAGGTCGTTCAGTGACCTATTGTAGGTCGGGGCATATTTAGGTCGCACAATGTAACTATGGATCAAGGCAATGCAATTTACTCCATGTCCTAGGTCGCCTACGACTTAGCATAGGTTGAGAATCCTTAGGTCGCAAGAGAGGTTGGTCAGCTTCGTTTTAGTTGCAGATGTTTTTTAGATCGCAGGACTTAGGTCGCCAAGAACCTTACGACCTAACTTTTAAAGCCACCCAGATCTGCTAGGTCGCTGGCTTCTTCTCCAAACAATCCAACTGATCCAATAACCCGATACTGCCAGTATAAAGAAAAGGATTCATCCTCTTCTTGAATCCCATTCATCTCTACATACCAACCGAATCGCCCATTAAATCAATTTCAAGTTCTTCGATTCATTACAAACATTACCGTGCATTCACGAATCATGTTAACATGTCAATCGTGACAATCATTCAAATAACGAAACACAAATGCATGGAATTAAACTTGGGTTAGACAACATAAACTCGTAATTGGGCGGCGATTATGGTGGAATGGAGATCGAAACTCACTTACGTAGTTTGTTAGAAAGGATGAATCGTCGTTTAAACAAGTTGAATTCTCTCTTGGGGGTTCAAAGATTTGTCAATAGCAATGGGAAATTAGAGCAGAAGGATTAGGAGGAAGAAGGCGACTTAACAGTTTATATGGGCTGAGAATGGAAGGTGAATAGCCACGAAGTTTTAGGTCGTCCACGACTTAGCAAGGTTGAATCGAAGTATGCGACCTATGGCATAGTCATATACCTCGAGGGGCAAATGTTAATCCCTTTATTTCAGCGACCTAAAACTTCGCGACCTAAGAGAAGTTTGCAACCTAACTCATTGAAGTAGCCCAGCGACCTACGACCTAAGGAAGTCCACGACCTAAGGTTTCAGAAAAGCTTGCGACCTAAGATCCAGAAGGACTTCGCGACCTAACTGTAAGGAAGCTTTGCGACCTAAGGACTTAAGAGACTTTGCGACCTAAGATCCAGAAAGCTTCGCGACCTAAGAGCAGAAGCCTTACGACCTAGCAACTGAAGAGAGCTTACGACCTAAAAGTTTTAACGAGTTAGCGGACTATAACCTATAGCGTCTTACGACTTAACAAGTTTACGACTCAAGGGATCTACGACTTAAGAAGAGCTCCGACTTAATAGCTTGCGAGTTAAAAGGTTGACGACCTACGACCTAAGAACATGGCGACCTAAAGAATGTCGCGACCTAACTGTTAAAGGAGGCTCTGCGACCTAGGGGAGTCTGCGACCTAACTATCAGAAGACCTTGCGACCTAAAGACTTAAGAAAGGTCTGCGACCTAGCTACAGGAAAGGTTTGCGACCTAAGGACTTGGGAGAAGTTTGCGACCTAAGAGGCTAACGAGTTAGGGCTTCAACGACCTAGAGCTCCCACGGCTATCTCTTAACTCGCCTGCGACCTACCACTTAATCAAATAAAGCCAAGCACTGCTTCACCAGCTAATCTTTTAAGCCGCAAGGAGACTGCGACCTAGCTTAGGTCGCTCGCGACCTACGACTTAACTAAGGTCGTACGCGACCTAAGACTTAGGCGAATTTTCTGAATCCAAATCAGCTCCTATAAATACCCCACCACTTCCAACATGAGGGGGACTTTTGGCAAATCATTTCTACAGCGCTGTTACTCCATCGAACTCTTCATTCATTCAGCAATCAAGGATCCTTCAAGCATTCGTGACACTACAACAAGCTTCGAGAGAAATTCCTTACATCCGACATGGATTCATCGAGTTTCACCGTCGAAGATTGAGCTAGTAGTCAAGATTGTTTCTTGTGATCGAATTGTACTGTTTCTTGAAGAGATTTGTATCAAATTGTAACCGAATCAGCAATAAGAGACTATAAAGTGGACGTAGGCTCAATTACGGGCCGAACCACTATAAATCTGTTGTTCATTTACTGCATTTCTGCTATTTTCCTGCTTGATTTCTGTTCCCGTCACACGGGTGGTGCTTTCACAATCCTATTACACACACCGGGTGTTAGCGTTCACTTTTTACCGTTAACAACCAGACTTCGAATGCCTTCTGCCGCCACCATGGTCATCGATCGACCAGTTCACTATTTTTCCACAAACCCCTGATCACTCCTCTACCTCCAGACCAAACCTCGACACCTCCGGTCAACCATAACGATCACGGCAACTCAAAATGCTTGAAACAGTGAAACTGGAACTGCTCTTCAACCCAAGCTTTAAAAATCGTAAAACTTGTTTTAAAAATCTTGATTTTGTATGATGTTTCACTCTATACCCTTGAATCCCTTAAACCAGAAATTTATTTTTGAACATATTCAAAGTTGAATGTTGTTTTCTTGATTTCCAGAGGCCATATAGTTTGTTTCGACTTAAATAAAATCTTAATACTTCGATTATAGTTAAACAAACAAAATTTGTTTACACCCTAAGTTCAAACAATAACTAGATCAAGAGAGGAAGCCTTATCTACATATTTACAAAAACAACAGGGGACAGACTAACAAAGTAACAATGAACACATATACACAGATTGCAAAACCACATACATACAATATACATTCATCACAGAGAAAAGCATACTCGATATTTACTTAAGTTATAACATTTTAAATAAAGTGTTACTCACCTTTGTTTCCAGAGTTTCAGATTTAAGTTGAAGTTGTAGTCTTTTAAGTTGAAGATGAAATCTGGTTTTGAACTTGATAGCTGAAGCTTCCTCTTGATCTCAGACTTTGGATAAATTGTTTTGATGCTTTAAAGTTAATGTTTGTTTGAATATGAGATGATATTGCTTTAGTTTTCTACTCAGTTTTGAGAATAAACGAACTGAAATGAGGTTGGTTGATGTATAGAAAGGAAGAGTACTGGTGATATTATTTTGCTTGTACAACATGATACAATTTTCTTCTCTAGTACAATTATAAGCAGGGATTTTTATTTGTTTGGGTCAGTGATCTTTCTTATGTGGTGGCTGAAATAATCCCTACTATTTCGGCTGAGATGATAAGTTATTGTGTACTAAGATATTGGCATTAATTGCCTTGTACCACTTGTATTTTATTTTTGTTTTAATTCTATGTTATACATTGCATTAGCAAGAATCTGGTGGCTTCTATTTTGTAGGCTTACAAAGATACTTTTATACTTATTTTCTTTGCCTTTTTGTATCAAAATTTGTTTGTTTTATTACTTGGTATTATTTCGTATTGATTTTTCTAAGATACATATATTTACTTCAGATTGAATAAAACTATGTATATATATATTTATCATATATATTTGTATTATTTGTTTCATATTCGTCTACATATATTTCTTTACTTTGCTATTTGCTTGGCGTTTATACTTACCTGCATATCCTGTTTATTTATTACTCTTTTATTTTAAGATTTTATTTCAAATCAAATATGTATATTATTTCAAATTTACTCATCTAAGCTCAAATACATACCTTTTCACAAATATACATATTTTCAAATTCATATAACTTTATATATTTTCCAAGTTGAATCGGGGAAACTCGCTCCCATTTATAATCAATTTTACAATTTTTATTAAAAAATTAATTTAATTATCAATTTAAATTCATAAGAAATCCGGGGTCGTTACACAAAGCATGGATCCACCTACCAAGGTTTTGTCAATTTTGATTATCAGTTTTATACTTGTAATTATTAGGGTTGAGTATTGATCTCTCTTCATGTTTCATAGAATGTCAGAAGAATACAGGCAAGCTGTTCGAAATTTTGTATATGGGCATGTAGAAAGGAAGGGAAATCCAGAAAAAATTATTTGTCCTTGTTCAAAATGTAGGAATCTCATCCGCCAATCGCCAAGGGATGTTATATCACATTTGGTTTGTTCTGGAATTGACCCAACATATGATGTATGGATTTTTCATGGTGAAGCACACCCTTCAGAAAATGATGGCGACGAAGTGACGAATACATATAATGTACGTAGACACACAAATGTGTAACGACGAGATGGAAGATCATGCTAATGTAAGACACGGGGTAGGGATTAAGGAGTTGATAGAAAATTCTGAAATTCCTTTGTACCCTGGTTGTGCAAGCTACACAAAGTTGTCAGCTACAATACTTCTTTACAAGCACAAGGCTCGAAATGATGTATCTGACACATCATTTATGGAACTTCTTAAACTTCTCAAAGATATGCTGCCTACGGAAAACACGCTTCCCGATTCGACGTATGCAACAAAGAAGCTGCTTAAATCATTTGGTTTAGGCTATAGACAAATACATGCATGTGTAAATGATTGTTGTCTATTTAGGAAAGAGCTTGCACATAGTGATTTTTTTCCAAAATGTGGAAAATCTCGTTGGAAAATAAACAAGACAAAGGAAGATGGAAAGAAAACCAAAATACCTGCAAAGATCTTGAGATACTTTCCAATAATACCAAGATTGAAAAGAATGTTTATGTCCTTAGAAACATCAGAGCAATTAAGATGGCATAGCAATCATAAGAGTGAAGATGGTAAATTACGCCATCCAATAGATTCTTCTCAATGGGCTACAATTGATAGAATGTATCATTGCTTTGCATCTGATCCACGAAATTTAAGGCTTGGCCTTGCAAGTGATGGCTTTAATCCCTTTGGTGATTGAAACTGTACATATAGTTGTTGGCCAGTATTTATTATCGCGTACAACTTCGCTCCATGGCTTTGTATGCATAAAGATAATATGATGTTATCTTTATTAATTCATGGACCACAACAACCAGGGAATGGTATTGATGTGTATCTACAACCACTTATTGAAGATTTGAAAAAATTATGGGATAAAGGGGTGAATGTGTACGATGCATACACTCGCAGTGAATTTGGATTAAATTCTATTCTGATATGGACGATAAATAATTTTCCAGCATATGGAAATTTAGAAGGTTGCACCATAAAGGGTAAGAGGGCATGTCATGTTTGTGGCGTTAATACATGCTCAATATGGCTACCATTTAGTAAGAAGTGTGCATATTTAGGCCATAGGCGATTCCTTGATCCTAACCATGAATATCGCCAATGAAAAAACTTATTTGATGGAACCATAGAGAATAGAAAAAAGCCTCCGATACAAACCGGTTCTCTAGTCTTCGATATTGTTAAAGACATTTGTAATGACTGGGGAAAAAACCAAAGGAGGAAGAGAATGATAAAGAGAAAGAGAAAGAAAAAAGGAAAAGGAAAAGGGTTGATGAGAAGAAAAAAGGAAGTCAAATATGGAAGAAGAAGTCTATTTTCTTTGATTTGCCTTATTGGCAGGTAAAATGTAATTAGAAACAAAATTGCCTCTTCTTTTCTATCTATGTAATCAATATTTTATTATTAATTAGTTATACTCCATTTTCAATTTTCTTAGGTACTTCCTTCGCGTCACAATCTAGATGTATTGCATGTTGAAAAAAATATTGGTGAAAGTATTCTTGGTACGTTGCTTGAAATTAAAGGAAAATCAAAAGATGGCATTAATGCACGTAAAGATCTAGAAGTACTGGGTATTAGAAAAAAGTTACATCCTATAGACATGGAAAGCAAAGCATTACTTCCAACCGTGCCATGCACCTTAACTGACCAAGAAAAGGAGATCTATTACAATAGAATGACGAATTTGAAAGTACCTGATGGGTATAGCTCAAATATTGGAAATTGTTTTGCAAAACAAAACAAAATTTCAAGTCTTAAGTCCCGTGATTATCATGTTTTGATGCAACAACTATTGTATGTATCACTAAGAGGACTTCTACCTAAAGGGACAAGGAATGCATTATTACGGCTATGTTCGTTTTACAACGACATTTGCCAAAGAGTGTTTGATAAAGATAAATTAGAAACCATCGAGAATCAGATCGCATTAACACTATGCGATCTTGAGATATTCTTTCCTCCTTCCTTTTTTGACATCATGATTCACTTGACAATACATTTAGCGAGAGAAGTAAGAATTTGTGGGCCAGTACAATATTGATGGATGTATCCATTTGAGATGTAAAATTTAGCATGAGTACTTATAGTAGTTAATAATATATGTGCTTATGAAATTATTTTACTTATGCATCTTGATTATAGATACATGAAAACACTGAAAGGGTATGTCAAAAATCAAGCACGACCCGAAGGGTGCATAGTTGAGCGTTATTCAGCTGATGAATGCATGAAGTACTGTGCTGGATATATTAACGATGCATTAGAATTTGGAAAAGGAAAAATAGAAATGAAGTGGAAGATAGTGATTCCATACTCGAGGGGCGTCCTATTTCTAAAGAAAAACCTATGGTAGTCACTAAGGAGGTGATTGATGCTGCTCATCGGTATGTGTTGTTTAATATCGAGGAAGTGAAGCTTTATATAAAGTAAGCATTAGTTCAATTCAACTACTATGTGTGAAATAAATTAGATTTTGACTTGTATATTTACGTATATAGGATGCATAATGAGGAGCTGAAACATTTGCATCCCCGGCTTTCATGAGATGATGTGGAACTTTCAAAGCTGCATTCAGAGACTTTTAGTCGTTGGTTCAAAAAAAAGGTTGAAAGTGTTATATCTTCTTTTAAGATGGATAAGTTTGACCTAAAAGTATATGTTATTGTGATTATTCTTTATATATAACATTATGCTTTTCCAGGTTAAAGATGATCGAAAAACATCTGATGTTAGCGAACTAATAAATTGGCTTTCATATGGACCTCACCGTCAAGTAATTTCTTATACTGGTTATATAATTAATGGTCGGCATTTTCATACAAAAGACTACGATAAGTCTACACAAAATAGTGGTGTTTCCATTGAGGCAAGTACTGTTCGCATGAGTGGGTTCATTGAGAAAGTAATATATTATAGGGTTTTGCATGACATTTTATTTTTAGACTACCGTCAGTTTCAAATTGCCTTGTTTAAGTGTGATTGGGCAAATATTGATCGTGGAGTTAAGGTTGAAGATGGTTTTACGTTAGTCAATTTACATCAATTCCAAAATCAATTTGCAAGCGACCCTTTCATCTTGGCAACGCAGGCTCTACAAGTTTTTTTGAAGAGAAAGTAGTTTTTCAAATTGGTATGTTGTGCTAAGAGCACCCCCTAGAGGTTTTCATGAGTTGGAAAACTATGATGAGGATGATGAGTCAACTAGCAAACCGGTAGACGAGTCACTACTTAATGATAGAGATGTCGATAATGGGGATGAAAGTTATATAAGGAAGGATTGTGATGAAATTTTGGTATGATATAAGCATCCTTTATTGATATTTGTGTTATACATAGGTATATTTGTAAAGAGTGTAAATATACATAGTTATATGCATAGTTTTTATATTTGGGAAAAATAATAATCATTCTTTTGCAAAGCATGACCAATATATATTCGGATTTTTTTATTTTACAATAATGATTAATTAGTATGATTTCTAATTATTTATATATATTATGATTTTTTTCTAGGTTTCTCCCTTAGCAGAAGATAGTTAAAGCATCAATGGGTAAAATGGAACAAGTTCAAGGAGAGGTAAAATATAATATTTTAAGCTGTTTATTATCTTTGGTTATACCATGCTGCTGCAATATTTTATTATACCATGTCGGTGCAAATTTTTTTAATTAGCTATTTATTATCTTTGATCCGTGGTTATACCATGCTACTGCAATAGTTGTTATACCATGCTACTGTAATAGTTTTTAACCTATTCTCCGATGGTCTGTGGTTATAGATTCATATATATATATATATATATATATATATATATATATATATATTATGTAACAATCCATGAGGCAGGGCAACCAACAGAGAATAATGCATATGTGATAAATTCTCATCT
Organism: Allium fistulosum; assembly: GCA_030737815.1. Taxonomy (NCBI): domain Eukaryota; kingdom Viridiplantae; phylum Streptophyta; class Magnoliopsida; order Asparagales; family Amaryllidaceae; genus Allium; species Allium fistulosum. The sequence goes on along the minus strand of JASFAW010000015.1, from coordinate 12,637,529 downwards.
AATTATATATTTATTATATTTCTCATCTAATTATTCTTTTATAATGGAAATTAAATTAGTTTAATAAATGGACAAACATGACAGCCTAGGTGAGAATGAAAATAAATGAATCAAGTAATCCCCTATCATGGAACATATTCTGAACATTTTAAAACCATAAACATTACGGTTGCCCACAAATTCAAACATGAATTCAGGAATAAAAGTTCTTTTTTTAGCATGAACATTACCATTTTTTATTTCACGCAAAAATAAGAAAAAACCTGCTATGCATCCTCATTGGAACTTTCTATATGGCCTTCCAGCATCCTCATCTTACATATGTTGCAAATCGAATAAGGAAATGACAAAAACGAAATTATATAGCAGGTTGATAATTACTATAGAAAATGGTACAGAAGTTAATTGCTCAAATTCCTGCATACTTTATCCAGAAATATAGAATGTTTCCAACAAAATATGAATAACTCTGAGTTTTTATTATTACATTAAAAAGTACAAAGTTAATTGCTCAGATTCCTTTGAAGTATGGTTTTTCCAGGCCAAGACTAGCATATTAAAGTAATTTACTGACTGAAGCACCTTATAATTTAAGTTGACCGACTATTTTATAATGCATAAACACAGTTCATATTTCCAGTGGCTTTTGTGTAACAAATATAGTTATTCAACTATTTAAATTAAGATGTCATATACTATGCTGATGTAAAAACCACAATATCACCTTACATAAATAATAGACATCGTATATTTCGAGTTCAACTCTGTTCTACATAAATTTAGAAAGTCATATCCAACAAATGGCTAGAGCATGCTTTCATATGTACAATATTACTACGCTATCATTAATATATATACTCGCTCCCATATTGATTACAACAACTGAAGCTGATAGTTTAAGTCACTACAACAAAAAGTGTCTTTTATAGCGGCATATAGCCGCTATTAATCACAACCATAGCGGTTTGATAAGCGCTGTATATCGTCATGTTATAAAAAACTGTTGAATATTTATAACACAAAATATACAGCTATGGTTGAGCTTAGTTTTATAACGAAAATTCACCGCTATGGTACGTTAATTCAATAGCTCATTATAGCCGCTATAATACAGCTAAATCTCAACGGAACTGGAAATCTTTATAACACCATTTTGACGCTATAAAATATTTATTCAATAGCTCATTATAGCCGCTATAATCAGCTAAATCTCAACGGAATTGGAAATCTTTATAACACCATTTTGCCGCTATTAAATCAACATGTTATAGTATTGATAAATTCTTTTACAGCTCATATATGGCGCTATAAAAATCGTTGGTACACTTTTCAAGAGCTATGCCTATATATTACATTTTAATAATAGCAATCAAACTAAATCTTCATAAACAAATAAAGATTATAATCAACATATCTAACAACCCTTCAGTCTCAAAACAGATAACAACAAATCATTACGAACATACACATTGTGAAACAGTAGTATAGAACTTTCTACATGTAAATTTACATCTAATATATCTCAAACTAAAACTATAACAGTATATTTGGACAAAATAGATTTCTTCCCTAAATTGAAATTCTCACTCCATACCATCTTCTGGCCACATATTTCTCCACGTTGAAATCTCATCCTCTGTGTTAACCTTTCTAATCCCTCCATAAAATCCATCCGTTTCATTCCCTTCTTCCCTGTGATCTTTCCTACTCACGTTGTATCTCCTCCATCTTGAACCAGCGGTATATTGATTGAACTCCAACACAACTGTCTCTGTGTCAAATTGTGTACCAAATATCAAATTTTTTATTTCTACTTGTTATATAAATAGTACTGCACTTACTATTGAATTTTAGTTACATACCGCTTTGATGACAACGGCAAAAATGTTGATTTCCATCGCACGTATCCAAGTGCCCAACTACACCATACCACCAACCTGTGATATGTAAATTTATAATTACATCAATTTTAGTTTTTAGTTTACTCATTAATTCTGTGTACATTATAGCAAGGCAAATGAAGTATAAAGAAGGTACAAACCATATGGAAAGTCTTTGTTCCTTCGCCACTGAATTTCAATATGATCTCCTGGGCGTAAACAACTCAGGCAATTAGAAGCATGAAGATCACATCGAATATCAGTGCACCCTTCATCAACTTCAAATTGCACATCCTCCCTCTGTTCTACCTTGCAACAAACTCCCAACCTCCATCATCTCTAACAACTGCGATCATTTTACATCCTACTGCCACCATACTTTCATTTCATTTCACTTCCACTCTCCCTTACAAACCATCCAACAACAGCCAGTATAGTCAAAATCACCATCAATTTTCCTACCTTACCTGATTGCTGTCATAACCTGCTGTGACTCACATACCCACAACATCAACTCTTCCATCACCATCCGCCTCTCAATACGACTACTGCTTATTATTGCCAGGTTTCAAACATTATTGTTGTTACTGATTAATACTATGTATTATTACTACTACTTGATGAAGAAAATCTATCATAGATAAAACAATCATAAACTGCTAACAAATCAAACATGTATATTAGATGTATTTCTAAATGAGTTGTCTATTGATAACAACAGTTTGTAACAAACCATCCAAGTGTATCGGATGTAACATGTAAGTATGCATGTATGAATAAAGATTGGCTACACATCTTATCATATTTTAAAATGGTAAGAAGATATTGAATCCACAATTGAAGTAACCTAAAGAGCAACGAGCAGTGTAATTGTTTATTTTCCCGTGTTTCGAAAAGAATGGTTCATATTGTGCGTGGAAACATGAATATGTCATAACTTAACATGGACGAAACTCATGATCAGTATTTAAAATACAACCATAAACAACGGTCATCAATGCAACTTGTGAATAAAGTTGTACGGTTGAGGTGAAATTAACATGAAGTGGAATTTAAGCCTCCACACTTTGAAACCATTGTTAATTGGGCTCTAGGATTTTATAATGTTCAGAAACTAACCATAAGCTAAAGATAAAATAATTCATGGAGTTCATGTAAATTTGTAATCAATGTTTGACATCATGATCACGTGAAAATAACCGAACATCAATAGACGTGTAATGCATAACTACATAGTGTGCGGTAGTGCTTTTAATCCATGTGAAATACCTGCTACTGTGTTGCTTTTTTATCCAGCAAAATAAAATTAAAGTCCTACGCGTTGAATAAGTAAATTCGGTAATTAACTAAAAAGATATGTACTTACAAGTGCACTTCAGGAAAACCAATTCCGGATAGGCAACTGCGGCCACTAACCAACCGAAACTACAGTGGAAAAAAATACATAATTAAAAATTATCAGGTGATAAAAAAATGTAAGATATAAACGATAGTGAACTAGACTGCCCTGTTATAATTTATTAAGACTTTAGATATTCAGATACACAACCTAACAAAAATTGTCTCAGGTTTGCATCAACTTTGTACAACTGCAGTCTAGCCATGTTCGGTTGTTATGCATATAGCTTAAGGGCCCACAATTGAGTTTTCAACACACATTTTGCTCCATCCAAGAACTACGCAGAGCTTCAGTTTCATTTCAGTTTCACTAACTAAAAGAGGTTTCATTTCAGCTTCAGTTTTACTAACTAAATTTTTGAACCTCTTTTAGTTTCATTAAAGCAAAAAGCATATAACCTTCATTTGAGGGTTAAATTAAATACAGTCTTCTGAAATTAGGGTGTAAATAAACATGAATGCAAGGTTATTTAAGTGGAATAATACCAAAAAATGAACACATACCTCATGCTAAAAAAAACTAGTTTCATTTCAGCTTCAGTTTCACTAACTAAAAGAGGTTCAAAAATTTAACCTTGGCCACCTAGTTATAATATAAAAATCAACTAAACAGAAGTAAGATTTATTGGAAATTGCACATGAAGTTATGATGATACATTAATGCATTAAAGAAGTATAAGGATCAAATGTAGATAAATTAAACAAGTATAATGATCAAAGGTGTTTACATCAATTTGTGAATTGTATTTAATGCTCTTTTCATGTTGTGTGCATTTTTACATATACTTGATACATCCAGTTTTAAACCTTTACAGTTAGCTCATAAATTTGATTCTAGACGAGTTAAACCAAATATAAGATTGCAAGTAATTTATAAATCATACAAGTAATATGTAAGATTTGAGCATTGTTATTAATGGTCATTAGTTGTGCAACAAAGATATTAGGAACTATGAAATCATACGCAACAATACTAGACTTTGATAATAACATCAAACAGAGTAGCTGTACATATTACAACTTTCTACCTTAATTCCAGTTTCATCTGATGAAAAAATATTTTTAAGGAAAAGTAAAGCTTAAATACAAACCCATATGAAAAACAGATCAAAAATATACCCGAAAGTAATACTTGGTGGTGCATCAAAAATATACCCAAAGGTAATTTTCCTTAGGAAATTCTACGATTATCCACTAAATCAGTATCAGTACAATTGCATTGTTATATATCGAATATAATTATTTGTTCAATAACTTTGCAATGCATTACTGATTACTAAATAAAAAAATAAACAACAGTGAAACTTTAACAAAACAAAACAAAAGTCACACTAGCATAAAACTGTACATTCAAAATAAGCATAGATATGCCTATATCAGATACATGCACATATCCGACACATGTCAGGGATTAAACTCCTCAAACCACACTTAATTAACCTTAACCAAACCAAATCAATTCATCAACCATTTAGGTAATATATATTTCATGCTTTTTTTCTTTAATAAAAGAAGAGACTATATATAACTATATGTAAATCTGGTTCAATGTTTATCATTCGACCCTAAACAAATGTTAGTAAAATAAATAAAATTTGATATCTAACAAACACCCGGCTTAGTAAGTCAAAATTATTATCTATCATAACCCTTTATCAATGCTTGTATTATGCTTCAACCAATATTTTAGAAAAGATAATGTGCTAAAGGAATAATACTAATGAAATACTATCAAGATGTTATGTACCTTGTCAACAATAAACCTACAAGGAAAAGTCTCTCATGGATTGGTTGCACATTGAGAGATCGAGGTCGTTCCATTAGCCCATGGAGTCCTATACTGCATTCGGTAATTTAAAATGTGACGCATAAGTTTTTAGTGTGTATCTTATCATATCTATTCACATTTTGAAATATATATGAAGTTGAACTTATCTAATGTTGTGCCAATGAATCACAACTCCTTCTATATGGAAACTTTTTTGGGGTTCCACCACAATTGTATCTCCAAACATAGACTGTATTGTTAGATCCGCGAACTTCCCATTGATCCCAATCATAATGTTCTCTTCACAATCTGGTGACCAAAACATGTGCCCAATCTCCCATTTGAAGTGCTTCACCTATAAATGCAAATAATATATTTGTATTATGATTGCCCAGATTGTCATATACCACATACTATGTGTTGTACATTAGTTCCCTACAAATGTAAAGATATTAAAATAATTGTTCATTGCTTAAACTCTCAAAACTAAAGTTCGATCGGTAAATTCATTACTCAAAGAGCACAAACATCTCAATGCACCAGCCTTAATCACTCACTACAAATAGCTCAGGGTTCTCCACATTGTTTCAATTTAATAAGACTTAACATTTAAGTTTCACAATTACATCATATGAGTTTATACATCTGTGAAATGAAATCCAACAAGAATCGGTTTCATAAATGAGAAAAACGTGGGTGCTAAGCCATCCTATTATTTTTAGTGCTAAATTGCATATGTACCATCTTACTATTGGTTCCATATTTTCAGTCTATTTCAACCAAAAAATTATAATTTGACATATGTGACTTATCACTAAAAATACTTCAGTATTTTGACATCAGCACCAACCTTTCCTTAAACATGTATTCCATTCAGATTTTTATTTTCTCCTTTAGGAATACTTAACTTGTGAGTCTCCTTCTTTGTTAAAGATTAGGGAAATATAATTTAAAAAGTTATGCATAAATCTCCTTTTTTGTTGCTAAAGTGTAAAGGCATCCATTCACCTTCATATTTCTTGACTTCTTTTGGTTTAGTTCCTCCCTAATAAGTTATCATATATTGACTTGCTTGTTTACTGTAGTCATGACAATTGATACAAAGAAAAATGTTTATGTAGATAATCATCTAGTTCTGTTTTTCCATGTCTCCGTATATTCTGTAAATTTTTCTATATGATTTTAAGATTTATTGTAAATGAATGGCGAGGATTAAATGAGCACACAAAGATGTATAATGTTGGGCTTAAGGCTTTGACCTGGAACACTTCATATCAAATGAAGATACTCACTTTTGTGCCAATTTCAACAAGATGCTCATCTAAATGTTTGATCGTTTTCTAAAAGCCAGCTAGAAATCAAACCTGAGATTAAAACAATAACAATAAGAGTTATAGGCATGACACAACTGCTAAGCACGAAGTGTGTACATTTTGATTCTAACATACTGCTGGACAAACTTCTATTAAAAATAATTTTAATTTGAAATTCTGTTGGAACACACGTCATTAGTAATGCGTCACATAATTCATTAGCACTCTTGTAACAAAAGCATATCAACAAATGTACTTGTACAAATTCATATATTACAAACGATCGCTGACTGCTAACCAACGACTATGCCATAAATTTGCCATTCTAAAACTATGGTACATGTTACAACAATGATTAAATCAGATTTTAAACACATAGTATGAACATTCAGAACCATTTACGTAAAGAATGCCAAGTAAGAAATTGGTTAGAATTTAAAAATTGAAACAACGTTTGATAACTTTTTGGAAAAGTAATCGTCAGAGTCAACTTTTGAAGTGGAATAACATTGAATAAGCGGATAAATATTAAGATAACAAACAAATTACTACTAAATACCCAATAACTAAGACTAAACTGTCTAGTAATCAAACAACAACAACAAAAGGATTAGTCATACACACTATCAGCATAGAATAGTAAATCAATTCAACATAAGTACATGTTTGAAATAAAACATAGTTTGACTACCTTAAATCGAAATCACATATACATGTCCCATCCCATGCAATGGGTGAAGCCGGTGGGGTTTTAAACGTGTCTAAAATTGGGAATTACCAAATTTTGATGTAAAATGGCTATAAATTTTCAGGGTTGTGCATATAAACCGAAATCAAGGGTTTTCAAAAGATTGTTACTACTAATTGACAGTATTTTAAAACACTTAACAATAGTCGATCTGTGTATTGAAATAGTGAAGTGAAGGGCGGCGCGTGCTTAAGACCCAAAAAGTAAGGGAAGCGAAAATTAATACCTACAACCATGCCGCCAACTATCGATTAAATAGTGCTGGATTTAGTTGATGGAGATGCGGAGTGTGAGATAAGAAGCCCAAAATGCACGAGTTTTCTAAAAGCCAGTTAGATTATGGTTCTAGGCGTCATCGACTTCACAACTGCTAAGCGCGAAGTGTTGAAGATCGAAGATGGAGTAGAATGGCTGAAATTCGTTGATTGGAGATGGAGTAGAACGTTGATTAGGGCTATTTCATTTTCGGTGGGAGATGAAAATTGTCAAGTGTTATTCGGGAGGGGGACGAATCTGTTTAAGTGATTTTGGGAGGGAGATGAAAGTTTTGGGCTAAAGCGTTACATGTGAACAGTACAAAACAAATAGAGTAAAAAAAAAAATTAAAGGCAAACAATAACGCTTTACAATAATGCATTATTAAATGACGTTATTAATAATATATTTCTTGTAGTGAGTGAGTTGAAGTCTGCTTTCGTATATTCAGTTTCCTTTCAGTTTATCATGTTTTCTTTGTTTATATCTGCATATATCTACATTATCATATATCTACATTATCATATCTTCTTTGTTTATCATGTTGCTTAGAGTACATAAGTTGCTCTTAACTAAAAGCTCAATAAATATGTATGTGTTCCATTTGAAAATAGAATGAGGGAAATTTTGAATGCTAACTACAACTCATTCTAGAAAAATTGTCTAAACAAAAAACTTTATGCAATGAAAAATATGTTCGTGGATCTAAAAAAGCCCATGTTGAGAGTGGAAATGAAAGAAGAACAAAGGAGAAAAATAAATTGGGAAATACATCTAAACAAAATTATGCAAATGAAACAAGATACAAAATTGTTTTGTATGTATGAAAGCATTAATATGATATACAAGTTTACAAATGTTTTACTGTTGGATTAAGCACACATTAAAATCAAAATAGTAGTTGAATTCAAATTAAACATACAAACCAAACTGATTGGCATGTGCTAGTTAAATATTATATAGTAAAAGAAGATTTAAAAATATACCCTACTACAAGAGAGAAAGAACAATACAATTAATTTCATCTTTATCACTTCTCATTATGATAGCATGCATAAAATCTAGTTCTCATCGATAACTTTAGATAATTTCAATGACAAGTGTCTGCTAATTTCAGATATCAAGGGTGGCAACAAGACATTCGAAGAGGCAATCTCTAGCTACAGCTGCAGCTTTACGTGCAAAAGATAAGACTGGTGGTGTAAAAATCAATGAAACAATAGGTGCTGATGTTGAAGTTGCTCGTACTCTTCAGAGTTTAAACAGTCATGTTAGAAGATCCCCTTAGAAGCGTACTGAAATGCAGTCTCCACCTGATAGAATGCAGTCTCCACCTGACAGAATGCAGCCTCCACCTGACAATATCCTGTCTCCAAATCTCAGTCCTGGTCCTAATTCAACCGACTCTCCAAATATTACTCCCATAAACACAAACCCACTCAACGCCATGGATGCCCTGAACAACCCAGATTCTAATGATGGTACTCAACAAGAGATGGCAAGGAAAAAAAGAGGAAAGACGATGATGAAATCATTCTCTTTGACGCCGAATGAGAAGGCTGCGAGTTGAATTCAACAAATGAGGTCAACCAAAGGTTCCAACTCTAAACACTTATCATCTTATCTTGGTACCTTAGCAAGGGAGATGGTACTTTTGACTATTTCAGATTGGAAAAAAGTTGACAAGGACTTAAAGAGAGATTTATGGACTTGTATTCAGGTATGAAAAAATTAACATCTTACACACCTTACTTCATTTTTATTTAAAATAAGAAAATGTTAGAAACTGAACTGGTTATTCCAATAGACTTAAGTCTATCCAGATGTTAGATTAACAACAAGTAAACCGATGTCGGAAAAAATAAAGGGGTTTATTCATAACATATATTTTAGCTCGTAATTTTTTGAAGCAAGTAAACTGATGAATAAGTAAACTCATATTGACAAAGACACACCGTACTTCAGTCATATAAATGAAGAGCATAAACATATAGAAAACAAAGTTTAAAAAGAAAAGAAAAAACACCTACTTTCTAACTGAAAATTAAATAAATCCATAAATGCTACTATTTAGATCAGAAAATATCCAACACCTTGAATATGTATACATTGCAAGAGTTATTACAACAGACTACTTTGGAATTTACTAATATTTGATAATAAAAAATAAAAAATCAAAGAATTAAGCTAAAATATATTGTCCTTATTGTTATGCACTTATGTTGTTTTATTACCTAACATATATAGATGTTATTTATTTTTTGATTTAAGAAAACAAAAAAAACAATCTTTATAACGTTGCAAAAATCCACAACAATGGTGCAACTCTTATTCAAGTAGATAAATTTGGTAACAAATACTACCAAAAACAGATAGATATGGGTCTGTTCATAATAAATATTTGAATCACTCTAGAGAACCATGCTCTAATTTCTATATAACCAATGCTTTTGTCCTGATGTGTGTATTGTGGTAATAATTCATACTAGGAAAACTTTTAACAATGCGATTGAATGAATCGTTCAGTTTTGGATCGGAGGGTTCAATCAAAATACTGTATTCATTTATTTTTAGTAACTTTATTTTGCGTAGTGTACTAAGTTTTCTTCAGTTTTGTAAATTTCATATTTACTTCACTCATATGTTTTTGGTTATCTGAAAATTAATATACCGTCAATGTAAAAGACGACAATCAAATATTGAGGCAAGTAAATTATTTAACTATCTATTATTATCATGCCTGATAAAACAAGAATAGATAGAGCAACATTGTAATAACAAAAGAGTAGTGGGGTACCATGAAAAACAAGCTACAAATACAGGATTACTTATTAACATTAACAGCGGAAACAATGTGCTAAAGAACAAGCATAAATTTAACTAATCCACATTATAATTAAATAGTATGGTTTTGAATTCCTATCTTTTGTCGACTAAAATTTTGATCTGAACAATTTTTACCACATTTGAAATTGGAAACCTTCTCAGGTCTATAGTAGTGCACGCTAACATGAGCATTCCCCTCTTGTGCAGATATCTTTGAAAATAAGTTGTTAACTATCGACTATACTTTTAAGTCAGAAGTAATTGTCTCTTTTTTTACTCTGGTTGTCGTCTCTGTGAGAAATGCGGATTAAGGACCTTAAGGCTAGAATTAACACTAGAGGGGAGGGTGAATAGTGTTTTAAGAAATTTGTTAATCTTTTTGAGTTTATCTTAATTTGTTAACAATGTATACACTAATCAGACACAGATATGAACACAGAATCAAACACAGATGCAAATATAAAGTAAAAGAAGTAAAGGAAAGAACACACCGGATTTTATACTGGTTCAGAGTTACCCTACATCCAGTCCCGCACAACTAAGTACGGATTTCCTTTCAAAATCAATTCAACAATTACAACCCTCGGTTTCAAGGCTATGAGGTACACCCTCTAGAATCACAATCCTCTGGGTAGAGATACTTGATTTCTGGGGCAACAAGATCACCCAATTGATTTCCAGGGCTACAATCACACCTTCTCTCGCTCAATTGATTACAAAAAGTCTATAACTCAGATTAGCACTTGGATCTTGTAGAGATAGTGGAGAGAATCAAAACCAGAAATTATCTAGTTAGATTCGATATTGATTTCGGTAGAGTAATGGTGTAATTTGTAAGTAAGAAAGTGGAGAAGAAGAAGAGAAGTTAAATCAGAGAAAAGTGATCAAAATTCATTGAAAACACCCTTTATTTATAGTAGATCAATAGCCATGTCCATTGGTGAAGAGATGTGGCAAATAGACACTTCTTTTTAAAAAACAATTTAACTGTCATCATGTCGACATGGGTACATGTGACCATGTCGACATGCCCTTGTAATTTTTGGTGATTTGTTTTTCTTTGAAAATAATTTCTATATTATATTATACTTATATTTAAACTTTAAAATATACTTATATATAGTTATAATACATAAATAGCTATAGAGAACAATATTAAAATATATATAATAATTTTCTATACTTTTATATTTAAATCTTAAGTATAAATATATAAAATAGCTAAATATATTAATATCAAAATTATAGTTTAAAAACTTAGGATAATAATTTAAAATCGAAGATATTTAAAAAATAAGGATATTTAAAACTAAGGATATTTTTTAGGCTAAAATATATTGAAAAACCAGGACAGATGATTTTGGTTTTTAAACAGGAATATTTAAAATCATTTTGAAAAACAAGCTATATATATTTTGAAAATCATTTTGAAATAAAAGTAAGTGGATACAAAAAGATGTTCCACTAGATTTTTCGTAGGTTTCATCTTACTTAGGGTTCCATCCTTTTAACTAGCACGAAGTGGATTCCATTCCACGAATAAAATAGATTTTAAGATGTCAGTGCCTTTCTATGAGTTTTAACAATATTCCTAACTATATAACTTATCTTGGAAACTTGAACTCTTGAAATTCTTGATACTCATGAGTCTTGAATCTTGATATCTTCAATCTTTGATCTTGAATCTTTATACTGTACAGTTCTTCTTTCTTTAGTACCCGCAAACATATCTATATATATCTACACAGTAATATTAGTATTATATATTTTATAATCTTATTCTAAGTAAGGTTGTTGTCATCAAAACCAACTCCTCAAGGACTAACAATCTCCCCCTTTTTGATGATGACAACCTTTGTTTATAAAATATCACTTCTATCCTAATACTTCTAATAACTCCCCCTTAATCTATGCCTAACTATCCTATTTTATACTTCTCCCCTTTGTCATCAACAAAAACCATATAACTCCCTAATACTATATAACTCTATATAACTCTATATAACTCCCCCTGAAACTAAGACTACATTACTTGTGATTATAATGATAGTGTTATCATACATAATCAATACTTAACTTTAAACTAAACTCTTAACAACTACTAAACTATTTATTCAAAAGATACGAGAATATATGAATAAGAGAACACGATTTATTATATAATTTTATATTTATATGTGTGTAAACTATGTAAACAGATATACATGTGTTTTTAATATAAACAACTATATATACAACGATATGAACGAAAGAATGAAAGAAAGAACACTAAGGAGTATTCTTGACAATAGGAGACCTATGAATCGAACAATTAGGATAGTGGAGACAGAAGTTTCCACGCTGTTCGACAAGGTTTCCATCCTTATCAAAACATAATTCACCAATGCAAACTACGGTGTCGTCGTCTTCAACTTGCACTTCATGAACAGGTGCGTCCTCTTCTTCCAAGGGTGCTTCTTCCTCTTCCATTGGCTCTTCTTCGCTGTCCTCTTGTGTATGGTCACTAGAAGACTCTTCTTCGATCAAGATCGAGTTCGCTTGGTTATCCATTAGGAACTTCTGCAAGTTTCTAAGGATTCGACCTTGCTTCTCCTGTTCTTTACTCATCCGAATTTGTTTGACTTGAATCTCAGTCACCATTTGCAGAATGTCCTTTGTAGTATCCTCTAATTTTATCACACGGGCGTGAATGGAGCGTTGAAGAGGGCCGGGAGTAGGAGAGTGAAATGAGAAAGTCGAGTTTATGTTTGAATTTGAGGGAGAAGCCATTATTTTCTTTGTTTCAGAAGTTTAAACCAGAAGAAAATGAGAGAGAATGAAGAGAAAATTGAAATATGGAAGAATATACAACCAACTTTTCAAATTTTGGTGGGAATTTTAATTTTCAAAAAATATCGTTATATGTCGACAGGTGGGATATGGGGTTGTCGACAGGGGTATTTTAATTTTGGCTTCTAATTTATTTTTAATTTATTTAATTATACTTGTTATATATTTATGTTTTATATTTCAGCTATTGAACAAATACCTAATTCTCTTCTTAATTTAGTAAATATAGATTCATTTAATGGTTTTGTTAAGATATCAGCAGTTTGATTCTCAAAGTTTATATATTCGAGAGTAATTACTTCTTTAGTTATATTATCTCTAAGAAAATGATGTCGAATATCAATATGTTTAGTTCGAGCATGATGAGTAGGATTTTTAGATAAATTTATTGCACTAGTATTATCACAATAAATTGGCCATTTTGAGATATTTAATCCAAAATCTCTTAAGGTTTGTTGCATATATATTACTTGAGAACAAGCCAAAGCAGCAGAAATATACTCTGCTTCAGTTGTTGATAGAGAAACTGTATTTTGCTTTTTACTAAACCAGGAAACCAGAGAATGTCCCAAAAAGTGACAAGTTCCACTTGTACTTTTTCGGTCTGATTTACATCCAGCATAGTCAGCATCACAATATGATATTAAATCAAATGAATCATTTTTAGGATAAAATAAGCCATAATCAGAGGTGTGTTTAATATATCTTATGATACGTTTTACAGCTTTTAAGTGAGTTTCTTTAGGATGAGATTGATATCCTGCACAGAGACATACACTATGCATGATATCAGGTCTACTAGCAGTGATATAGAGCAATGATCTGATCATTCCTCTATACAACTTTTGATCTACATCTTTCGAGAGATATTCTTTACTTAGATATTCATTGGTTGCCATGGGAGTAGGTTTTCCACTCGCAGTAGTCAAACCAAATTTATTAACTAGTTCTTTAGCATATTTTTCTTGACTAATAAAAATACCATTATCTAACTGTTTTATTTGCAATCCTAGAAAGAAGTTTAATTCACCCATATGAATCATCTCAAACTCTTTTGTCATTATTTCAGAAAATTCTTTATTCATTTTGAAGTTAGTTGAACCAAAAATGATATCATCTACGTATACTTGAACTAGTTGGATATCATTTTTATCTCTTTTAATAAAAAGAGTATTATCTATTTTACCAATTTCAAAATTTAATTGTAATAAATAAGATCTTAGTCTATCATACCAGGCTCTAGGAGCTTGTTTTAGACCATATAAAGCTTTCTTAAGTTTGTACACATGGTTTGGTAAATTTTCATCTTCAAAAAGTGGTGGTTGTTCAACATATACTTCTTCTTTTATAAATCCATTTAAAAATGCACTTTTAACATCCATTTGAAATAATTTGAAATTATTATGATTTGCGAAAGCAAGTAGAATCCTAATGGCTTCTAATCTTGCTACAAGAGCAAAGGTTTCGTCACAATCTATACCTTCTTCTTGACAATAACCTTGGGCGATTAATCGTGCTTTATTTCTAACGACCTCACATTGTTCATTCATTTTATTATTATAGACCCATTTAGTTCCAATTATAGTTTTATCTTCAGGTCTAGGAACAAGTTCCCAAACTTCATTTCTAGTGAATTGATTTAATTCTTCTTGCATAGCCAAAATCCATGAATCATCAGTTGATGCTTTTTTTAGGATTTTTGGGTTCAATAGATGATATAAATGCTACATTACTCATTTTACTTAGTTGATTTCTAGTTGTAACAATAGATTGCATATCTCCCATTATATTTTCAATAGGATGATCTTTTAAAAGTTTAATCCTTTTATTAGGATGATTAATTTCATTATTAATTTCGGTTGATTCCTGATTTTGAGTAATTAAATCTTCTTCATCATTTGTAATTTCAAAATCTTTTAAATTTTCATCAAAAGAAACATGCATTGTTTCTTCGATGGTGTTAGATCTTAAATTAAAAACTCTATAAGCTTTACTTCTATTAGAATATCCGATAAAGATTCCTTTGATGGATTTAGGATCAAATTTATCCAAATTATCTTTTATATTTAAAATAAAGCATTTACTTCCAAAAATTTTGAAGTATGATACCTTAGGTTTCTTTCCATGAAGAAGTTCATAAGGTGTCTTATCAGTTAAAGGTCTAATTAAAATTCTATTCAAAATATAACAGGCGGTAGCAACAACTTCTGCCCAAAAGTGTTTTGGTAAGTTACTATCTGAAAGCATAGTTCTCGCACACTCTTGTATCGTTCTATTTTTACGTTCAACTACTCCATTTTGTTATGGAGTTCTTGGAAATGAGAAATTATGAGTTATTCCCTTCTTATTGCAGAATTCCTCAAACTTTTCATTTTCAAATTCACCACCGTGATCACTACGAATAGTTATAATTTTTAAAGATAATTGTTTTGAATCCTTTTTGTAAAGTTCTTAAAACATTCAAAAGTATCACTTTTATGTTTCAAAAATATTGTCCATGTAAATCTAGAATAATCATCTACAATTACAAAAACATATTTACTATGATTTAATGACTGAATTTGAGATGGACCAAATAAATCAAGATGAAGTAACTCAAGGGGTTTTGAAGTTGAAATCATATCTTTTAATTTAAAGGAACTTTTTCTAAGCTTTCCTAATTGGCATGCATCACATAAACTATCTACTTTAAAATTCATTTTAGGGAGACCTCTTACTAGATCATGTTTTGACAGTCTAGATAAGAGTTTGAAATTCAAATGTCCAAATCTCTTATGCCAAATCCAAGGGTCACTTGTATTTTCCAAAAGATATAGGTTATCATTTGAAACTTTCATACTAAGAATATAAATATTCTTTTTCCTAGTTCCCTCAAATATTATGGTTGAGTTATTATCTTCAATATGACATTTATCTTTTTCAAATTTAATTTTATATCCTTTATCACATAGTTGACTTATACTTAGCAGATTATGTTTCAGATTCTTAACTAGCAAAACATTAGAAATAATAGTAGTTTTAGAGTTACCGGCATTGCTGATGCTAATCACGTATCCTTTCGAGTTGTCTCCAAAGTTAAACAGTCCTCTATCTTTGTATATAATATTATTCAGCATATCCAAATTACCAGTCATGTGTTTAGAGCATCCACTATCAAGTATCCACTTATTCCTTTTGATCTGCACAGATTTTCCATTGTGGATTGATTCCTTAATACCCATAAAGCATCTTTCTTGCACATTATAAAATTTGGGTAGACAACTAGAATTTGAATAACATTCATATGCAGACTCATGGAACAATGATGATTTAAACAATTCTAAACTATTTTTAACAAATTTTTCAATAATAGCCATTTTAAAACTTTTCAAAACTCAGATTATGAAACTTTTGAAAACCAAGCTCTGATACCAAATGTGAGAAATGCGGATTAAGGATCTTAAGGCTAGAATTAACACTAGAGGGGGGTGAACAGTGTTTTAAGAAATTTGTTAATCTTTTTGAGCTTATCTTAATTTGTTAACAATGTATACACTAATCAGACACAGATATGAACACAGAATCAAACACAGATGCAAATATAAAGTAAAAGCAGTAAAGGAAAGAACACACCGGATTTTATACTGGTTCCGAGTTACCCTACATCCAGTCCCGCACAACTAAGTACGGATTTCCTTTCAAAATCAATTCAACAATTACAACCCTCGGTTTCAAGGCTACGAGGTACACCCTCCAGAATCACAATCCTCTGGGTAGAGATACTTGATTTCCGGGGCAACAAGTTCACCCAATTGATTTCCAGGGCTACAATCACACCTTCTCTCGCTCAATTGATTACAAAAAGTCTATAACTAAGATTAGCACTTGGATCTTGTAGAGATAGTGGAGAGAATCAAAATCAGAAATTATCTAGTTAGATTCGATATTGATTTCGGTAGAGTAATGGTGTAATTTGTAAGTAAGAAAGTGGAGAAGAAGAAGAGAAGTTAAATCAGAGAAAGGTGATTAAAATTCGTTGAAAACACCCTTTATTTATAGTAGATCAATAGCCATGTCCATTGGTGAAGAGATGTGGCGAATAGACACTTCTTTTTAAAAAACAATTTAACTGTCATCATGTCGACAGGGGTACATGTGACCATGTCGACATGCCCTTGTAATTTTTGGTGATTTGTTTTTCTTTGAAAATAATTTCTATATTATATTATACTTATATTTAAACTTTAAAATATACTAATATATAGTTATAATACATAAATAGCTATAGAGAACAATATTAAAATATATATAATAATTTTCTATACTTTTATATTTAAATCTTAAGTATAAATATATAAAATAGCTAAATATATTAATATCAAAATTATAGTTTAAAAACTTAGGATAATAATTTAAAATCGAAGATATTTAAAAAATAAGGATATTTAAAACTAAGGATATTTTTTAGGCTAAAATATATTGAAAAACCAGGACAGATGATTTTGGTTTTTAAACAGGAATATTTAAAATCATTTTGAAAAAAAAGCTATATATATTTTGAAAATCATTTTGAAATAAAAGTAAGTGGATACAAAAAGATGTTCCACTAGATTTTTCGTAGGTTTCATCCTACTTAGGGTTCCATCCCTTTAACTAGCACGAAGTGGATTCCATTCCACAAATAAAATAGATTTTAAGATGTCAGTGCCTTTCTATGAGTTTTAACAATATTCCTAACTATATAACTTATCTTGGAAACTTGAACTCTTGAAATTCTTGATACTCATGAGTCTTGAATCTTGATATCTTCAATCTTTGATCTTGAATCTTTATACTATACAGTTCTTCATTCTTTAGTACCCGCAAACATATCTATATATATCTACACAATAATGTTAGTATTATATATTTTATACTCTTATTCTAAGTAAGGTTGTTGTCATCAAAACCAACTCCTCAGGGACTAACAGTCTCATCTATCAATTCACGCCTATGATCGGTAGGACAGACATTGGTATTGCATTATTACCTGTTTGAGTAGCATATCATTTGAAATCATACCACCGAGTGCCTAACTTGTTTTTGATGGATACATTAAGTAAAGAAAAATATTGTGTAAGAAGATGTAATGTTTTATATAAATTGTAGAGTATTATTTGTGTTCTATGTCAGTTTTTTTGCAAGATTTGACCGCACATAATAAACTGAACTAAAAACTTTCATTTATCTCTCAGTGCTTGCTATCAATATGGTTCGTTTCTCTCTTGCTATTTTAATCTGTGTTATCTTGTATGTTGTTTACGAAGTTTGGGATCCCTGTGCAATGTCAAGTGTCAACAATAATAACTATAATACTTACATTATTAATTTATCTCTATCCATAACTCATTAAAATTGTTAGCTTGACAGAAGATTTTTGCTGCTACACATACTCAATATATATTGAACTGATTGTTTAAGTTCCTAATTCATAAAGTCGCATTTTATATGATGTTTCAGTTCCTAATTCAATATATATTGAATTGATTATTTCAGTTCCTAATTCATAAAGTGTTATTTTCTATTGTGCAGTCAAGATTCACGGTGGATGAAGCAAATAAGGATTTGTTGCTTAAGATGTTGGGAGTACGATGGAGAGAGTCAAAGTTGAGGTTGGTTTCTGCTATTAAAGCAGCGTCTACTTGTCCCGACTCTTCCTCTAAATTAGCCATGCTAAAACCAGACAATGTAGAAAATGTTCAAGAGTGGAATAACTTTGTGAAGGAAAAAATGTCAGAGAAATTTGAGGTAATAAGTTGTATTTTATTCATAGAAATTAAAAGATAAATTATAGTTTATCAATGAATTTCTCCTATGTAGGAAACTAGCAACAAATTCAAAACACTGAGAGATAAGAATAAAATTCTGCACACAATGAGTAGAAAGGGTTATGCAAGACTAGTAGAAGATATGGTAAGAAATGCATGTCTTTTATATCGATTATTTTTTTCCTTTGGTTATTATTATTATTATTATTATTATTTGCAGAAAAAGGAAAGTGGAATATCGGATATTAGTAGAGATGAGCTGTGGTGCAAAGCCCACACCAAGAAAAATGGAGACCCACTGAATTTTGTTGTTGCCGATTGCATTGTAAGTATTTTTTTATTATTATCATAATTTACACGTAATAGAGGTGTTTTGAATACACATCATTTCCTTCAAACATTGTATGTTAACTAATTTTCAGTATTTTATACAACATGATGTATTACACTTGAAATGATATGTTTTATTATGGTTGAAATGATCTATTTTAATTTGCAGGCTAAGATAAAAGAGCACGGTAGTGGTGCTCCGAGCTCTCAGGGAGCAACATTGGTAAGTGGAGATGGACTATCAAAGGTTTTTGGAAATGAACATAGGGGAAGAGTGAGAGGACTAGGTTTTGATGTTGTACCATCTCAAATTGGTATTTATGCAAGTAATTCGAAAAAGGTGCATGAATTGGAAAACCACGTAGCTCATTTGGAGGCTAGGGTAGAAGAGCTGGCTAATTTGTTCATGATGATAATTTATAGTTAATTAGCTATTGTTAATGAATATGTGATATGTTCTTATGAATTACTAAGTCATCTCTTGTACATTTTACATAACGCGAATGGAAGAAGAAATGATAATGTGGCGGATATGGAGATTCCTTGTGCTCAAACGCCTCAGGTTAGAATTATGATATGTGCGCATGTACACACTTCTAGTTTTCTTTCCATTGAATTCCCAGTATTCAAACTGTAGATAATATGCTCCAAGTCATTGGTAGTATAAATGGTATACTGTTTCCACTCTCCACTATAAAATTGCAGTACAACATAAGCCGGTAGACTGCATATTTTTGTGGTTGAGCATCCCCAGAATATTCAGCTTTTTGAATGCTGATAACCATGTATTTTTGCGGTTGCATGTGTGGGTTGCATTGGCGGGCTGGTGTGTTCGATGGGGTTCACTCATTAATTTTAACCCTTCCTAATTGTATTATTGATATAGAAACTCGAATACACAATAAATCTAACAAAACAATCCTATGTAGTATGTACAATTATAGCAAATCCTATTGCACTTTTCTTTTTCTTCTAAACCCAAACAAAAACCAATATGAAAATAAGTCCTTGTGGGAAAAAAACATTCTATGGTTAGCTTAGAAGCTCAATTTATGATTGTTTTGGCAGCATCATGTAAATTATTTAGAAGGAACAAAATATTTTTTCACAAAAAAAATATTGATCATGTTTGACAAAAGATACACATCGAACATGTCACCGACTAGTATGGGCATTTCACTTCTATTTTGTAAGTATGGTGATTAATTATATTCTAAATGGCCATACAATAATGTTGTTTGCCTTAGTACTATTGTTTACTTATCTAATATCAACTAGTGTGAAAAACATTTATGAGATACACTAAACACATGACTGTAGTCATCTGTATATGGTGTGGTGTCAAACATCAACTTGTTGCCTGCCTTAATGTGTGCGTGTTAAACACAAAATAATGTAAGCTACTAAGCTTAATCATAAGTTATTTTTTAGATTTGAAACAACCTGTCTTGTGATGGGTTAGAATTTCATTTCCCTTTCAGAATCAATAGTTGCAAATTGGTCAATCGCATTTCTTTGTCATTAAGTTTGGTAATGAGTTCATTTTATGAACCACAAAAAGATGAAAATTCACTCATATCTGCAATAGCATATTATTGTTTCAGAATGTGACCTTATATATTGTTACTATATATATTATGTCTCTGCATTCAAACCAATTGTTTTTTGTTTGCTTACAGTCACACTGCGGGAGTAACAATATGCGGGTTCAACATGAGCAAAATCAGGATACTCCTTCGGATGGTTTGGCGAAAAAGAAGTGCAAGCTATTGAGTTGGCAGAAAAACGTAGTTGCAGAGGGGACAATAGCAAGCATTGATCTTGATGTTTCAGTACACTTTGTAAAGCTTAAACCGGATGCTTGGAAGGTATGGGTGAATGTAGCGGTGGAACCGAAAACTTTTTTATATAGGCCAAATTTAGAGATGTTTACCATTAAAGAGGCCGTTGGATCAACTGTCGCATGGCATAAGAACTTCATCTCCTTGGCCTAGTATGTATGTGCATGGTTTATGGGTTAGGTGATAGTACTTAAAACTTGCTATTTGTAACTGATTGTTATGTAACTAGCTATTATGTGTTATGTGTATGCTAGAACTATGTCAATGTAAACTTACCTAACCTTTCGAAATGTGTAGGAATTCTGTGAATGTAGCTTTATTTAGACTTTTTGTATGTGATTTTGGTTATTTCTTTATAATATTTAAAAGTTGTTAAATTATTAATCATGGATCATGGATGAATTTCTTGGATGCTGCTGTTATTTTTTTTCAGTTTTGTATTTATTTTTCAACGGTTAAATTTATGTTGCAATAGGAGCTTTTTGCAACGGTCAATGTCTGTTGTAGATAAGAGCTATTACAATGGGCAATGCCACTTGTATTATAGTCTACTACAACATGCATAACACGTTGCAATATCATGTACTTTAGAGAAATGTTACATATTTACAACAGGCATTAGTTATTGTTAAAGAGTCTATTGCAACTGCCCAAGACCGTTGTAAATTTTTTTATTACAACGGCCATTTACAAAGGGTATAAACCGTTGTGAAAAATATTCAATCTATTACAACATTGCCTAATAAGACGGGCGGATGCCCGTTGCAAAACCCATATTACAACGGGCATTGCCCGTTGTAAAATGGGTGTTTTGTTGTAGTGAAACCTATGAATTTATAAACCAACTTCAAAATTATATTTCTTTGTGACAAATTTATGCGTATACATATAGTACACTGGTACACATATAATACACTAAATATAATCTATTTATAATAGATTTATATGGGGACGAATAAAGTATGCTAAAAAAATTAAGCAGCGCTTAAGCGACATTAGCGAAGTGAGACATCTATCGCCTCGCCTCACATCGCTTATTATAACATAGCTGCGGACACATCAAATTGTAACCATTGAAGTTTATTTGCATCAAAATTGACCTTACACCCAAGAACAGAGATCTAGTAGAATATAAAAACCTAAGTGTGATCCTAGTGCTACTTTTTAGAGGTGAGATCTCTGACCGTCAAATATGTTAAGTTATTACTTTAACCAAATCACAAATCATATACAGTTGTACTAGAAAACAAGAAGTAAAGTGTTGAAAAAGTAAATGACATAGAAATTTTTTATAGTGGTTTGGAAATCTCTGGTCAACGTCCACTTTATATCTTTTATCATGATTCTTCAATTTATAATTGCTACAATGTTTGCTAAATCACTCTGGGTCGGTTATGACAATTGTGAGTTCATAGATCAATGATTGACGGACCTCTGATGTTGTAGATCTTAGGGTATGTCCACCACAACTCGATGGTGGATGGTGGATTAGATGATTGATGGTGATTGGATAAGATTTAAAATATTCCTTGCCATCTCAAAATGCTCCAATGATCCAATTCGGTACTATATATCTAGTGCTTCAAACTTGTCCGCCATTATTGTTCATCCATAGAGTATTTATAGGCGAGTCTAAAAAATAGACATTTTCCATGTATAACCAATTATGTTCCATAGTATTTGATTTGTTAGAAAACAATTCGTAAAAAATGGTTTGAAAGAAAATGATTCGTAAGAAAACGGTTCGTGAGAATATAGTTCGTAAGAAAATGGTTCATAAGGAAAGGTTCATAAGAAAACAGTTGAAAGAAAATGGATCATCAAGCACAATACTAGCTTTTTTTTCAACCCACACTCGCTCTCTACCAGATCGTTTCTGTTGTTCCTTTCCTGATTGATCTTCTATATGTCATAACTTCTTCATTTTAAGTTGGCATTGAGTGAAACTTGGACCATTAGCCTTGTATCCTTGAGTAGAACACTCCAATGCCTTTGAATGTTCCATTGGGTGAAGTAAATAGTAGCTCTCCAAGGTAGAACTCAAATCATTTAGGTAGTGGACCAAGTTTAAGATTACCATATATTTCAATCTATAACTCGGATTGAGATGCAATTTCAACTTAGTTGTATGTCCTAACCTTAAATATATTTTCCACTACTTTGAGCACGTTTCAAGATGCTTCCAAATTTGCCTCTAACACTTTAGCCTCCAAAGTATGTTTTGAGGATAGGAAGCGTGCTTTGATCGAGATTTAATTGTAGTAGGAGAATGGTGCAGTCAAGGTAGAATCTCATAGTGCTTAGTTACGACCATTCATCTAATATGTAAATCAAGAGGTCTATCCGAACCGAAGGGGTCAAGAACGTCGTTCTTACCCAGTTGTAAGTCCTTTCTCCCACTTCCGTGGGTTTCACATATTCAAGTGGCAGGATCCTATTATTCCGTCGAGTATTTATATTACTTATCAATCAAAATTTATCCATAAAAGTAAGTCATACATTTGTGTTATAGTCCCTATAATCCATGAATGTACCCATTGTTCGGAGTATCATATTTCATTTTCAAATGAAGTTAACCGTATCTCTGGCTTGGAAATTTTAAACTTCGCTGTTTCTGGTGGAGTCAGATCCTATCTCTAGAATTGTTTGGAATTACACTTCTCTGTCTCTAGAGGAGTTGAGCCTAGTCTCTATGGCTGAAAACTTGGATACTTTACAGTCTTTGATGAAGTTATACCTTTTCTCTGAGGTTAAGCACCATTATATTCCATTGTCTCCAATGGAGTTGAACCCTATTTCTAGGGCTAGGAAGTTTATACTCTGTTATCTCTAGTAGAGTTAGGTTAGTTTATACTCCAGTATCTTTGGTAGAGTTGAATGAGTTTATACTCTGCTATCTCTAAAAGAGTATAAACTAATTTTATACTTTGCTGTCTCCGACAGAGTTGAATGGGTTTATACTCCATTATCTCTATAGAGTTGAGTAGTGTAACAACCCGAAATTTAACCCGTAATAATTAATTCGTTAATTAATTAAATAATAAATTAACATTTTGAAATTATTAGAATTGAGCCATGCGAGTTGCACCATTGTGTCTGTGGTAATTTTCTAGTCAATTTTCATATATAGAACGTCAGAATCCGAGTTATTATGAGCAAGAAACAAAATAACCAAAGAAACGAAAGAAAAAATATATATAGGCCAGGTCGATCGGTCGGTCGACCTAGGCACAAGGGCGGTCGACCCGCCTGCCCTTTTTAGGGCGAACAAATGAACGTTCGTTCGTTCGAATGTTTAGCCGACTTTACACGTATTTTGCATTGTTTAAACTGATCTGGTCCATCTATTCATGCATTCTATGGCTCCTATTCAGCCTATGACGTGGTTGCATCCTATTCAATCCCCAAATCCAACGGTCTGAGATCCACTTCTACCCCTATAAATAGAACCTTGGGCCTAACACTTTTTCTTATTCTAGATTTTTTCCGCTTGGGTTCATCTTTTCAGGAATGACCCTAAAAGGAATAATTTTCCAAGGAGAGAATCTTTTTAATAAAAATATTTTAATACCCTCAAGTGGGTCCGTGAAAGCCTAAAGGGAAGAGCTAAGGACCAGAGGTGAGTGATTGTAATTATTTTAAATTTCTTTAAGTAATTTAAAATAATAGGGTTTCCAATAGTTGTAGTTTAACTACGATTTTTGGAGTAACCTTTTTAGTAATTTATTTACAAATTTTAAAATTATTTTCAGTCTATTCCTTCTAGCTATTATTTTCAGTTAATTTTTGTTAATTATAGCATTTCCCATTTAATTACAGTTTGTTCACAGTATTTTAATTTATTTACTGTTATTTATGCGTTATTTACATCTTCTTCATACGCCTTGGATTTCCTTCTATTTTTAGTTTTCTTTTATTTCTCCTTCTTCTTCTTCGCATATGGATTAGAATAGAATTAACGCAAAATTGGATTAAATTATAATAAATTTGAAATAATGGAATATGAGATGTAAATCACAAAGACTGTAATATAATTGGAATAGGACTTAAATTATGACTAATTATGATATTAATTGGTCTGAATTAAGAAGATTGGCCTAGTTATAACTTAGAATTATAACTAAAAAGAATAAAAGAAGAAAGAAGCTTATTTTTCACACTTAGACCTTGGGTTAAGTAATAAGCATGATTATAACTTAAGTTATAAATTGATAAACTATGGAAACTATGGTAAACTATGGAAACTATGATGCTTATTTTAAGACTTAGGATAGATTAATAATAAATAATAGTAATTGATAAAAATAAAGGCTTATTTAAATAATTTATCTAAGTTAATAAGCAAAGATAAGAGTAGGACATATACCAAATAGCATTCCCCTAATATTTCTATGGTTACGGTGTTTCACATAATCCTGAAGTGAGACGAGGTGCTTCATATAATCCTGAAGTGAGGCGAGGGGTACACTAATGCTTATAGTGGTAGTAAACAGTCAATCTATGGTAGTTCAAATGAAGGGGGTTTGAACAAGGGGCACAACTAGATTATTGTTTGATAGGGATCAGTACCAATAACATTTCCCATATTTTTCTATGGACACGGTATTTCACATAACCCTGAAGTGAGACGAGGTGTTTCACATAATCTGAAGTGAGGCGAGGGGCACGCTTATGATGGCTAAGGTAAATAAAAGATCAAAAGAGGGAGCAACAGGTAGCATAGGCATGGTGGAAGTTACGCGTGCGTCTTCCATTTCGGTGCTCAATAATTGCTATGAGTTCCAAGCACTTAGTAAGTGTGTCTTTCGTAGACATCAAAGTCTACTATGTGGGGAAACGTCCAGTCCATAGTAGATTCTATGAAGTAGCAGGCCGATCAAAGGGTAGAATTAGGACTTCAGCCTAATCAAAGTAGCTATCAAGTACACGTGCAAACAATCAATGTTAACCTATCTTATTAATTGAATACTAATTAATTCGTATTTATTTCTAGTTTCTCTCTTTTCCGTTTCCTTTGTTTCCTTTTATATACTAGAACTGTTGTAAAGTCTATTACTTTTACTTTGCTTAAAGATTCTAGTAATTACTATCATTCACCAGACTTTTAGTCCGACCCACTCCTCTATTTTTCCCCTTTTCCCCCATAGGCAATCAAGGGAGAGGGCAGTAGATTGTAGTTGCTCGGAGGTTTCTTGGAGAAGATTCTGCTATGTATTTCTTTACTTTTATTTCCATTTTTCTTTCTTTGTACTAGCACTTGAGAGGGATATTTATACTCTGATTATTGTTGAGACTACGAGTTTTTGTTTCATGAGACATACTGGGTTTTGAGACATGCATGATGCATTTGGTAATTGATTTATAAAGCAATTATGAAGTTTTTGTTTTGAATAAGTTATTATTTTAGTTTCCGCTGTTTTTACCTATTTTTGTCTTGTGAATCGTAGTTTCTGTTAGTTTTAGTTATACCTACAACGCACCACGCCTTTTAATGTGTCCTTCTGGATATATTAAGGGGTGTGAGGTGTTTCACTTGGTATCAGAGTCTAAGGTTACAGCATTCCTAAAAATTTATTTTAAAAATAAAGTATTTTCTGAAATAACTTGTTTTAAAAAGTATTTTTCAAAAAAGAAGTCTTAGAAATGTTTTTAAGAATAAAAGAGCTTTTATAAAAATACCCTCATAAGTCCAGTTCAATCTCCCTTTGACTCTTTCCTGAACTATCTCTTACTTTTTGTAGAATGGTTGATGCCCCGAACCTTCCCGAGGGCATTCCAGTACCAGCCTGGTTTCGTAGGTACTTGCAAGCCACGACTCCAGAGGTGCATGGGCTGGCGCCCAATTCTGCACCAGCGGGTGGGAACCCCATCAACCCACCTGCCGCCATCAATTTCTCTAAGCTTTGTAAGGATTTTGCGAGTTTGAGCAGAAAGACTTTTTCTAGAAAGGAGACTTTTGTGGAGGCGAGAGCTTGGCTTAGGGACACCAAGAGGATATTTGGCTTATTAGGATTGAAGGACCAGCAGCGAGTTCAGCTAGCTTCTTGGCAACTGAAGGAGGAGGCTTCATATTGGTGGGAGGTTATTGAGTTAGAAGGAAGAGAGGTGATTTGGAATGGGTTCTAGGAAGTTTTTGTCTCAAGTAGAGGAGAGTGTTCAGTTGGAGCGATTCATTAATCTGAAGCAAGGGAGTCTGTCAGTGAAGGAGTACATCAATCAATTCAATCAGCTATCGCAGTTTGGTATGGAATTAGCGAACACGCCGTACAAGAAAGCTACGAAGTTTGCGAAGGGATTGAATCAACCCCTTCAGGGCTTATTACTGACTCACGTACTGATAGGAGCCACTTATGAGTCTTTGGTTGAGATGACGCTTATGTAAAATGCAGTCAAGGAAGGAGAGTCTAAAGAAGTGGTTAAGTTGGAAAGTTCAAAGAAGAAGTAATAGAAAAACAATAAGGAGAAGAAGAAAGGTGATGGCCCTCAGAAGCAGATTAAGAAAGGTTTGAAGTGCGGTAACTGTGGGATTGTTAGACATGTCGCCAAGGATTGCATAAGGGATAAGATGAAGGGAAAGTGTTTCAATTGCGGACAGCCCGGTCACTTAAGTAGGAATTGTCCCCAGAGAGTAGGGCAGGGGACTAGTGCACCAGTCGCGCAAATCCAGGCATTAGACGCAACACCTTCGGGCAGCATTCCGGATATAGGTAGGAAAGTCACAGTTGAATGTTTGATTTCTATATCTGATTTTCCCATTTGGATTTTATTCGATTCTGGAGCATCACACTCTTTTGTTTCTAGTTCTCTTGTGGATTGTTTGCACTTTGACATTTCTTTAGTAGTGGATCCCTTTGTTGTTTCAAACCCCATAGGTGGATCAGCACATTTGTCTATGGTCTGTAGGGGTTTGAAAATTTATATCCTAGGCGTAGAATTTGACTGCGATGCCTATGTTTTGGGATTCTCGGGGTATGGGATGATCTTGGGTATGGATTGGCTATCCACATATGGAGCTATATTAGACCGCGAGAGGAGAGTCGTTAGATTAGAGACATGCAATGGTAGGACTCTTGAGGTATCTTGCGACCCACAAGGGTCAGTCATGTTGAGTTTTCTCTACTCCCTCGATTCATCTTCAGCAGAGCTTGATTCGGTTCCTGTCATTAGAGATTTTTTGGACGTCTTTGAGGAAGTTAGGGGACTAGCCCTAAGAGAGAGATTGACTTCAGGATTTATTTAACCGAGAATGCTAAGCATGTAGCATTACTAGTGAGGCACATTGCACCTAGGGAGAGGAAGGAATTGAGCAAGCAAATTCATGAGCTTTTGGAGAAGGGATTCATAAGAAGGAGCATATCAGAATGGAGAGCACCAGTCGTCTTCGCTACTAACGCGGATGGTTCTCTCTGATTTTGCGTTGATTATAGAGAATTAAATAAGCTCACAAAGAAGAACTGATATCCACTCCCTAGGATTGATGATCTTTTTGACCAGTTAGTTGGCTCTTCGGTATTCTCCCAGCTTGATTTTGCCACGGGATTCCATCATCTTAGAGTCGCTGATGACAACATAGATAAGACTGCATTTAGGACTCCAAACGGGCTTTATGAGTGGTTGGTTATGCCTTTTGGGCTAACCAATGCCCCAGCCTACTTTGTTGATTTGATGAGCCGCGTCTTTAGAGAAGTCCTAAATAAATTCGTAGTGGTATTCGTGGATGACATCTTGGTATTTTCCAAGAATATGGAGGAGCATGCTGTTCATTTAGAGGAAGTTCTTCGCACACTTCGTAGTCACCGTTTGAGAGCTAAGTTTTCGAAGTGTCACTTTTGGAGAGAGGAGGTACGTTTCTTGGGGCACGTGGTCTCGAAGGAAGGTTTGGCTGTTGACCTTGCCAAGGTTATTACAGTATAAGATTTGACGGCCCCTAAGAACGTCATCGAGGTTAGGAGCTTCCTAGGATTGACTGGCTATTATAGGAAGTTCATTAGAGACTTTGCCAAGATTTCGGCACCACTCACGCGCCTTACTAAGAAGAATAAAGCTTTCGTGTGGGACATGAATTGTGAGGATTCCTTCACAAAGCTTAAGAGAGCCCTTACTAGTGCAGCAGTGTTAGTACTACCCGATGGAGCTAAGCCTTTTACCGTATACACTGATGCTTGTAGGATGGGCCTAGGAGCGGTGTTGATGCAAGAAGGGAGGGTGGTATGTTATGGTAGTAGGCAGTTGAAGACGCATGAGAAGAACTACCATACCCACGTTTTGGAGTTGGCTGCCATAGTTTTTGCACTCAAGTCTTGGAAGCACTATTTGCTTGGAGAGAGGTTTGAGCTTTTCACCGACCATAAGTCATTAAAGTACCTATTCTCATAGAAGGACTTGAACTTGAGGCAACAGAGATGGATGGAGCTTTTAACCTCGTACGATTTTGAGATTGCTTATACCCCTGGCAAAGGTAATGTGGTTGCGGATGCATTGAGTAGAAAGAAAGCAACCCATAGTCCTTTGTTCGTAGAGTGGAGGAGCTTGGAGTTTATTTCCACTTTTGATTTTAAGCCCTCTACGGAGATTACTCCCAGAATGTTGGCGACATTAGAGGTGAGGCCTACCCTTATGGATCAGATTGGCTCGAGACAGCAAGGAGATTCGAAACTCATGGACATTATGGATAGGATTAGCCGAGGAGAGGTCTCTAGACATTTCCAACGTTATTCCATTGATAGCAAAGGGTGGCTTAGGAGAGATGGGAGGCTTTGTGCTCCCCACGCTAATGATTGGTTGAGAGCGGTTTTGGAGGAGGCACACCATTCTAGTATGACTATTCATCTGGGTGATGACAAAATGTATCGAGATATGAAGAGGATGTTCTATTGGAATGGCATGAAGAAGGACGTGGTGGAGTTCGTAGCTAAATGCCTCATTTGCCAAAGGGTAAAAGCAGAGCAGCAGAAGCCTGGTGGATTACTTCTGCCCTTAGATGTGCCAAGATGGAAGTGGGACAGTATTTCTATGGATTTTATAGATGATTTACCCCATTCTAGGAAGGGGAATACTAGCATTTGGGTGATTGTTGATCGGTTGACCAAGAGTGCCCACTTCATCCCAGTTAAGAGTAAGCGCACGACATTATATTTGGCATCCCTTTATATTCGAGAGATTGTCCGACTTCATGGAGTCCCTTCTAGCATGGTGAGTGATAGAGATCATATTTTCACTAGTGAGTTTTGGAGAAGCTTACAGGAGGCGTTAGGGACGCAACTTAGATATAGTACGGCCTATCACCCATAGACGGATGGCCAAATGGAGAGAGTGAATAGACTGCTCGAGGATTTGCTACGGATGTGCATTTTGGACTTTGGAGGAACTTGGGAGGAGCATCTTCCATCGGTTGAGTTTGCGTATAATAACAGTTACCAAACGAGCATAGGAATGGCACCATTTGAGGCTTTATATGGGAGACCTTGCAAGTCCCATTCATGTTGGGTGGAGTCTACGGAGAAGTTGCTACTTGGGCCTGACATGGTGAGGGAGACATCAGAGAGAGTAGATTTAATTCGATGAAGGATGAAGGCAGCCTAAGATAGGTAGAAGTCTTATGCAGATAAGCGGAGGAGAGACATTGAGTTTGAGGTTGGAGACTTAGTTTTTATCAAAGTATCCCTGCTTAGGAAAGTGGTAAGGTTCGAATCGAATGGAAATTTAGCCCCCAGATTTGTTGGACCATTTCCTATCATAGAGAGAGTTGGGAAGATGGCTTACCAAGTGATGTTACCAGATAGGCTCGCAGGAGTGCACGATGTTTTCCATGTTTCGCACTTGCGAAAGTGCTTACATGACTCGGCGAAGGTTGTAGAGCCTAGTCAGTTAGAGGAGGTGGAGGTAGAAAGGGAAGCATCTGTTCAGCGTATCCCCACGAAGATTGTTGGAAGATACATCAAGCGACTAAGGAATAAGGAGGTTCCTCTAGTAAAGGTGCAATAGGGAGATGATGTTGCAAACGCCACTTGGGAAGCGGAAGAGAAGATTCGTACTTCCTATCCTCATCTTTTTGATAGTAAGTTTTTAGAATTTCCTATTTCCATCATTTGTTTTGAATAGGTTCTTTCCTTTATTATCCTTTGGGAGGGTAGAACTTAGGATTTAACCTATGGATGGTAGGATTTGATGTAAACATGTTATTAGAACATGTTATGAATGATGTAGGCTAGTGGTTGCAAGTGTTTGCTAGTGGATATTAATGGACATATATAGGTATACTAGGCACTATTATTCTTTAGGGATCAGCCTAACTAGGACACTAGAGCATACGCATATGGATGTGTGCGCATTTTTATTCTATTTTTCATGGTTGCTATAAATGGATGATTATCGCATGATTGTTGCATTTGAATAATGTTTGTAGCACACATATAGAATTATCAGTTACCATTGGGAAATTTTTGCATTCAATTGGATACATGGCACAGACATGATTGTATAAAAGGAGATCAACTAAATTAGTGGACTGCCTAATTTTTACATTAGATAGGAACATTTACACTACACTAATTGCATAAGTATCATAAATTGCATTAGAAAAACTTAAGGACAATGGATAAATCGTCGATGATTGAGTAGTTGGTCATAGAATTGGATGAAAGCATTTAGTACGTACTTTTATCCTTAGAGATTTCGGGGACGAAATCCCTTAAGGAGGGGAGAATGTAACAACCCGAAATTTAACCCGTAATAATTAATTCGTTAATTAATTAAATAATAAAATAACTTTGTGAAATTATCGGAATTGAGCCACGGGAGTTGCACCATTGTGTCCGTGGTAATTTTCTAGTCAATTTCCATATATAGAACATCAGAATCCGAGTTATTATGAGCAAGAAACAAAATAATCAAGGTAACGATATATATATATATAGGCCAGGTCGACCGGTTGGTCGACCTGGGCACAAGGACGGTCGATCGCCAGGTCGACCCGCCTGCCCTTTTTAGGGCGAATGTTCATTCGAATGTTTAGTCGACTTTACACGTATTTTGCATTGTTTAAACTGATCTGGTCCTTCTATTCATGCATCTGATGGCTCCTATTCAGCCTATGACGTGGTTGCATCCTCTTCAATCTCCAAATCCAACGGTCTGAGATCCGCTTCTACCCCTATAAATAGAACCCTAGGCCTAACACTTTTTCTCATTCTAGATTTTCTCCACTTGGGTTCACCTTTTCATGAAGGAACCTAAAAGGAATAATTTTCCAAGGAAAGAATCTTTTTAATAAAAATATTTTAATACCCTCAAGTGGATCCGTGAAGGCCTAAAGGGAAGAGCTAAGGACCAGAGGTGAGTGATTGTAATTATTTTAAATTTCTTTAAGTAATTTAAAATAATAGGGTTTCCAATAGTTGTAGTTTAACTACGATTTTTGGAATAACCTTTTTAGTAATTTATTTACAGTTTTTAGAATTATTTTCAGTCTATTCCTTATAGCTATTCTTTTCAGTTAATTTTAGTTTATTTCTGTTAATTATAGCTTTTCCCATTTAATTACAATTTATTTACAGTATTTTAATTTATTTACTGTTATTTATGCGTTATTTACATCTTCTTCCTACGCCTTGGATTTCCTTCTATTTTCAGTTTTCTATTATTTCTCCTTCTTCTTCTTCGCGTATGGATTAGAATAGAATTAACGCGAAATTGGATTAAATTATAAGAAATCTAAAATAATGGAATATGAGATGTAAATCACAAAGACTGTAATATAATTGGAATAGGACTGAAACTATGCCTAATTATGAAATTAATTAGACTCAATTAAGAAGATTGGCCCAGTTATAACTTAGAATTATAACTAAAAAGAATAAAAGAAGAAAGAAGCTTATTTTTCACACTTAGACCTTGGGTTAAGTAATAAGCATGATTATAACGTAAGTTATAAATTGATAAACTATGGAAACCATGGTAAACTATGGAAACTATGGCGCTTATTTCAAGACTTAGGATAGATTAATAAGCAATAATAGTAATTGATAAAGATAAAGGCTTATTTAAATAATTTATCTAAGTTAATAAGCAAAGATAAGAGTAGGACCTGTACCAAATAGCATTCCCCTAATATTTCTATGGTTACGGTGTTTCACATAATCCAGAAGTGAGACAAGGCGCTTCACATAATCCTGAA
Organism: Allium fistulosum; assembly: GCA_030737815.1. Taxonomy (NCBI): domain Eukaryota; kingdom Viridiplantae; phylum Streptophyta; class Magnoliopsida; order Asparagales; family Amaryllidaceae; genus Allium; species Allium fistulosum. The sequence goes on along the minus strand of JASFAW010000015.1, from coordinate 12,604,380 downwards.
GTGAGGCAAGGGGTACACATATGCTTATAGTGGTAGTAAACGGTCAACCTATGGTAGTTCAAATCAAGGTGGTTTGAACAAGGGGCGCAACTAGATTATTGTTTGATAGGGACCGATACCAACAGCATTTCCCCTATTTTTCTATGGACACGGTGTTTCACATAACCTTGAAGTGAGACGAGGTGCTTCACATAATCGTGAAGTGAGGTGAGGGGCATGCTTTATGCTGGCTAGGGTAAATAAAAGGTCAAAAGAAGGGGCAATAGGTAGCATAGGCATGGTGGCAGTTATGTGTGCGACTTCCATTTCGGTGCTCAGGAATCGCTATGAGTTCCAAGCGCTTAGTAATGGTGTCTTTCGTAGACACCAAAGTCTACTATGTAGGGAAACGTCCAGTCCACAGTAGATTCTATGGAGTAGCAGACCGATCAAAGGGTAGAATTAGGACTTCAGCCTAATCAAAGCAGCTATCAAGGACAAGTGCAAACAATCAAAGTTAACCTATCTTATTAATTGAGTACTAGTTAATTCGTATTTATTTCCAGTTTCTCTCTTTTCTGTTTCCTTTGTTTCCTTTTATATACTAGAACTGTTGTAAAGTATATTACTTTTATTTTGCTTAAAGATTCTAGTAATTACTATCATTCACCGGACTTTTAGTCTGACCCACTCCTCTATTTTTCCCCTTTTCCCCCTATAGGCAATCAAGGGAGAGGGCAGTAGATTGCAGTTGCTTGGAGGTTTCTTGGAGAAGATTCTGCTATGTATTTCCCTACTTTTATTTCCGTTTTTCCTTCTTTGTACTGGCACTTGAGAGGGATATTATTACTCTGATTTTTGTTGAGACTACGAGTTTTTATTTCATGAGACATATTGGGTTTTGAGACATGTATGTTGTATTTGATATTTGACTTATGAAGCAATTATGAAGTTTTCGTTTTGAATAAATTATTATTTTAGTTTCCGCCGTTTTTACCTATTTTTGTCTTGAGAATCTTAGTCTCTGTTAGTTTCAGTTATATCTACAATGCACCACGCCTTTTAATATGTCCTTTTGTGTATATTAAGGGGTGTGGGGTGTTTCAAGTAGGTTTATACTCCATTGTCTTTGATAGAATTTTTTGGGTTTATACTCCACTTCCTTTGGTATGGTTAAAGAATAACTAGTAAGTCATTTCAAATAATTGGTGGTGAAAGGGGTTCACAGCTTCTTGGTCAGAAAGAATTCAACAAGCCTAGTCATTCACTCTTCAGGAAAAGGGACTTGTATCTTGAAGATAAAGAGGCATTCAATGAACTAATCCAATCGCTCATCAAATGAAAAGGATTTATGGATATTCTATTCTTTATAATTTGTATGCATATCTATCTCTGGATACTTAAAAGGAGAAGGACATGCGTCCATGGGAATCCAACATTGGTCCCTGAGCATGGTTTATACTCTTCCTTTATACGACTCAGTTCCATCGAGGGCATGTTGACTAGAGTTTGTGGCAATCACTCTAGAGGTACGTACATAGAGAAACATCAGGCCCAACCATTTATTAATTCCATAATGTTATACTAGTAAGCAGAACACACACTATTGCTTGATATTATATAGACATGGTTTAATTATTCATAATTCAATCACAAAACCCAGTTTTTTCGGTTTAGGAAAATCAAGTTCATAACTAAGCAATTCAAAAAAAGTTCATAAGAAAAGTACATGAATCAAATCAAATCTAAGGGATTAGATCGAAATGTGCCTTAGATTTAGCTTATAGAATGCCTGAAAGATCCGTCTCTAGATCTCATACATATGTAGGCATACCAAGGTACACTTCCAAACTTTATTTTAACATGAAATAAACAAATTAGTTTTTAAGAATCATCCGTTAATGCTCTTAAGGGATGATCATGTGTCTACGTATACCACCATAGCTACCACTAGTAAATAGTGCCTGGTTCGTTGATTGTTAAGACTATCATTTAGTATGAGCCTTCCTTCCATCCGATGGGTTCTGGATGTATTATAACAAACTTTTCTATTTGATTTCCTTCTCGATGGTATGTCTAAGACGTCGACATTCATTAGTCTCATGACCATAAATCATTATGGATGCAGTATTTTCCATTACCCATCTCTATTGCAGTTGACTCGCTAGTCATTTTCATCATAATCGATGATTTCTCTAGTTACAAGATGGATTCTTTCTAGAGTTTCCATAAGATCTAAATGGGGAAAATTTCTCCGTCCTCCTTTGAATCATATCTTTATTCTAGCGTTATCATCCATCTTTCTCTTGCCCTTATCTTAAGGCTTCTCATCCCCAACTAGATTAATGGTGATCATTCCTTCCTCGATATCAGAATCCTCCAAGTGCATGTACTTGTTGACTTAATGTTAGAAATCCTCCAAGTTGGTGGTTGGGGATTTCTTATGTTTACTGTGAAATTGCGTCTTCTTGTTAATTCCTGGAACAACAGCCATATGGACAATTCATTTATTCGGTTGACGTATAGCGGTTATTATAGCATTGGACCATGCAAGATAGCTTCGTAGAGTTTATCCATCCTTTTGCTTGAAATTTTCCAAGCACATTTCATTTTTTGCTGAATGACATAAGCTCTAATTAATACATAAACTTTTCCTTCAACGCAGTCTAAGTGCAAATGGATCCTTGCTCTAAACGACTGAATCAAATAGTTGCTAAGTCTAACAAGAATAGAGGAAAGCAACAACACTTTACTTCCTCTATAGTTGCAACTGCCTATATATGCTGAATGTAACGTCTCAAGTGCACTGTAGGATCGGTTTTTCTGGCGTATGGTTCCATAACTGATATCTTAAACTCTAGGAGGTTGATTGCATATCGAATGTTTGGAGTGAAAGGACTCTAGTTTATCTCATCAACATCTAATCTCCTATATTCCTTAAGTAATACTCCACATATTACCTCAATGACTTGCTCTTTTATCATTTGAATGCTTCCTTGGGTTGCTTGGTAGGTCACGCTATGCCCCATGCCCAATGGATCAAACATACATGGACCAGTCGATCAAGACTTAAGCAGTCCTATTTCATCAAACAAACAAATAGTTTTAGCATCAATGTTGAATTCTAGTGGGAAAGTTTTGTTGGACCAGTAAGGCTACGTCGTTTGGTTTGGTAACGATCCATTCAACACCTATCTGTTTGACATTGAATAGAACTGGTTTGAGTCCTATTCGGTTCATCTATATGGAAGTCCATATCTCAATGGTTGCTTCTTGCCTTGCTTCTCTGGTATCCATTCTTGATGGGTTGCCAACAAAATTCTTGTTTTGGTCTCTTTGGTACTGCATTGGTGTTGCTTGCTGCATTAGCCTAAGGAACGCATCCATCATCTCCTGTTGCTTAGCTAAGTCAGAAGCTTCCATGTTCGCCATCATCAGCTGCACCTCTTCATTAGTCAAATAGTTTTCCAGTTGACTCGACCAGATATTGCTTCTTGACTGCCTCCATTAGCAGGCTGCTCTCCAACCAGTAGTGTCCTCTTTGATCCTTTCTTTCGAGTTGGTGGCTTCATGATAAGAATTTAACCCTTAATGAAAGCACCAAAATGTTTGCATCAGAAATGACCAAACACCCAAGAGAAGAGATCTAGTAGAGCCTAGTATCCTAAGTGTGAACATGATGCTAGTTTTTAGAGGTGGGATCTTTGGTCTTCAAATATGTTAAGTTTATACTTTGATCTAGATCATAAATCATAGGAAGATATAATAGAAAGAAAGAAGTAAAGTGCTAAAAAGTAAATGTCACAGATAGTTTTTATAGTGGTTCATCAATCTTTGTCCTACGCCCACTTTATATCCTTTATTATGATTCACCGATTTACAATTGCTACAACACTTGCTAGATCTCTCTGGATCGATTACAATAATTATGATTTACTAGATCTGTGATTAGCAAAGCTCTGATGCCGTAGATCTTGGGTTTGTCCATAAAAAATTGATGTTGGATGGTGGATTGGATGATTTAAGGTGATTAGGTAAGATTTAGAAAATTCCCTACCATCCAAAAGTGCTCCAATAATTCGGTTTGGTAGTTTATAGTGCTCGAAACTTGTCCGCCATTACTACTTATCCACGAAGTATTTAGAGGTACGAGGTTCCTACAAAATAGGCACTTTCCATATATGACCTATTCTGTTTGGTGTTATTTGTTTTGGTAGAAAACGATTTATAAGAAAACTGTTTGTAAGAAAATTGTTCGTAAGGAAACGATCTGTAAGAAAATGGTTGTAAGGTTAATAAGGGTAAGGTTCATCAAAAAATAGTTTGTAAGAATATAGTTCACTAGAAAATTGTTCATAAGAAAGCTGTTCGGTAAGCACATAGCTAAACCATTTTTTATGTTCGACAATTACTCCATATTGGACCGTTTCTGTTGCTCCTTTCCAGACTGATCTTTTTGTGCCATAACTTCTTTGTTTTAAGTCGAAATTGGGTGAAACTTAGACTAATAGCTTTGTTTCATCGAGTATAATACTTTAATTCCTTTGGATTACCATTTGAATGTAGTAAATAGTAGTTCTCCAAGGTGGAGCCTAAATCAGTTAGGTAGTGGACCAAATTTAAGATAATCATATCTTTCAATCTGTAGCTCGGATTGAGATATGGTTTCGACCAAGGTACATGTCTTAACCTTATACATGTTTTCTAACTGGTTTGAATATGTTCCAAGGCTATGCAAAATTTGACCCTAATAATATTGTAATGAAATTACATTCATTTAGAAGTTTTTAATTAATAACTATTTCATTCATACAGTGTGGAATGCTACCATGAAAAATGAGAATGTTATTATGAAAAATTTCTTATCCGTTGTTGTCTCTAATATATTTATGGTAATATTTGAAAACAAGGAACACATAAATTATGTTTCAAATACACTTGCAGCTTATTATGCTAATTTTATTTATAAATTTACTTAGTATTATATCTTCAAGGACAAATTTTGGTAATAGTCTTGGGAAAAAAGTTACTTCAACTTTGGGCTTTATTTTAAACTTATTACTAACATAGACCTTTTCATAAGTCTAGTATTTTTTGCTTCCACGCATTAAAGGTGCACAAGCACAAAACCTAACTTTATGAAAATTGCGCTAATTTTTGCAATATGTTTTTGATGAGACTTAAAATTGGAATAAGCTTTTTATCTCAAGCCTAATACTAAAAAATTTCCAATCTTATATCTTTGTTATTAAGTTCAAATCGACTAACTTTCTAATCTTTCCATATTTTACTTTTCATTAGTAAATATAACATTTGAGTTTTACTCTCAAATTTAACTTAATTAATAACTAAAATAACAAATTAAAATATTAAATGGAAAAAGTAAACATGATATAAAAGCTAAAATTCTTACCGTTATACTATACTTTTTACCAAGTTAAACTATGTCTCCAGCGATGTTTAGGTAATAACCGAGATAGCTAAGTCCATAAATGAGATGGGTTAAAGTTATTTCGACTACAACTAAGGTCACGTATCAATTAACAGGTTGATCATGAACTTTGATGTTAATACCGAAAGCCCGAGCGGCTCAAATATTATTATAGCCTAAGAACCTCCATTTTAGATCATTCATCTCATTATAATAAATATCCAGTCAAAACAAACATATTTTTAGCTTTTACAGCATTATATAAATCACCTTGGTCAAAACTTAAGAGTAGGTGATCAAATGTGGAAGCCCAAATACATGAGCTCAAAAGTAGCTCCAGATATAATTACAAGAGTTATAACCAGAACTAGAGCTCGAAAATCTTCCATGTAGACCAATCATCAAGATGACCACACTTTTACATAAATTTAATACTTGGGATCACTTCTTGGTCTTATGTGCCCCAGTTCATCCACCTTGGCCTAAAAACGATGGGACTTATCATGTATCTAAGTGAAATGCCATATACATAGGCTAATTAATGCCTTATGCAAAGCCAGCAGAGGCACCAAGAAAAGTGCAAAGTTAGTCACATGTTTCATCAATAAGTAATACATCATCAATCTGTTTTTCAATGTGCTACTAAATTATGACAAGTGTCTCTGTCATAGCTATCTATTTTGCTAAGTCAGCAATCCATGTGAAGAAGCTCTCCACCAATATTCGAGCTCCAAAACTACTATAATTAGAGGCCCCATTAGAGGATCGAAGCTTTGAAGTAACTAAACTCTACCAAATTGCAACCTCATTTTTGTTTTCATCCGAAAACTTAAGAACTTAAAGCTTTGCATATACTAGACATAAAAAAGACTGTTAATATAATTTTAGACTTCTTGGCCTAAACTAGATAAGGATTTGATCCATAGAGGATGCTGGTTTTACAAAACCACCATAAATTTGTCATTCTTTACTTTTTTCCTTAGCATTGATCTTATGTCTTCTAAGCCAACTTTTGGCTCTCGGTCTTAAGTTCATCCTTAAACTTCGAGACTACACTTACATCAGAGTTAACCTTTGAGCATAAAGGCGTTGTTATAGAGAAAAACAACACCAACATTTTTTGATGCTAGAAGGAGGGCCTGAAACTCCGAATCTTATTATTTCCTATCGCCACGGTTTTCACTTGCTACTTGCTTCCTATTTCTGCTATACTTTTCCTTTTATGAAGAAGAAGACTACTAGATCCAATGATAATAAAGTAAGCCAGCAATTTTCGATTGTGAAGGAGAAGGACATACTTGTTAATGTCAGAGTTAATCACATCTATTTTGTTGAAGGTGTTGCAACCACTACTGATGTTTTTGAAACTTCTGAAGGAGAACTCCAGAGTATGTTTCTTGCCTTCATGAAAAACACTCAACAATAACTTGATGAGTTAAAAGCTTTGAGAAGTGCTCTAGAAATTGCTGCTAAATTTTGCTCTCCTCTGGTTAAAAAATCGAGGCGTATGGACAAGAGCCTCAGTAAAAGGATAATGACTAAGGAGCAAGAAAAAGAATATGATCATAGAAGGGATTTTATTGCTCCAAAAATGACACAACAACCCTGATCAAACAAAAACGAGATGATTTAAATAAAACACGAAATTAAAATGACAAAACATGGGATTTTTAGAGTAGTTCAACCTCAAATTGATTGCCTACGACCACTATTAGTTTATTTTAGATATTCCTTACAATTACAATACTTTTAAACAACAAGTACAGTTTTAACACTAGTTGACAACAAAAGATGGCAGTACTTCACTATAAGGATCACAGAGATGGAAAAGTCCTCTTTTTGTTGCTAAAAGATGGACATTTATAGTGTAATTCCGCCTTTAGAGTCACTTGATCATGGAAGACCAAGTAAAAAGTCAGATCCATGCTTTTAGGCACAAAGGACGAGTAAAACTCAGCATTTATGTCAGGTCGGCAATGACATGATCATGTTAGTGCCAATAGTTTAACTTGCATCTTCGACTCTTCTTCGTGTTTGTTCAAGCCTTCAAGCTTCTAATCTCTATTGAAAAAATTGCTTCTCCAAATCATGTCGGTGTCGACATGATTTGTCCTATTCAGTTCTTTGCCTTTTTCTTCAAATACAAGGCAATGCCATCTAGTGTTCAAAAATGGATCCCATATCTTCAATCAACTCGGCACCAACTTGTTTAATCATGTTGGTGCCGGCATGACCAATCATATTGGTATTGATATGATTTTCCTTATGCAATTCGTATCCAAACTTCTTATGCTTCATATTTTCATCATTCTCGATATCTCTTGAGCTACTTGATCCATTTCTCCATCATCTTGAAGTGCATATTCATCAAGATGTCGCTTGGTTCAAATGTTGGATAACACTTGCCCCCAAAGTAACTTTTGTGAACTACAAAGCATGTTTTGAATCGAGAAAAGCGACTAATCCTGAATCCAAATACGCAAAGACGTTTCTATCTTCTGAACTATTTTCTTGAAACATCACATCTTTCCCAAGAAGATCGGTGCAAAGCTTCAAAAGTTTGTATAATCACATCTCTCAAGTAGATGTAAAAGCAGAAGATTTGAAGTTTTCCATTCGAAATCTTCAATCATTTCTGAGACTCTTGGAAGCTACTTTGTCTCTCGGTCAGGTAGGCTTCGCTTTTCCTTTGTTTAAAAACAAGCATGAGGTAAAACATGTCGGTACCGACCTGATCTTGTCGGTAGCAACAAGATTTTCCAATCTCATATAAACATGGTACTTAGAAAAATTTCCTATGTCCACTTTCATATTTCAGCACATCTTGTTTTTTTGCAATTTTCTAGATTGCTGTCTTCTTGTTCCCCTTGACGTAGCCGCCAACTTCAATGCCACTGACAATAATTGCACCATCTCAACAAGTCATCACCGACCTATCTTGCATGAACCTTACCCTATATCAACTAATCAAATCAAGTCTTCAGGTGGCCTCGTCTTTAGCGCCGCCATCACCGCTCATTTGCCACTGATGCTTGCTCCATCGACATTGCATCTTCACTGCTGCCCCATGCACTACCCAAAACCATCCCCTCGTTTTCACTATCGTCGTTCCATTTCAATGGCCTAGGCCGCTTCAAGCTCATCAAGCTCTTGATTAGGGTTCATAGAGGTCTCATTCCGAGTCATTCCTCTCAAGGAATGAGGTGGTGAATGGGAGAGGAAAAAATTTCAATGTTAGGAGTTACTTTTGGACATGAGTCAAAGACTTTTCTCTTAGTGAGGAAATTCCCAAGAAATCTTCGCATTGGACACCTGTGGCATTTGATGAACTCGAATGCCGAAAGTTCAAATTGAGCAACATAATCCTGTGCTCCTACAAAGAAAGCTCTATGTCACCTGGACAACAATTTCGTTATCGTGTATTCTATAATAATGGGTAAAATCCAACACTGTTCCATAGCGCCATGGAGATCATTTTCTAACACGGGTGGGTTATCTAGACAGAGTGTGAGCATACGCCATGCCATGTACATAGGACACATACCGCATAAATCGACACATTGTACTGCCTTGGTCAATGTATAGAATCTGATTGGTCAACACATGTCGAGATCCGTTGGGCTCTATACATTGGATACACGGGTTTTAGTTTAACAAACATCACGATAAATAGTACCTGGCTACATTCATCATCAAGTTTTTTAGTATAAAATGACCAACCTTAGACGATCTCCTCGTCTTAGAACTAAAACTAACCCTTTTACACCTTCAAAAGCAGGTTCGTCTTCTGCTCTGACATCTACACGTACCCCATTAGAAGTAAGACATTCGACTATATGGGAACTCCAACTTCATGCCACCTCAGCAGTCCGACCTCATGGCCCCGCCATTCAAATAGACGATCGGCTATACTTATGATCTTACACAATCATCTAGATGCCACATCCTCCAAGATGACTGCCATAGAACCAAGGTTGATCTGTTTTAAACATAGGATCCCTGAAGATAAATTCCTTTTTCCTGAACCTCAACAAAGGGCTCACCTTCCTCTGACCAGCTACACCGCATGCAATCGATACATAGGTCTCTCTAGAGCCGTGCCTCCATTCAATGAGTTCCTCAAGTTTGTCCTTCAATCGCTAGGGCTAGCTCCAACTTAAATACATCTAAATGGCTATGCCTACTTGAACTCTCTCTACATCATCTTCAGGATGCATCTTGGTCGGTCGCCCACGATCGAGGAGCTTTCCTACCTACTAAACTTTAAAAGGAGGCGAGAGATTCCTTCGCGATTAATAATCGAAGCCTTTACTCATTGCAAGGTCTTCTAAGGGCTTCACAACAAGAGAAGCTACTTTAAAAGCGAGTATTTTTTTTCATTCGATGTTGTAAAGGCTTCAACCACTACTAGTGGTATGGTCGTAAGCTTCTTCATCTGATATCTTCATCACACCTAGGCATTCTTCACCCAAGCGGCTAACATTCTTCCTGTATCCCGACAGATATTCCTATACGAGACCCAAATTCCACTCCGTAATATTCTGGAATTCTTAAAAGCTATCGACTTGGATTTAAGGGACACATCCTATCTTCTCACCAACGCTTGCCTGCATCAGTTCCATCTGAAAGAAGTATCTAGCCAAATCCAGTCCACACCAAAGCATCTCGGGCTACACAAGGCTCTTTTACACCTATCCACAATTCCAACAATGATGAATATGGGAGTGAATAATGTCAAGGAGTCGAAGCAAATTTTGCTGAGGAGGAAGAAGACAGAGAAGAAGAGAATTAGGAAGAAGAAGTGACATGAGGAGAAGGCATGGATGAGGAAAGAGACAAGGAATAAGATGAAGGAAACGATGAAGGATAATAGGATAAGGACAATGATGATGCCAGTGAAAACAAATCATTCAGGGTGAACTCCCCTGAAGGCACTCTGGTTACCTCACCTCCTAAACCGAAACAATTAGCCATCAAGTCTTCCTAGTTCATGCTCAAACCACATCAAGACCTTGTTGAAGAGTTAACTCCTCCTGTATGTGCGGGTGATCATATTTTTTGTTCTCTAAGCGACCTCGAGAATCTCTCAAACTTTCCATATGGAGAATTAAACTTCGAAGACATCTTGAACTCCAGCCCCAAGGCTTTAACTTCCATTCGAGTGATATACTCCAGCCTGCTTTGGGTGAAGAGACTCCATCCTTAAAACCCCTCGATCACGGTCCATAGGCTACTTAGGACATGTCAACACTTCATACATTTCTAGAATCACAAGTACAACTACTCTGCACTTTTTTTCAATCCAATGATCTGATTCTTATGCGATCTTTCTTTTTTTTCAGTTATGACGGTGAAGAATGACCACATGGAAAGACTTCATGAAGGCAGATGCCAATATCACTCCCAAACTCCGGTGAGTTCCTACCCTTACTATGGCTCTCATCACTAGTACGAGAGTGAGAGGCCAAGGAGGAAGAATAAGGAACACCGCTAAGCTAAGAAAAGGCAACGATGCCACGATGAACAGAGGGAATCACGCGACCGCTCTAGGCGCGACTATGATTCCCATCCCCAATAGCACATGCCTTCTCAATTTTCCCAATTTCACTAATCTTCCCACGTTGAACTTCCTCCACCTTCTGGACCTCCTATTACAACTCCTCACCAATCCAAATCACATCTTCTCATTTTCAGAGATGACATAGGCTAGAAAAGAAACAACTTCACTCTACATTGCTCCTCCTCCACCCCCCGGAAGGCCAATCTACTACCCTTATCAGAAATTTGAAAGCAACTCTTCCTGACTTCTTCCTTGAGAGGGTCAAGTTCGATTGCGATGTCAAAGACTTTCCACAAAGCTATGTGAATGAAGGCATCGCCAGGCACTAGAAGGTCATGGAGCAGTTATTATAGTGGATGAAATTAGCCAAGGGCCTATCAGACATCAATCCAGCAAATTAATTGATCACATAAAGCTTTGACACCGAGAGAGCTGACCGCAACCGCATATGTGAATACTATAAGATGGAGTTAGCTAAGCTCCAAAAGGAAAAAGGATGAAAAGGCTAAGTCTGCAAAAGATTCCTGACAGAGGCTATCCGAATTGGCTGGTGTCCACACAACCGAGAGCCTTGGCCTGGTCCTTAACGAACAAACAAGGAAAACCCATACCCATAGAGGTTGTTTGGAAAAAGTAATCAAAACAAAAGGTTCAAAAGGCCGAACTTCAAACAAAGATCAACAAGATTAAGGCAGATCTATAGGTTGAGAAAGAATCAAGAGAGCAGGATCAGAGCGAGTCTGCCAATTTAAGAATCAAGTTGGCCACTGCAGAAAAGGAAAATGCAGATCTCAAAGCCTAGGCGACCGAGACCAAGGAAGACACTGAAGCCACTAACCTCTAATGCTTCATAAATGTCATCGAATTAAGGTGTCTTAAGTGGCTCAAAGGTGGCTATCCCGTCACATTGGACAAAGCCTAGGAAGAAATCCTAAGAAGGGCCAGAGACTTTGGCAATGATGTTGATGAAAGAGACTAAAAGGATCATGACAAAGAATATTTGATATCCCTGGATGAGGGCAGGAGAATCATGTTAGTACCTTAGGTATTGGTTTTGATGATAACAATTAAAGAGCATTATATAAACTATTGATACTAATGTTTTATCAAGATATATAGTATATAGTGCAGGATATTAGACGAGTCTTGATTAAGAAGACTGTATAGTATCCAGAGTAGATTCAAGATGCTGATATAGAGTTTCGAGAGGTCAAGAATGAAAACTCTTGAGTATTAAAGAGTTCAAGTTTTCAAGATATTTCAGATAAGTTATAGAGTCATAAAATTTATGTTAAAACCTTGATAGCACTTTCCTAATCTCTCTCACCTTCTCTAATTTTTTTTAAATTGTTTTTTAAATATTCTAGTTTTAAAATAATCTTTTCAAAATATTTTCCAAAATAATTTTCAACAAAGATATCATTTTAAGTTTTTATATATATATATAATGAATTTTTGTTTATATTTTAATAAGTTATAATTATATTGATTTTTATATATTATTGAATATTCTTATTAAATCTTTCAAAATTATTTTATAAAGTTATATTTTGATTAAAATGTGTATAAACTGTATTTAAATGATTTTATAAAGAATCAAATTATTTTACAAAGCAACGGATTATCCAAATAATATTTTTTAAATGTTTTTCAAAATTATGAAGAGTACATCGACATGCTCTATAGGCATATGTTGACATAATGGCAGTAAAATTCAAAATTCAAATTTGAATGGAAGTGTCTTTTCGTCGTATCTCTTCGCGAATGGACATGACTGTTGTTTCCCTATATATACCAGACTTCCAAACGAATTTTCATTAACTACTTTCTTATTTTCTGTTCTCTTTTCACTCTCTTGATTTCTAAAGCAATTTCTATCAAAACTCTACCGAAATTCAACCAGAATCAAATTCAATCATTACTTGTTTGATTCTCTTTCATATACTCTCCGATTTCTCTCATCTCTCTAAAGATTAAGTGTTATTCGAGAGTTATAGGATCAATTATAACCAAGATCTAAGATCTGAGTCCGTAAACTTTATCAAATCATACTCTTATACTCTATGGTGTGCTTGGTATCCCTGAAATCCAAGTAGGTATGATTATAGCCTAATTAAATCAAATGGGTGTGCTTGGTAGAATGTAAACCTAGTGGGTGTGCTTGTGGCCCGGAAATCAAGTAGCTCTACCCAAATGTCGGGATTCTAGTGGGTGTGTCTTGTAGCCTTGAAATCGAAATTGTATTTGTATTTACTAGTTGGAAAGAAATCCGTACAAGGAATTGTACAGGACTGGATGTAGGGTAACTCCAAACCATTATAAAATCCTGGTGTGTTCTTTCCTTTCTATTTATACTACATTTACTTTTATCTGTACTTTGATTCTTTGATTGTTTCTGTGATTGTTAATTTCATCATTCCAAGTAAAATCTTAAAGAATTTGAATAATATTCATATAATCTATCAAACACTATACATCTCCCCTCTACCGTTAATTTAGCCTTAAGACCCCTATTCTGCTGACTCACAAATCATGGCAGCTGGGGCTGCAGTTGAAGAATAGTTGCCTACTAAGACTCCCATTGGTCCAGCTCTCTGGATTATGTGGACGACACCACTCTAGTTCAGAAAGAGCCTTCAGTAGACATTGTCACTTCTACGACAACCATTTTTGAGGTTTCCGTAACTAAAACACTTGTATATGTGGCTCCCGACATAGAAACTTTCAGAGGTTACAATCCTAACACTCCGACCTTCATTCCTCCAAAAATTCCTCCCACTTTGCATAAACCTTCAAAAGCTCTAGAAGAAGGAGGAAATGCCAAGTATCTTTCACACAAGACTTCTCTGCATAAGGTATATCTCCCATCTCTCCAGCCTTTAAGAAACTTCAGTCTGGCCTGAGGATGTCTCTAACCTCTACATTTCTGTGTGTAAACTTACAGGTAAACTGCCAACATTGCCATCTCCCCCGCCTATCATACATGTTTCAAGTCCTAGTGCTTCATCAGCCGAGTCAACCATCATCACCATAACAGTCTTTCCTCCTGTGTCATCTACTAGTTCTGGCTTCGACCCGATTCCAAGAAAATAGGGGGCTTGGAGAACTTGAAGGACATTGAAGTTTATATTGATGACGCGGGGACCATAGCCAGTGAGAAAAGGCCTGAATCCACTTCTACGATGGATGCGATTTACCTCACCAAAATCAAAGTCAAGCTTGAATCGGGCATAGAGAAGCTCCCTCCTCTGTCGTCTACATCTCTTCTAAGCCAAGCACTCACATCAAGCTCCTCATTGGTCTTGGCAAGCCATTTTCTGCTCCCATTACCGATTCTTCACTCACACCTTTAGGCGCTCATACTAAGATGAATGACCCTATCAATTGAACCACCGAAGAAGATACATCTCATTCCAACAAAAGCACTCTAGACAACGATCCAGCCAAGGAAAATAAGGATAAGAAGTGTCGTGCCCATCAGACCTTGAGATTAAATAAGCGGGGCAAGAATATGTGATTTGTTCTCGCATTCATTTGAAAACTTTCCTTTTGTCTCTTGTTTTTCATTTTGTGTTTTGTCTTTTTGGCCTTTTAATGTATTTTGGCTGTCATTGTATGGGAGTTGTTAGTCCATGAGTTGATGGTTTTGATGACAACAACCTTAGAATAAGATTATAAAATATAAATACTAACATTATAGTTTAGATATATACGTATATGCAGGATTTAACCATGTAGGTACCAAGAATGAAGACTGTACAGTATAGAGATTCAAGATATCAAGATTGAAGACTCATGAGTATCAAGAATATTAAGATTATCAAGAGTTCAAGATTTCAAGATAAGTATTGAGTCTAGAATTATGTTAAAACTTCACAATAGCACTGAAATCTTCATTCCATATTTTCATTTGGGATGGAACCCATTTCTACCTTTTTAGTGGCTTACAAACCCACGACAATTAGCTTACAAACCCACGACAAGTGGCATACAAACCCACGAACATCTTGGTTTTGTACAAGTTCTCGAGTCCTGATGTGATGAGATATTCTGCAGGAAGAAGCTTGCAAAACTACTTCAAAATAATTTTCAAAACTGCTTTTTAAAATGTTTTAGCCTTAAAAATTATCTTTTCAAAAAAAGTTTTAGCCTTATAAAATATTCTTTGATTTTGTTCTTAAATAAATTCTTGTTTTAAACTTCGTTGCTTTAAACTATCTTTTAATATATTTAACTTTTAATATTTACTTAGATTTAAATATAAAATTATAGTAAAATTATATATATATATATTATTCTCTATATTTATCTATGTATTTTATCTATAGTTAAGTATATTAATAAAGTTTAAAATAGTTTTAATATAAGATAAATGCTATTTTCAAAGAAAAACAAAACTTCAAAATTTCCTTTGGGATGTTGATATGCCCTAGTACCCCATGTCGACATAGTGTCAGTTAGGACCAAAAATTTGAATTTCAAAAGAAGTGTCTATTCGCAATAACCTTTCATGAATAGACATGGCTGTTGTTCTTCTATAAATAGGGGTTGGTTTCAACGAATTTTAGATCATATTTTCTGGTTATTCACTTCTCTTCTTCTTCCACATTTTCTTATTCAAAATTCTATCATCACTCTATCGAAATCAACATTGAATCTAACTAGATCATCTCTGGTTTGATTCTCTATCACTATCTCAACAAGATCCTAGTGCTATTCAGAGTTATAGGCTTCTTTGTAATCTATCTAGCGAGAAAAGGTGTGATTGTAGCCTTGGAAATCAATTGGGTGAACTTGTTGCCCTGGAAATCAAGTATCTCTACCCGGAGGATTGTGATTCTGGAGGGTGTACCTCGTAGCCTTGAAACCGAGGGTGTAATTGTACAATTGCTTTTGAAAGGAAATCCGTACTTAGTTGTGCGGGACTGGATGTAGGGTAACTCCGAACTAGTATAAAATCCGGTGTGTTCTTTCCTTTATTGCATTTACTTTATTTCTGCATCTGTGTTTGATTCTGTGATTATATCTGTGTCTGAATATTGCATACATTTGTGTACAAATCAACAATAACTCAAAATGATTTGGTAATTTCTTATAAACACTATTCACCCCCCCTCTAGTGTTCATTCTAGCCTTAAGATCCATATTCCGCATTCCTCACAGGAGTGACCCCCGTTACTCTATACTCAAAGAAATTTAAATAAAAGATTGTTTTCTATTCAACCTTTATCTTTTATTTACCTTGCCTATATACTTGCCTATAAAAGATTGGTTCCATAACTCATATCGTTTTAAGTCCAAATATGCAATCACTTATATATCATACCTGCCTATGTCTATAATTAGTGCAATGCCTTTATTTACTATAACTCTGTACATATAACTAAATTTCTACAATTTCTTGGTATAATTCTATTACTCCGTAAGTTTATCATCGGTCAAATGTTCCTCGTTCGACTATACAAAACTATATTTCACTGATCGACTCTATTTATCTTTGGTCGAACATATCTCATTCGGATGCAAACAAATTCGTACCTAGAAAAGATTCGATTATACACTGACCCCATTCTTTGGGAATTTGTGCCTTTGGTGCCTTTTCGATCCGGACATCATTCTTGACCTCGCCTATCTCCGAGCATTGGTCAAAGAGTAGATGCGTAGGGGAAAATCATCCAATCGACCCTAGTACGATTATACTCCAACGACCCAATCATGGATCAAAGTAGTTCATCGGTACCTATCTCCGGGTACCCAGGCATCTAGTTTTTCTATACATGGATTTTCTTAATTTTCCACTGATCATGCAACACAAAGTCAAACTTTAAGAATATGGTTGCTTTATTCAAAAAATCAACTTTATTTATGAAATAAAGATGACAATCACCACCTTAGTGCATCAAATCCTATTGAATGGGATGTCTTATTTAGGAAAAATGAAATCAAGTGAAATAGCACCCTAGATGCTCGCTATTCCATACCCGCAGAATTGGGAACCCGTCAACATTCAATGGCTTGAAAGTTCCATTTCCAAGATTCTGTGCAATCACATAGGGAACTTCCCAGTTCGGACCCAGAGCCCCTGTACTAGGAAAGACCCATTTCAAAATGAGGTTGCCTATCTCAATTATGTTTTTTTTGCATTGGCATTGAATTGCTTCGCCGCTCTTATCTTGTGAGTAGCTACCCTTATATCAACCTCTTCTTGTTTTTCTTCAACCAAGTCGAGGGACTCAAGCAAGAGTTCTTAATTCATCTTGGGACCAAAGTGCAATCTCCTATGAGAAGGGACTTTAGACTCGATCAGAATAACGACCTCTATTCCGTAAGCCAAAGTAAATGGAGCATGGCCAGTCGTAGACTTATGGGTTGTCATAAAGCCCACAATGCTAGTGGTATCTCATCAATCCAACCACCCTTGGCTCTTTTCAACCTCTTCTTGATGATGGAGTTGATGATCTTGTTCACCACCTCCACCTTTCCATTCTCTTACAGGTGTGCTACTTTCAAGAATCTCTTTTCAATTCAGTACCGAGCACATAATTTTTTGAACTCGACACTCTCGAATTGAGTTTCATTATCAATGATTATCCTCTATGGAACTCCAAATCATTACAAGATGTTCTTCACTACAAAGTTGATCCTTTCTTCGAAGTGATCGTTGTAAGTGCTTTCGCTTCAGCCTACTTTATGAAGTAGTGCATAGCCACTGTCGCGTATTTCCCTCCGCCTTTCGACATCGACATCACACCAATAATGTCTACTCCTCATACTATAAATGGCCACAGGCTAACCATTTGCGTAAGCTTAATAGATAGGGCTTTGGTGTCTTCGCAAACCTCTAACACTTGTCACATCTTCTAGAGTAGTCGGCCACATCTCAGTTGATTATTGACTAGAAGTATCAATGGAAAAGAACCTTCTTTTCTAATGTTTACCCCCTAATGTGATTACCACAACAACCTCCATGCACATCTGCAAGAATTTTCTTAGCTTCGTATTTGCTGACACACCATATCAAGGTTATTAAGAATCCTCTCCTATATAGTGTGGGTTGCAGAATTATGAATCTTAAGGCTAATTAAACACAGGGGGTGAATAATGTTTTCTAACCTATGTAAATCTTTTTAAATTTCTTTCAAGTTAAATAGTAAATCATAGATTAGCAACACAGAATTATATTATCAAACAGTCATAGATGCAATAACATATAAAAATAAAAGCAGTAAAGCAAAGTAAAGAGTTAGTGAGATGACATCAGAGATTATTTAGTGGTTCAGATTTCTCCTGCATCCAGTCTCATACAATTGCTTGTACAGCTTTCTTTTCAAATGCCAATCTTTAACTAGGTAGAAGACAAACCCAAATACAATCTTGATTTCGAGGCTATGAGACACACCCTCTTGAATTTTTGAGCTCGAGGTAGACTCACTTGATTTCAACGGGCTACGAGCACACACACTATATTTCCAAGCTACTAAGCACACCCACTTGATTTGAACAGGCTACAAGCATATTCAAGCAAATAAAATAGAGTTGATAGTTTTTCCAAAGAATTTTTTTTGAACTTTGGAAACAATGGACCCTATAACCTCTTGGACAACACTTTGATCTTTGAATTGAGAGAGATGTTTCCAAAACAGTAAGAAAGTAGTATTGAATCAATACAAAGAAGTATGAATTTATTATATATGATTTTGAAAAGGTTTGAATATATTAATCGAATTTTCAAAAGAGTAAAAGAAGGGAAGAAAATAAGCGATTAGTTATCAAAAAATCCTTCTTTTGTATAGTAAATCAACAGATGTGTCCATTCGTGAAGAGTTGCGACGGATAGACACTTTCTTACAAATTTGAAAAACCTCTTGGCGGCATGTATGTCGACATACTCTATGCATATATATCGACATATACATGTATAGTTTGAAAACTTGTTTCTTTTAAAAAAATCCTATACTTTGTAAAATAATTTGACACTTTGTAAAATAGTTTGAACATAGTTTATAACCACTTTGAACTTTGAAAAACTTTTATAAAATATGTTGAAAATTTATTTTGTTTAAAATATAAAAGATAGAAAAATAAGACATAGAGATCAAAGATTGCTATCAAGGACTTTAACAATATAAGCTATAACTTTATACACTAAATTATAATCTTGAGATCTTTATATCTTTGTCATTGTACTCATGAGTCTTCATGTCTATCTTTTGAGTCTTTATACTATACAGCATTCGATTCAATACCTATGCAATTTTCTGCACTATATACTATATAACTTGGCAAAAAATTAGTATCTATATTTTATATGATTATATATGGTTGTATATGGTTGTTGTCATCAAAATCAATAATTGAGGCATTAACAATCTCCTCCTTTTTGATGATGACAACCATTAAATATTCCTGTACATAAAATATGATATAACTCATCCTTATTTACATAACTCCCTATGAATATGTGCATGTTTATATTTTATATTTTTCTCCCCCTTTGTCATCAACAAAATGGGTGAGAAATAAAAACTCCCCCTAAATAAAATACTTAGAAACTATAGAGTCAAAATTAATAATTATACACTAAAATAATCGAAGCATTATATAATAATTATATGATGATTATGATATAAATGATGATAATTAAAACTAGATATATGATAAATTATGGTATAATGATAAATAAGATAACATAATCTTTGTTTATTGATTCAAATTCATTTATTCAAATCATACTATAAATTCGAACATACAATCAAAACAAAAACAAACAAATCCAAATATCAATCCAAACAAATCCAAACCTAAGAGTATTAGTTTACACATAATAAGTTATATATTTACATATTTATAATTTAAAACAAACTGAATAACTAGACATTCCCTGGAACTTCAACCCAACCGTCGGATCCAAAGATTGGATTTGCTTTGATGGCATCCCAATCTTCATTATCCTTGTTGATAGAGCATTTTGGGTTGTTGGTTTGAACATCTTTGATTAAGGAAGAAATCAACCATTGAACGGCATCAGAATGATTTTCTTGCTCTTTGATCATCTACATTTGACTTAATTCTAAATGCCTTTGATATATGAAGATAAATCTAAGAATATCCTTGAAAGATTGAAGTGTTTGTTCAAGATTTTCGCATAATTTTTGTTGTGGAGAAGAATTTTTTGTTGAAAAACGTTTGAGAATGAAAAGAGAATAGGGAATAATGAATAAAATGATGATTAAAATTTTTCTAGAAGAAATAAGCTTATATAGGAGTGAAAAGTCATTTAGAAAGTTTGAATAGATGGTAGTTGTTTTATTTTAAATTTCAAATTTTTGCCAAATGGCTAATATATGTCGACATATATACCTAAAAATGCAAATTTTATGTTTTTGTTATAGATTTTGTTTTATTTAATGCCATTATATTTTTTATAGTTTCTAGAGACCAATAGAACTATTTAAAACAACAAGAAATAAATTTCATTACTAGGTGTAGAAAAATACATGGATTTCTAAAGAAAAACGAAAGAAATACATGAAAATAACATGAAATTAAACTAAAAACACAACTAATGAACATAAAGCTAGATAGACAAGTTTTTAAAAGGATGATGATGATGATGATGATGATGATGATGAAGAGCCACCAAGCTTCCTAATGATCTTTCCAAAGTATTTGTCCACTTTGTTGGAAAGAGAAGTGAACTTTTTACTAAATGAACGTTTAAGCTTCTTTTGGTTTTTGAGAAGCTTCTCTTGGTTCTTTAGAATCTCTTTGTTGGAAGGGTGGGATGGTTTGTCAAAGCTTTCTAATGAAGAGTCCATTTCCTCCCCCTCTTCTTCTTGATTTCCTTCTTCTTATACATCCATGTCGTCGCCTTTTTCCTCTTCTTCTTGTTATATTTCTCGCTCCTCTTCCCATGCCAATCTTTCTTCTTTTTCAACAAGAGTTTCATATGATTCGAAATAAGATGGAATGTGCATAAGAGAAATGTTGGCCTTGTCAAAAACATTTCAAGGAAGGTTTGATTCATCTCGTAAATCAATGCTAAAATATATGAAAATTCAAGTAAGATACTGACGCAGCGGATAATTCAAAACGATCTTCAATCGGTGAATGTAACAATTCGTGGATTGATGGATACTGGAATGCCCGAATTCGTTGATCCAAAGATACCGAACTCTAGCTATCTCTGACTCGTTGATCCGAAGATACCGGGAAAGAGATCTACGATTCTTCGACGTTGATCTTGCGCACAAGATACCGTGAATCGGCTTCAACAAACGATGATCCGAGCGCACTCGAATGACGTTAGTGGAGATAGGAGATACACTCGACTACCAATTGAAATTGAAAGCAACAAGCTAACAAAGAGAATTTTATTCAATATTCAACAACCTTTTACAAATGAAAACACTCGCCTATTTATAGGCTACAACACGCAAGTAGAAAACAATATAACTCCTAAGTCGGCAACCGACTTAACAATGCCTCCGACTTAACATAAGTCGTACACGACTTAAGCCCAAACAGTTACAAACACATACAAAAGCTTCAAAGAAAAGATACAAGTGCTTAACTCGGCTCCGACTTAAGGGATATCTCGGCACGACTTCATCTTCTTTTCGCGACTTAAGGGATAGCTCGGCATCTTCTTTTCGCGACTTAAGATTGCAGAGAATTCCGTTACCTCAACAACGACCTATGGATCCTATCTCGGCAACCGACTCAGGAGAAGTATCTCGGTTCCGACTTATGGAGTTTGATCGGAGAAAGGTTTAGGTCTGGATATCTCGTCTTCGACTTAGGGGGTTTGATCGGAGAAAGGTTTAGGTCGGAGATTCGATAACTCGTTTGCGAGTTAGGGCAAGGTCGGAAATGGAGTAAGGTCGGCAATTTGGGAAATAGGTCGTCACTTGGAGTTAGGTCGGCAATTGGAGTGGAGCTTAGCTCGGCAATGGGAGTGGGAGTTAGGTCGGAGGAGTTTATCTCGGCAATGGGAGTGGGAGTTAGGTCGGAGGAGTTTATCTCGGCAATGGGAGTGGGAGTTAGGTCGGAGGAGTTTATCTCGGCAATGGGAGTGGGAGTTAGGTCGGAGGAGTTTAGGTATGCTGCTTCATCATCCTCCCCTTGTTGACAAAAATTCGACCTCGAATTTGTATTTCTCTCGTTTTCAACAAGCTCATCTCCATGGTACGGAATCAAATGTTTAACGTTGAAAACGTCAGCAGTGTGAATGTGATCTGGCAACTTTAACTGATAAGCATTGTCATTGATTTTCTTCAAGATTTCTACTGGTCCAATCTTTCGAGCTTTCAACTTGTTGTAAGTCCCAACTGGAAAACGATCTTTTGTCAATACCGCGTAAACAAAATCACCCTCTTTGAAGACTACACTCCTTCGTTTCTTATCCGCCATTTGTTTGTATTTCTCATTTGTCTTTTCCAATCGTTTCTGAACGATTCTATGACACTCCGTCAACCCTTCAACAAAATCAGCAGCTTTCTTAACTGTCTTCTTTGATTGTGGTATTACCGTTAAATCCAACGGGCCCTTCGGTAAGCTCGAATAAACAATCTGGAATGGACTGAACCCAGTACTTCGATTCACAGCATGATTATGGGCAAATTCTGCCTGACATAACTTCACATCCCAACTCTTTAGATTATCTTGAACAAGACACCTCAACAAGTTTCCCAACGATCGATTAACCACCTCCGTTTGTCCATCAGTTTGCGGATGATAAGCACTACTGAACTTCAGCTTTGTTCCCACCATTTTCCACAAACTCAACCAAAAGTGACTCAGAAATCGAGTATCTCTATCCGACACAATAGATTCTGGCAATCCATGAAGTCGATAGATCTCCTTGAAAAACAACTGAGCAACATGAACAGCATCTGCCGTTTTCTTACAAGCAATAAAGTGTGCCATTTTCGAGAATCTGTCTACCACCACATATATAGAATCGTTACCTCGCTGTGTCCTCGGTAATCCCAACACGAAGTCCATACTCACATCAACCCATGGTTTATCTGGTACAGGTAATGGCATATATAAACCAGCATTAGTCGCAGTTCCTTTCGAAACCTGACAAATATGACATCTCTCAACAAATCTTTCCACCTCTTTCCTCATTGACGGCCAAAAATAAGATTGAGAAATTAACTGCAAAGTACGATCTCTACCCACATGGCCTTCTTCATGTAGTTCTTTAACAATCTTCATTCTCAAGCTACAGTCTGGGATGCACAAACGATTTCCCTTAAACAGAAAACCATCCACCAACACAAATTCATCCGTATTTCCTTCCTTTACTTTTTCAACAAATTTCACAAAGTAAGGATCTTCTTCAATCAATTCTGGCAATAATTCAAACCCTGTCACTTCAACTTTCATTGTCGTCAACAAATGACTCCTTCTGCTCAAAGCATCAGCCACACGATTGGTTACCCCTGACTTGTGCTTAACGACAAAAGTAAACTGCTGTAAATAAGCAATCCACGATGCATGTCTTGCTGAAATCTTGTCTTGCCCTTGCAAATGCTTCAATGCTTCATGATCAGTGTAAAGAACAAACTCCTTCTGAAATAGATAGTGTCTCCAGTGTTTAATAGATTGTACAACAGCATAAAACTCCACATCATATGTACTGTATCGCATCTTTGCTCCAGACAACTTCTCACTGAAATAGGCAATTGGACGCCCCTTCTGGCTCAACACCCCTCCAATCCCAACCTTGGATGCATCAGTATGTAGTTCAAATACCAACTGAAAATCAGGTAGCACTAGAATTGGTGCAGATGTCAGCAATTCCTTGATTTTTCCAAAAGCAATCCCTGCTTCCTCTGACCATGAAAACTGTTTGCCTTTCATACAATCTGTAACAGGCGCCATCACACTACTAAAGTGTGGAATAAACCTTCGATAAAATGAAGCCAACCCATGAAAACTACGAACTTCCGTTATCGTCTTGGGCTGCGGCCAATTCCTGATCGCCTCAACTTTACTTTGGTCAACCTGTATTCCTTTCTCTGAAACAACATACCCCAGAAATAAAACACTATGCGTCATGAACACGCATTTCTTCGTTGCAGCATAGAATTGTTCTTGTCGCAATACCATCAGCACTTCTCTAAGATGATTCAAATGTTCCTCTGGACTCCCACTGTAAATAAGAATATCATCGAAATACACCACCACGAATTTCCCAATGAACGGTCGAAAAATCTGATTCATCACCCTCATAAAAGTACTCAGTGCATTTGATAAACCAAATGGCATAACCAACCACTCGTATAGACCCTCTCTGGTTTTGAAAGCAGTTTTCCACTCATCTCCTGGTCTGATACGAATTTGATGATATCCACTCTTCAAATCGATCTTAGAAAAGATAGTAGCTCCGCTTATCTGATCCAACAAGTCATCCAACCTCGGCATTGGAAATCTATATCTCACGGTAATCTTATTCAATGCTCGACTGTCAGTGCACATTCTCCATGTCCCATCCTTCTTGGGTACCAATAAAGCTGGTACAGCACAAGGACTCAGACTCTCCTGCACACGCCCCTGTTCAAGCAATTCCTCTACCTGCCTCCGCAATTCTTCATGTTCCTTCGGACTCATTCGATAATGTGGTCTGTGTGGCAATACAGCACCGGGAACAAGATCTATCTGATGTTGTATATCCCTCAACGGTGGCAACTCCGTTGGTAACTCTTCTGGAAATACATCGTCAAATTCTTTCAAAACTGGTTTAACTTCTTCTGGAATTTCAATCTCTTCACTGCTTTCTCGTCCAATCAACAAGAATACTTCCGGCTCTTCTTCAACTTCTTTAACAAACTCCTTCAAAGTCAATAGAGTTTTCAGCTCTTCGATTTCCTCCACTTTGTTTTCTTCCTGTTGGCGCTTCTTCGGAACCAAAGTAATCTTTGTACCTTCGAACATGAAACTGTAACTGTTGGTCCGTCCGTCATGTTGTACTGCTCTATCAAACTGCCACGGTCTCCCCAGCAACAAATGACAAACGTCCATATCTACGACGTCACACCAGATTTCATCTTTGTATTTCTGCCCAATTGAAAACTTCACACAAGCTCTACGTCCAACTTTCACTTCACCACCCTTCCTCAACCAAGCTAACTTGTACGGTTTAGGATGTTTCTCGGTTTTCAACTCCAACTTCTTCACCGCTTCTGTAGAGATAATATTATCGCAACTCCCAGCATCAATAACAAATTTACAAACTCTTCCCAGAATAGTGCATGTAGATTGAAAGATATTGTTTCTCAACCAACTACTTTCTTCCTCATCCTCAACCTCAGCAATCATTGCTCTCTTCTTTGGCTTTGGACACTCATTGCTTTTATGACCCAACTCCTGACAGTTGTAACATTTGAAACCGTTGTTAACCCTTGCCTTCTCAACCTCCTTCACCACTGGTTTACTGATAGGTTTAGACACATTAGAACTTCCACCAACACCCTTCACTTGATTATTGGAATTCGTAAACACACCACCTCCTCGTCGTCCCTGCTTCTCCCAAGCCAATGCTTTCTGATGTGCTTCCGCCACAGATCTTGGATCGAACATATTAACCATATCCTGGATCTGCATTCTCAATCCCCCAATGAATCTAGATGTCAGCTGCTCTTCCGTTTCCATAATATCATTTCTCGCAATAAGCTGGTAAAACTCATCCGCATAATCATTAACAGTCTTTGTGCCCTGCCTCAAGTTCTGCAAACGTTGATACATCAGAGATTGATAGTTGTAAGGTAAGAACGTTGCTTACATCAATTTCTTCATCTTCTCCCAAGATTCAATTTTTGACTTCCCCATTCGTTCACGTGTAAGTTTGGTTTGCTGCCACCATGCCAAAGCTCTACCCCTCAACCTTGTAGCAACCAACTTCACTCTGCGACGTTCTGGAACTTCTTTGAAATCAAAAATTTCTTCAACATTAGCCATCCAATCCAAAAACTCTTCAGCCTGCATACCACCTTTGAATTCAGGAATTTCAGTTTTCATTCCCGATTCCCACTTGTGATCGTACTCCGATTGATTCCTTCCTCGTCCACGTCCTCGTCCATGAACACTATCACCATCATACTCTTCTTCGCCATCCGATGTATATCGACGTCGATCCTGACCACCAACATTTCTACCACCAACATTCCTACGATCCACATTCCTCCGATCTCGATCAGTCACATTTCTATCACGACCTCGATCATCAACATTTCGATCACAATCTCGATCCACGCTTCTATGATCACTATCGATACTTCTCTCTCGATTTGAGTGTGGTGAAATCCTACTTCTTCCATGGCTCGATTCAGGTGAAACCCTTCTCTGATTTTGACTCATTTCCAACATCATCCTCTCTAATCGACCAATCCCTTCCGTAAGCTTCTCATTGAAATTCTCGTTGATTCGTTGCTCCATTTCGTCGGCCTCTTCTCTTCCGTACAAAGCATTAATATTGCGATGACGTTGAACTCGTCTTGGCGGCATAATTGAATACTTCAACAAATTCACACTTCAAGTTTCAAACACCTTTCGAACTTTGATCCAAAATGAAATGGATCGAAAACTCCAACTTTGTTGCAAAATATGATGAACACAATGAACACAACTTCAAATTCTCGGCTCCAAGACTCGATTTAGCTATGATTGGCTAAAACAAGCTCTGATACCAAAACTGACGCAGCGGATAATTCAAAACGATCTTCAATCGGTGAATGTAACAATTCGTGGATTGATGGATACTGGAATGCCCGAATTCGTTGATCCGAAGATACCGAACTCTAGCTATCTCTGACTCGTTGATCCGAAGATACCGGGAAAGAGATCTACGATTCTTCGACGTTGATCTTGCGCACAAGATACCGTGAATCGGCTTCAACAAACGATGATCCGAGCGCACTCGAATGACGTTAGTGGAGATAGGAGATACACTCGACTACCAATTGAAATTGAAAGCAACAAGCTAACAAAGAGAATTTTATTCAATATTCAACAACCTTTTACAAATGAAAACACTCGCCTATTTATAGGCTACAACACGCAAGTAGAAAACAATATAACTCCTAAGTCGGCAACCGACTTAACAATGCCTCCGACTTAACATAAGTCGTACACGACTTAAGCCCAAACAGTTACAAACACATACAAAAGCTTCAAAGAAAAGATACAAGTGCTTAACTCGGCTCCGACTTAAGGGATATCTCGGCACGACTTCATCTTCTTTTCGCGACTTAAGGGATAGCTCGGCATCTTCTTTTCGCGACTTAAGATTGCAGAGAATTCCGTTACCTCAACAACGACCTATGGATCCTATCTCGGCAACCGACTCAGGAGAAGTATCTCGGTTCCGACTTATGGAGTTTGATCGGAGAAAGGTTTAGGTCTGGATATCTCGTCTTCGACTTAGGGGGTTTGATCGGAGAAAGGTTTAGGTCGGAGATTCGATAACTCGTTCGCGAGTTAGGGCAAGGTCGGAAATGGAGTAAGGTCGGCAATTTGGGAAATAGGTCGTCACTTGGAGTTAGGTCGGCAATTGGAGTGGAGCTTAGCTCGGCAATGGGAGTGGGAGTTAGGTCGGAGGAGTTTATCTCGGCAATGGGAGTGGGAGTTAGGTCGGAGGAGTTTAGGTATGCTGCTTCATCAGATACACACCATGGTAGAGTGTCTTCTCAAGTCAAGAGATGTTCTTTTGAACAAAGTCATCGACGATGACTTGTGCCCAATTGATGTTGTAGTTTTCATAGATGGCGAAAAGAAATTTAAAAACATTTTAAGTAGGGTTATTGTAATTAGCCATCCTCGGAGTGATATTTTATTGCAAAATAAGACTCATAATTCTCGATTTTGGTCGGAGATTTTGTGTTTAAAATCAAATTCTTCGTTACTTTTGAAAATATCATGTAAAACTTCGTGATTTTGTTCATCAATTTGAAAAGTGGAGAGGTCAATTCCACTAGATTTGCAACCAAGTATGTGAACCAAAAGTTTACAATTTAAATAAAATATGAGTGTCATTTACACTACTCCAAATTTGTCCCTCTTCTCCTTGAATTTTGTTTTCATTCAAATTTGCATAAAACATTTTAATTAAATCCTGATAACACACAAAATTATTTTGAGAAGAGTCGACTAAACCAAGAATTTCATTTTGAG
This sequence comes from Allium fistulosum, assembly GCA_030737815.1. Classification (NCBI taxonomy): domain Eukaryota; kingdom Viridiplantae; phylum Streptophyta; class Magnoliopsida; order Asparagales; family Amaryllidaceae; genus Allium; species Allium fistulosum. The sequence continues at coordinate 12,576,232 of JASFAW010000015.1, read as the reverse complement.
AGCAAAGATCTTGAAGACCATAAGAGGAGAAATCATCAAATTTAGCAAATCTTCCGGGAATTTTTTTCCAGATGTTGCATACTCCATATAAGTATCAATAGCTTCTTTTTCATTGAAAAGAAAGCCTTTGGTTCTCTTTGAGAGTCTAATGGTTTTTGGAGTTTGACTTAAGAAGGCCATTTTTGAGTTTTTGAAGAGATAAGAGAATGAATAGATTTTTGAATTTTGAACAAAAGTGAGTGAATGAATGTATATAGATAGATTGAATTAATACAAAGTGAAGGGTCGTGTTCTCTAGTAAAAAGATGCTTTTTCAAAACATGAGAATAAGTGCAAAAGAGTGGGAAATTAAAAATTTGAATTTGAAATGAAATTTCAAATTTCTGGCAGGTATGTCGACATATATGCTCTATGTATGTCGACATATGGGCCGTAAATTTCAAAAGATAAAACTATATAAATTTTTTCTATATATATACATATAGTATTATTATTAATATATATTTTAATCCTAGATATTATAATAATAAAAAATTAATAAATAAAAGGTACTGTTTTGTCACTTTCTGTTGATTAGTTCTTACTAGTCTATTATTGCCATGAGATACATATTCACATCCTCAATATCTGGTTCATTGTCATTCGAGGAAGTATCTGAATCATCTAATGTTATCGTATGAGCCTTTTTTTCTTTTTCTGGATAGATCAGTAACTAGCAATATCTTTGACTTATTCCGATATAAACAGTCCCTTTGCATATGACCAGGTTCATCATGGTTGAAGCATTTAATCGTAGTTCCAGTTCCAGAAGTCTTGTTTTCAGGTCTTCGAAAGTTTTTCATTTTCTATACTTTTGAAATTTTCTAAAATTCCTTGTCACGAAAGCAATCTCCTCATCATTATCATCGTCTGAATCCCGATCGTCGGTTATTGCGTTGAAAGCGATGGATTTCTTTTCTGTTGCCTTGCTTTTTCTTTTGCCTTGCAATTGTACTTCATAGAACCTTAAACTGCCTATTAAAGTTTTAATTTTTAGAGTACTAATACCACTAGCCTCTTCTATTGCTAGTGTCTTTCGATCCTACTCCGAAGAGAGTTAATTGAGAATTTTTCTAACTTGATCCTCTTCAGAAAAGTTTTTACCCAATGTTACTAAAGAGTGTACTATATCTTGAAATCTACAATACATGTCGGAAATAGACTTATTTTGATTCAATTTAAACAACTGAAATTGATTAGTTAACATGGAAATTTTAGTCTGTTTGACTTTACTAGTGCCTTCATGAGTAACTTGCAATATTCTCCAAATTTCATATGTAGACTTACAAATAGAGACTCTATTAAATTCATTTTCATATAATAAGCAAAATAAAATATTTATGGCCTTAGAATTACTAAGTGCAAGTGTCCTTTGGTCAGCAGTCCATTATGAAAATTTTGTTTGGAGTTCCGTGTACTCATACCGTGTAGTATTCCAAATATCTAGACCATTAGATTGTAAATAAATCTGCATCCTACATAACCAATAAGTGTAATTACTGCCATTAAAAAGTGAGGGTCTAACAGTAGATTGTCCATTGACAAAAGTGTTAATATGCATACTAATAGTGTTTCTAGCCATTTAAACTTTTCAAAAATCAAATTACGAGTTTTTGAAAACCTAGTGCCCTGATACCAAATATGGGTTGTAGAACTATGGATCTTAAGGCTAATTAAACACTAGAGGGGGGTGAATAGTGTTTTCTAACTTACATATATCTTTTTAAATTTCTTTCAAGTTAAATATTAAATCATAGATTGACAACACATAATTATACTATCAAACAGTCATAGATGCAATCACAGATAAAAAATAAAAGCAGTAAAGCAAAGTAAAGATTTAGAGAGACGACACCAAGGATTTTATACTGGTTTAGATTTCTCCAACATCTAGTCTCAAACAATTGCTTGTACTATTTTTTTTCAAATGCCAATCTTTAACTAGGCAGAAGGTCAACCCAAATACAATCTCAAGTTCGAAGCTACGAGGCACACCCTCCAAAATTTCGAGCTAAGGGTAGACTTATTTGATTTGAACGGGCTACAAGGACACCCAAGAAAATACAAATAGAGTTGATAGTTTTTCCAAAGATAATTTCTTAAACTTTGGATATAATGAATCCTATAGCCACTTGAACAACACATTGATCTTTGAATTAAGAGAGAGATGTTTCCAAAATAGGAAGAAAGTAGTATTGAATCAATACAAAGAAGTATGAATTGATTCTATATGATTTTGAAGAGAATTGAATATACTTTTCAATGCAATTTTCAAGAAAGCAAGATGAGGGAAGAAAATAAGTAATTAGTTATCAAAAAATTTGTTTGCACTCCCCTATATATAGTAAATCAACAGATGTGTCTATTCATGAATAGTTGCGATGAATAGACACTTTCTTTCAAATTTGAAAACCTCTTTGTATCATGTATGTCATCATACTCTATGCATATATATCGACATATGCATGTATATTTTGAAAACTTATTTCTTTTAATATGTTTTGAAAATCCTATACTTTGTAAAATAATTTGATACTTTGTAAAATAGTTCGAAGATAGTTTATAAACATCTCGAAATTTGAAAAACTTTTATAAAATATTTTGAAATTTTATTTTGTTCAAAAATATAAAAGATAGAAAAATAAGACATAGAGATCAAAGATTGCTATCAAGTACTTTATCAATATAAGCTATGACTTTATACACTAAATTATAATCTTAAGATCTTTGTACTCATGAGTTTTCATGTCTATGTTTTGAGTCTTTATATTGTACAGTCTTTGATTCAATACCTGGGTAATTTTCTGCACTATATACTATATAACTTGGCAAAACATTAGTGTCTGTATTTTATATGATGTATATGGTTGTTGTCATCAAAATCAATAAATGAGGTATTAACATATAGCAATCCTTTCATAATGAACCGAGGTACCTTATGCAAGAGTTTTCGTCGTTCGTTCCTTCTATTCGGGAGGGTCCCTTTTAGCAAATATTCTTTGATCGAAGTTATCCATGAATCCTTCTCTTCCTTGACATTCAACCTCTAATCAACTTCTATCTCGCCTATGCTTAGAGTCATCATGTCGCTACTGGCATGATTCCTAGAAGTTGCGCATACCCAGGACTTGCCAATTTAGCAAATGAATTTGCATTTATGTTCTCCTCTCTAGGGATGTGCATTATCATGCAATGCCCGATATCGCCTAACAATTCCAATACCTTCATTAGGTAACGGTTAAGTCTTGCTCCCTTGGTTTGAAATTCCTTCTTTACCTGACAGAGCACCAACTGAGAGTTCCAAATATATGGAATGTCTTGACTCCTAGGTCCTTTGCTATCTTGAGTCCTGCAATCAGGGCTTCACATTCAGCTTTGTTATTCGTCAGTAGGAACTCTATCTTTAGTGTGTAATAAGTCCTCCATCCTTTTGGGATCATAAGAATAACTCTTACCCTAGAATCATGCTCATTAGAGGCTCTGTCTACATATAGGTTCTATTGAGAAAGTCGAACCCATTCTGCTTCTACTTCATCACCGTGGATGGTGAATTCGACAATGAAATATGCCAATGCATGTCCATGAACCGCCTTCCTAGGATGATAGGTTATATCATACTTTCTCAACTCGATATTACACTTTATCAATATTCCAGAGTCCCAAGTCGATGTAGCACTTGTCTCAATGGCTGACAAATTAACACCTTAATCAGATGAACCTACGGATTCAACTTCCTCATGACAATCAACAAACAGTATGTCGATTTATCTAGCTTCAGATAATTCTCTTTTACTCTAGTAAACCATTTGCTGATATAGTATATGGGCCTTTGGACTCTGCACTCCTCGCGTATTAAGGCTACACTCAATGCATGAGCAGACACTGCTAAGTAATGAATATACCTTCTCCTTCCAAAGGCTTTGATAACATTAGTGGTCTCTCCATATGACCTAATAGACTCTGGAAAGCATCTTGACATTCTTTCATCTGCAAAAAATTTCCTCTCTTTCTTGAGGGCATTAAAGAATAGTATATGCTTATCATCTGCCTTCGAGATAAATCTACTTAGTGTTGCGACTTTCCTATTCAAGCTCTGCATCTCCCTCCTCATCATTGGGGTAGTAACCTCTCTTAGCACCTTACTCACGGTTGGCTTCAATTCTCCTTGAGTTTATAATGAAACGTAAAAACTTGCCCGATGCAAATTTGAAAGAGCACTTTAGTGGGTTAAGTTTCATCAAAAATTTTGAAAGTACATCGAGCATCTTTGAGAGATCGCCCATGTGATCCATCTATCGCTGTGACTAAGCATATTGTCCATATAGACCTCAATAATATGTCTGATTTAGTCTTTAAACATTTTGTTCACCAAACACTGGTAAGTAGCTTCAGCATTCTTTGGACCTAATAACATAACTCGATAATAGTGTATCCCCAAATCCATGATGAAACTCGTATGCTCCTAACCTTGGACATGCATCACAATCTGATTGTAGTTGAAGTATGCATCCATAAAAGATAGTGTTTGGATGTTCCATCTACTAGTTGGTAAATCCTCGGTAAGGGGAAGCAGTCCTTCGGGCACGCTTTATTCAAAGTCGGAATAATCAACACATATCTGCCATTTCTCATTGCCTTCACGACCAAAACAGGATTCGATACCTATTCGGGGTATAATGCATTGCAGATGACCATTTGCTTTTAGATTATCCACTTCTTCTTTCAACGCAGCGGATCGCTCCGGTTGTATACTACACCTCTTTTGCTTCATAGAAGGGTATCTTAGGTCCACATTCAATACATGGCATGATATCTCTAGCAAAATTCAACTCATATCATAATGCGTCCTAGCAAACATGTCCATGTTTGCTCGGAGAAACCTTACCAACTCCTTCCTCATCTTCAGGCCGAGCTGAGATCCAATATTAAGAACCTTTGTCGAATCATCATCATCGATCAGATGTCGATAGTCAACTCAACTGACACAACCCTCCCTTCCTCTAACACTTTTCGTAGGTTAATTAATTTATAAATTTGTTGTTGGACTCGAGCCATGGTTTGGGCGGTAACTTCTACACCTTAGATGATTTGTTGCAGAGAGGCTTCTTCGTATCCTTTCATTCTCTCATTATGTACTTTAGTCACCATGAATTGCTCCTACTCCATTCCCAGTTGAAAATTTTATCATCAAACACCATGGAGCAAGTGCTAGATGAAAACTAACAAGGGACATTCAGCCTAGAAAGACATTGTAAGCTGAAAAACCATCCATCACAACAAATGTTTGCACCCGCACACCTTGGGGTCACCTTTCAACTCAATCGGCAAATCTATGCATCCCATCGGCTCCTTAGCCTCTTCCATAAATCATAGGATGCAGGATTTAAAAGGCTACATATCCTTTTCATTATGTTGCATCTTGTAAAAAGTTTATTTGAACAAGATGTTCACCGAGAACCCACAATCAATAAGGACTCGATGCGTTATAGCTGGCCCAATCACGTCCATTATCACCACCAATTCAAGCGTCGGTGCTTCGAAACCCCATCTACATCTCTATTCCAAAACCCAATATCATCAGTCATAGTTCTATATTGCTTTGTTGGAGTCACATCCTCTATGGTGAAACATGTTTCTTATGGGACAAGCCTCAACTAGCTGCCATAATGCTCCATTTCATTCCAGCTTTTCTCCCCCAGATGTGGACCACCAAAAATTATATTAATCATGATTCCTCTCAAATATTGTCTTGGTCCCTCTCCACTGGTCCTAACCTGAATCCTTTGGGCATTATACAGCTTTTAGGATTGATTTTTATGCTCGCCAGCTTGTAGGTTCCTCACATATTGCTGCAGTTTCTTTTTACGAATCAAATTTTCAATGACATCTCTTATATGTTTCATGGAAGCGACAATACTTCCTAGACCGTCTTACCTTTATAGTAGCCTCACTCGTGGGCAGCTTCTTATAGCATTCTGTACCTTGCATATCGAAGTATATATTATTTGAGTATCATTTAGCAAAATATAATCGCCTAGTCTGGAGTACCTGGTGCACCTCTTGGTATCTTGCTTTTTTCCACCATTGCCTTACTATTTGCACCAATCATATCCTAATTTTTAAACCAAATGAAAGAACTTACTGTTTGCACCAAAATTGGTCACAAATACTCGACTAATATGATAACATCGAAAGTTCAATCACAATTTCCAAACAGAGAATTAAATGCGCAGAACATAGATTTATTAGCAGAAAAGTACATGAAGACACAAATTTTATAGCGGTTTGGTAAACTCTGGCCTACGGCCCCTTCAGTAACCTTTTTATTATACTGTAGGATTACAAATATAGTTGGTTTTAACCTTAGAAATTTAATGGTGAAAGGAAATAGAAATAATAAAGAAGAGGCAAAAGAAGATTAGTCAAGCCAAAAAAGAAGATCCCTTGCAACGAGTCGATGATCCTGTACTTATAGGAGAAGACGCCCAAATATCCAACTGAAAATCCACGTGCAGAAGACCAAGGTCAAGACGGCCCCGCTCGCTAAAAATGGGGCCCATTTGGGTGTCCTAGAGGGATTGGCCCCAATTGGTGGTAAGGGCCACATGGCGCTATGCGATCGGTTGTGGTGGTCACCTCCACTCTCTCTTCGCGTTTCCATAGTTGTTTGCTTGATTCCCCTGGTATTTGTTGAGTTATTGAGTGATCATCGTTAAGTTGAACTTGCTTGAATCCGCTGGTACTCCCTGGTATTCCCCTAGTATTTGTTGATTCCCCTAGTTTTAGCCTTAGCCCTGGTGATCTGATCTGATCCGTTCCTAACCATATTGATCCGATCTGATCCCCTGCCTAGGGGAAGTGAAAATCCTTACTTGGCCATTTCTTAGATGCTACTTGCTTGAATCCACTTGATTATCATCCTAGCCTCACTTATAACTGATCTCTGAATCTAGTAATCATCTCTCCAGGCTTTCTGCCTTGATGATCACAAATCCATTTAGCCAACTCCATGGTATCACGGCCTTGCCAAAAGGTGGAATAACACCTACCAATTTCTTAACTAATATGAAATTATTTTACTATTAAATTATGCCCTTCGATCTTGAGAAACAGGGATGACATATCAATGCTTTGTTAATAATATTTTTTTGGATACATAGGCTTAAACATGTAGGTTTATGTGGATGATAACTTGGTAAACTCCAATTAAGTGATCAATCATGAGGTTGGGAAGAGTTGTTTGGAATACTTCAGAAATACAATATAAAACTAAATCTATAGAAATGCTCCTATAGCTTCCAATATGGAAATTTCTTAGGGTTCATGGTTAATGCTTGGAGAATCGAAGAAAATCCTAAGAAGATTAAAGCTATTATCAATATGAAACTACCTACAAACGCCAAGGAACTCATGAGCTTAAATGGAAAAGTAGCTATGATAAATAGGTTCTTAGCTGATAAATAGAAAAATGTATTCCTTTCTTTTATATTTTGAAAAAGCATAAGGATTTTTTATGGACTTCTGAATGCCAAAAACATTTGAAGAGCTTTTGGACCGCTAAGTTAACTCACTGGTGTTATCTAATGTGGTGGATGGATAAGATTTCTTTTATATTTAGTCACTTCAGATCAAGGAATAAGTACAACATTAATTCAAGAAAATAATTAAATCCAATGACATGTTTATTACGTTAGCAAAAGATTGTCAATTTCTAAGAAGAACTATCCAACGACAAAGAAGCTAACATATTTCCTAGTTTTTATCATGAGGAAGCTTCGTTCGTACTTCCAAGCTCATCCAATTAAGGTTTCAAGTGATTAGTCATTGAAGATGGTCTTCAATCGACATGAGACCTCAAGAAGACTAATTGAATTGGTGGTGGAACTAAATCAATATGATATTGCTTATGTTCAAAGAACTACTATCATCGGGCAAGCTTTGGCTGATTTTCATTGAATGCACGGGAAGAGAAGTTGAAATCTCTAAGCAAAAATCATTGATGTTAATTTCATACTATGTTGGCGGCTAAATGTTGATAGTGTTTTAAATGAACAAGGTGATGAAGCTGAATATGTGTTAATAAATCCGAACAACAACCAGATCTTTTATGCTATCAAGCTTGGCTTTACGGCCACCAATAATATGGTGAAATCTTTGATTGCTAGATCGAAGATGGAAATCTCAATTTGAACTACGAAGAAAAGAAATCTACACTAACTCTTAATTAACTACAAATAATGACTTGGCCATTAACATGATAAAGATCCGGGGTTAAATCTTTACTCAGAATCGGTACAAAAATTATTTGATTGCTTCTAAGAACATTCCATTAAAAGCATACTAAGGGATAAGAATGCTAAAGCCAATTATTTGGCCAAGTTTTTCATAATAAGAGAAGTGCAGGAATACAAGTTCATATTGGATGAATTCCTAGAAATGTCCAGCATCCAGATGCCAAAAAAATTTATGTTGTAACAAGAGCTCAAGCTACTAGAGTCAAAAGTCGATAATCCATGGATTCAAAAGAATATACTTGGATGACTCCCTAGGTTCAATATTTGACCAAAAACTCATTTACTATAGATTTATAGCTTATAATACAAATATAATGCTCCTAACTTTACTATAGTCGATGGTGCTTAACACAATAAAGAATATGTCACTCCTACATTTTGATGTGTTACAAAGGGAAAAGATCAAGAACTAGTAATGAGAAGCACATGAAGACATATGTGAAGACCATTGTCGTAATAAGCAAAAATGTACTCCGCAAGGGTATTACTGGTTAACCTTGAATTAAGATGCCATAAGCTATGTTCAAAGGTGTGATCTATGCCAAAAGTTCTCTTAAATATCGAGATCTCTTCCAATAGAATTAGTATTGATGAGCCCATGGCCCTTCGACATTTTGGACATTTATCTTGTCGGTCCAATACTAATGGAAAAGGAAAGGGCAAGGTTTGATATGGTCGACATCGACCACTTTACTAGATGGGTCAAAACCAAACCTCTAGCTACAATCAATGCTGAAAAGGTGGTGAAGTTCATTGTTAAGAACATAGTTATGAGGTTAGGTCTACCTTAAAAGATCATCATGGATAATGGAACTCAATTTGAAACTGATGAGTTCATTAATTACTACTGAGATAATGACTTCATAAATAAATTTACTTAGTAACACATCCATAGGAAAATGATATCTGTCAAAATCACCAAAAAAACTATAAAGAACTGTATAGAGAAATGACTAAGCAGGGGGAAAAGAATTTAAGCCGAAGTGCTTCCCTTCATACTTTGGGCATATCAAATGAGTAACCAAACGCCGACGAGAAATACTCTAAACACTTTAGCCTATGTACATAAGCCATGCTACCGATAGAACTTGGCATTTCTGGCCATTGTAGGATATTTCTAGCGCTTGATGAAAAAAGAACTAAGAGAAGAGTCATTTAACTTATTAAGGGACCATGATGTCCTACGAACCACTATGTATAATAAACAGATGTCATGGTACTATAATTAAAAAATCTAACACCAAACCTTTGGGAAGGGTTATCTCATTCTAAGAAAAGTCATGCCAAACACACTAGATTTGGGTGATGGCACCCTCGTCTCTAACTGCGAAGTGACACTCGTCATATATGAGGTAATTACTAATGACCATATTTTACGTATCGGAGGTTTCGATGTGTACTTATAAAGCAATGGTATGCAATGACGCTCACCGGGGAATACTATGCCTCAGATCACATGATGTTTTGATTCGTCTTACCCTAGACAGCATACGATGGGCAGTCTATGTCCTGGCCTACCGAGTGGTATGGATTCAAGTACCCAAAAATCAAGATGTTGAGTAGTCCTTGACTGAGATGATGTGGTCATACGAGTGTCATATATCCAATGCACCGAGTGAATGAATGTGAGGATGGATGCTATGTTTTCTTTTGTTGCTTATCACCCTAAGGATGTCACATGATATAAATATTATTGATGCAGATACCTGAAGACCCATACTTAAATGTGTAGTACACCTATGATGATTACAATACAGAGTAACATATATCCTATGTAATGTGCTAACTTTGTGGATGCAGGTACATTTCTGTTATGATTTTCCATACCCATTTGTCTTAGTATATTGACTTTATAGTATTTGAGATTTTCTACTACTCACGCCAAATTGTTTTCCGACTTTGGATTTTACGCTTTGCTTCATATTATTCTGGGTACTTTTAAATGAGTATATTAGGAATATCAAGCCTCATGAGCACGTGGAGCTAGACAAGTGAATAGCAGGAGGCTACACTCTCACGTTTTACTATATTTAGCTATTATTACTTATCATTCCACTTTGCAACACAATAGGGCTTACTGGTGCTTTTATCTATTTAGAGAGTTATCTATTTGGGTTTATTATCAGTTGTATATACTCTATCACTTATGTTGTATAGTTGTATGAATTTGTGTACTCTGATTTTTATGGTTTATTCAGTTATTACCATCCTGCCTATTTTATACCTGTGATGACTATTATATTTTATTCAATGATTTGTGAGATATAAGATAGGTTTTTTGATGTTTTGTTTACTTTACAACCCTTGACAACCATCCTGCATTAATCAGGCACCATTATAGCGCACTATATAGGTTATAACATTATTATGTGCCGGTGTTGTAGGGCGGTCATCACAATTGGTATCAGAGCATTGCTTAATCAATTTGACTTAGGTTGCATAGTTTAACCTAAGGGATACCGTGATTTAGTAGAGATAGGGTAGGGCTTATCATCCTAGGCTGGATAGAGAGTGTGTGTATATACACGATAGAGCACAATTGTTATATATTTTGGTTTTCAAAACTATATAGTAGTATATAATTTATATATATATAAGTCGCATTGCACACACAAGTACCACCTAAGCGGAATTCCTTGTAGAGAGACCCATTATCCTTATTACAGATTGAAAGATGAGTCATCACACAAGGAATGCCATTAGAAACTCCGTCTCTAGAGTCGAAGAAGGAGATGGTTCGGGAGAACCTAATCCCGACTTGCAGATGATGTTTAATACCCTGATGAGGAATATGCTGCAAAATGCTCAAGTAGCCACTCCAAATTTTGTTATAAATGGCGGTGCTATGGTCCAGGCACCCAAAGCTGATTTCGCTAAGCTAGATAAAGACTTTGCTAGTCTGTGTGGCAAACTGTTCCAAGGAATAGAGTCGACAATGGAAGTGCATGATTGACTTGGCACCTGCGAAAGAATCTTTGACAACTTAGAGTTGAACGATGCTACGAAGAGAAGATTGGCTTCGTGACGGCTTCAAGGGCGAGCCATGAACATATGGAATGTAGTAAGGTATGCTACTACCGAGGATCAATTTACACGGCACTAGTTCAAAACCAGATTTGAAGAGAAATTTATTCAAGCAGCTTAGAAGTCGATTTTGTTCCGTAAGTTCGCGGATCTGAAGCAAGTGATAAGACAGTCTTCGAGTATGTTGCTGAGTTTGACTCGCTGTCGATATATGGGTTATCTTTTATCGACAATCCATTATAGAAAAATGAGAAATTTATCATTAGCTTAGATGACTACTTGGAGAAGTGACTCATAAGCCACATTGACGAGACTTTTGAGATGATAGTCGAGAAGGCCCTAAGGCATGAGAGTCTATATCCGAAGTTATAGACTATTGTTCTTAAAGAAGAGCCAAAGCCGCAATCGGGTAGGGGAGGCAAGAAGAAATGGAATAATAATAACAAGAGGAAGCAGTCTCAGAATAAAGATGGTCAAAAGAAGAGGAAGGCGCCCCAATGTGATAAAACTTCTTAGAAAAGGGTCACTATAGCAGAGACTGCAAAGCTGGGGGAAGAAGTGTTTATTCTGCAATAGGTTTGGACATATAAAAAAGACTGTCTAGAGATGCCTAAGCAGAAATAGATAGTGAAAGCATATGCTCTTAAAGCTGTCCCGACTTCGTCGAGTGCTCCATCGGTGAAAGAGAAGGGGAAGAGCGTCGTTATTTAAGATATGCTTTCTGTTTATGATGTTCCCATATGTGTTTTTTATATCGGGACTTCACATTCCTTCATACCTAGTGACTTGTTAAATAAGTTAGGATCGAGAGCCAAAATTGTTGACTGGCCATTGATTTTGACGAATCCTGTTGAAGGCTCCACTAGCCTGTGTATGGTTTGTCATGGTTTGGTCTTATCGAATCATGGATGTTCCTATGATTATGATTACTTTGTTTTGGGTTTTGTGGGATTTGATATTATTTTGGGTATGGACTAACTTCATAGATACAGAGTGATAGTAGATTATGAGAAGTCATTGGTGATGATAGAGGTACATGATGGGCAACCGGTAGTGTTAGGTTGTCTACCAGATGATGAGGTGATGGTTAGTTTCTTATATTCACTCGATATCCCACATGATGAGTTGTCATCAGTGCCTATTGCTACGGAGTATCCTGATGTAATTTAGGAGGTGACTGGACTTCCGCCAAATAGAGAGATCAAGTTTTGTATTGACCTAGTGAAAGATGCCAGACCGATAGTAATGTCACGTAGGAGGATTACACCTAGACAATAGCGGGAGCTCGATGTGCAAGTGAATGACCTATTGCGAAGATGGTTCAATCGTAGAAGTATTTCTCTATGGGGAACGGTCGTAATATTCACCATGATGTCGGACGGCTTCCTTACACCATGTGTTGATTACAATGAGCTGAATAAAGTGACAAGGAAGAACATGTATCCACTCCCGCATATTGATAAATTTTTCGATCAGATCTATGGTGCTAGAGTATTTTTCAATTAGATCTTGCAATGGGATTCCACCAGTTGATAGTAGCAAAAGAGAGTGTGATGATCACAGTATTTCGCATGCCATCAGGATTTGATGAGTGGTTGTTATGTCGTTTGGGCTGGCCAATGCATTTGCATACTTTGTTGATCTCATGAACCATGTTTTCAAAAGTTGCTTGTGTTCGTCGATGATATTCCCGTCTGCTCATGGACGGAGGAGGAGCATAGGACACATTTGCGGATTGTACTAGAGGTGTTAAGAGAGCATTAACTGAAAGCAATGTTTTCTAAATGTCACTTCTGGAGGAGAGAAGTGCAATTCTTGGGTCGTGTTGTTTCTTAGTAGGGCATTGTCGTAGATCCTGCAAAGGTTGCAACAGTCCAATATTGAACTAGACCAAAAAATGTTACGGATGTGAGAAGTTTCTTGGGGTTAACTAGATACCGGAGATGATTCATCCAGGACTTCTCAAAATTTGTCGCATCGTTGACTCAGTTGACGAAAAAAATCAGACTTTTACTTGGGATGCGAGATGCGGGCATGCATTCATGAGTGAAAGAGAAGTTGACGAGTGCACTAGTATTGACCATTCCACGCAAGAATTAAGAGATGACAGTGTACACCGATGCTTGTGGTACCGGATTGGGTGCGATATTGATGTAGAAGGGAAAGGTTGTTACATATGCTAGTCGACAACTGAACCCACACGATAAGAAATACCCGGCCCATGATTTGAGTTAGCAGCGATTGTGTTTGCGCTGAAGATATGGAGGCACTATCTTCTAAGAGAGAGTTAGAGCTGTTCACTGACCATAAACCATCAAAGTACCTATTTTTGCAAAAAGGTTCTTAATCTTCACCAGCAACAAAGGTTAGAGTTACTAGCCTCATATGACTTTGATATTTCATATACACCGGGGAAAGGAGTCATCGAAGATGCTTTGAGTAGGAGACATGCCAACTTATGAGATAAGTGTTAGTTCCTGAGATGATGGTTTTGATGACAACAACCTTAGGACTTGTTATAAAATATAAATACTAATATTCTTGTCTAGATATATATATATATATATATATATGTATGTATGTATATGCTGGATATATATGCAGGTATTGAAGAATGAAGACTGCACAGTATAAAGATTCAAGATTGAGTATAGAGATTCAAGACCGACGAATTCAAGATTGAAGAAACCAAGAGTGAAGACTTATGAGTATCAAGAGTTTAAGACTTCAAGAGTTCAAGATATCAAGATAAGTAATAGTGTCTAGATTTATGTTAAAACTTCATAATAGCACTAAATATTTATTTGGATTTTAATAGTGGAATGGAATCCACCTTCTCGCTTTAATAGTGGGATGGAACTCACGACCTCTTTAGTGGGATGGAACCCACGACCTTCTCTAGTGGAATGGAATCCACAAAATTTTCAAAATGATTTATTTTAAATATTTTTCCAAAAAACTTTTAAAAGTCATCTCTCTCGGCTTAAATATTTTAGCCTTAAACTATTTTTATTATCTTTTATATTTTGATTTCAAAATCATCTCTTGTTTTTTAAACTATCTCCTGGTTTTAATATTATAAGCTTTAAATCTCAAAAATATATACTATACTTAGTTTGTAATATTACTTTTATATTATAGATTATATATTTTTAAGATTACTTTTTAAATCTCTTTTATAAGTTTAAACTATATTCAAAATAGTTTATAAATAGAATTTGTTTTGACAAGTTTTAGAAAGAAAATCTCTTTTAAAAACAAAAATCAATTTTCAAAATATATATAGGCAAGTCGACATACCCCATCCCCCCATGTCAACACGGTAGTCGTAGAAATTCAAATTTCAAATTTTCAAATGAAGTGTCTATTCGTCATCACCTTTCATGAATGGACATGACTGTTGTTCTTCTATAAATACCAGTTGTTTTCAATGAATTTTAAGTTAGTTTTTCTTCATTTCTTCACTCCTTCTTCTCCACTCATGTATTCTCTTATATTTTAAAAAAAACACTACCGAATTCCTAAGTGAATCAAACTTGATCATCTCTAGTTTGATTCTCCTGCCACTCACTCTCAAAGATCTCAGTGCTATTTAGAGTTATAGGATCATTTATAATCAAAAAAGTATATCAAGTCTCTCTCTCTCTCTCTAATAAAGTGTGATTGGAAATGGTGTGATTGTGGCCTGTAAATCAATTGGGTGTGATTATAGCCCGTAAATCAATTAGGTGATCTTGTAGCCTGGTTAAATCAAGATAGTTTGCCTTGGACTCGAAGACAGGAGGGTGTATCTCGTGGCCTTGAAATCGAGGTTGTAATATCGACATTATATTTGAAAAGAAACCTGCATAAGAAATTGTGTGGGACTGGATGTAGGGTATCTCTGAACCAGTATAAAATTCTGGTGTGTTCTTTCCTTTACTGCTTTTTATTTACTATTTGCATCTGTGTCTGATTCTGTGATTGTTTCTATGTTTGTGAATTGCATCTATCTATGTTTAATTTGAAAAGATTTCAAAAAGATTCATAAAATCAATTAAACACTATTCACCCCTTCTCTAGTGTTAATTCTGCCTTAAGATCCATAATCTGCATTTCCTATATTTGGTATCAGAGCATTGGTTTTCAAAGTTATCATAATCTGAATTTTGAAAAAGTTTAAAATGGCAATTTTGGAAAATTTTGTAAACACTAGTTCAAAACTGTTCATATCATCATTGTTTCATAAGTCTGCATATTATTATTATAGAAAATCAAGTTATCTACCGGATTGGTGTGTTGTGCAAGAATAGATGTGTTATATGGCTTTTGATGAATCAACACTCAATGGATAAATGGTGCAAATCAAGAAAAATAAATGGATACTTGATAGTGGATGTTCGGGACACATGACTGATAATCCGGAGATACTGAATGACATAATTTATGAAGATGGAGGACTGGTCAACTTTAGAGATAACTTAAAAGGATATGTGATTGTCATCGGCAATGTCAGTAACTCTAACTCCTACTATTTCTGATGTTTTATTAGTTAGGAATCTAAAACACAATTTACTTAGCATAAGTCAACTATGTGATAAGGGCTACAAAATTAAAAATTGAAAAGATAAGTGTCACATCGAAGATAATAAATCAAATATTATCTTTGAAGGAATTAGGAAGAAAAATATTTATATTCTCAGTATGAAAATCTCAAATGATAACCTATGTCTTTTGGCTAATACAAGTGACCCTTGGATTTGGCATAAAAGATTTGGACATTTGGATTTCAAAATTTTATCTAGACTATCAAAACTTGATTTAGTAAGAGGTCTCTCTAAAATGGATTTTAAAATAGATAGTATATGTGATGCTTGTCAATTAGGAAAACTTAGAAAAGGTTCATTTAAATTGAAAGATATGGTTTCAACTTCAAAACCTCTTGAGTTACTTCATTTAGCTCTGTTTGGTCTATCTTAAATTCAGTCAATAAATCACAGTAAATATGTTTTTGTAATTGTAGATGATTATTCTAGATTTACATGGACAATTTTTCCAAAACTTAAAAGTGATGCTTTTGATTTATTTAAAACTTTTGCAAAAAGAATTCAAAATCAACTTTCTTTAAAAATCAAAATATTCGTAGCGATCACGGTAGAGAATTTGAAAATGAAAATTTTGATAATTTCTGTAATAAAAAAGGAATAATTCATAATTTTCCATTCCAAGAACTCCACAACAAAACGAAGTGGTAGAGCATAAAAATAGGACGATTCAAGAGTGTGCAAGAACTGTGCTTTCAGATAGTAAATTACCCAGAAATTTTTGGGCTAAAGCTGTCGCTACAGCTTGTTACATTTTGAATAGGATTTTAATTAGACCTTAACCAATAAAACACCATATGAACTTCTTTTCAATAAGAAACCTAAGGTATCTTATTTTAAATTTTTTGGAAGTAAATGTTTCATTCAAAATACAAAGGACAATTTGGATAAATTTGATCCTAAATCCGACAAAGGAATCTTTATCGGATATTCTAATAGAAGTAAAACATACAAAGTTTTCAATTTAGAAACTAACACCATTGAAGAAACAATGCATGTATCTTTTGATGAAAATTTCAAAGATTTTGTTCAAATAAATGATGAAGATGATTTTGTTACTCTAAATAATGAATCAAATGAAACAAATTGTGAAAATGTTCATCCTAATAAAGGATCAGGCTTTTAAAAGATCATCCTGCAGAAAATATACTAGGAAATATTGAATCTGTTGTTAGAACTAGAAATCAACTAAACAAGATGAGTAATGTAGCTTTTATATCAACTATTGAACCCAAAAATCCAAAGGAAGCATCATCTGATGATTCATGGATTCTTGCTATGCAAGAAGAACTGAATCAATTCACTAGAAATGATGTATGGGAACTTGTTCCTAGAGGATAAAAATATAATAGGAAATAAATGGGTTTATAAAAATAAAATGAACGAACAAGGCGAGGTCGTTAGAAATAAAGCTCGTTTAGTCGCGCAAGGTTATTGTCAAGAGGAAGGAATAGACTATGATGAAACCTTTGCACCTGTAGCAAGATTAGAAGCCATTAGAATTCTACTTACTATCGCAAACAATTTTAAATTATTTCAAATGGATGTCAAAAGTGCATTTTTAAATGGTTTTGTAAAAGAAGATGTTTATATTGAACAACCCCCACTTTTTGAAGATGAAAAGTTTTCAGATCATGTTTACAAATTAAAGAAAGCTTTATATGGTCTGAAACAAGCTCCTAGAGCCTGGTATGACAGACTAAGATCTTACTTATTACATTCAAATTTTGAAATTGGTAAAGTAGATAATACTGTTTTTATTAAAAGAAACAAAAATGATATCCAATTAGTACAGATTTATGTAGATGATATAATTTTTGGATCAACAAACAATGAAATAAACAAAGAGTTTTCTGAAATAATGAAAAAAGAGTTTGAGATGAGTCATATGGGTGAACTTACTTTCTTTTTAGGATTGCAAATAAAACATTAGATAGTGGTATTTTCATTAGTCAAGAAAAGTATGTTAGGGATCTAATTAATAAGTTTGGTATGACCACTGCGAGTGGAAATCCCACTCCTATGGTAATCAATGGAGCCTTGAATAAAGAAGACATGTCAAAAGATGTCGATCAAAAACTATATAGAGGAATGATTGGATCGCTACCCTATATAACTGCGAGTAGGCCTGATATCATGCATAGTGTCTGCCTCTATGCAAGATACCAATCTCAACCCAAAGAGACCCATTTAAAAGCTGTTAAACGTATCCTAAGATATGTTAAACACACTTGGCCTATTTTACCCTAAAAATGATTCATTTGATTTAATCTCATATTGTGATGCTGACTATGCTGGTTGTAAATTAGACCGAAAAAGTACAAGTGGAACTTGTCACTTTTTAGGACATTCTCCGGTTTTATGGTTTAGTAAAAAGCAAAATACTGTCTCACTATCAACAATTGAAGCAGAATATATCTCTGCTGCATTGGCTTGTTCTCAAGTTATCTATATGCAACAAACCCTAAAGGATTTTGGATTAAATATTTCAAAATCACCAATTTATTGTGACAATACAAGTGCAATAAATTTATCCAAAAATCCTACTCATCATGCCAGAACCAAACATATTGATATCAGACATTATTTTCTCAGAGATAATATAAGTAAAGAGATTATTTCTCTTGAATTTATCAACACTGAGAATCAAATAGCTGATATTCTAACCAAACCCTTGAAT
Organism: Allium fistulosum; assembly: GCA_030737815.1. Taxonomy (NCBI): domain Eukaryota; kingdom Viridiplantae; phylum Streptophyta; class Magnoliopsida; order Asparagales; family Amaryllidaceae; genus Allium; species Allium fistulosum. The sequence goes on along the minus strand of JASFAW010000015.1, from coordinate 12,557,612 downwards.
CAATCAATCTTTACTAAATTAATAATAGAACTAGGTATTTGCTCTATAGCTGAGATATAGAATATAGATATAATAACATATATATTTAAATAAAGAAAGAAAAATAAAATTGTCAAAATTTCCATAAGGATGTCGACATCCCCTACCCCCCATGTCGACATACAATGGTAAAATTTGAATTTTGATTTTCCCTCTAAAATTAGTTTGGTGGTTATAAAAATCACGATATTTCGAATTCTTCTATCTTCTCTCTTCATTTTCTCTGTTATAAACTTCTGAGAATATAAAATAATGGCCTCCGCTTCCAAATCAAACCAAAATGCAACCTTTTCCTTCCCTTCTCCTAATTCTGGTCCATTTCAACGAACTACACTGGCACGAGTCATGAGGATAGAGGAAACTTTGAAGGACTCTCTGCAAATGATGACTGAGTTGCAAGTCACTCAAATAAGGATGGCTAAGGAACAAGAGAAAGAGGGCAAAATCCTTAGAAATTTGCAAAAATTTCTACTGGATATTCATGTGGACCCGATCGTGTTTGAAGATGACTACTCTAACATTCATATTCATAATCCATTAGAGGAAGACAACGATGAAAAAGAAGAAGAGGAAGAAGCGCAAATGGACGAAGACGATAAAGTTATTTGCATTGGTCGAACAACGTGGAAACTTTTGTCTCCATTACCCAAATTTTTCGATTCACAAGTCACCAATTATCAAAGACTCTCATTAGATTGTTTTTATGTTAATGTTTTTATATATTGTGTGTATTTGTATATATTTATGTAATATAACAACATATATATATATAATGAAATTATATTTACGTTTCGCTTAATTATACTTCGTTATTAGTATTGAGTTCCATTAGTATTAGTTTAAGGGGGAGTTATATTGTTTAAGCTTAGTTTTTGTTGATGACAAATGGGGAGAATTATAAAATAGGATATGATAGTTAGGCTTAGATTAATGGGGAGTTAGTAGATTAAGGGGAGTTGTTGGAATAAGGGGGAGTCGGAGTAGAATCAGAGTTTGGTGGAGTAGATTTTATAAACAAAGGTTGTCATCATCAAAATGGGGGAGATTGTTAGTTCCTGAGATGATGGTTTTGATGACAACAACCTTTGAACTTGTTATAGAATATAAATACTAATATTCTTGTCTAGATATATATGTATATGCAGGATATATATGCAGGTACTGAGGAATGAAGACTGTATAGTATAAAGATTCAAGACTGAGTATAGAGATTCAGGACTGACAAATTCAATATTAAAGAAACCAAGACTGAAGACTCATGAGTATCAGGAGTTCAAGATTTCAAGAGTTCAAGATATCAAGATAAGAAATAGTGTCTAGATTTATGTTAATACTTCATAATAGCACTAAAATCTTTATTTGGATTTTAATACTGGAATGGAATCCACCTTCTCACTTTAATAGTGGGATGGAACTCACGACCTCTTTAGTGGGATGGAACCCACGACCTTCTCTAGTGGAATGAAATCCACGAAAATTTCAAAATGATTTATTTTAAATATTTTTCCAAAAAACTTTTTAAAAGTCATCTCTCTCGGTTTAAATATTTTAGCCTTAAACTATTTTTATTATCTTTTATATTTTGATTTCAAAATCATCTCTTGTTTTTTGAACTATCTCCTGGTTTTAATATTATAAGCTTTAAATCTCATAAATATATTATATACTTAGCTTTTAATATTAGTTTATATTATAGATTATATATTTTTAAGATTACTTTTTAAATCTCTTTTATAAGTTTAAACTACATTCAAAATGGTTTATAAACTTCAGAAATTGTTTTGACAAGTTTTAGAAAGAAAATCTCTTTTAAAAACAATAATCAATTTTCAAAATATACATAGGCATGTCGACATACCCAATCCCCCCATGTCAACATGGTAGCCGTAGAAATTCAAATTTCAAATTTTCAAATGAAGTGTCTATTCATCATAACCTTTCACGAATGGACATGACTGGTGTTCTTCTATAAATACCAGTTGTTTTCAACGAATTTTAAGTTAGTTTTTCTTCATTTCTTCACTCCTTCTTCTCCACTCATGTATTCTCTTATATTTTAAAAAAAACACTACCGAATTCCTAAGTGAATCAAACTTGATCATCTCTAGTTTGATTCTCCTGCCACTCACTCTCAAAGATCTCAGTGCTATTTAGAGTTATAGGATCATTTATAATCAAAAAAGTATATCAAGTCTCTCTCTCTCTCTAATAAAGTGTGATTGGAAATGGTGTGATTGTGGCCTGTAAATCAATTGGGTGTGATTATAGCCCGTAAATCAATTAGGTGATCTTGTAGCCTGGTTAAATCAAGATAGTTTGCCTTGGACTCGAAGACAGGAGGGTGTATCTCGTGGCCTTGAAATCGAGGTTGTAATATCGACATTATATTTGAAAAGAAACCTGCATAAGAAATTGTGTGGGACTGGATGTAGGGTAACTCCAAACCAGTATAAAATTCCGGTGTGTTCTTTTCTTTACTGCTTTTTATTTACTATTTGCATTTGTGTCCGATTCTATGATTGTTTCTGTGTTAATTCTACCTTAGGATCCGTAATCCGCATTTCGTACAATATGTTCCTATAGTGGACGTAGTTAGAGTATATCACTGGTTATGATTTTCGATCGAAATGAGAGCTACATCCAAAGATATTGGCGAGCTTGACTATCTGGCCTACTCTTATTGAGTGGATCGGTACTATTCCGAGGCATGACGTCAGATTAGCCGAGATCATTGCTAAAATTGAAGCTGAAGTAGAGTATGAAGAGATAAGGCAGTACAGACTTGACCGAGATGGTTGATTCATAAAGATGAGAGATTCTTTTTTCTCGATGTTGATGGGTTGAGGGATGACGTACTATGATTGCGCCATCATTCGAGATTGACTATCCATCGCGATGGTAATAAGATGTACTGTGATATAAAGTAGACCTATTTTTGGGAAGGGATGAAGAAAGTCGTTAGGACATTCATCCCAAAGTGTATGAACTGCCAACTAGTAAAGGCAGAGCAAATGAAACCTAGTGGTTTGATGCAACCGCTAGAAGTTCCCCGGTGGAAGTGGGAACAAGTATCAATGGACTTCATTGATAGAATGCCAAGGACTAGATGGGGTTACGATAACATTTGGGTTATAGTCGATAGATTGATGAAGAGTGCTCGATTCATACCTATTAAGTCAAGTAGAACGACAGCCAAACTGGTCGAATTATATCTGAAGTGGGTTGTGCGATTCCATGGTGTGCCGAAGAGCATTGTGAGTGAACGAGACGCATTATTCACTAGTGGTATGACTTATCACCCTCAAATTGATGGCCAAACCAAGAGAGTGAATCATATCCCAGAGGATCTCTTGCAGGCTTGTATACTCAACTTTGCAAGCTCGTGGGATAATCACTTACATCTCGTTGAATTCGCATACAACAATAGTTGTCGGTCCAACATCAGAATGGCACCATTCGAAGTATTGTATGGCCGACCATCCAACGCTTCTTGTTGGTAGAAAGCGGGCGAAAAGCTAGTACTTGGGCCAGATATGATTATAGAAACTTTGGACTAAATCGAGATCATTTGACAATGAAGGAAAGCTGCTCAAGATAGACAGAAGAGCTACGCTGATAAGAGACATAAAGATCTAGAGTTCTCTGTCGGCGATATTGTATTTGTCATGATCTCTCCATTGAAGAATGTAATTCGGTTCGGTAGTAAAGGAAAGTTGAGCATCGAGATTGTAAGTCATTTTCCTATGTTAGAGAGGACTGAGAACCTTGCTTATAGAGTTGACTTACCTCAAAGAATGACTAGAGTGCACAATGTATTCTACAGTTCTCACTTATGGAAGTCTGTGCATGACTCGAGCGTGACTATCGCACCGGATTAACTAGATAATATTAAGATTAAACCACAAGCCTCGAGACCTCATATGCCTATTTGTATCATTGGACATGATACGAGGCATTTTAGGAGGAAAACATCGAAGTTGGTGAAGGTTCAGTGGAGTGAAAGTGATGGCGATTGCACTTGGAAGACCATGGAGAGTGCGAGGAAAGCTTATCCTTAGCTCTTTACTTAGTAAGACTTTCTGTTTATCGCTTTTACTTTCACTTATGATATCACAAAGTATACCATAGTGTAGTATCCTGCATGTTAGGATAGGCTTGGATATTACCTTTTATATTTGTTGTTGTGTATGCATATTTGATATGGATGGTTGCCTATGCTTGTATATGGTTGTTAGCCATGCATGATAACCTTAATGATTTTGTTTGGGATCTCGAGGGCGAAATTCCTAGAGGGAATTTAACGACCCATAACTTTTGATAGGAGCCGAATTAGGATATGAAACCACATCCATTCGATCGAAATAATGGTTTCTCTTTCCATAGAGTGGTAATAATAGGAAAATGAACTTACCGTTTGGGAGATATGACTGTTTGAAGTTCCACTTGATTGTGGATAGCTTAATGGGTAATTATGGGGACAAGTGGCTAAGCCCAAAGCCCATTTCGAGATTCGCACTTATAGAGGTTGATAGGACTTCTCCTGTCATTTTGCACTTTCCAAAATAGTTAAAGAGACCACCATTAACATTCTCTTTGTCTAAAACCACTCTAAACCTTACTTTAATTAGCCAAATCTTGTCATGAAGAATAGATTGGTGAAATTTGCACTTGGGTTTAAGGATTTGCTGCTAGAGGCACTTTGGATCTGCTGTTCATCTTGGGATTTGAGCTCTTTTGGATTGCTTCGGATTCTAGGTGACTGATTAGGACCTTTCACTTGCTAATTAGTCATTATATGCCTTAAAATGATGGTTTAACATGATTTTTGAACCCTAAAACGTGTTTTAAACCTTAATTAATCACATATGTTGATTTCAAATGATTTTGTAAAGATTTGTGAAAATTTTGTTCTTATGGATCCATTGTTCTTATGGTTCATCCTTCTTCTAACCCTTAGATTTGGGCTCAAATTTGATGTATGTGAATGTTTGCTTATTCGAATATAGTTTATAGGTTAAATGCTTGAATGTATGATTTTTTTTACTTAAAAACATCGATGGAATAACGATTTAGAAATAGGAATAGTATTAAAACTCTTCGTTGTTATAAGGAGTTATAGTGACCAAATTTGGTGTAAGTTGTGTGGAGTGACAAGGAAGGCCTTATAAAGTTACGCTCTATATTTCAAGTCATTTGGAGTTCGTTTGCTCGAGTTATGAGAAAAAAGAATATAAATCGGCGATAATGTTCAAAAGTAGGATCGGTAGGCTTCACTTCGAGTTGCATGGGAGTTTACTTCGAGCCTTCAGGAGGGTTGCTCCATGTTGTATAGAGGGTTGCTTCGAGTACAAAGGTTAGATCTTTGGAGGCATAAAGGGTGGATTTGACACCGAGTTGCAAGGGGGATGGTTTGGGTTTTTCTTTGGCCCGCTTGCATGTTCGCTTGGAGTTGCACTTTGGAAAGCCAAAATAGTTGAAGTGTTGATCCATGGGGGTTAGGTCGGTGAAGTCAAGGTTTAGTGGTTACAGATTGGAAGGGGGTCATGGTTCGGTGGTCATGGTTTGGCGATGGGGAGAAGCCAAGCTTGCTTTGAGTTCTTCACATGTTTGCTTCGTGCCACTAACGCAATTACTTCAAGTCTCTTGCGCATCTAGTTCGGGCCATGCGTGTTCATGCTTACTTCAAGTCTTGTTGCTTCTACTTTAGGCTAAGGCCCAATTCAATGCCGATTTGTGTAAGTTGGTGACGAATTGTTGACTTCGACAAGGCATAACTTGGTGATGATGACTCATGATGGGAAGTGGTGGCTTTGAAGATAGGATAGCTGTACTTTGGGATGAAGAGTATAGGACTACATGTCGGATTCAAGGAACTGTTAGAGGATGATTATGGGACAAACGATGATATTCTACGACTAATGAGGATTGTAGAGAATCATCCCAATCTTGATGACTTCAGACGGGAGTTGTTTGATGACTTAAAATCAATTCCAAGATGTGCTCTTCTACAGATGACATGTGCAAAAGATCGTTGATATTCGGAGATTTCGGTATGTACTTAGAAAGCAGGGGTATGTGAGGACGTTCACATGGGCGTATGATGGGCCTTGAATCGCATGATGTTTTGATCCGTCTTACCCTGGACAGCATACGATGGACTGTCTTGGTCTTGGACTACTAAGTGGCATGGATTTGAGTACTGAGAAATCGAGACATTGAGTAGTCCTTGACTGAGACGATGTGGTCATACGAGTGTCATATATCCAATGCATTGAGTGGATGAATGTGAGGATGGATGATGGATGCTATGTTTGCTTTGGTTGCTTATCACCCTAGGAATGTCATATGATGTAGATATTATTGATGTAGATCTCAGATACCCACTAGTACTTAGATGTATAGTACACCCATGATGATTACAATATAGAGTATCATAATGCCCATGTTACGTGCTAACTCTATAGATGCAGGGACATGTCAAGTATGATTCTCCATACCCATTTGTCCTAGTATATAGACTTTATAACATTTGAGATTTTCTGCCGCTCACACTAGACTGTTGTCTGACTCGGAATTTTATGCTTTGCTTCCTTTTATTCCGGGTACTCTAAAATCAGTAGATTAGGGATATCGGGTCCGGTGAACACGCGGAGCTGGACCGGTGACGAACATGAGGCTACACTTCACGTAGTACTATATTTAGATGTTATTGCTTATCAGTCCGCCGTGCGGCACTATGGAGCTTTCCAGCACTTTTATATATTTAGAGACAGTTATCTATTTAGAGACAGTTATCTATTTGAGTTTATTATCAGTTATATAAACTCTATCACTTGTATAGTTGTATGGATGTATGTATTCTGACTTTTATAGTTCATTTAGTTAAAACTGTCTTGCTTGTTTTATATCCGTGATGACTATTATATTTTATTTAATGCACTGTGCGATATACGATAGGTTCTGTGATGTTTTATATACTTTACAACCCTTGACAATCGTCCTGCATCGACCAGGCACAGTTACAGCGCACTCTACAGATGATTACATTATTGGGTGCCGATGGTGTAGGCCTATCGTCGCATAATTCCTCCTGGCACTTACATGTTAAAATGACCAAACGACAACACCACCCTGAATGTCTAATGTCGAGCATCTCAGACCATATTATGCTCTCATATCATACAACAACACACGGTTGCCCAATAAAGGACTCAAAACATTTAAAAAAAAAGATGTTTTGGAAAATTGCTTCTTTATATATGTATATAATGTACATAAAAAATTTCAATGTTATTTTCAAATATCAAGTATTTTGAAGAAGATAAATTACTTTTTGACTCCGGCATTTATTGGTGCCGAAACCCAAAATGAAGCTGCTTTTCGGTCGGTGTAACCATGTGAAGTTGTGACCCTTAAAAATGGCATTCGAGTCATGGTATTGTACATGTGTCAGAGTTAAAATCAAAAACCATCTTTCACTCCAGCCAAAATTTATAAACTTTTTTATCTAAAAAAATTGGATAATGCTTTTTCCTTGCACGTATCCATGTGAACCTTACAGTCTATTGGTAAATCAATGTAAAAAGTGAAGGATCAAGGTTTAGTATATAATAAATAAATTTATTTTCTTGGATAATTCTAGATATTAAATGGATGTTCTTCATTGTATTACATTTGACAAATAAAATTAAGTATATTAAAGGGAATATAGTGATGATTGGCTAATAACTAAAGAAGGATTTAGATATAATTAGAGCTCTCAAGTAAGCATAACCTACATGTGCTAATCGTTGAAGTTTAGAACATCATGGTATATCCACATAAAATCCTCAAGGTATCCGTAAGTAGCCCCAAGAGTAATTCCTTCATGTTTGAGTAGCTTGGATCGTTTATCCAATCCTATAGTGAAGCTAGAGAAAACCACATTGGAAACATATATACTTGAATTCTTTTTTATAGCATAATTGATATGTTATCTATGCTAAAAGAGATCCTCATTCAAGGTCACCCCAAAATGCGCTTCATTTGAAATTCAACTATGCTTGAACGCATTACATGAATATATTATTTACTATTAGGCTAAGGTAAAGCTAAAAATGTATAGAAAGTAAAGAATATTATTAGCTAATAAAACTTGATATAAATCATCGACCAAAGTCTTCTTTGTAGTAATTCCAAAAATCATTTCTATGAAGTGAACTTAGGTTGCATTTGTTATACCATATTTTTACAAGGATAAGTTATGCTTCCGGTGATATAGCCATGATATTTAAGCCTATACGTCAAAATGGTTAGTTATTTCAGATAAATCTTAGGCCATCAATCTGCCAATAGCAAACATAAACTCTGAAGTTTATATCGAAAGCTCAAGTGGCTCAAATATTATTATAGCCCAAGCGGCTTAATTTTAATTTATGGCGCTCATTATATAAAAGCATAGATAACACAAATATGTTTTTAGTTTTTTCAGTTTTACATAAACCACCTCGATCAATCAAAACCCTAAAGTGTGCGATCAAGTTCCAAATCTAAAAAGGTTGAGCTTAATAGTAGCTCTAAATATAAATACAAGAGTTATAAATGAAACCTGGGCCAGGAAGTTCTAATCAACTTGCCATGATGACCAATCATTGAGATGCCCACCACTTTACTCAACTTTAATACTTGGGCTCACTTATAGATCTTATATACCTCAATCCATATATCTTGGATTATCAATGTTGAGATTTATATATCTAAAATGAAATGCCACATCAATTACATACGCCAATCAATTCCTTCAGCATTACCAATGGAGCCACCAAGCAAAGAACTATGTTAGTTGTATGCTCCATGAACAAATAATACATCATTATTCGGTGTCATTCAACGTGGTACCAGATTACAACAAGTGTCTTTTTCATAGCCTTCTATTTTGCATAGTTAGCAATCCATGAGAAGGTCTTCACCAATGATAGAGCTCCAAAACTACTACAAGTAGAGGGCACATGCACTACGAAAGGAATCGAATTTTTAAAGCAACTAAGCTTTGAAAAATTGCTACCTCAATTTAAATTTTCTCCAAAAACTAAAGAACTCAAGCTCTGTACCAAATATAAAAAGGCTGCCAAGGTAATTTAAATTTTCTTGGCCTAAACTAAATAAGGATTTGACCAACAATGAAAATAGGTTTTCACCCAAACCTCTATGCGTGTGTGTGTGTGTTTTGTGCTTTAAAATTTTTCTTTAGCATTATTTTCGTTCTCTTATACCGACCTTTTGTGATGACCCAAATTTTTGGACCGGTCAATATTGCCGAAAAACCCGTCTGTTCTAAAACAAAGAATGAAAACTACCAATTTAATGCACATCATAATCTGGTAAATATACAACACTATTAAATGTATATGAGATAATTTCAATAATACAACTTTATCAAAGTAATCATTTATTCTACAAGGTGTGCTTTATTACATACCAAACTCAAATTACTACAAATCTACTGCTACACAACTCTGATGAGAGAGACAACAATAACCATTCCTACAAACTCAATAAACATGTCAATATAGAATAAAATGGTAAGCATGAAAGATACGACATCACATGATAAATAGCAAACAATAAACAAGAACAGATACATTATAATTGGGGTTGCATCACTACCACTTGTGACTGCATTCATACCCCTATCTAATCGGGTACCCAAGTACATATGGGATTAAGCCAACGTAGTTCTCCTATCACAAATAGGACTCAAGGAGGCTCTACGATGCACAAATAAATAAATTGCAATTCCTAAACTACCCCTTCACCTTAATCTTCACATTTGGATTTATGAAATCTAATTAACTTTATTATTTCAAAATATGATCATTTTCGAAAATAATCTCTTCGAAATAAATTCCCGATTTTATTTCAAATCCTTTTGAAAAAATATATGTCTTTTATATCAAATCATACTTCTCTTTGGGATATAAAACAAACGCTTTTGAAAACGGTACCAAATACTATGTATATAATATAGTGTTGTATTTGATATATATATTTGGAAATCCCAAAATACTCTACTATAAAAACATATCAAAATATATGCAACCAGATTGGGAGGTTTATCCCAATAATAAGGCAATTGGGTCACAGCTTCTCCATAAATAAATAAACAAAGTATATCCCTTCATACAAAGAGTAGACTATACTAAGGGTTACCAAAACCCTTTGCCCACTATTTAGTTACTAGTTACTCGAATCATCGGTAACATATGAAATCATTTTGTTCCCCGAAGTGACAAATCGTTTTGCACTAATAATCACAAATACTTTCAAAACACAGTATTGTTTATTTCGTCAAATCTTTGGAAAGCCATTTAAAATCATTTGGATTTAAGTTCTCAAAATTCTCTTTATTTATAAAAACATTTTATAATATAAATCTCTTTTATATAAAATCACCTCAAAAATATTTATTCACTTCAAAAATATTTATTTTCAAATATTATATAAACACCTTTATATAAAATCACTTCAAAATATTTACTTTCAAAATATTTCTATTTCTTTTCAAAGAAACCATTTCATTTAAAAGATAAACATCTTTAAAATTAAAATAAACATCTTTTATTATAACAATTGTTTAATAAAATATTTTCATCGAACACCTTACAGTCAAACTGTGAAATTATAATCACACAGTGTTTGTATCTACCCAACCTATGCATACAGAAATTAATTGCTCATAAACTGGTCGAGCACAATTCAAACAACCGAACAATCCATCAACAAGAATAATAAATGCGAACACATCATTATAACTAATAAATTAATATAATAGCAGAACATGGATTTATTCGGCTCAAGAGATGTCTAATATAATATATTCATTTTAATTATAGTAGAATGGTGCTTTATTATGCTAATTCAATGTTACTAATGTATTATAAGTATTTACCCACGTTAATCGTAATTAAATTCAATAACTAATATTTTATCAATATTTTATTCTTCACCAAAATTGTCAATTAATTATACTAATGTGTTATATTTAATACGAATCTACTATCGAAGACCGCGGGTTAAACAGACTCCGTGTGAAGAAATAAAACAGTTTTAAAATTAAGCTATTTAATAATCAAAATCAAATTAACTAAATTACTTAAGTAATTTAAATCTCACACCAAGGCCAAAAGGCCCATCCAAAATACCCAAACCCAAACATAGAAACACATCCCTCCTTCTCCCATACTCACGCGCAATTAAACACAATAATGAGGACTTATATGCAAATTCCTTTGAAAACAACAGTACCTCTATTCTCTCATTTTCCTATTTTCGTGCCCCTTACTTCATTTTCTAACTCATGGCCATGCATCCTATAATGGTCGATCCTTCCCTCTTCAAATTCCTATTCTCCACCACGCAACTCCTTCCCTCCTTCATTTTCACACATGCTCACAGTACTCGGCCATGCACACTACCGCATACTCGTTACCCAGAGCTCACGCAAGCACTCATGCAAACCCCTTCACTCACACATATACATGCATGCACTAAGAAAAGAAAAATGTGTGTTTATGTATAGACAGAGGAGGAATGAATATGAAATAATGAATGTGCCTCCCCATGCGTGCTCTCCCTCTCTCATGCGTGCTCTCCCCTTTTTATTCTTGCGTATGTTTTATTTTGCAAAAATAAAAGTGATAGTGCTTCTTTGAGTAAATGTGTCTTTGTAAGTGCACATTATATATAATCAAATTTTATTTGCAAGCTAAGTAATCTAAAATAGTTAAGAATTCAAAAGTCAAGAGCAAAGGACATGCATGCACATGTAAGGTAAGGTAAACGTATGGCAAAAAGGTATCTACGTGCATGTAATTTTTTTGGAAAAGTTAGTTTTAAAAAGTTTTAGGGTTCAATGCTACACAATATCACGTTCGTTCGTGTACGAGCCGCGTATGATGGAATAAAAATAAGATCGCACACAACAATGTGACACGATCACAAAACATTAATAAAATACACATGTTAACTTATTCTGTGAAGTTCAAGTATCGACGTTTGCTATAAAATATGTCAAATAAAAATTTAATTATTTTTCAAATTAAAAATTGTTGAAAAATCCTATAAATTAAATTAAAAACATGTCATTAAATATCAGGCCTAAATTTGTAACATAGATTTTATTATAATTAAATGCAAATTCGAATATTTAAACAAATTAAATATTCAAATTCGAAGACTTAAAAATTATGGGTTGTTACATTCTTCCCCCTTTAAAAGAATTTTGTCCTTGAAAATCCAAGAATGGAAAAATATAACTCAAACAATTAACAAAAGTTAAGCAGGCCAAAAATAATATTACCCATAACCCCAGTGGGAGGTACGGTACCTTATCCTATCCATTTTTATTTAATGTAATGACCCGACTTTTCGACCTTCGAATATCGACATTAATACATCCACGGTATTCATGTGCTGAACACCCAAGTGTTGAAAAGACAGAAATTAGGGTAAATAAAAAAAGAATATAACAAGAAAGAAAAAACATAATATCATAATCTCATAGCGGAACGATAATATATAATATCAAAAAAACAGTACAAAAGGTTACTCTGAATACAGGAATTTCAGAATAACAAAACCTAAGTACTATCATCAGCCTAGATAGTTATAACTGCTTATCCTCACAATGCTGATATAGACATAGCTAATACGAAACAACAGAAATAGAAGTAGATAGATAATAGAAGCCTCTAGCTCGTCTTCTGAACTCTAAAGCATTCAAGTTAAAACCTTCCATAATCAACCTACTCGAAAGAGTACGCGAGGAATTTAGGGAAACAAAAACCAAGCGTCAAACATAAGTCTGGTATGAGAAAATTTAGAAATGTGTATAAACACATAATAATACTTCCAAGACCATCTGAATCATCGGATTGGTTTCCCCTTGAAGAACCGCATTATGAAGGTGGCTCTCCCGCTCTACTCTCTGGGCCATTAAGTCCATGCTGCCCTACGATCTACCCGGTGCATTCCCTCTTAGTATCTCTTGTTTTTTCCTAACTTGGCAGACCTTTGCCTAAAGTGCCTGGTCGCCCCTGAAAAAAGAAGTAATGACTATGCACTTCTCTATTAAAATGATTGACATATATGACACTATTCCTCTAACAAAAGCAGAATTATGCAACAACCTCTCCATATCCATCACTGTCCCGATGGAAAAGATGTTACTGTTCAGCAACTCCTTGCCCTTTGATAATAGCATGATTTGGAATGGTCTGCTAGTTGGCCATCATCTGAACCATTTAGCCCAATTGCATCTTAGCTTGCTAGCAATTGATCCATTCAACGCCATTGACGATGGAGAGTAAATGTGGGGATTGACGCATTGATTTGAGCCGTTCAAGCCAGATTTTAGCTGCTACAAATACAACATTAATTACACTTGTACAAAGATCAAGTTTTAATTTATTGCTCTTATCACCGTCTCTTGTAAAACCACAATTATACCCAAAAAACTTAATAAAAAAATTGTCGCGACAATAAACGTAGATCACTCTTAATTAAACCACCCCAAACCCTGTGTTTTCTTTACCAGTTTTAGCATTTACCATCTTGATTTTCTCCTCACTTACCATTTATTAACTGCTACATTAGCATGTAATCTTTGCTAATACCAACTCATAATTGCAAGTCCAAGGTCGACTAATTTTCTAGTCAAGATTTTGGCACTAGAAGGAGGGCTTCCCCTAAAAGCTCTTAACTTTAATCATTTTTCTTCTCTATAAACTACTATCCACTCAAAACATCCATAATACAGAACAATGGTGAAAACAAGGCCGATAACTCAAATTGCCACAACACCAACCATGCAATTGGAGCAAGCACCATCTACTCCAATTCGGGACTTGAGCAACGATGTGTGGCTCAACTCAGTAAATGGCTTGACTAGAATTAGGCAGATTGTCCTTAAGTTGTACAAAGTTAGGGCTAGGGTGGATGCTCGAGTCTTTGTTAACTACGTCCCAGCTATCCTACCAGCGACAGACCGGACCGCCATCTAGCCCACCCTCCAAAGCACATTCAATATAATGGATGAGGCCCGCGAGAGGGTCATGTAGGAAACTCTCGATGGGGTTGCTTCTTCCCATATCAGAGATCTACATGCTATGCTCAGACAAGACTTTACTCATGATATTCCATTACTCAAGCTAGCATTACACTCAAGAGTTCAGCCAGCCCATCGCTTCCTCTCCGTGGAAAGACAGTCTACAATTGAGCGCCTTCGAGTAGTGAATGTGGAATATGATTTTCACTTTGATTGCCGAAGTGGTGATGGCCGAGCTAGGGACCGCAAGCACAAAGAGTTCTTAACCTACTCCCATACCCAAAGGGAGGTCCATAAGCCCAAATCTTGTTAAAGACGGGCCCGACGTTCCAGGTCGCCCTATGTTAAAAGGAACAGATGGTCTCCTACCTTTCTTTGTAATTACCATACCCCAAAACCATATCAACGCCATCAAATTCCTTCACCGTCGAGATGTTAGAGAAGATCCTCCTTAGTGAGAGGTTAGTGAAACCAACAACACATGGAGTGGGCCATATGAAGAAATGGCTTCTCTACGATAGCATATGTTAAGAATCCTGACCAGGAATAATGATGGCGATGGTTTGTCCAATGATGAGAACATGGAACCCTTCATCAAAGAAATTTGGGCGCATACATCCGTTGGATGTATGCCTACCTCCCATCGATAAATTTGATGGAAGTGCAGATCCATTTGACCACATCCATCTATCAAGCCAGTTAGCTCTTTAGTAGTGCAAAGTGCCTCATGTTTCCCTCCACCTTGATTAGACCGGCCTCACGTTGGTTTTTGCATCTTTAAGCAGCTATTATCCACTACTAGGCCCAATTGTGTATAGATTTCAACACTTGCTTCTTGGCTTCGCGAACCTGAATTTGATGGCAAGCAAGTTGGGAAACATATGACATAGGTCGATTGACTCACTCCGCTCCTATGTCAGTCATTTTAACAAAGAATCAACCCATGCAAGCGGATCAGACAAGAACATCTTGGTGGTCGCTCAGTATTATGGGGTGAGGCACCAGTCCAAGATGTTGAAAGAATTACAAAAGCAACTCGCTTCATCCCTGAACAACTTCTTCCAAAGAGCTAATTACATCATGCAAGTAAAAGAGGTCGGCTTGTTTGACAGTGACGAGGAAGGCATGAGAGGCAATAGGACCAACTCACAAGAGGAGAGACTTTGCAGGAAAATTGCTGATAGGAGAGCAACAAGAAGCGCATTGAGGATGGTTTTTGATTCAAACCCAAGTACACCAATTACACCACCCTAACTCATGATATCGAAACCATCTATCTCGCCACTTGGGACCATGTGCCCTAACAAAAGCCTCTCTTCGTCCGATCAGATGAAAGGAGGAGCCTCAAGGTAGTGGAAAATACTATAAGTTCCATCAAATTAATGGCTACTCCACCAATGAGTGTTGCCACCTCAAAGATGAGATAAACCGGTTGATACGCAATGGTTCTCTCGAATGCCCTTTAAAGTTTTGCGACTTCCCATCATATTTGGCATAAATTCCTCAGTTTTTAGCTCAATGGAAGCTTTTCTCTTATTTAGGCCATTGTCACATTTCCTATCGATTGTGAGCTAATTTTTCACAATACTTTTCATCTCACTTTATATAGAAAGTGAGCAAACCGACAGTTTTCGCATGGGAGACCTTAATCAGATTGCAAGATCAGTTCCAAGCGGCGGCCGGTTCAATATGTTAGGCAGCAAGTCAAACTAAGGAATGTTTGAACAAATCCTCTTGCCCCGCTTCAACGGGCGGACGACAACAATGTAGCGGTGATCAATACAAAGATCATATCAATATGCAACAACCCCTACATGGCCGGAAGTAGCAGATGGGACCAAGCCCAATATAGACGAGAGCATTCCCTAACTAGTCATATTTATTCAGTAGAGCTCCAGGCCCTAAAGGCATAGCGAGTAGAAGAAGAAGAAGCATACATCACCTTCACCGTCGAAGATAAGAGAGTGATAGGATATCCTACCATGACCCCATGGTTATATCCGTTAGTGTTTCTAGCGCCAGAGTGCATCGAGTGTTCATCGATGGGGATAGCTCCATTAATGTAATATTCGAAAATGATTTTGACCAAATGAAGCTTCATTCATCTAGCCTCTCGCCTTGTGCCTTTCTTATCCATGGATTCATAGGTGTTAGGATTGTCCCTTTAGGCTTGACTATTCATATAGTCACCTTCATCAAGGAACCCTGGTCAATAAAGATTCAGGTGAATTTTGTAGTGGTAGATTATCTATCTACTTATAACATCTTAATAGGTAGACCAATACTGACAGACCTAGATGCAACCATGGCATATCAATGGCTCATCACCTATCAAGGGTGGTACAGGATGTGCCCGTAGCAACCAACAGGTCACCAAAGACTACTATAGTATCTCCTTAAAACATGCCAAAAAGGGAGTCCTTATGATATAGCAAAAATCAGCGAAGCTCACAAGTGATCGACCCAAGAGATTGCGAGAGCCATGCAATGCTTCATTGGTGTTGGGCTGCCCATAGAGCCAAATCAGTTGAAGAAACAACCACATCACCCCTATATCCAAGAAAATGTGAGAACCATGCAATGCTCCGTTCATGTCGGGGATGAGGTCAGTAAGGATCTCATATCCTTGGCCAGTCCTAGTAAGACAAGGGAACTCATAGAAACCTGGAATAAGCAAGCTCAGCCCCATTGGAAAGTGGTATCAATAGATAAAAAAACTTCATCCCTCACAACATTGGTAGACTCATTTGTGAGTATCGGGATAGCCAAGGCTCCTAAGTTCGTGCACAGATGTTTGTCCTGACCGAGGACCCCACTGAACACACGATCCATGCATTGGATGAATGTGACCTACAAATAAATACAAAGATAATGATGATGACCCACTTGACCCTCACATGGAACATGCGAATCCGGATAGCAGTCCTGCTACATTGCTTGAGGCGGAAATGATAGACAACAATGACTCCAGCAAAGTCATGCAAATCGAAAAGGAATTGGACATGGAATTTAGGGATGAGTTGATGCATTTTTAGAACAAGGAAAGGACATGTTCATCAGGGGGCATGCTAACATGACTAGCGTAGACCCCTCCCTTAACATCAACTGAAAGGAACATCTCGTCTATCAAAAGAGAAGACCTCTCAATCTGGAAAGGTATAAAACATTGAAAGAAGACTTAGAAAAGCTCCTCGACCATTGATTCATTTGGGAGTCTGAGTATCCAATATGGGTGGACGATGGATTCATTTGGGAGTCTGAGTATCCAATATGGGTGGACGATGGATTCATTTGGGAGTCTGAGTATCCAATATGGGTGGCTAACCTAGTGTTAGTATGTAAAACGAGTGAGGCATGGAGAATGTTTATTGATTTCTTTGACCTCAATAAAGCCTACCTAAAACACAACTTCCTTCTACCCTACATTGGTCAACATATGGATATGACCAACGAGCATGAGCTTCTTATGTTTATGAAAGCATACTTTGGGTGCAACCAAAAAGCCATACATGGACCAGATCAAGAGCATACATCGTTGATCACTAATGCAGGGCTCTAATGCAATAGGCAATGTCGTTTGGATTCCGCAATGCATGAACCACTTATTAATGGCTAGTCGATAAGTGTTCACATAACAAATTAGGAGGTCAATGGAGGTTTATGTAGATGACATGTTAGTCAAGTCTGAGAAGGTTAGGGGCATGTACAAAAGCTGGTCGAGACTTCTGGCATCCTTTGTTGGTACAATATGAAGCTGAATCCAAAGAAGTGCGCTTTTGCTGTCAACTCCGACAAATTCCTGTGCTATGTAGTGAGTGTAATGGGGATCAAGTCCAACCCTATTAAGATCCAGGCAATCTAGGACATGTAGATCCCTTGCATAGTAAAAATGATGCAAAGTCTGAATGGGATGGTCGTCGTGCTTAGCTACTTCATTTCCTGAGCAACGGACAAGTGTGTCTCGTTCTTCAACCTCATCAAGAAGGGGAAGTCACTCACTTAGACCGACCAATGCACCAAAGCCTTTAAATAATTAAAGCAACACTTGGCCACAACCTCATCCTCTCTACGCCCATGGATGACGAAGATCTCTACTTGTTCCTTGTTGTCACTGGCCATGCGATCAGCGATGCCTTGGTATGAGATGAAGGATAGATTCAATAGTCGATGTACTATGTCAGAAAAAGGTTATCTGGCCTGAAGACTAGTTTCTCAAAGTTGGAAAAGTTGGCTTTCTGCCTGCTAATAGCAGCCCGCAAACTCCACACATATTTCAAGGTCCACCCTGTAAAAATTTTAACCAACCAACCACTAATGCAAGTGTTAAGATGGCCAGATACAGTGGGCCACTTATTGAAATGGTCCTTCAAGCTTGGGCAACATCATATTACCTTTCATCCTCGCACATTAACCAAAGGCCAAGTTGTGGTAACTTCATATTAGAATGCTTCGGCTTAGACAACGGCTAGGAGAATGCCATTACCAGTTAGCACTCATGGCAGTTATATGTCGATGGGTCGGCCAATGAGAAAAGAGAGAAGGTCGGTATGGTCCGCGTCACACCTAGGGGAAACGAAATTTGTTTTGCCGCCCAACTAAACTTTAAAGTAAAAATAATGAAGCCTAATATGAAGACATCCTGAATAGTCTCAGGATGGTGAGGGAGCTGAAGATTGAATCAATCCAAGTGTATTGTGACTCCTCACTTGTTAATCAAATTGGCAAGCGCTTTTTAAATCAAGGCCAAAACACTGGCCCTATATGTTGAGGAAAAAAGAAACTTATTAGTGATTTATTCAATTTCAACATTAA
The DNA here is from genome assembly GCA_030737815.1 of Allium fistulosum. NCBI lineage: Eukaryota > Viridiplantae > Streptophyta > Magnoliopsida > Asparagales > Amaryllidaceae > Allium > Allium fistulosum. The sequence continues at coordinate 12,538,678 of JASFAW010000015.1, read as the reverse complement.
GCAGATAAAGCGGGAGGAAAATGTAAAAGCAGACCAGTTAGTTAAGGCAGTAGGCAACCTGAAAGAAAGAAATCTTTGAGTACCATTGATTGTGTGGTCTGCACCATGTTATGAGCTGAGGGTATCTATGAAGAAAATTAATGATGACCAACCAGACACGTGGATAACCCCACTTTGGAAGAACTTAGTAAGTGAATAAATATACGTAGAGCGATAAGAGGCCCAAAAATTCTTTATCAGATCCCTTATTATACACTCGTGGACGATAAGCTATATCGGAGAGGCTACTCCACCCCCCTCCAACATTGTGTTACTGATGACAAAGCAGGGCACATACTAGAGGAGTTGCATGAATGATTTAGCGAGGATCATGCCGAGGACTAAACTTAGCCAAAAAGGCTGCCCGCTAGAATTATTCTTGGCCGACGATGATCAATTTTTTTATGACTATGATAAGAAGTGCGATAGTTGCCAAAGGTTCATGAAGATCCCAAGAGCCCCATCGAACTTACTAACAACCATGACATACCCTTGGTCGTTTGACACATTGGGGATTAAATTGATTATAAAACTCCCCAATGTAAAGGGAGGCTACAAATATGCTATCATCGACATTGATTATTTCACAAAGTGGGTTGGGATAGAGCCCCTAACTAGGGTCATCGCACCCAAGACTCTCGATTTTGTAATCCATAACATAGTTTGCCATTTAAGACTTCTGAAGAAGATAATCACCGACAATGCAACCCAGTTCAAAAGCGGACTCTTTCAAGGTTTCTGTAAGAGAAATAGGAATGAAAAGTGCTTCTCGTCTGTCACCCATCCTCAAGCAAACGACAGGTAGAGCCATAAGAAAAACCATCAATTCAATGCTCAAAAAGCACCTTATTAAGGCTAAGGGAAGCTAGGCTAAAGACCCACCACTCATCTATTGGTCATATAAGATCTTAAGCTGGTCCACAACATGACACTCCTCCTTCTCATTTGCTTAAGGGTATGAAGCAATTCTACCCATGGAAGTGGATGTTCCATCTCCACATCGCCTCTCTCTTGACACCGAACATAACAAAGAACTCCTTAAATCGAGGCTCGACACATTATGACGCAAGGGTGAAACTACACCAGTTTATTGCAAACGACTTGGTTGTGCGACCGGTATGCGCCAACATCAAGTATATGGTCGAAGGGGTCTAAGGGCCTAACTGGGAGGGACCTATATTATTAGGATTGTGCTAGCCAATGAAGCCTATCGCTTTACTCATCCAAACGACGATGATATCCCATGTACATCAAACCCAGAGCACCTACATCTTATTAAATTTAAATAAGTTTTGTTAGCCATAATTATAAAGCAAGACAAAATGTGTATGTCATCCTATAATGCAACTTAATTCCATATAATATCCTATTTTTCATATGATATAAATAGGGAAATTCATCATCATAACATTTTTCAATCATATAAGCTACAAACACTAAACTAGCCATCCTGAGAGGATATGAGCACGTAACGCCTTGGGCTACATTGGGGAGAAGCTACAAACACTCAACTAGCCATCCCGAGAGGGCACAAGCTCATAATGCCTCTGCTTGCAATAGGGGGAAGCTAAAAATAACCAACTAGCTATCCTAGGAGGGTACGAGCCTATAACGCCTCTACCTACATCGAGAGGAAGCTACAAACATTTAACTAGCTATCTTGAGGAGGTACGAGCATGCAACACCTTTTCCTACATTGGAGGAAGAAAAAAACACTTAACTAGCCATCTCGGGAGAGTATGAGCATGCAACACATTTGCTTACATCGAGGATGGTAGCTATATACACTAAACTAACATCCTAAGAAAGTACAGTATGCAACACCTCTACCTCCAAGCCACCTTCTTGGCCCGCTCCATCACAACCGCATGTCACGCTGCCTCCATTGCAGCCCTAGTCAACTCTGAATCTGTGTCCCATCTCCAAACCTCCACTAGCCTCACTTGGTCCAGGCGCCATGCATTAGCTTCCTACACCATGCGTTTCTTCAATGCCACCAACTCTTGGAGGATACAAAGGGCACGGGACCAAGCCTGCAAAAGGAAACGTGTTTGTTAAAAAAATAAAAAAAGGAAAAGTTGAAAAAGAAACTAAGTTTAAGAACTTTATCAAAAAAGCCTCTTCTTCCTAACCAGGGGGAAGGGACAATCCAATAATTTTGACATGTTCATCTAAGTTTATTTAGGTAATGGCAAAACTTTTCGACATTGACTGATCATTGTCAACTTCTAAACATTGCAATGTACTTCTCAGGGGATCCTCCCGACTACAGCAGCTCTCAAAGGAATCACAAGATAGTAGCGGAAAAGAGAATAAATAAATAAAATCAAAATGTTTCAAGCACATACATTCTAAAATCATCCATATAATCAATATCTAAAATCAACGCCTTAGACGAGAGAGAAAAAACAGCTTATTAATTGAATTTAAGAACTAACGAAGTCTTGCGATAAAACTCAAAGAACTTGAAGGCTTTTTAAATGTCAATTGTAGAAATTCTTAGTAAGAACTAAAGAGAAGAGGTGGAGTCAGTTTATATGATTTTGGTGTTTGATTTAGGCCATTGGATTGAATGGGCACGAAATAATCTGGACCATTTAGGTTAAAATTGATTACCTTGTCAAATCAATCGTCCCATCTATGAACCGTCTCGAGAATTGAATCACCACAATTAGAAAGAAGACAACATGTGTCGATAGCATTAAGTGTGCATTAATTGTATGAATGACAAGCTTGCGTCTGCCCATAGAAGCGAACTAGCGGGCAAAATGTTGATCGTTTTTCTTGCAAAGAGAAGAATAAACCATCCCGGTAGTTTCTCAATGCTCTTGCCTCGCCTCGTATGGCCTCGAAATTGGTTTTCCGGTCTCATTATCTTGACAAGCAGTTGTGAGGCCCACAGTAGGCAATAGCGCATGATGGCTACTCGCTTTGGATAGCTCCTCGACTAGGTGTAGCCTTAAGTAAAAAGGCTTACTCATCAAAGAAACATAACTGCATTATGAAGGCGGCTTTCCCACTCTCCCCACCAAGCCACTAAGTTCAACCTGCCCAATGACCTACCCAGGGCCTGCCTACTCCGTATCTCTTTTATCGTAACTCTGTTGACCTTTGCCTAAAGTTCCCAGCTGCTCCTACGAAAAGAAGCAACGAATCTGCACTGTTCCATTGAAAAGATTGACATATACGGTACTATTCATATGACAAAAGCGACATTGTTTAGCAATATTTCCATGTCCTTCACTGTCCACATGGCAACAACGTTACTGTTTAGCAACTCCTTGTCCATGTGGCTCTTATATTTTATTCTTTGCCACCAATTGTTACCACCTCCATTTTAATGCATTACCCAACAATTTAGTTTAAATCTTTAAAGTGCAATAACTTTTTTTTGTAGAAACATGAAATAGCAAACCATTTTAACAACTAAATCACAAATTTAATAATATTTCTATTGATCTATACAATAAATATGTGAAAATGAAAATAAAATTCATAGATTCAAATTTTTTTCCAAATTATATCTTAATGAAATAATGCCTATTCTACAAGGGTCGAGGGGGTGACAACCCCCTTGGAGCAGTTGACTTGATAGTACATGCCATAGGGATCAAAAGGAAGCCTCCTCTAATGGAGTCAAAAGGGAAACAAACCTGCGCCAGAGAAGATTAAAATAGGTTAATGTAGTAAAAACTACATCATAGAGATGTAATTAGAATGGCACTGCCCCCAAATATTAAAATAAATCGATGTAGTTTTAACAACACTTTTTGGTGCAGTTATTACTACATCTAAGAGATGTAGTTATAACTACATGTCGAAATGTATTTATAATTGTGCTCACGTAATGTATTTATAGCTACACCTTTCTAAATATAGTATAAGGGTACCTTTCTAATGCAAACATGTCTGAATCTTGAGATGCAACTATCACTATGGAATGCAGTTATAATTACATATTGAGATGCAGTTATAACTGTGCCTATTTGATACAGCTGTACATGCATCTGTGAGAAGTAATTATACCTACATCTTTTAGATGTTGCTATAACTGTATATGTGAGATGCATCTATTATTGTATATTGAGATGCAATTATAATTGCATCTGAGTGATACAATTATAGTTGCATCCTTTTGATGCAGTTAGAAGCACGTATGTGATATGCAGTTATAACAGCATTTGTGAGATACGGTTAAAATGAAATATGCACTTAAAAATCAATTTCTTATGTAATATACCTTTAAAATGATAATTATAGTAATGTAGCTAAATTATTATTCTGTTACATTAATGTAGTTAAAACAGATATATAAAATTATTGTTAATAATATTTTCTTGTATCAATAATGAATATCATTGAAAAGCTTATTAAATTTGTGATATAATGGAGAAAATGGATAATAAATCTGACTTTCTTATAATAAGTATTATGTTTCAAAGATTGAAAATAATGGGTTTAATTAAGGGTGAATGTGATATTTTGCGGAGCAAGGACCTAATTTATAAGATTTTACATATATCGAACCTATGTTATATTATGATTATTAAATAGAAACTTGAAACTAATAAGAAGTATCACACACACGTGCGTGCGTGCATACGTATAGAGAGATACACACGCATTTTCCTTAGTTTCCATTTGCACTTCGTTTCAAACTTTTAAATTGAATTGAACATAAGCAAAAAAATTAAGCTAATTAGTGTAGATAATTAAGGGTAGAAAGTTAAAATTATTTTTCAATTATAGACTCTATTTTACCATGGATTTAATTCTCATCCAAGGTTTAAAATGCAGCGCAACTCAAATGTAGAACAACATATGCAGTCATTATTAACAACCCGTCATTCATAACAACCGTAATCCATGCAAAAAAACACTTAGATTCCTTAAGTATCATAGATGATAGTCCATTAAGGGTGGAATATAAAAAAATAATATAAAGCATATCTATCACATCCACAATGGTACTAAATCTCACAACGGTATGAACAAAATATAATATCAACATAAACATGTAGTAGACTAAGTGCATATCATATCAAAGAGACATAAGATTCAATATCATAATACTTCATGCAAATGGTTCATCAATTCTTATATACAATCATTGTTCGTTTTTCTCGAAAATATTAATGAATAAGACAACCTGCTAATTTCCTAGTGCTCTTGCCTCACTTTATGTTGTCTCGGAAAATCACTTTGCCTGTCTCATTATCATTACAAGCATCCGTGCATCCCACAATAGAAAACAACACCAATAGTTACCAGCTTCGGACAACAGCCCTATTAGGTGTGGCCTTAAGTAAAAAATTTTGCCCGCTAAAGACAACCTGCCTGCATTGTGAAGGGGGCTTTCCTGCTCTCCTCTTTGGTCCGCAAAAATAAAATTATTCTACACTTCTTCATTGAAAAGATCGGCATATATGCAGACAAAATCTGCACTACGCAGCAACCTCTCCACGTCCTTCATTGTCCATATGTCAATGGTGTTACTGTTTAGCAACTCCTTGTCACCATGCCACTTGGTTTTACAATATCATGCTTTGGTACATTCCACCAGCTGGCCATCATCTAAACTGTTCAATCTAGTTGGCATCCTATCTAGCCTATATCTGATCCATTCAACGCCATCGATGGAAGAGACCAAGTGTAGGGATTGACGCATCAATCTGAACCATTCAAACTAGATTTCAATAGCTAAAATATAACAATGAATGCACTTGTACAAGGATCAAATTTTCCTTTATTGCTCTCATCACTATCTCTTATAAAATAACAACTGTAACCAAAAAACGTAATAGAAATTACAACCATAGTGGAAGTAGATCATTCTTGATCGAACCACTCTAATCCTTGTGTTTGCTTTGCTTGTTTTAGTATTTACTACCTTGCTTTTCTCCTTATTTACCATTTATTAACTACGACATTAGAAAGTAACCTTTGCTAATATCAACTCATAATTGCAATTCCTAGGATGGCTAAACTTCTAGTTAACAACATGTCTCAAAATGAATATACTCTAAAAAGTCATTCTCCCAAAAATATTGAATATATACTAATTACAGAGGTAAATAGTTATGGCTTTAACTCGCCTCCAGCTAGCAGAATCCCTACCTCCTAGACAACCTATTCAAATATGGATAACAAAAGAGAAAACAAAGAGAGAGGGTGAAATTGAAATATCACTAATCTGCAAGATTACCAATATGCTATTATATCATGTACAATACTAAATGGTAGTATACGAGGTAATGAAATGATACCTTAACCTGAATCTTCACCGATATCCAACAAGTTAAGCACATTTCTATAGCACTACTACACAATATGTTATATGTCTAGTGACTGCTAATCATCATGGACCCAAACGTGATTCAACCGTCACACACTAAGCTAGTAGGACTCGAATCTCCCAATAAGGACACGATCGCTACTATGACACTTTATCGCATTGTCCACCACCTACAATTGTATCAAACCTGAATCGATATATCCATGCCTAATTGCTACTAATTTTCTGACAAAAGGACTTAGGACCAGTAGGATTATGCCTTTTCTACCGACAAAAAACACACATCTTATCTCTAAATTGATGTTGCCTAACATGAGTAATTGATACAACCACACCTTGTTCTACAAATGGTTTATAAATACCAAATCCTAAAGCCATAGCTAAGGATACAAACTCACTTCATATATGGAACATCGTGTGGAATCGTATATCACAGTACCTTAGTCGTCTCATCTTAAAGCTAGTAGACAACTCTATAAAAACAATCATAATAATTGAATCGCATCTTAAACCATCACCATAGTCTCTATACCATCTATCAACTAATTCACGTTTTTCGAGACATGACATGCTATTCCTAAACTCATCATATTGTAAAATCTTCACTTTGGACCTGACAAGCTTCACGTGGGTCCTTGAAACAAACTCGAATTCTCAAAACATCAAGTTTCAAAACATAAAACTCAATAGCCAATCCTGATATAGTTAGTGGTATGCGCTAGGGGAAATTATGTAGTTTATTATAGATTATTTAACTCTACAATCAATTTGAAATTCCAAGAGAAGAAATATTCCGACATAATTTGGAATTATCTTTTCATAGAAGGATGCTCCTCATACTAATGAGGAAAAGAAGCGTATAAAAATGATATTGTAAGCATCAGCCATCAGATCCACTATGTACGCCATGCTATGTACGAGATAGGATTTGGCTTATGCATTAGGATGCATAAGTAGATACCAGTCAAACCCAGAGAAAAACTTGATGCGTTCTCTAATATATAATAAATACTATTGATGTATTCCTAATATATGGGAATAATGACCTTATTATTAAGGGTTATATAGATTTGAGCTTTCAAAGTGATATCGATGATAGTAAATTGGTATCAGGTCTGAATGGTGGAGCGGTAAACTGGAAAAGTTCCAAACAAGAAGTTACAGTTGAATCGACGATGGAGGTCGAGTACATCATCCTAAACGAAGCAGCTAAAGAAGCGGTCTGGATGTGCAAATTTATGACTGAGTGGGTGATTCCCAATGTTGAGAATCCCATAACATAGTTATGTGATAACAATGATGTGATGCAAATCAAGAAAGAACCGAGAGCTTATAGAATCAGGACACACACTCTGGAAGTTCCACCCGATAACAGAGTTTGTCTTCAATGGAGAAGTGATGATTACCAAAGTAGATAGTTAGGACAACATAGTAGACACATTCACGAAGGAACAAGTTCGATCAGTTCTGAGTAAAAAGAACGAAGAAATGGATTAGGAATCCATAATTGGCCCCAAATCCAAGTGGGAGATTGATAGAGTTAGGGGTATTCCTAATTAACAATTATGTAATTTATTGTAAATTATGCAACTATGTAATCAATTTTGTTCTTAATAATGGTGTCTGATTTTTATTGTATATTTGTTATATGGGAATATACTTAAGTAAGTAATTAATGTAAAGTATATTAATAAAAAATCCTTAAATAATATGTTATGTGAAAATAGTCATAAATAGTTACAATTATGATAAAATTATCAAGATGTGGAATAACGTAATGTTTTAAATATTCTGGGTTACGATGTTTCGATAAAGGATATCAATACATCCATTGAGACCATAGTACATAACACTCTCTAAATTGTGGTCCTGTATTACTCATGGCTGCTGGGGCACTTAGGTTTTACATACTTGTAGTTGTTGGATAACTGTGGAACAACTGAACCGTGAATTTATCGTTGGTTAATAACAACTAGGTCAAATAGGAAATCTCAATATGACGATGTTACATGGTTCTCTGGACTTGAGAATACTGTGGAACTTCTATATGGATACCCCACTTTGATTATAGTTAAATCATGGCATTGTGATCATTGAGTGACTATGGCTAGGTCTGAGTAGAAGCATAGGAAGTGAAGTATTGTTAAATAGAGAATTTGTCTATTCAATTGTATGAGGTTAGTATCACGGTCAACTGTAGTCAACTCAAAGTCAAAATCTCTGGTCAGAGTAGAGCAATTAATAATAAATATTATTATTGAATCATGGACTTTGTTCATGGACTAATAAAGTTGAATGTGGATAATATGGAATTTTGACCAATATCAAATTCCATATGTCCTAAAGTGATATAGTTTATATGAAGATAACATGTGTAAATAATCGTTATGTAAAGATACCGCTTAAAATGTAAAATTGGTATTACCGATGAAGATCTATAAATGACAAGTTTAGCCAAATTTTCACAACACTAGCTAAGATGACGTGTGAAAGTTAATATTCAAATTGTTCGATATTAATCATTGACTGAATTTACACTTGCGAGTGGCACAACTGTATTTGTGAATTATCTGAAATACCATATGATTTAATTACTTTATTAAGTGTTATAAATTAACTAAATTAATTAATATTTAAGAAATACTAATTATTAATACATGTAATTGTTTGAGTATGCATATACATGTATTGATATATAATATCGATATATATATATATATATAATTGAACTGGTTTTAAATATAAATAATTACTAAACGTGTTTTAACAATTTTTGGCCCACAAAGGGTTCTAAAACATGGCCAGCCATAAGTGGTAGTAGGGGTTTGAATTTAGATGTAGTTCTAGATTTATTTGGTAAAGGGTGAATGAGTAAAAGGTGTGAGATATTTTCTCCCTTTTCTCCCTATAAATACTAAACTAAGCCCCTGCATTCTATTACTCGATTCATCCTTTCCTTAGCCGCATACTCCATCTCCCCATCCACCCTAGGCTTCTCTAACATAAATACGCCAAATATATTTAAAAACAACGGTACATTCGATAGTTGCATAATCGATCAATTGATTTATAAGTAGTCTAAGGGTTTCACTAACCAAGGTGTGTTCAAAGGCTTCATCTTCAATGGTAAACATTCTACTTTTCAGTTATATGTTAGTTAATAATTATTATCACAATTATAAGTATATATATTATTGTCTCACTATAATTATAATTATTTTAAACCGCTTAAACAAATAATTTATACGATCCAATTCAATAGTTTAAAATTTATATATACGTATATTTCTAATTTCTGCCATATATGTATTCTAACATGTATAAATTAATTTTTAATACTATTTACATGTTTTCACTAATTTTTAGATAATTATTTATTAATTTTAAAACATAAAATACGTTAATGCCACATTTAAAACTATATATGTGTGTATATTAATTAATTTAAAATTCTTTTTGGCATTATAAAAAATAATTCTAGTTGAAAGATATAGTTTTAATTATAATATATATATATAGGTAATAATTATTCAATATAGTACTTACATTTAATATTATTGTATATATATTTACTAAAAATAACCTTAAGATTTAATAGAAAATATTTCTAGCTGAAATGATTATATATATTATAAATATATATATTTATTTATTTCATAATATATATGCTTTTATATGTATTTAAAATCATTTTATTTATGTATATTTAATAAATAACAATTATTTCGACAGTATACATACCATAATATTATTATTCAAATAATTAAAGATACTTTAATTAATTAATTTAGATTAAGATTTGTGTTTTAATATATTTTTACCAAATCAATGATTGATATTTTATGTTTCAATTTGAGTTTTAAATATTGATTTAGTCAAACTTAGATATTTGAACCTTAAATTTTACATTTTACTTAGTCAAATCATGTTAGAAATTTTAAGTCAAATTTTATTTTGTTAATAAAAATAATTTCAAATATTATATATATTAAACTACTTACGATTAATATATGTAAATATAAATAGCCAATATATACATGGTAGGGATAAATCCCGATATCTATGTATATATTAACCATGTTATTATTTATCACATCATCTAGTTATATACAATATTATTTATCACATTATCATTTTATTTGTAATATATATATATATGATAATTTTATTTGTAATATATAAATATATATGATATATTTATCCATACATGCGTATTGTACTAAATTAATACCGATTTATTAAATAAAATATGATTTCATTAAACCAACTAGATTAGATCTAGCATTAAATATAAGATTTCATAAGCCCACTAAGATCTAATTAGGATTTTTTTTAAATTCACGCATTTCACCTACTACGAATCGAGCTTGATCCAACAATGATATCAGATCCCAAATGGCCTCTGCAATCTAATTAGTCAACATTTAAGGTCGATCGATTAATCCTACTTATTCGATGGGTTTCTAGAAAAGTAGTATCTAGACTTAAGGTTTAATGATAAATTATTCTTTCCTCCCTGGCTACTAGCATGGCCCAATGGATAGAGTAAGTCAAAAAGTTTAGCCCATATATAAGACCCTAAAAGATTTTGGGCCTTTGTCTAATGTTCATATTAAGCTTTAAAGTTTAAAATATATTTTAGATTTAAATGTTATGTTTAAAATAAAAAGGGAAATTTCATAAACGTTAAAAAATAAATTTAAAATTTCACAATGTTTTGAGAAATTAAATAATTAATTTTGAAAATTTAATATATATTTAATTAATACGATTAATTAAATAAAATAAAATAATTTATTAAAAGTTAATTAATTAAACACACACACACATATATTGATATATGTATGTAACAATAATTGTCATAGTAGTATATTTATCTTGAAATTGTTTAAGATCAAATTAAATTAGACTTTCAAATTAAATAAAATATTTAATTAAATATTTTAGTTAAATAAATTTTTATATTAAATAAATAATTAAAAATTAATATATATATATATATACATATATGTATGTATGTATGTATATTGATATGTATACGTGAAAACACTATAAAGGTTATAGTTAATTGTTCATCTTAAATATCTAAGGATGAATAAAATAAATTTTCCAAAATTTAAATAAAATTTAATTAATAGTTAATTAAATTAAGAATTTAATTTAATTAAATATGATTTGATTAATAAGATACATATAAACATTATATATGTTAACTAAATTATAAAAATTATAAATAAATTAAACTTGTATAATAATATATGTATAAACATAAGTGGAACTTAAAATAACCCAAAACAAATTTCCGAACAACTACATATGTATGGTACGTATACCATGATTTTCGGTGTGTCTAACGCTTGAATCACGAGGGTATTTCATAATAAACATACCTTAGATTGATGCTAATGTGTGCGTGTGTATATATATGTATGTATGTATGTATTAAATATTACAAACCCTGAATATATAGTTGCCCTCTATTATTTATATACTGATAGATTACCCGCATACATGTTAGTTTTTGAGCAAACCCAACCTAGAGCTGTTATGGTAGTACTATCAATATATCACCTGGATGAGGTAAGATACATGCATGTATATTTGAGAAAACTCAAGGTACATGCATTATACTTAGGTTGTCGTGAAATGGAAGTTAATAGTGAATAATCTGTCTCAATTTGTTTAGCAAACTAAAGGTTGAGGTTGAGAATAGGGAAAAGTCCAAGGTTAGGAGTTGTATATGATACAATTGATAAAGGGTTATCTATCGCTTGTGGGCCTATGATTTGTTGAGCAAACTAAAAGTCAGAATTCCAAAGCAAGCGATTCCTAACACTCATTAGAGGAATCGAAAGATTTCTATATTTCTCGTAGGGTTTTGAGGAATAAAAAAATTTAGCGGGAGCCTTATTAGTAAAGTGAACTGAATACATTTAGCCTTTCTAATATTATAAGAACATTTGCTATGTAACTATACTAATAAACTTTAATTAAATTTGTAGCATAATGACCAACTTAAGATTATTTCTAAAAATGATAAACTCACGAGAACTAACCATACCGACTGGTGATGGGCGATAAAAATAACACTCACATACGAACGATTATGGTCTATGATTTCTAAACCTTTAAAAACAAAACTAGCCGAGGGTGCGGATCTCGAAACAGTTAAAGCTTATAACACTTGGGTAACTGATTGTGACATAGCCCAAGCATATATATTGTCTAACTTAGACAAACCGTTGCAAAGTCAACACGAGAAAATGTCCACAAAATCTTTGAAAACCTCAAAGCTTTGTTTGGAGAGCAATGTTGTTCCGTAGGGTACGAGATTACTAAGAAAATGTTTAATACGAAGATGAGTATGGGCAGTTGTATTGAGGATTAAGCCATAATGATGAATGGCTATATTAATAGACTTTCAGAGCTGAATGTTATAATAAATGATGAATTGCCAATGAACTTGATCTTAGGCTTGCTGACTCCATAGTTTGAGCCACTCATATTGAATTACAATATGAACTAGTTGAATGTTAAGCTTATTGAGCTACTCAATATGTTGAGGATGACTACAGGCTCATTTAATGATCAAGGCGCAGTGTTCACTTTAAAGGGAAAGGCGTTATCTTGGAAATGTTCGAAGATTCGTCAACATGGTAATAAGAAAGGTAAAGGTGCAGCCACTAATAAAAAGGGTAAATGTCACCATTATCATAAGAAAGGGCACCGGAAGTGGAATTGGTCGGATTATCTAAAGACTATAAAAGTGAAGAAAGAAATTGTTTTCATGGCTCCAAAAGGTATGTTTATGATTCAAAATTATTTTGCAATCAATTAGTCTTCTTGGGTTTTAGCTACTGGATCAGGAACTTATATCTATGATTCATTACAGAGACTGGGACTAGGCGATATGTAGCAAAAGGAGAAATGAGCCTTCAAATGAAAATTATCATTTAGTACCGCCTAATGGTTTTGATTTATTTTTGAACAATTTTTATTGTGTTAGAAATTTTATTTGTGGAATTATATTTGTGTCTAGATTGTCTTAGACTAGATTTTTTTCATTGTAATAATAATGTTATAAACACTATGTTTGATGGAAATAAAGACTACAACGGTGTTCTGGATAATGGAATTTATGTACTTAACTTTAATAATATATGATGCTAATAATTCTTCTACCATTAATGTAAAAGATAGTGGCATTGTAGGTTAGGTCATATTAGTGACAAATGTTGCACAAATTGAAATTTGAAGGTTTTCATTCTTATTTTGATTATGAATCATTTGACACTTGTGAGTCGTGTCTCAAAGAAAAAATGACCTAGCATCCCATCAGTGGGAGCAACAAAAGAGTTAATGAGCTCTTGGGTCACGTGCATACTAATGCGTGTGGCCCGATGCATATAGTGACTAAGGATAATTCCACTTACTTCATACTTTTACTGATGATTTCTCAAGACTCTGATATGCATATCTTATAAAGAATAAATCCGATGTTTATGAGAAATTTAAAGTGCATAAAAATGAGGTTGAAAATCATACGAACCATAAAATTAAAATACTTCGATCTGATCAAGGAGGTGAGTATGTTGGATAAAAAATCTAATAATACTTAGAAGATAATGGGAATTATCTCTCGGATTATCCACCTTGTACTCCACAACACAATGGTGTTTTGGAGAGAAGAAATCAAGCCCTATTAGATATGGCTCGATCTACGATGAGTGGGGTTGAGTTACCCTTTCCTATTGGGGATATGCGTTAGAATCCATGGCGCATATGTTGAATTTGATGCCGACTAAATCTGTGCCTAAGACACCATATGAGATATGATATGGGAAGAAACCCCACCTTAAGTATTTGAAGGAGTCGGGTTATTCATCCTACGTTAAAATCGTCGGCCCGAATAAACTTACGGTAAGATCAATATTGTGTAAGTTTATATGATATCCTAAAGTTCTATAGGATATATTTTTTGTAACATAGAGAAACAAAAAGTTATTGTTTCTTGACATGCTGTCCTTTCAAAAAAGGAATTTCTATCGAAGGAAATTAACAATAAATTTGTAGACTTGGATGAGATCCAAGAAACCAACACCGAAATTGAACTAAAATAAGAATCAAATTCACCATATATGAAAACATGCAATTTGTTAGAAGGTTTAATAGGGAATCTCGTGCATAAGAGTGATACTACGATTTATCATGGATGGTAAAAAAGAGCACTGTGTCTTAGTAGACAACACTCCATTCACATTCCGAATAGCGTTATAGAGTAAATACTCCGCACTATGGCTTGAAGCTATGAAATCCAAAATGGATTCCATGTACACGAACAAAGTATGGAGTTTGGATGATGTACCCAAAGAGATAAAACCTATTGACCACAAATGGATCTTTAAGAAGAAAATAAATGAAGATGGACAGGTAGAGACCTATAAGGCAAGGCCAGCCGTGAAAGGTTTCTGTCAAATTCAAGGTGTTGACTATGAAAAAACGTTTTTGCCTGTAGCCTTGCTTAAATTCATTTGGATGCTAATTACTATTGCCACACAAAATATGGAAAATGTACATGAAAATGGCCTTTATGAATGATGATTTTAAAGAGAATGTTAACATGTCACACCCAAGGTTTTAAGGTCAGTGGAAGCGAGGGAAAGACTTATAAAATTTTAAGACTAATATATGGTCTTAAATAGGCTTCGAGGAGTTGGTATAAGTGTTTTAATAAAGTAATCAAACGGTTTGTTTTTTAGCATAAGACAGAGGAAGCATGCATATACCGAAAGGAACAAGGAGGTGCTATTGTTTTTATTGTCCTTTATGTCGATGATTTGCTCTGAATTGGAAATGACATCTTATAATCGGTAAAAGCTTGGTTATCCAAGAATTTCTCCATGAAGGATTAAAGAGAAGTGACCAATATACTTGGTATTAGGTTTTATAGGGATAGATCCAAGAGTTTAATAGGATTGTTCCAATTATTATACATAGAAACTGTACTAATATAGTTTAGTATGGAGAATTCCAAAAGCAGAAACATTCTGACAGAATTTGGAATTGTCTTTTCAAAGAAGGATTATCCTTATACCGATGAGAAGGAGCATATGAAAATGATACTATATGCATCAGCTATCAGATCCATTATTTATTCTATGGTATGTATGAGATCGGATGTGCCTTATGCATTAGGATGCGTAGGTTGATACCAGTCAAACTCAAGAGAAAAACATTGGATAGCAGTTAAATGTATTCTTAAGTATTTAAGAAATACTAAAGGTTTATTCCTAATATATGGAAATGAAGACCTCATTGTGAAGGGGTATACAAATTTGAGCTTTCAAAGTGATATTAATGATAGTAAATTCAGGTTATGAATTCACATTGGATGGTGGAGTGCTAAGCTGGAAAAGTTCCAAACAAGAAGTTGTAGCTGATTCAACGTTGGAGGCTGAGTACATCGCCTTAAACGAAGCAGCTAAGAGCGATTTAGATGCTTAAATTAATGACTGGGCTTGGGGTGATCCAAATACTGAGAATCCCATAACATTGTTATATGATAACAATGTCGCGATGCAGATCATAAAAGAACCAAAAGCTCACAAGAACTAATGAACATACTCGGGAAGTTCCACCTGATAAGCGAGTTTGTTAACAATGGAGAAGTGACGATTACCAAAGTTGATAGTAAGGATGACATAGAAGACCCGTTCACGTAAGGAGTAGCTCGATCGATTCTGAGTGAACTGAATGAAGGAATGGGTTACAAATCCATAATTGGCCCCAAGCGCAAGCGGGAGACTGATAAAGTTATGGGTATTCCGTAGGGGCAATTATATAATTTATTATAAATTATCCAACTATTTAATCAGTTTTGTTCGCAATAAAGGTGTTTGATTTCTATTATATACTTGTCATATTGAGATATAATTAAGTATGTAATTAATGTAAAGTATATTAATTAAAAAACCCTTAAATAATATGTCGCGTGATAATAGTTACAAGTAGTTGTAATCATGATAAAATTATCATCATGTTTAATAAAATATTGTTTTAAATATTCCTGGTCACGATGTTTCGAGGAAGGATATCGATACATCCGTTGAGACCATAGTACGTAAAACTCTTTAAATGTTGGACAATGTATTACTCATAGCTGCAGGGGGAACTGCGACAACCCTCACCCCAATGGGCTTAAATTTTCGCTAAATTGAAAATTCAAATCTACTAAAGTACGAATCATTGGTTTGATATCCTACAAATAAATAAATAAATGCATATCGGAGCACTATCGATATAACTATCAGCGTAATACTAAAGTATAATAAATCATATGGGTTTCGACCAAGATTGACACTTCCAATATCTAGTGTCCCTGTCAGTGTCGAGCATGCATAAGGAAATCTATCCTTCCGTTGTTTCGTTTAAAAAACTGCCTTAAAAATGGGCCTAATTTTCGACCCAGAAAAGTCCCATTGAACCTTAGACCCATTTCAAAGTTGGCTATTGGTTGGTAAAATTGATTTAAAGAACAATACACAGAGCTCTCTATCTGCACATTTACAATCTCACAGTAGAAGGATAAAATATAATATCAAAATAGTACCCATTTGTTTAAAAATTCAAATGTAAAAAACAAACACCATAATCCCACGTAACAACGCCAAATATTCATGGTACAATATCCCAAAATACATCATGTCTCAATGGGTACATCAAAAATATAAAAATAACATGGATAGCTAAATAATTGCCACAAGTCTGCATCTCCGTCACCATCTTCGAAAATTTGAATCATCATCTATAACCTGTGTTGTAATGTGGAGGAAGTCAGAACAACAATATCTAGTGAATAGAACTCTCAAGTCTTTCTATAATAGTACTTGGGTAGTATAATTTAAATAAGAATATGTCTTACGTATCCTAACTATGTTGTAGGTCTTCCAACTATAAGCCCAAAGGTTTTCCCAATCCAATTCCCATAACCATTACTCGTTCAACCCAATAACCTGTATCTATTGTCAATAACGTCCTAATAATGTAAGGATAGTACCCAAGCCACTTAATACCTTTTTAATGGGAACTAGGCAGACTCTGGCCATTTAATACCTCATTTAAGGCTGGTCCCGTCATTTAGTACCTATCCCAAGGCAGACTCCTCTTCGGTACAATCAAGTTGACATTGCACGGAATCCTTTTAGGCCACTTAATACTTCTTTTTGTGGGAGAGGCGAACCCAACAATAGCTATTTAATACCTCAAATCCAAAGCGGACCCTCCTCGAGATATCCTCTACCGTGCCTAACCGCTAACGCAAACCATTTAATACTCCCTACATAAGGAAGAGGCGGGCCTTCAATCAGCCACTTAATACCTTCAACCCCAAGTAGGTCCTTCGTATTATGACTTGTAATCTAACTGTGATATCTCACATTAGTCCGACTATTCGTAGGTACTAGTAGCCAGATTAGCTGGGCAGGTTTACGCTATAGAATTTGAGACTAAGCTCACGTCCTCCATGGGTACTTGTTCTAGCAGATGTCTCACATCAGCCCTAAAGTCACATTGCTGGTAGCTAAATTAGCTGGGCAGACTTCCGTGTGCTTTTTACTGACCTCGCATTCCTATAACTTAATCATATTTTACAACACTCTCTTAACATATTATCACACATCTCAGCGCATTCCATATCAAGGCCTTATATGAGAACTCTTATTTTACCCTTACAATTTAATTCTTTCGTAAGAGGATTTAATGATAATTAATAGCCTATTAACTATGTAATTAATACGTTATTTACGCTATATATATATATATATATGTGTGTGTGTGTGTGTGTGTGTATGTTATATATATGCGCCTAAAATATTTTTAAGTATGCGAAGATTGAGCCCTAAACAAACGTTTGAATGTTAAAACTTCAAATATATACAAGTCCAATTCCATATCAACAAATATGCATATATCCAATATCTATAATTCAATCAACATACTTGCATAAAATAGAATCTATACCAAACTTATTTTATACTAAAATAGCAAAATCAACATCAATAAAAACTTATGGTTTAAATGCTTTTACGCTCTATTCAACCTCTTTGTATGAAATTGAAAAAGGGAATTTCTATTTAAATTGCAAGAATAGGCAGTGCAAACTATGAATAAAAGAATCTGTACCTTACACACCATTTCCTAATTTATTCTTTTCAAAATCCTTAATCAGATCCAAAGAAAAAGATAAGAAGTGGAATAGAGTGTAGAACATTAAAATTGCAATATCTACACAATTCCATTATTTTAATATATAGAATAATTGAGATTCTAAACTAAGAATTGACATTTCGCTTTAGGGGAATTTTGGGGTTTTAGTGTGATGTTTTCATAAACAAAATTCCCCAAAGGCGTATATCAAATCCAAGTTATACTGTACAATTACTAAAATAAGAAGGAATAAGATTTCCTCTCACAAAAAGTCCTTAGCTCTTCCCTTTTGGATTTGTTTATGCCCACTTCAATCTGTTACAGATCTCTCCTTTTAGAAATATACACAAGGGAATTGTATATGGATTAGATTCAGAAATTTAGGGATTGGAGGAGAATAGAATAAGAAATTGAATAATAAACACCTAAAATTTCTTACCTGAAACGCTAGAGAATTTTCTGAATCTTTGAAGAGAGAGACTGACAGAGCTTCATTTAGTTCCTAAAATAATTTGTTAATAAAAGTAAGGGGTCTAGGCTCTTATTGATAGTTGTTAGAAAACACCAGAACCATCGGATTTAAGTCGGTTAAAAATAATAAAATTTGGACCATTCAAATGCACAAAACCCTAGCCGCCACCAACATAGACCGATCGACCAGTCCATCCTAGGCGGTTGACCTGTTGGTCTATTTTGAGAACGTTATTTTCTTACAGTTGATTTATTTATTTAATACCGTAATTAATTTTTAACGTTAACGTTTACTTAACCTCCAAGTCTAATTACTGTTACTATTTAAATTTCAAATTTAAGAATTATTTATTTATTTGAATTTGAATTCCATTTAAATTATTTTGGATCCGAAAACTTCAAACGTCCATAACTTTTTCGTTTGAGCTCCGTTCAAAACATTATATATGAAAATTAATCAGAAAATTGCCACATACGCAACGACATAACTTCCATAGTCAATTCTAACTTTTACAAAATTTCCATTTTTAGACTTATCTTATATAATTAATTCATTTATTTCTTATTAGTTTTTACGGGGTGTTACATTCTCTTCCCTTAAAAAGGATTTCGTCCCCAAAATCTCCCCAAGGGGCGGACAACGTAACACATAATAAACATCCATGTTATACAACCAAGTTATCTACATATCCATCCGCTTAACCAAATTTGCAATGTGATTATGTATGCAGACATACTATAGTTGAGCTCAATCCTAGCATGAGTGTATGATTATGAAATATAGGCATATATGCAAGCATCTAAACATGCATAAAATTTCTATATAAGTGCAAAGTGATAGTAAAAGTGTGGCAGTCATCTCCTACCATCCAATCTTGCAACCACGATGCAAATAAAACCTAATTGGAGAGAAACGTTTATGAGTGAAAAGCTCAAGATGAAAAGTCCTCGTCTTCTCTTCAGTTTCCCATGTGCTTTCCATCGGCTTGTCTCCCCACTATGCTCGAACCAGCCTAATTTCTTTGCTAGGGAGCATCCTAGTTCCATGCTCCACAATGCATGCGATAGCATGGGATGCTATCGGCTCCATCTGAATGTCCCCCAATTGACCAGGCTCTACCATAGTGGTTGTGCTATGTAGGCATTTCCTCAAGTGTGAAATGTGAAAAATGTCATGGACTACTGCCAATTAATCTGGTAGCTCCATGCGGTAAGCAAGTTCTCTTAGTCTTTCCAAAACTCGAAAAGGCCCAACAAATCTTGGTGCCAAGTTTCTCGACTTTCCAGATCTCATGACATTTCTAAGAGAGGAAACTTTGATAAATACCATGTCTCCAACCTCGAACTCCAACTCCTTTCCTCTCTTGTCTGCGTAGGATTTTGGTGGTCTTTCACGGCCTTCATACGCTACATAATCAACTCTACCTTTTTCGAAGTCTAGTGAATTAAATTTGGTTCAAGTAGGATTTTTTTGGTGGTTTTCTACCAACAATTTAGCAATTTGCATGACCTCCATAAAGCGCTTCATAGGGTGCTATAATAATCTTCGCTTGGAGACTATTATTATAAGCGAATTCGACTAAAGGTAAGTGTTGCTCCCAGTGTCCTCCAAAGTCTATGATGCAATAACTCAACAAATAATCCAATATCCTATTCACCCTTTTTGGTTTGACAATCGGTCTATGGATGGTAAGCAGTGCTAAGATTCAACGAAGTTTCCAAAGCTACTTGCAAACTCCTTCGAAATTTGCTAGTAAATAAGGGTCCCTATCACTAATGATGCTAATCGAAATTCCATGAAGTCGAACCACCTCCTTGATATAAATCTATGCTAGAGATGTTGCGGTCCTATTCCTCTTAACAGAAATAAAATGGGCGCTTTTGGTGAGTCTGTCCACTATAACCCAAATTGCTTCATTGCCTCTTTGGCTCTTAGGCAACCCGTCTATGAAGTCCATCGATATATGCTTCCATTTCCAATTCTAAATCTCCAATAGCAATAAAAATCCTCCTGGGCTTCCCTTATTAATCCTTTATCCTTTGGCACGTCAAAACATTTAGAAATAAATTCAGCTATCCTCTTCTTCATTCCTAACAAATAGAAAATTCGCTTCATATCTCTATACATCTTATCTCCTTTGGGGTGAATGGTCATCCTTGAATGGTGACTCCCCTCAAGCACTTTCTCCAACACGCTATAAATCTTTGGAACATAAAGGCGTTCTTCTCTCCTCAGACACCCATTCTCGTCAACTGCATATCTACTGATGTGGGCGAAATGTTCTCCTTTACTTAGCTTACCCAAAATCTCTACTATCTCCTCATCCTTCTTTTGCTCAAGTCCAATGCAGTCCATAAATGCCAGCTGTAACGACCCGCAATTTAATCACTTTTAAGTTTCAATATTTAATATATTTTTAAATAATTAATTAATAGATTTTATAACTCAGATAAAGCTCTTTAAAATAATAACTAGTGGTGGTGAAACGATTTTCAAAATTTGTTTACAAAAATAATTAACTCATAGAAAAATAGAAAATGTGATCAGAAATTATTTTCCGAATTTACGACTTTTCAGTATCTAAAAGTTATCGGAAATGTTGTTTATATTATAGTTAACATATACACACATTTGCAAATAATATAAGTATGGTTAAAGTTGTTTATAATAAGGTAAATATAAATATTTACTTACGTAATAAAAAGAAGTAAGAAGATGATACATATTTTCGAAAGTTTAAATAAAAATAAATTAAATTAAAGCAAATGTCACATTATAGGACACATAAGTACATGGAATTGTTTTGCATGGTGGTCAATAGGGGAGCCTTCATAGTGGCATGTGCTTTAAGGATAGAGGAGGGATGTGATGATGTGGAGGAAAATGAATGGAGGGTAGGTTCTTTAAGGGTAGTTTAGTAATTTGTTTATTTAACTTTATATAAAAACAATTTCCTAATTCCTTTTCATTTCATTTTTCAAACCTACATTCAAGTTTTCTCTAAGCTTCCATGGCTTCCAAAGTTGGTTTCAAAGTTTAAAAATTTAATCTTATCATTTCTTCCTTAAGTAAAATTAATAAAACAACCATCTTCCTTCTCTACATCACCTAACTAACCAAATAAGTCCCATACCCACCCAAACAAAGCTTGACCGAGCCCAAAACCTCCCAAGGCTGAACCACCTAGGCCCTATAAGGCTCTATAAATTTCATCTTTTACATAAAGCTTAGATCTAGTGTCAATCGAGAGTTCGGTGATAGTTCGACTTAGTTTGGTTACTTTTTGGCGAGAAAATTCTCCCCTTTTTAAATAAAGTTTTGACCTTTACAATATTAATGGAAATACATGTTATTTGTTTATTTTTGTATTTGCTAAATATGTTGGATGTGTTGGCTAGTTAACCACCTTGAAAAGTTGACATCTTGATGATTAATTGGAAAGTTATGTTCTTGTTTACAAGTGTTGATCTATATGTTGTATAACTTGCTATTTACTTTTGTTTATATGCTCATGCTATACTATGTCATGCTTGGATAAATAAATGACATGTGAAAAGCATTTACGGAAGTGTCCGTATAGCTACTATCGCTATATCGGCACTTTTGAAAACAACATCTCCTTTGGAGTCTATTGTTTAAAAACTTATGCTTGGGTTTTTAAGGTTAATTAATTACTTTAATAAAGATGATTTAAATTTAAATTAATCATTTTTATAATGATGGTTTATGGTTAACTAATTACTTTAATAATGATGATTTAAACTTAATTAATCATTTTTATAATGATGGTTTATGGTTAACTGATTACTTTAATAATGATGATTTAAACTAAATTAATCATTTTTATAACGATGGTTTAAGGTTAATTAATTATTTTGATAATGATATTTTAAATTTAATTAATCATGTTAAATAATGATGTTTAAGATTAATTAAATAATGATGTGATTAAGATTAATTAATCATTTTATTAATGATGTTTTAAAATTTATTGATCATTTTAATTAATGATGTTTAAGGCTAATTAATCATTTAATTAATGATGTATTAAAGTTAATTAATCATTTTGTTAATGATGTTTTAAGATTAATTAATCACTTTAATAATAATATTTTAAAAATTAATTAATCATTTTAATAACGATGTTTAAAATTTATTAATCATTTTAATAATGATGTTTAAGAGTTAATAATAATGTTTTAAAGTTAATAAATCACTTAAACAAGGATGATTAGAATTAATTAATCATTTTAGATAGCGTTGATTGAAGTAATTAATCAGGATTAAAGCACATTAATTATTTTAAATAAAAATGTTTGAAATAATTAATCATTGATTAAAGTTAATTGATTATTTTAAATAATGATACTGAAGTAATTGATTTGTGATTAAAGTATATCAATCATTGTGATAAAGTTGTTTTAGAGTTCATATTTTCAAATATGAAACTCCAGCACAAGTTTGGTTTTAAAAGTAAAAGTATCAATTCAGTTATGGAAAAGAAATTTCCATAAACGATATCGCTTATATGGAAAGGATTTAGTTATACTCTTGACACTAAACGTCAAGGTATGTAAACTTGTCACCATTCTAAAAGTTAAAAACGTCGTCAAGGCAATGCCTAGAGGTAGCACTACCTTCACTTGCCTGACTTTATTTTTAACTAAGAAATAGTACAAGTTTGAAATCGACAAGTAGTGGTAAGAATACAAGATTTATTGTCCATATACGATCATTTTTAATTATTCTCGATAGTTGATTTATTAACTATTGGTTCAGCTTTCTCCTTTAAGTATAGTCAATTTAAGACGATTTGTTGCTCATTTGAGCATTGTTATCCTTTATCGGAAATGACTAAACCCAAAAAGCGAGTGGGGGCCAAGTTATGTTGGGTTACTCCCATTAGGGTATATTCATATCTACTTTAGGTTGGTTTTGGTTATACATGCACTAAGATGTGAAATACTCGGATTCTCAGTAAGATCGGCGGGGTCCGACTTAGAGAGTTCCCAAGAGGAGTCATAGGAGAGAATAACCCTCTCAAATATATTGACTAGAGGTACTTTTGGTAAGAGGGTGCACCCTCATAGTCATTTGTTGGAAAATTTCCCTTCTTTCCTTTGATTCCATTTTTAAATTTTTTTTACCTCTTTCTTAATTGTATCGGGAAGTGTTGTGAGCGCTTCATGATGATTAATTATTTGTATCCATTGCTATGATTGAATGTTGTTACTATGAGGGGAAACCCGTTCCGCAGTTGGGGGAGTGGTCTCACATATTGTGTTATTTCCACCCTTTGTTTAGAGTTTTTGCTCATACTAAGACTTATTGTCCGACCTAAGTTGTTTGTTTCTGTAAACTCACTGGTACTCAATTTTATTTGAGTATTTCAAGAGTAGCAGGTTTCCTTTGGGCTCTTTGAAGACGATGGACGAGCAGGAGGCTCCTTTATCTATCTAGTTATCTATTTCTGTTGTATGATTATGTATGTATATATTGTATCAGAAAGTGTAATGGCGGAATGAATAACTACCTAGTCTGATAGTTGTAGTACTTTTGTGTAACTCTGATAACTCGGAGTAACTTGATGTACTCTATCATTATTATATTATTTGTGACCGTTCTAAAGTGAGACTTTTATGTTATTTTCTGTTCCTTTCTTTTATTTTACCCCATGAAAACTATCTTTTGGACGCTTGGGCAACGACACATGAACACCGAGGTTGTGCTAAGTGTCGTTCTCAAAGGTCGGAAAGATGGAACATCATACAGGCCTAACCTCCATTATTGCCAAATAGCCTTGAGTGGGTTTTGTTGGCGGTTGGAAGTTGAAATTCGAGAGGAACTCTAACTGCCTCCACTCATATATAACACATAAGGTAGCATGCCTCGGGATAAAGGCATCATCGACAACAATCCCTTTTCTGGGGGCATACTGTGTTTCAAAGTCATAAGATGTTATGAACTTTATTGCCTCTATCGCCTAAGATTTAAATCTTTTTGGGAAAATAGGTATTTGAGTGATTTATGGTCAGTGAACAACTCAAACCTTTCCCCCAAAAGATAGTGCCTCCACATCTTCAATACAAAAACAATAGCCTCTAACTCTAAGTCATGAGTTGGGTACCTTTTCTCATGGTCCTTTAATTGCCTACTCGCATAAGCTACCACCCTTCCTTCTTGCATTAGAACTGCTCCCAATCTTGTGCCACATGCATCCATGTAAACTGTAAAAGGCTTTGCCCCATTAGGAATGGTAAGTACTAGTGCACTTGTTAATAGTTCCTTAAACTTCTTGAATGCTTCCGTGCATTTTTCATGACTAGATTCTTCTTGGTTAAGCGAGTTAAAGGGACTGCTATCTTTGCAAAGTCCTTTATGAATTTCCTATAGTAACCTGCTAACCGAAGAAAACTCCTAACCTCCGTGGTGCTCTTCAGAACCTTCCACCCTTGAACAACTTCCACCTTTGCGGGGTTCACTGCTAATCTAAGCTTGGAAACAATGTGTCCAAAAAATCTCACCTCCTTTCAAAAGTGACACTTTGGGAATTAGACTTTAAGTTGGTGCCTTCTCAAAGTCCCTAGAATCTCCCATAAGTAATTTTCATGCTCTCATTCGCTGTTGGAGGATTCTAAGATGTCATCAACAAAATCTATGATGAATTTATTTAGTTGACCCCTAAATACTATACTCGTCAAATCTACAAATTATGTGGGCGCATTTGTCAATTCGAAAGAAATCAATTTCCATTCATAAAGTGCATCCGAAATGCGAAATGCAGTCTTCGATTTGTTGTCCTCTGCTATACTCAATTGATGAAATCCATTCGCTAAGTCCAATTAGGAGAAGATTTTGGCTCACACAAGCAGATCAAACAGGTCATTTATTCTGGGTAAGGGATACACATTCTTCTTAGTCAACTTTTTGAGTTCGCTATAATCGACGAATAGCCTTAATGAGCCATCTGCCTTTGTGGCAAAGAAATAGGGGCTCCCCATTCCAAAGTACTTTGACGGATGAATCCTTTCTCTAGTAGCTCTTAGATCTGCTTATCTAACTCTCACCTTTATTTAAGGGCCATATGCCTTAATGGCAGAGCGACTGGTCTAGCGTCCTCCAAATCAATTCTAAACTCGATCTCCCTATGGGGTGGGAGACCTGAGACTTCTTCAAATACATCGGGGAATTCTCAAACTATAGGTACGGATGAGAGATCATCTTGTGATATGTTTGTCAATTATAGATAGCTTAACTCAACTGAATTTCAGGGTGTATAGCGAAGATCAATATCTCGCCCTTTCTACTTTTCAACCATACAACCCTTTCATTGCAATCTAAGACAACCCCATAGTACGGAAACCAGTCCATTCCTACGATAAGTCCATACCCCTCAACATTAAGAAAACACATTACATATGAAATCAACGTTACATATGTCAACAATTAGGTCTTTGCAGATTGAAGAAAGATGTGTCGAACCCCTAATAGGATTTGAGACTACTATTGGATTGGTGACATTTGGGTTTGAAGACTTAAGGAGTTAACTACATTCCTAACTATGAATGAATGCGATGCTCCAGAGACAAATAGGGTACGAATTGTATTGCCTAAAATAAAAGTTATACCTTCCATTGCAGCCTTCCCTTGGTCTCTAGTGGGCGGTTTACTTGAGATAGGGACAGTCTCAATGGTGTAGGCTTGCCCACTCTGCCCTTCCTTCGCAAGCTTCAGACACTAAGTCTTGAAGTGTCAATCTTCATGGCGGTGGTGGCACTTCTTTCACACTTTACCCTCCTTCTTGAACTTCCTTTCGCCTTCTTATTCGCCCAAAAGCCTCCCTTCTTGGCTCCTCCTTGATTTTGAGTAAGTCCTGCTTTCTTTTTCTCTTTCTCATTTTCCTTCTCCTTCTCCTTTGTACTAATTATCTATAGAAAAGCCATCTCAACCAACATCTCATATGTAGCGCCAGTGGGTACTTGGGTCAATAGCAACTCTCTAAATGGGGAGTTCAGGCCCTTGACAAACTTCATGGCCTTTTTCATGGAGGTATCAATCAAACTCATTTCAAACTTAGCTAGCTCTGTGAATTTACAAATATACTCCTTCAAAGTGGAGTCTTCTTGACTAAGCTGTATAAATCTCTCCAATTGCAAACTCATCTCTGCCCTCGACATGAACCGCGATTCAAATCAGTTCTTGAACTCATCTCAATACACATTCTCCTCAGCCACAATATTCCACCAATCTAAGGCCTCTCCTTTAAGGTGCCAAGCTGCCATCCTCCGTCTAATCTTGTCCTCCCAACCAATCGCCCAACATATCCTCTGACAATCATTTATCCATGCCTTCGTCTTTATGAAAACTTCTATTCCTGAATACATCCTTCTTTCCATGTTTAGGAAATCCTTGCACATTTTGGGGAAGTCTATGGGGCGGGGCGCTGCTTCAGCAGGCGGGGCAGAAGGTGCCACTGGTATAGCTTGCTAAGGAACAGGGACTTGTCCTACATGCCCGAGGTAATGTTTAAACCATACAAGCATTCCACGTAGGGTAGGTATCTCGCGGGATGGTTTCCCAGTCTTAAAAGAAGAATGATTTTCAGCCATAATCAACTATCTATAGATTAAGCTTTTAGTTATAATTACCTAAGATAATATTATACGTTGAAATAAAGATTTTCCTTGTGTGTTTGCATACGTTAAAAGATAGAGCGTGTGTATGTATATGTATATATATAAATAACAATTATGCCACTCATACGTATGCCTTCCCCGTTGATCGGGTAACCTAAGCTCTGATACCAAATGTAATAACCCGCCATAAAATGGGCCTAATTTTCGATCTAGAAAAGGCCTATCGAACCTTAGACCCATTCCAAAGCTAGTTGTTGGTTGGTAAAATTGAATTAAAGAATAATACACAGAGCTATCTAATCTACACTCAGAATCTCACAGTGGAAGAATAATACATAATATCAGAATAGTACCCATTTATTGAAAACTTTAAATGTAAAAAACAAACAACATATTCCCACATAACAATGCCAAATATTCGTTCTATGATATCTCAAAATACATTATGTCTCAACGGGTACATCAGAAATATAAAAATAACATAGATAGCTAAATAACTGCCACAAGTCTACATCTTCACCACCATCTTCAAAAATCTGCATCATCATCTCTAACCTATGTTGTAATAAAGAGGGAATCAGAACAACGATGTATGGTAAATAAAAGTCTCGAGCCTTTCTATAATAGTACTTGGGCAGTATAATTTAAATAAAAATATGTCTTACATATCCTAACAATACTGTAAGTCTTCCAACTATAAGCCCTAAGGCTTTCCCGGTCCAATTCCCATAACCATTACTTTTTCAACCCAATAACCTGTATTCATCGTCAATAATGTCCTAACAATGTAAGAGATAGCACCCGAGCCACTTAATACTATTTTAATGGGAACTATGCAGACTCTGACCATCTAATACCTCATTCAAGGCTGGTCCTAATCATTTAATACATATCCCAAGGCAGACTCCTCTTCGGTATTATCTAGCTAACATTGCATGGAATCTCTTTAGGCTACTTAATACTTCTTTTTATGGGAGAGGCGGATTCCACAATAGCTACTTAATACCTTAAACCCAAAGCGGACCCTCGCCGAGATATCTCCTACTGTGCCTAACCGCTAACCCTGACCATTTAATACTTCCTACATAGGGAAGAGGCGGGCCCACAATCAACCACTTAATACCCTCAACCTCGAAGCAGGTCCTTCGTATTATGACCCGTAACCCAACTGTTATGTCTCACATTAGTCTGACTATTCTTAGGTACTTGTAGCAAGGTTAGTTGGGTAGGTTTACCCTATAGAATTTGAGACTAACCTTGTTCCCTCCATGTTTACTTATTATAGGCAATGTCTCACATCATCCTCAAAGTCACACTACCGGTAGTCATATTAGCTGGACAGACTTCTTT
The DNA here is from genome assembly GCA_030737815.1 of Allium fistulosum. Lineage (NCBI taxonomy): Eukaryota > Viridiplantae > Streptophyta > Magnoliopsida > Asparagales > Amaryllidaceae > Allium > Allium fistulosum. Next base: position 12,509,682 of record JASFAW010000015.1, on the reverse strand, counting down.
ATGCTTTTGACTGAACTCACATCGCTATAACTTAGTCATAATTTACAACACCCTCTTAATATTATGACACATCTTAGTGCATTCCATATCAAGGCCTTATAAGAAAACTCTTATTTTGCCCTTACAATTAACTTCATTCCTAAGGGAGATTTAATGACTGTCCCCTAAACTAACGTTTAAATGTTAAAACTTCAAATTTATACAAATCCATTTCCATATCAACAAATATACCATATATTCAATTATCCACAATTCAATCAACAAACCTGTATAAAATAGAATCCATACCAAGCTTATTTTATACTAAAATAGCAGAATCAACATTAATAAAAACTTACAATTTAAATACTTTTACGTTCTATTCAACTTCTTTGATAAAATTGAAAAAGGGAATTTTTATTTAAATTGCAAAAATAGCTAGTGAAAACTATGAATAAGAGAATCTATACCTTACACACCATTTTCTAATTTGTTCTTTTCAAAACCCTTAATCGGATCCAAAGAAAAGGATAATAAGTGAAATCGAATGTAAAACATTAAAATTGAAATATCTACACAGTTCCATTATTTTAATATAGAGTAATTGAGATTCTAAATTAAGAATTGACATTTAACTTTAGGGGAATTTTGGGGTTTTAGTGCGATGTTTTCGTAAACAAAATTCTCCAAAGGCATATATCAAATCCAAGTTATATTATACAATTACTAAAATAAGAAAGACTAAGATTCCACTCACAAAACATCCTTAGCTCTTCCTTTTTAATTTGTTTACATTCGCTTCAATCTGTTAAAGACCACTCCTTTTAGAAATATACAACAAGGGAATTTTATATTCAGTAATTTAGGAATTAGAGGAGAATAGAATAAGAAATTGAATAATAAACACCTAAAAGTTCTTACCTGAAGCCCTAGAGAATTTAATGAATCTTTGAAGAGAGAGACTGACAGAGCTTCGCTTGGTTCTCTAAATAATTTGTGAATAAATATGAGGGGTCTAGACTTATTTATGGTGGTTAGAAAGCACCAGAATCGTTGAATTTAAGTCGGTTAGAAATAATAAAATCCGGACCGCTCAAATGCATAAAACCCTAGCCACCATCAATATCAACCAGTTGACTGATCCATCCTAGGCAGTCGATTGCTAGTGGGTGACCGAGCCTAGGCGGCGGTAGACCTATTATGCATTTTGGGAACATTATTTTCTTGCCGTTGATTTATTTATTTAATACCTTAATTAATTTTTAACGTTAACGCTTATTTAACGTTTACTTAACCCCCAAATATAATTATTGTTACTTTTTAAATTTCAATTAATTATTTATTTGAATTTGAATTCCATTTAAATTATTTTGAATCTGAAAACTTCAAACGTCCATAACGTTTTCCTTTGAGCTCCATTTTCAAAACATTATATTAGAAATTGATTAGAAATTCGTCATGAATGGAACGACATAATTTCCACGGTCAAATTCTGACTTTTACAAAATTTTCAATTTTGGCCTATAACTCCAATTTACATTTTAGGCATGCAGAAATAGATTTACAATGATATCAATCTAATATTATATAAAAATATATTATTTTCCACTTGCCTTTTTAGCTTTTCAAATCTCTAGATCTATTCCTTGTTATTCAGTTTGACTCCCTTTTTCTCCCTATTTGAATACATATACAACAGGTATACATATACTTATCAGAAATCTTGATTAGAGAAGAGATTTGGATTTAATTTAGATTTTAGATATGGATTTATAATTTACCTTGGCTTTGGTGATTTGATTCGACCCTATTCTTCTTCTCAATCATCCGCTACTATTCTCCATTTGTATATACATATGTAAACTATAACTATTTTTTAGATTTAAGAATTTTGTAGAGAATAGAAAATGGCAGAGCTCCGACGCTGATACTGAAATATTAAAAGAAAGTGAGGGTTAGGTCTGTATTTATAAGAGTTCGAATCAATGCTAGCCGTTTGATTAAATTATTTTAAATCCGGGTTGTTCGGCCATGTCAAAATTGCACATTTGACATCTCTACCGGTCGACCGCCTCCCCCTCACCAGTGACCGACTAAAGTTAGTGGTCGATCGGTCGTATTTAATTACAGTAATTATTTGTGCACATTTTATTTTGTTAATTTTCCGTTATTACCCGATTGCGATAATTTATTTCCATATTAACTTTTCTTAAACCCTAGGCAACTGTTAACGTTGACTAATTTCTGTTAATAACTTTTTATTTCCTTAATTACATATATAATTATTTCTGATTCAAAAACTTCAAACGTTAATAACTTTTTCGTTTAACCCCGATTTGAAAACTTTATATATGAAAATTGATCAGAAAATCACCATGAATCCAACGATGCAAGTTTCGTAGCCAAACTCTGAAGTTTGTAAAAATTATATTTTCAGAATTACTAATTATTAACTAATTTCTTTTTAATCAATTATCGTTATAATTACAAGGTGTTACATTTGTTATCTATATAATTTCAATATCAGAAGAAATTCTATAAGTGTAGTGTCACACTTCGTAGCTTTGGTGCGGTATATCTCTTCGAAGGTGTATTTCACTATACTTCATCACTTCGATGATGGCATACCTCCTTGGTGGTGTATCCCACTACACTTTATCACTTCGACGATATGCTACTTCGATGATATGTCTCATCACCCTTTACATAAAAGTGAAACCCAAGGCCATGCCAGCTATATCGCATATCAACAAAACTAGGAAGGACTTCGATCCTAATCACACCGCTCATTACTAAAGCCATACTCAAGTGACTTCGAAGGCAGCCCTTTGATGGCTTCGAGAATATTGACTATTAGTAACGGAATGATACCGAAGAGGTATATCGTCAGCAGTCATGGAGGCTATCAATACCATATCGGCATCCCTTTCCGCAAGCACTTCAGAAGTGTTTAAATAAAAAGAAGGTTACGCTGCTCTTCATCGATAACCACATCGCATATCACTTTTATACAACACGTCGAAGATACACTACTATCAATGTATCAAAAGCGCTGTTATTCACTCACCACAACCAAAGCATGCTCATCGACATGTTGCTCTTCGACCATTAATGCACTTCGCCATTCATAGGGAAATCGCATATTCAAGCAAAGTGGTGTCGATGAAAGCACCATCGATGCCTATGAAGACCTTAATGCTGCTTGATGGACGACATTACTAACATCATCAACTATCATGAAGACCTTCACATAGCATAAAGATGGGGACACGGACTACAGAGCTTCGATTATATCATCTTACATTAGAGATGATAGTCAACAATATCGAAGACGTAGATATAAGGCAATGTTGTCGAAGTCGAATGCCGCCAAAGTCCATCCCATTGAAGATGTGAGATGCAGAGTGGGGGCCGCCTACCTCTATAAATACGACCCTAGGGGTACCGTTTTGGGGATGGAATTTTCATTTTCCCTCTCTCTTCTCAAATCAAAGCCTTGTAACCCTAAATCAAATTGGGGATAAATCTATTTGACTGTAATCACATTCGAATTGAATGAATATGGACATGACATTGCATATTGACTTTGATTATGACGTTATTGAATATTATTAACTTAGACTTTCATAATACGAAATTGTCATGACCAATTCGACATGAATCTAGTCGAAGTACCTATGGCGAACTCTAATATGCATATTTATATGCATTATGGACTATGGACCTTGAACATAAGGGCGGAATGCATAACCCATTGTTATACATAACGCACTTCAATATGCCTCCGTGACTTATCATCTATGTATATTAGAAATATGACATACCATTAGCCATATGGACAATATTGTTCAATGACTAATGTAGATCCATATGCATGGCAATCCTAATGGCCCAAGAGGACTTTGAACAAAACGAATCAAGGAGATAAAATGAACTTTCATATACCCTTCCTGAAAGGCTAATTGTCATCCATCAATTAATGATTCTATCTCGAGATCAATCCTAAGTGATGAGCTAGACATTGAATCATTATCAAGAGCCTTGATCATGTCATCGCATATATCAAGACTAAGTCAACATGATCAACTTATGCTTGATTACGTCTTCACATGTACTTGAATCAAGAACTAACTTATCACAAGAAGCATCTAAAGTGTTATACCATTTTTTGGTCTAACATATTTGGCGCTAGACAGAGGGGTCGAATCTCTAATTTTTTTTAATTTCCCCATTATCTAGACTAATTAAGTGAATTTTGTTTCATAAAACTAAGATCATGAAGACTTAATGCTCAGACCGAAGTGGTCATACAGACGATGACTCTAGAAGCGAATGTAATTTCTAATTTCAACGTGGGAAACACAGAGCATGTGCAACCATCACAACCAGTATAGCCAACTATTTGTGAGGCCAAAATCCAAAACTTGGAGCAACAACTGCTGATGATGAAAGAACTCTTGGAAGGAGTGCTTGACTAGAAATCTTCGAAGACTACCAAGCTTACAAGAGGAGATGAGGCAGAATCTTCGAGGAGAAACTTAAATGCTTCCCAACTTAGAGATATAGGCAAAAGCAAGCTTGTTATAACTCTATAGGAAAAGAAAAGTAACCAGCAAACCTAGGTAGATTATCAGGGAAGGATGGAAAAAAATCTAATGAAGTCTAGATGCTCTACTTCAAAAGGATATAAAAACCTAAAAGAAGCAATTATCATACCGATGAAGACTACTTGAGGGATATGGCAGCAAAAATGGCAAAGGATATGATCAATGCCAAAGGAAAGAGTACTCAAGATGAGAGAGTTAATGATAATCAGCGAGAAGCTCCATTCACTGATGAGATTATGTCTACAAGAATCCCATCTCACATTTAGATCCCATTAATCAAATACAATGAAACAACTAATCCAGACGACATTTATTAGCCTTTGATGTAGAATACAATAGCCTATGGTTTTTGTTTGATGATAATAAACATATATATATATTCGTTTAAATGTATTTGTTATTGTACTATTTCATTTTTCCACATAATTAAATAAATATTTGTTGAATAAAATCAATTACTCAGAATTCATATTTAAACAAATATTTTATTCAAACAAATATTTTATTACAAATTCAAATAGTCCAAATTTGTGCTCTCACTACATTTACACATTTTCAATTACAATACAACATCTATTACAACACAATTTTCAATATACAATATTTCATACATGGTTCACCTCACTACATAATTCACTCAACACTCGTATTTGATTTTCAACTTTGTTCTAGCCTGTATCCAGCATCTGAATTATCTGCAAAACAAACACCTACGTAGTAAAATTGAAATAGAAATATTTTGTAGTACAAAATGAAGTGTGTATTTTGAAAATATTATTTGCCTCAGTTATTTGGATTTTTCGTCGTCATTTTTCTTTTAATTCATCATACACAAACAACTTGTGACATGCATAATGTATCACTGTACATGCCACAAGGTCGTGCACACTGATATACACTTGTTTGATAAAATTGCAAGGACATGTAAGCACAAGATCAAACCTAAGCCTAGGCTGGATTCAACTCAAGTGCATATGACTCTCGAACAATAAAAACACAAAGGTACAAACATGTGTATATGCAACAAAGCTTCAAAAATGCTTGGAGTAAAGTTCATTCGAATGTACACATGACTCGAAGAAACTGCACAAGTAACACGAAGCAAACATGCAGCTACCACCAGACCATACATGAAAACAAGTCAATGGAGTCAAGACCACATGAACACACAAACATGCTCATGTACATATGAAACCAGACTACAAGAACAAATCAAGACATGTATACAATGAAGACTCCAAAATGCAAAAGTGTGAACACAAAGTGAACCCAGACCTCAAATGAACACAAGCTCGAACACACTTGAACCAGAGATGTATGCATACATATGAAACAGAGACTTGAGTACACACTCACACATATGCAACAGTGAACACCAAGTGCAAGACTTAAGTGAACATGCAACAAGAAGAAGTGCACAAACAAACAGTTGTGGACAGCAACCCAAACATGAACAAGAGCAATGTACAGAGCAAGACTTCAATGATACCACACATGAGTTTCAACATGCACATCAAGTCAGTGCACATGAATCAGAGGAGGCAATCTCACCATATCAATACAACAAGGCTAGGTAGTCCAACCAACATACAAATAAATGTAACCAGACTTCAACATGATCAGTTCAGTGATGTATACATGAAGACACAACTCAGTTGAACAAAAGAGATGCAACAAGCAAGAGAGAAATGAAATGCAGTTACATGTATTTTGAATAATGTCACAGAGGATATCATGGTCAAGGCAGCAAAGAATGGAAACAATTGAACAAGTCGTAGAAGAAAAGAACAAGAGAAAAATTCACATGTTGAACAAGTTAAAGTCCAGTTTATCTCAAACTTCAAAGTGTCGAAGTCATAGGAGCAGAAAGAACGAAACTGACTCAAAGATATTCAAGCAACGTCAAGTAATGAACCAGTCAATTTCATCACATCGTTCGATCAAAAAACATATGGCCAAGCAAAGAAATGGACAAATTCAAACAAAAAATATGAATGAAAATATAGGGTTTCGATCCCTATTTAACCCAAATTCATCATCGGCATTTTCTCATTCGAGTTCAAGCAAAATACCAAAGCAAGCCATTGAAGTAAATCACAAACCAATAACTCGAATCGAGGTCGAGCATAATCGAAATCAAAAAAGGAATATCACGTACCAATTTAATCCAAGCATTCGAGCTCGACACAATTGAAGATACCGCAAGCTATCAAGGCCAGAGAGTTGACCGACAAAGAAATTCAAAGAAAAATTATCACATCAATCAAATAATTTCAAGCGGCGCTTCAATTTTCACGAAACCCTAAATTGTTGAAGAGAAGCAAAAGGAAAAGGAACAGCTAGAGTTACGAACAAAAAATAAAAGGGAGGCGTCTCTATTTTAATCACTGATTGGGCCGGCCTTTTATATTTTTTATTGGACTTAAAAATTTTAAATAAGGTTTTGAGTTTAGTTGTTTATTTTCATTTGTAATTTTTCCTTTTAAATTGTGTAACTTTCTAGTCGTGTGACTAGGTACAAACTATGGGGTGTAGTTTGAGAATTCGCAACTTAGTGGCTAAGTTGTGGCAGGGTTTTGAGCTTAGAGTTAGGTTAGTCAAGTTAGAGGGTGTCGCAAGTTTACGTGTGTTTGTAAGCGTCTGTCTACTTAATTTCTAGTAGAAACCTTAGGGGCAGCACGTAGGCAGGTTATTGCCGAAGCTGGGTAAATTTGTGTGTGATCTCTACTGCATTACTTTCTGTTATTGTTTTTATTTCCGCATTAATTTTATTATTATTAGTATCACCCTATTCACCCCACCTCTAGGGTGAAAATGATCCTACATTTGAGAGTCAGATGGACTTGTATAATGCATTTAGGGCAGTGCGGTGTAGATATTCCCGGCCACTTTCCAAGGTGTGGCAGCCAAATGGTATCTGCAATATTGTGAAAGGACTATATACTCTTGGAATCCGTTCTCTTATGAGTTGTTAGCCCAATTCTACATCTGTAAAGATCTCGCCATTGATTATATTATGGTAGCAAACATATAACAAAGACCAGGAGAGCTATTAGGGGACTATCTTAAAAGGTTTAATGTAGAATCTTTGAAAGCTAAAAACATGACCAATAGAGACAAGATGGTGGCAGTTCACTCGGGGCTAATCGAGCAAACCCCATTTTGGCGTGAACTACACATTCATAGATGCAAAGATTTACAAGACTTCCACTTCCAAGCAGATAAGTTCATCTGAATGGATGAAATATACCATGTTAAAAAGAAAGCTCGGCTCAAGAGGGAAATGGGAAAGATTAATCGCAGTCGTAATCACAAAAAGCTGAGATGGGAAGAAGATTCGAGCACAAGCCATGTAGCTTTAAACAAATCAATATCTTATATATATATATATATATATATATATGCTACAATGAAGGAGAATGATGATTTCTTGATCTCATACAAGGCAAAGACTAATCCAAAACCAAGGAATGAGGGAGAATATTTCTCTTATCACAAATCCAATGGACACTAGACAGATGAGTATCGGATGTTGGTAGGCATAATCCAACGGATGATCCATAATGGACAGTTAAAGGAGTTTGTCAAGGATAACTGAAAAAGTGTTTGTCCAGAGAAGAGTAATTCGAAACTCCCAAATAATACTGCAAACATGGTAGAAGAGGATGCCCAGCTTGATTTCGTCCCACCTCTTAATAGAATTGACGTGATTCATAGGGGTCCACATATAACGGGAAATAGCAAACGTGCCAGTAATCGTTACATTAGGGAAGTGAAGGAAGGAGTTTTCTCAATCTAGGAAGAACCATCACACAAAAACCCTAGGTATTAGATTCAGATGTATAACCTAACCATTACTCCACAAGAGCTGAAAGAAGTCTGTCATCCCTACAACGACCCACTCATGATAACTGCTTATATTGGACTTTTAGTTGTGACGAAAATCCTTGTTCACATCGGAAGTGTAGTTAATGTAATCTTTAAGCTTGAATTTAATTAGATGGGAATTCTTGAGGAGAAGCAGGAACTAAGCCTGGAGCCTTTCTTTGAATTCAACAATAAGGGGTCAACCCTCATGGGAAAATAAAGTTGTTGGTACAGATGGGGGTTCCGCCATATTGTAGGACTTTCAAAACTTTATTTGTTAAAATTGACCAGCCTTCTTATTACAATACATTCTTTGAAAGGCCAGCACTAGATGAGGTTGATGCTTTCGTGTCACCAAAGTATCTAATAGTGAAGTTTCTAACTAAGAGTGGTTGGGAAACAGTAACGGGAGAACAGTTTACCTCCCAATGTATTTTTCTACGCTTGATCAATATAAGTGAAACTATATTCCTTATTATAACACAGTGCAAGGTAAGTCAATACAAAGTGAAATTACTAAGCCTTTGAATGAAGGTTCATGCAACCATTCATTCAAAGCGAAGGCAAAGGTATGCAGTGAAGACCAACGTAGATTTAGGAAATTTAGATTTTTAGAAAAGAAAAGAAAGAGAAAAGACACAAACCTAGTGGATGAAGAGGTAGAAGGAGAGGAGATTATCACTGAACTCGATTGTAGCGGTGACTAAGAGAGGATGAAACCCATCAAGGAGCTTAGGGAAATATGCATAAACCCAATTGACACGACGAAAATAGTTAAAATTGAAAAAGAACTAGATAACAAACTAAAAGGGGAGTTAGTTCATTTTCTTTAGTCTAACAAGGATGTGTTCACGTGGTCTCATTTAGATATGGTGGGGATAGACCTAACCGTTATGTACCACGCTCTGAACATAGATCCAAATTTCATGCCAATCCGACAAAATAAAGGAAATTCGATAAAGTCCAATCTAACGCTTTAAAGGAAGAAGTCAAAAAGTTGTTGGAAAATGGATTCATCTGAGCGATGCTGTATTCAAAGTGGTTAGTCATCCCAATTCTAGTCAAAAAATCCAATGGAAACTGGAGAACTTTCATCGATTATACTGATCTAAATAAGGCATGCCCAAAAGATTATTATCCACTCCTAAGGATAGATCAGTTAATTGATGCAACAAGCGGACACTGGCCTTTGTCATTCATGGATGCTTATTCAGGATATAACCAGTTTCCAATGTTCAAGCCCGATGAGGAAATCACTAGCTTTATAACAGATTGGGGAACTTACTGCTACAAAGTAATGTCCTTCGGACTGAAAAATGCAGGGGTGACATATCAAAGACTGGTAAATAGAATGTTCAGGGAGCAAATTGGCCGGAGCAATGAAGTATATGTAGACGACATGCCAGTCCAATCTTAAGAAAGAAGTAGTCACCTGAAAGATCTAGAAGAAATGTTCGATGTGTTACGAAAATATCAAACGAAACTTAATACGCAAAAGTGTTCTTTCGGGATCCAGTCTGGCAAGTTCTTAGGGCATATAGTTAGTGCAAAAGGAATTGAAGCTAACCCTGACCAGATCCAAGCTATCAGAGACATGGCAGAACTCGAAACAAAAGGATGTAATGAGCCTAAATGGGGGAGTGGCGGCATTAAATAGGTTCATTTCCAAGGTTATCGATAAATGTATTTCATTTTTCAATGTGATCAAGAAAAATAAAAACTTTGAATGGAGTAAAGATTCTTGGAAAGCATTCCACGAGCTAAAAGATCATTTGGAGAAACCGCCAATTCTTTCCAGTCCTGTGGAGGGAGAAAATCTTTATATCTATATGGCAGTTTCTGAAAATGCAATCAACTCAGTGCTAATAAGGGAGGAAAAAAGGGTTCAACTTCAGGCATATTATATTACCAAAAGACTCAAGGATGTAGAAATCAGATATCCAGTTATAGAAAAACTAGTAATATACTTAATTCTCACTGCACGCAAATTAAGGGCTTACTTTCAAGCACATCCAATTAAAGTCTTCACAAATTTTCAACTTAAGCAAGTCTTTAGCAAGCTAGAAACATCAGGACGGTTAGTTAAGTGGGGAATTGAGCTTAGCCAATATGATATCGAGTTCTTACCACGAGTATTAATCAAAGGACATGCACTAGCTAACTTCGTTAATGAGTGCACTAGGTTTGTTAAGGAGCAATCAGAAAAAGAGAAAGATTTGAAACCTAAGTGGTAATTCTTCGTAAATGGAGCCTTAAATGACCAAGGAGCCGGAGCCGGAGCCGGATATGTGGTCATAACTCCTGACGGGCATCGCTTGCACTACGCAATGAAATTAGGGTTCCTAGATACTAATAATATAATAGAATATGAATCAATGGTAGTAGGACTTACCGTGGCCCTTCAGTTGAAAATTCCTAGAATTAAGATCTTTAGCGACATACAATTAATGGTAAATCAGTTGAATCGGAGATATTAGACGAAAGACACTAAGCTAACCTAATATGTTATGAAGATATTGAAAATGTTAACTCAATTCGAAGATTTTTCGATACATCCAGTGCCACGAGGCAAAAACTCTCAAGCTGACTCTTTAGCTAAGTTGGCAAGTTCACGAGGGACAGCAGAAGCCCGAATTCGAATTGTACCAGTAGGTTATCAAGAGAAACTAAGCATAAAAGTGGAAAGTTCTAATCCAGGAAATGAAACCTTGGTGATGACCAGATCTCAAACCCTAGCACATGAAGAGAAAGAAAACGAAACTGAAGCCATTCAAGAAGAACTCCCCAAGATGAGAACGTGGATCAATACAAGAACAATTGGATGACTTATATCGTGGAGTATTTAACAGAAGAAATACTGCTAGTAGAAAAGAAGGAAGCAAGAAGAATAAGGCGCCAAGCCCCAACTTTTATCATGTCAAACGGGATACTCTATAAAAAGGGATACTCGCTCCCCTACTTAAGATGTATTAGTCTAGAAACGTGGCCCAAACTACTAAAGGAAGCTCATGGATGATTTTGTGGGAATCATTCCAATGGAATAAAGATGGCTAAGAAATTTATTAGGCAAGGCTTTTATTGGCCTCAAATGACTAGTCAAGCTATCGATCATGAGAAAAGATGTGACAAATGTCAAAGATTCTCTAAAATTCCTCATTTACCTCCGAGCGAACTGACTTCTATATCAAGCCCATGGTCTTTCGATGTATGGGGAATTGACTTGATAAGACCACTATCAGTGTCCAAAGAAGGAGCTAAATATGTAGTGGTAGCCATTGATTATTTTAAAAAATGGGTAGAAGCTGAACCACTCCCAAATATCACGTCAGCAAAGATCCTCAAATTCATAATCAAGAGTATCATCACCCGATTCGGAATCTTGCATAAGATAATCTCTGATAAGGAACTCAATTCAAAAGCGAGGAATTTACTCGATTTTGCAATAAAAATGGGAATATCAAAAGGTTTTCATCTGTAGCCCATCCCAAAGTGAATGGAGGTATTGAAGTGGCTAACAAAACTGTAAAGACCATTTTGAAGAAACGACCGAACAAAGAAAAATGGAATTGGGTGGAGGAGGTACCCCTTGTCCTGTGGGCATATAGAACTTCTATTAAGACTACAATAGGATATACCCCATATTCCATTACATATGGATGTGAAGCCATGCTTCCAATCGAAGTTGAGGTTCCTTCTCATCAGAGGATCGCATATGCATTTCACCCAAATCAAGAGCTAAAAAAAGAATCCTTAGACTTAGTCAATGAACTAAGGGATGAGGCGGCCGTTCGAATGGTTAAGTACCAATGGAGAATAACCAAGTACTAAAATTCTAAAGTAAGAGAAAGATCATTCCAAAAAGGAGACCTAGTACTCCAAAGAGTCATGGAAAATACCAAAAATCCAACGGATGGGCCTCTAGGACTAAATTGAGGAGGCCTCTTGGTTATGCACAAAGTAATCCCACCTGGGGCTTATAAACTCTACCGGCCAGATGGCAATATCATAGCAAGAACATGGAACGTTGAACATTTACGACCATATTTTCCAAAAATGGATGAATAAAGAAGGAATTTATCAATCTAAGTGGAGAAATAAATGAGATTATCTTAGGGCCAAGAAAGGCTCCAACTATCGAAGGCTTTACCGAGGGAGTTCCCGGCCATCAAAGGCCCCAATAATTAAAGGCTTGACCGTTAGAGGTCCCGGCCGTCAAAGGCCTCAGCCATTAAAGGCTTGACCCAAGAGGTCCCGGCCATCAAAGTCCTCGATCATCAAAGGCCACAAGCCTTCAGTGCCATCATAACAGGCCTCACTAAAGCGCCTCCTAGAGCAATGCCAGAATATTCCTTTGGTCAGTCCAAAGTTTCTACAAGCCTTCAACCCCTGCCTATGTGGTCTGGTTGGAGTGCCTCTGAACATCCTGTATCTGGAGGCCAAAAGCTAAGCGCTACAAATGCTGCAGTCATCTATAGTATTAACTTCTGGTGACAAAATACGATAATGCTAATGGTATCCACAATATCATAAGCACTTGAATATGAATAAAACCACAGATTTCAAAAAACAACATTTTACTAATTACATTTCAAAACAATAGTTCATATCCAAGTTACATAATCACTTAACGTTTCCCAGGCAATGATCAAATATATCAATTACAAAAATACACCAAGAGCGACATATGACAATGCCCCCTTGGTTGACCAGAGTCAATATAGTCATATTTGATTTAATACGCACAGCGAAATTAAACAGAATAAACTGTAACTCCTATTTAGTTATCCGTCAGCCACCTGCTCGTCTTCAGAAGCTTTATTCGCCAAAATTACAAAAACCTGAAAACCTCAACCCTCAGCCTACTCAAATCAATTTTGAGCACCTGAGACTTTATGGGGAAACAAAAACATCGAGTCAGACATAAAGCCTGGTGTGAATAATACTATTAGATCTCGGTTTACTGATATTAAGTGAGACCACACCGCTTAGTAGAACAGGTTTCCCCTCACTAATATCCTTTTTCAAAACATATATTTTGCAAACCTTTTCCTACAACCAAACTAGTTAATCAAATTGATTATAATAATAATAAGAATATTATTATTATTATTATTATTAGCAATATTTGTTATGCTAAAAACAGGTAATAAATGGACTATCTTTCAGGAATCTGGGCTGACTGCCCACAAACTAGACTAACTGTCCGCAAACTGGACTAACTGTTCCTTTGGCTGACTCAGACCTGCCAAATAAAATATCAAATGGTCAAAACATCTGTTAGACAAGACTTCTAGCCGATCTGTCTTTAACTTACTTCTCCAAGGGTCAACTGATCCTAATGGTTTTGCGGGCTAACCAATAACCTATCTCTATATATAAATATTCCATTATGTGCGTAATCAACATTTTAGTTGTACTTGTGACTAAGCCCTACACACTGGAATTATGGACTAAATTAGCTAGGAGCTAATAGCTAATGAGCATAGGGCGCGACCCTACACAAGTCCTATCTGGTCTTCTAATTTGAGTCATTCTCTGAGGGTTAACTACTCTTCATCTTTTTCCTTGAAAACTTTTCAAAATGATTTAGCCTTTTAAATCATACATATACAAGGAAAATACATCTTTAGCTTTATTCTAAGCTATTTTGCCATGTTATAAATACTTTACTCAAAATAATGTTGATGAATTTTAATGAGGATTACCCATCCCCCAATATAAGTTAAAGTCCTTTTTAACTTGAAACACTTATGCTACATTGCCTATTTAATGAAACCTTTTTTTAAACCTTTGAACAACCCTTTCAAAACGCTTGAAAGTACCCCTTTCGAATCCATTAAAAGTAACCCTTTCAAAACCTTTAAAACATTAGACATTCTTCTTTAAAACCTTTAAATGTTGCCTTTCAAAAATGTAGGAAAAACCTTTCCTTTTAAACTTTTCGAATCAATTAGAAAAACCTCCCCTTTCGATCTTTTCAAAACCCTAGGGAACTACCCCTTCGAAACCATTCATTAAAACCTTTCAAAAGCATCAAAACTCAACCCTTTCGAAAGCACTTGGGTTCAATTTAAAACATATGGAAACACCTTTCGAAACCATTAAAACTATCTCTTTCGAAACCACTTGGGTTATACTTCAACAAGAGAAAAAGGGTCATTAAATCATTTAAGTCGAAAGCATCTGTTTCGAAACCTTTTCCTAAGTACAGAAGTGATGGTGTCGAAACCATCTCTTCGAAAGCATTGGAGCAGTAGCCAAGTTTTAAAAAGCAAAGCAATCCTTTCGAAACCAATCTGGATCGAAAGGAAGAAAGCGACAGCTAAAGGTTTCGACTTAGTCAAAAGCAGTAATTTAAAACAAAAGCGTAACCCAATTGAAACCCTTTCCTTTAAAACCATTTGACCTGGTCGAAAGCCAACCTAGCCATAAGGTACTTAGTCGAAAGCAAGCAGGCGCATTTTCTTTTAAAAGCAAAGTAGTGCCTCAACCCCTTTGGAACTCTTGGTTTCGACCCTTTACCTTTCGCCTACATCCAATTCACTACGTAACAGTTCCCTGATATCATGTGCATTGGTTTCGATGGAGTCGGAGGCGAAGGAAAGGAGGCAAAACCTGGTACCGAAAGCGTCGAAACAATGAAAAACATATTTATTTGTCCTTTTAAACTATTTCTTTGTACCTAACCTGCCTTGTTTGTCAAATTGTGATTGGTTGCAAGTTTCTCTTTTCCAAAATACTGGCGACTTTCCAGAAATGACAACTTGAATTTATTTTAAAAAAGCCCCTTCTCCTTTTATAAATATATAAAACATTTAAGTTCCATACCTTAAATAATTTTATATATCCATCAAAACCCTTGGGAAAATGATACAAAAATTCCTGAAAATCACTTTTTATATGTTTTCTAACATATATAAATTTCAGACCCAAAGCAATTATTATTTAACCGTAAATAATTTATAACCCAAAATAACATTTTTTCACTAGAAAATTTATATAAAATCCACAAAAATTCTAAAAATCGAAACCCATCTCCAAAATATTATTTCTGATCTTCTTAAAATTTCGCAAGGCATTTGAATGTCTTTTAATAAGGTTTTCATATTAAAACATGTCATAAATTCTATATAAACAACCATAAATCATCAACAAGTATATATAATCATTCCATCATTCAAAAACATGGAAAATTAATGCAAAATACTTCGGATTTCATCTTAAAACCAAAAACAAAAGAAATATGAGATGTAAACATTATTCACCTTAGCTTTAGAGATGTAGGAGTTTGAGATTTGAATGGATTTGATTTGATTTAGCTTCTTTCTTAGCTTATCTTAATCTTCTTCCCTTTTCTCTTGTTAATGGTGGCCAACTTCTAGTTTTAAAATTTTGAGAAATGAAAAATGAACGTGTATAGAGAATACATGGCCAAGTTTTAAGGATATAGGAATAACCTCTTTCATATTTTACCCCTCCTCTATTTCATTTTAATTCTTCTTTTAATTCATTGGTTAAATGGCACGGCTACCCTTTATTAAAATCAAATCTCAATCCCCTAATTAACTTATTATTTTATTTAATTTAGCTAATTAAATATTCTAAATAATGTTACCAAAAATATGGAGTGTTACAGACTCCCCTCCTTAAAGAATTTCATCCTCGAAATTATGATAAGGTACACAACAAATCAAACAAGAAGGTAGAACATACCATCAAACAAGTTAAGATAAGTATCTCTAATCCTGCTCTCAACCTCCTAAGTACAGTCTCCATCAACGTCACTCCAGTGGACTTTGACCAATCTGACCTTCTTGGTTCTAAGCCGCTTCTCATCTTTTGCAACAATACAAATCGGCTTTCTCACAATAGTCAAGTCCGGTTCTACTACTAAGTCAACTAGCACAGTCAGCGCAATAGTAGTCTCCGGGTCTCTAACACACTTTCTGAGATGAGAAACATGAAAAACATCATGGACTCCAGCCAAACTGCTCGGTAACTCAACTCTATAAGCGCTTTTCCCAATCCTCTCAACAATAGGAAAAGGTCCAACGAATCTCTGTGCTAACTTTCCTGATTTCTCAAATCTGATCACACCCTTCATTGGTGACACCTTGACGAAAACCTGATCTCCAACTGAGAACTCTAAGTCTTTCCCTTTTTATCTGCATAACTCTTCTGCCTAGACTGAGCCTCCTTCATTGTATCCTGAATGATCTCAATCTTTTCTGTAGCTTCTCTAACTAAATCTAGACCAAGAACCAACCTATCCCCGGTCTCCAACCAGCAAATGGGGGATTTCCATGGCCTTCCATACAAAATTTCAAACGGTGCCATCCCAATACTAGTCTGATAACTATTGTTATACGCAAACTTGACTAAATGCAGATGGTCTTCCCATGATCCCCCGAAATCTAGAACACATGCTCTTAACAAGTCTTCCAAGACTTTGATAACTCTTTCCATTTGCCCATCTGTCTACAGATGGTAAGCTGTACTCATCTTGAGCTTGGTTCCCAAAACTTCCTGTAGACTCTTCCAGAACTCGCTAGTGAATAAGGAATCCCTATCACTCACTATACTACTAGGAATTCCATGCAGTCTAACCACATTCTTCGTGAACAACTTCGCCAAAACAGGTGTCGTTCTGGTTGACTTAATTGGAATGAAATGGGCACTCGTGGTCAATCTGTCCACTTTGACCCATATACTTTCATTTCCTCTATTAGACCTTGGAAACCTGTCAATAAAATCCATAGAAATAGAATCCCACTTCCATACTGGAATATCCAACGGCTGAAGCAATCCACTTGGCTTCTGGTGTTCAGCCTTTGCCTGTTGGCAATTCAAGCACTGCTTTACCCATAAGCCAATATTCCGCTTCATACCTTCCCAAAAGAAACTTCTCTTCATATC
Organism: Allium fistulosum; assembly: GCA_030737815.1. NCBI lineage: Eukaryota > Viridiplantae > Streptophyta > Magnoliopsida > Asparagales > Amaryllidaceae > Allium > Allium fistulosum. The sequence continues at coordinate 12,492,313 of JASFAW010000015.1, read as the reverse complement.
CTGATACATCTTAGTTCCTCCTGGATGAATAGAGAACTTCGAACAATGGCTTTCCTCCAAGACTTCTTTCCTTTGTTTCCTACACTCGGAACACATAACCTTCCTCTCTTTCTCAAACACTCATTCTAATCAAGACTGAAGTCCTTTAAGTCATCGCTCTCGGTCCAATCTCTTAAATTCATGATCCGTTCAGCTAATACTGGATCCTCTTCCTGTTTAGAAGCAATCTTTTTTATCATCACCGGTCGAACTTCCAAACAAGATAACACTACGGTTTCTCCGCTAGACCCAGCCTCAGATCTCCACTGAACTCTGCAACCTGCCAATGCTTCCAAATCTTTCCACTCAGCAATCTTCGCCAACACGGCATTCTGATGTTTCCTGCTAAGTGCATCGGCAACTTTGTTGCCTTTCCTCGGTGTGTACTCAATCCCAAAATCAAAAGTGGAAATAAACTCTAACCACCTCTGTTGTCTTATGTTCAGCTCCTTCTGAGAGAAAAAAATACTTCAATGACTTATGATCTGCATATAACTCAAACCATTCTCACAAAAGGTAATGTCTCCACACCTTCAATGCAAAAAATCAATACAGCGAATTCCAAATCATGCGTCGGTATCCGACCTTATGCGGTCTAAGCTGTCTAGAAGCATAGGCAATCACTTTACCTCTTTGCATTAGCACGGCTCCTAATCCTGTTCCACACGCATTGGTATAAACCACCAAATCCCGATTCCCTTCTGGAACAACCAACACAGGTGCATGAGTCAATAAGTGTTTCAAACTCTGGAATGCTTCCTCACACTTATCGGTCCACACAAACTTCACATCCTTTCTCGTTAGCTTAGTCATCGGTGCTGCTATCCGTGAAAAATCCTTAATGAACCTCCGATAATAACCAGCCAACCTAAGGAAACTCCTTATCTCAATCACTGTCTCGGGTCTCTTCCGACTATTCACTGCTTCAATCTTAGTTGGATCTACCGACAAGCCTTTCTCTGAGACTACTTGACCAAGAAACTTCACTTCCTTCTTCCAGAAATGACACATCGAAAACTTCACCTTCGGCTGATGCTGCCTCAGCGTCTCAAGCACCACTCTAAGATGAACTTCATGCTCTCTTTCATCCTTAGAGTATATCAAGATATCATCTATGAAAACCAATACGAACCTATCCAAGTGCTCTCGGAAAACCCGGTCAATCAAATCCATAAGGAAAGCTGGCACATTAGTCAGTCCGGACGGCATAACTAACCATTTGTACGACTCATATCTGGTTCTTAACTCCGTCAAAGGTATACTATCCTCTGCTACTCTGAGCTGATGGAAACCAGTTGCCAAATCCAACTGGAAAAATACCTTGGTTCCACTCAATTGGTCGAACAAATCGTCAATTCTAGGCAATGGATATCGATTCTTTATCTTCCTCTCATTCAACTTACGATAATCGATACATAGCCTCAATGATTCGTACGGCTTCTTAGCAAACACTGTGGTTGCTCCCCAAGGTGAACTACTCGGCCTGATAAAGCTCTTGCCTCCAGATCTACCAACTTCACCTTTAACTCTCTTATCTCTGTAGGGGTCATCCTGCTTTGCGGCCTACTCACTGGTTCTGCTCCAGGAACCAAATCTATCCGAAACTCAATGGCTCGTTTTGGTGGCAATCTCACTACAGGCTCAAAAACATCTGCGAATTATCTAACAATGAAAACTCGACTCAGCTCATTTTCCAACTCCATAACACCCAACAAAGTATTCACCTCACTGCTAGAACCTTTTACGGTATAAACAATCATGTCGCTACAATCAGGGTGTTTAAGTGACATTTTCCTATCCTGGTGAAATATCCTAGCATCGTACTCACTTAACCAATCCATACCAAGAATAATTCTGAGCCCCACAAAATCAAACACATGCAAACTATAAAAAAAATTATGACCTAACAAGTCAAACTCTAATTAGTCACACCTAAACCTAGAGTTGCATACCCTCCAATTGGATTCGAAATCATAAGGAAGTAACTAAATATGTGGGTTCTAGGTTAAGCTTATCTATCAAACATCTGGATATAAAAGAATGCGATGCAAGAGTATCAAACAGAATGCTAACAAACATACCATGGACCTGAAGCTTACCTCCCAAAACTGCCTTTCCTTTCTCCTGAGTTGTTGGCTTCGAAGCAGCAGGCTCCAATGCATACACCTTGCCCTTTCCATCCTTAGCGGGCTCTTTGCACTGGTTTTTATAGTGGCCAATCTAGTCGTAGTTGAAGCACTTGACATTCTTCTTCCCAACCACTTCCTTTGCCTTTCCAACATGACACTCATTAGAAAAATGCCCCTTCTTGTCGCACTTGAAGCAAACAATCTCAGACTTCCCTTTCTTAGCTGCTCCACCTTTCCGAGCACCTTTCTTAGGAAAGAACTTTCTCTTCTGGCCCTGCCCAACCTGGACCTCCTTAGCCTTACTCTTCTCTAGAGAATTAAGTATCTCCTCATGCCTTAAGGCCATCTCCACTACAATATCAGAAGGATCTCTAATATAAGACAATGTAGCCCTGACCAACTCAGGTTTCAACCCCCTGATAAACTTCTCATTCCTCTTCATCATTGTATCCACTGAAGCATACCCATATCTGGCCAACTCCTCGAACCTTCTAGCATACTCCAAAACAAACATCTCTCCCTGCTTTAACTCAGCAAAAATTCTGATCAGAGCAGACCGTGCCATCATAGACATGAACCTCTCCTGGAACCACCTCTTGAAATCTTCCCAGTTCATTGTCTCCTCATCTACTGCCATAGTCACACTATTCCACCAAAATAAAGTTGTTCCCTGAAGCTGTCTCGAAGCAAGCCTCCTCTTCTGCTCATCATTGAGCCCAGTCTGCAAAGATTCTCTCACAATGCAGCAACCAATTCTCCACCTCAATGGCATCTTCCATTCCAATAAATGGCTTCCCTCCAAGCTTAGCATAATCTCCGCTCAGCTTAGCATACTGGTTAACTACCAAAACTTCCAGAACCCCTACTCCTGCAACATTTCCTTCTAACACTCTAGCTATAACTCCCGCTTGCATCATATTCATGAAAAACTGATACATAGCTTCCATTCCAACTTGCGGGACTCCAGCATCCACATTCTCTGCTTATGCCTGACCTTGGATTCTCCTCGTATTAGATCTGGCATTCCCATCGGTGCCTTCCCCTCCTAGGTTAACTTTTCCTCTTCTACCATCCATATCTGTATTCAAACCTCATGAGATACATAAAAATAACCCTAACAAAGATAGGGGACTAGAGATAAAGCGTATACTTATATATAGCAAATACAAGTACATTACTATAGCATTATCCCAACCTCGATCTTGCTCTAATTCCTTAGGGTTATGTTTTTAAAACCATTTTTAGTTAAAGTTTTTCATAAACCTATGCTCTGATACCAAGTTGTAACATCCCGTATTTGGAGACCAAAAGCTAACCGCTATAGATGTTGTAGTCATCTATAGTATTAACTTCTGGTGACAAAATACGGTAATGCTAATGGTATCCATAATATTAGAAGCACTTGAATATGAATAAAATCACAGATTTCAAAAAACAACATTTTACTAATTACATTTCAAAACAATAATTCATATCCATGTTACTTAATCCCTTAATGTTTCCCAAGCAATAGTAAAATATATCAATTATAAAATACGCCAAGAGCGACATATGACCATGCCCCCTTGGTTGACCAGAGTCAATATAGTCATATTTGATTTAATACGCACAACGGAATTAAACATAATAAACTATAATTCATATTTAGCTATCCGTCAGCCACCTGCTCATCTCCGGAAGCTTTATTCGTCAAAATTACAAAAACCTGAAAACCTCAACCCTCATCCTACTCAAATTAATTTTGAGCACCCAAGAGTTTAATGGGAAACAAAAAATTCGAGTCAGACATAAAGTTTGGTGTGAATAATACTGTTACATCTTGGTTTATTGATATTAAGTGAGACTACGCCGCTTAGCGGAACATGTTTCCCCTCACTAATATCCTTTTTCAAAACATATATTTTGCAAATCTTTTCCTGCAACCAACCTGGTTAATCAAACTGATTATAATAATAATAATAATAATAGCAATATCTGTTATGCTATAACAGGTAATAAATGGACTATCTGTCCGAAATCTGGGCTGACAGCCTGCAAACTGGTCTAACTATCCACAAACTTGACTAACTGTCCCTTTGGCTGACTCGGGCCTACCGGATAAAATATCAATTGGTCTAAACATCTGTTAGACAAGACTTTTGGATGGTCTGTCCTCAACCTACTTCTCTAAGGGTCAACTGATCCTAATGGTTTTGTGGGCTAACCGATAACCTATCCCTGTACATAAATATTCCTTTTCGTGTGTAACCAACATTTTATTCTTACCGGGGACTAAGCCCTACACACTGGAATTCTAGACTAAATTAGCTAGAGGCTAATAGCTAATGAGCATAGGGCACGACCCTACACAAGTCCTATCTGGTCTTCTAATCTGAGTCATTCGCCGAGGGTTAACTACCCTTCATCTTTTTCCTTGAAAACCTTATCAAAATGATTTAACCTTTTAAATCATACATATACAAGGAAACTACATCTTTAGCTTTATTCTATGCTATTTTGCCATATTATATATACTTTACTCAAAATAATGTTGATGAATTTTAATGAGGATTACCTATCCCCCAATATAAGTTAATGTCCTTTTTAACTTGAAACACTTAGGCTATATTGCATATTTAATATATTCGAAACCTTTGTTTAAAACCATTAAACAACCCTTTCGAAGCGCTTGAAAGTACCTCTTTCAAAACCATTAAAAGCAACCCTTTCGAAACCTTTAAAACATTTGACATCCTTCTTTAAAACCTTTAAATATTTCCTTTTGAAAACATAGGAAAAACCTTACCTTTTAAACCTTTTGCATTAATCAGAAAAACCTTCCCTTTCGATGCTTTCGAAACCCTAGGAAACCACCCCATCAAAACCATTCATTAAAACCTTTCGAAAGCATCAAAACTCAACCCTTTTGAAAGCACTTGGGTTCAATTTAAAACATGTGGAAACACTTTTCAAAACCATTTAAACTGTCTATTTTGAAACCATTTGGGTTATGCTGCAATCAGAGAAAAAGGGTCATTAAATCATTTAAGTCAAAAGCATCTGTTTTGAAACCTTTTCCTAAGTACAGAATTGATGGTGTCGTTAACATCCCTTCAAAAGCATTGGAGAAGTGGCCAAGTTTTTAAAAGCAAAGCAACCTTTTCGAAACCAATCTGGATCGAAAGGAAGAAAGCAGCAGCTAAAGGTTTTGACTTAGTCGAAAGAAATCATTTAAAATAAAAGCGCAACCCAATCGAAACCCTTTCCTTTAAAACCATTTGACCTGGTCGAAAGTCAACCTAGTCGTAAGCTACTCAGTCGAAAGCAAGCAGGTGCATTTTCTTTTAAAAGCAAAGTAGTGCCTTAACCCCTTCGGAACCTCTGGTTTCGACCCTTTACCTTTCGCCTACATCCAATTCACTACATACCAGTTCCTTGATACCATGTGCATTAGTTTCGATGGAGTCGGAGGTGACGGTAAGGAGGCGGAACCTGGTGCCGAAAGCATTGAAACAGTGAAAAACATGTTTATTTGTCCTTTTAAACTATTTCTTTGTACCTAACCTGCCCTGTTTGTCAAATTATGATTGGTTGCAAGTTTCTCTTTTGCAAAATATTGCCGACTTTCCAGAAATGACAATTTGAATTTATTTACAAAAAGCCCCTTCTCCTTTTATAAATATATAAAACATTTAAGTCCCATATCTTAAATAAATATATATATATCCTTCAAAACCCTTAAGAAAATTCTACAAAAATTCCTAAAAATCACTTTTTATATGTTTTCTAACATATATAAATTTCAGAGCCAAACCAATTATTGTTTAACCGTAAATAATTTATAACCCAAAATAACATTTTCTTTACTAGAAAATTTATATAAAATCCACAAAAATTCTAAAAATAGAAACCCATCTCCAAAATATTATTTCTGATCTTCATAAAAATTTACAAGGCATTTGGATGTCATCTAATAGGGTTTTCATATAAAAACATGTCATAAAATCTATATGAACAACCATAAATCATCAACAAGTATATATAATCATTCCACCATTCAAAAACATGGCAAACAAATGCAAAATACTTCGAATTTCATCTTAAAATTGAAAAAGTAGAAATATGAGATGTAAACATTATTCACCTTAGCTTTAGAGATGTAGAAGTTTGAGATTTGAATGGATGTGATTTGATTTAGCTTCTTTCTTAGTGTATCTTAATCTTCTTCCTCTTTCTCTTGTTAATGGTGGTTGGCCTCTAGTTTTAAATATTTGAGAAATGAAAAATGAACGTGTATAGAAAATACATGGCCAAGTTCTAGGGACATAGGAATAGCCTCTTTCCTATTTTACTCCACCTCTATTTCATTTTAATTCTTCTTTTAATTCATTAGTTATATGGCACGGCTACCCCTTTATTAAAATCAAATCTCAATCCCTTAATCAACATATTATTTTATTTTATTTAGATAATTAAATATTCTAAATAATGTTACCAAAAATATGGGGTGTTACAGCCTCTTAGAGGGAGGATGGAATAAGCCTTTAGTGTCGTCATCAAAGGTCTCACTAAAGCACCGACCAAGCCTTCAGTGCCTTCACCAATGGCCTCACTGAAGAGCCTCCTAGAGGGAGGACGACCACCAAAGGTCTAACTAAAGCATCGAAATCTTCATAAGGAAGATCAATCAAAAATCATGAGCTAAGTAGCGCTCCTTAGTCAATCAAAATCAAGAACCAAGTAGTGCTCCCAGGTCTATCAAAATTAGAGCCAGGTAGAGCTCTCAAGCCGATTAAAATTCAAGCCAAGCTTCGAATCGAATCAAAATTCCTAAAGGAAGGTCCATGAAGTATGAACTATTTATGTCCCCCAACAAATGCAATTCTTGGCAACCAAACAAGAGGTTCCAGTCTTCTATTATTATTCCTAGATAAGGATGTCTGGTCTTCTTCTATTATTGCCAGATATGGATTTCTGGTCTTCTTTTATTATTGCTAGATATGGATTTCTGGTCTTTTTTTATTAATGCCAAATATGGATTTCTGGTCTTCTTCTATTATTTCCAGATATGGATTGTTGGTCCTATTTTGTTGTTGCCAGATAAGGATGTCTGGTCTTCTTCTATTATTTCCATATATGGATTTCTGGTCTTCTTTTATTATTGCCAGATATGGATTTTTGGTCTTTTTTTATTAATGCCAAATATGGATTTCTGTTCTTCTTCTATTATAACCAGATATGGATTTTTGGTCCTCTTTTATTATTGCCAGATAAGGATGTCTGCTCTTCCTATATTATTGCCAGAAAAAGATGTCTGGTCTTCTCCTATTATTCTCAAATATGGATTTATCGTCTTCTTATCTATTGCTTCCATAAATGGACTTCAGAAATACAGATGTTATCGCCGTATGTAAACATCTAGTCTTCTATTATTATCAACCAGATATGAATTTCCAGTCTTCTATTATAGTCAGACGGATTTCTGGCCTTCTATTATTATTAACAGATAAAGTTTTCTAGTCTTCTTATATTATTATCAAACACGGATCTCTGGACTTCTACCATCATCATCAGACTTGGACTTATGGACTTCTATTATTATTTCCAAGAATTGGATTTAGATCCTGTACTATAATCTCTAAGGTATTGATTTCCGATTCGGATTTTCTAATATTGATTTTCAAGTTTTTGGCCTTTTATTGCCGGAAAGAGTTTCTTATGTTTACACTCATAACTTGATTAAATAATTTCTCAAGCCTATGCTTGAAAGTTTATTTTTATTAACTCTTATGATAAAGTTGTAAGCTTAAATTCACACAAACAATTTGGACAGTTGATGCTAAATCGAATCTAGAAGGACAATTACTAATGAAAAATGTCATTTGCTTCTTGTTTTATAGGAAAATGAAGTCAGCCAAGGGGTCTTGTTGGAGACTGAAGAATATGAAGGAATTCTCGATTTTACCCAAATGAGTCAAAAGCTTCACTTATACTAGAGGGGCTAAATGTTATCCATATAATTTCAATATCGGAAGAAATGCTATAAGAGTAGTACCGCACTTCTTTGCTTTGATGCTGGTATATCTCTTCGAAGGTGTATTTTACTATACTTCATCACTTCGATGACAGCATACCTCTTCGGCAGTGTATCACGCTGCACTTTATCACTTCAACGACATACAACTTCAATGATATGTCTCATCTCCATTCACATAAAATGAAACCCATGGCTATGCGAGCTATATCGCATATCAAAAAACTAGGAAGGACTTCAATCCTAATCACACCGCTCATTATCGAGGCCATACTCAAGTGACATCGAAGGTAGCCCTTTGATGGCTTTGAGGATATTGACTATTAGTAATAGACTGATATTAAAGAGGCATGTTGTTAGTAGTCACAAAGGCTATCAATAAATAGCCGCATCCCTTTCTGCAACCCTTCGAAAGTATTAAAATAAAAACAAGGTTACACTACTCTTCGTCAATAACCACATCGCAAATCATTTTTATACAACACATCGAAGACATGCTACTATCAATTTATCAAGAGTGTCGCTATTCAATCACCATAACCAAAGCATGCTCATTGACACGTTGCTCTTCGATCATTGACGCACTCTGCCATTCATAGGTAAATCGCATATTCAAGCAAAGTGGTGTCGATGGTAAGTACCATCAATGCCTTCAAAAACCTTAGCATTGCTTAATGGATGTCGTTGATAACATCATCAACTATCATAAAGACCTTCACATAGCATAAAGGCGGGGACACAGACTACAGCGCTTCGATGATACCATCTTACATTAGCAGTGATAGTTAAAAACGTCGAAGACGTAGAAATAGGGCAATTCCGCCGAAGTCGAATGCCACCGAAGTCCATCTTGTCGAAGACGTGAGATGCGAAGTGGGGGGCCACCTACCTCTATAAATACAACCCTAGAGGTACCATTTTGGGGATGAAATTTTCATTTTCTCTCTCTCTTCTCAAATCAAAGCCTTGTAACCCTAAATCAAATTAGTGATAAATCTATTTGACTGTAATCATATTCGATTGAATGAATATGGACTTGACATTGCATATTGACTTCGATTATGACTTTATTGAACATTATTGACTTAGACTTTCATAATATGAACTTGTTATGACCAATTCGACATGAATACAGTTGAAGTGCCTTGGACTATGATGAACTCCTATATGCATATTTATATAGACTATGGACCTTGAACATAAGGGCAGAATGCATAACTCGTTGTTATACACAACGCACTTCCATATGACTCTGTGACTTATCATCTATGTCTATTGGAAATATGACATATCATTAGCCATGTGGACAACACTGTTCAACGACTAATGTAGATAAGTATGTATGACAATCCTAATGGCCTAAGAGGACTACGAACATAACAACTCAAGGAGATAATATCAGCTTTCATATACCCTTCCTCAAGGTCGAATTGTCATCCATCAATTAATGATTCTATCTCAAGGTCAATCCTAAGTGATGAGTTAGACCTTGAATCATTGTCGAGAGCCTTGATCATATCATGGCACATATCAAGATTAAGTTGGCATGATCAATCTATGCTTGATTATGTCTTCGCATGTATTTGAATCAAGAACTAACTTATCGCAAGAAGCATCTGAAGTTTTATACCATTTTTTGGTATAACAACGTTCTCCCCTCCTTAAAAGAATTTTTCCCTGAAATTCATCAAGTAAGGAATCCTGTAACATAGCGCGTAACCATTCTAGCTATCCCACTATTAGTGTGCAACCAACTTTGCAACCAATCATGTACAAGCGCATGGTGTATTACAATACATATGGTATGTATGCAGAATAATTCTAATCGGCACCTCCTATATGAATGCATTCTTTAAAACAATTTTGAAAATATGGTACAAGCAGCCTATATATACTAGCAGTTCTATATATATATATGCAATTTTTGAAAAATCAAAAATTTTGTTTTTGCATCCAAATTTTCCTACACTTCTACGAATTGAAGTATATTTCAACCAATTTTTCATCCAATTCCTACCATCCAAATCCTAGCACACCCTTTCTAACATCCAAAATTATAAAAATTCGGTTTTCTAAACCTATTCTTCATGCCAGAAAAGGGTTTAGATGGAGAATTTGAAATTTCCATCATTTTCTTGTGCATCCAACTTCACATTGTATCTTGGTAGCTTCTCTTATGCCCCCGGTCCTTTTTTAACTTTTCCAAGTATAGTCCACATAAGAAAATTTACTTTTAAATTTTAAAAGTTTAAAACAGTTATATTAAAGCAAGTTTGGTTCACTTATTAATAAGGCATGAAAAAATGATTTCATAGCTAAAATAGCTTTCCCTTTATCACTAACTAACTTTTACTTTTACTATCACTTCTGTTGCACCGTAAAATTCATATTTGTTAACCCGTTAACTTTTCCCTATGCTAAGCATGTGGCAATTCAAAATCAAAAATTTTCCTCTTTTTCATTCAAAACCGTTTTTCATTGAAATTTTGAAATAGTTGGAAAATCTTTAAAGATTCATTTTTTTTCAAAGTTTTTCATAAATGCATTTTATTTTTAAAATCAAACGATTTTGAATAAAAATTCTCGAAAATATTTTTTCTTTCAAAACAATTCATGCCATATCCTACGCATTCGGGGTTTAACTAACATTTAAACGTCCGTAATGCACTCTATTCTATTACACGGTAAATGTCAATTTCAAAAAAAATTCATTTATTTTAAAAATAACAACCAACACACAAGTTCATTTATAAATTTTGGCTTTTAAGGAGTAGGGATAGTGATCCATGGTATCGCAACTACCTTTCTCTGTCATTCGCTCACCAAAATTTCTCTTAAACCTTTATTATTATTTGGGACTTAACTTTACTTTTCTTTTAGTTGCTAATTTAATAAATTTCCTAATTTATTTTATAAACTTCCAACCTTTTATTTATTTATTTTGCATCAGTTAAGTGTCTAATGAGATTTTCTTACTTATAGTTTTCCAATTAATATAGTGGTCCATCCAGAAAACCAATTTTCACAAGGAACATTTCTCATGATATCATACCCATTTTATACAACACAAATAATTAATGCTTACAACCCAAACCTAAAAGAAATAATTGCTGGAAGCTGCCCTTCAACATCAACTAACATTTATGATGTTGTGGCCCCATCACTTCTTACATAAATTAAATGGACCTTTCTAACCTGCCATTCTACTATAACCCATATATCTTAATCCACCCTTCTGGCTTCTAGTAATTAAGGTTGACTTATTGCTTTTAACTACTACCGCTAATTATAGGCTGAACTGTGCATCTCCACATTGTAGTGGACTAAGGAATACAAACTATACATATTTAGAATAACTTACCAGAAAAATTGCCTTAGTGAAATAATTTTCCTATCTTCCATCCTGCCCTCTTTAATCTTGAGGCGACCAACGTCTTATATGTGTGTTTGCCGCCTCATTACCCTTTATTGCTATCTTATTTTAATCCAACTGCTTGATATGATTCCCAAATTTTGGTATTTACTTCATTTATCTTGAGCTTTCATGTGAGTATACACTATAATTCATAGAAGTGTACTTAGATACCATTCATCATTCCTTTGTGGGTTCTTCTTATGGCTTTCACAAATGTCTTACTAATTATTCCTAGGTTTATACCAATATTCCTTACACTCTATGGGGATTCCCTATTGCTACTCTATGAGCAGTCATCGCTATTTTCTTCATAACCTTACCTTTTACCCCGTCTTACCTATGCAGTCATCCCTATCTACTATATATTAAAATTTTGGTTTAGTTTTCAATACTTTTTTAAAAATAAAACTTCAAAATTTTTGAAGCACTTAATCCCCAAGCTTTTATCTCTAAAAGTACAAGCTTAGAAACTTTTATTAAATTCAAAAATAACTTGGTGTCCTAATTTTTAAAACTATAATAAAATTTTTAAAAGTTCTTTTCCTTTTTCTTCAAATCAACTTCTTCTTTTAAAGCCCTTTTCCAACAACATGGATTTTTACTTCTTAAAATTGGGATTTTTAACTCAGACCATTTATTAGGTTTTTCTTTTTAAAAAAATTCTTATAACAAACAATTTCTTTAAAAAATACACTTTACAATATTTCTAACACATCTTTTACAATTTTAAACAATTAAAACTGGAGTAGACAAGGACACTTCCATCCTATTATTTTCCTATTACTCATTCTACCTCCACCTCCAATCTTGGCGGGGTCTCTAATATCATGTAGGAGGACATTTTAAAAGACACGTGCAATCAATGCACACCACCACAAAAAATATCAATTTTTCTTTATTTTGCTTTTAATTTCCTACGTTGCTTCTAATTAGATTACTAACATTTTATATATATATTCTCCTAACGTCATTTCTAACTACTAACATTATTTTATATAAATTTCTAATATTTTTCCTATTTATATTTCATAATGTTAATACTATTTAACTGTCTTCTACCTAAACTGCTTTTATTTAAATTGCTCTTCATATACACTTTTCCTCTCAATTAACTACCCTCTTATTGAACCATTGCAATGCATTCTCCTATTGCTTTTATTTTTGGGTTCAAACCTTCTTTCCCCATTCTATTTACCTCAAACTTGTACCACTTTCTATTGTCTACCCATAAAAATAATATTACAACTTAAAATTATTTCATCTCAGAGAAATCAACGAGCTATATATGCTATCCAAAAATTTTCGAAGGATTAACTTTTTATTAAACCCATTTTATGAAATTTCCAATTTTATTTCTACTAAATTTTTTATTTAAATAATAAATCGATATTTTATTTTTCCCAAAATTTAATATTTACTTATTTTTCGAAATAGGGTTTCTCTTCCCTTAAATAATTCTTTTGAAAATTATTTCAAACATATTATTTATTTATTTTTCTCAAACTTCTATATTAAAATTATTTCAAATTTTATGCAAAATTATTTTGTATAGGGTTTGACTCATAGTGGATTTTATTTGTCCCTTCTTTTGAACTTTTTCTTCTTTCCTACTATTTACTGACTTATCTCCTTTTTTCAAATATTAAAATTCAGCTATCAACTTGGAGTGATTTCTACACATCTTCTTTCGGTAATTTATTTCTTTCGGATATCTAAAACATATGGACTCTTACTTTCCATTTGTCTAGATCTAATGTACATAATCAATCGGTAATCTTGCAGGGATCTACAACCATTGGGCTATCAGGGGCCCGACTAAGGAATCACGTACCATTCAGCTTTAGGGACCTACTATATGCTACAATCATGCTCTTCTTAAGTCAACGCCTTTCCATTCGACCTATTTCAGTGGAGTAATCGAGGTAGGTGTATATCTTCAACATCATCCATTATTCAAACCCATAGTCGCATTATTCATCTTTTCAGAATGTGGTTGCAACCGCTTCTATAGTCGAAATTTATAGGATATTTCATATATTATATTTATAATTATAGGTAAAAAAACAAATACGCTCGCTCAACGTTTTCTAATTTTTAAGATAGACCAACCTAAGCTTTGATACTAAATGTGACAACCCGCACCACAGAAGGCCTGAATCTTCTCTAAATTTGAAAATGCAAGTCCACCAAAGAATGAATCGTTGGTTTGGTATCCTGCAAATAAATAAATGCATATTAGAGCACTATCGATGCCACTCACAATGGAATAGTAAAGTATAATAAATCATACAGTTACTGACTAAAATTGACACTTCCAATATCTATTGTCATTTCCAGTTTCGAGCATGCATAAGGAAATCTGTCCTTCCATTGTCCCTGACTTGCACCAGTACATGTCCCTTTAAAGCTATCCTATGGGTTATAATGAGGAGGGAGTCGGAACAACGTTTCAGTGACTCGTAAATTAGACACTTTACACGTAACACTAATTTATGTTGTTTACCTTCCAACGCATGTTATGTTCTTTTATTTTACTTAATCGTCTTAATTCCACGTACGCGTACGATCTGCCTCATCTAGATGAAGTAGACCATAACTACATATGTATATATAAATAGATATAAGTATCACAGTCCCCCCTTGGACCAAGATAATATCCCCGCTAGTATCCTTAACCCAGCAATCCATCAGGATCCACAATCAACGCAGTATCACGTCCTCATCATCGTGCATACCAAGGAACTCACACGGTGCCTAATGATGGTGGTACGATAGTTTAGCTGCATTTTATCTCGCCTTGGGGATTTACTAACTTGTCTGCTTCCTATTGTGGACTCAACTACATGGACTATAGAGAACTCATCTCCTTGGACTACCTCACTCGTTTTGAAAGACCTCACTTAAGGGTTATCTAGCCTTGCCCCTAACAAACAAACTAGCAAACTACTGTAGCGGTGCATGATCCAAATGTGACCTACACTAGTAGGAGGTGTAGCCTGTTTAGGTATAATCTTCGTCTTTCCGCTGATCGCTCAGGACTATTGATGTTCTTGACCTGTGTACAGCTCCTACTCCCTAATATGGTACCAACACACTAACATAGCGACGATCCTTGCTCACCATCCCATTTGGATTGCCTAATGCAATCAAGGCAATACCCCTCCTAAAAGATTGAAGCAGACCCTACTGAGGTATTCCTTTTCCTATACGCAAGCGTATATAGTTCCACGGGTCCTATAGTAGGATATGTCCCACATCAGTATAATGTATACACAACTTCTAATAGCCCTTTGCGGTAGGCATACTTTTGTTGGATAATACTAGTTGGATAATACTACTGACCTTGCATTCCAACTCATTCTAATGACTATGTCATTCTTATCCATCTAAGTTATTTACTAACTTTTATAATCCACACCGGTAATAAACACATACTTGAGACTACGTTTGTGTGGGTGTATCTGTGTATGTGTGTGTATTCATACTTGTTTAATTATTACGCCTCTAATGTTCTACTATTTTGCTCATGTGTTTACCTCTTATTCGATTTACTATTATTTACCGATTTCATTTTAAAAGATCTAAATATATTTTTTCCCGTTTACTTCCATTTTCTCAATATTTAATTTTTATCTCTATTCCCATTTAACCTTTATTTCTCTCCATTGTTTAGTGGACTTTCCATACCCTTTTATTTTAAATTATTACTTGCCAACCTTTTCATTGTTATTATTTAGTTCATGTCTTGCTTATTGCATATATATATATATATATATTAAATTTTCGTTTAGATAATTATTATTATCACGTTTACAATTCTTTAATTAATCCTTAGGGATTTCTACATTTTAACACAATGAAATTACATCTCTCCCAAAAGGAAAGGTTAATATTGTAAATTTCTATGTCTTATCCAAAATGAAAATTTGTGTTGCATTTGAAATTACAAGGAATTATCTTGTTCATAGTATTGAAATAGACAGTACAAAATACAGTAAATATCCCTATTTTATACATCTCTTTCTTTAAGGAGTATTCCTTGTTATTTCAAATGATACACTTTTATTTATAAATCTGAACTTGATAATCTATAGAAATTCATATTGCAACATCCTATATTCCAATGAATTAAAATAATACTTAAATCCCCACAATTTATCGTGATAACTTAATTCACCTTTTTTACTTGCAAAAGTCGTTTATATCTACAAATCTGGAACTATCACATAATTTATACGTTTCAAGGACTACTAATGCCCAATCTTAAATTCAAGGACTATTACCACCTAATATTTTCCAGATTCACATACATGCAATATGCAATTTAAGTTATCAATCACAGAATATGTAGCCAGTGTTGGTAAATTCATTACATATAAAATTTTAGCTTACAACTCCAATTTACATTTTAGGCATGCAAGAATAGATTTACAATGATATTAATCCAATATTATATAAAACTATATAATTTCCCACTCTCCTTTTTAGCTTTACAAATCCCCAGATCTAATCCTTGTTATTCAGTTTAACTCCCTTTTTCTCCCTATTTGAATAATATACCACGTGCATACATATACTTATCAAAAATCTAGATCAGAGAAGAGATTTGGATTTAATTTAGATTTTAGATCAGGATTTATAATTTACCTTGGCTTTCAAGATTTGATTCAACTCTATTCTTCTTCTCAATCATCCTTTACTATTCTCCATTTGTATATATGTATGTAAATTATAACTATTTTTAAGAATTAATAATTTTGTAAGGAAGAGAAAATGGCAGAGCTCCAACGTTGCTCTAGAAAATATGAGAAGAAAGTGAGGGGTTAGGTCTGTAATTATAGGGGTTTGAATCAATGCCAATCATTTGATTAAATTATTTTAAATTCGGGTTTTTCAACCACGTCATAATAGCACATTTGACGTCTCAACCGGTCGACCGCCTCCCCCTTATCGGTCGATCGCTAGTGGTCGAACAGTCGTATTTAATTATGGTAACTAATTGTGCATATTTTATTTTGTTAATTTGTTTCCATTTTCATCCGAGATAATTTATTTCCACATTAACTTTTCTTAAACCCTAAGAAACTGTTAATGTTAATTAATTTCTGTTAATAGTTTTTATTTCCTTAATTGCATATATAATTACTTTCGATTCAAAAACTTCTAACGTTAATAACTTTTTCGTTTGAACATCGATTGAATAACTTTATATATGAAAATTAATCAGAAAATCGCCACGAACACAATGGTCAAAGTTTCACAACCAAATTTTAATGTTTGCAAAAATTCTATTTTTGGTGTTACTAATTATTAATTAATTTTTTAATTATTATCGTTAAAATTATGGGGTGTTACCGGCACCAAGAGGTTACATACTCATAGTTGTTGGATAACTATGGAATGACTTACCCATGAATTTCCAATTGGTTAATAACTAGATTAAATAGGAAATCTTAGTGCAACAATGTCATATGGTTCTCTTGACTTAAGAATATTGTGGAACTTCTATGTGAATACTATGGTTTTTTTATAGTTAAATCATGGCATTGAGATCATTAAGAGACTATAGTTGGGTTCGAGTAGGAGCATAGGAATATTAATAGAGAACTCGTCCCTTAGTTGTAGGAGGTTAGTATCACGGTCAACTGTAGTCAACTCAAAGTCTTCAACAAAGAGAACATGCGTAAATAATCATTCTGTAAAGGTACCGCTTAAATTGTAAACTAAATATTTTCGACGAATATCTATAAGCGATAACTTTAGCCAAATTGTCACAGTACTAGTTTTGGTTTCGTACGAACGTTAATATTTGAATTGTTCTATATTAACTAGTGATTGAATATACACTTGCTAATGGCATAATCGTATTTGTGAATTCTCTGAAATACCACACTATTTAATTAGTTTATAAAGTGGTATAATTTTTTAAATTAATTAATATTTAATAAATATTATTTATTAATATATTTTGATGTTTGTAGGTGCCATTAGCAATTGTTTGAGTGTATGTATAAAAGTTGTGTGTACATGTATCGATGTATATTTAAACAGGCTTTAAATATAATTAATTACTAAATGGGTTTTGAGAAATTTTTGGCCCGTAAAGGGTTCCAAAACATGGCTGGCCATAAGAGGGAGTAGGGGTTTGAATTTAGATATGAATCTGGATTTAAAATGCCAAAGGGAGAATGAGTAAAAAGTGTGAGATATTTTCTCCCTTTTCTCCCCATAAATACCGAACTAAGCCTCTTCATCTGTTGCTTAATTCCTCCGTTCCTTGGCCACATACACCATCTCCCAATCCACCATAGGCCAAGCTCCTCTAGCATAAATACATCAAACATAATACAAAATACTGGTACAATCGATAGTTGCATATTCGAGTGATTAATTCGAAGGAGTCTAGGAGTTTCACTAATCGAGGTGTGTTCAAAGTCTTCATCTTCAAAGGTAAACATTATAATTTTCATTTATAAGTTAGTTAATCATTATTATCACAGTTATATATATATATATATCTGTGTGTGTGTTATTGTCTCACCATAGTTATAATTATTTGAAACCATTTAAATAGTTAATTCATATGATCTATTATTTGATTTCAATAGTTTAAAATTAATATACATATATATATATATATATTTCTAATTTTGGCTATATATGTATTTTAATACATGAAATTATATTTTAAACATTTTACATATTTTTAGTAACTTTTAAATAATTATTTACTAACATTAAAACATAAAATCCATTAATACCATATTTAAAACCACATATATGTATATATATTAGTTTAAAATTTCTTTTGGCTATTTTATAATAAAAACCTTTTATGGATGAAAGATTTAATTTTATTTATAATACATATATATAATCATTAATTATACTATATGGATTTAATACTATTCTATATATTTATTTATTAAAAAAAACCTTTTGATTTGAGAACAAAAATTATTTCTTGCCAAAATGATTATACATACATACATTTATTTATTGATTTAAAAATAAAATAATGATTTCAGTTATATATATATATATATATTATAATATTAATACTTAATTATTCGAAGATATTCTAATTAGTTAATTTAGGTCAAGATGTGAATTTTAAGATATTATACCAAATCAACCTTAGATATTTTAACTTTAAATTTGAATTTAAAATTTTGATTTAGTCAAACTTAGATATTTTAACCGTAAATTTGAAATTTAAAATTTTACTTAGTCAAATCATGTTAGATATGTTAAGTCAAATTTTAATTTACTAATATAAACAATTTCAAGTTATTACACACACACACATACATATATATTTAATAATTTTGGGGCAATTAATATATATATATATATATATCTGTGTGTGTATAGCCAATATGTATATGGCTGATATAAATCTTAATATATACACTCATGTATATATTATCAATGCTATTATTTATTGCATTATCTTGTTCTATCCTATATTACCTTCTTATGTGTAATGGATGTATACACACACATATTATTTTTAATTAATATAGAATAATTAAATAAAATAAAATATGGTCTTATTAAACCAACTAGATTAGATTCAGAATTAATATTAGATTTCATAGACCCACTAAGATCCAATTATGATTTTTCATTGAAATTTACTCATTTCACCCACTTCCAACTAAACCAGACCCAATAAATCCTACAGTAGTTTAGACATCTAACCAGGGAAGTCAGATGGCTGACTTAGATTTCAAAGTTTAGTTTGGAAATCCAGGGATATGAAAACCCCTGACTTATACATGAATAATATGGGATGAAATCCCTTCAATTTAGACATTTAAATTTAAGATTCAGGCGTCTAAACGCCTATTACAATTGGGAATTGTTGGGTATATTTTGACCCTACCGGACCAAACATCCACCGTGTTCGACTCCCCACCGAATCAGTCTATGCCGAATCAACCTACACGCCGGTCCAAACTACACGACCGGACCAACTCCTCGCCGAATCAAACTACACGACCGGAACAACTCCCCACCGAATCAGTCTATACCGAATCAGCCTACACGCCGGTCCAAACTACACGACCGGACCAACTCCTCACCGAATCAACATTTTACCGAATCAAGGGATGCCGAACCAGGGTGTTCCAGGCCAGATTGTCTCAGCCCAGGCCCGCCAGCTGCTATATACCTCCAAGACCCCTACCCCCAGCTTCACTCTATAAATAGAGGGGCAGGGATACAACAATGGGGACAAGTTTTTGAGAGCTCAAGCACGGAAGGAACTTTCAAACAACTTTCTTTTACTTGTACCAAAGCTTTGTACTTGTAATCACAACAAAAGAAGAGAAATAACATATAAAGTGGACGTAGGCACATTCTGGCTGAACCACTATAAATCTGCGTGTCTTTTTACAGTTTAGCCCCTGTTTTTCATATATTTGCATAAATCACCCAAATCACTAAGAACAACATAAGATCTACTAAATCATACAACTTTGAGGTGTTTGTCCATTTTTTGTGCAAACATTTTTGGTGCTTTCACTGAGAAATTGAAGCTCGAAGCTCCAGCTTCATCCGCTTAACAAGTTTTCCTAACAGCTTCATCCGCCACTTGGAAAACATGCCTCCCAAACAGAGAAAAGATGTTAACAAAGGAAAAAACATCGCATCCAGTAGCCTTCCTGATCCAGCTATCGCAAATCAAGTAAATCCTCCTCCTCCAGCAACGGTAACAAATGGAGGACAGGCTAACCCCACCACTCCTGCCACAGAACAGCCTGCAGCAATTACTAGGGCAGATTTGGACAGAGTTGTTGTTGAAGTAACTAACCGCTTCACGTCCCAGCAGGAAGCCTTGGTGGACCATCTCATGTCACGCTTGAGGGACGCTGAAGAATCCAACCACAACACTGAATCATGGGGCGAGTCCCAATCTGGAGGATCTCAGAGACAGCAAAGATCTTCTTTCTTCGAAGGAGCTAACGGCAGGAGTAGCCGTGGTAGGAGCCGAGACCGAGCTCAGCCCGAAGTTAGGCCTGAGGAAACGTTTGGTGCCGAACCCAACGGGGAAGGTACCGGGCGGAGGTCAACTGCAGCTGAGCCTGTCATGCTGCCTAACCACAGAAACACCAGTGAACGGGGCCGAGCTGGAGTTCAGCCCGAAGTTGGACCCGAGGGAGTGCTTAGATCAGAACCCAACAGGGGAAGATCAAGGCAAGGGCCAACTGTAGCTGATCCAAGCATGCTCCCAGAAGATCAAAGGCGGCCACTGGAAAATATGAGGAATGATAGACGATACCATCCCTACAGGTTGTCTGGTCGGAATCAACCCCACAGGACGGAACCGAACTCATTTCTGTCCGCTCCAAATTCTGATGAAAGGATGGTACGCTTATTCAGAGAGTGTGTCCAACGGGAGCAAAGAGATCGAGGGATAGGCGCTAGGGTAACCAGCCCTTTCGCCCGCAATATCGAAATTGCTATCACCCCCCGAGAATGGAAGATGCCAACAATGGAACCTTACAAAGGAACCTCCGATCCCGTTGTACACTTACAGAGGTACACGCAGCATATGCTCATGAGTGGAGCAACAGAGGGAGTGCTGTGCAAATGCTTCCCGCTCTTCTTAGCAGATCTTGCTACCTCCTGGTTCTGTCATCTACCCCAAGGATCCATCAGCTCGTGGGAAATGTTGAAAGAAAAATTCGTCAGTCAGTTCCGCATTCATGTGGAGCAACCTAAGGACGCTTATTCCTTATCCAGCGTCAAACAGAAACCTGGAGAAAAGCTGCAGCAATACCTAACCAGATTCAACGCCGCAGCAGCCGCAGTTCAAGATGCCGATGAGAAGCTTATCCTAATGGCCCTCTGCAGTGGGGTGCATCCGGACACTAAATTTGCTAGGAGATTGACAAAAGAAAAACCAGCTACTTTACCCGATTTCTTCCATGAAGCCGGGAAATACATGAGGCTTGAGGATGCCGCCATTGAGGGGCAGTCAGGACAGCAAAGTAAGACGACCCATGGCAACGCCCCTGCTGTGGCAAGGGACGTTCGAAGAAATGATTCCAGAGACAATGCTGGGGGCAAGAAAGTAGAGAAACGCCTATATCGGCCAGGACCAAGATTCGACTCTTACACCCCTTTGAACGAGACCGTCGAAAACATCTTCCTTGCCACCCAAGGCGAAGTTAGATACAAACGCCCACCATACAAGAAGGAATCAGATAGCGCACAGAAATCTGGAAAATTCTGCCGCTTCCACGAATCCCACGGACATGATACCAACGAATGCCATCATCTCCGGGATCTGATTGAGGAACACATCAGAAGAAAGAAACTGGAGCGCTATGTAAAAAGTCAAGACAGGACTCCAGCTCCTGCCAATGAAAACCCAAGGCTACCCTCACCAGGGACCGGCAGAGGCGACCGCAACGCTAGCAGCTCTAGTCAAGAGAAGATAGTGGTCCATACCATCTCAGGAGGTCCACACATCGCAGACAGAAGCTGGAAAGAGATGGAAAGATATGGGAAGTCGCTCAGAGACAATAGAGACTGCGTCAATACGGTTATAGAAGAGCGCCACCCAAAGCGGAAAGAAAGTGATGACATCACATTCAGTAAACGCGACCTAGAAGGAAGACAGTACCCTCACATGGATCCCATGGTTATCTCTGCCCGACTCGGTCCCGCCGAAGTTTACCGAATCCTGGTAGACACTGGAAGCTCTGTGAATATCCTGTTCAAACACGCATTCGACAAAATGAGGTTGTCAATGAAGGACGTATCTCCCTGCGATAAACCGCTACACGGTTTCACTGGAGATGCGAAAATGCCCATCGGGCAGCTGGACCTCTTCGTTGAAATTGGAAGCCATCCCCGCTCCGTTGTAAGGAAACAGACGTTTGTGCTGATAGAAAACCATTCGGCCTACAACGCCTTCCTAGGAAGACCAGCCCTATCTGACTTCCAGATTGTCCTAGCCCCGTGGTGCCTGAAAATGAAATTTCCAACAGACAATGGGGTAGGGGAAGTGGAAGGAGACCAGGATATTGCACGAGACTGCTATGTAACCGAACTTCGCAACAACCACAGGAGAGATAAAGGGAAAGGTGTAGAGATTGCCCTCTGCACAAAAAGCCTTGAAGCATAGCAACTAAAGAAAGCCCCTCCTCTTCGATACACCAGCGACCCTTTCAATGAATTAGACCCTAGGGACAAAGAGGAGGAGGCCACCGCCGAGCCTGCAGAGGCTATGGAGCTTATATCTGTAGACAAGCACGACTCAAGTAGGCTACTGAAAATTGGGTCGCAGCTGAAAACTGAATTGAAGGAACAACTCGTTGATTTTCTCCGCCACAACTTGGATGTATTCGCTTGGTAACCGATCAACCACTAAGGCAGGTACTCCATCGTCCCGACACTTCCGGGCGACTACTTAAATGGTGTATTGAGCTGAGTCAATATGATATCACCTATCACCCTCGCACCGCCATCAAGGGACAAGCCATGGCTGATTTCATTGCAGAATTCACTACCAACGAGGATAAGGAGCAACTGGAAATAGCAGAAGATATCAAGTGGAATCTCTTTGTGGACGGTGCATCTAACGAACAAGGCTCGGGGGCAGGTGTGGTAATCATCACTCCCAGGGGAAATAAACTGCACTATGCTATAAGGTTGGAATTCACTGCCACCAACAACGATGCAGAATACGAAGCAGTAATAGCCGGATTAGAAATTGCTATCGAGATCGGAGCCAATTCTTTGTGTCTTCACAGCGATTCTCAGCTTATTGTTAATCAAATACTAGGGGAATTCCAAGCTAGAGAAGAACGACTCATAGCATATCTAAAGAAGACCAAGTTACTTCTCAGCCGATTAGACCACTACTTAGTCAAACACATCCCTCGGGAAGAGAACCAAGAGGCCGACGAATTGGCAAAGCAAGCAAGTATGAGAGACGTCGCCATCTTCGGGGCAGTAACTGTCTCAAAGCAAATGATCCCGAGTTTTGAACAAGTGAATCTGATAGCTGCAACCGAAGAAGCAACTTGGATAACTCCCATCCGAGACTACCTACAAGATGGCACACTACCCGACGGGCGTAACGAAGTCAAGAAAATCTTGAGGAAAGCGTCCCGCTACACAATACAAGGAGACATCCTCTATCGGCGTGGGTTCTCTAACCCATTATTAAGGTGTGTCGCCGGAAGGGAAGCCAAGGAAATCTTATCCAACATTCATCAAGGAAGCTGCGGAGATCACACCGGAGGGCAAACATTAGCAAAAAAGATACTCCGATACGGATATTTCTGGCCCACCTTAAGCAAGGACGCCTTAGATTTCGTCAAGAAGTGTGACAGATGCCAAAAGTTTGCTAAGGTCCCTCGGCTACCAACAACCGAGATTACCCAGATGACCAGCCCTTGGCCCTTTGCAGTATGGGGAATTGACTTAATCGGTGAACTGCCAATGGGTCGAGGCGGCGCCAAATATGCTATAGTAGCAGTCGACTATTTCACCAAATGGGTGGAAGCAGAACCTCTAAATAAAGTATCTTCAGCGAAAGTTATCAACTTCTTAATCAAAAATGTTCTGTGCAGGTACGGAGTCCCACTAAAAATCATATCAGACAATGGACTTCAGTTTGACAGCGAGGAATTCGCCAACTGGTGCCAAGAACACGGAATTCGCAAAAGCTTCTCATCCGTAGCATATCCCCAAGCAAACGGACAAGTCGAAGCAGTCAACAAAATTCTGAAAACTCTGATCAAAAAGAAGCTCGAAAAGTCAAAGGGCGCTTGGGTGGATGAACTCCCTACGGCACTATGGGCCTACCGCACATCTTTCAGAACATCAACAGGGCACACTCCTTTCTCTTTGGCATACGGATCGGAGGCTATGCTCCCAGTTGAAACCATTGTGCCTTCCCACTGTAGGATCCACTATAACCCAGAAGAAAACGAAGAGCTCCTCAACATGTCTTTGGATCTAGTCGAGGAGAGAAGGAATGATGCAGTCCTAAAAACAGCAGCCCACAAGCAAAAGGTGGCAGCACAATACAACTCCAAAGTCAAGCATCGTGCCTTACGAGAAGGGGATCTTGTCCTCAAGCGAATCTTCCCTCGCCCCGGAGCACTAGACCCAATCTGGGATGGACCATATGTAATTCATAAAGATCTCCACAACGGAGCCTATATTTTGTCAACAGTGGACGGGGAGGTGTTCCAGAGGGCATGGAACATCCAACACCTCCGTCGATACTTTTCTTAACTTGTATTGCCCATATGAAGTGAATTAACGAAGAGAATCAGTGGACGTAGGCATTTTTTCGTGCCGAACCACTTTAAAAAAGCCTTGTCTCTTTTTAACTTGTTCCTTTGTATCTTGGCTGCTTGTTAATTTTATCCTTTTCTGTTGAACAAAATCCTGAGCATATAGCATTTCTATTCAAAGCACTCCACAATGCAACTCCACGTGGACAAGCCCCAACAGGTACTATGCGAATCTATGCCCTCGCCAATGAGACACTTTTGCTCCAGCATCCCTCTGCTGCGGGTTAACTCATTGCTCGCGACGGCCCTTAAAGCCAACTGTAATGAGCCGATTATAAGCCACCGAGAAGGCCGACTATAGCCGAGGCAGCTCATTACGGCGTTAGGCTCGCCGGCGACTGTGAACCGATTATAAGCCCCAACATAAGGTGTGGCCAGCCAGGGGCAGTTCACAGTTGACGATCGGCACCCACGCTAGCCGGCCACAGTAAGTCGAATAATACCCATGAGTACGGGCCATAATGGCCCGGGTAGTTACTGTGCGCGATCTCGGCTCCGGTGTGTCTTAAGTGCGGCTGTGGTAAAAAAGAATTAACTCCCCGCGGAGGCGTAAGATGGGTGACAAATGTCTCCAAGACCCACAGCTAGGGAAAGTGACTACAAAACCCGTTTGCCACGAACTTAAGCACATCGAAGGCCTTCCGTGACTGGAAGTTTTACTATTTCACATATTTCAATTTTACTTAAAAAACTTTCCTCCTATCCTCTATAACAAACCATAAAGTACAGGATGCAGGGTAAGAGGTACCCGCCAATGGATGCAGAGATTCACAATCAGATGGCGGGGCAGTCAACTGCTCTCCATGCTTGGTCATATAAGATATTCGAAACTGCCATTTACAAACAGAACATGAAAAGCGGTATTTTCTTCCTTTATGTACAAATGCATGACTATAATTTGATTTTTCCACACCACACGCTAACATTGCAAGTCATGAGATTATGATTTAAAACCAGAATCTGACATCAAACACAATTTAATTACAAGAATACACATAGCTACATTTCTCATACGATATGTCGAAATAGCAACAAATATTCAAGAAATGACAAAATCAACTTGAGCTAAAAAATTACACGTCAAGAATAATGTTATTACAAGTAGCAAGAATTACAACTTGGAAGTTACCCTACTGTCTTAAGACTAACAGATACAACAATGCCAAGCCTACAAAAAGAATTTTTCAGGTTCAGTCATGGAGCTGGTTGCGTCGAAGTCTTGTCCTTGTTCTTTTGCCCGCCTGTCCGGTCATAAAAAGGGTTCATTAGTGATGAGTAACCAAGTTAACAGAAAGACTAGAAAGGAAGACTTACCAGTACTAGCTTCTTGACCATCCTGGTCGTCATCTTCTACCTGCACACCCGCCTCTTCAGAAGTAAGCAGCCGCATACCCTCCTTTACCGCCACTTTCTCCTCCTTGGTGAACTGGGCCGTGACCACATCCATACTGAAGACCGTTCCACCCTCTTTATCTGCATCAGCCTTAGCCTCCTCCAAAGCCCGAAGATATATCTTGGCCATGACTCTGGGATAATCATCCATCCAAGAGAGGTTACCCTGCTTCCAAGTCCGGAAATACATGTCCTGGAGCATGTCATCCATCATTCCTTCGTTCTCCTCAAACTCCCTCATCCGGGCATCGGAGGCCGACAACCTTTCCACGGCAGCATCTCTCTCCAGTCTGTATCTCGAGCAATCAGCTTGAAGGGACCTCCGCATCACCGCCATCTCTTCCCTCAACTTAGCTTGAGCAAGCTCGGCAGCCTCAAGCTTCTCGGACAATTCCTCCACCTGCTCGAGATCCGCTCTCCGAACCTCATCCACCGTGGTAATAGCCATATCAATCCGCTCTTTGCAAGCAGCTTCCATTTTCCGCAATTCGGCCCGACTAGCCTCTTCCATGGTTCTCCTTAATCGCCCAGTGGCAGCCTCATGCTGAGAAATCTGGATAGCCTGATCCGCAAGCTGCTTGGCCTGATCCGAGACCACCAATCGAAGTCGGATATTGGCGCTCCCTATCTCCTCTCCGGCCTTAACCAGCCGAGCGTGATGCCCCATCAGCTTCTTGGCCTCCTCCGCCACCCGATCAATGTTGGCCTTGGCCTCGTCTCCCATAGTGACTATACGAGTGGTGAGTAGATCGAGGTCTAAGGACTTGGCTTCGTCAAGTACTCGTACCATGGGGTTACGGGGGAGAAGGTGTTCACCAGTAACTTCGTCAAAATTAATATCCTGAGAACCCGGATCCAGATCAGGATGACCGGCAAATGGATTACGGGCCAGATCGGGACGGTCGATATGAACAACAGAAGGGTTTCCGGATGGGTGTGGAGAAGATACAAACTCGCTGCCCTCCTCAGTAATATCATGAATAGGCTGAGCCGGAGGCTGAGAACCGAGCGAAGTTTCGGATAAAGGATGACTCCTCTTCCTCTGCTGAATACCCTCTTCGATGACCCCAAGAAGAGGACGGTACCCGACTACATCCCCGGAGCGTTGGGCTGAGGGCTTCGGCTTAGCAGAAATTTTGGAAAGTTTATATTGCTCGAGCCTGTGTCGAAGGTCTGAAGCTTTGGGCGTCTTGCCTGCTCCTGATATAAAGAACAAGTGTCATAATCTTACATTACTATATGATTCAAGAAACGCGGTAGGTTACAAGTTAGAAAAGGAAAAGAAACACAGCTGTGGTTGTACAAACCCTGGGGAGGAGTGGGATACTGCAATAAGTCCCGGATTTCATTCCAGGACGGGAGCGGGTCATAAAATATTCCTAAGTCCCTATCATTAGTGAAGCATGCAGGGGTCAAGAGTTCACCTTGAGTTGTCAGAGCCACCTTGTCCGGAATAGTCGGAGAAGACTCACTTGCACCAGTCCCGGTTTTGTCCGCCTCCCCAGTCTTCTCTACCAAAGCCGGATCATCACCCAACCCCTCAAAAGCTTGACGGAGAGCATCATCCGTCCACTCTTGCATCTCGCCTACTTGCCCAGAAGACAGAGCCCTGGAACCATCACCACCCTGTCCATCACCACCCTGTCCATCGCCACCCTCGTCACCAAGACGCTCAACGTCACTTCCGCCCTCCGCCTCACCTCTTTCCTCCTCCGCATCTATCTCCCCCTGAGTAAGTGGACAATTGCTGGGGGAAGGACCGTCCGACCTCTTAAGCTTCTTACCTCCGACGGCTGGAGGTTTCGTAAATGGTTTTCTCTTTCCGCCCTCTGCCGCCTGAGCAGCCGCCCTCTCTTCCGCCGTTTCCCTCAACTTAAATACAGACTGCTGCGGAAGGATCAAGTTATATTCCAGAAGAATCGCATTTCTAATCAAGTAGGCAGATGATCTGTATTTCCCAAGAATGGCTTCTATCTCCGCCGCCATCTGAACCAGGCGGTCAGTCTCCACAACCGGAAAACCACCTGTCGCTAGCAAAAATGAGAAAGTATGAGAAGAAGCATCGCAATCGGAATAGGAATTATAAGTAAAAGCATCAACTTACATCCAGAGGTAAAGCGCCGGATGGAGACGGAATCATCCCTAACAAAGAACCACTCTTTCTTGAACATGCTGAATTTAGAGTACAGGTCCAAGACCGGCTTGAAGGTCACAGCAGACTCCAAGCTAACATATGGGGACCCCTTCTTATAGCCCCTTAAATTATACAAGTACCGGATCTCCCGGTTGGAGGGGGCGCGACCATACTTCCTCCGAAAAATAACAAAGAGACTTACCAATATGGCATAAGAGTTGGGGTGAAGCTGGAACGGGGCCACCTTCAGGTACGTGATGAAGCTGACTACCCAAGCATTGAGTGGCGGGATAGCACCACACATGCAATGGTACCTACTATAAGCAAAGTATCCTTCGGGAGGACTGTATGGCATGACTCCTGGGCCCGGCAGCAGCATGAGGGCTCTATCGATCCCAAAGGAACGAGATATAACATCGAGTTGCTCCTCTTTGAGAGAGCTAGGAAAGCAGTCAGGAGGGGAGTCCAGCAACTCTTGGGGACCATATCCATCCACTAATGACCTTGGGGCAGGCCCATGACGCTCCGATCCTGATTGAGCTGGGGGCACGGCCGAGGACTCTCCTTCACCCCCGGATCTCCTCTTATCTGATCGAGTTTCGACTTTTCGAGACATTTATCTGCAAAAATGGAAAAATATATCGTTAGAATATACAAGCAGTATAATTTGGAATTTCACTGGAAGTTCGAAGTATAAAACACATGTTCACTCGGTACAAGTTCATTCGGGAAACAGATGCACAGTTCATTCGGTAATCTCGGGTTACCCGAGTTCATCCGGCTATTCACGAATGGGATTTCATTCGGCACTCGGTATCCATGAGTCGATTCGGTAAAAACTCATTCGGTGTTCTCATTACGAAGTCTCATTCGGCAGAAAAAATCTCACCTGGTTCGGCTAAGTTGCTTGGTCCGGCTAAATTGCTTGGTTTGGCAAACGCTCGAGATTGATTCGGATACACTTTGATTCGGCAAGAGACAACGGAATGGTTCGGTAGATGGAAAAACGAAGGCCCTAACCATCTACTTATAGACAAAAGCGGGCTACCGGACCAGATGAAAACGGGGAATTAGGATGGTCAAAAACAAAGCAGGATACGTGCATGCACCTACCCTACTTTGGGGGCAAGTGTTGGGTATATTTTGACCCTACCGGACCAAACATCCACCGTGTTCGACTCCCCACCGAATCAGTCTATGCCGAATCAACCTACACGCCGGTCCAAACTACACGACCGGACCAACTCCTCGCCGAATCAAACTACACGACCGGAACAACTCCCCACCGAATCAGTCTATACCGAATCAGCCTACACGCCGGTCCAAACTACACGACCGGACCAACTCCTCACCGAATCAACATTTTACCGAATCAAGGGATGCCGAACCAGGGTGTTCCAGGCCAGATTGTCTCAGCCCAGGCCCGCCAGCTGCTATATACCTCCAAGACCCCTACCCCCAGCTTCACTCTATAAATAGAGGGGCAGGGATACAACAATGGGGACAAGTTTTTGAGAGCTCAAGCACGGAAGGAACTTTCAAACAACTTTCTTTTACTTGTACCAAAGCTTTGTACTTGTAATCACAACAAAAGAAGAGAAATAACATATAAAGTGGACGTAGGCACATTCTGGCTGAACCACTATAAATCTGCGTGTCTTTTTACAGTTTAGCCCCTGTTTTTCATATATTTGCATAAATCACCCAAATCACTAAGAACAACATAAGATCTACTAAATCATACAACTTTGAGGTGTTTGTCCATTTTTTGTGCAAACAGGAATGAACCTGAATAAGAGAATTTCCATTTAGGGAAATTCTTCAAGCCTTTTCCCATTCATTTTTCTTTCTCCCATATTTATTGTTCGGCTTTGTGTCACTGAGACACTCCATACCAACATTTCTCGATATGGATTCACACCCATGTTTTAAGTCATTCGGCATTCGAATGAGCATAGTTTCATATTCGATGAACGAATTTAAGGTAGTGAACTGTTTCTACTACCATTTGAGTTTAATTACTCAACCATCACTCGAAACCTCTACATTCATTCAAAAATTCATTTACCAATGTCATGAATCTTCCCCTGGTCATTCTATATACTTCAAACCAACAACAATTCAAATCTAACATATCAACATTCAATATTAGGATTTTAGCAGATTAATTTTATGTAATAACCCGTTGTCAGGTTGCAATTAATTATGAATAAATAATAATAATTTAAATAATTAGGTCAGATTAAAATGATAATTAGTGGAATTAATTAATAATTTGAATGATTTCTAGGTGAACTAAATTGATATAGTTAAAGAATTGAATTTTAATTTGTATTAGGTGTTAATAAATTTGAATATTTTTCTGATACTAAAAATAATTTTAAGAGTTTGGAAATGTAAATAAGTAAAATAATTAATTATAATTCTGATAATGGGTATATATATGAAAAGATGTATATTGTTTGTGTTTGTGAAATTTAGTTACTTAGAGGAGAATTGGAATTTATATTCAAAAGTAATTTAAATAGAAAAGAAAATGTATTCAAAGGTAAAAGAGAATATAAATAATAAGTAAAATTTAGAATAAATTACCATTACAACCTAATTATCTTAAATAAACCATCATATTTTATAACTCTGGAGTTTCCTAATTTCTACAGGTTTCGCTTGCATCTATAAATATGAGTATGCTGTAAACTAAAAATATGAATGAATCTTGTTCTTCTGTATAGCCAAAACCCTACCTCTTCTAACTTTAAAAATCCCAAAAAAAATTGAAATAAATTGCTAAAAATTATCAAGCTTAAATAAAAGCTTCCTGACATGCTTTTACACCATCTAGCAATAAGAAAGCTTAGTTTAATCTATTGATTTGAGCACTTGGATTTTACAGTAAGTGCAAATTCAAGGAGAAGAAGGAGCTAAAGCGTCTAGTTGGAGTTAATCCTTTTAGGTGAGTATTTTCTCACTTCTATGCCTAATTAAGTTGCGATTTGCTTTCAACTCTGTGAATTAGCAGAGCAATCACCATATTTTGGTTCTAGGTAGTAAAGTTTTCTTTATTATTATTCATGCTTGAATCAAATCAGTTGTTTGGATGCATGAGTATTTGAGAAATGATAGTGTGTTTAAATCAGTATTGTGTATATTGCATAGAACATGTGAAATCTTTCGAACCAGGCCTGAACTTCATCATCGTTCACATGAGACAACACTTATCTTCAGCAAGAGAAGTCGACATGTGACCATGGCCGGTCGACCTTAACCGATCGACCGATGGTGTTTGGCCGGTCGAACTATGACTTGGTGCTGCAGCTGTTTATATATAAAAAATTCATAAAAATCATATAAAATACATATAAAGTAATATAAGAATAATATATATATATATATTATGTATTACAAATTTATGCTTTAAAATACTATATACACATATATAATATAAACTTATGTGTGTGTGTATATAACAATTAATTAATGTTGTATATGTAATATAGATAAATATCCTAATCAAATAGTTTTATTAATAAATCGAATATAAAATAAGTTCAACAAAATTATTAAGTGGGAATGTTAATTTAGTTTAAAAGAGAAATTTACATATATTTCTATAAGAATAATTTTATTAAATAATTAAACAAGAAGAATGTTGAAGTTATTAAATTAAATATTAAAAGAAATTAGTATAAAATAACCAAAGTAAGATATAGTTTCTTCTTCAAATTATCATATATATTACAAATGACATGTTATTATGGTGATGTTCTGTGCTATGAGAAATATGTTATAAACTGAGTTATAATGCCGTTTGGGATGGGGCATTCGGTAATATTTCTCCGGTTATACATAGATGTGATGGATGTGTGTGTACTTTATGAGCATCGAGTAAACGATTGAGCATCACTCAGTGGTATGTGATGCTGTAGTGATATTTATTTGGTTATTCCATGCAAGTAGATAACCCTCTAGTGACGGGTTAGTGATATAGTGTTGAGATATATATGAGGGACTCATAGTGATACGTTAAGCTCCGTGATAGTACTTATGAATTTGGCTCCTTGCCTAATATATAAATACTATATGTCGTCTATCACTATGTTCTCCTGTTATTTTGTGTTGGAGAGGACCAGATTAGGCTACATCTATCCTAAAGACTTGATCGTGGGTTCGCATCCCACATCTGTGACACCATTTTATTATCTCGCTTAGTGCTTAGCTTTGTGCAATTTCCCATGTGTCACTTAGGCCAACAGCCTGTTACCTGTACGGGCAAGTGTAGTGTCATGACTTAGACTTCGCGCTGACGAGTATCGGTGGATACGTGTCACAATGAGTTAACTGAAGGCTATAGAATCTCCATGACTTTGGAGCTAGCGCTGTTCCATCAGTCTCCCGTTCGGTTCTTATGGAGTGTAGATAGGCATATACTATTTATACCCTCATTCGTACTTGGTTATGAGTTAGAGACTCACACACTACAGATATTGACTCTACTTGGGACTTAGTGTTTGTCGTACAGTCATCACCCGTCACTAGTTGTTATGTGCTATGAACATCCAGATAGACATAGGTTCTTAGGATATGACATGAGATATGATAAGTTAGAATTTAAAAGATGGTAAAATGTCACTTAAAGTTAAGGAAAGAAAAGGTTTTGATATCTTAGTAGGTCTCATTTTTTTGATTTCAATGTTATATATCGTATAGACAAAGACTAACCAGTGTGTTTTATAATACTCGGGTCAGGACCCTAAGATGTGGTAGGTATAGGTACACGTTAGAATCTTCAGCGTATGGATTTTGGAGGCCAGTAGTAGCATTACGATGATACATTTCCCTATGGTATTTTATAGTCTTGTTGTAGCATATGTATATCTACTATGTTGTGATATGATGTATGTATAATGTGGGTGTGAGACTATCATTTTGTACCCACTTGACTCTGTACCTGATATGTATTGTATATATTTATGTATTATATTTTATCTTCTGCGTTTTGACTCTATGAGCTCTATTTATATTCTATGATTGTGTATTGTTCAGTCCTGGATACACATGTGTTTGTTGCTTTGTATTGAGATTGTGTAAATTTATAGTAAGTTTATTGTGTTTTGAAAATAGTGTCGGTACTAATTCAAAGTAATATTCATGCATGTACCCCATCTAGCCTCATTCTCTATACTATTTGACAATATTACTTAGTAATACCCTTGAATAGTATGGGTATAGAGGTGGGGTGTTTCAATTTGGTATCAGAGCAGATCAAGACAATACATGTCACTAAGAGACATGAGTCATTGGCCTAGAAAGATGTTAGGAGTCCATTTTCCCTAGGTACTGGGTAAACATTGTTGGGTGTATAGGATGATTACAGGGAGTAGTCATCTAGGTGTGTATTTGTTATTTGTATATTTTGATAAATAAGTATTGTTTGTTATACTTAATTTGTATCTCACTTCTTTGTAGTAGTGAGAATGGCTGGACCACGCTCTGGACGTGTTGACCTCGGTCAATCAAGTGGAACTGGGGAAGTATTTATGACAACAAAGCGGTTGATGGAGTAGGTCAGAAACATCCTGAGGTCAAGTGCTTCTATGACTCCTAATCCTCCCACACCTCATTTTGAATTTTTTAGGCTATGCAAAGATTATGCTAACCTTGGTGGTATAGTTTTTAAAGGAACTAAAGGAGTGATTGGTGTCTAGGCTTGGTTAAAGACGTGCGAACGTATATTTACAAGGATGGGTGTGACAAATCAACAGAAAGTTCAGATCGCTTCGATCCAGTAGCAAGAGAGAACATTAGACTGGTACGAGTTGCTTGTTGTAGAGTAGGATGAAGCTGAGATAACCTGGGATCAATTTAAGTTTTGATTTGAGCAGAAGTTCCAACCCAAGGCAGAGGAAGCTGCAACGGTTCGTAAATTCATTAATTTGAAGCAAGCTCGCATGTTTGTTTCGGAATATGTTGCTACTTTTGAGTCCTTGTCCAAGTATGGCATTGATATGATAGTACACCCTTGAAGAAAAACCAGAAGTTTGTTTATGGCCTAAACAGAGCTTTGAGGAAAGCACTACTTCCACAATAGGATGGTACCTTTGAGAAGCTAGTTGATATAACACTTAGACTCGAGGAAGAAGAACATGAAAGTGGAGAGGAGGAACCTAAGAAGAAATCTAGCTTTGGATAGAAGCGGAAGTTCCTATTCACGAAACAAAGGCCTAAGTTCTTTGGCAAGAAGCCAGCTTAGGGAATAGCAGCTGGAGTAGGTGTTAAGACGCATCCTATGGAGCATCGAGCATGCTACAATTGTGGAGGAAAAGGGCATTATATTAGAGAATGTACCAATCCACGGTTTTCTCAGATCTGGTGCAATATATGTAAAGAAATAGGTTATTATGAAACTATGCATCCAAAGAACTAGTAAGTTGAATGTCCCTAGAACTATTAGTGATCGGTCTCAGGCGAAGAGGAAGGTACATGCTATTCTGGAAGGTATGATTTTATTTAGGGGTTTACCTATTACAATTCTATCTGATTTGGGTGCATCTCATTCTTTTATCTCTAAGGAATTGGTTGATAAGTTTAATTTGGATGTCTATACTTAGTCACATCTTTAAGGATTGCTAATCCTATCGAGGGATATGCAACTCTTGTAATGATGTGCAAGAATGTCGAATTAGCATTTTGTGACTTGCACATATTCAAATATTTTAGGGTTCAGCATCATCCTTGGTATGGATTGGTTGAGTCGTTATGAGGCACATTTGTTATGTTCTTAAAGAATTGTAATACCTAGCCATTCAGAATCAATTGATCGAGTTAGTTTCACTCTTGGAGATATTTGTGAGAATTCTAATGGATCTTTATGTGCTTTAGAAGTTCGGGATGAAGATGAAATAGCTCAAATTCTAGTAGTGAGGGAGTATCCAGATATTTTCCAACCTATTACTGATCTTCCTCCTAAACAAGCGATTGAGTTTAGAATTGGCTTAGTTCCTGGCGCTCAACCTGTTAGTCGTCCTCTAACACGAATGTCGGCAAAGGAGAATAAAGAACTTAATAAGAAATTGTCGGAACTGGAGTCTAAGCATTTTATTAGGTCTAGTAGTTCTTCCTAGGGTGTAGCTGTTGTGTTTGTAAAGAAAGCAGATGGATTACCCAGACTGCGTGTAGACTATTGGAAGTTGAATGAGCTGGCGATCAAGAATAAGTATCCTTTACCCTGGATTGATGATATGTTTGATCAACTTAGCAGAGCCAAGATCTTTTCACGACTTGATTTAGCAATACGTTTTCATCAACTCTGCATTGCATAAGATGACATTGCTCTCACAACATTTCTTACTAGATATGGGTCTTACGAATGGCTGGTAATGCCATTTGGATGAACGAATGCTACTGCATACTTCGTTGACTTGGTGAATCAAGTCTTTAGAGAGTATCTCGATAAGTTCATCCTTGTATTCGTTGATGATATTTTATTATATTCTAAGACTGAGGAAGAATATGAATAGCATCTCAAGACTGTATTGGAACATTGAGGCAGAATAAGCTGAAAGCCAAGTTTTCTAAATGCTACATTTGGCAGAAACAAGTTAAGTTCTTGGGCCACGTTGTTTAAGAAGCTGGAACATTAGTAGACCCGGACAAGATTAAAGCTATAAAGAACTGGATGTGGCCTGAGACGGTTTCTATGATAAGGAGTTTTTTGGGATTGGCCGGTTATTATTGACGATTTATTTTCGAAGATTGCTCAACCTTTGACAAACCTTACACGGAAATGTGTTAAATTTCAATGGACATCCAGGTGTGAAGAAGCATATCCAAAGTGGAAGGAGTTACTTACCAATGCACCTATGCTGATTATTCCAAAGAGTAATCAGGACCTAGATGTTAATACAAATGCTTGCGGGTCTAGATTGGGTGTCGTGCTTATGTAGAAGGGTAGAGTTGTGGCATACACATTAAGGCAATTAAGACCTAACAAGACTCGATATGCTACTCATGATCTGGAATTGGCTGCTATAGTCTTCGCACTCAAGATATGGCGACATCATATACTTGGAGAATAGTTTGTATTGTATAAAGACCACAAATCTCTGAAGTATTTTTTTGCACAAAAGGATCTTAATATGAGACAATAGCGGTGGCTGGAATTCTGACAGCATATGATTTTGATATCCAATATACTCCTGGGAAGGGAAATCGCGTAGTTGATGCTTTAAGCAGGAAGCATCAGTTAGTGGTTTCGATGATGATTGCAGAATTGAAAGATCTTGAGACACTTCTGTGTGGAGATTCAAGCTAAAGGTTCGATGGAGTATTCTGGCGTAAGGTTGGCAAGTCTTGTGGCTAGACCATCTTTGATGGATCGAATTGCTAAAGCCCAAACGAAAGATCAAGACACTTTAGAATTAATCCAAAGGTTGGAAAGGGGTAAAGAAGGAGAAGACTAGAATAAGTATTCTCTTGATTTGCACGGATGTTTACGTAAGAAGAATTCACTAGTAGTTTCTGATGGTGATGGACTTTATAGAGAAATAATGGATGATTGTCATTGATCGCGTTGGCCATTCATTCAAATGGAAGTAAAATGTATATGGATATTAAATGTCTATATTATTGGGCTGGAATGAAGCGTGATATTGGAGATTATGTGAAGAAATGTATTACTTGTCAGCTGGTTAAAGCTTAGCATTAGAGACTAAGTGGGTTACTTCAGCCATTGGAGGTTCTTCAATGGAAGTAGGACCATGTATGAATATACTCAGTATTTAGTGTTAATGCTTTTTTTATATAAGTCCCTATCAAACCTTATTAATCATTTACATGTGTCTATGGATTTTATTGATGTATTACCTCGTTCTCGAAGTGGTTGTGATGGTATATGGGTAATGGTCGATCATTTAACTAAATCAGCTTATTTTATACCTTTGAAGTCGACTAGATCCACACCATAATTAGTGAAATTATATATGAAAGACGTGGTTAGACTTTATGGAGTATTGAGTTCTATCGTTTGCGATCGTGATCCATTATTTACTAGTAGATTTTGGAGAGGCCTTTAAGTAGCTTTGGGAACAAAGCTGAATTTTAGTATGGCTTATCATCCTCAAACAAATGGTCAAACAGAGTAAGTGAATAAGATTCTTGAAGACTTAGTTCGAACATGTGTACTTAACTTTGGTGGTAATTGGGAATAACACCTATGTTTAGTTGAGTTTGCTTATAACAATAGTTATCGGTCAAGTATTGGAATGGCTCTATTTGAAGCTCTATACGGAAAGCTATGTCGATTGCCTTCTTGTTGGCTGGATGTCGGAGATAAAAAAAATTTGGGACCTGATTCGATCAAAGAAGCCTCAGAGAAGATTAAAACGATTAAGCGGAGAATTAAAGAAACTCAGGATCATCAAAAATCTTATGCTGATCGAAGAAGGAAGGAGTTAACATTTGAAGTTGGAGATCTCACGTACATGAAGATATCATCTCTTAAAGGAGTTATGTGGTTTAGCAAATCTGGGAAACTAGCACCACGTTATATTGGTCCATTTCCAATTACTGGACGTGTGGGAAGGGTTGCTTATCGAGTAGTGGTTCCAGATCAATTTGCTGTAATACATAATGTTTTCCATGTATCTCAGTTTAGGAAGTGTTTGCAAGCTACTGAGATCGTTTTAGAGCCAAGAGAGATACAAGGACTCGAGATCTCTCTAGACTTAACTTATGTGCGACATCCTATTCATATAATTGATTCAGAAGTTCGACAGGTCAGGAGTAAAAGAGTTAGCCTACTAAATGTGCAGTGGTAAGATAATCCATTCAATTGTACTTGGGAAACTTACGAGCATATGAAGTAGGCTTATCCTGAATTTTCTAATTAAGCACATGAGTCAGGTATGTATTTAGATCATTGTTTTATAATAAATGATGTAGATAAGTCAGTATTGGTTCTTTTGTTATTGATTTTACTATAAAGAATTGCGAGGACACAATTTTCTTAACGTGAAAGTCTTTAAAAACTCGGTGAATAAAACCGGTTTAAATCATGGCAGAGCCATCCCTTTCCCTACCCCATACCTCGTCACTTCCAACTGTTCCTTCCCTATCATCGAGCCCCCCACCAATCCCACCCGTCTCTGTCCTCCATCGTCCACCCCCCCACTCCTCCTGATACACCTCCATCTTTCTTCGTCCCTCCGCCAACTACCTTTTCTCCTTCTGCTTCGGTTGATGCTTCACCTCCATCTCAGGTCTATTTCTCTCCTTCCCATCATCAACCAGTATGGACTTCCCTCTTCAAGAGTAAACTGCGTAATGAGGGGAAGTACATACCGGTTGATTTGTCTCCCTCTTACAATGGAGATGCCTTGCTTCACTCATATGCAGTATTGGAGGCTAGCTCTCTGGTTTGGAAGGACTGCCTGGTAGGCTTCTTTTTAGACTCCCCTCTGTCCTACACAGCAGCCATCCAACGTCTTAAAACTAGTTGGAAGCTTAAGGGTGCTATTAAAGTTAGATCAGATGGAGTAATTTTTATGTTTCATCTCTCATGTATTGAAGATAGAAACCGTATTCTCCAAGGAGACCCTATTATTTTGAAAAATAAGCTCTTTATTGTTAAACCATATGACCCTGCTGTTAGCAATGTATGTGGTGTAGTATCATCTGTTCCAGTTTGGGTTCAATTCCACAACATCCCCATTTTTGGATGGTCACCCCTTGGGATTAATTGGTTGGCTTGTAGACTAGGTAAACCCCTCTATCTAGATGAAATGACAGAAAAATTAGAGAGATTGGAATATGCCAAGTGTTTAATAGAAGTTAAACCAGACAAAGAACTTATTGAAGACTTCTCTTTTCAACTTGTAGAAGGTGGAACTTAGAAGATAATTATGAAATACTTATGGAGACCGGACATCTGCTGCTCTTGCAAAGACTTTGGACACTCTACAGATAACCATGATAAAGTAGATGTGAAGACTAATCAGATGAATCCTCAGTGAGAAGTTCTTTAAAGGTAGCAAAGGGTAGTGTGATTGAGAAAGCACCAAAAGAAGTAATGAGAGTTAAGAAAATTCGGAAATGGAAAATAGTTAATAGAGGAAGGAAAACGAACTTCACATCAAGAGCTATAGTCCATGCTAAAAGACTTAGAGAAACAGATACTAAAAGGGGTGGTGAGAAGCTCAAATGTGAAAAGATAATGCTTGGAGATCAAGTTAACGTAATAATGAACAAAGATGTTGATGTTGTTTTAGATGATTCTGTTATGGAACAACTAGGAAACCAGATTGAGGAAAGTGGAATTGATAATTGTCAAAAAGATAAAAATGGAAAACAAAAATGTAGGCCTTTTGAAGTTAAAGAAAGTGGAAATGAAACTAATGATGTATATTCTTCTAAGTATTTGGATGCTCAAAGTGATATTATACAAAACATGAATCCATTCAACACCCTCCTTAACATACATGAAAATGATGGTGATGTGCTTGCTTTCAATGAGCCTTCTGTACCAACCCTTGAAAATAATCATAATTCTAAGTATCTGAGAAATAAGTGTGATCCTGATGTTTCTCAAAGCAAGTAACATGAAGCTTCCGAGTCAAAAAAAACCCGAAGTAAAAGTGATGTCCAACTTGACTCGAAGCACGGCTCAGAAAACTTTAGAGAATGTCAAAGATAAACTCGGAGCAGACATTGAACAAAACCAAGGCAAATGTATAACAACAGAGTCAAGCTATCATAGAGAACTGCTGGTAAACATAGCCACTTCCAGTAGTCCCCAAAATAATAACACTTCACCCAACCCCTCTGCTATTATAGATTCAAGTTCTACTTCTCAAATTTACGTAGAACCTCATATTGCTGATTCCATGCACATTCACAGTCCTCTGTGCACTCTCCCCCTCATTTCAGCTAACCGATCCAATTCTTAACCTAATTGCCCCATCCTTTCTTCTGCTTCTACCATTTCTTCATCACCCAATGAGCATGATCCTTCTTCTGCAATCCCTGACACCATGCATGTTAAGCCTTCGACCCAATATACACCTCAACCAGATCTAAACCTCCCATACTCTCACCTCATTCCTTCTGGTGCTTGGAAACCCAATCCAAATCCACCCTCCCTCTCATCCTTGTCTGCTCTAACAAACTCCACCTCTAACACCATGCCTGAAGTTAAAATCTCTGATGTGACAGAAATTTCTTGCACCACCACCACGAATAACAAAGCAAGTAGCTCTAAAATCACATAATATTCTATTACATTCTCTGATTCTCCACTATCATCATCTGTTCCTGGTTATAATGAACTCCCCAACACCCTAACGAGGCATATGAAAAAAGAGCTTCTCAATGCAACCAAGTTTAATCAATGATAGAAAAATAGGGTTCTGGAACATTAGAGGAGCACATAGTTGAATCAAGTTAGACTAGTGCAAACTTCTCATTCAACAACACAATCTATGAGTCTTATCTATACTTGAAACCAAGCTTAGCCTACAACTTACTATTCAAGCTGCAAAGTATATTAAGCCTAGCTGGAAGTTGATACACAACCATGAACAAGTTACTTATGGGAGGATATGATGCTTTTTAACCCTGACATTTATGCCTCACCCCCATTGATTTTTCTAAACAAATGATCCACTGTCATGCCCTCTTTAAAAACTGCTCTTTCTCTATATATATTACCTTTGTTTATGCTGCAAGCTCTGCTAATGTTAGATCCACCCTCTGGCAATATATACCATGCCTTCGTCAAGAGACTCATCCTTGGTTGATAGGCGGCGACTTCAACTATTCTTTACGAATTTCTGACAGAGCTGGAGGCAACACTTTGTCTCTTAATGAAATTAAGCCTTTAAACTTGGCCATACAACAGTCCAACCTTCTTCAAATCAAAACAACAGGAGCTTCTTACTCATGGAACAATAAGCGTAGGGAAGGTTGTAGACCCTTCTCAAAAATCGATTTTGCCTTCTGCAACCAAATATCTTTATACAAGTGGCCTACCATGTTCAACCACCTTCTATGTCCCACGCTTTACGACCATTCACCTCAAATCCTTAGCCTGGATGACTCTGCCATGAAAAGAAAACTAAATTTTAATTTTTTCAACACTTGGATCCATGAACCTGATTTTCTTCAAATTATTGAATCGGTTTGGACTAAACCTAATTATGGTAACCCTATGTTTGTCTTGCAGAAAAAACTAAGAGAAGTTAAAGAGGTTCTGAAGAAGTGGTCTACGAAAAAATACGGTGATGGTATGAAATAATCTGACAAATTTAGGGATCAACTTCAAAAGATTCAAGAAAGAATGCAAAACAATGTAGCAAATGACTCCCTGGCTAGACAGGAAACTGAATTAAACAAACTATACTATGCTGGCCTTGATAAAGAAAATGATATGCTAAAACAAAATGCAAGGCTCAGATGTAAAAATAATGGTGACCGTAATTCTGCTTTCTTCCATGCAACCTTAAAAGCAAGACAGACTCATGAAAATCTTATAACCATTTCTGATGAAAATTGTTCTCTTCATCAAGGCTCTGAAAATGTTGCTAATGCCTTCATTACCTACTTTTCTAATCTGTTTGGCAATATTGAAAATGACATCGCTGATATTGATGCTATCGACCCGCTACTCCTACCTACTCTGTGCCAAGATGATATCAAGTATCTTAGTGAAGAAGTTATTGATTACGAGATTAAACAAGCAATGTTTTCTCTGAATAAGGAATTGAGTGGCGGTCCTGATGGTTTTAATTCTTACTTCTTCATTTCCTGCTGGCCTATTACTCAGAATGATTTTATAAAAGCTATTAAGAACTTCTTTAAAAAGGGTGTTATGCCAAACTCTTTCAATACTACATACATTGCTTTAATTCCTAAAACCAAAAATGCTGACAATGTCAATTCCTTCAGACCTATTTCTTGCTGCAACACAATTTACAAGGACATAATCAAAGTCATATCAACTCGCATGAAAACTGTTCTTCCAAATATATTCTCTCAAAATCAGGCAGCCTTTCTTCTAGGCAGAGATATCCTTAACAATGTTCTAGTTTCTCGTGAGCTCCTTCACGGATATTCGAATGCTAATGCTTCTCCTAGATGCTTACTGAAAATTGATATAGGTAAAGCT
The DNA here is from genome assembly GCA_030737815.1 of Allium fistulosum. Taxonomy (NCBI): domain Eukaryota; kingdom Viridiplantae; phylum Streptophyta; class Magnoliopsida; order Asparagales; family Amaryllidaceae; genus Allium; species Allium fistulosum. The sequence goes on along the minus strand of JASFAW010000015.1, from coordinate 12,449,708 downwards.
TTTGACACTCTCCACTGGGATGCTATAGTTCGTATAATGAGTTACATGAACTTCCCCAAACATTTCATTACATGGATCTACTCTTGCATATCAACAGTTAACTTCTCTATCAAAATCAATGGCTCCAACATTGGTTCTTTCGATAGCAAACGTGGGATCAAACAAGGTGACCCCATGTCTGCCTACATCTTTATTTTATTGATGGAACTTCTCACCAGAATTCTAGAGGACCTTGTCAATAAAAAGTTGTACCAATTTCACCCCCGATGCAAGGATCCCTAGATAACTTCTCTAATGTTTGCAGATGATCTTGTCATTTTTTTCAAACCTACTCATGAAACCATTACTGCCATTCTGGAAGGCCTGAATCTTTTTTACAATATTACTGGTCTTAAGATCAATATGGATAAATCAGACATCATGATGGCAGGGCTTGACTGCCGGCAAAAGGAAGCTATCTTCATCTCTACTAGCCTCAGACCATCAAAGAACACTGTCTCCTACCTTGGAGTCCCTCTTGCAACCTCTCGAATCACTACTAGTCGGTGTTTGCCTTTGTATGAAAGGATCAAGGCTCGTCTTGAATGTTGGTCTAATAGACTTCAAAGTCAAGCAGGAAGGATTACTTTAATTAAGTTTGTTATATTTTCAATGGCTGTTTACTGGGCTAGGTCTTTTATTTTACTACAGAAACTCATTTCGATGATTAAAAGTGCAATGATGAAGTTCATCTGGAAAGGGAGTACTCAAGGCCATTATATGGCTCCTATATCATTCAAACAACTTGAAAAACCAATGAACAAAGGTGGTCTGGGCATTCATAATCTGACTCTATGGAACAAAGCTTCTTTCACCAAATATATTGATAACTTCTTGAATAATAAGGAGAATATTTGGGTTAAATGGTCTTACACTTATATAACTAAAGGTTAGAATTTCTGGAATTTAATTCCCCCTCAGAATATCAGTTGGACATGGCGTAATATATTCAAAATAAGAAATCTGGTTCTGCCTCTTGTGAAGTCTTTACTTTCTTCTCAAAACAAAGTTTACTTCTAGGATGATCCTTGGACCTCTGAAGGTTGTATTCTGAACAGGCTGGTTCCTCATCAAGAACGAACTCAATCTGGCATTGGAGATAATGCTCTTGTAAACTATTTTATTAACAATGGTATCCTCAACCTTCCTCACACCTCGAACCAAAAGCTTAAGTGTCACTGGAACTCCTTAAAAAATTTGGTTTTCGATTCGACAACTGATGCTAATATAACATGGGGTCATAATAAAGCAAAATATAGCAATAAGATTGTCTACAACTACATGTCTGGTGCTCACAATCTCATTGGTAGCAAATGGTCCTCTACTGTTTGGAGAAGAGCGAGCTCGGCAAAAGAAAATCTGCTGTTATGGAAGGTTTTAAACAATGCTTTATTTACTAGAGTGAAACTTGTAAGCAGAGATATAAATATGATCTTCCTGAAACCATTAAACACATATACTTTGACTGTTCCATCACTCGGGATCTCTGGCACAAGTTAATCGATGAAGTTGATGTTCGTCTTGGTGGTATGAGTGGCCTTGATGAGTGGGAGAAGCTTTAGAGGGTGATGGCTTTCAAAGACGAGAGAGCTAAAAGATATGGTGTTATATTCAAAAAATTTATCAAGCTAATATGGTTAGAGCGAAATGCTAGAATGTTCAATCCAGGAAAGGGTATGAATGATAATCAACTTTATGACTACATCTTATTTGAGGTGAGGAAGGTTTTAAGGGATGCTAATATCCCTTATGACCCTGGGGATTGAGCTTGCTTTCTGTGAGACTGCTCTCTTTAAATGTCTTGCATCCTTTATCTATGTGTTTCGAGGTGGTTGTGTCTTTTTTTCCTTTTTTCACATGTTTCTTCTCTGTTTGATCTTCCATCCCATATTTCTTGCTGTGTCTACTATGTAATGCGTTCATTTTGTATGTCCTTTTCTGTAGTTTTTTTCCCATGGTGGATCGATAAATGGTAGGGGTCCATTCAACCCCGTCGGCCTTGCCAAAATAATAATAATAATTTATATAAATAAGTCAGATTAAAATGATAACTAGTGGAAATAATTAATAATTTGAATGATTTCTAGGTGAAATAATTTGATATAGTTAAAGAATTGAATTTTAACTTGCATTTGTTGTTAATAAATTGATTTGAATATTTTATTGATACTAAAAATAATTTCAAGAGATTGGAAATGTAAATAAATAAAATAATTACTTATAATGTTGATAAAAGGTATATATATATAAGAAGATGTATATTTTTTATGTTTGTGAAATTTAGTTAGTTAGAGGAGAATTAGAATTTATATTCAAAATTAATTTAAATAGAAAAGAAAATGTATTCAAAGGTAAGAGAGAATAAAAATAATAATTAAAATTTAAAAAAGATTACTATTACAACCTAATTATCTTAAATAAACAATCATAATTTATAATTCTGGAGTTCTCTAATTTCTGGAGGTTTCGCTTGCGTCTATAAATATGAGTACGTTATAAACCAAAAATACGGATGAATCTTCTTCTTCACAACCAAAACCTACCACCTTCTAACTTTAAATATCCCAAACAATTAAAATAAATTACTAAATTTTTCAAGCTTAAAGTAAAGCTTCCTGACATGCCTTTACACCATCAAGCAACAAGAAACCTTAGTTTATCTATTGATTTTGAGCACAATGAATTTACAGTAAGTGCAAATTCAAGGAGCTAAAGCATCTAGTTGGATTTAATCATTTTTAGATGAGTGTTTTCTCACTTCTTTGCCTAATTGAGTTGATTTGCTTTCAACTCCGTGAATTAGCAGAGTGATCACGATATTTTGGTTCCGGGTCATGAAATTTGTTTTATGATTATCCATGCTTGAATCAAATAAGTTGTTTGGATGGATGAGTAGTTAAGAAATGATAGTGTGTTTATATCAGTATTGTGTATATTGCATAGAATGTTAGAACCACTCCTATTGGATTTTAATGACAACAATTATACAATCATACTATACAATATCTTAACTAATATACAGGATTATCAAAGAAGGAAGAGCTCAAGATTTTGGATAATCAAAAGAAGACTAGGGAAAAGAGCTACATCAAGATGGATTGAAAATAAGGTCATATACATGTTTAATATCTTAGATCATCTTGTACAATCTTCCTTGAGTTACATAAGCACACAAACACAAATCTCCAAAGTTTGCATAAAGCATGCTTCACTATTTATTGAAAAGGTCAGGTAACCAGACATCTGAGAACATACATCAGATGTCTGGCGACATATAAGTTTATATTTAAATACTGCCAATTTATATTTCGAACTCACAAACGACCAAACGTCTAGTTAAAATTTTCAGACGTCTGATTGACTGCAACTGTTATATTTCTAAAGAGACACCTCATTCTTCTTCTCATAGACACAACTCTTATCAATAGGTTACAACTATAGATGAAAAAGAATGAATTAAACAGTTGCATCCATTAGACAAAGCTCTTGATATCTATATATACAATCAAGTTTTGAGATTATAATTTTTAACTTAATAATTGTTAATCTTGCTCTTGATCTCAATATCTTACTTTTATAGCAATCTCAAAATATCTTTATACATCATCAAATAACTTTTGGTGATAAGCATTCCTACAAATCCGCGTGCACACACACTCATACTCAAGGAAAGATTATAAGAATACTTGTATCAGCAGTCAATATCAGTGTTGTATAGAACATAAGCTTGTCAAAGAAAATACTTTTGTATAAGCCTATTCCTTTAGGCAAGTGAGGATTATTGTTTACTGAAATACCCAAAGGGAGCTTTGGGACCGGACATAGGATGGGAGGACCGAACTAGTATAAAATCTCTAGTATGCTTGTTTTTTATACTTTGCTTTCCATACTCTGTTACATTGCTTTATTTAGCTTATATATAAGTATACACTCACATATTAATACTTAAGTCATATAAGATAGGATCCATTAGACTTTCATTTTAAACAATGAAAATTGATTTTGTAAAATAGAAATTTTTGTTTGCTTGACTTTTGTCGTGCCTTCATGAGTAACTTGCAAAGTGCACCATATATCATATGCAGTAGTGCAAAGCATAACTCGTGAAAATTCATTTTATCAAGCAAACAAAATAAAACTTTCATGGCTTTGGCATTATTAGTTGTCGTTTTCTTTTGTGCATCGGTCCAAGTGCTTATGTCATTGGTAGGCGCTTCATATCTAGTTTGAGTAGTTTGCCAAATTTCTAAACCGTTAGCTTCTATAAAAATTCGCATACGTGTTGACCAATAAGCATAATTAGAACCGGTAAATAGTGGGGGACGAGTAGTTGATTGACCTTCTTGAAATATACTTACCATATTAAAAAAAATTCAGTCACGTGTTACTATAAATTGAAATAACCTAGCTCTGATACCAAATGAAAGTCTAGTGGATCGTATCTAATATGACTTGTGTATTAGTATGTGAGTGTATACTTATATTTGAGCTAAATATAACAATGTAACTGAGTATAGAAAGCAAGGTATAAAAAATGAGCACACTGGAGTTTTTATACTGGTTCAGACCTCTCGTCCTACGTTCAGTCCCGAAGCTCCTCTTCGATATTTCACTAAACAATAATCCTCGCTTCGCCTGGAGGAATGAGCTTGTACAAAAGTATATATAGATTATCAAGTGTTTTGTGGAATCGATGCAACTATTTAATTCATTCCTTTTCATCTATAGTTGTAAATATTGATAAGAGTTGTGTCTATGTAAAGAAGAAAGATGTGTCTTTTCAGAAATATGACCAGACGTTTGGTCGTTCATGAGTTCGAAATATAAATTGGCAGTATTTAAGTATAAACATATATGTCGCCAGATGTCTGATGTATGTTCTTAGACGTTTGGTTACCTGACCTTTTCAATAAATGGTGAAGCATGCTTTGTGCAAACTTTGGGGATATGTGTTTGTGTGCTCATATAACTCAAGGAAAATTGTACAAGATGATCTAAAATATTAAACATGTATATGACCTTATTTTCAGTCCATCTTGATGTGGCTCTTTTCTCTAGTCTTCCTTTGATTATTCAAAATCTAGAGCTCTTCCTTCTTTGATAATCCTGTATATTAGTTAAGATATTGTATAGTTGTTGTCATTAAAATCCAATAAGAGAGGTTCTAATCCAAACGTCTGATCCACCTACTCAGACGTCTAAACCACCGTCTGCCATCTCTTCAAAAAGAATATTTCATCGCCCAACTCACTCCTTTTATCTACAAACCCAAATCAACTCAAAATCCCTAGCTTCTCAAAAAAAAATCAAAAACATCAATAATGGCACCAAAATCAGTGGCAAAAAAACCAAAACGAGGACAATCATCTTCTTCCACTCAAATTCCTTTAGCAACTGAAGAAAATATCCATCTTTGGCTTCATGATAATCCTAGGGCCAGGGCTAGATTTGATGATTTAAAGAATAAAAAGATCCATGCAGGTCCATTCTATAGGTTAGGAAATTTTGAAGAGTATCGTATTCAAGAGCTAACAATCGCTGCCGAGATTTTTCCCTTAATTGAATTTTCTCTAAACGAGGTAATGATTGATTCATTAGCTGTTTATCTCTTCTATGCTAATTTATGCAATGAGAATTTGTGCAAACTTCATAATGAAGAGGGATGGCTATGGACAAGTGTGTTTGGGAAAATCATCAAAATTAATGTTAATCGCCTCTCTATTGCACTAGATTGTGGAAATGGCGGGATAGAATTAGAGAGTTTAACTAACTATAGGAATTTACCAAGAAACTCTATTACCCATGAAATTTGGAAAAACACCATGACACGATGGAAAACGAGCTCTGTTCATCCTCATGCTAGTTTGTTAAATAGAATGTTGATCAGTACTATTCTAGCCCGACTAGGCAGCCATGAAAAATCTATGATAATGATCTCAAAGCTTTGTATGCTATTTTTGGGGGAATTAAGTTTAATTGGGCTAAGTTCGTCCATGATGAAATAAAAACTTCCAGATTCGTAGTTGTCCCACTATCATTTACGCAGCTATATCATGAGACTTTTATCGTTTTTTGAAGTTGATATTATCGCTTCAAACTATGAAAAGATACTGGTCAAATATAGCGGGAGGTGATTTTTTTCTCTGATGCATTTACCTGAAACATTGCCTCGTCATATCACCTTTGAACAATGGACTGCTAATCGTGCTCAAGCTTTGTCATAACCATCAATTACTCCTTCATCATCTACCTAGCCTCATACTCCGCTTCCTACTTCCCACCAAGAAACCGGTTATCATTCTGACTCCGACATACATGACATTCGACTCGATCCTAACCTAAATGAATCAATTGGTTACTTAACAATTAGAAATAAACAAATTTTAGCTAGGAATCAAATAACTTTGGCTTCGAAAGTTAGTGGTCTCGAACGCTCTTTCTCCACTAGAATGGGAATAATGGAACTTTAGATAAAATAACTTCTTCCCTATCCAAGATTATAAGAAAGGTATGTGGATGATTTAGTTCAAGTTCTTAATCCTCTTCTCCAACAAGACCACCTCCTTCACGAGCTCCGCCAACCGAGCATGTTGGAGAGTCATCTCCATGTAACAAAGGTAAAAACACTGCTCAAGAAACACCCCTAAACATTGAAGAAGAATTTTGGTCTGACCCTCCACCTCAACTACCAACACAACAACTTTATTATGACTCCTTTCAAGGCATGGCCATCAACGAAGATGAAGAATTAATCACTCTAGAACACCAATGGCCGGGCGATTTTCAATTCGACCCATCCGCATATTATGAATATTACGAAAACTATAGTTGGCTTTCCTACAATCAACTTCAGTAATTTATGCTTCTTTATATCTTGTGTTAGTTATTCTACTATGTTAGTATTTTAAAGACTTATATGTGTTATGTTCTATCCATCACTCTTGTGCCACTTCTTTAGTTATATTAGTATTTTGTTATGTCTGAACAATGTATTAGTTCATCACTATGTATATTATACTGTGTTTTTCATACCTCTCTCTATTCCATATATCTTTAACCTTATCTCATATTCTTTTTTATAATGACAAAGGGGGAGAAAATATGCACACATATAGGGGGAGATATCAAATTAAACGGAACATTTTTTCAATAGATTGTATAGTTGTCATCATCAAAAAATGGGAGAATGTTAGAACCTCTCCTATAGGATTTTAATGACAACAACTATACAATCATATTATACAATATCTTAACTAATACACAAGATTATCAAAGAAGGAAGAGCTCTAGATTTTGGATAATCAAAGGAAGACTAGAGAAAAGAGTTACATCAAGATGGATTGAAAGTAAGGTCATATACATGTTTAATATCTTAGATCATCCTGTACAATCTTCCTTGAATTACATGAGAACACAAACACGTATCCTAAAGTTTGCACAAAGCATGCTTCACTATTTATTGAAAAGATCAGGTAACCAGATGTCTGAGAACATACATCAGATGTCTGGTGACATATATGTTTATATTTAAATATTGCCGATTTATATTTCGAACTCACAAACGACCAGCTATCTGGTCAAAATTTCAAAACGTCTAATCGACTACAACTGCCCTATTTCTAAAGATACACCTCCTTCTTCTTCACATAGACACAACTCTTATCAATAGGTTACAACTATTGATTGAAAGGAATGAATTAAACAGTTGCATCCATTAGACAAAACTCTTGATAATCTGTATATACAATCAAGTTTTTGAGATTATAATTTTTAACTTAATAATTGTTAATCTTTCTCTTGATCTCAATCTCTTACTTTCACAGCAAATATCTTTGTACATCATCAAATAACTTTTGGTGATATGCAATCCTACAAATCCACACGTACACACACTCATGCTTAAGGAAAGATTATAGGAATACTTGTATTTGCAGTCAATATTAGTGTTGTATAGTACACCCAAGCTTGTCAAAGAAAATACTTTTCTACAAGTTTATTCCTCCGGGCGAAGTAAGGAATATTATTTAGTGACATACCAAATGAGAGCTTCGGGACTGGACGTAGGATGGAAGGTCCGAACTGTTATAAAAACTCTGGTGTGCTCATTTTGTATACTTTGATTTCTATACTTTATTACATTGCTATATTTAGCTCATATATAAGTATACACTCACATACTAGTACACAAGTCATATTAGATACATTTTCATAAGAATACTCATCTCCTTTCTCCATTTTCCTTGAAATAGTCTCTGATTTCTTTCTATCCACATAGTTGTAACGAAGCTCTTCAGAATCACAAGCATCGATTTTACATTATTTATTCTCCATCGAGTATCTTTAATATCTCATACCACTTATGTTGTTGACTTATGTTTGGATGGTAAAGGCCATAATGAAGGAAATTTTTCTTCAATTTTCTTCAAACAAATGCATAGTTGATGAAAAGGTGTTCTTTATTTTTCATGGTAGCTTTTGGATAAGATGCATATATTAGTTTAAATAAAGGCCATTGCAAATAGTGTGTCTCTAGTCAGAAGAGAATAGTGTATTTTTTCCATAGCATCAAATTATCTTTTTCAGAACCAAGTTTGTTGAAATTCATTTATGCCATAGAGAAATATCGTTTTGATTGAAAGAATCTACGGATTTATATACAATGGAGGAAGAGTGTGGTTTTATTTTATGGGTTCTATGAATAAGTATGACTGAATTTTTGATAGGTCGTAGCATTTTCATTTTTCATAATCTACTTACTTCCGGATAGCTAGAATTTGGCCGAACAATTTTACCATTGAGAGTATAGTTCTTTACTACGGCTGAATCAGGTATTCTATAGGCATATTTGTGTTCGTGGAAGAGGATAGAGTTCGGTATAAAGCCATAGCTTTCCAAGGGTATGCCAGAATGAAATTTTGTTGAGAGCATTTACATTGTATTTGATGATAGGTAGAAGAGAATGTCTCATGTTGAGTAGGCTTTTCCACAACCAGATAGCATTGTTTTGTATAAGCATTGTCAGGAAATTTTTGTTGAATAAATAGGATCGATCATCCACACAACCCATAGGTTAGACTTTTGAGAAAGAATGTCATTTAAGTGTTTACAGACAGCTGTTATATTCCATGTGTACAAGTTAATTATGCCTAATTCCACCATTCATTTAGGAATACATAATCTTTTGAAAGGTATAGGAACTGGTTTTCTAGAATGATAATCCACATGCCATAGGAAGTGGTTTAGATCTCAATTGATCATCAAGATTATCTTTTTAGGGATTATAAACATTATTGGCCATTAATAAGTCATTGCTATTGTTATAGAGTGTGGGATGTGGGATTCCCAAACACACTAATGCAGAATGGATCTTAAAACCACTAATACACTTATGGGAGAGTGAATAATGTATATCAACCATTGAAAGTTAAGTTGTGAATTTAAAAGTTATTAACTTAAATCATTAATGAAATCACATACATTGGCAAATAAGTATATAATAAATGTAATAAGGTAAAAGACACCAAGAATTTGTATGCAGCTTCGAATATCCAATCCTAAGTCCAGTCCTGTACTCTCCAAAAAATATTTCCACTATTGCTTCCTTGCTTTCCACAAGTGGCAAGAACACATTTACAATCATACAATTTCACGGGTGGTAAGATACATCTTTCCTCTAGACCTTTCCTAGGTGGCGTTTACACCTTTCTTTTGACTTTCCACGGGTGGCAAGAACACCTTTACAATCTTTACAACCATAGAGTATAGGCAAGTAGTTGTATCTTCAATACAGAAACTTGTGGTTTCAAAACAATATCATACAGACCTTCAATAGCAATATATCTTTGAAATCAGTGATAGGATGAGATCGGAGAGAGAATGATTGAGGATTCAAGTACAAACTCTCTAACCTTGTGTGGTTTGCAAATCCTTGAAGAACAAGAGCGAAAGAGTATGAATTTGCAAAGAGAGTGAAAGTATATTAAGGGATCTTTTTCACAAAATTAAAGAGATGAAAGAGTTAGAGAATAATAGAGAATTCTTATTGAAAATTCTTATATTAAAGAGATAGCGCCAAAACGTTTCATTTAAAATTTGAATTTTAGGATAACTGCCTCTATGTCAACATATCACTAAAGTGTACATCGACATTATCTAGTAAATTTTGAAGTTCTATTTCTAAAATTCAATTTTGGCTTCCATGTTTTTAAACTTAGATTGTATGTTTATATGAATATGTTAGGGATATAAAATTGAGTAAAATAAAGGATAAATACCAAGGATATTTGCTATGAGGCTTGAATTCTTAAACGCGGTAAACTTACTGAAAATATCTATTATTTCTTTCGCTGAAGCACTCGTATTCCGTCCATGTTAAGTCAATTTTGTTTCATTTGCTTTGATGACTCTTCGTATATATAGCTTATTTGCTTGCTTTTATTTGCTAAGTTTCCTGTATATCTCTATGAAATATCTCCATGGTATATCTGAAAATGTTGCGCAACTTAGGGAAATATTAATAGTATTATTTATATGGTTGTTGTTATAAAAATCAATACTTAGGATATTAAAAATCGCCCTTTTTTGATGATTACAACCATATATGTAACATTTGTCATTCTGAAACACAAAATGTAACAATAATGTGCTATAGTCACCTTGGAATTATCTTTTTAACGATAGAGATGAAATCAATTATATCGTACAGTTTTAAGTAAATAGAGCAGTTGTCGACTAAAATTTGGAAAGAAATCATTGCAGATTAAGTTTTACAATTTAGTTCCCATCATCATTCCTATGCAGGGATCAAAAATATAATACAGATATAAATAATAATGCTATGCCTAACATATGAAAATGTTGACAGAAACACTAATTACCACAGAAATATAAACATAAATATAACATCCAAGCCTCCTGCTTTGTCTTCGGCTTGCATTATTCATCCATCCCAAAAGCAACCTGTCAAGCCCATGAACTCAACCTATATGAACAAGTACCCATGAGTTTATAAGGAAAACAAGAATAAAACACGTGTTAGACATAAAGTTTGGTATAAGCAATATATTACCCTAAATATAAATGATAGCGAGACCATGCCACTTACTATATGGGATGGGTTTGCCTCTCATTGTACCAAAGTAGTAAATTATCTTATTCGTAAATAAACCTAAGTCGTTAGTTCAAATATTATGTCTTAAGCAATACTATGAAGCCACAATTCGGAAGTAACCACTCGGTTTGTTCCATATAATTATTACAGTATTATAATATAATCAAAATACCCTAACCTTTAACCGACTTAACCGTAACCCCAAGCCTCGACTGCCACTAAGGCCTTATGCTTTATACCAAGGTTAATGGTTAAGCCCTTATCTTTTGGTTACCACTAAGGCCTTTTGCCTTCAACGTGCCTAAAATAAGTTACAAATTTAGTCTTGGTTGCCAGGACTTACAGCTTCGCTTTCGTATTTCAGCAGCCACTCTCGACCTCATGCCCACTTTGCTTTCGTATTTCGGTTGCCACCCTAGGCCTTACACCAGTGCTATCGCATTTCGGTTTCCACTCTAGGCCTTGCACCTGGTTCGTTGTCGGTTTCTTAACTACCACTCCCAGCCTCACGTCATCCAACATTCCCTTGACTACCACTTAGGACTTACACCAATTACTTTCGTGTCTGGACGGTTTCCCATTATGCCTTACACCATCGTTTTCGTGTTATGGATGCCACATAGGTCTTACTCTGCTTTCAGTTTTGGATGCCATATAGGCCTTACTCCATTGCTTTTAGTCTCTTGACTACCACCAAGGCATTATATCAACTACTGAACACTTCATAACCATTCGCTATTAGGATTTTCTCTCTAGCTATTTATTAAGTTAACAATATGTCTAACCTTGTTCTGGTTAACCATATTACTTCCTAAATTATCATCAATGTTTTGAGTACAAATTTCGGCCCTTTTAAGCATTAACATACATTTCTATCTTCAGAAGAACTAGTTCTGGTTTACAATTTATACCGAGAGCTACTACTCTCGGTAATCACCACTCTCGATCTTGTTTAGGGAAAAAACTTCTTTAGCTTATCTTTTGTGGCTCATGAAATTTAATCTTTAAATTTTTGAAATCCTCTCCTCTTTCCATAACTTCACAATTAACTGGCCTCTTACCCATGGTCTTTGTCCTAGGAATACCTATGGTTATTCGATAACTATATTATTGAGGTTCCGAAATCACCTCCTTTACACTAGACTCCTTTTAGTCGCCTTTGTACAGTCGTCTGCCTTCGGTCTTCTGGTGCACTTCTGGTTACAACTGTTTGCATATACTTCTTAGCTTTCTTACTTGTTTAAGTTTCGATTTATCACTCCCAATACGGCACACATTGGGAACCACCTTCTGCACATCTGACACTTATTTTGCATGTGCCGTCTTCTAGTTCGTTTGACTTAGTCTTTTCTAATCGTTATTTAGTACTTTGCTGAAATGTTCAGCATAAAATGTAGATCTAGTCTATTACTCTATTAATTAACATTTTATGTAATTAAATTACCTTCCAGTCTCTACTAATTCCCTTCTGGTTCATTATTAAAACCCTTCGGCTAAGCACATTTTCTTTCAGAAATTACATAGTTTGTTTCTAGAAATTTGCAGTAAAATTATTCATGCTTTATTTTCCTCATAACTAACTATTTTTTCCAACATACAGATCTTAGTTAATACCTAACAATTTATTTACTCAAGGATAAATTCTATTGATCAAAACTATAATCTAAGATGTTGTTTTTAACCTCATATTAAATCCCCAAACCCCTTATGTTTAACCATTTTCCTATTATATGGTTCTTACTCATATTGCATCAATTAATTAGCTTAAGGTAATATTTCATAAATCAAAAGCCGTGTCAAATAAAGTGTTCACTTCATCATATAATTGTTTTTGATGACAAAATCATAAGAAACCATTAATAATTAATTCAGTCGTGAGAAATTTAGAAGAGAAAAGGAGATTGTCGAATATATTACTCACATAAATTCCTTATTTATCTTTGATATTTAAGTGCTCTATGTTTTCCTTAACTTTCTTATCATTTTTCTTCTTCTCTTAAGAATAGCAGCTGACTGTATTTTCGTTTGTTCTAATTTTAAGAGAATGAGAAAATGAGGTAAAGAATATGTCGAGAGGCATTTATATAGTATGGGTTTTAGGCCTTCCTACCCTATTTCATTAATTTGTTTCTTTTGTTACAATATCATCTCTTTTCAAATATGGCTGCATTTTAATTATTTCCCAATCCCCTTAATTACCAATTAATAATTTCCCATTATTAATTTCATCCTTATTTGCATTGTAAGCAAATAAATGTCGTTTGAATATTTATGTTGCTTATTTGTTTATTTCTTTATTTATTTCCTTCATTTTCATAATTAATTCCTTAAATAATTATTCTTTAATTTATGGGCCGTTACATATAAGATCTCCCCATATTCATATATTATATCTTCTCCTTACCCATTTACAAAGAATTGTAATTCTACGTGATTGCCCTAAATTGCCAAATCTCCATTATTCATGTATTTAAATGGATTTCCAATATATACGGCCAAATTTAATTACATGCAATTACCTTTAATATAAGATCTACTATATTCAATCTTTCCTCATCTTATTTATTTCCCTTAAGAATATTATTCAAATGTTTATGTTTTCCCTTTATTTAATTACATCTTACTAATTAGATTTCCTACATTTTCATTTAATAATTTCCTTTTATTAATTTGATCATATATTCACTATGTAAATAAACGTACCTCATTTATTTACCTTGTTTAATTAATTTGTTTTCTTATTAATTCCTTAGCTAGCATAAATACACAACTTTCCAATCCATGTGTCATAAACAAAATGTTCTAGTGCATCTACCAATACATAACAGAATCAACCATCATAAAACACACACACATATATGGTTCATAACAAACATATATGCTAAGCCTAAACAAACAACTCGAGATAACTCCCCCAGACCTTACCCTCCGTTTCCCAAGTACAATCCTTTTAGTCCTTGCTCTATTATATCCGTAAAAGTTTCATTTTCTTATTCCGAAGCATCTTTATGTTTTGATATGCAATCCAAATACATTTCCCAACATAGGTAAGGTTTGGCTCGATAACCAAGTCCTCTATATCTCTCGGTCTAACTGTATAAATTGAGACCCGGATACACTTCTTTAAATATGATAAATGAAACACATTATGGACCCTAGCAAAAGCATTCAATAATTATACAATATAGGCACTTTACCGATATTCTCTAATATCTGAAATGGCCTAACATACCTCGTCGGTAATTTTCCATCTTTTCTAAATCTCATATTGCCTGTCATCGACGAACTTTGACAAATAAATGATATCCCAAATCAAACTTCCAGTCTTCTGCCTCTAACTAGCATAGCTCATCTGCCTCGATCAATCTTTCTTCCCTCTATGTTGAATCAACTCAACCTTTCGAAGCTTCTCTTCATGGCTCAGTACATCTTAGTACTTCCTAGGTAAATAACATACTTTGAACGATGGCATTCTTTCAAAACTTCTTTTCGAAGGTCTTCTATTTTTATAACATACATCCTTCCCTTCTTCCCAAGCGAACCTCTTTTGTCAACTTCAAAGTCTCTTAACTCTTTGTCCTCGGCATTGGTACTTAGGCATCTAATTCTTTCAGTACAAAGTGGATCTCCACTTTGCTTTTCAGCAATCCTTTGCATGAGAGTTGGTCGAACTTCTAAGCTCGATAGTGTACCAAAAGCCCTACTCAAACCAACACTCAACCGAAAGTGTATATTGTAAGAAGCCAATGTCTCCAAAACATTCCATTCTTTGATCATAGCCAAAACATCACTTTGCTGCCTTCGACTAAAGGCATCGCTAACCTTATTTCTTTCCCTGGAGTGTACTCAATTTTGAGATTATAAGAAACCAAAAACCCCACTCATGTTCAACTCCTTTCGAGAGAACAAATATCCCAAGGACCTATGATCGATAGATAACTCAAACCTTCCTTATAAGAAACAATGTCTCCAATCCTTAAATGCAAAGATAACAGCTGCTAACTCCAAGACATGTGTCAGATAGCAAACCTCATAGGGTCGCTACTGCTTAGATGCACAAGCTATTGCTTTGCCGCTTTGTATCAGAATTTCCCTGAACCTAAAGCATCTACATACACAATCATATCTCCATTAAATTTGGGTATAACCCAAAACTGGAGCATTCGTCAATCCAAGCTTCAACTCTCAGAATGACTCTCACACTCCTTTGTTCATACATACTTCTCATTCTTTCGAGTAAGTCTCATCATTGGCGCTGCTATTCAGGAGAAGTCCTTAATGAATCTCTATTTGTAACCTGCCAAACCTAGGAAACTTTGAAACTTTGCAATTGTCCCGGGTCTCTTCATGTGCTCACTACTTCAACTTTCGAAAGTTCTCCAACCGAGTCCCTTTCCGAAACAACATGGCCTAATAACTTTACTTCCCTTCCCAAAAAATGACACTTATAAAATTTCATCCTCGACCTATGTTGTCTTTTAACACCTTCATCTCCTTAGGAGGCATTCTACTAGAGGGTCGACTAAATGATTCTGATGTCGGTATTAACTCAATACGAAACTCTACCGCTCCCAAGGGTAATTTTGAAACTGGTTCAAACAAGTATGGGAAATTTCTAACTACTCTTACTTATCCAAAACCATCCTCTTCTGAAGCTAAAGCAACCACCATAACTCTCTATCTCAGTTTAGGCTTTTTCGAAACTTCAAGTGCTCTTTCATTTCAGTCTGGGTAGCACAATATCATAACACCATAACGATCTAACCAATCCATTCCTAATATAACTTCGGTGCCAATGAAGTCAAACACGCAGGATTCACACAAAAACTCGCACCCACTAAATTCTACCTTTAATTTATTGCATCTAAATCTAAGAGTGTCTTATCCGTCTATTGGATTTACTACACATATGGAAGTGACTAAATAGGTAACCCCTAACTTAAGCCCAACAACTAGATCTTTACCTATAAATGAATGTGTAGTACCAGTATCAAAAATTACTCTAACTAAAATACCAGAAATCAAAGTCATACTTTCCAACATGAGATTATTGCCTTTCTCCTCGTTAGGAGGTCCTCCTTTTAGTCCAAATCCAATGTAAACAACTTGCCTACTTCAGCGGACAGTTCTTCTTCTTATGGTCTGGCTTATCATAGTTGAAAGCACTTGACCTTGACCCACTTCCAGTTGCGAATAACGAGAAGCATAGTGTCCCTTCTACCAACAATTATAAGAAGGAACTTCCAAATGTACCTTCACCCTCCACCTTTTAGAATCTTCAGTTTAGACTGCTGCCCCCTTCTTCCCCTTCTAGTAAGGATCAAATCTCTTCCTTAGTTTTGGCTTGGACTTCCCATCCACTCTTCTCTGCGCTTAGCATATTCATTCATACCTTCTAGCCATATCAATTACAAACTCAAAACGAGAGGTCGGATGAGTCATCACTTTGTTATCTAAACCCTACTTTAAACCCCAAATAAACTTCTCATTCTTCTTAAGTAGGGTGTTTAATCAATTCTTGGTCATACTTCGCTAAGGCATTGAACTTCTTAGTGTACTCTTCCATAGGAAGATCCCCTTGCTAGAGATCGATGAGCTTTCTCAACAACACTTTCTTCTTTATGATTCAAAAAGAATTGGGTCTCAAACCTCTCTTGGAACTGCTCCTAAGTAATCCCATCTTTAGGAGTTTCAACTATCGCTGTCTCCAATCAATTTAAAGAATCTTCATGCAGTTGTCAAGAGACTAACCTTCTCTTCCATGCATCATCCAACCTCAAGTCTCGAAAGATGCATTCATTTACTTTCAACCAATTTAACACCTCCAACATAGGCTTTCTCCCATTAAAAGTCTTACTCCCATGGTTTCTATAGTCTTAGTTTAACTTAGAGAATCCGCCTTAGCCACCGTCTTAACAACCCATCCCTTGTAATACCCCGAATCAACATCGAATGACAATGTATAGCCCCGAAATACCTCAAAAGATAGTTTGTTGGAGTAAAATTAAAACAAATCACCATACCAAGGAATCGATAAAATCTCGCAATGAAATGACAACATATAATATACTAATATGCATGAACAAAACATGATGAACAATATATAAGAAACTGCACTGGTAGAAGTAACTGATAAACAAATATCAATACAGAATGTTAGAATACATCAACCATGTACAGGTGGAGTCCTGGATAGAATGTCTGATACAACATGTATCATCTATAAATAACATATCAGTCATGTACTACTACAATATCAAGTATATATCCAAGATATTGAGACCATGCTTCCAAGGTTCTAGCTGTGTCACTCTAACGGTGTATCCCCAAAAGCACCTACTTTCAAACTAGTCAATCGAGTACCCGAGAGTTGTCATGACATAAGCAGACAAAGACAAAATGCGGGTCAAACTTAAAGCCTAGTGTGAGGGGAACTATCCTAAAATATTGTATATTAAAGTTATATACGAATAAACATGAAATTACTAAAGAGCAACTGGTCCTCTCTACAAACGTGGCTCGGTGATAATCTGGACTGCCCATAAAGAATAAATTAAACCCAACTCAAAGATAGAGAATCATAACATAACTTTCTCATCTCCAGTAATCAACGAGTCATCACAACTAATATAATGTGACTGATACATAATAGTATACTGTGATAAAATTAACCCAATATACAAATGCAGGTGTTATTTAGATATCACAATATACGTCTATTGCAAAATGCATAATAATACTTTCAACCGACTAATATAATACATAACATAACAATATGCCAAATGGAGTGTAATGACCTGCAAATTTTACGCTTTTAATATTAAAGTAATTTAAAATAAATTTTTAATAGAAGAGTGAATTGGGTGTCGTATTTATAACCATCGCGAAGTCTTTTCGAGTTGATCGATTTAGTATATAAGTTCAACAGATTTGGAGTTACGATTTAGAAAATATTGGCTTTATGAGTCCAAAAGATTTGCACATATAACCAAAAAAAATTCAGTGCTATAATTTTGAAAGCAAAAGTATACTTAGTGAAGTTGGTTAAGAGAATAGACTTCACTTAGAGAGGTCGTGGGTTCAATCTTGGCATGCAACACATTTGTGAATTTTAATGAGAAAACTAACGAAAGGATACATATCTAGGGAGGGAAATATATGTTTGTGCGTGTGCGCGCGTGCGTTTGTGTGTGTATGTATGTGTAATATACGAGAGAGAGATAGGAAAGAAAACGTATGGTAAAAATATATAGTCAAAATATACACATATTTATATGAGGGAAAATATGTATGTATGTGCTTATATAGTGCGTGCGCGCGCGCGCTGAATCTGATATAAGAGGATACATTTGATAACTAGGTGCCAATTTAAATTGTATGAAATTATGGATAAATAAATATACATATGTTAAATGCGATGAATTTATCCCATATATCCTAGTTGTTGAATATATATGTATGTATGTATATGTATGTGTGTGTGTGTGTATGTGTATATGTATGTGTGTGTGTCTATATATATAATTGGTTCTATATTGATTTCCTATATTGTAGGGAATTAATTACGTAGATTAGTTGTGCATTAATTGACATATGTCTTAATTTTTGAATATGTATATAATTGGTCGTGTATGAATTCCTATATTGTGGGAAATTAATTGCATAGACTAGCAACTAATTGAGCATTAATTGATATATATCCTAATTTTTGAACTTATGTATATAATTTGTTTATGGATTGATTTCATATGTTATGCAAAACTAGCAAATAATATTGTAGGCATCAAATTCTATATTTAGAGTTCCACATATGGAGGTAATAAGTATGTACATATTTAGTTTAAAAATATACATATTTATTTATATTAAGTATCTTAATTTTGGAATTTTATTCAAAATTTGAATGTATATTTGTTTACTAAATAAGCATTGTGGAAAATTAATTGCTTGGGGGTATCAATTAATTTATATTAATTAGCATTGGCTGAAGTTACCCTGATTATCCATAATTATTTGAAATAAAAGGGAAGGAATCAAAAATAAACAAACAAACATGTCCCATTCCTTCCTCCTTCCTTTCACCTTCCGCTTTACAATACTATGTCATAAGTATTTAAAAATCCCAAACAAATGGGGGAGAAATTTGAAGTTTTAGAGAAAGAGAAAGAAAAGTTAAAATGAGGGGCTAGGGATTTATTCAATAATATATACGCCTAGATTTTAGAGGTGATTCAGACTATAATGGAAGGAAAAATTGCTACTCTTCACTGATTTGAAATAGACATGGTTAATTTTCATTTGATTTGAGTACTTATATATCCTTTATTAAATTCTTTGATTTATATTAATATAAATGATGATTATTATTTAAAAGTGGGATTTTTAATGTATATGATGTTTTAAGATTTATATATAAAGGATTGTTGGATATGAGATTTGTATGATTCTAATGAAACTTTGTTGGATTTATATTATACAATTTGTTATTTATGGATGTTGACATGTTCTGTTTATTTATTGTAATTGAGTTAATTTTTTTACTGATTTAATTATTACATTACAATGACATGAAGAAGAAGAAGTATATTTTAAATAAATAACGATGACACATAGAAGTTAATTGAGTGGTTTATTAGATTTGTTTAAAAATATACCATTTTTAGGTGATTTGATATCTTTATATGAAGATAATAACAAAATAACTTGCAAATGTATATATTAATGTATTATTTTTATTATTACTACTATTCAAAGATTAGTAATAAAAATAGTTTTAAATACTTTATAACGATGTTTAGATTTGGGGTAAGATAACTTTTTTATGGAGGAGGATTGTAGTAATAAAATGGTTTTACAGACTTAATGTAAAACATCATTATTCCAATTTAAATGAGATGTTTGGTGTATCTGAAGAAATGAAGTACAATAAAGGATTTAAAGAGTATAGTATCATTTAAAAAGAATTATTATTAGTTTTAGGATGAATAAACAAAGATGACTTTATAATAAACACTAATAAAACGATTTTATACTTAAGAGTATAATTGATGCAAATATATTATTTAGATGATTGTTGAATGTGTAGTTTATTGTTGACTGTAATTATCACATATATTTGATGTTTGATGATGATATCACAATTTGATGAGTGTGTGGTATTTTACCATTATTGCTACTAGATGATGGGTAGCTAATGATTGTAACATTCCCCCTTTTGACCGCCTCCAGTCGGTAATTAAACCAACTCGAAACGTTCAAAAAGACGAATTGTTATTTAGTTTATAAGGTTTAAACAGAATCAGCCACAGAAACACAGAATAATAACAATCAATTAAAACAAATGCATCTTTACTTCATTACTATAAATCTTTTTATATACATCAGAGTTTATACACTTTAATACAGATACAGCGGAATATCTAAAAATATAATTTTCTCGAAATAAATGATTCTTTACTCTCTCTCTAACTTCGCTGCACGAAAATCTTCAAGCTGTAAAAATACTCGGTCTGACCCGAGTATTATATTCAAAAGAAAATAATACACAGGTCAGTCTAATTCAAACCAGTTATTAGTGCATATAAGCAGTAATAATTTAAATAGACGACAGTCACAATAATTCCCGTCTATCCAACTCTTTTAACAAAGAAATCGGATAACGAAAATATAACACTTAGCAGTGTTAACAATAAATCAGCAGATTTAAATCATCAACAGAGATAAATAAACAATTTATCAAATCGACTAAATCAATTTAAAACAATTGAAATTGTCACTTTAAAAACCATCAAAACTCGATTGGCTGCCGTACACGCACGCGTGTACGGCCTCGCCAATACAGCATAAAAGATCAATGCATCACGACACAAAAGAAATATCAATTCAAAATTGTCAATTCTGGGTGGCTGCAGTGCACGCACCCGTGCACTGCCTCGCCACTACAGCATTAAATACATAAAAGATCATCAAAAATCCACAGACAAGCACAAGGTCAAACCCAAGAAAAAGTCGGGTTCAACACAACTGCAAATTGAAATGAAATGGTCGAGACATAAAATCAAGTCTCGACCCAAAATCAGTGACTCGGTGCAAATGCAACAACAAATACACCAGCTGAAACTTCAGAAGAACTAGGTTGAACAACTACCAGTACAGGTACAATATAATGCAGACCTACACATGTATACAGACATGAATGTATGTATACATATGATCAGAACCTCAACCAGACAGTACAAATTCAAGGCAAAATGATTGCAGTGCAGACTTGAACTAGTTCACAATGACCAGGTACAAAGTGCACCAGAGGGAACACGATGCAACAGTAAATTTGCAAGAGGCAACAACAGGGTAATGACCAAACTTATATGCATCAAGTATGCCACATTCAAGAACAAGCTCAAGTGCACTTAATCAAGTACAATATCATAAAATCAAAATGAAGTACCAGACTTAAGACAGAGGACAGGGAAGTAATAACAGCAAATGTCAAGCACAAGGTAAAGATATGAACACTGCAAGTGAGACTAGGGTACTACATCTCATAGCAGCAACTAAAAATAGTGCAGCAGGTTGAGGCAGAAACATTCATACTAACATAAATGCAACTGAATGACTCAAGTGAACATATCAGCATGTGATCAGTGGCATGCCTACAATTATACAATGGAAATAGAACTTGCCGAATGGAACACATGGATCAAAATCATGGATAAAAGCATGCAGAATGGAACAACAATGAAGCATATTTAGGTATGCAATTAAGTGATACTTGCCGAATTCCAAACTGCTCCTAAAACAGTTGCTCGAAACAACAATGCAGGCTCAAATGAATCTTCAGTGGAATGCAGACTACAACATCAAATTTCAGTGAATAAATGCAACAATGAACTTACTCAAGGGTCAGAAGTAAATACAGTGTGCACATGACAAAGAGCTCGATGCAAGAAGACTCACGAAAAATGCAGACAGTCACATATATACATACACAATGCATATATGAAGCCATAACCAAGACAGAGAAACTGACCAGAAAATTGAACTGCAGTGCAACTTCAACACCAACTCAAAACAAAACATGAAGGCAGTGCAATGCACATTCAGTGAATCAAGCAAAGCAGACCAGACATACATAAAACTGCAGACCCTACTACAAATATGCAACAACAATGCACAGTGACATCAAGTGTCAAATCAGACTGCACTAAGAACAAAGCCTATCCTCATATATCCAAAAATATACACTCAGGCATTCAAACAAACAATAATATTTTACATTCACACAACATATTTCATATCATGATTTCAATCATATGGATCAGAGATGAAGCAGATCAAGGTCTATAGGTTTACTCACAGGGTATTGGAATTGTTGAGTAATTAAAATCATCTCTGTAATTAACTATTTTTAAAGTGAATTACTTAACTTCAAATACTTGAATACATACAGACCTACATATTTACTCATGTATTCAATCATGCAGATCATTATTCAAGCCAAACTTTTAAAACTTTAAATTAAAAAAATTTGCTCACAGTCCAGCCATACATGAAGTGAAACAAGCAACTTCAAGAATCATCAACATCCGGGCATGCAAATAGAAACATATCTAAAACCGAAGTTATCACGAGATCAAAACAAAACAACGAAAATTCCCAATTGAATTCACATCAAGATCGAAGTCAAATTCAAAATTTACGAAACAGGAAACAAGAGAATATCAAAAGCAACAAATAAATTGAAATGACCAGAGAATTCAAAGCAGAAGTTTTTCATGGAAAATAAGAAGTAAAAAATAATAATAATAATAATAATCATATGACTTTTGAATAAGATGTGAGTAGCTAATAAGTACTCACCTTACTTCCCAAAGCACCAACGATCGATCGGCGAGCACGAATGATCGAAAACGAAGCCCTAATTTCACAGAGCTGGAGAAGACGATGCCGCAAAGAACCAAAGTGTAGAAGAATCGCATACGAGTGAATAGAATCGAACAAAGTCCTCGTCTCTTCAGATCGAACGAGAAACTAATTCAAAGCCGCCATTGATTTATTTGTTTCCTAGGGTTTTTCGAATGAGGGAAGTAATGGGGGGTCGGGTTCGTATTTGTGCAGAGGAGATCGTGGGGGGTTATGGGTATAGGGTATGGGCTGAAGTATGGGTTTAAACGTGATTTTTTTTCTTTTCTCATTTTAAATTTTGTTTTTATTATTTTTATATAATTTGTTTTTATTAATAAACTTGTGCTATTTAAATTTTGTAGATAAAATTTATTTCCTTTTAAACATCATCATTTATATCTATATTATTTTAACTTGCCTATATCTTATCATATCAAAAATGTAGTGTTTTAATTTTAAATTAAATAAGATAATTTTGATTTTCTTTAAATCCAAAAGCAGATTTTCTTTACATTCATTTATAAATCTCGATACAAATTATTATTAAATTTTCAGTAGATTAAATCCTAAAATTTAATCGCAAAATTTATTCTGGAAAATTGAATTTCGGATCTATTCATCATTCAAATATTTAAAATTCATTAAATATTTTCAATTTGAATTTTTGAAATTTCAGGATCGTTACAATGATGGTTAATTAATATTGATGTTGTGTTGCTAATATTGATCGAATTAGTACACATTTGATGATTTATACTTACATTGATGATGCAACACTATAATTGATGACTATATGTATGCAAGTATATTCGTGTTATTTCCTTATTTGATCGATTGAGATTGTCATTGAATATTGTTGATGTTTGATGGTTGTGTATTATTATTGATGTTGCCTCATACGATGATTTATTGTGATGGATGAGTAGGAATACTATTTTCTACTTATGATGGTTGCATTGGTTGCATTAGTTGTATGGTTTGCAATGATTGCATGGATGCTATGATTGTTATGTTCTAATAAATATTTGGATGTAGGAGAAGAGCATGAAATAGAACTATATGAGCTTGATCCCTCAAATTGGGTACATAGGCAGTCTTTTTTTATGTAATAGCCATCGGATCCCCTGAGGTCGGAGTGTATAGAAATTGGTGCAGCTCCAAAAATAGTCGACTCCTTTATTCTACGTATATGTGTAATTTTATAGGTGAAAATAAAGAAGGGAGCAAATGGTTTGGAAGGAATCATATCCATAGGACAGATCAGCATATCTCTTCCATCAAAAATTTACTTTGTTTTTAATAATTGATGTATTGAAGAATGGATAATATCCAATGTATTGAATTTATGTAATATTTAATTACCGATAGGAGATTGTATATAAATGTTGATATTTAAATTTTGCTATGAGGTTTCTTTTTTTATTCATTGTCTTAGAAAAATTAATTTTATATACCCATGGTCCACTCTCTTTAACGTGTGAAATTAGTTGTAAGCATAATTGTAGGCATTTATAACTGAATATTTAGATGTTAAAAATATTAGGTCCTTACACTTGGTATCAGAGCTTAGGTTTAGCAATTTCCTAAGCCTTGGGTAGGTTTGACCATTAGTTATAATGATTTACACCTTTTCTTGGGTTAAAATATAAAATGAAAGGATGTTTTGATTGACAATTGTATATTTTGTGTGTATGAGTTGTTTGTTAACCGCCATTACCTTAACCTAAAATAATATTTACTTATGACGATGGAAGATAAATAAAGTAGGAGTAAGGTATGATTTACACTTATAAGAGGGGTTAATATTGGTTATAACCCGAGTGACACACACCCGAAGTTAAATTATAATTGAAACATGACCATAATAAAATGGAATCATTTATATTTTTAAAGTGAAGAATATTTCTTTGAAAATGGTTATTTTCGGGCATGAAAGTTATTTTTAAATTTTTTGATGAGAATAAAGTATTTAATGTGGAAATAAAATATTTTTATGAAGATATTTTCGAAAGGAAAGTGATCAAAGTAAAAATATTTTATTTAAAAGTACTTTTAGTAAAAAAGGTGTTTTAATTAGATATCGAAAGCTTATTTCAGTTGAAGAGACATTTTTGTATAAGAAACTTTAACTGTTTTAAAACATCATTTGGAATGTGTTTCCATAATACTATTATGATTTAGAAATGGTTCTTGAAAATTGGAAAAAAATTATCTAAGAAAAGAGGAATTTGGTGATAAATATTTTATTTGAAAATACTTTTTGAAAGGATGTTTAATTTAAAATATTTTATTTGATAAAAATGTTTTGATGAGAACATGTTAGCTGAAGTAGTTTTTAATTTGAAGATATCCTTTGGAAAAAAATAGGGTATTTTATAAACTCATTATGATTAAGAATACTTCCAAAAATATTTTGTTGAGGGATATTTTGGAAAGAAATATTTTCGTCAAAGGATACTCCAAAGAACATACTATAAGGTTTGAGGAGTATTTATTTAACAAAATGTTTTTAAAAGAGAAAACAATCTTTATAATGGTATAGAACTTAAAATGCTTTTGTAAAAAAGTACCAATTAGAGAAAGTTTAGTGAGAACCCTTATTTAAAGAAAGTTTAGTGAGAACCCTTATTTTAAAGGAAGAGAATATTTTGTTGAAATATGATTTATAATAAATATTATATGATTCGGAGAAGATTTATTATGAGAAGGCTATTTCCATAAAAGGATATTTTATTTCGAAGGAATTGTTTACTCAAAAAGAAGAATTTAAAATTAATATAGTGAATTTTTTTTCAATTTGAGAAATTATGTTATTGGTGTAAATATTTGAAAACAGTTTGATGAAGGTATTTTATTTGAGAAATATCCTTTTAATTTAAGAATGTGATAAATTATTTATTTAAAAGAAAAGTTTATCAAAAGAATGTATTTGATTTTAGAAATTTTTTTATATGGAAGCTTTTATTTTAGTTGTAAGGATTTTCACTTAATGGGTACTCTTTGAAAAATGATATTTGAGGAGAAATGCAATTTTGAGTAAAGAGTTTTGGGATGAAAAAGACCCGAACTAAAATTTGTTTTTATAAAGATATGTTTAGAGATATATTATTAAGAGATGGTATATTACAAAGTATCTAGTTTTACAATACATTAAAAAAAATATTTTAGTAAGATGAGGATGATTTGATTTGGAAAGTAAACGATTGAAAATGTAAAATATTTAATTGAATAACAAACGTTGGAGTTATTTTTTAAAACGGTACTGTATTAAAAAGATGTTTTATTTATGTTTTATTTAGAATTTGTAATTGAGAACTATAAAACTAGAATTTGTAACATGAGATGTAAGACGACGGGGTAGTTCGTGGGTGTGGCGCGATGGAAAATGGGTGCATAGGTCTGGTAACAGACCCAGGTTCAAGCCCTGCCTTGCACACACTTCTCGCAAAAAATAATACCCGGTAGTTATAGGTGCCATGACTTGAAGCGGAAAGGCACAACTTAATTCCCATCAGTAGTTTACCGGTCCGCGGGCTTCTCTTGAGTATAATTCAAAAAAAGTTGACGGGGTGGAATGAGTTTTGAGACTACCTAACACTCATTATGATGATGTTATCTTATGACTGTTATGTAGGGCTATCAATGGGTTGGGTCGGGTTCGGGTCAAGTAAGGTTCGGGTTGATTTTAAATGGGTCGGGTCAACCTGTTTATTAAACAGGTTAGAAATAGCTCAATCGGAACTCGACCCGATTATAAACATGTTGACCCAACCCGGCCCGTGTAATCCAATTATAAACGGGTTGGGTCATGTTGTAAATGGGTCGGGTCAATCCGTATAAGGTATAAATGGGTTATAAACGAGTCGTAAACGGGTTATAAATGGGTCAAATTCGGGTTCATGGGTCGAGTCAACCCATATAAGGTATAAATGGGTTATAAACGGGTCAAATTCGGGTTCACGGGTCGGGTTGGGTTATAATCAAGTCGGGTCAACCCATATAAGTATAAACAGGTTATGAACGGGTCAAATTCGGGTTCATGGGTCAACACGAAACCCACCCGTTTATAAACATGTCAAATTCGGGTTGACCTGAAAATGACCCGCCCACTTACCGGGTCGGGTTAACCTGCTAATTTCCATGTAATCTTCGGGACGTGCTGGAAATTGACAGCCCTACTGTTATGTGTGACTTTCCCTTAGGAGTTGTGGGAATGTCTAGTTATTTCTTTCCATAAAGGAGGTTGGGAAATGATATAGGGACCACCTATTTTGATGTGTGGGATGGTGACATTTTACTTTTGATTGCTTACTTTTGTTGAATTAATTATATTATTTATGATTAAGAAAATGCCATTGCTTGTTTGCCTACGCTTATGTAATATCATGCTTGTTTGAATTGATTTCTCTTACTTATATATATTATGTTGTTGAATTCTTACTATGGTTGATTGAATTATTTATTTATTAGCTTGTTGCTTGTTTTTTTGATAGATTATTAACTGTTTGGTTGTTTATTTATTCACTTGGTTATTATTCATTGTTTGTTTACTATAATTAGTTTGTTTGTTTGCTTATTTGTTTGTTTGCTTGCCTGTTTGTTTTATTGCTATATATGATAAATATTGGCTGAGATAGTATCCAATGTTAACTTTTGATGGGATGTACATTGGAGGAACTATTGGATTGATATGAGACACGTTTAGTTTTGTCATAGTGGAATAACATAGCTTCCTAAGTTGAGGAAGACATGATATTTGGAATGACTAAGAAATTTGAAAATATTCCTAAAAGTTGGGAATAGTAACTAGAGAATTGTGGTGCCTAAAGACTTGATGTGTACCACTGAGGAATCAAAATGATGATTAAGGAGGTTCAACATATGTATTTATCAAAATATGCATTTTGAAAACTACATTTTTTCAAATAGTTACCAACTTCCATAAATATTTTGAACAAAGAGTTTTCATTTTGAAATTTAAAAAAATAATTTTTTCCCAAAAAAAATTGAAATTGTTTAAAATGGTGAAAATATTTTATAAAATGGTGGTGATATTTTAGGAAGAAAAAGTATTTTGTTTTAGATGTAGATGGAAGCTTTGACTTGAAAATGAAAAAGTTTTGCTTTGAACGTATATTGGAACACACCTCATTAGTGGATCCCTCTTTGGTATTTTTGGTGGGTTATCCTTGTCATCAAATGATGGGATCCAATATTGATGTTCTAGAGTTGACAAGTCAATGATAGGAGTTGTGATGATGATTCCGTGATGGGAAGTGACGTGTTCAACGATGGGGTGGCTGTACATCGAGACGTAGAGTAGAGGACTATGGGTTGGATTAAATGAACCATTGGAGGAAAGTTATGAGACAAATGTTGATATTCTAAGACTAATGATGGTTGTCGAGAATCGTTCCAAACCACGATGACTTCAGTCGGGAGTTGTAAGATTAGTTTTATGATGTGCTCTGTTATGGATGACGCGTGCAAAGGAATCGTTGATACTCGAGGGTTTTCAGAGTACTCGTAAAGCGAGGTATGCCCTTGGGACATGATGACTCCTAGGGCATGATGGCTCCTTATCTTAAGATGGGAGATTTGTTTACCCCGAACTAATGTGACGGTTAGTCCAGTTCATATCCTGTTGGGCAACATGGAGTCGAGTACCGTGAAACTAGGACGTTGACTATCGTGATGGTAGTCAAGTCTCAGAGTGTGATGGCTCGGGTGAGTTATTATATATCCAATGCACTGAGTGAATGTGAGCCTAAGGGTTGATATTGATGCAGCTACATTATGAGAAGATGGCCATATTATTTTGAGGATTTAGCCATGACTAAACATATTATTTTGAGAATATAGCCATGACTAGACACATGTTATTTTGATGATTTGACCGTAAGTGGATGTACAGGATATTCTTAGGGGTGTGAAAATGAAATGGTACACTGATTAATCTGAAGATGAGACTATGAGGAAGTTCATCGATGGTATGGTAGATACACCCATTATGATGGATGTGTAGTTAGCATAGGAATTAAAATACATGTTTTATTGGTTTTTAGGATAGTATGGTGATTATATTATATTATTTTGAGTAGGTGTGTTTATTTTATTGGGCTATACTAATTATTGATTTATGTGTATTCATTTATTTATACATGCATGTTTTGATCAGCCTACATTTTTGTTATGGTCAATTATGGTTGAATTATTGAAACGCGTGAAATGGATTAATCTATGATCACTACGCCATAAATGGCCTACTGCAACACAAAAAAAATGTTGGCTCAGGCCCGAAAAATGTTGCCATAGGTCTATGGCAACACTTTTAGGGTGATGCAATTTTTGCCGTTGCCTTAGACCTCAAAGGCAACATTTTGACTATCTAAGGCAACATAAGTAATATTGTTGCAATAGAACCCTATTTGGGTCTATGGCAACACCCATAGGTATTTGTAGCAACATTCCAAAATGTTGCTATAGATATGAACTTTTTGAATTTGTGGGGCCCACAATGTAGAGCATATTTGATTTTTTAATAAAAATAAATATTTATTTAATAAAATGCTATTACACAGAATTTGATATTTAAACAGTAATTTATTTAAATAAATATTTTATTTCAACATTTGAAATTGTACAAATTCCTGACTCCACTATTTTACAATACAATGATATATAACACTGATATTCACATATACAGATATTCCTCACTACATCACTCAGTTCACTCATTACATATGCAGTTTCAATTTATACATACACCGACACTGACAAATATATGCCGAGCCGAAGGCGAGCCGAGTGCCGAGCCGAAGGCGAGCCGAGAAGCGGGTCCGGGCGCAGCGCCGGCGGGGGTCCGGGGCACCGCAGTCCCGGCGGGGGTCCGGGGCACCGCCCGATTCATCCGATTTCGGAAGATCGAGCCTTCTTTGAAATGACGTAAAATGATGCACAAATGAAGACTGAGCTTAATTCCTATCCTCCATCTCCTCGCCTAAATCTGCTTGAATCCCCTACGGCCAAACACCAAAACTCTACTGCAAACTCTTCAATTTCCAATCACCACATTAGCTTCTCTCCGTAACCAATACACAACAGCACTCTACCATTGTCAAACTCCAAACTCCGTCTACATCTCTCTGCCAACATTCAGGCATCACACTGCCAACTAAAACTCCTCTGCATCACCAACTTCCACCATCACTTCCATAACTTACCAAACCAACCAACCAACCTTCAACCAATACAACTACATCCAGATTCAATGGTGAACCAACCAACCAGATTATGAACTTGCGATGGACTTGCGATGGAGGCACAGGGCATCCAGAAGCAGTACATACCCATCCAGATTCTGAAACATTAACAAGTGTTAAAGGAGCATTTGCACAAACATATGGGGGGCATACTATCTTATTGAAATTACCAGTACCAAGTGAAGCAACCGCAATCATAGGGGAAAGTACGAAGAGATCAGCCTGGGATCTGCTCTGAACTTGCGATGGAAAGTACAAAGTGAACCAAAATCTCGAGGGCAGCAGTTCGGGTTTTGGGAGAAATTAAGGCGCTAGAAGGGTTTTCAGGTGAAGTGGTCTAAAGGAGAAAGGTAGAGGGGTTGGTGGCGAGCAGGTCTTCTGTTGGAGGCGAGAGCTGATGGCGACGACAGCGGTGGCAAAAGGGGTTTGAATGGAAAACTTTGTTTGGCTTCGGGTTTTGGTGTCGTGACAGGGCTCTGGTTGGAGCTAGATGGTCGCGATGGTTAGGGGGTAGCTGGGAGGAGGCGACTAGGAGGAGAAGACTGGGAGGAGGCGAATGGGAGGAGGCGACTGGGAGGAGGCGACTGGGAGGAGGCGAATGGGAGGAGGCGACTGGGAGGAGGCGACTGGGAGGAGGCGACTGGGAGGAGGCGAATGGGAGGAGGTGAATGGGAGCGACTGGGAGGAGGCGAATGGGAGGAGACAAATTGAAATGAAAACCAAAAGGGGATCTGAACTAGTTTAGGCGGGAAAACGAAATTTTGGGCCAAATTGCAGTGGTGATCCATTTTAACAACCAGATTAAATGTAGATCGTTGGATCGTATTCACGCGGATTGCTAATTTTATTAATTTTTTAATCTGAATACATCTATTGCAACACTATATAAAAATGTTGCATCGTGTTACACTTGTTTAGCTAGAGCAACGCATTTTTATGGCTAAGGTAACACCAAAAATGCAACGTTGCAGTAGGACCAAAATTTTATAGCTGTCGCAACATTTTAGCTGGCAACACCTTGCAAAAGTGTTGCAGAAGGTCATTTATGGCGTAGTGGATTGAGATCGTCTCACCGTTTGTTGTTGGAATGTTATTTTTACATACTATAATTTGGATTGTATGATTGAGGAAGGGCATGTGTTATTACGGTATGTATAATAGAAAATTAAATTCATTACTGTGAATGAATTGTATTATGTCATAGTTAATGATGTTATGTGGTCGTTATATGTTGTTTTTATGTTAACTTGTGATCGATATGTTTCTCCATATTTTGTGATTAAGTCTATGATGAAACTTTATTAATTTGGTTGAAAGTTGGATTTAAGGAATTGCGAGGATGTAATTCTTTTATGGAGGAAGAATGTAACAGCCAACAAATTTTATGTTTTTAATATTAAAGTAATTAAAATAAATTTTTAATAGAAAAATGAATTAAGTGTCGTTTTTATAACCGTTGCGAAGGTCTTTTCGAGCTGATTAATTTATTATATAATTTTGATGGATTAGGAGTTACAGTTTAGAAGATATCGACTTTATGAGCCTAAAAGATTTGCACATATCACAAAATATTCAATGTTTTAATTTTGAAAACAAAAGTATGTTTAGTGTATTTGGTTAAGAGAATCGACTTCGCTTGGAGAAGTTATGGGTTCAATCCTAGCATGCAACACATTTTTGAATTTTTATGGGAAAACTAACAAAAGGATATGTATCCAGAGAGGGAATGTACGTGTACGTATGAATGTACGTATGTGTGTGTCTATGTATGTATGCATGTATATATGTATGTATAATATGAGATAGATAGGAAAGAAAAGGGAAGGTAAAAATGTATGGTCAAAATACACATATATCTCTACTAATAATGCAAATACTTCAAGATGGTGAAGCTTTTTTGAATTTCCCAATCAGCCCACGCAAGTAATCAGAAAAAAAATAAATGAAAAAAAACGATTAAGGGCGTATATGTCAATTTTCTTACCCATGTTCTGTTCCCCACTACGTATTGCACGATGTGGTAATCCAGTTCTCGCAACTTCCTTTTTTCTCTACCATTCTTCAAATTTCTCCCAACCATGTTTCTTTCCCAGTAAAAAAAACCACGATGGAATCAACGGCCTCTCACAATTTTCTACCATTTCTTTTATTCTTAAAACTATAATTGTGACACTTTTCAGATCTGAATTGGGGTGTTGGACATTGAGTTGTTGACGGCAAGGATTAAGCAACATTGATGGTCAGAATGAGCTCACTTCTTCCTCCAACTCGATCGGGTTAGACAGTCAAATTAGGAACAATTCTCTCTTCTTCCTCCAATTTGGTGATTTATTGGGTTGATTCGCAAATTTGGTGTTCGACGTATAAATTGAGGAAAAACGAGAAAACGTGAGTTGGGTAAATTTCTTACTGCTCATAAATGTTGGAATTTAACTGAATTTTATTTCAGGCTAAGTTTATTAGAAGTCAGGCAAAGTTTGAGGTAATATCAACTAGATTGTCTATTCGATATTGCTAATGGTAATCGTACATGGTTAAAATATTGCATGTTTAACACCATGTTTGAATCTCAATAAATCTGAAAACAAATACAAACATTTTGATTACTGGAGACATGTTTTATTATTTTATCACTGACTTTTACCTCTCTTATGGTTGTTTCTTTTACCAGGTGATACTTAACCAGTTAACTGATTTATTTAATATAGTTAATTTTTGCTCATACAAATATTTCACAGCTCATTTTACATCATAACAGAATGGTGTCTTAGGTGACTCAAATATATGCATCTACATATACATTTGCATATACATATGCATATTATGTATAACTATATGTATGCTTTTGGGTTTAAAGTTAAATTTCGTATGTTATGTATTCAGGATTATGGCACTTGCAATGCTAAACTACAGTGGACTGATTGAACCGACTGACCATAAAATGTGGAGGTGTCAATGCATATGCTTCACCAAAAATGTGAGTGGTACATCTTTATTTTGTTAAGAAATCATCATTTTACCATTTCGGTTGCATGAAAATGTCAAACAGAGATCATAAAGAACATATGTTACTTTTTAATCAAACTATACTATTTTGACACTGAATGGTTGTGGTACTCCCTTTTACTCAGCATACACATATATTTAAGCACAAGTTAATAAATTTAATAATTTTATTGTACCTAAATATATTTCATGATTTGAAGTTTATTTTATGTTACACAAGAAACTCTTTAAAAAAACAACCTTAACATTTTACAGGAGACGATATATACTTTCAATTAGCATGTTATTAAGTATGGAAAAAAATGCATATGCAAATGATCAAAACAATCATCTACATGACTGGATTATCGAAATGATTGACTGCTCTATGTTATGCTCAGACTTTTAATGATATGATAAAAGTTGTTTCTACTTATATGGCCATTGTATCATTCCCATGTTATCTGTTGAGTATTTTTTTGGTTTAGACCACTGAATATTCAGTGAAACGAAATGTACTATATTACACACGAACAAAAAGAAATATCAGGTTGATGAATTAGAAAATAGTTTGTTGAAACATTGATTTATATTATACCAGTTACTATCATATTAATTTTCAAAAATTTAGTGCCCACTTCCTAATTATATTTAATGATTTAGTGTTTAATTAATTTAATGGTAATTTACACTTACCAAATATTTGTATTAACTGATTTGTTGGGCTTATAACTGACCCTAAAATTTTGTAGTTCAATAAATGTATGCAGAATTTAGCTTCCACTGTTCCTATGTCATGAATTAACTATTTTTTTTGGACTTATAATAGATCCCAAAATTTTGCAGTAGAACAAATGTATGCAAAATTTAGCTTGCACCAATCCTACGTCATTTATTAACTACTATTTTGGGCTTAGAGAACTGAATATACAGTGAAATGAATATTATACAAATAACTGTTTTATTATTTTTCAAAAATTATGTGTAGACATCTTAATTTTTTCTAATTTAAAGTTTAATTTTGTGATAATTTATACTTATCAAATATTTAAAGATTTTCCGAAATAAACCTCTTTAATAACAAGTTACAAAATTTTGCAGCAACCGTTATAAAATTGGACAATAAAAAAGACTCCACAAATGACTTGATTATCAAAAAGACTATTTGCTTAATGTTATTCTTAAACTTTTAATGTTACGTTGAAAGATGTTTATACTTTTATGACCATTGTCTTGATTTTTAAATTTTTTGTATGCTACACATTGATGATACCTTATCAACCAATTTTTTAATAAGTAAAGCATTTATATCCTTCAATAATAGTTTTAAAAATTCCATATCTAATACATGCAACTTCCAATTTCACTTATATAACATATAATTTTTTAAGAAAAGACACATATAACCGTTGTTCAAATAATAATAAAAATTACCTAAACTTACCAACATTTTGATTGAATAAGATTCCATTTGTGCATTTCTTTTTTCTGGATTGAGATTTGAATACATTTTCTATTTAATAGTCCTTGCTTGATTAAGTAATTTTCCCAAACTCAACAACATGCTCAATGAAAAAATTCCTTCTATGCATTTCCTTTTCCAACTATTAAGTATTGTTTCCCCAAAATTTCTATTTTCTCATTATTCTTTCATTCTTTTTTATTATTATTTTAAGTAAGCTCAAGGTTTGTCAATGACTTATTCATTCATCATACCAGTATGGTGTGAGAATGGTGAAAATATTTCTAATGAGAGAGAAAAATAGTAATTGGTCTATAACTTTAACCATGATCCTCTCAGATTCTTGCACAAATACCAATGAATTCTGATACTTTAACTATCTAAGATTAGAGGAATTTATTTATTTTTCAGATAATAGTCAGTGGCATACTTATTGACACTCATATATTTTCATCCTTCTTTTGTTTTTCTTTTGAATATTATTTGAGCTCCAAACTTCAGCATTGTAAAAATAAGGAAAAAAAATGAGAGGTGCAATGTATACTTTCATTTTTCTTCTGTTTTCTTAAGATGTTTGTCGCAACCCCGAAAAGGAGAGAAAATATTGTTACTACCAATTAAATAAGTTATTTGTGAACTAATTTATTTTATTTAATATTAGTCCTTTTCAGGGTATACTACCATTCATGTTTCACTATGGCATTGGTTTATAAAGGACTGCATATGATGTATGCTCACTAATGATAGTTGGCGTTATTACAGGTTTTGATTCATTTGATTCATCAACTATGACAGTGCATTAACTCATGCGTTCTACATGATGCAACATCTAGGATGAGTTGAAATGATATTGTAGTTCTTATTAACTGCTATCATACAATTGTTTAGATCATTATAAAATTTCTATATTTTGGTTGCCAAATGTTGTAGTTAATGATTGTAAGTTTGTATTTTGAGATACGTGACAAATCTCAAATTTGTCATTTTTGTTTCGCCATCGGCCCATCAATATTTAGTTACTACAACTACCAAATATATTAGTTTACTGTTGAGCGCTTCATTTTTAATTCTTTTTAATACATTAGACTTTTTCCTCTATTGTTAACATTTCTATTTTACCATTCAAGTATGTGATATTTGACCATAAAAAATTGGTGCCTAACTAATTGTAAATCTTTGGAACTAAGCTAATATCCATGTGCAAGTTCAAAGTACATAACAGTTAGACTTCAAATTAGTGTATTCTGAATTAAATATACTATGTTTTTACTATGTGCATAAAACGCTCGGGTTCTACCAGTGTTTACCTAATACCACACCACCATCATGGTTAAGATTTAAATTCAATCAACCAATTGCACTTAAAAATAGAGGGTGAAATTGCACCATTTTTCCTATGCACACGCGCAAAGCGCGTGCCTTTGTACTTGTTTATATAAGGAAAAATATGTGTGTATGTTCTCCTATGCATGCGCGCGCGCACACATATATACACACAGAATCTAATGTTAGAGGATACAAATTTGGTAACTATGCGGAAATTTAAATTGTATGAAATTATAGAAAAATAAATATACATATATCTAATGCGATGAATTTATTCCATATATCCTAGTTGTTGAATGTATATGTATAATTGGTTTTACATTGGTTTTTTATATTGTAGGGAATTAATTACGTAGATTAGTAATTGATTATGCATTAATTGAAATATATCTTAATTTTTGAATATTTATTAATTGGTTGTGTATTGATTTCCTATATCGTGAGAAATTAATTACATAGACTAGCAATTAATTGACATATATCCTAATTTTTGAATTTATATATGTAATTTGATTGTGCATTGATTTCATGTGTTATGGGAAACTAGCAAGTACGATTGTAGGCATCAAATTCTGTATTTAGAGTTTCCACTTATGGGGCTAATAAGTATGTATATATTCAGTGTAAAAATATACATATATATTTATATTCTCCATATCATAATTATGGAATCTTTATTCAAAATTAGTATTTTGAATATATATTAGTTTACTAAATAATCTTTATGGGAAATTAATTGCCTAGGGTATCAGTTAATTTACGTTAATTAGCATTGGTGGAAGTTACCCTATTTATTTATAGTTATTGAAAATAAAAGGGAGGAGTCAAAAATAAAAAAACATATCCCCATCCTTCCTCCTTCCTCTCACCTTCCTCTTTAAAGTACTATCATCATAAATATTTACAAATACCAAACAAAAGTGGGGAGGAGAAAATTGAGGTTTTAAAGAAAGAGATAGAAAAGTAAAAAAAAGGGCTAGGGATTTATTCAATAATGTGCACGTCTAGATTTTGGAGGTAATTCGGACTATGACAGAAAGAGGAAAATGCTACTCTTCACTGCTTGGGTTAATCTTCATTTGAGGTGAGAAATTATATATCCTTTACTGAATTCTTTGGTTTATATTCACATAAATGATTATTATTATTTAAAAGTGGGATTTTTAATATATACGATGTTTTAAAATTTATATATAAATGATTGTTGAACACGAGATCCGTATGGTTCTAGTGAAATTTTTGTTGGATTTATATTATACAAATTTATATTTGTGGATGTTGACATGTTTTGTTTATTAATAGTAATTGAGGAAAAAAAATTAAATTGATTTAATTATTACATTACTATGATATGAAGAAGAAGAAGAATAAGTATGTTTTAAATAAATAACGATGACACACAAAAGTTAATTAAGTGGTTTATTAGATTTGTTTAAAAATATACCATTTTAAGGTGATTTGATATCTTTAGATGAAGATAATATAAAAATAACTTGCAAATGTATAAGGTAATGTATTATTGTTATTACTACTACTACTACTTTAAGGTTAGTAATAATAACAGTTTTAAATAGTTTATAATGTTGTTTAGATTTTGGGATAAGATAACCTTTTTTTATAAAGGAGGATAATAGTAATAAAATGGTTTTACATGTTTAATGTAAAACATCATTATTTCAATTTAAAATGAGACGTTTGGTGTATCTAAAGAAATGAAGCACAATAAAGGATTAAAAGAGTATGGCATCATTTAAAAAGAATTATCAATGATTATGGGACGAATAAATAAAGATGACTTTATAATAAACAATAATAAAATAATTTTATACTTAAGATAATAATTGATGCAAATATAGTATTTGGATGGTTGTTGAATATGTGATTAATTCTTCACCGCAATTACCACATATATTTGATGTTTAATGGCAATATCGCATTTTGATGAATGTGTGATATTTTACCATTATTACGACTAGATGTTGAGTAGTTAATGATGGTTAAGTAATGATTGATGCTGTGTTGCTAATATTGATCGAATTAGTACATATTTGATGATTTATACTTACATTGATAATGCAATACTACAATTGATTATTAATATATGTGTATGTATATTCGTGTTATTTTCTTATTTGATGGATTAGGGTTGGCATTGAATATTGTTGATGTTTGATGGTTGTGTATTATTATTGATGTTACCCCCAATGATGATTTGTTGTGATGGATGAGTATGAATACTGTTTTCTACTTGTGATGGTTGCATTGGTTGCATTAGTTGTATTGTTTGCAATGGTTGTATAGATGCTATGATTTTTATATACTAATAAATATTTGAATGCAAGAGAAGAGCATGAAATAGAACTACGTAGGCTTGATCCCTCAAAACGGTTACATAGGCAGTCTTTTTTATGCAACAGTCAACGGATCCGTTAAGGTCGGGATATATAGAAATTGGTGTGACTCCAAAAATAGTTGATTCCTTTTCTCCTTTATTCTACATATATGTGTAAGTTTGTAGGTGAAAACAAAGAAGGGAGCAAATGGTTCAGATGGAATTATATCCACAGGACAGATCGTTATATCTCTTCCATCAAGATTTTACATTTTTTTTAATAATTGATGTATTGAAAAATGAATGATATTTGATGTATTGGATTTATGTAATATTTAATTATTTAATTTTACAGTTGTTGTAAGCATAATTGTTGGCATTTATAATTGAATTTTTAGATGTTAAAAATAGTGGGTCGTCACATAGAAAATATCAACCATCATCTCTTACTAAATGAAATATCAGTGGAGAAACTACACCTTATGTGATATTTGGATTTATACACATTCTTACCTTTGGGAGTCCACGAATAGAACTGAGCATCCTCATATGACCTCCTTGCAGCACAGGTGCCACCGTACAGACCTAGACCGCTCTTTTGGCACTAATGAAAATCCCTATCACTGCAACGCTCCTTAGCTTCTATATCTATGCTACTGCTACTGTATACAAGTATCCCCTAAGGGCTACTCCAGACCCTCCTGATACCTTTTCTCAAAACCATAAAATAAACATATAAACGAATACGTAGAACTGTAATTGCGCTATGACCCAAATCTAGTCTTCAACCCTATGACTCTCTCGCTGTGCACTTACTTCGACCCCAACAGATCTCACAAGCACAACAACACTTCGAACCATGGAATCAATGCTAACCATATATCTACACATTTGCTCGATCTTGTATCGATTACTGCCGTCACATGTTCACACATCTACCAGAATCTGGTACTGGTTTTTTGCCATCATGTGCCCCAATCGTACATGCTCATCGTATGTGATCGTATAACCGATCACCGTACTGATCTTGTGTTCAATTTTTCCTCGATTGCTATCTGTTATTCTAATATTCCCATGTAGGAATATTCCATGCACTATGTCCCTTGTCTTGATCGCTTTCTCGATCACGTTAACAAATGCTATATTGATCGTTACCAATCACATATACATTACTTTATTCCTGCATCTGAATCCCATGCTTCGCCTTCCATTCCACTTTCCTGAGTAGCCCAAGGCCTTCATATAGTCATGCCAAAGCCTCACATCGAACCACATCCATAAATGGGGAAAAACACCCCCCAACTTGCACTCTACCTGGGCTACTTCCCAGGCCTACACCCAACCGATGTACCGGTGGTAGCCTGTCCCAGGCTGTAACATCCCTAAATTTTGATAACATTATTCAGGAAATTTAATTAGATAAATTAAATAGAATAATGATATAAGGAGATTAAGATTTGAATATAATTTATAAGAGGGCCGAGCTTAATAATAAAATGAATGGGATTTAAATGGGTTATTAACTAATTAAATCACACATGTGCATGTTAGTAAAAATAGCCACATCATTATACACGACTATACACTTCTCACCTTATCCATTCACGTTCATTTTCTCAAATCTAAAATAAATGCAAAAACCCTAAGGAGCCGGCCATTATCAAAGAGGAAGAATTCAATCTAAAGCTAAGGATCAAAGTTAGGAAGGATTAATCAACAACAAATCTCAAATTCCTTATCACATCTAAGGTGAATGATAATTTTATATCATCTCTATTTTATTCTATGATTAAATGTCTTGGATTTATGATTAAATTCGTATTTTTGTTGATATGGATGATGATATGCTAGAACTATATTATATATGGTTTATTTTAATTCAATTACATATAAATTAGCACGGTTTTAGGGTAAAACCGAGAGTTTATTATTTTAGAATGCCATGGAATTTTTTTATGTAAAGTAAAACAAGATTTTGGAGATTGGATTTGATTTTCAAAATTTTCCAAGCTATAGAAAATTTGTTATGAATTTCCAAAGGACAATATGATATAATTGGGTTTAAAATGTTATTCGAGTATTTCAGGAAGAAATTGGATCTAAAATTTTAATATGTTTGATTACATGATAAAAGTGATTTTCTATGATTTTTGGGGATTTTTCCCAGATGATTTATTAGGGAAAACAAATTATTTGAAAAGAGGGACTTTATTGCATAAGTTGGTTTTGGGTAAATGGAAGGGCTTAAACGTTATTTCTTTGATTTATATCTAATTAAAGGCGGAAGTTTTAATTGTAAAGTATATGAAAAGTTTTAAAGTAACCAATCGAGGAATTACACAAGACATGTTAGTTATAAAGTGATTGCCATATTTAGCTATAATCTAGGGTTTTTCAGAAAAGAGTGGTTCCACCTATTTCGGAGGCACCTTTCGACTCCTTTACCTCCACATCAAGTCGAAACCATTAGAGTCGAAAGCAATGCTTTGGTCAGGGTCGAAACCAAGGTTTGCTTTTAAAAGATAAGTGCCTGCCTAGTTTTTGAAGGGCTTTCGAATGAGTTGATACCCTATAGAGTCAAAACCTTAATTTGTTTCCTAAAGTCAAGTTCCTGCCTTGTTTTACTTAAAGCTTCAACTTAGTCGAGACATATGCATTCGAAAGAGGTTTTTATAAATAGTTTTTGAAGAAGGTTTCTATACTATGAAAAGGCTGTATTTGGCGAAAGCGGTTTTTATAAATAGTTTCATAGAATTCATAGTTTTCATAGGTTAATAGTATTTCAAAATATTATGGATGCAGGAGCATAGTATATGGTCTTATAAATGTTTTAGGATACTAATGAGGGGAAAACCCGTTCCACTAAGCGACGTGGTCTCCCTAGATATCTAAGTGGTTTAAGATGGTAAATTATTATTCATACTAGGCTTTATGTCTGACTCGAAGTTTTTGTTTTCTCCTTAAACTCTCAGGTACTCAATTGATTTTGAGTAAGTTGAGAGTTAAGGTTTCCAGGTGTTCTTTTAGATGAATAAAGCTTCCAAGGACGTGCAGGAGGCAAGCTTGTTATTAGAGTTCTTTTATTTTCGTTGTATGTTTGATTGTAAAGGAAAATTGTTTTAGTATATACTTTGATCAACCAAAGGGGCATCTTCATATGTCGCTCTTGGCGTATTTTTTAATAATTATATGTTATTTGAACGTGGTTTGCGAACTGGGATTATGTAATCATTGTGGGATATTTTGACAAGGAATGTGGAATTTGTTTGTTGTTTAAAATTTTCCATATTCTTGTATTTTTGTGTATCAATTTATCTAATATCACCGTATTTGGTCGCCGAGGATTAATAACTATGGACGACTGCAGCATCTGTAGCCGTTAGTTTTATGCCTCCAAGTAGGGGGATATTACAAGTTGGTATCAAAGCATAGGTTTATGAAACTTTAAAAGAAACTTAAACCTAATTAAAGATTTTCCAAACATAATCCAATTAATCAGATAATAAGATTGGGGTTTGGGTTAACGCTATAGTAACATACTTGTATTTTATATATATAGTTATATATATAAGTACGTATTCCCCGCTCTCTTAGACCGTTCTTTTGTATCTTACTAAGATTCATATGCAGATTTATGAGAAATGAGATACGGAAGCAAGAAACAGAAGAGGAAATCTCAGTGGAGGAAGCACCACAACTAATGAAAATGCTCGACCCACTACCAGGAGGAACCCGGATCGACAGGCTAATGCTAGTAATCAAAATGATGATGCCAATGTGAGTGCTGGAAATCCACTAGTAGATATGGGGGCGATGTATTAGTTCTTTGTTGGTTTGAAGCAAGCAGGAGCTTCTGCTGGTGTTGCTGGAAATGCAGGAGGAGCTAATCCTGTGGCTCCAGTTGGGAATAATTATGCTTTGCTGAGTAGAGATTACACCAGTTTGGGTGGGAAGCCATTCTTGGGAACGGAGAGTGCCATAGAGGTTTAGAATTGGCTGTTGCATTATGAGCGTATATTTATTAATTTGGGTCTGAATGATGGGCAAAAGAGAAGGTTGGCCTTTAGACAGTTGTAGTGGTCGGCACTACATTGGTGGAATAGTGTTACCACTAGAGTTCCGGAAGAGCAGTTAACTTGGGCTGATTTTAAAATGGGATTTGAGAAGAAGTTTGTATTTGAGTTTTCTAAGTCAGAACTGATGAGGAAGTTTATGGATCTAGTTCAGGGAGAGATGTCAGTAGTCGAGTATGCTATTAAGTTTGAAGAGCTATCTCGATATGGATATGCTACTATAGATACTGACATCAAAAGGAATGAGAGGTTCATTTGGGGGTTGAGGCCCGAGCTTGCTAGACACATGTCCGTGATCCTTATAATATAGTGGTGGAGATGGTCATTCGCCATGAGGAGTTACTTGCTGATTTTGCTAAAGAAAGGCCAGTGGAAACTTAGGGTTCTCAAGGAAAAAAAGAGGAAGTTCTTTAAAAAGAAGGGAGCCCAGAAGGGAGATATTGTTAAGAAGTCCAAGGATGAGGTAGTTTGCTATAAGTGTGACAAGAAGGGTCACTTTGCGAATGAATGCCGGTCAGGGAATGGGAAGAAAGCTACATGTAAGAAGAATGTGAAGTGCTTCAACTGTGATCAAGTTGGGCATTACAAGAATTAGTATGCAGAGCTAGTTAGGGAGGATAAAGAAAAAGTTTTTGCTATTGGACCACCTAGGCCTACTGCAGAAGATAAGGGAAAGACTATGATGGAAGGTACGCTTTTGATTCAGAATATACCAGTTAGGGTACTTTTTGATACCAGTGCATCACATTCATTTATATCTCAATGTTTGGTTGATAAATTATGTTTAGAACCCACCTATCATGTTACTTCCTTAAGGGTTGCGATCCAATAGGAGGATATGCAACTCTAGGTTAAGATGTAACAAGTTAGAAATTGGCTTGTTAGGTCATATGTTTACCTGCAATTTGTATGTTATTGGTTTCATAGATATTGGAATCATTTTGGGTATGGATTGGTTAGGTAGGTATGA
Organism: Allium fistulosum; assembly: GCA_030737815.1. Classification (NCBI taxonomy): domain Eukaryota; kingdom Viridiplantae; phylum Streptophyta; class Magnoliopsida; order Asparagales; family Amaryllidaceae; genus Allium; species Allium fistulosum. The sequence goes on along the minus strand of JASFAW010000015.1, from coordinate 12,406,245 downwards.
GGCTAGAATATTTTTCTAGGATAGGGAAATATCACTGAGACACCCTGATAGTCATAACCAAGTGATATTCTCTATAGAGAATACTAACCGAAGTGTTAGTGCTTTACTTAATGCTATGGAGGTAGGAAATGAGTTAAGATAGGTTTGGGTAGCAAGAGAGTTTGCAGATGTCTTTGAGCCAGTCATTAGACTACCATCAGTTTAGAATAGATCTTGTGCCAGGAGCTGAACCTGTGAGTAGACCACCTAGCAGGATGATACCAACTGAGATGAAGGAATTGAAGGTGCAACTAGTGGATCTAGAAGGAAGGAGTTTTATTAGACCAAGCAGTTCGCCTTAGAGAGCAGCCACAGTGTTCGTAAAGAAACCGGATGGGTCGTTAAGGATATGCATTGACTATCGCAAGTTAAACGAAAGGAAAATTAAGTATAAGTATCATTTGCCGGAATAGATGATCTATTTGATCAGTTGAGAGGAGCCAGAGTGTTTTCCCATTTAGATTTGGCAACATGTTTCCATAAGTTAAGAGTGGCAGAGGACAGTAGTCCTCTAAATAGCATTTCGTACTAAGTATGGTTCATATAAGTGGTTGGTGATGCCATTTGGACTAACATATACACCTGCTTTCTTTGTGGATTTGAAGAACCGAGTCTTCCAAGAATATTTAGATAGATCCGTGTTGGTGTTTATAGATGACATTCTACTCTACCCTAAGGATGAGAGAGAGAGCATGAAGTTCATCTTAAAGTGGTACTTGAGACGCTGAGGCAGAATCAGCTAAAGGAGAAGTTTACCAAATTTCATTTTTGGAAGAAAGAGGTTAAATTTCTTGGTCACATGGTTTCAGAGAAAGGATTTTCAGTCGATCCAGATAAGATAGAAGCCGTGAATAATTGAAGAGACCAGAGACGGTATCTGAGATCAGAAGTTTTCTTGTACTTGTTGGCTACTACCAGATATTCATTAAGGATTACTCGCGGATAGCGGCACCTTTAACTAAGCTAACCAAGAAGGAGGTGAAATTTGTTTGGTCCAACAAATATGAGGAAGCATTCCTTAAGTTAAAGCATTTGTTGACCAATGCACCCGTATTAGTAATTCCAGACGAAAACCAAAGAATGGTGGTGTATACTGATGCATGTGGAACTGGATTAGGAGTAGTGTTGATGCAGAATGGTAAAGTTATTGCCTACGCATCCAGGCAGCTTAGACCGCATAAAGTTAGATAACCTACTCATGATTTGGAGTTGGCGATAGTGATCTTCGTACTAAAGATATGGAGACATTATCTCCTAGGGAGGAGGTTTGAGCTTTATGCCAATCATAAGTCTTTATGGTATTTATTCTCTCAAAAGGAGTTGAATATGAGGCAGCGGAGATGGTTGGAGTTTTTGGCTGCATATGATTTTGGTATAGAGTATACACCAGGAAATGGTAATAAGGTAGCAGATGCTCTTAGCAGAAAGCATCAGAATGTGGTGTTAACTTTGTTGGCAGAGTGGAAAGATTTAGAAGCTTTAGTCAGTTGTGAGGTGCAGTTAAGATCGACTGCTGGTTCTAGTCAGAGTTCCGCCAGGTTGTCTTGTTTAGAAGTTCGACTGCTACTGATTGAGAAAATTGCTTCTAAGTAGAAGGAAGATCCAGTGTGGGCTGAGAGAATCAGAAGGCTTGAGGTTGGAACTAAAATCGATGATTTAAAGGATATTAGCCTTGACCAAAGAGGATGGTTGAGAATGAAGGGAAAATTGTGCATTCCGAATATTGAGGACTTGAGGAAAGAAGTTGTAACACCCCTAATTTTTAACAACATTATTCATATTTGTAAATTGCTAATTAAACACAAGGGCATTAGAGTAAATTGCCACCCATGTTTCCCACCCTTATACTGTTTCCCTAAGACCAATCACATTCATTTTAACATAAGCAAAATTATAAACGCAAGAAGAAAAAGAGCCAGCCATTAGGAGGAAGATAAGAAGAGAAAATTCAAGTAAAGCTTAGGATTCAAGCAAGAAGAAATCAATCTCAATCAATCTCCAATTTTCTTATCCAATCTAAGATGAATAATAATCACTACATCTCTATTTTGATTTCTATAATCATATGTTTTCGAGTTTAAGGGTAAATTCATTTTCATGATATATTGGATAATGATATGCTTGATTTATAATTTATTAGATTAAACAAAATTGTTTAAAAGAGGAATATGCACGATTTGAGGGTAAAATCGAGGTTAAATGATTTTTAAATGCCATAAAAAATTATATGTTACGAGAAACATGATTTTGGAGTTGGGTTTCAATTTTTATAATTTTCCAAGCCGTGGAGAATTAATTATGAATTTTCAAAGGAAAATATGGTTTTTTTGGCAAAGCAAAGGAAAATATGGTTATTTAGGTTTATAAATTTATTTTGGAAATTATATTAAGAATTTGAGTCTGAAATTTTGATATGTTAGGCAACATTATTAAAGTGAATTTATGGAATTTTTGGGGATTTTTATTAAGTGATTTAGTATGGAAATTAAATTATTTTGAAAGGACGACCTAAATGATTTAATTGCTTTATTACTTGGAAGGGCTTATGTGTTAATTGTTATTTGGTTTTAGAGCTGAGAAAATACGACAATATTAGCAAAATTATTTGGAAGTTTATGATGACCAATCAAGTGTTTACAAGTTGGCAAGTTTGTTAAAAAAAGTTTACTTTATTTGGTAAAAACAGCCTTTAGCTCAGAAAAGTGGGTTCCACCTTCTTTGGAAGGAGCTTTCGACCCAGAACTTCCGCCTTCAACCTAGTCAAATCCCTCTACCACGAAACCAATACACATGGTATCACTTAGTTGGTATGTAGTGGATTGGAGAAAGGCGGAAGGTAAGGAGTCGAAACATAGCTTCCGAAGGTGTCGAGACCTTTGTTTTGTTTTCAAAAGAAAAGCGCTTGCCCGTTTACTAAAGGGTTTCGAAGCAGTCGAAACCAATGGTTGCGAAAGGGTATTTTAAAAGAAGCTTTCGAAGGAGAACATCCGCCTTTGTTTTTAAAGTAAGTAGCTTCCGAAGAAGCTACTAAGTTTTTAAAGTGATGCTTTCGGAAGGGGTAGTTTCGACCAAGTCGAAACCCTTCTTTGATTAGATGCCTTTCGATGGTATTGAAGAAATCAATGCTATTGAAATGTACCGGTTGTTTTTATAAATATAAGCCATTTCCTACTGCATTCGGAAGGGGTGAGGGGTTTCGAAGCGAATGGTTTCAGAAGGGGTTTCGAAGCCAACATTCAATTGTTTTTCCTAGGTGTTTTAATGCTTTCGAAAGGATGGTTTTGACACCATTAAGTTTCCCCAATACTTTTATGAAATAAAGAATGGTTTTGAAAGAGATGCTTTCGCTTATTTTCACTTTGACCCAAAATGATGGTTTAAACATAAACCCAATGATTTCGAAAGGGAGACTTTCAATGATTTCAGAAAGTATACTTCCAATGGTTTCGAAAGGGGTACTTAATTTTACTTGGTTTCGAAGCAATGCTTCTAAAGTAAAAGGTTAATGCTTTAATACAATCAAAAGGTTCCGAAAGAGAAGTTTTAAAGTAGTCGAAAGGCAGTAGCATAATGTTTTGAAGATAGATTTTAATGCTTTCGAAGGAGGTCATTCTATGAGGTCGAAAGCTAGGTTTCGAAGGTGTCGAAAGGTTTTATAACCTAAACTCATTTTTAAAGGAAAACCCCATGGCTAAATAAAGGAGTTTTGAAAGGATTTCAAGTATGTAAATTTGAAGAAGTATTTCCTTGATAAATGTATAGGTTAAAGGGATTAACAATGTTTTATATGTAAATGTTTTCAAGGATATTAAACCCACAGGAGTGGTATTGTTAAGTTGTTATGTTTGATTCTTCAAATATGAATATATTCACATGATAAAGAACCCATAACTGTATTTTGGGGGATAAAGGGGTAGAAGAACTAGCTAGGTTAACCCAATAGTGAATATAAATTGATTAAACTCCTGAATGAGTAGAATTGCATCCAGGGAGTCAGGAAGACCGGAATATAGGTGCCTAAACTTTAGAGTTGTCCAGGAGATAGATTCATAGTAAACCCATGAAAACTATGATTAGAAAGTTATTGGGGGTAACCAATAGGTTCATAGTATACCTATGAAAACTATGTATTAAGGATGGTTGGCAAGGGCCAATTGGCTTGTAGTGAACCCATGAAAACTATATCCGGATTAAGTATTGACATCGGTCAAAAGGTTCCTAGTCAACCCATGAAAACTAGGCTAAGAAGGGAGTTATTGGAGTAATCCATAGGTTCTTAGTCAACCCATGAAAACTAAAATAAGAGATAAATTATTGAAATCACCAATAGGTTCAGGGGAACCCATGAATTAATTAGGTTAACAGGCAGGGGGCCTATAGGTTCTTAGTGATCCCATGAAAACTAATAGGTTAATAGTGACCCTAGAAACTATAAATATGACAGGGAGTCAATTAAACCAGGGATGAGAAATCCAGATGTTTCTATGTATGCATATTATCATAATGTTTTAAAATGCTATGTTTTTAACCATTATGCATGTAGGAGAATAGTATATGGTTTTATAAAGGTTTTATGACACAAGTGGGGGCAAAACCCATTCCGCTAAGCGGCGTGGTCTCACTAGATATCTAAATAGATTGAGATGTTAAATTATTATTCATACCAGGCTTTATGTTTGACTCAAAGTTTTTGTTTTCCTCTTAAACTCTCCGGTACTCAATTGATTTTGAGTAGTTTGAGATTTAAGGTTTTCAGGTTCTCTTCTTAGATGAATAAAGCTTTTGGAGACGTGCAGGAGGAAGCTTTTGGAGACGTGTCCATTCGTTTTATTTCTGACCTGCCTATATATATATATATATTTGAAACCCTAGCAGCAACCTCCACTTTATTTTCCCATCCCTAATCTCGAAATCAACCCTAATTGCATTCTAATGGCAATTAGCAAATAAAATAAAGTGGTTAAAATTCAAACTCTTCAAATCATATCATATAATATACTGTTTCGAAACTCTTGACGAATGGAGTCAGCATGTGGTGTTCGTCTTAGGAAACAGCACCCGTATAAACCGGAAATCGCGGTCAAATGTGCTAGCGGTGAAGTCAAAGGGGGGTAATTTGGGGGTTTTTGATCGGAGCATCATTTGGCGAAATTGACTTCTGGGTATTGTAGAGCTCGACGGGTGAATTCCAGATCTAGTTTCAATTTAACGATCGGAGCAGCGATGCAGTGGGAATTGGCCCTGAAAGGTCACGGCTGCGTCAACTTTGGGGCACAAATTCCGGCGACTGACATCGAATTAGGCGGGGGCGTTGGTAGACGTTAGTGAAGGAGATGATGATCTTCCGATTGCAAGTGGTTACGCGGCTTCAGGTGGTCTAGGCTTAGAGTAGTGTGCGATCAAAGTTACAGGCGTTTGCGTGGGCTGCTACGTTCGTTCATCTGGATGCGCAAGAACAGTGAGTTAAATAATGTTGATTATTATAATATTAAATGTGTACCAAATGATTATTTTAATAATATTTATTGTAACTTGAATAACTTTTGCATACGAGCTTCGATTGACGCGCGGTTTATTCCATTAAGATCGTATTGGAATTCCAGACATTGAGACACTGGTTTGGACGAATTCTGAGACCGTTCAAATTTTGGGCTTATTTTGAATTTAAATTCAAAGGTGAGTGTTTTAACCCACTCACAACTTCTAAAATTTCTTATGTTTGTTAAATTAAATTTATGATGTGATTAGAAATTTATTTATGACTGTTTGGTATATTTTATATCATCATCTCAGTTAATTTGAATTTATTTGAATTAAATCGTTATTTAATTTATTATTGAATATAAATTGCCAGTTAATTACCTGTTATTGATTATCAGTTCTATATTGACATTTATTGATTGATTTGGATGATGATTGTGATGATGTTTGATTTGTTGATATTGGATGTTTGGATGTTGCATTTTATATTATTATAATATTGCAAATTCACTATGGGTTGAAATGATACATACCTGAATGATCAATAGATTAGGGAAAAATCGTTATGGGTTGAAATGATAGGCTCGAGCGATTTTATGGATTTTCGGGATTGCGGTTTGAAATGATATATAACTGTAACATTGTAAATTGCGGATTGAAATGATAAATATCCGTATCACTTGACCTTAGGGTAGAGAATTATATACGGACACCGGATTGGTTAA